>CM065803.1:143539500-144777004 GCA_033398695.1 Orobanche coerulescens
GTGCGTCCCCGTGGGGAGCACCAGTATTATTTTTCAAGAAGAAGGATGGCTCTTTTCGCTTGTGTATTGATTATCGAGAGCTGAACAGGGTGACGATCAAGAATAAATATCCCATACCCCGCATTGATGATCTTTTGGATCAACTTCAGGGAGCTTCAGTATTTTCCAAGATCGATTTAAGATCTGGGTATCATCAGTTGCAAATTCGAGAGTCGGATATCGCAAGGATGGCGTTTCAAAAACGTTATGGGCACTACGAGTTTGTAGTGATGCCGTTTGGGTTAACTAATGCACCTGCAGTATTCATGGAACTAATGAATCGAGTTTTCATCAACTATTTGGATCAGTTCATGGTTGTATTCATAGATGACATTTTGATTTATTCTCGTGACCGAGAGGAGCACGAATTTCACCTTCATCAGGTTCTCGACGTGTTGAGACGAGAGCAGCTCTATGGGAAGTTTTCCAAGTGTGAATTCTGGATGTCCGAGGTGATATTTCTCGGACATATGATTTCAGCAGACGGAGTACGTGTCGACCCTCAGAAGATGGAGGCTATCCGAGATTGGCAACCTCCGAAGAATGTTAAGGAAATCCGAAGTTCTCTCGAATTAGCTGGATATTACCGGCGATTTGTGGAGAGATTTTCTAAAATCGCTCAACCCATGACGAACCTTTTGCGGAAGGATAAGAAATACACATGGACTGACGCGTGTCATCGGAGTTTTGAGGAACTCAATAGTCGTTTAATTTCAGCATCTGTTCTTTCTTTACCGCAAGGGATGGAAGGATTCGTGATTTATAGTGACACGTCCGGAGAAGGTCTCAGATGTGTATTAATGCAGAACGGTAAAGTGATTGCCTATGCTTCGCGGCAACTGAGACCTTATGAGGTCAATTATCCGACCCACGACCTGGAGCTAGCGGCCGTGTTATTCGCATTGAAGATTTGGCATCATTATCTTTATGGCGTCACCTGTCAGATTTTCACCGATCATAAGAGTTTGAAGTATATATTTACTCAGAAGGAGTTAAATATGCGTCAGAGCCGGTGGTTAGAACTGATTAAGGACTATGATATCGAGATACAGTATCACCCGGGTAAGGCGAATGTTGTCACTGATGCCTTGAGCCATAAGTCCGTTGAGTAGATGCTTGCTCGTTTAACTATTCAGAAGGAACTCCAACAAGAATTCCTTAGGCATGAGATCGAGGTTTGGTTACAGCGTGTACAAGGACAGCTTTGCATGCTGGAGATTTCATCGCCACTTGAGGAGGCGATCAGAATAAAACAGGGTTCAGACCCATTTTTGTTGCGTATTCGAGATGATGTGACTCAGGGGAAAGCCCCTGGATTTGTAATCCACGAGGATGGACTTTTGCGATTTAAGAACCGATTATGTGTTCCGGCGGATGACTAGTTGAAAAATTCGATTTTGAGAGAGGCCCATGCTACCTCTTATTCTATTCACCCGGGGTCTAGCAAGATGTACAAAGACTTGAAACAAAATTACTGGTGGAGTAACATGAAGCGAGAAGTCGCAGAGTTTGTTTCGAGATGTCTCACCTGCCAACAAGTCAAGATAGAACATCAGCGACCGGCGGGTATGCTGAAACCGCTTCCTATCCCAGAATGGAAGTGGGAGGATATTTCAATGGATTTCATCACGAGCTTGCCGAAGAGTCGGTGGGGCATGAATACAATTTGGGTGATTGTGGACCGTTTAACTAAGTCAGCTCATTTCCTCGAGATTAAGGATATGTGGGGTCCCGAGAGACTTGCCCAGTTGTTCATCAAAGAGATAGTGAGATTGCACGGTACTCCTAAGAGTATCGTTTCAGATCGTGACGGGCGATTCATGTCACATTTTTGGAAATCAGTTCATCGTGCCATGGGAACTCAGCTTAACTTCAGCACGGGTTTTCACCCTCAGTCTGACGGACAATCAGAGAGAACTATTCTGACATTGGAGGACATGTTGAGAGCATGCGTCCTCGATTAGAAAGACGATTGGGAAGCCCAACTACCGTTGATCGAATTCACGTATAATAACAGTTGGCACGCTTCGATTCAGATGGCACCTTACGAGGCCTTATACGGTCGTCGTTATCGATCTCCCCTATGCTGGGATGACTTATCAGAATCAGTCGGCACTGACCCCGATATGCTTATAGCCGCCTGCGAGAAGGTAGCTTGGATCAGGAGTCGTTTGTTGACTGCTCAGAGTCGACAAAAATCATATGCCGATAACCGTCGTCGACCCTTGGAGTTCGAGACAGGTGATCATGTTTTGGTCAAGGTATCCCCGAGTCGAGGTATTTTCCGTTTCGAGAAATGGGGGAAATTGAGTCCAAGATTCATTGGACTGTTTGAGATTTTGGATCGAGTGGGCGATCTGGCTTATCGATTGGCCTTACCTCCAGCCTTGAGCCGAATTCATAATGTATTTCATGTCTCTCAGTTACGGAAATATGTTGCCGACCCTCGTCACATACTTCAGTTTGATGACATTGAGATCGCGGATGATCATAGGTACGAAGAGCGTCCAGTACGAATCTTAGAGCGGCGAATCAAGCAGTTGAGGAACAAGCCGATTCCTTTGGTTAAGATTCAGTGGTCTAGACACGGAGTCGAAGAGGCTACATGGGAAACCGAGGATAGTATGCGGGAGAGTTATCCCGATTTGTTCGACCCTTAGTTTCGAGGACGAAACTATTTTTAAGGGGGGAGTATGTAATACCCGATTGTAAATTCATTCATTATCATTCAGTTAATTTTCGTTCAGTAAAATATCACTCAGTAATAATCATTCATCATTCATGTTCGTTCATCGTGTTCACTTTTTGACGTACTTGGAATCCTGGATCAGTTATCATTCGTCTTTCTATCTTGTTTGAGATTTGAGCCGAGTTTATCTTCATCGTTATTTTTGTGGTGGACTGTGCGTGAGGAGTAGCGCACGCTAACCTCTTAGTATTAGCGCACGCTAACTCATTTAGGAAGACAGTCCAGAAGTGGAAGTGAGATTCATAACATACGCTATAGCTGGAGTATAATGTACGTTAATGTGTGCGTAGCGCACGCTATCGGGATCCATCAGCGCGCGCTAGCGTATTGGAATAGACAGTCCAGTGGGTACTGGACTGAGTTGAAATAATTCGTAGCGTACGCTAAGAGTGTGCATAGCGTACGCAAGGGTTAGTTGGTAGCGCACGCTAATAATTGGGTAGCGCGCGCTAAGGCTCAATCAGGCCAGAGGACAGTAGGTTTTGGACTTCAGTTACTGGGCATCAGACATCAGTTAGCACACGCTAACATTTTGGTTAACGCACGCTACCAAGTTCGTAGCGTACGCTAACGAGGCAGTCAGAGATCACTGGACTATCCGGTTAACCCGCTAGCGCACGCTACATATCAGGACATAGCGTGCGCTAAAGTGGACCAGTATAAATTGGACAGTCCAGTCCAGTTCGTCATTCTTTCACTCCTCACTTCGTTTTTCGGCGCTCTCGGGCGATTTGGGCGATTTGGAGAGATCTTTTCGAGCTGCACTCACCTATCATCATCTCCAAGCTTCTAAGTCGGATTAATCATCACCTTATCCTCTCCAACACATCAAATCAAGGTAATCATTCTTGAATCTAGAATTTCGGAGTTCGAGTGTTTTCCTTCCAATCTCTTCGTGTGAGCATGCTATGATGTTGTAATATGTTAGATATGGATTATCTACCTTGAATATATGTATTCCTATGGATTTATTGTTGTATATCGTGGATTTGATGAATATTTGGGGAATTATTCAAGAACCCTTGGGGTTTGACTTTGGATTTTGGGGGTTTCCGATTGATGTGGTCGTAACCTTGAGTTGTGGTTTCCTATTAGATCATTGATGTCAGTAATGAAGTTTGGTTGGATTGAATTACTTTTGGAGGTTGGTTTTCGATATATTCTTGAGGGATAGTTGTAATCAATGGAAGAATGTTCACAACGTATCCGTTAGAATGCCCCAATGAGTTTGATTGTTGTTGTATCGACGTTTGAGTTGGTTATAATCGTGATTGATACGTATATTGAGCGTTTATTGGTAATTATATTATTCAAGGTTGTTCGAGCGACCGGTACTCTCCATTAGAGACATTTGTTCGTGAGAAGACATTTCATCACCGGTGTTGAGTAAGTTAATTCTTACTCGGTTAAAGGGATATTCATTCCTTATATTGTTGTTCATACATACATGTAATTCACTCATAATATATCATTCATGTCGAGGCTTGTAATTATCAATTAATCATTCAATTCACGAGAAACGACGGTTCCAATCATTTTAATGAGCTACCATTCATTTTATTATTATTTCTTCTCGGTGTGTCATTCTTGACCCTTGTCGGATTATTATTCATTAATGTTCATTGGTCACTTTTGTTCTTGTGGCCTTCTGGGTTCATATTGCGTGGCCGGGTGGGGATGTGTGGAATTTTTAGTCGGGCACTTGATAGTCATGTGATCGGGTTCACCAACACAATGGACTGTGCACACGGTAATGTGCCTCCGTGAGACTAATTAGGCATAAGGGTGCACTTGCACATACAATTACGGGCGTACTATGATGCCCCTCTTCAGCTGGATTTCATAACTAAGATATGTGATTGTTGTATATTGTTCAACTCTTAAGGATTGTTGTTCTGTGTAACTGACCCCGTTGGGGATATTGTTTTTAGGTCATGGCAAGGCAAAAGCACGGGAAGAGAACGTTGACGGCGAGGAGTCCCAGTGATACTAGTAGGGGGCCCAGTCTCTTCACTTCGTTCATGTTTCCTTGTTATGTATTTTTCCGCTGCACTTCCTTTTGGATTGTCATTTGTTCAGTGTTGTATATTTTATCTTCATATAAAATATACATGTATTCAGTGTTCCCTGGGTGTGTTATATTTAAAACTCCTCATCGGAGTAATTGATGATGTAATGTGGTTCTGTACTACATTGGTATTGTGTAATTCATTAATTTTCATTCGCCTGGTGGGTCCCAGTCGGGGGTCCACGGCATTGTAATGTCCGCCTAGTTTGGGGTGTTACATAATATAAGTTTATAGTCCATTAGACTATTTAACGTGTCAAATCTCTTTGTCGCGCGATATCATATTTGAACTAAGTCATGGAAATTGTCATAATTATTATGTTCAAATATTTTCTCGATCTTAAGTAGACTGATTGAATCAAATGACTCTTCATTTGAGCATGGTCATGCCTTTCCTTCAGTCCTACTTATGGAGGGGCCGAGCAGATATCTCTCTCACTAAAGAGAGTGACAAATCCCCATCTTAATCATTCATTGCGCTCTACATGACTCCCACTAATCCCGATCGCTAACCTATATGATCATCATGTTTCAGATGACGTTGGATTACGTCAAGGCATAGCAGTTATCATGTTGGACTCTATGATAATCTCAGGTTCAAGGATTTATTGACATACTGTTATATTGAGATTCACTTATGATATTTTCATGCAGTGATCTCAATGCGGGTCTGTCCAGTATTGGTTCTCAAATCAATACCCATAAGATTGATTCGTACCATACGCATAATCATCTGATGATTATCAAACAAACTACTAGTATATTAATCACTTGAGTCTCTACCCATTGGACGAGGGATATTGAATAATCTTATTATTTGTGAATAACTATTATTCGATTATTATAATATTAAAATATGCACATATTATAATAATAAACGAGAAATAAATGATATCAAATAACTTTATTTAAATGTGACAATTACAAATCTAGGCACATCGAATGTCCTAGGGCACTATATATATATATATATATATATATATAATCCCGTGTTGAAGATGAATACTGAGCTACACGGCATATGAATTTGGTTCTAAGAAACTTTTTAGCATGAGTGGAAATTTTAGTAGTTGGAAATAATATGTGAAATGCATCACATTATATGCTCACAATTAAAATGTGAGCTTGAATTTCAAAGATGCATGGAAGCTTATTAGCATTATATACCAGCTACAAATGCTTTGATGAAACAAACACACATGGGTGTGTTGGTGTAATTAAATAACAATTCCGTGAATATATCAAAGCAAATGACAAATGATGCATATATTTTGAAGCAACTTATAATCCTAAGGAATATTGATAATGAAATATCTCGACAAGTTATGTCGTTGTGGGCAAATAAATAAATTTAAGAGGTGTCAACACTAGCGCTATGAATGAAATGTAGATATTGAAATTCATGATTTATGAAATAAGTACCAAAAAGAAGAGAAATCAATGCTTGGTTCGTGCCGATTTGACGAGAAAGAAAGAAATTCCAGAAGCTTCACTTATTCAAATCCACAGTGAGGATATTGAAATCCATAATTTGGAAATGAGAATATTGAAGTTCAGTATCAATGACTTGTGAAATAAGGATAGTGAAATCCAAGATTTATGAAAAGTCGATATTGAAATTTATGATTTGTGAAATGAGGATATTGAAATCCATAATTTATAAAATATGGATATTGAAATATATAATTTGCAACAATGATGATATTAAAATCCAAGATGGGGATATTAAATTCATCGAAATATATTGTTTTGAAAAATTTGCCCTTATAATAACTGTATTAACATATGGACTTATGATGTGAAACATGGGGAGATTTCAAATATATTGCCAGTGCATGAGATGATTCAAAATAAAATATTTTGAAAAACAATTCATGGATTAAACTCTTCTCCTTAAGGTTGCTATTCCGAACGGTTTTTCCCGGATAAGATATTGAATGAGGCAGTTAATCACAATAAAAATGAAATTTACGAAAGAGATCTGGAATCTATTACAATATTATAAGAATATGAGTTTGAGATGATGAATTGCACTGAGTATGATACTCATACTGATCCACGAAGGATTTTTGAATTGTATGGGGCATAATTGTAAAAATATATGTGTCTCGCTCTTATTCCCTTAACTAATGCTTTATTCCGTTGAATTTTCCTAGCAAGATTTCTAACGAGGCAATTGAGATAGCGTATCAGCATGAATAATGTATTCTTTTCTCTTTATTAGAATATTTGCCACTGGATTTTTCCTAATAAGTTTTTGACGAGGCATATTCGTGACATGATGAGGACCATTACTTTCCTTAAAGATTCGAAAATAGAAGGAGTAGTTATACTCTTTTTCCTTCGATCAAGTTTTTCCACATGGTTTTCTTGATAAGATTTTAATGAGGCAACAATATAGATACTCCTTAAATAAATGATATACATTATAAGAGAATCATATTATTCACTCAGTTTTTGTCCCAAGAGATTTTATTGTGACATCACATGGATACCCCTGCAATAAATATGGAAGAGTATCACAATATTCACTCAGTTTTTGTCCTAAAATATTTTACTGAAGAACTCATGGATACTCCTATAAAATGATCTACGAACAAAGACACTTATATGATCATCCGATTTTTATTCCACGAGGTCTTACTGCGACAACACATAAATACTCATGCCACAATGATCAATATGAGAGGGAGCAAATTCACTATCACAAATTGCTCAGATTTTATCCGAAAAGTTTATTGCCTACTACATTATAATGCAATAAGAATAGGATGCTCACGAACTCCACTATATACAATTTCAAAGTTTTTCTCCCATTGAGTTTTCTTCAAAGTAGTTCACCTGATATTGTAAATGTCATTCAGTGAGGAGTATTATAATAAGTCACAAGATGAATGTGAAATACTAATCTTGTGAAAGTGATGTTATATGATTTATTATATGTGCATGACTATTATGCCCTTAATGTAATTATATAATTACTATTGTGCCATCTAAATTCATTACAACTAAAACTACACCTAAGACTTTTTATCTCTATTTTATATGCAGTTTTATAATAATATTTTTATATATTGGACCGTCTTACATATGATGGAGTCTAAACTTTTTTTCTGGTTATATGGAGTCTAAATTTTAACTTTTCCTGTGCCATTCTCTTTTTTTCATTTTAGGAGATTTTGAATTTTTAACTCTGCATGTGGGTGTCTTCTTGACATTCATTGCCGGTCCCAAGGCCGGATAAAAGAGGAGGGTTGTGGTAGGTTAGTGGCAGCCAGCGTAAAACTCGTCACATTTTATGGACATGAATCAAATTTTGAAAATCGTTGGGGCGTCTCCTCAGAAGCGACGTGCTGCATTTCATAGGCCCGGGTGCAGTGAAAAGTATGCGAGGGTTGCTAGGTCGTCGCCCATAAGAGGCGCGCCACCTTTACATCTGATGGTGGTGCCAAATGAGCAAGGATGCGCTACACTTCAAAGGCCCGGGTGTAGTGGAAAATATGTAAGGGTTGCTAGGTCGTCGCCCGGAAGCTGCGCGCCACCTCGAAGTATGGGTGTGGTGTAAAATGTGCAAGGATCCTTGCAGCGTGGACGGGGACAGACAGAGAAGTTAGTTCATGGCGGCTAGTAAGGGTAGTAAGGTGCGGTTTGGAACTTGGAACGTTGGCTCTTTGACGAGGAGATCAGCACAAGTGGAGGAGGCTATGAAAAGGAGGAGGATTCATATACTGTGTCTACAAGAGACTAAGTGGGTTGGCGAAAAGGCAAGAGTGTTAGCTCCTTGGGTTTACAAGCTTTGGTACTCTGGAAAGGATAGAAATAGAAATGGAGTGGGTATCGTCGTTGATAAAGAAATCATTGATGATGTGGTGGAAGTGTCAAGAAAGAGCAATAGAATAATGAGTATTAAGCTTGTGATATGGGATGAGTTTCTAACTATCATAAGTGCTTATGCACCACAAGTAGGATTGGATGCATCGATCAAATAAGAATTCTGGGAACATTTGGAAGAGGTTGTCGAACGGATTCCTATGGGTGAGAAATTGGTCATTGGTGGTGACCTCAATGGGCATGTCGGTGTTAGCAGAGATGGCTTTGAGAGCGTTCATGGTGGCTTTGGTTTTGGGGATAGGACTGAAGCAGGAAATGGTATATTGGATTTCGCATTAGCTTATGACTTGGGTATTATGAACACTTGGTTCGAGAAAAGGGACTCTCATTTGGTGACATATAGAAACGGAGGTAATGCAAGTCAGATTGATTTATTTTTAGTAAGGAATGTTTGGAGGAAAAAATTTACTAATTGCAAGGTGATACCCGGTGAGAGTGCTGCAACGCAGCATAGGGTTGAGGTGCTTGACTTTCGAGATAAGAGGCAATTAAGAAAGAGAAGACCACAAGTTGACCCTTGAATTAAGTGGTGGAAGCTCCAAGGGAAGAGTCGACATACTTTTGTGGCTAAGATTGCTGATAGTGGTATTTGGTCTGATTGCACGGAGATGGATATAGATTCTATGCGGAACTTGTTGGAGCATAACATAAAGGAAGTTGCAAAAGAAGTCCTAGGAGAATCTAAAGGAAACAGACCATCAAGTAAGGACACATCTTGGTGCAATGATGAAGCTAAGCAAGCGATAAGGACCAAACGTGAATGTTATAAGGTACTGGGTAAATGTTCGAGCGATGAGAATTATGAGAAGTACAAGAAATCTCGAACAGAAGCTAAAAAAGCAGTGCGAAATGCCAGATCAAAGATCAATCAAGAATTATATGCACGATTAGATACAAAAGAAGGGGAAAAAGATATCTATAAACTTGCTCGAATGAGAGAGAAGAAGACGCGAGATATTAGAAAAGTTAAATGTGTGAAAGATTCTGACCAAAAAGTTTTAGTTCAAGATAAAGAGATAAAAGAGAGATGGAGGTCATACTTTGATACCCTATTCCATGGCCATCAAGAACAAGATATTGAGAATTTAAACATCCCCTCAAGTATGGTTAACCGAGAGTTTAAGAGGAGAATTCAAAAGGGTGAAGTGACAATGATATTGAAGAAGATGGGGTCAAAGAAAGCAGAAGGACTAGATGGTATACCTATTAAAGTTTGGAGGTGTTTGGGGGAGAGAGGGATCGAATGGGTAACTATGCTTTTCAATAAGATTTGGAGAAGCAATAAGATGCCATCAACATGGAGGAAAAGTATTCTCGTCCCTTTGTATAAGAACAAAGGTGATGTTCAAGATTGTTCTAATTATCGCGGAATTAAACTAATGAGTCATACCATGAAGTTGTGGGAACGAGTGATTGAACAAAGGATCAGGAAATGTGTGAAGATAACAGAAAATCAGTTTGGATTTATGCCTGGAAGATCGACCATGGAAGCAATTTATCTTATCCGGCAGTGATGGAACATTATCGAGATAAAAAGAAAGATCCACATATGGTGTTTATTGATTTAGATAAGACATATGGTGTTTATTGATTTAGATAAGACATATGATAAAGTACCAAAGGAAGTACTTTGGTGGGCCTTAGCAAACAAGGGCGTATCGCGGAAATATATTGACATTGTATAGGATGTGTATGAGGGAGCTAGTACAAGTATACGTATTAATGTTGGGAGGACAGAAGAATTCCCTATTACGATTGTGGTGCATCAAGGATATGCTCTTAGTCCTTTTCTCTTTGCCATAGTCATGGACGAATTGACAAGAGAAATTCAAAATGACGTTCCGTGGTGTATGATGTTCGTAGATGATATTGTGTTGATTGATGAAACGAAGGTTGGAGTGCAACCGAAATTGGAACTTTGGAGCGATACTTTGGAAACTCGAGGCTTTAGGCTGAGCAGAAGTAAGACTGAATATATGGAGGGTATGTTTAGAGAAAACAATTATAGAGAGGCGGGGATGATCACATTTGATGGGAAAGTTGTTCATGGATCCACTTTCTTTCGGTATCTTGGATATATCATCCAAAAGGATGGAGAGCCAGATGGCGATGTGGCTCACAGAATAAAGGCAGGGTGTTTGAAGTGGAAGAGTGCCACAGGGGTTTTATGTGGTCCTGACACGCCTCATAGATTAAAGGGTAAATTTTACCGCACAGCAATTAGGCCTGCACTGTTATATGGCACTGAGTGTTGGGCTGTAAAACAGTGTCCCGGTCAAAAGATGACTGTGGCGGAGATGCGTATGCTACGATGGATGTGTGGTCATACAAAAAAGGATCGGCTCAGAAATGAGGTGATTAGAGAGAAGGTAAGAGTTGCGTCTAAAGAAGACAAGATGATGGAGAATCGATTACGATGGTTTGGTCATGTGACAAGAAGACCTGTTGATGCCCCACTGAGGAGGCTGAAAAGTTGGGGAACAAGTAATATTGTGAAAGGAAGAGGAAGACCCAAGAAAACTTGGATAAAGATGATTGAAAATGATATGCGGTTTCTTGAAATTGGAGAAAGTATGGCGATGGAGAGGCAAATGTGGCGAGAAAGAATACGGATAGTGGATGGAATCTGATTCCTTCTTTTTTTTTTAATCCTATTTTCTTTTGTTTCATGTTATCTTTTAATTTGTTTTTCAGGATTTTTCATTTTTTATTTTTTTTGTTAACATTCGTTCTCTTTTTTTTTGCTTGCTTTTTTCTCTACTTTTTTTCCCTCTTTTTTTTCCTTTTATGTTATTTATGTAACGATCATTGACGGTTTCAAAGTTTGATTCTTGTTAGCCGACCCCAAATTATTTTGGGACTAAGACTTAGATGTTGTTGTTGTTGTTGTATGAGATTTTGAATTTTTCAGTTTGTTATTAATTTTTCTTAAGGTTATCTAGTTATTTGGGGTTTTAGAAATTCCAGTTTTTAGAGTTGTTGGTATTTTAATTTTTTCCCAGATTTTAGTGAGATAATCAGATTTATAGTAGTTTTAATTTTTATTAGGCTTCTGTAGTTCTTTGCAGTGGTGGATCCAGCAGTATGAGGCCACAGGGCCAAAATGCGAATGTTTAGAAAAATTTTATAAAGTAAAAATATTAGAAAGATAAAAAAAATTATAGTTTCATTCATAAACAGTAACAAAATCAATAATAAAAGTCAATTGCCACATATTCAAGCTATCGTCCAACCACGAGTTAAATAATTTTTTAATAATTCATTCGCTCTCCAATTTAGTTGCAATTGGCTTGATATATATTGTATATGTTTGCTTATTTTTTCAAGCTCAACTATTCAAAGATGAAATAGAAAAATGCCAAGCAAACGTGCAATTATTCTTTGTACTTTCGCATTGAATTTAATATAGCGCTTAAAATTTATGCGAAATTTGTTGGAAATGTTGGAAATAAAGAGGAAATGGGCTGTTTTGAGCAGTCCACTTGAGAGGCAATTTTGACTGGGCTCGACTACGAGTTAAAATCGGGACTTAGTTGGAATACGTAGTACCCCGTACGAGGTTTCCGAAACATGTAAGAACACTCAAAATTATTGAGGTATGAATGAGATATAATGTCCCAAAGTGAACCCTTAAGAAATGGTCTTAGGATGTTATCCCACATTTGAAATAGAAGGGAAAAATTGTGAGTATATAAGGAGATGTGGACAAACTCTTGTTCAAAAGTGAGACATGAGTGGATGAGTGACTAGGCGCCCCTCGCGCGCATACACACACACACACGCGTCGCCGCGTCCGGCCGGCCGGCCGGCCGTCCGGCCGGCTCGGCTCGGTCGAAGGGCGATTTGGGCAAATGTCTCGGCGTCTCGAAGTTATCTTTTTACTGCAATTTTATTCGGAAAATTTCATTTTGCTGAAACACATCAATTATAAATTCCGAATTTTTTGGATCCGGATAAATATCAATTTAATTGATAATTATCAAATTAAACAGATTGCGATAAGTATCAAGATACCAATCCTAATCGGTTTAGAGTTCCTCCAGCACACATCCGCCTCCAGCCTTCACCTATAAATACCCGGCTTGAGGGGTTCGTTTTTTCACGGCTTCCATACATTTTTCAGAACTGTTTCCGGTCCAAAATTTTCTTCTTCGTTTTTGTTTTTCTTCGAGTCGATGATAGTATACATATTTATTCTAGTTCGCTGAGAGTGTAAGGGATCATCTATTCAGTGCATAGATGTGTTGTTTTATCCTGGGAGACAGACGTCACACATCGTGGTGAGGGCGAATTTGCTTTAAGGAGACAGAAATTCTGGACTCAACAGCGACTTCCGTTCGTTTTCGTGATCAGCAAATATTTTGTTCGGCTAACAATTTTTTGCAGGGCATAAATAAATTATATCTTCGATACATACTGTATTTGTTTTTTAAAGTATTCGGTTTTTGAAATATTTTGCCAACAATCTTAAAGCAAATTCTTTTTTTTTTTGTTTACTTGATTAAAACAGATTTATTTTCAAAAGTTTAAGATAATGGATTCTCAAAACCCAACACTGTCTACGGACGTTTCTAGAGGTGCGCCTCAGAAAACCGGATCGGGTTCAGCGACTGTAGGTGCTCCTCTGATAACTGGATCAGGTTCAGCCAACCACTCAGCTTCGATTCTGATTAGTAATTCGGTTTTGGTTCCGGTCAACCATGCGGACAAACCAGAGAAATTCAACGGGCAGAATTTCAAGAGATGGCAGCAGAAGATGATGTTCTATCTGACCACTCTAGGCTTGTCTCGGTTCCTCAAGGAGGACGCGCCAAAATATGATGAAGACAGTGACCAACAGACTTTGATGGCCATTGATGCTTGGAAAACTTCTGACTATCTGTGTCAGAACTATGTGATGAATGGCCTTGCCGATTCACTATACAACGTGTACAGCAGTGCTAAATCAGTCAAGGCATTATGGGACTCACTAGATCATAAGTACAAGATCGAAGACGCTGGTGCCAAGAACTGGATTGTTGGGCGGTTTCTCGACTACAAGATGGTGGATTCCAAGACTGTAGTCAGTCAGGTAAAGAGCTACAAGTGATCATTCATGAAATTCATGCTGAAGGAATGATCATTAGCGAATCCTTCCAAGTGGCTGTTGTGATTGAAAAACTGCCCTCGACTTGGAAAGACTTCAAGAATTATCTCAAGCACAAGGCAAGGAGATGAGCATGGAAGATCTGATCGTTAGACTTCGCATAGAGGAAGACAACAGAGGATCAAAGAAGAAGGTAAATGCCGCTGTGGCAAAGTCCAATGTTGTGGAAACTGGACAGACATCCAAGAAAGGCAACAATGGAAAGGGAACCAAGTTGGGACCTAAAGGAGGAATTTTTAAAAAGAAATAAAAATTCCTTGGTAAATGATACAATTGTGAAAAGATGGGACATAGGGCGGCTGACTGCAGGCTGCCAAAGAAACTAAAGAAAAAGGATGGTAAGGCAACACGTCTCATTACCGAACAAGTGAAAAATCTTGACTTATGTGCTATGATCTCCGAAGTGAACTTAGTTGGCTCAAATACCAAGGAGTGGTGGATTGACACTGGAGCAACTAGGCATATATGTGCCAACAAATCAATGTTCTCCTCATTGGTAGAAACTAATGCCGGTGAAATACTGTATATGGGAAATTCTGCAACCTCAACTATCTTGGGCAAAGGCACTGTGATCTTAAAGATGACGTATGGAAAGGAAGTGACTCTTAAACGTGTGTTATATGTGCCTGATATTCGCAGGAATCTTATTTCGGGTTCCTTGCTGATGAAGCATGGCTTTAGATTAATTTTTGAGTCTGATAAAGTTATTTTGTCAAAAAGTGGTGTGTTTATAGGCAAGGGCTATGAGTGTAATGGGCTGGTTAAGCTCAATGTTATGATGTCAAAAATAATGAAATGAGGAATTCTTCTGCTTACTTGCTTGAGTCTCCTAATTTATGGCATGCTAGATTAGGACACGTTAATTTTAATGCAATGCATAGACTAATTGCATTAGATCACATACCAAAGTTTAAAATTAATTTAAACCACAAGTGTGAAACTTGTGTAGAGGCAAAATTAACTCGATCTCCGTTCTGACAAGTGAAAAGAAACACCAAACTTTTGGAATTAATACATAGTGACCTATGTGATTTGAAGTTTGTTCAAACTAGAGGTGGAAACAAATATTTTATTACTTTCGTGGATGATTGTACTAAATATTGCTATGGATATTTGCTTAAAAGCAAAGACGAAGCTATAGAGAAGTTCATTCTTTATAAAATGAAAGTTAAGAATCAATTAAATGCAAAGATAAAAGTTTTGAGGATTGACCGTGGAGGTGAATATGTGGAACCTTTCGGCGAATATTGTTCGCAACATGGGATTATTCATGAAGTCACTGCCCCATATGCACCACAGTCAAATGGCGTGGCGGAACGTAAGAATCGCATTCTGAAAGAGATGATGAATGCGATATTACTAAATTTAGGTCTGCCGCAAAATATGTGGGGAGAAGCCATCTTGACGGCGAATTATCTCTTAAACAAGATATGCCGTAAGGACGGGGATAAAACTCCTTATGAATTGTGTAAAGGAGTCAAGCCTTCCTACAATTACATGAAAGTGTGGGGGTGTCTAGCAAAGGTGTTGATACCTACTCCTAAGAAAGTCAAAATAGGCCCAAAAACGGTTGACTACATTTTCATTAGATATGCACACAACAACAATGCCTACCGATTTCTTGTGCATGAATCCAAAGTGCCTGAGATTCACAAGAATACAATTATGGAATCAAGGAATGCGTCATTCTTTGAGAATATCTTTCCTTGTAAGACTGCAACTGAACCCCTTATCTCATCCAAACAGACTTCTGAACTAATGGATGAAGATAGTGAAGACCAAAGAATGGATAATGAGGACAAACCTAGAAGGGGCAAAAGACAAAGGACAGAGAAATCTTATGGACCAGATTTCATCACCTACTTGCTCGAAAAGGAACCTTAGACTTATAAAGAAGTTGTAAGCTCGACAGATGGACCTCTATGGAAGGAGGCTATCAAAGAAGAGATTGATTCTATATTGCAGAATCATACTTGGGAACTAGTGGAATTACCTCCTAAGTGTAAACCATTATGAAATAAGTGGATTTTCAAGAGGAAATTGAAAGATGGAGCAGTTGATAAATATAAGGCTAGGCTCGTAGCGAACGGATATAACCAACGTGAAGGCCTAGACTATTTTGATACTTACTCTCCTATGACGAGAATAACTTCCATCAGGATGATACTTGCTATCGCCGCATTACGAGGTTTAGAAGCTCATCAAATGGATGTTAAGACCGCCTTTCTTAATGGGGACTTAAAAAAGGAAATCTATATGGAACAACCCGAGGGGTTCTCTGCTCTTGGACAAGAAAGGAAAGTCTACAAGCTGGTAAAATCATTGTACGGATTGAAGCAGGCACCAAAACAGTGGCATGAAAAAATTTGATCATGTTATGTTAAGCGGTGGCTTCAAAATTAATGAATCTGATAAGTGTGTATATGTGAAAGACACAGAAGATGGATATGTTATTTTGTGTCTATATGTAGATGACTTGCTCATTACTGGCAGTAATGAAAGAATAATCAAATCTACCAAGGACATGCTAAGGTCGAGATTCGATATGAAAGATATGGGACTCGCAGATGTAATTTTAGGGATTAAGATCACACGAACATCGAAAGGTCTCATGCTGAGTCAAGCCCACTATGTGGATAAAATCCTTCAAAGATTTAATAAGGATGACTCTGGCACCACCAAAATCCCGGTGGATATGACGTTAAGACTATCCAAGAATAAGGGTGAAGGAGTATCTCAACTTAAGTACTCTCGCATAATAGGAAGTCTGATGTACTTGATGAGCTGTACAAGACCAGATATAGCCTACTCAGTTAGTAGACTAAGTAGATACACGAGCAACCCCGGAAAGGATCACTGGAAGGCGATCATAAGGGTACTAAGATATTTTAAGGGGTACTCATGAGTATGGGCTGCACTATACCAAATATCCACAGTACTTGAAGGATATAGTGATGCAAATTGGATATCTGATATAAAAGACTCCAAGTCAACAAGTGGATATGTATCCACACTAGCTGGTGCAGCAGTGGCATGAAAATCTTCGAAACAGACACTTATATCTCGGTCAACAATGGAGTCCGAGTTTATAACCTTATATAAATGTGTAGAAGAAGGAGAATGACTACACCATTTTCTAGAAGATATTCCAAGATGGCCAAAGGCTGTGACCGCAATATGCATTCATTGCGACAGTCAATCTGCGATTGTCAGGGCACAGAGCGTAATGTACAATGGTAAGTGTCGTCATATAAGGAGGAGACATAATACCATTAGACAATTGATATCAACATGAGTTATCTCTATTGATTATGTGTCATCAAATGATAACATTGCGGATCCGCTAACCAAAGGTTATCAAGAGACCTTGTTGATGAATCATCAAGAGGAATGGGTCTATTGCCTTGAGCTAATGGTTTTATGAAGGATACACAACCTAAGCTGACTGGAGATCCCAATATCTAAGTTCAATGGGACAACCAATTCATAAAACTGGGCACGATCACTGTGGGGGTTACTCCGAACCGACCATTCCTAGGATGAAAATAGTGATACCCGTAGGGAGAGGTTAAGCTTATGCTTTTAATAATTCCTAAGTCGACAACGTATAGTTGGGTGGAGTAAAATACGGATTTACTCAAAACACTTAAATAGAATCATCTATGTTGGAGAGAAGAGGGGTAGCTTCAAAGGAGAATTGCAAAGGCACAATTCTTTGAAAACTCTCGCAGAACCAGGACGGTGTCCACGGCCAAAACGGGGCACAATAATGAGAACAGAATAAATCAGGGAGAACACAAGCGGTCGGACAATTCAAATGCATCTAGTCACACTATCTAGCCAGTAAGGAGAATATATCTTTTCGAGAGAAGGTTCAAGGAGCATACTCTACCTATCCTATGCAATGCCTAACCGCAGTAACTATCACCAAGTCAAACTCCGTGTCTGACGTGTGCTGTTGGACCATCAATCTCATTCATGTGGGGGATTGTTGGAAATGTTGGAAATAAAGATGGGCTGTTTTGAGAAGTCCACTTGAGAGGCAATTTTGAGTGGGCTCGACTACGAGTTAAAGTTGGGACTTAGTTGGAATACGTAGTACCCCGTACGAGGTTTCCAAAACATGTAAGAACACTCAAAATAATTGAGGTATGAATGAGATATAATGTTCCAAAGTGAACCCTTTAGAAATGGGTCTTGGGATGTTATCCCACATTGGAAAAAGAAGGGAAAAATTGTGAGTATATAAGGAGATGTGGACAAACTCTTGTTCAAAAGTGAGACATGATTGGATGTGTGACTAGGCGCCCCTCCCTCAGACACACGCGCGCGCGCGCCGCCGCGTCTGTTCATCCGTCCAGCTCGGCTCGGCTCGGTTCGGCTCGATCAAAGGGCGATTTGGGCGAAATAACCCGGCGTCTCGAAGTTACCTTTTTACTGCAATTTTATTCGGAAAAATTTCATTTTGCTGAAACACCTCAATTATAAATTTCGAATTTTTTGGATCCGGATAAATATCAATTTAATGGATAATTATCGAATTAAACAGATTAAGATAAGTATCAAGATACCAATCCTAATCGGTTCAGAGTTACTCCAGCACACATCCTCCTCCAACCTTTACCTATAAATACCCGGCTTGAGGGGTTCGTTTTTTCACTGCTTCCATATGTTTTTCAGAGCTATTTCCGGTCCAATATTTTTTCTTCGTTTTTCTTTTTCTTCGAGTCGGTGATAGTATACAGATTTATTCTAGTTCGCTGAGGGTGTAAGAGATCATCTATTCAGTGCATCGAGGTGTTGTTTTATCTTGGGAGACAAACGTCACACACCGTGGTGAGGACGAATTTACTTTAAGAAGACAGATATTCTGGACTCAACAGCGACTTCCGTTCGTTTTCGTGTTCAGCAAATATTTCGTTCGGCTAACAATTTTTTGCAGGCATAAATAAATTATATCTTCGATATATACTGTATTTGTTTTTCCAAGTATTCAGTTTTTGAAATATTTTGCTAACAAAATTTTCAGGAGAAGTTTCTTTAGATAAAACAAGACCCTCCTACTAAAATTATTTTTTTCTGGATTAAACGAAAGAAGGTAACAGACTGACTGAAAGAAATAAAAATATCCCTTTGATTTTCTACGTGTTTTTTACTGGGCAAAGTGTTTAAAAAATTAGTATGGCCGCACCAAGTGATCAGACCACAACACGAGCAAGTGTTGCCCGTATGGATACGTACACACTCACACGCACTCCAAATAATCTTCAGAGCATCTCCAATACATCATAAGAAAACTATATTGATGAACAATAAAAAAAAAACGTATAGCACATTAAATGCTTGATGTGCAATAATATTAATATTGCATATGTGGCAAGAAGATATTGACGTTATAATAGAAAATATCACTAAAGCAACAACGTTGCCGGTATGAATTTAGAGTAATACTACACACACAAAAATGCACATCCCCTACTTTGTAGAGATTGTACCGGGTGCTTTATAATTTTTTTATTATAATATTATTTAACACCCCTACTATCTATAAAACACTCGGTACAATCACTACAAAACAGGGTGTGCATTTTTTGGTGTATTTGTGTGTGTAATATTACTCATAAATTTAACATCATCGTTGACCATTGTCTACCATTAATGGGACGAATTACTATAATTCTTCCCATTTATTTTTCCTAATAATATCTTATTGCCGCATTTACAATGGCAACATTATTGCTTTGATGATATTTTCTATAATGTCAATATCTTTTTGCCACATAATCAATGTTAATATTATTGCATTGGAGATGGTCCTCAAGTTAGATGAGAGGAATTGGATTGGAGATGCTCAAGTTGGATGAGAGAAATTGGATTTGAGGAGAGAATTGGGGGAATAATTTTAAACAGCTTGGTATAAGATGGATATCGAATCTAACCAAATCAATGTTCTAAAACGCAGCGATCTAAAGCGATTTCACGACGCTCAGTAACAAGCCGAGTCGAGTTTGCCTACTCGGTTGTAAAAACTCAAAACACGTAGAAAATCGGACCTAATTCGCTAAAATTCACCAGTCCTCACAAGTTTTTGCGACTTGGCGAATCAGAAGAGATTTTCCATTTTCTTCTATGCGGTTTTTTGAAGCCCACTACAGAAGAATCAATTTGCTGTGCGATTGTTTTGTTCCTTTGTCTAACACCAATAGGCACACCTAGCTGCGATTTATGTCTGATCGTTTACCCGGCAACCGAATTGAAAGAGAAATATAAAAGAGGCATCAAAGAAGGACGGTTTCGAAGAGGAAGAACCAAAGGGCGAAGGAGACGATGGCTATGGTTTCAGCATCGACCTTATTGGATATGAAGAAGAGACGGAAAGAGGAGCGGAAGAAGAGGAGAAGAAAAAAGAAGGGAGGAAGGAGTTGCTATATTCCACAACATAATGCACGGTACAAGATACAAACCAATTATAATTACCAACATAATCGATCACAACTGATGTATAACATGATCGGGACTATCGTACAACAGCAATATACGTACCATGCACGATACATCATATTGCATGGTATAATTTTTCGGGCACGGGGGGTTAGCAGGATCAAACAAGAGGGGGACGAATATAGAAAAGAAAGGAGGATGAAAAATTATGCAGGGAAAAAGGAGCGGACAAAAAATAAAATTTAAGGTTTTAACTTTTTCTAAAGAGAGAGTTGTATCCCTAATTATATGAAGTATTTGTAATTGATCTTTGTTTTTATACTTTTTCTTGTAATTTAAAAATTACGTAAACTGTTTTGATTTAGAATATGCATATGTTTTAATTGGATGATAGATAATTAAGATTATTTAGAAAGTAATTGCATTTTATTAGTATTTGATCATATTATCAGCATATATTATCCAAACATTATTTATATTAAAATATACCTTATCTGATTTTTTTTGGTCTGATCCCCGAGTAATTGAAAACTCCAACAATAGATTGTTATCATGGATATGAATAATTTCCTTCACATCTTCCCATTCTCTAGGGTATTACAAACACTTTAAATGAGGTTCACATTTCTTTAACAAATCTACTTTTATTATTAAAAGAAGGTGTACAAAAATATTGTTAACACCTGTCGTTCTATGAATTTTTGGATTAATCGTTTTTTTTTAAAATACACAAACTCCTGTATACAGTATACTTACAAATGAGAGGTAAAAACAAGTTTCTATTAAAAGAGAGTCGCTGTCATTTTTTTTTAAGTTTTTCGATTTTTATAAATATAGTTTATATATAAGGAGATGTCTTTTTAAATTTTCAGAAAAATGGAAAAAAGAATCTAAATAGCTATTGTGAGAATTTTATTCCACAAGTTATACCATCTACCAATAAAAAAATACTTTCTTCATTTTTTAGCTTAAAATTCTAAATGTTTAAAA
This sequence comes from Orobanche coerulescens, assembly GCA_033398695.1. Taxonomy (NCBI): domain Eukaryota; kingdom Viridiplantae; phylum Streptophyta; class Magnoliopsida; order Lamiales; family Orobanchaceae; genus Orobanche; species Orobanche coerulescens. Next base: position 143,560,825 of record CM065803.1, read on the forward strand.
AAATTGTATCAAATTCAATATATCAAATTAATTCTTATTTTACGATCTTCAATTAGACATCCATATTGAATACTATAAATTTGATGAATGACATTAATGGCCGATTGCACAAAAAAGTTGATAGTAGAAAAAATCTAGATATTAATTTCAGTGAATCAAACATTGAAAATCGTTGGGGCGTCTCCTCAGAAGCGACGCGCTGCATTTCATAGGCCCGGGTGCAGTGATAAGTATGCGAGGGTTGCTAGGTCGTCGCCCAGAAGCGGCGCGCCACCTTTACATCTGAGGGTGGTGTCAAATGAGCAAGGATGCGCTACACTTCATAGGCCCGGGTGTAGTGGAAAATATGCAAGGGTTGCTAGGTCGCCGCCCGGAAGCGGCGCGCCACCTCGAAGTATGGGTGTGGTGTCAAATGTGCAAGAATCCTTGCAGCGTGGACGGGGACAGACAGAGAAGTTAGTTCTTGCGGCTAGTAAGGGTAGTAAGGTGCGGTTTGGAACTTGGAACGTTGGCTCTTTGACTGGGTGATCGGCGAAGTGGGGAGGTTATGAAAAGGAGGAGAATTCACATAATGTGTCTACAAGAGACTAAGTGGGTTGGCGAGAAGGCAAGAGTGTTAGCTCCTTGGGGTTACAAGCTTTGGTACTCTGGAAAGGATAGAAGTAGAAATGGAGTGGGTATCGTCATTGATAAAGAATTCATTGATGATGTGGTGGAAGTGTCAAGAAAGAGCGATAGAATAATGAGTATTAAGCTTGTGATAGGGGATGAGTTTCTAACTATCATAAGTGCTTATGCACCACAAGTAGGATTGGATGCATCGATCAAACAAGAATTTTGGGAAGATTTGGAAGAGGTTGTCGAACGAATTCCTATGGGTGAGAAATTGATCATTGGTGGTGACCTCAATGGGCATGTCGGTGTTAGCAGAGATGGCTTTGAGAGCATTCATGGTGGCTTTGGTTTTGGGGGACAGAATGAAGCAGAAATGATATATCGATTTCGCATTAGCTCATGACTGGGTATTATGAACACTTGGTTCGAGAAAAGGGACTCTCATTTGGTGACATATAGAAACGGAGGTAATGCAAGTCGATTGATTTCTTTTTAGTAAGGAATGTTTGGAGGAAAAGTTTTACTAATTGCAAGGTAATACCGGTGAGAGTGCCGCAACACAAAGATAGGGTTGTGGTGCTTGACTTTCGAGGTAAGAGGCACTTAAGAAAGAGAAGACCACAAGTTGACCCTCGAATTAAGTGGTGGAAGCTCCAAGGAGAGTCGACATACTTTTGTGGCTAAGATTGCCGATAGTGGTATTTGGTCTGATTGCACGGAGATGGATATAGATTCGATGTGGAACTTGTTGGAACACAACATAAAGGAAGTTGCAAAAGAAGTCCTAGGAGAATCTAAAGGAAACAGACCATTAAGTAAGGACACATCTTGGTGGAATGATGAAGTTAAGCAAGCGATAAAGACCAAACGTGAATGTTATAAGGTACTGGGTAAATGCTCGAGCGATGAGAATTATGAGAAGTACAAGAAAGCTCGAACAGAAGCTAAAAAGGCAAAGGCGAAATGCCCGATCAAAGGTCAATCAAGAATTATATGCAAGATTAGATACTAAAGAAGGGGAAAAAGATATCTATAAACTTGCTCGAATGAGGCAGAAGAAGACGCGAGATATTGGAAAAGTTAAATGTGTAAAAGATACTGACCAAAAAGTTTTGGTTCAAGATAAAGAGATAAAAGAGAGATGGAGGTCATACTTTGATACCCTATTCAATGGCCATCAAGATCTAGATATTGGGAATTTAAACATCCCCTCAAGTATGGTTAACCGAGAGTTTAAGAGAAGAATCCAAAAGGGTGAAGTGACAATTGCATTGAAGAAGATGGGGTCAAAGAAAGCAGAAGGACCAGATGGTATACCTATTGAAGTTTGGAGGTGTTTGGGGGAGAGAGGGATCGAATGGGTAACTATGCTTTTCAATAAGATTTGGAGAAGCAATAAGATGCCGTCGCATGGAGGAAAAGTATTCTCGTCCCTTTGTATAAGAACAAAGGTGATGTTCAAGATTGTTCTAATTATCGCGGAATTAAACTAATGAGTCATACCATGAAGTTGTGGGAACGAGTGATTGAACAAAGGATCGTGAAATGTGTGAAGATAACAGAAAATCGGTTTGATTTATGCCGGAAGATCGACCATGGAAGCAATTTATCTTATCCGTGATTGATGGAACATTATCGAGATAAAAGAAAGATCTGCATATGGTTTTTATTGATTTAGAGAAGGCATATGATAAAGTACCAAGAGAAGTACTTTGGTGGGCCTTAGCAAAGAAGGGTGTATCGCGGAAATATATTGACATTATAAAGGACATGTATGAGGGAGCTAGTACAGTGTACGTACTAATGTTGGGAGGACGAAGAATTCCCTATTACGATTGGGGTGCATCAAGGATCTGCTCTTAGTCCTTTTCTCTTTGCCATAGTCATGGACGAATTGACAAGAGAAATTCAAAATGACGCCCGTGGTGTATGATGTTCGCAGATGATATTGTGTTGATTGATGAAACGAAGGTTGGAGTGCGAAATTGGAACTTTGGAGGGATACTTTGGAAACTCGAGGCTTTAGGTGAGCGAAGTAAGATGAATATATGGAGTGTAGGTTTAGCGAAAACAGTGATAGAGAGGCGGGGATGATCACATTTGATGGGAAAGTTGTTCATGGATCCACTTTCTTTCGGTATCTTGGATCTATTATCCAAAAGGATGGAGAGCTAGATGGCGATGTGGCTCAGAGAATAAAGGCGAGGTGGTTGAAGTGGAAGAGTGCCACAGGGGTTTTATGTGATCCGGCATGCCTCATAGATTAAAGGGTAAATTTTACCGCACGGCAATTAGCTCATTTGTTATATGGCACCGAGTGTTGGTGTAAAGCAGTGTCACGTTCAAAAGATGAATGTGGCGGAGATCGTATGCTACGATGGATGTGTGGTCATACAAAAAGGATCGGCTCGTAAATGAGGTGATCGGAGAGAAGGTAAGAGTTGCGTCTATAGAAGACAAGATGATGGAGAATCGATTACGATGGTTTGGTCATGAGAAGAAGACCTATTGATGCCCGGTGAGGAGGCTAGAAAGTTGGGGAGCAAGTAATGTTGTGAAAGGTAGAGGAAGACCAGAAAACTTGGATAAAGATGATTGAAAATGATATGCGGTTTCTTGGAATTGAGAAAGTATGGCGATGGAGAGGCAAATGTATGAAAGAATACGATGGTGGATGGAGTCTGATTCTTTTTTTTTTTTTTTTTTTTTTAATTGCAATTTTATTTTTTTTCAAGTTTATTTATTCCATGTTATTATTTTTTTTTTTTTTTTTTTTTTTTTTCACTTTCTTTTTTATTTGCTTTTTTCTCTACTTTTTTCCTTTTATGTTATTTATGTAACGATTATTGACGGTTTCAAAGTTTGATTCATGTTAGCCGACCCCAAATCATTTTGGGACTAAGGCTTAGATGTTGTTGTTGTTGTATTAATTTCAGTAAAATTAATTGATGCAAAATAAAAATAAATTATGATATTTATTTAATTTATTATAAATTAGATAAAACTCATTTTACTAATATAAAAAATAAATTATGATATTTATTTAATTTTAATAACTAAAAATAGTAAAACACATAGCGTACACATATCAAGACTTAATCACATACTACTCTCATCCCCCAAATTTATTCCTATAATGGACACTAATTAACTTAACAATATGCAATGCAAGACTCCTCCAATTACATTACACTCCATAATACATTCAACAATTTTCTTTTTATTAAAATTCATATCAAAGATCCTCAAGAACAAATTTAGGGGCAGAGAGAATACTTTTTAAATAATAAAATATTCTACCTGGTGCGATGCACCAGCAAACATCTAGTACAAACTAAAATAAAAGGTGGGCATTTTGTCATTTTAAAAGATAGTGGGGTTATTTTTGTAGTTACACTAAAACGCAACAGAATTTGGCAAAACAAATAGTGAACACAACAGTACACTCAGCTGAATCTAACAGGAAATAAAAGGGAATGTAACATAAAGGTCAATAAACAAAAGTTCATAACAGCTATTTTACAATACATATATTATAATAGGCGCTGCTGCATATCCTTGAAAAATTTACTTCTGAGGTAAAAGTGTAAAAATCACACACGCACGCATCTATATATATATATATATATATATATAGGGAGAGAGAGAGAGAGAGAGAGAGAGAGAGAGAGAGGGGAGAGAGAGAGAGGGAGAGAGAGAGAGAGAGAGAGAGAGAGAGAGAGAGAGAGAGAGAGAGAGAGATGACCTTGTTAACACAGCACACCTGGAAGCGAATTCACGACAAGCTCCAATTCCACCAAATCAAAGAAAGGCTTCACAAATATTTTCTCGCAAGAGCTCGAACTTTTGTGTCGAAATGTGATGATGTAATCCGACTTCCAGGAAGGTAAAGTGGATTGTGAAGAGTCTGAAAAATTAGGCACTTGTGTTAAAATATCTCAAAAAAGATGAAACTACATAAAATTATGACTTCACTAGATAATGCTCATTTTCCTTCTTCATAAGGAGCAAGGGAGATCATAAACACTAAAAAGCTGGATATGTATAATAGAGAACTACTTGTACTGCTTGAGCTTTTATTTATAGGGTAAGAGTCCCAAGTAGACTAGGAAACTAAATAGGATAAGGAGACTGGAATCCTCCATCATTAGCACAAATATAAACGATCTTGATAGATCGGGAGCAGCGACGTCGAAGAGTTGGCAGGTTTATTCCCGCAGGAAGAAAATAACAACAGTTTTCCTAATAAGTGTTATTTTATTATTTATTATGTTTACGGGTCATGTGAGCCTTATGCATGCATGGGCCTTAGTAGGGTATTTATAGTTGCTGCCAGATAGGGTTTGGGATTATTCAGATATTATTATTGTTAGCGGATTATCGCTTTGGCAGAGCATCTCGCTCTGGGGCTCTTTGAGGTTTTACCGTCTGATGTACGTTCTTCTTTTGTTTATTCGTCTTAACTCTATCAATTTGGTGCGGTGTGCGTGGAATTCATTATGGCTACACAAAAGGAGTGGCTCGAACAGGTAGAGAAGACGATAGTGGAAGTACATGCAGCGATTGGCGGGCTGGAGGTAACGGTTGGGGGGAATCGAGAAAACCCTAGCTGTTATTTTGGCTAGATTGCCGGACAAGGAGCAGGAGGCTTCCAGCGTTTCGGGAAGTGGTGAGAAAGATCCCGAGCAATCTGGACAGCCCCCTGGTGGAGAAACGCCAGCAGCAGTAGTTCCACGGATGGACCTACCGTTGGTCGATGGGACAGATCCCATTGCGTGGCTGGCCCAGGCGGAACAATATTTTTTGGTACATCGCATCCTGACGGGAGAGGGTGCAATTGGCGCTCATCGCCATGGGCGCAGTGGGTACTGCGCCGTTCAGCAAATATACCATAGAATCAGATTACACGGGAATTAATAGAGAGATTTGGTGACAGCTCCGCCATTAATGCCTATGAAGCCATGCATGTAACCCATCAGACTGGCTCACTAGATTATCTCAGGTTTTTTTTTCTTTTTGGAGTTTTGAAAGTTGGGGTTTTATTTTGGAGTTCTGCAGTGTCGCGAGGAGTTCTGAAGTGTCGCGAGGGTTTTATTTTGGAGTTCTAAAGTTGGGCTTTTACCATCTTGCCCTCCAAGAATTTCAGCTGTTTTTTTCTTTTTGAACATATAGCATACGCTATATGTTATTTCGCGTAATAGCGTATGCTATTTACGCTATTACCTACGCCACGGTTATTTAGCATGCGCTATCCAGGCATTAAGTTAAAAAAACTGCGCTACGTAGCACTTCGGCCCCGTAGCACGCGATAGCACGAGTTTGAAAAAACTGGTTTTGAAGTGTCGCGAGGGTTTTATTTTGGAGTTCTGAAGTTGAGGTTTTACAATCTTGCCCTCCAAGAATTCCAGCAGTTTTTTCTTTTTGAACATATAGCGTACGCTATTGTTATTTCGCGTAATAGCTTATGCTATTTACGCTATTACCTGCGCCACGGTTATTTAGCGCGCGCTATCCGGGCATTAAGTTAAAAATAACTGCGCTACGTAGCGCTTCGGCCCCGTAGCGCGCGATAGCGCGCTATGACTCGCGCGAAAGCACGAGTTTGAAAACACTGGTGGATGAACAACAGACTTGGAAATCACATTCATGGAACTAACATTATCTATGACTAAACACAAGATCTTATCACCACATTTAACTTTAGTCTCAAAGGTAGTAGTATGTTTCCAGTTTTCATGAAGAGGAAGAGAAAAGCATAACGCATCATATTTCAGTGATTCCCCCTCTCAATCTCATCACCCTTATCCTCGAATGCAGTGTCACCATCTATTGGGTCAACGGTGTCATCTATGGGACATGTGGAATGGTTAATATGGACAATGAGAACCAATGTGACAGGCTCATGAAAATTATGACACTACAGAAGAGGAAGAACTTTCTTTAAAAACAACTAGCTGACTGAGTAGACTGGGACTGAGTAGACTGACTAGACTGACTGTTATTCCTAGGCAAAGGATTATTAAGCTGTTGAAAACAAACACTTTTGGTTTGCCTAGACGCCTCGATTGGGAAGTCGACTTACGAGCAAACTTGTTTCAGATTAAGGTATTCTTGCATCAATTGTCTCTTATGGAATGAAGGCATAAACTTCTATTTCAGAGTGTTTCATTTCATCAAGCAAAGTAAATGGTGGCACATCAACTTATTCAATCTCTCTTTGGACACTTTGCCAATATCTCCTAGCAGATTCAATCAATTTCATTTTAGTAAAACACACTTTATTGGTTCAAACTCTTCATTTTCGCACCCCCGGCGAATCCCGGCGCACCCCCGCACCCCGGCGAATCCCGCACGCAGTTCTTCAGCATATAGCCGAATCCCTGCTACCTAGATTGTGGGTACCATCAAACTCAGGAACGTCTACTTATCACATTCCTATCACATTTAAATTTAGTATTTGATATACTAATACACCACTTGGTCCATGCGAAAATATTGGTTCAAACTCTTCTCTAATGGGTAGAAGAGCATTTATTACGATTCTTTCTCAACAAGTATTAAAATAGTCTTATTACTCCAAAGAAAGTCGGTTATTTTTTTGCAAAAAGTAATCAAAGGAATATTATCGGGAACCTTATGATGCTGTCTAGGATAGTTAAAGTCACGTCCGCGCGGCGATAATTTGTTAGCCTGACCTCTATATCTAGCTAGAATTTGTACGACTCATCAGAAGATACTCATCCTCTCCAAACTTGAGCACAATTCTTAGGGTTAGGTCCGGAAAATGATTCTTACAACCGACATGACTCGGATTTCCGCATACGAGTCTGAATGATTGTTTTCATGTGAGGCGCCATTACCCCTAATAATATGAGTTGGACCAATACTAAGATTAGACAGAATTTTCAAGTTTTTTAATCAAAGCATTTCTCCCAAAGTACTTTTGACTTCAATAACTTGGGACGAATGTCATTTATTTTATTGTCATTATCCTCACATTTCTGAACAAGTGACATTGTCCTAGTATTATTCATGCTGAAAATGACGAAAACGTATAGCTAATGAAGGATGTAAATGAATTAGCCGATATTAGCTAAATGTAATAAGTAAATTACTATAAATTAACACCAAGTTTATGTAGCAAGCTAGAGCGATTGAGATAATTAAAGATCTATTCTTTTTTTAACTAATGCAAATAATTAAACAAACTAACTAATAATCAAAATGTCCACGAGAGCAATGTTCTCCTTCTTATGAAGGTTGTGACACGAAAGGCATCCGGAGTAAAACTTTTCCACTTTGGTTTTTGCATGAATTATATAAACTAATTTCAGATAATTAGTTGACACTATGATCTCTATGCCACCGGCTCCAACATAGTTGGGATTAAGGTTCAATTGATGATAATGTCCAAGAGAGCAATGTTTGAAAGGCAGATTTAGGCACGCATCAAGGCGCCTAGAGCAAGAAAACGCAGCGAGGCTCTTTGCGAAGCTTTTTACCAACTAAGCCCACACTTTCTCAGCTGGAGGTACGCTTCACAAGATGCGCGGCGCCAGGCTTACCCCTTTATATTTTTTGGGAAGAAAACAAACAACACACAATGTTGTGTTAAAAGAAGAAAAGGAAAATATGATTTTCCAAAGCATTATCTGATTATCTGGAAAGAGAAACCGCTGTCTTCCTCTTTCAGAAAAAGAAAAAATATCACACACAAACTTAGAGTTTTATTCTTTCTCCCTCAGTATGCCGTTCTCATACCAAAAGCCAATAAAGAAAAGAGTGGAAAAAAGCAAAGCAGACAGTGGAGACATTTAAACTAGGGTCTTATTGTAGTATATGTTTTTACTCCATAAGATTGTTATTAAACATTTAACTTGGGCTGTTTGCCTTATTTGATTTTTTGTCTTTTTTTTTTGGACAAAAAATGCTTTGCACAAAAGAACTGCGCCTCATCGCATTGAGGCTTACGCCTTGCTTTTTGGCAGGCTTGCCTCCACCTTTTTAAACAATGGAAGAGAGTATACTAAAGTAATTTCGAGGCGACCAATCTCGCAAATTTGCTTCCAATTCAGCCCAGAATGAAAACTCCCACAAAACCAGAAGCACAATCTGAAATCAAATCCACAGCCCAATAGGAGACAGCCCAATATCAGACATTAAGTATAACTAGGGACAACGGTTGGTACGGCCTCGTTTTTAAAAACTTGAAGCGCTGTCTTCAATTGGCAGATTTTGAGAGCGGGCACTGCTGGAGCAACGTCGTGCAGTGGCAGAATGCACACAATGAACGGCGAACACAGCTGGAAGGTGAACTTTTGGGGCTTTCGCATCTGAAACTTGCGGATCTGATCGCGGACTGATTGCGTTGTATCGTTAGCAAAGCGAGTGAAATCTGGTGAGGTGGTCGTGTCTTGGGTTCGTGGGACTGGATCTGGTAATAAGAGCAACCTAATTCACGATCAGGTTCGCGTTTGGTACAGACTCACAACAATTGTTCGCGATCTGGAGCTCCTGGACTAGGTGATGCGGCGAAGCGAGTTGCCACGTGAAGAATGGGTATGACAGCGCAGTCGGCGTCAGGTGGTGATGAACTAGGTGTCTGTTGTGTTTCCGTTTTTCTGTCCTCTTCTTTTTTTGTTGAAGAGACAATTTTTTAATGAAGAACAAAACTTGAGAGAAATTCAATATTCAATATTTTTATGTCAGTATAATAATAGATCAATAGAAGGCAGCTACAAGCCTTTATTTAGAGCTAGGAGTCCCAACTAGACTAGGTTTTACCAACATATTAACGAAATACACCTAGGATTGATATGAGAATTTTTAGACAGCTATGCTGCAAAATACAACGCTAAGCTACTTGATGTAATCTAATTAGCAAAACTGGAGAATCAAATCCTGAAATGTCTAGACATATTTCCATAAAAGTACTAAGGAAGCATGTAGAGAAAAATAAAAACATCAAGTATTGCTACTACTACATGTAACTTTATTGAAACTACAAAGAAGCATGTACAAAACTTGCCTTGATATATAGTTCGTGAACCTCTTGAAAGAAGCTCTTGATCCCATCATCATTGCGTGAATCATGAAGCAGCATCAATCGAGTATGTATGACTTTTATTGGTTAAAGAAACAAATAAAGACACATTCGAATTTGCCGTAGTGTTAACCAACTGATATGCATGAAAAATTAATTACGAAAACGATAAAAAGAAACTGAATTCAAAAAAAGAGAACTCCAGGAGAAAAGTAGGGAAGCAGCGAATACAACTGAAATAGGAAAATGGTATTAGGCACACCATTAGTGTGAAATATAATTAGTTGGCATGGAAGTAAGATCATATTTAAGAAAAAAAGCAATAAGTAAAACAACAAAATGAAGGTTAAAATAAATGAGGCATGATTATCAATCATCATCAACGGCACCTTAATCCCAACTATGTTGGTATTAGGCACACCATTAGTGTGAAATATAATTAGTTGGCATGGAAGCAAGATCATATTGAAGAAAAAAGCAATAAGTAAAACAACAAAATGAAGGTTAAAATAAATGAGGCATGATTATCAATCATCAGCAACAGCACCTTCATCCCGACTATGTTGGGGTCGGTGGCATGAATATTATAGCGCCAACTAATTGTCTAAGATTAGTTAACACTATAATTCATGCAAAAACAAAGTGGCAAAACCGTTACGCTGGATGGCCTACCTATCACAACCTTCATACGAAGGAGAAACTGAGGAATGATTACAAGTGGTAAATTTTGTTCCAAATCCAACTACATGTTGAGTCCGTATTTCAGGAAAATCTAAATAAAAAGTACTCCCTCCGTCCCACCGATCTTGGTTCATATTCGTTTTTGGGCCTTCCCGAGATACTTGGTCATTTCCTTTTTAGGACACATTTATCTCTCAGAACTTTAAATAATATATATTCATACCATCACTTTACATACTACTTTTCAGCTTTACTTAAATCCCGTGCCGAAAAGCAAATGCTCAAGATGGGTGGGACGGAGAGAGTAGTATTTTTCACATGTTAATTCAGAAAAAACACATAGCCCCAAATGACCATCACCAAAATAAGACCAAAACAAAATATTCCACGAAAAACATAACTGGGGTTTCTAAATTGAACAGTTCAGATAAATGAACACTTCAAACAATTATGTGTCACTAAAGGTTCGAATCCTTCATCAGATCAATCAAAGCAGTTCTAGTCCATTGGATGGCAGCAGTGATAGTTCCGACCTCTGCTAGCATGTAGATTCTCCATTCCCAACTACTAACATCTTGTTGAAAATCAACAAATTAAATAGATAGCTGAAATCCAAGGATATGAAAGTCATTATCGCATCCAAACCTATAAATTCAACACAAGACGAGGCAATTCCCTTTCGTAGCACAGGAATGAAACACCATACAATGATAAAATACTCAGCTAGTTCATCTGATACCATAACTATGAGCAGAAGCGGGAAAATATTCTAAAGTTTGAAATTGAGAAAGTAATATAACCCCAGTCCACATTAATGCACAATTACAAAAACCGTTGAACACGTTGAGAAAGTAATATAACCTTCTCCTGTCAGTTTTCACTTGTCAAGTTATTTTTTCTTTGACAGCATTTTGATTGACTTAGAAGTTGAGTGATTTTATTTCCTCTTACAACATATACCTATTAAATACTAATTTTTCTAATTTGGTGTTATCTATTTTGATCAGGAAGAGCTTAACTAAACTGCTTTATTAATTGTTCAATCTTGAATTTTATTCCTAAATGCTTGCTGCTTTTTTCGAATGTTTGTGTAATATGATGAAAAGATATTCTAAAGTATAGCCTAAATATATAAGCTAACTCAAGCGTTTAAGTTAATCAACTATTGAAAACTACTTTAGAAAAAACGTTGAATTTGGAAACACTGTTAGTGGATCATGGGCAAGGGAAACCAAGAAATTCATTTCTCAATTCAAGATGAGATAAGGAATGTTTTAACGTAAAAAATTATTTTCATCATATTCTGTTATCGTGTGTTACATCTAAGGGCAGACATAGGATTCAAAAATGGGTGGACGAGTTACATTTATGTACTTAAAAAGTAGGGGAAAATACAAAATGCAACCTAGATATACAAAAAAAATTGTCGAACGGTAATCGGGACTTGTCATGATCTTGGCTCTGCCCCTGAATACTTCTTTTTTAATTTGTCTTGTGCACCAGTAGTATCCGCCTCCAAGACCCGCCTCTGGTTGAACATGAATGATATCTATGCAAGTCTTTGGGTAATATAACGAAACACTACCCAGGTCATCACGCATTGATGCACAATACTATAAAGACATGTAAAGCATCGAGATAGTAAAAATAAAAGAAAGGATATGACCAGCAGTCACATATACTGATACCACCAAGTCATTGAATCTGTCAATAGCTTTTAGAAACCTGATTCATAAAACACGCAACAAAAGTTACTTCAACACCAAAAATAACAAACAACCACTAGACCAAATAACATTCTCCAGATGTTACCAACAACAACATCAACAACAACATCTAACCCTTAGTCCCAAAATGATTTGGGATCGGCTAACATGAATCAAACTTTGAAACCGTCAATAATCGTACATAAATAACATAAAAAGAAAAAAGAGGGAAAAAAGTAGAGAAAAAAACAAATAAAAAAAAGAGAGAATGAATGTTAAAAAAAAAGAAAAAAAGAAAAAAAAAATGAAAAATCCTGAAAAATAAATTAAAAGATAACATGGAATAAAAGAAAATAGGAATAAAAATACAGATAAAAAAATGTATAGTATAATAATTTCTTCTGACACCGCACATACACACACCATTGAACAACAAATGTATAGTATACAGTAATTAGCCTAATGATCTCACATAGCACTTGTAGTCCACGCCATGTCCTGAACAATGTCTAACGCGGCATGTAATATGAACTGGTGCTGATGAGCAGCGTCTTCTTTCTACCATAAATTGAATACAAATTCAATAAATTAAATCATATTCGAAATACATTTTGGTGAAACGCAAGAAGAATGCAACAATTAAACAATTTTGAACGGGAAAAATTGAAGAACACGTACTTTGGGGACAGTACCAACTTCACCTTCGTAAATCGGGATGTCATTTTTGCTGACTATCATAAAACACGCAGTATTTGCCATTTATCTCTCACTCTTCTTAGTTTTCTTGCTTCTTTGAAATAACTGTAAGCTGATTTCTCAAAAAGCAGTTGGACCACTGAAGATTGATATTTTGCTGAGAGTTAGATGAAGCCCTAATTTGATTACGAGAGTAGGAAAGGTATTGGGATCTTTTGTTTCGTTTTTATTCAGATAATAATCAGCTGGGTACATTATAATATTCGATCCGGCAGAGATATTCGATTCGATAAAGTTCAATTTGAGTTGTCAAATATCAAATCAAATGTTAAATTTGGATTTGATGTAAATCGGATCGAACGTTCGGTTCAATCCGACATTTTAAAATATTTAAACCCCTATGCCCGTTAGTAACCGTCCGATCCGGTTTTACTTTTATATTTGTAAATATTTGTTCAAAAAGTTGATTAAAATTCAGACCGAACTATTTACAAACGTTCGATCCGAAATATCGAGTTGAATCAAATGTCGAAATCGAAAAATATACTTCGAACTCAAATCAAATCTTAATTTATGATAATTGATTGAATCAGACCGCACCGAATAATAATAAAAAAATTAAACCAGATCGAACCATCCTATTATTCGTTCGATCCGGTCAGAGGCCCAAGTGATATGTTCCCAAAGGAGGCTCTTTTCCCTCTGCAAAGTCCACATTAGTAATTCTCTCCCCCAATTTAAAAAAAAAAAAAAAGAACATCTCACCCCAAATTTATTTAATAAAATAGCAATACTTATTACAATATCTTTTCTTTTAATTTTTGTTGTAATTGTATTAAATATATATTTTAATTTTTCCAAAAATATTTATGTAGTATCTATACTTCTATTAAAAGAGAGTCGTGACACATGTCACTCTCTAAGTTTTTTGATTTTTTATTTTAAAATATAGTTTATATATAGAGATTTATCCTTAAATTTCTTAAAAAAATTCTAAATATGTATTGTGGGAGTTTTATTCCACAACTTACACTCATCTACCAATAAAAAAATCCTTCCTTTATTTTTTAGCTTAAAATTTTAAATGTTTATAATTTTTTAAATCAAATTTATTTTTATTAAAAATATATCAAATTTATTTTTGTTTCATAATTTTCAACTAGACATCCATATGAATATAATAAATTTGATGGATTTACAATAATGACCGATTGCACAAAAAAATTATATTATAAAAACTATGAATATTTATTTTCAGTAAAATTAATTGATGCAAAACAAAAATATATTAACTCATTTATTGCTTACATAAAAAATAAATTATGATATTTATTTAATTATAATAACTAAAAATAATAAAACATACACTCCACACACACATATATATTAAGACTTAATCACATATTACTTTCGTCTCTAAAATTTGTTCCTACTTTTTTTCGGTATGTCCAGAAAATTTGTTCATGTAATGGACACTAATTGACTTAACACTCCGCTAATGTGGTACTCTTTCTTAAATTATATTACACCACATAATACACTCACGCTAATATGATATTCATGTCGAAGATCATCAAAAATAAATTTAGAGATCGAGAAATTATTTTCTAATAAGATAATATCTTATGCGGTACATCGCACCGGAGAACATCTAGTATATTAAATATTAAAGAGGGTGAGGGTCCTATTTGAGGCCGGACAGGGGGCGCTGGGCTCTAAGCCTTTTTATATAATTTAAGAATTACGTAATTTATTGAAGGGAAAATAATTGAACAGAAAAGTAGGACAAAAATTGTGTATTATTCTATTGATGACATTTCTTTAAATAGGGAGAAGTACATATAAGCATGTTTAATTCTACTTTAATTAGGAAAGTCCGTAAATTAACAGACTTAGGCACACATTGTTTATTATTCCTTTAACAATATTTGTATTATGATACATTTTTTTATCCATTGAATTGTTATATTTTTGTCATGTTTCACACGTTTTGTAAGTTTGAGGGGAAGTAATTGTCTTCTCAATTGTGAACTTCTCTTTTCATAATTTGTAGCTTTCCAGATCCTTCCATATTTCTTAGCATTCATTTGATAGACAATGAAATTCCTATAAACTGCATATGCAAGAAACATTTTTATTGCTTCTAGTTTAGTTACATGAGCGAATATCTCATCATAATCAATTAATTCTTCCTCTCGGTAGCCTTTTGTGCCTAATCTGGACTTGTTCCTATTGAATTTTACGTGTATCTAATACAATAAATTTGAGCAAGACGCAGCAGAATAAATTAACGAAAAAATCAGCGATGATCTACATGCAGTAATTTAATTGATTTATTAAGAGTTCGTCAAATTAACTTAATTCGAAGAACAGATCTGAACCTAGACCAGAAGCTGAGTAAATCCTCTTTCTCTTTCGGTGATCCACACACGAACAACTGGTACAAGCCGGATTGCTAGATCCGTACGAATAATATTGATAAACAGTACCATAAATAATTCCTTGCTAGAAAAATTTGTATTGTTGATCAAAATCAATTAAGGGAAGAGGACGGAGATGGTCGAAACAGACTTCCTGGAAGGAAAATTTTTGGCCTAACCAGATGAAGAAGGGGGCGATTTTTCTGCCACACAATTAGGGTTGTGTAATTTTTGTCTTATTGTCAACTCATTGTCCAAGACCCTTTATTTATACTAAGTAAACCCTAGAGTCAAACTCTAGTATTTGTTTAGTTGCCCCTCAACTTATTAAATAATACAATATATATAATATCTTATATTATATATTTGTTATTATTTAATCCTCTAATAAATATAATATCTAATATTATATTTATCTTTTCCAGTTGATATAAATAAATAATAATATTATATATTACTCATTATTTTTTTTAATAAATATAATATCCAATATTACATCTATGAATTATTCTTGTTTGTCTTTAGTTATCGTATGTGTGACCCAAAAGGCTTATATTATGTTGGCAATTATTTAATACTTTATTAAATAATAAATCATAAGTGGTCTCTAGCAAGACATTATGACTATTCAAATAATATAAGTTTATAGTCCATTAAACCATTTAACGTGTCAAATTCCTTTGTCGCGCGATATCATATTTGAACCAAGTCATGGAAATTGTCATACTTATTATGTTCAAATGCTTTCTCGATCTTAAGTAGACTCATTGAATCAAATGACTCTTCATTTGAGCATAGCCATGCATTTCCTTCAGTCCTACTTATCGAGGGCCCCAGCAGATATCTCTCTCACCAAAGAGAGGGACAAGTCCCCATCTTGATTATTTGCCCTCTACATCACTCCTACTAATCCCGATCGCGAACCTTTATGATTACCATCTTTCAGATGACATTAGATTACGTCAAGGCATAGCAGTTATCATGTTGGACTCTATGTTAATCTTAGGTTCAAGGATTTATTGACATACTGTTATACTGAGATTCACTTATGATATTTCCATGCAGTGATCTCAATGCGGGTCTGTCCAGTACTGGTTCTACAACCAATATCCATAAGTTTGATCCGTACCATACGCATAATCATCCGATGATTATCAATCAGACTTATACTAGTATATTAATCATTTGGGTTTCGACTCAACGCAATTGGACCAGGGACATTTGAATAATCTTATTACTCGTGAATAACTAGTACTCGATTATTATAATATTAAAATATGCACACATTATAATAATCAACGAGAAATAAATGATATCAAATAACTTTATTTAAATGTGACCATTACAAATCAGGCACATCAAATGTCCTAGGACACTATTCCCAACAATTTCCCACTTGCACTAGGACCATTCATTCATGACTTTTAGTCCTATCGATCTAGTATGCTCAACATGTTTTCCTTGTGAGAGAGGCTTGGTAAGTGGATCAGCAACATTCTCTTTTGTTGCTACTTTGCATATTGTAATATCTCCTCGTCTAACGATCTCTCTAACTATGTGATATTTTCTGAGTATATGTTTGCAATTATGATGGGACCTAGGCTCTTTAACTTGTGCAATAGCACCATTATTGTCACAATAAAGGCTTATGGGACCCTGGATGGTCCGTACTGCTCCTAATTGGGTAACGAACTCCTTGATCTATACGGCTTCCTTAGCTGCATCCGATACTGCCAGGTACTCAGCTTCTGTTATAGAATCAGCAATTGTGCTTTGCTTGGAACTCTTCCAACTCACAGTACCTACATTCAATACAAACACATAACCAGTTTGCGATTTAAAATTGTCTCTGTCGGTTTCAAAACATGAATCGGCGTAACCATTTACAGCCAGCTCGTTTCCTACACCTCCATAAATTAGGAATACATCCTCAGTTCTTCTTAAGTACTTTAGGATAGTTTTCACTGCTGTCCAGTGACTCTCACCTGGATTTGATTGGTATAGACTTGTCATGCTAAGGGCAAGCGATACATCTGTTCGAGTACAAATCATGACATACATGATCGATCTAAATGGCCGAAGCATATGGAATCTTGCTCATGCAGGTTCGATCACCAGGAGTCGAAGGACTCTGAGTCATACTCAAATGAATGCCATGTGACATTTGCAAGAGTCCTCTGTTGGAGTCCTGCATATTGAACCTTTTCCATATTTTGTTAATGTAAGTACTTTGACTCAGACCAATCATTCTCTTTAATCTATCTCTATAGATCTTTATCCAATAATGTAAGCATCTTTTCCTAAGTTTTTCATTGAAAAACAACTTCCCAACTAAGTCTTGACTGCCTGCAAGATGGGTATGTCATTTTCAATGTGTAATATGTCATCTACATATAAGACTAAGAAAACAATTATGCTCCCATTAACATTCTTGTACACACATGGTTTATCTTCATTTTGAATAAATCCAAACTCTTTGACATTTTCATCAAAATGAAGATTCCAGCTCCGAGAAACCTGTTTCAACCCATAAATGGATCTTTGAAGTTTGCAAACTTTTTTAGAATTTTCTGGATGAACAAAACCCTCAGGTTGTGTCATGTACACATCTTCGAGTAAGTTTCCATTAGTAAACGTTGTTTTGACATCCATTTGCCATATTTCATAATCATAGTATGTGGCAATGGCAGATAAAATTCTAATTGATTTAAGCATGATTAGTAGCAAAAAAGTCTCATTATAGTCAACACTATGAATCTGCCTATAACCTTTTGCCACTAGTCTAGCTTTATAGGCTTGCAGATTATCGTCCATGTCTTTCTTTTTTTTGAAGGCCCATTTGCATCCAATGGTTTTAACACCCTCAGGTGGATCTAGCAAGTTCCAGACTTGATTGTCATACATGTCTTGATCGTAGGGAAAAGAGTACAGCATCTAGACACGTCGAGTTTAGACTTCGTCCTTTAAATCTATCCTCTCATATGATCGTTACATTTGATCATAGCGCTACTAAGGTGACCATTTTATCGATCCCTAAAATCGTACATCTTGTTACCTCGTTAAAAACCTTTCCAAGTGATAAAACCCTGTGGGAAAAAGAATCCTTGAAAGGAAAAGAGTATAATGTACGGTGTGGATGTAAGACTCCCCCTCAAGTCTACATCTCCCCCTGACTTGTACATCAATCAAGGATATTTTGAAAAACTTGTGCATGTGTCGTTTGCCTTAGGGGTGGGCATGGGACGGGATGGGACAGGCCTGGGGTCATCCCACGTCCCGTCCCGTGTAATAACAAGCGGGACGGGATGGGACGGGATTGGTGATTTCATATTTTCATCCCGCACGGGCCTAATCCCGATTGGGACGGGACGGAACGGGACGGGACGGGTTTAGTCCCGTATAAAAAGTTCATAATATAAATTAGAAAAAAGTAAGAAAATCTATAATTTTATACATCTAAATTCGGGAAAAATATCCAACAAACTAATTTAATAGCCTAAATTAAACTTTTAAAATATCAATTATTAACATTGAATACAACATATCTATTTTTTTTTTCAAAAAACATCAGTTACTAACTTTATATCGGTTGATTAGGTTTGTGTATAATTATAATATACAGATAGTAAAAAATAAAAATAGTTTATTGTTTAAATTAATTAAAAAAGTGTTACAAATAATAAAAATATATGGTTTTAAAAAGGATTAAAAACTAAGCGGGACGGGACGGGCCTTACGGGCCTCAGATTTTTTGTCCCGTGTCCCGTCCCGTAGTTATTCTAATGGGACGGGACGGGACGGGCCTAGTGTTTTTAATTTTGGATCCCGTCCCATCCCGGGTAATTTTGGGACGGAACCGGGACGGGATCGGGATTTTGATTTTTTGTGCCCACCCCTAGTTTGCCTCATTAAAAACTTTGTCAAGTAACAAAACCTAGTGGGAGAAAATAAACCTTGGTCAAAGAAAAGAGTACAACGTCGGTGAGTAAGTTTCTTTATGACTCACCCTTATCCCTCTACCTTTACATCGATTTCGGGAGTTCGGAAATTCTCTGCATTCCGATACTTCTCACATATTTTTCAAACACGGCTTTAGACAGAGATTTGGTGAACAAGTCGGCCTCATCTTGCTACCTCGTTAAAAACCTTTCCAAGTGATAAAAACCCTGTGGGAAAAAGAATCCTTGGAAGGAAAAGAGTATAACGTACGATGTGGATGTAAGACCCCCCCTCAAGTCTACATCTCCCCCTGACTTGTACATAAATCAAAGATATTTTGAAAAACTTGTGCATGTATCGTTTGCCTCATTAAAAACGTTGCCAAGTAACAAAACCCAGTAGGAGAAAATAAACCTTGGTCAAAGAAAAGAGTACAACGTCGGTGAGTAAGATTCTTTATGACTCATCATCCTCCCTCTACCTTGACATCGATTTCGGGAGTTCGTAAATTCTCCGCATTCCAATACTTCTCATATATTTTTCAAACACGGCTTTGGGCAGAGATTTGGTGAACAAATCGGCCATATTTTCCTCAAATTTCACTTGCTTTACTTGAATATTGAGGAAAGCCTGTTGTTGCTGATTGCAGAAGAATTTTGGAGATATATGCTTTGTGTTATCCCCCTTGATATACCCAAACTTCATCTGTTCGATGCATGCTGCATTATCTTCATATATGCATGTGGGTGCTTCAGTGACATTACTTTATCCACTGTTACCTCAGATATGTGTAATGATAGCTCTTAACCAAATACACTCACGTACCACCTCATGCAAAGCGATAATCTCGTCGTGCTTAGATGAGGTAGCTGCAAGGGTTTGTTTAGTAGATCTCCAAGATATAGCGGTGTTCCCAGTAGCAAATACATAGTCAGTTTGAGAACGACCTTTGTGTGGGTCGGAGAGGTAACCTGTGTCAGCAAATGCTACCAATACGTTCATCGGGGTAGGTTCTATGGCATTAGCATTTACTTCAGCATTTGTTTTTGCGGAAGTGACACGTTTTTAGTGTAACTATCGCAAGTGCACGATATCGTATCAAGTAGTAAAGTGGACTTTTTGAGTCCGGTTTATCGATCCCACAAGGAAGTTTGGTTATAATTTGAATTATACACTTATTAGTCTATTTTTATAGATACTAATATGAGTTAAACACACAATTAAAAAGTTTGGTTTAATAGTTGCAAAGTAAATGCAATAATAGTTCTAATATTTTAAGGAAATAAAAATATTGCAATAATAATAGATTGATTAAACGATAAAATGAAATAGTTGGGATTACAAACTTAGTTCGTCATTAGTTATAAAAGATGTATAGGAGATCATAAGATGAATTTACTTATTATGTTGTGTAGATTCGATTTTCCTTAAAAAGACGGTTTCTCTTTCGAACTATAAAATGCCCCTTACATATTGAATCAATCCACTATATTTCTATGTTGATTGGCTTCAATACATAGCATTAGGATTTATGAAAATAACTCAAAGAATCATCTAAGGACTAGATGTATATTTCTATCCCCTAGAACAACTTAGAGTGAAGATCATTTGATCTAATCAAACATATTTACTTTCGAAACATATGAAGACCATAAATATCGTCATTTATTTGCCAAATAAATAAAGATTGTTAAAATAATGAAAATCACACACAATAATAAGTAATTCACAATAGATCTTTATACAAACTTAAATAACATGACCAACCTTGTTTATAATCTCAACTTAGGTAACTTAGCCCATGAAGGGTTTATTATACATATTACAAGCTTGTGTGGTCATTATTAGTTGAATCAAGAGAAAGAATTGATCCTAACTCCCTTAGTAGATAAAGGAGGTAGAAACATTTATATGTGTTGTTGTATGTATATTATTGGTTATCCACCTCGTGTTGATCTTGTAGGATCATCTTGGGATCTATGCTGAGGGCGCTAGATCATGGGATTGCCATTGAGTATACACTGTTATTCTTTTTGAGCATATTGACGTTGTCACATGAGTATGCATTTGTAGGTCTTGTGTTAGGACCGTGTGGCCCAGCTCGATCTACTCGGTTTCCACGCAGGGCAGCCAGTGCCCCTTCTCGAGAGGTGAAGTGTTTTAACTGTGGCCAGCCAGGCCATATCAGTCGTAATTGTCTGAGTCCTTTGCTGACATGTAATCAGTGTGTCCAGCCGGGCCACAAGGCGGCTTTCTATGCTGAGAGGGAGAGAATCGTGGGTGCCCGGACTTCCATTCCAGCGCCTAGGGAACCGAGTGTGAATCAAGGATCGTTTGCTTCTCAATCAGCCCCTTCTTCTAGCGCCAATTGTTGTTGCCCAAAATATTTATCCGAAGATTAATACTGCTGGAAGACGGACAACAAACAACAATTGCGGGAGCACTTCCGAGAGAAGATAAATAATACAAGATTTGCCGGGTTTGTTAGGCCCGGGCTTGAATGCTCTCGCGAGATGTTATTAATACAAATATTCGTGGATACAAGTATTAATGAGAGAAATCTAAATACAATGAGTGTAAAAAGACTCTGTTAATCTGGCTCTTGAGCGAAGCTCGGTGTTCTTCGTCCCCGCCGATCGTCTTCCTAATGAGAGAGGCCGGGAGAAGTAAGACCGAATGATAGCTGTTGCCAAGAGTTGGAGATAGCCAAGTGCTGGGTGTTTTGCTTCTGTAATGTATACTGAAATCGCGATCATGCAGACCCTTGGCCGAGTGCAGGGTGCCTTGTATTTATAGTGGCAGCCGGGTCCTGTCCTTTGGTGGGCGATCACCTTCGGGCCATTATAATAATGGGGCGATCGTCCGCCGGCCAATATTATAATGGGGCGATCACCCGGGCTGTCGGGCAAAAGTCCAAGGAAGAGGCTGGCGCCAGCTGGGCGGTCCAATGGGGAGTCAGCACGCGTCCAATGGGGAGCCACTTAAGTATACAGAATACAGCTTGGAAAGTGTTTTAAGCAACAAGCTGTACGTTATTCAAATCTGAGTGCGTAGCGGAAGTCTTGATATAGTAAGTTGCTGTCGATACAGCAACTCGGTCTAATCTCCTGTTATCTTGGTGCATAAAGGGTTTTGCAGTGTATACTTATAAAAATCACAGGTTACGAAAACAGTAACGGCGGAAGGTAAATAACATAATATTTAAAGTGGTTCGAGGTAAACCCCTCTACGTCCACTGATCCTCCACACAGGAGTAAAACGTTTATTATAATCACTACGTACACAACTATGTGACTATAATCAAGCCTATCCTTGTATCGTTCACATAGATAGATACAAAGATTGTCGCTTTCAATCGTTCACACAGATTGGTTAAAGCTTCCTCTTGACTTGCTTCTTCACACATAGTTCCAAAGCTTCGTCCTATTCAATGCAGATCTGTCACACACAGTTCAGGAAAAGCAAGGCTTTCTCAGTTGACACAGGGTTGATGGGTTTGTTCAATGATAGAACGATGGTTTGAACAACAGCTTGACTTTCTTGATCTTTAGCTGATAGTGTGTTGTTCAAGGTTGAGCACTTTGGATATTTCTTCTCTCAGAATATGCAGTATACTTGAAGAAATATGTTTGCTCTGAATATTCGTGTAAGCACTTGGTGGTTCTTGTTTCACGGGGATATTCTTGTACCTGATCTTCAAACTCTGGAGATATATATAGTCTTCTGAAATATATCCGCTGTATCCGTTGAGCAAGATTCTGTGACATTAGATAGTTGACTAAGATCCGGATATTGCGGGATTTGAAGATCTCTGTCGGCTTCAGTATTTAAATACTTTATCCTTTACAGTATTTAAATAATTCTTTATCAAACGGGACTTGACTTTAGAGAATACCAAAGATTCCTTTTCAAACGGGTTTTAGTCCTGTTTCGATGTGTATTGAAGGTCTCAATACTTCACAGCTTGAATGCTGTATCCATTTATGCTGTAGGCATATTGGAGTAGTTCGATGCTGTATGGAAAGATGCTGTATTCGGATAGCTTCCATACATGGCGATTACTTAGACTCTGTTGCTGTATCTTGGCAACGCGAAGGCTCGTTGTATGCTAGCACTATGAAAAGGTCTTCGATACAGAGCCAACAACTTTGATCGACTTTTCGATATAGCTGCTTGTTGTATGCTGGGCATTTATCATCTTGCTGTATGATAGCTTGCTGTATGAAGCTTGCTGTATGGTAATTATCAAAACACCATTGGTTTTTCCCAACAAAGTCCGTTTTAACGGCTCGCTTGTGACCGTTCTATCACTCTGAGAATGATTAATTCTGTACTTTTCGACATCCGAGTTCGTTTCAGTGCTGCTTTGCTGAGTTCCGTTCTTTTTGGGCGACTTTTCCGCATTTGAGTTCGATTCTTACGAATATCGTTCAAAACTGTCGTTTCGTGTTTCTCGCAAGTCCGTTTAGCCTTGTTAGACGTGTTGTGAACTTTAGTTTGGTTATTCGATCATGTATCATGATTTTTCGGACCTTTGGGCCATTTTGTAATTTTCCAAAGTTTTGGGTATTTGTTTCCATACTCATTTTTACCCACCTCCGAGTTGTCGGAATCGCATGTTTTTAGCGCTTTCATTTGTTGTTGAGAACTCTTCATTAGCGCTATGTCGCAACTTTTGAGTCGTCGCATTTTGAGGTTGTTCGGAACTGATCGGGCAGCAGAAGGAATCTGCTGCCAAAATGCAGCATGTTACGGCCGTAATGGCCAACATGTTACGGATGTAATGGCCAGCATAATACGACCGTAATGGACATGATGTTACGGCCGTAACAAGGGCCTGTATTTTAGTCAGTGGGCAATATTATTTCAGATCAGTTTTACTCTTTTCCTTCCTCACGCGACGGGCAGAGTCTTGAGGCGATTCCAGGGCGATTATTCACGGGAATTCATCAATCTTTCATCCTACAACATTATCATCAAGGTCTTGGTGTAGATTAATAACATCAAATCATCCTTTTCCCCTGAAATCGAGGTAATCATCCTAGAATCCTATTTCGGGAATAATTGAGGGTTTGTCTTGATTTAGTGATTTTAATCCGAGACTGTTGGTTCACTTGTTGTTATCTAATCATGTTGATCATAACCCACGGTTGGAATTCCGTTTTTCACGCATTAACGAATCGATTCGTGTTCTTGGCTGTTTTGGGGGAAACCCTTGAACTTTCCTCATTTAACCCTCTAATTCGGCGGCTTTGAGTCGTGCTGTGGAATTTATTTTCATTGTTGTTATTGTCTTTCGTAGTTTATCGTCGCGGGTTGTCGTTCGGCGGAGTCGGCGAGTTCGTGGACGGTTCAGGTCTCCTCACTTCGGTCGATTCTCCGCATTTGTAATTATCCGAGGCAAGTATCTTGCCCATACATATCATGTTTCGTATATCTATTCGTTGATATTGGAACCAAATTATAATTTGAATGTTTTAATGAGCTTTTAAAAAAAGATCGGTATGTTCTCGATAATTGTTGTCTTTCAAAATATAACTTGTATGCTTCGTGGATTAAGGTGCTTTTGGAATATGTGCGTTAGTTTTGTATGTTGGAAGATGTTAAACATATTTAGTGAATTTAGTAGACCGTAATTATTTGCCAAGGATTGTGTATTGATATGTATAATTGTTCGGTGAATATGTGACGTTGTGTGATATTAGTTGTTATTCCTTCGTAAGGAGGTTGTGGCGCTTGGTGTTGTTTGGTATTGGTATTTGCTTATGGTTGTGTGACATTAGTTGTGAGTGTACCTCGACTAAAGTGGCCATTTTAGCGAAGTACCTAGCATTTGTATGCATATTCTAGTATTCGAATTATGGCTTCCCGTGGCGTTGTGTATGATATGTGTATGTTCACCTAGGGACGGTCTGACGAGGCCTCTAGGGATACGTATTACCATGTGTGTGTATCGCGAACTAGGGTTAACCACCCAGGGATGTCCGACAGGGCTCTCCGGGGTACGACGGCCGTGAGTCTCGTACCAACGGTTAACTTTGAATGTTTTGTTGGAGAACTGTGATTTTTGGCGAATATTTCGTCTGATTAGAATGGCGGTCCAAATGGTATCGTACTTAGCTGGAATGGCACCAGTAAATGTGTTGTGTGTGATTTATCCCTTGGCTGTGATAATTTGGTATGGGTACGTGAGTCCTGTGGTTGCTCTGTGTATTGTAGCTCTATGGTGTGTCGAGTTCGACCATATGGTTAAGTTGCAAAGTTATGCTCTCTGACATCGTTCTGTGAGACTATTGTTATGGTAATGTTTGACACGGTGTAGTTTCTGTCGGGTTATTCTTGTGAGTATGTGATGTGGATGAGTTGGGTCATGGACCCCCGTGCTTGTGGTTGGAATGTTATGATTGGGTCGTGGACCCCGTATTTTGTTATCAGAATCGTATTTTGAAATAAATGATTTTTGGGCTGTGTCCCTAAGTGTTTCGAAACACTTGAGAATTCTTATATCCCAAATGTTTTCAAAACTCCCGAGATCGTAAAATGTTTTGTAAGATGTAAATGGTTTTACTCCTATCTTTCATAATTCAAACTGTTTTGATCAAGTGAATTATCTTGGAAAGTATATTCATGATTATTATGTTCTTGGAGTATGATATGTATGGCTTGTCCTTGTATTTTTACTTGCACTAGCAAAATAGTGGAGTTTTGATAACCCCCGAGTATTTGGGGGGTGGATGTCTGTATTGCGTCCAGGTATTTGCAGGTTGCTGGGGAGCGATTCACAGGATCGTTATGAAGGATGATGGAAGACGACGATACTAATCACATGGAGACCGGTGTTGAGTATTTTGGCGATGTCTTGTTATTTTGTCCTTCCATTGTGTCTATTATTCCCGTTTTATGGGAATGTTGATTTATGTTAACCCCTGCATGGGTATGAGTTGCGAGAAAGAGTAATGTATGGTTGAAGTGTATGTTGTGGCAAAAGACCAAATCGGTCTAATGGTTCGTTAATTACCCATGTTGGTATGTTATGTATTGTGATATTTTCTGTATTTAGCCTGGTAGATCCGCACGGAGGGGGTCTGCGGTGCTGTAATATTCCCGAGTGGTTTGGGGGTGTTACAGAATATGGTATCAGAGCTTAGGTTGTAACACCCCAATTCACAAATGGGACATTATACGCCGAAAACCCTCATGAGGTCTACCAGGCTAACACATGACACACATTCTGTACATAAAAATCCCAAAGACACAATCGTCAATGTAAAAAAAAACTGGGGCCGTGGCCTCGGCCAAAACATTTTAATAGATGTACGTGAAAATATAAGTCGATACCATATCATTGCCCATGCAGGGGACTTTAACCGAATACAATAAAATCAGTCCGATTCTGATACTCAAGCCGTATAAATGACCAAACATAAATAAAGACTCGAGCCTCATAATCATGCCAATCGATCCTTTGCGTGCATATCCCGTACCTGCTCCTCAGCTCTTCTGGTACCTGAAATGCATAAGACGTATTTCCCCCATTTAAGGGGTTAGCATTCGAATAGCTAGTGCAAGTACACAATTACACAACATTATATATAAATACGATTTTTCACAATCATCTCAATCAGAAATCATTTGCCACAAATATTCCGGAATAGGGGTGTCTAAATGGTTCCCGGTTCTTGGTTAGAACCGGAACCGAACCGGAACCGAGCCGGTTCCGGTTAACCGGAACCATATAATCGGTTTTCGGTTCGGTTTTCGGTTCCTTATTACATAATTTTTCGGTTTTCGGTTGGGAATCGGAACCGAACGGTTCCGAACCGAAAACCCATTTTATAATATATTTATTAAATATTATTTTTATATTTTATACTAATATATTTTATTTTTTTAATTTTTGTAAATTAAAAATTTAAAACCCTAATATTGTTAAATAAATATTATATTTTGTTAAAAATGTATAATAATATATTATATATGTATTAAATATTAATATTATATTTTATAATTTATAATTTATAATTAAACTCGTGTAAAAAAACGGTTTTGTCGGTTTAACCGAACCGGAACCGAAAATAATCGGTTCGGTTCCGCTTAACCAAAATTTTATATGGTTCGGTTTTCGGTTCACATTTTTGGGCAATTGTGGTTCCGGTTAACTGAAAATTTCGGTCCGGTTAACCGGAACCGAACCGTTCGACACTCCTATTCCGAAATACTACATTGGCAATCAAATCAGTTATCAATTCATCACGACATCACAAAATCACAACTGGTATCCCGTGGCCGTACCCCTTAGTATCGATCCCAAGACATCCCGTCGAACGCTCCGGGTGGGATACCACTTCCGCGGCCGTATCCCTTAGTATCAACCCCCAGACATCCCATCGAATGCTCCGGGTGGAAGTTCAACCACACACGCACCCAAGTCCACTTCTGCGGCCGTACCCCTTAGTATCGAACCCCAGACATCCCGTAGAACGCTCCGGGTGGAAGGAACACAACTCACGCACCCGAAAACCACAATTCATCATTCATTTCGAAAATGTAACATACATAACGGAATGTAATTCATGTACTTGCCTTGGTTAACTCGACGTGAAGGAAAACGGTGAACGGAAAGGTTTTGGCCCGAATAATCTTCACAAATCTGATCCTAACACAATAATGATATACAACCAATCTCAATACTACGAAAACATAGAAATACATCCTAGTTCTACCCGCTGGAAAAATTCGTCGGACAATACAAGGGTATCGTCGAGTATAAGTGACGAATAATGGAAAAAATCGGGTTTAAATCCACAAATCCTCAAGAACCACGAAGGAAAACAAGTATACAATTGAAATCTAGTGATAACCTATGACGAACTGGATTGAAAACGTTTAAATCGCAAGAAACCCCCAAATTCCCCTAAAATCTGAACACAGGGGTTATATGAGATCTTACCTTGATTCGAAGCCGAACAATAGATGATTTGGTGTTGTGGTGATGATATGATGCTAAGTTATGCTTCCCAAACGGAGTTTGGATGAAAATCTGGCGAACCCTTGACTTGGAAGTCGCCCCGATGCGAAGAAGAGAAGAGGAATGAGGAAATGACAGAAAAAAACGACTCCTGCCGGTTTATAAACTGACTGGTGTTACGGCCGTAACACCTCATCCATACGGCCGTAACTTGTGGATATTACGGCCGTAAGTACATGCATTTACGGCCGTAACAGGCTCTATGGACAGGTCTGGGCAAAACCGATGAAGCTCACTTACGGCCGTATGATCTAAGGGCTACGGCCGTAACATTTCTTACGGCCCTAATTGGTACATTATACGGCCGTAAGCTGCTACTGGAGTCCCAAGAAGGAAGAAACACGAAGCTGGCTTACGTCCGTACGGTGAAGGACTTACGGCCGTAACTCTCGAACATTACGGCCGTAACACCAGGGCTTACGGCCGTAACCTGCTACAGACAGCAGTTGTGAGAAAAAAATGAGGCTGAACGACAACAAACAGAGAGTACAAAGGTATACTAACGAGTATACGAAGATTTCCTACTGATGGGAAGGTTACCATAATCGACACATGGCTCCGATTGCCCGGAGGTCAGAATAAATGAATAACAACAGCAATGCCCATGATAAATCGGAATTTACAAAATGACCACAAACATACGGAATTCACGATACGACGTCGGATTAAGGATCTAAAACTCACAACACGAGCAAATCAACCATATGAACTTATGGAAATAGAGAAATAATGAAATCGAACAAGTTTTACGAGAATCGAACGCACATGCGATAAAATATAAATCAAGATGAAAACACGTAAAAACATCTCCGAAACTCGTCCCGATGGAAAAACTCCAAGAACAAACTACATTAAGAATTCCGAAATAGTAACAAGCGAGTCGTCCGAAATGAACACACACCAAAAATAGAAATTACCAAAAATAGAAAGTACGGATATTACATTCTCTCCCCGTAAAAATAAGTTTCGTCCCGAAACTTACAACGCGAATAACTCGGGGTATCTCGACTTCATACTCTCTTACGTCTCCCACGTGGCTTCCTCGGATCCATGCCTCGACCACTGAACTTTAACCAAAGGGTTGGTTTGTGCCTAAGTTGCTTCACCCGATGCTCTAAAATCTGAATCGGCCTCTCCTCGATGGTAATGTCGGGTCCCAACTCAATCTCTCCAAAATCAATAATATGGTTAGGGTCCGGTACGTACTTCCTAAGTTGGGAAACATGAAATATGTTATGCACGTGACTCAAGGACGACGACAAGCCTAACCGATATGCAAGCTCTCCGACTCTTTCTAAAATCTCGAATGGTCCAATATATCTCGGACTAAGTTTACCCTTCCGGCCGAAACGGTAAACTCCCTGTGTCGGCGACACCTTAAGCAATACATGGTCCCCCACCTCGAACTCTAACGGCCGGTGACGCGTATCGGCATAAGACTTCTGCCGACTCTGGGCCGTCAACAACCTATCGCGAATCAGAGCAATCTTCTCTCTCATCTCAACCACCATATCGGGTTCGGTACCAACTAACTCGGACGCATCATCCCAACACAACGGTGATCTGCACCTCCTCCCATATAATGCCTCAAATGGTTCCATTTTGATCGAGGCGTGCCAACTATTGTTGTACGTGAACTCAATCAATGGCAAGTGCGACTCCCAATCATCCTTCCAATCTAAGGCACATGCTCTCAACATATCCTCCAGCGTCTGGATCGTCCGCTCTGACTGCCCGTTAGTCTGAGGGTGGTAAGATGTACTGAGTCTTCACTCAGTCCCCAAAGCTCGATGAACAGCCTGCCAAAAATGTGATACAAACCGGCCATCTCGATCTGAAACAATACTCCTAGGAGTCCCATGTAACCTCACGATCTCTGCAATAAACACTCGTGCCAGCCTATCCGGCCCCCAAGTGTCCTTAATACTCAGGAAATGAGCTGATTTGGTTAGTCGATCGACAATAACCCAAATCATGTTCATTCCAGTCCGAGTCCTAGGCATCCCGGTAATGAAATCCATAGAGATGTCTTCCCACTTCCATTCCGGAATGTGAAGTGGTCGTAGCAACCCCACGGGCCGCTGATGCTCAATATTAACATGCTGACAGGTCATACACTTCGCCACAAACTCGCTAATGTCCGTCTTCAAATTGCTCCACCAGTAGTTACTCCTCACATCCTTGTACATTTTGCTCGTACCAGGATGTATGGAGTAAGGTGTGGTATGAGCTTCACTCAAGATCTTCTGTCTCAACTCATTATCACTCGGTACACATAATATGCCGCGGAATCTCAAAACTCCATCATCCTGAACCACAAATCCAGGGGCTTTCCCCTTCCTCACATCCTCCCTCAATTGGACCAAAAACGGATCATCATACTGTTTTGCCTTGATATCATCAGTCAAGGACGAAGTGATCTCCAACGCACATAACTGACCCTGAACTCTCTGAACCCAAACCTCGATATTATGACAAATAAAATCCCACTGGATCCTGCTCTGTGGTGTAAGTACCTCTAACATCTGTAACGCCATCGGCTTCCGGCTCAACGCACCAGCCACTACATTAGCCTTACCCGGATGATAAAGTATCTCGAGATCGTAATCTTTAATTAGCTCCAACCACCTACGCTGTCTCATATTCAACTCTTTC
Organism: Orobanche coerulescens; assembly: GCA_033398695.1. Classification (NCBI taxonomy): domain Eukaryota; kingdom Viridiplantae; phylum Streptophyta; class Magnoliopsida; order Lamiales; family Orobanchaceae; genus Orobanche; species Orobanche coerulescens. The sequence goes on from CM065803.1 coordinate 143,591,608, forward strand.
TGACTAAAGATATACTTCAAACTCTTGTGATCCATGTAAATCTTACACGACGACCCATAGAGATAATGCCTCCAGATTTTTAAAGCAAAGATGACTGCAGCTAACTCTAAATCATGTGTAGGGTAATTTGCTTCATAAGGTTTCAACTGGTAGGACGCATAAGCAATAACCCTATCTCTCTGAATCAAAACACATCCGAGCCCGAGTCCCGAAGCATCACTATACACCACGAAATCCTCATTCCCTTGAGGCAATGCTAAAATGGGTGCGGTAGTCAATCATCTCTTCAACTCGTCAAAACTATCCTGTCTGTCTGCGGTCCACTCGAACTTCTGAGTTTTCTGGAGTAACTGAGTGAGCGGTCTAGCAATCTTAGAGAACCCCTCAACGAATCTACGATAATAGCCTGCAAGTCCCAGAAAACTTCTCACTTTCTTCAAATTCTTGGGCGGTTCCCATACCATCACCGCCTCTATCTTCTGTGGATCTACCCGAACTCCCTCTGCTGAAATCACGTGGCCAAGGAACATCACTTCATTGAGCAAAAACTCACACTTAGAGAACTTCGCGTACAAATGCTCAGTTCTCAAAGTGTCCAACACAATCTGGAGATGTAAAACATGCTCTTCTCGACTCCGGGAATAGATAAGGATGTCGTCGATAAAGACAACTACGAATTTGTCCAAATACTCGATAAAAACTTTGTTCATTAACTGCATGAACACTGCTGGGGCATTGGTTAGCCCGAAAGGCATAACCACAAACTCGTAATGGCCATATCTCGTCCGGAAGGCAGCTTTCGGTATATTGTTGTCCTGAATCCTCAACTGGTAGTAGCCCGATCATAAATCAATCTTCGAAAAGACTGACGCTCTCTGAAGTTGATCAAACAAGTCATCAATCCGGGGCAAAGGGTACTTGTTTTTGACAGTCAACTTGTTTAATTCTCGGTAGTCGATGCATAAACGAAACGATCCATCCTTATTCTTAACAAAAAGTACGGGCGCACCCCAAGGCGATGCACTCAGTCGAATATACCCTTTATCTAACAATTCCCCCAACTGTTTCTTCAGTTCTAACATCTCCGACGGTGCCATACGGTATGGCGCTCGAGAAATGGGATCCGCATTCGGCTCAAGATCAATAGGAAACTCAACCTCTCGCTGTGGTGGTAATCCCGACAAGTCATCTGGAAATACGTCGGGGTACTCGTTGACAACTGGAATCGACGACATGTCGACTCCGCCATCCTCCGCCTGTAGAGCGTAACACCAATAGCCGACATAACCCTGATTCAGAAGTTTCATCACCTTTAAGGCGCTAATCACACTTCCCGATCTACCTGGTTTACAACCGATGAGAGTATGCTCGGTGCCGTCCTCGGCCACTATCGAGATGGTACGAGTCTGATAGTTCATGATAGCACCGTGACGATCCAACCAATCGTCCCTGAGGATAAAATCCTCACCCTTAAGGTTTATAACAATGAGATTCGAGGGCCAATCTCGGCTCCCGATCCTCACTGGACAGTCCCTAACTTCCCGGTTCCCAACCATACGATCCCCGCTAGGCGTACCCACTACAAATGGTTCACACTCGAACAAGCAGTCAATACCAATACGACTCACACAATCCAGAGCAATAAAAGAGTGGGTGGCACCCGAATCGAAAAGCACCGAAACTGGATGAGAAAGGATCTGAGTGGTACCTGACGCCACCGAAATGTCTGTCTCCTCCGTGCGTCTCATCTGATACAAACGAGGGTGCACTGAGCCTCAACTGGAAGTAGCTCGGCGGTCCGGCTGGCCTCGACCTCCACCACGGCCTGTACTCTGCAGGGTCTGAGTGACTGGAGCCTTCTGATCTATGCTGCGCTCTCTCTGAATGGCGGTGGTAGTCGGAGATCTAGCAACCCTGGTAGCCCTTTCGCAATGCGCTGCTCGGTGTCCGGTCTGCCAGCAAGTAAAGCAAGTAACCGGAGGAGAAGGACAATCCTTCATCAAATGCTCATATTGGTTGCAGTTAAAACAAACCCTGCCACCAGAAGCTACGGACTGGACTAAATGATTACCCTGAGATCCTCCGGACTGATGAAACGGCCTATTCCCAGGTGTAGGGGCAGACTGTGCTCTCGGAAATCGGCCACTCTTGCCGGTTGAAAAACTGCCAGACGTTTTCTGTTTCTTGGCCTCTGTACCTAACTCTGATTCTGGTGCAGCCATCTCGATCGCTAGGGCGCGATCCTGATACTCCTTCAAGGTGACATACATGAGCGGTGCCATACTCTGCCTGATATGCGGTTTCATGCGCATATTGAAATAACGGATCGTGTCGGCCTCGGTCCTCACCTGATCTTTCACGAATCCCAACTGCTGATTATAAGTGATGATGACCTAAGAAATAGGCACATCCTGGGGTGTAGCGGTGATGAACTCCACAATCCTGCGCTCCTTGACTAGCGGTGGACAATATTCTGCTTTCATAGCAGCTTTAAATTCCTCCCAAGTGGCCTGACAGTCTCTGGGCGTCACAGCCTCCCACCATTCCGCAGCTTCCTTATCCAGGAGGTACTGAGCAATATGTACCCTCATGTAATCGGGACAAGCTACGACATCAAAAGTCCTGCCTAACTGAAAGAGCCAATTCTCCTAATCGAGGGAGTCAGAAGAACCAGCGAAACATGGGGGGTGCATCTAAGTTACTTTCTGAAGACATTTACTAGCTTCGTCCCCTGGAGTCAGGGGCGGATTTTGGCGTCCACCCTGAGCTATATGAATGAGTTGGGCTACTAACTGCTGAAGTACGGCAGTAGCCCCGGTGTCGGCGTTATTACCCGACGGCACTGAATGAGAAGCCTAATCCACAGAGGACTGAGAAAACAAGCCTTCTTCGTTGTTAGCACCACGACCACGGCCTCGGCCACATCCCCTAGCTGGTCTACGGCGACCTCTCAACATACTGAAGAAAATATGAAAGGAACAAGATTAGAAAAATTCATAATTCACAATTCTGAACAACGCAAGAAAACGAATTAGAGAAATATAAGCGTTCAAGGAGACTTACAGCCATGGGTCACACGAAAAGACGGTAGCACGATGATATTAGGCTCAATGACTGACTCTAACGACATAACTGACAGACCCAAAATTAACCGATAGCCTAGGCATTCAAAACCTAAGGCTCTGATACCATAAATGTAACACCCCGATTCACAAATGGGACATTACACGCCGTAGAACCCTCATGAGGTCTACCAGGCTAACACATGACACACATTCCGTATATAAAAATCCCAAAGACACAATCGTCAATGTAAAAAAAAAAAGTGGGGCCGTGGCCTCGGCCAACACATTTTAATAGATGTACGTGAAAATATAAGTCAATACCATATCATTGCCCATGCAGGAAACTTTAACCGAATACAATAAAATCCGTCCGATTCCGATACTCAAACCGTATAAATGACCGAACATAAATAAAGACTCGAGCCTCATAATCATGCCAATCCATCCTTTGCGTGCATATCCCGTGCCTACTCCTCAGCTCTTCCGGTACCTGAAATGCATAAGACGCATTTCCCTCATTTAAGGGGTTAGCATTCGAATAGATAGTGCAAGTACACAATTACACAACATTATATATAAATACGATTTTTCACAATCATCTCAATCAGAAATCATTTGCCACAAATATTCCGGAATACTACATTGGCAATCAAACCAGTTATCAATTCATCACGGCATCACAAAATCACAACTGATATCCCATGGCCGTACCCCTTAGTATCGACCCCCAGACATCCCATCGAACGCTCCAGGTGGGATACCACTTCCGCGGCCGTACCCCTTAGTATCGACCCCCAGACATCCCGTTGAATGCTCCGGGTGAAAGTTCAACCACACACGTACCCAAGTCCACTTCCGCAGCCGTACCCCTTAGTATCGACCCCAGACATCCAGTCGAACGCTCCGGGTGGAAGGAACACAACTCACGCACCCGAAAACCACAATTCATCATTCATTTCGAAAACGTAACATAAATAACGGAATGTAATTCATGTACTTGCCTTGTTAACTCGACGTGAAGGAAAATAGTGAACGGAAAGGTTTTGGCCCGAATAATCTTCACAAATCCGATCCTAACACAATAATGATATACAACCAATCTCAATACTATGAAAACATAGGAATACATCCTAGTTCTACCTGCTGGAACAATTCATCGGACAATACAGGGGTATCATTGAGTACAAGTGACGAACAATGGAAAAATCGGGTTTAAATCCACAAATCCTCAAGAACCACGAAGGAAAACAAGTATACAATTGAAATCTAGTGATAATCTATGACGAACCGGATTGAAAAGGTTTAAATCGCAAGAAACCCCCAAATTCCCCCAAAATCTCAACACAAGGGTTATATGAGATCTTACCTTGATTCGAAGCCGAACAATAGATGATTTGGTGTTGTGGTGATGATATGATGCTAAGTTATGCTTCCCAAATGGAGTTTGGATGAAAATCTGGCGAACCCTTGACTTGGAAGTCGCCCCGATGCGAAGAAGAGAAGAGGAATGAGGAAATGACAGAAAAAAACGACTCCTGCCAGTTTATAAACTGACTGGTGTTACGGCCGCAACACCTCATCCATACGGCCGTAACTTGTGGATATTATGGCCGTAAGTAGACGCATTTACGGCCGTAACAGGCTCTATGGACATGTCTGGGCAAAACTGACGAAGCTCACTTATGGCCGTATGATCTAAGGGCTACGACCGTAACATTTCTTACGGCCATAATTGGTACATTATACGCCCGTAAGCTGCTACTGGAGTCCCAAGTAGGAAGAAACACGAAGTTGGCTTGCGGCTGTATGGTGAAGGACTTACGGTCGTAACTCTCAAACATTACGGCCGTAACACCAGGGCTTACGGCCGTAACCTGCTACAGACAGCAGTTGTGACAAAAAAAATGAGGCTCAACGACAAACAAACACAGAGTAGAGAGGTATACTAATGAGTATACGAAGGTTTCCTACTGATGGGAAGGTTACCATAATCGACACATGGCCCCGATCGCTCGGAGGTCAGAATAAACGAATAACAACAACAATGCCCATGATAAATCGGAATTTACAAAATGACCACAAACATCCGTAATTCACGATACAACGTCGGATTAAGGATCTAAAACTCGCAACACGAGCAACTTAACCATATGAACTTATGGAAATAGATAAATAATGAAATCGAATGAGTTTTACGAGAATCGAACGTACATGCGATAAAATATAAATCAAGATGAAAACACGTAAAAACATCTCCGAAACTCGTCCCGATGGAAAAACTCCAGGAACAAACGACATTCAGAATTCCAAAATAGTAACAAGCGAGTCGTCCGAAACGAACACACACCAAAAATAGAAATTACCAAAAATAGAAAGTACGGATATTACATAGGTTGTGGAAACCTAGGCTGTCGGGTCGAGTTTTGTGTTGTCGGGCCTTGTCTTGTCTTGTTTTGTCTTGTCTTGTCAGATTTTGTCTAACTGAGTCGTGTTGCGACGCGTCGTATGAGGTGTCGGTCGTGATTAGTATCAAGGTGCAGCCATCATCTTCGTGCGATCTGTGGATGTAAGTCTCCCTACTTTGTTGTGTCTCGTGTTATACGAGCTTGTGTGATTCTATGTTATCATGTGGAGTTTAAATGTGCCTCGTGAATATGTACTCCGTACTTGTTTGATTCTCGTATTGTGCTAGAATGAAAAGTGATACCGGTGTATAAATATGTATATATATTGTGTGAATCGTTTCATTGAAGTAATGGCTTGTTGTGATCCCACAAGGAAAGTTTGCCAATGTGATATTTCAAAGTTTAATTATTTATGAAGAGTCACGTAAATTTTATTTTAAAACATCTTTCATGAAAGAATTTTTTTTTGATTTCGTAGGATGACCTCGAGACCGGATTTTTTTAGAACTTAACTACTTATATTTTATTTTCCTCTTGCATTGCAAGTTCTCAAAATTTGATTAAAAAAAACACAAATGAGTTCAACCAAAATTTTACTCGAAACGTGGCTCATGCTTTCGACTTGTTGATTTCTGGATCGTTGGTTCGGAGGTATGTAGGGATGTTGGCATTATTATTTGGTCAATAATACTCAAAATTGTGACTAAGTTGGGGGTGTGAATGTTAAGTCGTCCGGAATGCACTTGTTGTGAGAGTCCTCATTACTGAGAGAGCGGATTTCGATTTTAGATGTTAATTATCTTGTGACGGTTTCTCATATGATACTGTAATTATGTGGACAGAGGGTATTGACATGTGATTGGACTTGATGGTAATGGATTGTATTTTATAAAGTGATAAATTATATTTGTTGTGTGTGTGTTCGAAAATGCTTTCCTGAAAATTTTATAAACTTAAGCAAGTTGTGGAAAATTAAATTTCATAAAGTTGTGACGGTTCGCTCAATCGGCGGCTTCGTGCGGACTTTGAAAATCGTTTAAAATTGGCGAGCCGACCTTGAATTTTCTAAAGGAACCCCGATGGTATTGAAAGAGTCGTTTTAAAGTACCTTTGAACATTTTGTAAAATGTTACCGTCGTTGATTATGGTGTAGTGTTGAGAGGGTTTTCGAAAATGATTTTTGACGTACTGTTGTATTTTCAAGTGATTCGAGTATATGATTTTTCAGAAATCTTTCACACCATAAAATTTTTTATTTTCAAAAACCAATACAATTTTTATTTTCAAAAATATATTGTGAAAGCTGAAGAATCTTGCTCGGTTTAATTTCAAACTAGGATTTAGAAAAGTTTTCTAAACTGGGCCAGTTATTGTGCGTGATCTTGAATCACTCCAAATGATGATGTGTAGTGGCATAGTGATTTTTATAGTGCCGGTTGTAAGGAAATATTGTTTTGCAAATAATTTCAACTGAGACAGTTAGAGTCCGTTGTTTAAAAGTTTTGACAAAAACCCGAGGTACCAAAAATACTTTCAAAGTTTTATTTAGAATAAACATGCAAATCCAAGGATTTTCAAATGATATCATTTAAAAGGATACCTCGTGGATCTTCTTATCGAGTTGCTATTAGTTATCTTTTGTGATATGTCAAGCCGAGTTGGCAATTTGGTATATTATTTTGCGATGTTGTGCCGTGGTATTGAGTGAGTATCTGCTTAGTATACCGAGGGGCAAAGGGTGCGGTCGTGACCGCGCTACAGATAGTCATGGAGATTAGATGAGGGACCGAGAGAAGATTTCTGGGAAGGATGCTATTCTAGCACTTCGTTCTCGTTGTTTACGTTTCGGGGAAAAACCTCTTTTAGAGGTGATATGGTGTAATACCCATATTTTTCGCTTTCGTTTTGTTCGACTCTATCGAATCGTTTGTGTTCGTCGATATTTTCTGGACTTGTTCTACTCTTCACTTTTTGTTGTTCGAACGAGTTGCGGTATTGTTTCGGGTGAATTCTTTTGTCGTTGTGACTTTTTCCGAATTTGGTTCCATGCCTATGAATCTTATGTGAATGCATATCTTCCCGTCTTTACCAAATCACCTATTGTATCGAGTCGAGGTGTGAACTTTGGAGTTATTGTTTGATTCTTGTTGTTCGTCGTGATTCGATTATGATTGTTCGACCGTCGTTGTCTCGGTCGCTGTGGTCCGATCGTTTGTTGTCCGATTTTTGTTGATCTCATATCGTGATCTTTTGAGCGTTCAGATCACTTCATAATTTCCTTAAGTTCAGGAAATTAGCTTCGTATTCGACCTTCCAAACCTTGGGTGGGGTAATTTTGCATCTGTTCAGTTATTAACTTGTATTCTAATTGTTGTACTATTTGGGTTGGTCGCTCATATTGATTTTTATTCGTTGTGTTTTGTTATCGTACTAGTATAGCGATATGAATGATAGCAGCGACGTGCTGTATGTGAGCCGTTGCAAGTCATCGGCAACGGATGGCGTGTATTATCTGAGTTTGTTTTGTGTTGTTCATTCTATGCTTTAAGTTTCGGGGACGAAACTTCTTTTAAGGGGGGTAGTATGTAATACCCGCACTATCGATTTTTGGTAATTTTTGTTTTTGGTGGAAGTCCGTTTTAACGGCTTGTTTGTGACCGTTCCTTCATTATGAGAATGATTAATTCTGAACTTTTCGACATCCGAGTTCGTTTCGGTTTCGCTTTGCTGAGTTCCGTGCTTTTTGGGCAACTTTTCCACATTTGAGTTCGATTCTTACGAATCTCGTTTGAAACTGTCCTTTCGTGTTTCTCGCAAGTCCGTTTAGCCTTGTTAGACGTGTTGTGAACTTCGGTTTGGTTATTCAATCATGTATCGTGATTTTTCGGACGTTTGAGCCATTTTGTAATTTCCCAAAGTTTTGGGTATTTGTTTCCATACTCATTTTTACCCACCTCCGAGTTGTCGGAATCGCATGTTTGTTTAGCGATTTCATTCGTTGTTGAGAACTCTTCATTAGCGCTATGTCGCAACTTACGAGTCGTCGCATTTGAGGTTGTTCGGAACTGATCGGGCAGCAGAAGGAATCTGCTGCCAAAATGCAGCATGTTACGGCCGTAATGGCCAGCATGTTACGGCCATAATGGCCATCATATTACGACCGTAATGGACATGATGTTACGGCCGTAACAAGGGCCTGTATTTCAGTCAGCGGGCAGTATTATTTCAGATCAGTTTTACTCTTTTCCTTCTTCACGCGACGGGCAGAGTCTTGAGGCGATTCCAGGGCGATTCTTCACGAGAATTCATCAATCTTTCATCCTACAACATTATCATCAAGGTCTTGGTGTATATTAACAACATCAAATCATCCTTTTCCCCTGGAATCGAGGTAATGATCCTAGAACCCTATTTCGGGAATAATTGAGGGTTTGTCTTGATTTCGTGATTTTAATCCGAGATTGTTGGTTCACTTGTTGTTATCTAATCATGTTGATCATAACCCACAGTTGGAATTCCATTTTTCACGAATTAACGAGTCGATTCATGTTCTTGGCCGTTTTGGGGGAAACCCTGAACTTTCGTCATTTGACCCTCTAATTCGGCGGCTTTGAGTCGTGCTGTGGAATTTATTTTCATTGTTGTTATTGTCTTTCGTAGTTTATCGTCGCGGGTTGTCGCTCGGCGGAGTCGGCAGGTTCGTGGATGCTTCGGGTCTCCTCACTTTGGTCGATTCTTCGCGTTTGTAATTATCCGAGGCAAGTATCTTGCCCATACATTTCGTGTTTCGTAGACGTATTCGTTGATATTGGAACCAAATTACAATTTGAATGTTTTAATGAACTTTTAAAAAAAGATCGGTATGTTCTCGATAATTGTGGTCTTTCAAAAGATAACTCGTATGCTTCGTGGATTAAGCTGCTTTCGGAATATGTGCGTTAGTTTCGTATGTTGGAAGATGTTAAACATATTTAGTGAATTTAGTATATCGTAATTATTTGCCGAGGATTGTGTATTGATATGTGTAATTGTTCGGTGGATATGTGACGTTGTGTGATATTAGTTGTTATTCCTTCGTAAGGAGGTTGTGGCGCTTGGTGTTGTTTGGTATTGGTATTTGCTTGTGGTTGTGTGACATTAGTTGTGAGTGTAGGTCGACTAAAGTGGTCATTCTAGCGAAGTACCTAGCATTTGTATGCATATTCTAGTATTCGAATTATGGCTTCCCGTGGCGTTGTGGATGATATGTGTATGTTCACCTAGGGACGGTCTGATGTGGCCTCTAGGGATACGTATTGTCGTGTGTGCATATCGCGAACTAGGTTTAACCACACAGGGATGTCCGACGGTGCTCTGCGGGGTACGGCAGCCGTGAGTCTCGTGCGAACGGTTAACTTTGAAATGTTTTGTTGGAGAACTGTGATTTTTGGCGCGTATTTCGTCTGATTAGAATGGCAGCCCAAATGGTATCGTACATGGCTGGAATGGCACCAGTAAATGTGTTGTGTGTGATTTGTCCCTTGGCTGTGATAATTTGGTATGGGTACGTGAGTCCTGTGGTTGCTCTATGTACTGTAGCTCTGTGGTGTGTCGAGTTCGACCGTGTGGTTAAGTTGCAAAGTTGTGCTCTCTAACGTCGTTCTGTGAGACTGTTGTTATGGTAATGTTTGACACGATGTAGTTTCTGTCGGGTTATTATTGCGAGTATGTGATGTGGATGAGTTGGGTCATGGACCCCCGTGCTTGTGGTTGGAATGTTATGATTGGGTCGTGGACCCAGTATTTTGTTATCGGAATCGTATTTTTAAATAAATGATTTTCGGGCTGTGTCCCTAAGTGTTTCGAAAGACTTGAGAATTCTTAAATCCCAAATGTTTTCAAAACTCCCGAGATCGTAAAATGTTTTATAAGATGTAAATGGTTTTATTCCTATCTTTCATAATTCAAACCGTTTTGATCAAATGAATTATCTTGGAAAGTATATTCACGATTATTATGTTCTTGGAGTATGATATGTATGGCTTGTCCTTGTATTTTTACTTGCACTAGCAAAACAGTGGAGTTTTGCTAACCCCCGAGTATTCGGGGGTTGGAAGTCTATATTGCGTCCAGGTATTTGCAGGTTGCTGGGGAGCGATTCACAGGATCGTTATGAAGGATGATGGAAGACGACGATACCATGGAGACCGGTGTTGAGTATTTTGGCGATGTCTTGTTGTTTTGGGCTTCTGTTGTGTCTATTATTCCCATTTTATGGGAATGTTGATTTATATTAACCCCTGCGTGGGTATAAGTTACGAGAAAGAGTAATGTATGGTTTAAGTGTATGTTGTGGCAAAAGACCAAATCGGTCTAATGGTTCGTTAATTACCCATGTTGGTATGTTTTGTATTGTGATGTTTTCTGTATTTAGCCCAGGTTGCTGGGTCTGCGGCGATGTAATATTCTCGAGTGGTTTGTGGGTGTTACAGAATATGGTATGAGAGCTTAGGTTGCGGAAACCTAAGCTATCGGGTCGAGTTTTGTGTTGTCGGGCATTGAATTGTCTTGTCTTGTCTTGTCTTGTCGGATTTTGTCTGACTGAGTCGTGTCGCGACGCGTCGTATGAGGTGTCGGTCGTGATTAGTATCAAGGTGCAACCATCATCTTCGTGCGATCTGTGGATGTAAGTCTCCCTACTTTGTTGTGTCACGTGTTATACGAGCTTGTGTGATTCTATGTTATCATGTGGAGTTTAAATGTGCCTCGTGAATATGTACTCCGTACTTGTTTGATTATCGTATTGTGCTATAATGAAAAGTGATATCGGTGTATAAATGTGTATATATATTGTGTGAATTGTTCCATTGAAGTAATGGCTTGGTGTGATCCCACAAGGAAAGTTTGCCAATGTGATATTTTAAAGTTTATTTATTTCTGAAGAGTTTCATAAATTTTATTTTAAAACATCCTTCATGAGAGAAAAAAAAATTGATTTCGTAGGATGACCTCGAGACCGGATTTTTTTTAGAACTTAACTACTTATATTTTATTTTTCTCTTGCATTGCAAATTTTCAAATTTTGATTTAAAAAAAAACTCAAATGAGGTCTACCAAAATTTTACTCGAAACGTGGCTCTTGCTTTCGACTTGTTGATTTCCGGATCATTGGTTCGGAGGTATGTAGTGATGTTGGCATTATTATTTGGTCAATAATACTCAAAATTGTGACTAAGTTGGGGGTGTGAACGTTAAGTCGTCCAGAATGCACTTGTTATGAGAGTCCTCATTACTAACAGGCTGGATTTCATTTTTAGATGTTAATTATCTTGTGACGGTTTCTCGTATGATACTGTAATTATGTGGACAGAGGTTATTGGCATGTTATTGGATTTGATGGTAATGGATTGTACTTGATAAAGTGATAAATTATGTTTGTTGTGTGTGTGTGTTCGAAAACGCTTTCCTGAAAATTTTATAAACTTGAGCAAGTTGTGGAAAATTAAATTTCATAAAGTTGTGACGGTTCGCTCAATCGGCGGCTTCGTGCGGACTTTGAAAATCGTTTAAAATTGGCGATCCGGCTTGAATTTTCTAAAGGAACCCCGACGGTATCGAAAGAGTCGTTTTAAAGTATCTTTGAACATTTTGTAAAATGTTGCTGTCGTTGATTATGGTGTAGTGTTGAGAGGGTTTTCAAAAATGATTTTTGACGTACTATTGTATTTTCAAATGATTCGAGTACATGATTTTCAAAAATCTCACACCATAAAAATTTTTATTTTCAAAAACCAATACAATTTTTATTTTCAAAAATATATTGTGAAAGATGAAGAATCTTGCTCGATTTAACTTCAAACTCGGATTTAGAAAAGTTTTCTGAACTGGGCCAATTATTGTGCGTGATCTTGAATCACCCCAAATGATGATGTGTAGTGGCATAGTGATTTTGATAGTGCCGGTTGTAAAAAAATATTGTTTTGCAAATAATTTCAACTGAGACAGTTAGAGTCCGTTGTTTAAAAGTTTTGACAAAAACCATAGGTACCAAAAATACTTTCAAAGTTTTATTTGGAATAAACATGCAAATCTAAGGATTTTCAAATGATATCATTTAAAAGGATACCTCATGGATCTTCTTATCGAGTTGCTATTAGCTGTCTTCTGTGATATGTCAAGCCGAGTTGGCAATTTGGTATATTATTTTGCGATATTGTGCCGTGGTATTGAGTGAGTATCTGCTTAATATACCGAGGGGCAAAGGGTGCGGTCGTGACCGCGGTACAGATAGACATGGAGATCAGATGAGGGACCGAGAGAAGATTTTCGAGAAGGATGCTATTCTAGCACTTCGTTCTCGTTGTTTAGGTTTCGGGGATGAAACCTCTTTTAGAGGTGATATGGTGTAATACCCATATTTTTTGCTTTCGTTTTGTTCGACTCTATTGACTCGTTTGTGTTCATCGATATTTTCTGGACTTGTTCTACTCTTCACTTTTGTTGTTTGAACGAGTTGCGGTATTGTTTCGGGTGAATTCTTTTGTCGTTGTGACTTTTTCCGAATTTGGTTCCATGCCTATGAATCTTATGTGAATGCATATCTTGCCGTCTTTACCAGATCACCTATTGTATCGAGTCGAGGTGTGAACTTCGGAGTTGTTGTTTGATTCTTGTTATTCGTCGTGATTCGATTATGATTGTTTGACCGTCGTTGTCTCGGTCGCTGTGGTCCGATTGTTTGTTGTTTGGTTTTTGTTGATCTCCTATCATGATCTTTTGAGCGTTCAGATCACTTCGTAATTTCCTTAAGTTTGGGAAATTAGCTTCGTATTCGACCTTCCAAACCTTGGGTGGGGTAATTTTGAATCTGTTCAGTGATTCACTCGTATTCTGATTGCTGTACTGTTTGGGTTGGTCGCCCGTATTGATTTTTATTCGTTGTGTTTTGCTATCGTACTGGTATAGCGATATGAATGATAGCAGCTGTGTGCTGTATGTGAGCCGTTGCAAGTCGTCGGCCACGGATGGCGTGTATTATCTGAGTTTGTTTTGTGTTGTTCATTATATGATTGTGTAATTAATGAAACATAAATCTGAAGCCTTTACTAAATTCTAAGAATTTAAGGCCCTAGTTGAAAAACAGATTGGATGTCATATCAAAGCACTTCGGTCGGACCAAGGTGGCGAATATATGAGCACAGAGTTTGATGAGTTCCTCAAGGAACATGGAATAGTTTCACAATTGATGCCGCCAGGAACCCCACAGTTAAATGGTGTTTCAGAAAGGAGAAATCGAACTTTGTTGTACATGGTTCGCTCTATGTTAAATTACACTGATTTACCTATTTACCTGTGGGGGTATGCCTTACTAACCGCTGCCTATATCCTTAATAGATGTCCTTCCAAATCTGTTCCTATCACTCCGCATGAGATGTGGAATGGTAAGAAACCAAGCCTTAATCACATAAGGATTTGGGGATATCCAGCCTATGTCAAGAAGGCTAAGGTGGACAAACTGGAAGCGAGGTCCATCAAAGGACGTTTCATTGGATACCCAAAGGACTCGATGGGTTATCTATTCTACATGCCAGAAGACCATAGGGTCGTTGTGGCATTACAAGCGCACTTCCTTGAGGATGAATTCATTCAGGAAGGTGGCTCGGGTAGAAATATCTCTTTGGAAGAGCATAATGAAGGTCGTAAGGAGACATCTGATCAGGGATAAGGAACCGAACCTATTGTAACACAACCTCCACTTCGAAGGTCTGATAAGGTGTGTAAGCTGCAACGAGCCATTTATGGGCTGAAGCAAACTTCTCGGAGTTGAAACCTTCGATTTGACGAAGCAGTCAAGGACTTTGACTTCGTACGAAATGAGGAGGAACCGTGTGTTTACAAAAAGGTCAGTGGGAGCAACATTGCGTTCTTAGTACTATATGTAGATGATATTCTACTTATAGAAATAACGTAGCAATGCTCAGCACTGTGAAAGCTTGGCTTTCTAAAACGTTCTCCATGAAAGACTTGGGAGAAGCTTTCTATATTATAGGGATCCGTCTTTACAGAGATAGACCGCGAAGAATGATAGGACTTTCCCAAGCCCTCTATATAGATAAAATCCTGAGAAGATTCAGGATGGATGAATCTAAAAGAGGGTTCTTTCCCATGCGACATGAAATTCATCTCACCACGAAAATGTGTCCTCAAAGTGAGGAAGACAAGAGAGATGAGTAAGGTACCCTATGCCTCGACAGTGGGTAGCCTCATGGACGCTATGTTGTGAACGAGACCGGACTTAGCCTACGCTGTGAGTATGGTAAGCCGATTTCAAGCAAACCCGGGTAGGGAACACTGGACTGCCGTAAAGAACATTCTTAAGTACTTAAGAAGAACTTTTTTTGTTTGATTCCTTAGACTAAGACTTCACCTCCTATAAGTAGGAGTGGATTAGCCTTGTAAGATATTGTATTATGAATGTTGAAGTATAAGAATACACATTGTGTTTTCTATTCTTGGTGAATGCTTTTCATCGAACCTTGATTTTTATTCGACGCGTTTTCGAATATTAATCCGATTGATTCTCAATAGGTCTTGGGAAGAAATCACCTTATCGAGTTATAGGTCTAATTCGATAAACCCTTGTTCTTGATCGTTCAAGTCTTCTTGATCGATATTATCACTTACCCGATATTTCTTCCATATTCATACACTCGAATTATCATATTCATAAAAGACTTCCGCTACGATATTCTTACGCACACTCCGAACGATACGTATCCACCTCTCCGGGATAATTCGTATCACCTGCACCACACCACAACAAGGTACGCCCCCCCATTCAAGTCTTCTTTCATTTTAGTCTTCACATGTTAACATGTCCTTGTCCTTGTCCCCACTCCTTTCTTAATTTTATTTTGTGTCACTCTCATGTTGAAGATTTCCTTTGATCCTACATCACTTTGAGATTCCTTCCACCTACATCACCTCATACTTTCGGCCGCCCCTCCCCACATGAAGTGTGATTGTGTTGTTTTCTTAGTTAATTTAGTAGTTAAATTGTGATCTTTTTTTTATTTATTGTGTACTACTATATAATAGGACATTACGGATTGTAAGAAAGGAGACATTGACTGTTGTATAAGAAGAATACACTTTGTATTTTCTTTGGTGAATGCTTTTCATCGAAACTTGATTATAATTCGACGCGTTTTTGAGTTTTAATCTAATCGATTCTCAATAGGTCTTGAGGAAAGATTACCTTATCAAACTATAGGATCAACAATATTTCCATTGCATCGCATGCGAATTACATTTACATGCGAATGTAAATTCGTATCAATAAACCATTGTGGGTTACCCAACACCCTATCAAGGCGTTTCCATAAAGATCTAGGAGACGGGCTCTTGTTTTTTCGATACAGGGTTGTACTTGGTCGAGAGCTCGCATCATTTGCTGCTTGATTGTCCGAAACTTGCCTCCTGTTTCCATTAGCATCCAACTGAAACTTTCTGTTTCGAGTGCCGCTATTTGGAGTTGCCTGTTCCGATTCATTTCCACTCGGACAGTTCCTGTCTTGTTGCTGTATCGAATTGTTGTTATCAGTTCCTGTCTCGTGCGCGTGCCACTATCTATTATTGCCGTTGTATCGAACTGTTGTTATCAGTTCCTAGCAGTTTCTAACTGTACTGTTCGATTTCCTTTTGGCTAAGTGTTGTTCGCTTCCGCTCGTCAAAACAGCCTTCCGCTGTACCAATGGAGAATTCGCATCAATTACAGTGTCGTGAATCCTGTGCGGGACCCACAAGGTTAGTTTAGGAAGTAGACATTTTAAAGAAATTATAATAAAACGATAAATCCATGGTTACATATCATAAGCCGAAATGTTTTATGAAGGGACATAAATCAAAGTCCGATTATTACATAACGGAGGTTTCAAAAATCAAATTTAAATCATGCAGCGGCAAGATTTTATCCCAACACCGTTCAAGTCTGACCGGACCCCTCACGAATGTCCTGCACATAATCAATAAATTTACCTGGCACGAAAAATCATGCCAAATAACCGGGGTTAGAGAATGCATGCCAATAACAATTATTAGCAATGATATAAACAGTTTTACCAACACCGTGCCACATAACAAGTAGAAGATAGTTCACAGCACGACGACGTTGTCTTTCTCTTTTTATCACATAAACCCCAACGTCGCAACCAAGGGTCACGAAAGTATCCACACAGGAATACCCCGAAATGTGGGTACCCGATTAGGGTCTTATCCCTCAACACATTTCCACACGGGTACCATACAGGTTTTACCCCCAACACATCGGCCCATTCATAACACATTTTTAGAGAAAGACAACCGTCGGCATTCATCAACAATGGCACATTCATGAACACGAACATTTCAATAATACTAGCATTTCTCGAGCAAGATTTCACTTGCCTTTAATCCGACGGTGGGTGCCTTACGATAACTTGGACTTCCTCGACCGACCGAGCTCAAGCTAATCACGTAACCCCCGATTAACATTCCGTATGGATAATGACGAATAAAAATAGTTTTCCTTTCCCTCTCCTAACCAAATTTTTAACTTAATTCAATTACGCCAAAGCTAATATCGTGCTCTAAGTTCACAAGTAATACGTATTACTATGCCATTCAATTCTATGATTAACCTTAGTTATAACGATTTGCTCAACAAGATTATCCTCAATCATCATTAGGCTAGCAACAAACGACCCTAGCATAATTGATTTCCATAATTACTAGTCTCGTGCGAACGCGAGGAATAATGTCAATTCAACTAGCAGCGATGCTGCCAGTCTTTCACCTGGAAATAATCATTCACCGTCAGGAAACCGTACCCGAGATACAGCTCAGTCAGAAGGTGTTCGGGTGGACCCACTCGCTTTTATAAAGGGCATGATGGCCCAAATGACTCAGATGGCACGTCTGATGGAGACGATGCAGAACTCAGCCACTTAGGCTCAGCAGGCCCCTCCGCCTCCACCTCAGGGTCAAGAGAGGAGTGTGAGCAGTATTATCGGCGACGTCTCTCGCGAGAGGCCACCTACTTTCGAGGGCTCATCTGAGCCAGCGGATATTATTCACTGGCTTGAATATTTTGAGAAGTTGTTTGCTATGGTGGAGTGTCCCGAAGGGCACAAGGTTTCAGTCGCTGCTTACTATCTGGGTAAGAGCGCTCACTCTTGGTGGCTATCTCTGAAGCCCACCAATGGATCTTGTACTTGGGACCAGTTCAAGACCCTCATGATGGAAAGATATTATCCGGCCCGACTCAGGGAGGCCAAATTGTCGGAGTTACTCACTCCCGACCCCTCAATGGAAGATGATGTTCTCGCCATTGCCGAGAAGTTTCAGGAGCTACTTCCATTCGCCTCATCTATTATCCACTCCGAGGCGGATAAGATAAAGTACTTCAGTAAGAGGTTGAAACACTGTATGCGGCTACAATTGCTTAATCACCATTGCACTACTCTAGACGAATTCATCGAGAAAGCTCTTGCTTATGAGCTTACCGCTAAGGAAATTTTTAAGAATCAAACTTCATCTTCTGGCAAGAAATCGAAGAAGCATAATCAGTCCGAAGGCAGTCGGGCAACCTTCAATAAGCCTCATGCGGGCTCTACTTTTTCTGAGCGACCTCTTATGGCGCCGAAACCTGTGGAATCTCAGTCTTGAGTAGCCAGTTCGGCCCTCACCTGTTACAACTGTGGAGAACAGGGTCAATTCATGACTAAGTGTCTGAAGCTGACCCTCACGTGTAATAATTGTGGGATTGCTGGGCATAAGGCCCGTTTCTGCCGAAGAGACTCCAAACCTACTCCAGCGACATCTCAGGCCCAGAAGCATTCAGCGGTTCAGAATCAGACCACTCAGTCCGCGTCCCTTAAAACGACGGGAGCAAACAAAGGCGAAGCCCTCAACTATCAGACAGGAGCATCCGGTTCCGAGGCTGGCAAGCCCCGAATTTATGAGAGGAAGAGAGCCGACGATCTGGAGGCCTGAATGATCTCAGGTACACTCGAAATTTTATCTCAACCTGTGTGTACCCTTTTTGATATTGGTGCATCGCATTCATTCATTTCCGAGTCATGCTTGAGTAGACTTCATCTGGATAGTGCTACTAGTTGTGAACCTTATATCATTGGACTACCTGACTGTAGAAGAATTATCGGAGATCGTGAGATTAAGAATTATCCGATTCAGCTTCATGGCTGTGATTGGTTGGCAGACCTGATCGTGGTAGATTTACCTAGAGACGATGTTATTTTGTGTATGGATTGGATGGATCGTCACGATGCCATCCTTAGTGTCCGTAAGCGTATGGTCACTATTATTTCAGACGATGGAGTCGAGTATGTATTTCAGGGGGTAACCCCAGCCATTCCGGAAAAGTTATTAATATGATGAAGGCAGTGAAGTTACTCAATCAGGGGTGTGTAGGTTATTGGTGCTATATGACCAAGACCGAGAAATCATCAGTGATGTTGGCAAATATTCCTGTAGTAAGAGAATATGCAGATGTATTTCCAGACGAGTTACCTGGTTTACCTCCGCAGAGAGATGTGGAATTCACAATAGAGTTGGAGCCTGGTACATCTCCAATATCAAAAGCACCATATCATATGGCCCCGACTGAAATGCAGAAATTGAAGAATCAACTGGAGGAATTGATCGAGAAGGGTTATATCCTACCGAGTGCGTCCCCGTGGGGAGCACCAGTATTATTTGTCAAGAAAAAGGATGGCTCTTTTCGCTTGTGCAGTGATTATCGAGAGCTGAACAGGGTGACGATCAAGAATAAATATCCCATACCCCGCATCGATGATCTTTTGGATCAACTTCAGGGAGCTTCGGTATTTTCCAAGATCGATTTGAGATCTGGGTATAATCAGTTGTGAATTCGAGAGTCAGATATTTCTAGAACGGCGTTTCGAACACGCTATGGTCATTACGAGTTTGTGGTGATGTCGTTTGGGTTAACTAATGCACCTGCTGTATTCATGGAGTTGATGAACCGAGTTTTCATCGACTATTTAGATCAGTTCATGGTTGTTTTCATAGATGACATTTTGATTTATTCTCGTGATCGAGAGGAGCACGAATTTCACCTTCATCAGGTTCTCAACGTGTTGAGACGAGAGCAGCTATATGGAAAGTTTTCCAAATGTGAATTCTGGATGTCCGAGGTGGCGTTTCTTGGACATGTAATTTCAGCATACGGAGTACGTGTCGACCCTCAGAAGATGGAGGCTATCCGAGATTGGCAACGTCCAAAGAATATTAAAGAAATCCGAAGCTTTCTCGGATTAGCTGGTTATTATTGGCGATTTGTGGAAGGATTTTCTAAAATCGTTCAACCTATAACGAACCTTTTGCGGAAGGATAAGAAATACACGTGGTCTGACGCGTGTCAACGGAGTTTTGAGGAGCTCAAGAGTAGTTTAATTTCAGCACCTGTTCTTTCTTTACCGCGAGGGACGAAAGGATTCATGGTTTATAGTGACGCGTCCAGACAAGGTCTCGGATGTGTATTAATGCAGAACGGTAAAGTGATTGCCTATGCTTCGTGGCAACTGAGACCTTATGAGGTCAACTACCTGGAGCTAGCAGCCATGGTATTTGCGCTGAAGATTTGGCGTCATTATCTTTATGGCATCACCTGTCAGATTTTTACCGATCATAAGAGTTTGAAGTATATATTTACTCAGCAGGAGTTAAATATGCGACAGATACGGTGGTTAGAACTGATTAAAGATTGTGATATTGAGATTCAATACCATCCGGGTAAGGCGAACATTGTCGCCGATGCCTTGAGTCATAAGTCCGTTCAGGAGCAAGTGCTTGCTCGTTTGACTGTTCAGAAGGAACTTCAACAGGAATTCCTAAGATCCGAGATCGAGGTCTGGTTACAGCGAGTACAAGGGCAACTTTGTATTTTAGAGATTTCATCGCCACTTGAGGAGGCGATCAGAGTGAATCAGGGTTCAGACCCATTTTTGTTGCGCATTCGAGATGATGTGGTTCAAGGGAAAGCCCCTGGATTTGTGGTCCACGAGGATGGACTTTTGCGATTTAAGAACCGGGGTCTAGCAAGATGTACAAAGACTTGAAACAGTTGAAAAGCTCTATTTTGAGAGAGGCCCATGCTACCCCTTATTCTAATCATCCGGGGTCTAGCAAGATGTACAAAGACTTGAAACAGAATTACTGGTGGAGTAATATGAAGCAAGAAGTTGCAGAATTTGTTTCGAGATGTTTAACCTGTCAGCAAGTCAAGGTAGAACATCAGCGACCGGCGGGTATGCTGACCGCTCCCTATTCCAGAGTGGAAGTGGGAGGATATTTCAATGGACTTCATCACGAGTTTGCCGACGAGTCGTCGTGGCATGAATACAATTTAGGTAATTGTGGACCGCTTAACTAAGTCAGCTCATTTCCTTAAGATTAAGGATACGTGGGGTCCCGAGAGACTTGCCCAGTTGTTCATCAAAGAGATAGTGAGACTGCACGGTACTCCTAAGAGTATCGTTTCTGATCGTGACGGGCGATTCGTGTCACATTTTTGGAAATCCGTTCATTGAGCCATGGGAACTCAGCTCAATTTCAGCACGGCTTTTCACCCTCAGTCCGATGGACAATCAGAGCAAACTATTCAGATGTTGGAGGACATATTGAGAGCATGTGTTCTCGATTAGAAAGACGATTCGGAATCCCAACTACCATTGATCGAGTTCATGTATAATAACAATTGACATGCTTCGATTAAGATGGCACCTTACGAGGCCTTATACGGTCATCGTTGTCGATCTCCCTTGTTTTGGGATGACTTATCAGAATCAATCGGCACCAAGCCTGATATGCTTATAGCCGCTCGTGAGAAAGTAGCGCTGATCAGGAGTCGTTTGTTGACCGCTCAGAGTCGACAAAAATCATATGCCGATAATCGTTGTCGACCATTAGAATTCGAGACAGGTGACCACATCTTGGTCAAGGTATCCTCGAGTCGAGGTATTTTCCATTTCGGGAAGAAAGGGAAGTTGAGTCCAAGAATCGTTGGACCATTTGAGATTTTGGATCGAGTATGCAATCTGGCTTATCGATTGGCTTTACCTCCAGCCTTGAGCCGAATTCATAACATATTTCATGTCTCTCAGTTGCAGAAGTATGTTGCCGACCCTAGTCACATACTTCAGTTCGATGAAATCGAGATCGCGAATGATCATACGTACGAGGAGCGTCCTGTACGAATCTTAGAGCGGCGAATCAAACAGTTGAGGAACAAGATGATTTCTTTGGTTAAGGTTCTGATGCGATTACGGCATCTCCAAACGAAATAAGAGAAGTAAGAATTGACGTAGGTGACGATACCAAGTTGCATGCACATGCACCTACGTACTTCGGTGAGAAAACATCCGCGGAAATGGGAACGATCTTAATAATCAGAACCGGGATAACTTAGATGTATCAAAACATTCACACGTATGCATGTTCATGCATACAAAATCGGCCATTTGAGGAAGATTTCGGCCGATTGTGACATGCATCCTTGAAGGATCTTTTGTCCCCACTACTTTAAATACTTGCTTTCATTTTCAAGTCCACCACATCAAGATCAAGGAAAGAGATTTGATTCACTCCACTCCTTTGGAATTATTTCGGCCGAACCATGTGGAAAGAAGAGGCCAAGGTGTCACTTTCATGATCAAGTCATTGTCAAGCCTTACAAAATACATCACATGAGGAGGATCTTGTCCACTCCCTCGATGTAAACCCCACGGCCGATTTATATAAGGAAGGAGCCAAAATGTTGTGATTTTCTTTTCCTTGTCAAAGTCTTTGTAGATAGTTTAATAAGTGTTTGTATTTTAGCTAGATTTTGTGTGATCTTCTTTGGCTTTGTTAGGAGTCATTATGGCTATATAATAGCCTCACCCTCAACCATTTGTAAGCATCTTGAAAGTTATAACATTGTATTTCTCTTGAAATATATGTTGAACGAGTTCAACAAAAACTTTGGT
The DNA here is from genome assembly GCA_033398695.1 of Orobanche coerulescens. Lineage (NCBI taxonomy): Eukaryota > Viridiplantae > Streptophyta > Magnoliopsida > Lamiales > Orobanchaceae > Orobanche > Orobanche coerulescens. The sequence goes on from CM065803.1 coordinate 143,614,105, forward strand.
TATTACTTCGACGCGTCTCGAATTATAACTTGATCAATTCTCAATAGGTCTTGAGGAGAGATTATCTTTATCGAGTTATAGGTCTAATTCGATAAAAACACATTCAATCCCATACACTACCCTACCTCACGGCCGAAACCATATAAATTCGGCCACCACCTTTTATTTTCGTTGTTACTTTGATACATGTAAAAACCGTGATAATCTTCCGATGTATTTTATACGTTTTACGTACACTTATATACGTAATTCGTATCATAAGTGGTATCAGAGACTCGTTTCATGATTCTCGACGTTACTCAAGAAGATGGCATTCACCGATGACGAAATAGCCAAATTGCGTGACATTCTTCGAGGCTTGCCGGAGCCCCAAATCCAGGCACGACGAGGATACGACGCCATGCATGCACCACAACATGCGTATGAATTCAAGACAAGCGAACTTCCGGAGTACGTAGGTGTCACCGATCCCGAGACTTATTTGGAGTGGGAAAGGAAAATTGAACGAATGTTTGAGTTCAAGGACCTCGATGACGGGAAACGATGCAAGTACGCGATTCTCAAACTTGGAAAGGAAGCTTCCCTTTGGTTCGAAAGAATGAAGACACAACGAGTTCGGGCCGGTAAAGAAAAGATACGTTCGTGGGATTCTCTAAAAAAGAAACTACGTAAGAGATATGTACCGGCTACACACAAGTTAAGTTTATATCGAAAAATTTTGGATCTCACACAAGGAAAGCTAAGTGTGGGAGAATACATCGAAGAGTTTGAAAACTTAACCTTGATGGGAGAACTTGAAGAGAGCGAAGAATTACGGATGTCCCGTTTCTTACGAGGCTTGAATAGAAACATTGCTAATTCCGTGGAACTCTACCCCTATTCCAACTTTGATACTTTGTGCGGACTTTGCATAAAGTTGGAAACTCAAAACAAGACAAAATTTTCAAAACCCGAATTCCCACCTAAATTCGGAAATACCAACTTTGGCACGAGTTCTAGCTCGTTTCCAAAAACTATCATGGTGAGTCCACCCGTTACTACCATTCCAAAAACTCCTCTCACGCCAAAGGAAACAAGCTTATCTAAAGTTCGGTGTTTCAAATGTCAAGTATTCGGACACTATCAAAGTGCTTGTCCAAATCGAAGAATAGTAACGTTACGAGAAGCAATAGCCGTCCGAGAAGAATTACTAGCCGAAGAAGAAAGAATTGGAGACGTCTTTAATTTGGAAGCCGACGAAGAAGAAGAAGATTGCGAGGCATACGATGCCCCGAATTATGACACGAACCTCGTCCTTCGCATGTTACAAACGAAGGCGGCCCCGAGTGATATAGAACAACGAGATCAAATCTTTCACACGAAGTGTCGTGTCGGAGAGAAATGGTGTAGCTTGATCATTGACGGTGGAAGTTGTACGAATGTGGCATCAAGCGAGATGGTATCAAAACTCGGGCTAACCACTACGGCTCATCCAAAGCCATATGCACTCCATTGGCTCGATGATGGAAGTAAAGTGAGAGTATCAAGACAAGTGAAGGTCGGACTCACCATGGTTTCGTATGGTGATGATATTATATGCGATGTACTACCGATGGACGCATGTCACGTGTTGTTGGGAAGACCTTGGTTATTTGATCGGGACGTACTACATCGAGGGAGGAGCAACGAGTATGAGTTACGAGGCAAAGGTAAAAAAATTGTTCTTAAACCTATGTCACCTCAAGATATCCGAACAATGAGTTCAAAAAAAGTCGAAGGAACGAAGCTCATGATGTTTGCAAACGAAAAAGAAGTCGGACACGCCATTGACGATGGCGAACGTGTTTATTTAATAATGATCAAAGAGACCCGAAACCTTGCTACAAAATCACACCACGAAGAAGAGATAGATACACTGTTGCACGAGTTTGCGGATGTCTTTCCCGAAGACTTGCCGGAGGGATTACCACCTATCCGCAGAATCGAACACCAAATTGATCTTATACTAGGAGCTCCATTACCGAACAAGGCGGCATATCGTTGTAATCCCGAAGAAACCAAAGAACTACAACGTCAAATTGAAGAACTCATGAGTCACGGATATGTCCAAGAGAGTTTAAGTCCGTGTGTGGTTCCCGTCCTACTTGTACCAAAAAAAGACGGATCATGGCGGATGTGCATTGACAGTAGAGCCGTGAATAACATCACCGTCAAGTATCGGTTCCCCATCCCGAGACTAGATGACATGTTGCATGGCTCGGTTATATTCTCAAAAGTTGATTTACGGGGCGGATACCATCAAATTCGCATGCGAGAGGGAGACGAATGGAAGACGGTATTCAAAACGAAGAATGGACTTTACGAGTGGGTCGTGATGCCATTCGGCCTCACTAATGCCCCGATCACTTTCATGAGATTGATGAACGAGGTTCTTAAACCTTTCTTGGGGAAGTTTGTTGTCGTGTACTTAGACGACATTTTAATCTACAGTTGATCCTTAGAGGAGCATCTTGAACACTTGCGGCACGTGTTTGAAACTCTAAGAAAACAGAAACTTTATGGAAAGCGGGAAAAGTGTATTTTTCTAGTCGAGAGTCTTGTCTTTCTCGGCTATGTCATTTCTAAAGAAGGAGTTTCGGTGGATCAAGAGAAAATCGCGGCAATCAAGTCTTGGCCGACACCAAAAATTATCACGGAGGTACGATCATTTCATGGCCTCGCTTCTTTTTACCGACGATTCATACGGGACTTTAATACCATGTCTAGTCCGATCACGGAGTGTCTTAAAAAAGGTTTATTTGCATGGAAGGAGGCTGCCCAAAAAGCTTTTGAAAAATTAAAAGAAAAGTTATGTGAAGCACCGGTTTTAACGTTACCCGATTTTTCACAACCATTTGAGGTGGAATGTGACGCTAGCGGAGTTGGAATTGGAGCGGTTCTTATTCAAGGTAAACGACCTATCGCTTACTTTTCGGAGAAGTTGAACGGAGCTCAGTTGAATTATTGTACTTACGATAAAGAATTCTATGCTATCGTACGGGCCCTTGATCATTGGAGTCATTACTTACGGACGAAGCATTTTATTCTACACTCGGATCACGAATCATTGAAGTACATTAACGGGCAACATAAACTAAGTCCGAGGCATGCCAAGTGGGTGGAATTCCTACAATCATTTCACTTTTCATCCAAGTACAAAGACGGTAAAAGCAATGTCGTTGCGGATGCGTTATCTAGGAGGTATGCCTTACTTTCTACTCTGGAGGTTCGGTTACTTGGTTTCGAAATGTTGAAGGAATGTTATGAAAATGATGAGGATTTCGGAGAAACTTTTACTCGTTGCAAATCTGGTCCGTTCGGGGAGTTCATGTTACAAGATGATTTCCTATTTAAAGGAAATAGACTTTGTGTTCCAAAACAGGCAGTTCGGGAATTATTGGTCCGGGAAGCTCACGGAGGAGGTTTAGCAGGACATTTTGGCACGGCTAAAACATTGGAAGTACTAAAAGAACATTTCTTTTGGCCTAAAATGCTAAAAGACGTTTACAATGTTTTAAGTAAATGTGTAACATGTCACATCTCGAAGAGTTCATTCAAACCGGGATCATATATGCCTCTACCGGTTCCAGAAAGACCGTGGGAAGATGTATCCATGGATTTTATCGTCGCCTTACCCCGTACTCAACGAGGCAAAGACGCTATTATGGTGGTTGTTGATCGGTTCTCAAAGATGGCTCATTTCGTGGCTTGCCACAAAACCGACGACGCAAGCAACGTGGCCGACTTATATTTCCGAAAGGTGGTTCGTTTACATGGAATTCCGAAGACTATTGTGTCGGATCAGGATTCGAAATTCCTTAGCTAATTTTGGAATACTTTATGGAGTAAAGTGGGAACGAAGCTCTTATTTAGCACTTCGCACCATCCGCAAACCGATGTTCAGACCGAGGTCACAAATCGAACATTAGGAACGTTGTTGCGAGGACTTGTGAATAAAATGCAAAAGGATTGGGACGTGAAACTTGCTCATGCGGAATTTGCCTATAACCGATCCCCTACACATGCTACGACACATTCTCCTTACGAAATTGTTTACGGATTAAATCCTTACATACCCTTGGACTTGATTCCATTGCCAAAAGACGAGTTGGTACACAAAGATGCGGAGTTGAAACTTAAGTCAATGATCAAATTGCACGGACAAATACATGATCGAATCAAAGAGGTGAATGATGAATACAAACGGAAATCCAACAATCACCGAAAACCGAGACTATTCGAAGTAGGCGACTTGGTTTGGGTACACTTAAGAAAAGAGAGATTTCCGAGCAAACGCAAGAACAAACTTATGCCGAGGGCCGAGGGACCTTACAAAATTGTGGGAAAAGTGAACGACAATGCGTATAAAGTAGAACTTCCGGGCGACTATGGGGTAAACGCCACTTTTAACGCAGGCAATCTATCTTCTTACCTTGACGACGAGGGAATCACTGAATTGAGGTCAATTCCTTTCAAAGGGGAAGGGGATGATGCGATTACGGCATCTCCAAACGAAATAAGCGAAGTAAGAATTGACGTAGGTGACGATACCAAGTTGCATGCACATGCACCTACGTACTTTGGTGAGAAAACATCCGCGGAAATGGGAACGATCTTAATAATCGGAACCGGGATAACTTAGACGTATCAAAACATGCACACGTATGCATGTTCATGCATACAAAATCGGCCATTTGAGGAAGATTTCGGCCGATTGTGACATGCATCCTTGAAGGATCTTTTGTCCCCACTACTTTAAATACTTGCTTTCATTTTCAAGTCCACCACATCAAGTTCAAGGAAAGAGATTTGATTCACTCCACTCCTTTGGAATTATTTCGGCCGAACCATGTGGAAAGAAGAGGCCAAGGTGTCACTTTCATGATCAAGTCATTGTCAAGCCTTATAAAATATATCACATGAGGAGGATCTTGTCCACTCCCTCGATGTAAACCCCACAACCGATTTGTACAAGGAAGGAGCCAAAATGTTGTGATTTTCTTTTCCTTGTCAAAGTCTTTGTAGATAGTTTAATAAGTGTTTGTATTTTAGCTTGATTTTGTGTGATCTTCTTTGGCTTTGTTAGGAGTCATTATGGCTATATAATAGCCTCACCCTCAACCATTTGTAAGCATCTTGAAAGTTATAACATTGTATTTCTCTTGAAATATACGTTGAACGAGTTCAACAAAAACTTTGGTTATTACTTCGACGCGTCTCGAATTATAACTTGATCAATTCTCAATAGGTCTTGAGGAGAGATTATCTTTATCGAGTTATAGGTCTAATTCGATAAAAACACATTCAATCCCATACACTACCCTACCTCACGGCCGAAACCATATAAATTCGGCCACCACCTTTTATTTTCGTTGTTACTTTGATACTTGTAAAAACCGTGATAATCTTCAGTTGTATTTTATACGTTTTACGTAAACTTATATACGTAATTCGTATCAGGTTCAGTGGTCTAGACATGGAGTCGAAGAGGCTACTTGGGAAACCGAGGATAGTATGCGGGAGAGTTATCCCGATTTTGTTTGACCCTTAGTTTTGAGGACGAAACTCTTTTTAAGGGGGGAATATGTAATACCCGATTGTACATTCATTCATTATCATTCAGTAAATTGGCACTCAGTAAATTTTTTCACTCATTGATAGTCATTCATCATTCATGTTCGTTCATTGTGTTCACCATTTGACGTATTTAGAACCTTGGTTCAGTTATCATTCGCCTTTCATTATTGTTTGAGATTCGAGTCGAGAATATTATAATTATCGTCGTTGTTGGTAGCCTGCGTATATTCAGTAGCGCATGCTACATACTATTCTTAGTGCGCACTAATTGTGTGCTGGTAGCGCATGCTATCGTACTACATTAGCGCACGCTACTAGTGTATTTGTGGCAAGCAGTCCAGTAGGCACTGGACTGGATTGGATGATTTGTAGCGCATGCTATGATTGAAAAATAGCATACGCTAGTTGTGAGTAGTAGCGCACGCTATCGCTTCATCAACGCATGCTAACGTTTTGGAGACAGACAGTCCCTTAGGAACTGGACTGAGGCAGGAAATTCTTAGCGCACGCTAGGAGTAGGTGTAGCATACGCAAGAGTTATTTTGGTAGTGCACGCTAAGCATCAGTGTAGCGCGCGCTAAGGCTCGATCAGACTTTGAGTCAGTAGGTTCTGGACTCCAGTATTCTGGACATCAACCATCAGGTAGCGCACGCTAACACAAGGTTAACGCACGCTAATAAGAGACGTTAGCTGTAACGCCCCAATACTTATTTAAATGCTATTTATTTTGCTAACGATCATGAATTTTGATTTTTTTTGTAACGCCCCAATACTTATTTAAATGCTATTTATTTTGCTAACGATCATGAATTTTGATTTTTTAATATTTACAGGTTGTCCGATACTTGGACCGATACGTTCCTAGCATAAAATGAAGGAATTGAAAGGAAAAGATTTCAAAATAAATTATAAGGATCATTTTTAGAATTTATGAAAGTGATTTCGAAAAGTTCCGACGATTTTGATACGATAAAATTTCATTACAAAACAGTTATATTGCAAAAATAATATTAAATTATTTTATTATTATCGAAAATCTGTTCCAAGCATATCGAAGATTTAACTCCGACGAGTCCGGAACAGGTCGGAAAATCGAATTTGGACACCGGGAAGGGGTCGAACCGGCCGAGCCAAGTTGACGGACATCTGCCGGTCACCGCCGGACGTGCCTACCGACATCTGTCGGTCGCGACCGACAGAAGCTTCTCGGCCAGCTGTCCGGATAAGGCTTCCAGCTGTCCGGGAATGGTTGATTTTTAACCGACTTTGAGCCCCTATTTATACATGTTCCCAGACGTTTTTTTGTACGTATCATATATCATTTTGAATCTGTGAAACTATACTTTAAAACGCCCGTAACATATTTACCTTCCAAAAACTAAAATGCCCTCAAAAAGCCCGATCAAATAGATAGCTCAAATCTGACAGTTTTTCAAAGGTGTGTGATAAAAGTCCTCAAAGAGATTTCAGATTTTACATCAAGAATTTATGGCCAAAAATATGAAAAAGTATTTTCAAGTGCTAGGAGAAGCGTATCCGGGATCTAAGAAGGACAACCGAGTTCAAGATTTCAGCAAACGAGGTGAGGTTATACTGTTTTAATATGTTACGATCATCGTTGTGTCGTGTAACACGACGACCCGCGAGGGGTCAAAAGAATGAAAGAAATCCGAGATGAGTCTCACACAGATAAGAATGTTTTATGTGCATTACACAACATGATTTTGACGATTTATAAGAGTTTAATCTCACTGAGTATGCTCGCTTACTCACACCTCGTCATTTATGTTTTTCAGGCTAAGGAATCGACGAACGGGACAAGCAGAAGATGAATACATACTCCCAACACGATGAATTTCTAAATAATAAAATATGTTGTCGCCGTAATTGTTATTATTTTTACGAAACACTTGATGTTCTTCAATAAACGTAATTTCAACGGACTATGTCCGAATAATTGATTTCCCATGTTTTTTTTTAAAACTGGACTGATGTTTGAATAAACGAGTTTTATTGAAGATTTACTGACTAAAATGCTTCCGCAAATACTCCAAATTTATATAAAAAATTTTTAAGGAAAAATATGAGCTGTGTAACGTTCTTTTTAATTAAGAAAGCCAGGGCGTTACAGAATGGTATCGGAGCAAGGCCTCTCTCAGTACGGTGAGATTTGGGGATGAACCAAGCGGAAGCTGGTGAACATGTGACACCCGGGGCCGACGAGGGCGGGGAGTGATCGCCGGTGCAATAAAAAAGGGCACGGACAATGAGCGGCTCCGAGAAAGGGGAGTGATCGCCGGTGCAATAAGAAAAAGGGCACGGACAACGAGCGGCTCCTGACAAGGCTTCTAGGCGGAGGGGGACATGACTGAACCGAATTCTCACCAGAACGAGAGGTATTCCAAGACTGTACAGGTGTTGTTGCCCAAAATATTTATCCGAAGATTAATACTGCTGGAAGACGGACAACAAACAACAATTTGCGGGAGCACTTCCGAGAGAAAATGAATAAACACTAGATTTGTCGGGTTTGTTAGGCCCGGGCTTGAATGCTCTCGCGAGATGTTATTAATACAAATATTCGTGGATACAAGTATTAATGTGAGAAATCTAAATACAATGAGTGTAAAAAGACTCTGTTAATCCGGCTCTTGAGCGAAGCTCGGTGTTCTTTGTCCCTGCCGATCGTCTGCTTGATGAGAGAGGCCGAGAGAAGTAAGTACCGAAAGATAGCTGTTGCCAAGAGTTGGAGAAAGCCAAGTGCTGTGTGAAATCTCGTGGGAATTGAAGTATTTCCGTGTGTTCTCAAGAATTTCGGATCCTTGGACAAGTGCAGGGAGCCGTGTATATATAGTGGCAGCCGAGTCTTGTCTTCTGGCGGGCGATCGCCTTCCGGCCATTATAATAATGGGGCGATCGTCTGCCAGCCAATATTATAATGGGGCGATCACACGGGCTGTCGGGCCAAAGTCCAAGGTAGTGGCTGGCAGTCTGCCTAAAGTCCAAAGCTACAGCAGGCAGCCAGCTGGGCGGTCCAATGAGGAGCCAGCACGCGTCCGGAGTCACTGTCACATTCTGCCCTACTGACAACTTTCGGCGGGCCTGTCGGCTGGTGGACGGATGCTGACAGGCTGTGGTTAATGATCCGTGAATTGCGGATCTTGTCCCAGCTCTTGCACGTGGTGTCTGTCCTGAGGCTCGGACTTTGCCAACTGGGTGACTATCGGCATGATGCGGTCGTCTCTAGCTGGTCACTGAGGGTCGTCATCGGCCAGTCGCTGAGGGTCGACGTCGGTCGGTCACCAAGAGTCGGTCGGCAGGTGCCGAGAGATGATCGTCCGCTTGTCGGTCGCCAGGAGTCGGTCGCCGAGTACCGGGAGACGATCGTATTTGATGTCGATTGCTCGGCACCGGGACTTGTCCTGGGACCTTCGGTTGGCCGATACGTCTTACCTGCAGGGCTAAGGCTAGGCCGCCTGGTCGCTGGTCGGCAGTTCTGCCTCGGCTGCTCGGCAGTGGCTAGGTCGCCCGATCTCCGAGGCGATCGCCGGTCGGAGAGTGTAATTCTCGACACAACAATTTCCCCCCAGCTTGCTCCTATGTTGAAGACATGGGGCGAGGTGGTTCTTGCTGGCGATCGTGTAAGATGAGGACGGGCGATCTTCTTGGTGACTTAGGATTCGGACTTGGGCTATCATGGTCGATTGGCTAGCTATCTTTCGGTCTTGTACTGCAAAAACAACATTGGCGATCCCCTTGGAAACTTGATGGTTTCGCTTGTTTGAGAATCGTGCACGCAAGGAGTTCGATGGACCGATTCCATGACCGTGTCTTGGTGCGCGAAGACATTGAGTGTCTCGTGACTCACTTTATTATGAGGGTCCTCTGTTAGCCGCGCCGCCTCGTATTTAAACGAAGGGCGTGCGGTCTCGGTCTAGAGGAGTCCTTGCGCGGGGCAGCGTCGGATGAATCAACTCCACCTCCGCGGCTTGTTTGGCTCTGCTTCCACCTCGGCCCACCATGAAGATGGCGAACCTCGACAGTGTACGTTGAGACGGGGGTTGTGGGACGTGTCGCTATGTCCGGGTTCACCAAGTTAGATGATGATCCTTGAGGGCGGGCGATCGTGTCCACTGATTAATTTTGGAGGGCCCTCAGACTACGCCGGTCTCGTATTTAAACGAAGGGCGGGCGATCTCGGCCGAAAGGGACCTTGCATGGCCGAAGCAGCCGGTTCCATCGACTACCAGGACCATGGCTTTATGATGTGCGGTGGAGGAGATCTTCATGCCTTAGTCCGTCATGTTAAATGGTGGACTGTCGATGGCGATCGTGTCCTCCGGGTTTGGTGATGTAGCGTGATGATCGGCGATCGGGCTGGAAGACTGGCGATCGTCGCTCAGTTGCCGATCGCTTTATTCATAGGTCGATATCGGCGATCGGGCGGGAGATCATCGTCCGGGCGCCGATCGCGCTGCTCACAGGCTAAGAAGGAACCTTTCCCTGGCCAGAAAATCTGCGGCTCTAGCCCGGAAGGCTGCGTAGGTCGTAGGTTGGCTCTTCGTGAGATGCCTGAACATAGGCGAAAAGCCCTGAAATCCTCCTAGGACAGCGTAGAGGGCGGTCTCATCGCTTACGGGCTCGCCATTGAGGATGATCACGTCTACCCGGTCGATGTAGTCCGAGTCGGACTCTTCTTCTCCCTGCTTGATTTGCATCATACGAAGGGGACCTTCTGGCCGGACGACTCTGGTGGCGAAGTACTCTGTGAATACGTGCGCCAGTTGGTTAAAGGAGCCAATGGACCGAGGTGGCAATGAGGTGTACCACCGGTGGGCGAGGTCGTCCAGCGTCAAAGGGAACATTCGGCACCTGGTCGCGTCTGATGCCCCACACCCGGTCATGTAGATGTTGAACTTCCTCAGGTGTGTTTGGGGGTCCGATCGCCCCTCGTACAAGGGTGTTTGAGGAGGAGCGATCTTGTGCTGAACAGGGGCGAGCTCGATGTCGATTGCGAGCGGCTCGCTTGGCTCGGCGATCGTCTTCTTGGCGCCTGCCCTGGATTCCAGGAGCACATTCATGTCGTCGAGCTGATGTTGCAATGTGGCAATCGCCGTGGCTCGGCCGCTCGCAGATCGGCTTTGGGAGCGGGAGCCGAGGCGATCGTGTACCTATCTCCGGACTCTGCTGCTGCCGACCTCGGCTATTTGGCGTGGGGGAGCCAGACGGCTGGGCTGCCTTCTGGGAGTCGGGTAGGCCGAGCTCCTGGTGACGGACTCAAACTCCGTCGTCTCGTAGCTGGGGCCGGACTGCCCCGGTCGCCAAGACGGGTCACTGCCCAGGCGATCGAAGACAGAGGTGCCCCGGCTGGCGAGCGCCTCTTCTTGCGGACGAGAGCCTCCTGGCGATCGCTCGGCCAGTAACGCCTTGAGCTTCCGCTTGGACTTCCGGCGGACGGCCGAGGGGGTGATAGCAGGAGGCGCGTCGAGAGCACTCCGTCGCTCCTGTAGGACGGCCATGACCTCGTCGATCTGTTCCTTGGTTCGGAGCTGATCGAGCGAGAGGCTTGGGCCGCCGTCCAGGGACGGGATCGAGCGTCTCTGACCGCGGCGGCTACCTTCCACCATCGGCTGTGGCTCGACCGGGCCAGGCAGGCGTCGCCGCCGCCGCTGGCTTTCTTCGATGCGGAGGCGGAAGACATGATTTCTGACGGATTTCTTTGAAGCGCAGTGAGTGTCACTTCAAGTATATGCCCCGAGAACAGTGAGTGTTCTTCGGGACGGTAGGTATAAAATTTTGAGGGTTAGATCCCCTTCTTCTAGCGCCAATTGTTGTTGCCCAAAATATTTATCCGAAGATTAATACTGCTGGAAGACGGACAACAAACAACAATTTGCGGGAGCATTTCCGAGAGAAAATGAATAAACACTAGATTTGCCGGGTTTGTTAGGCCCGGGCTTGAATGCTCTCGCGAGATGTTATTAATACAAATATTCGTGGATACAAGTATTAATGTGAGAAATCTAAATACAATGAGTGTAAAAAGACTCTGTTAATCCGGCTCTTGAGCGAAGCTCGGTGTTCTTTGTCCCTGCCGATCGTCTGCTTGATGAGAGAGGCCGAGAGAAGTAAGTACCGAAAGATAGCTGTTGCCAAGAGTTGGAGAAAGCCAAGTGCTGTGTGAAATCTCGTGGGAATTGAAGTATTTCCGTGTGTTCTCAAGAATTTCGGATCCTTGGACAAGTGCAGGGAGCCGTGTATATATAGTGGCAGCCGAGTCTTGTCTTCTGGCGGGCGATCGCCTTCCGGCCATTATAATAATGGGGCGATCGTCTGCCGGCCAATATTATAATGGGGCGATCACACGGGCTGTCGGGCTAAAGTCCAAGGTAGTGGCTGGCAGTCTGCCTAAAGTCCAAAGCTACAGCAGCCAGCCAGCTGGGCGGTCCAATGAGGAGCCAGCACGCGTCCGGAGTCACTGTCACATGCGGCCCTACTGACAACTTTCGGCGGGCCTGTCGGCTGGTGGACGGATGCTGACAGGCTGTGGTCAATGATCCGTGAATTGCGGATCTTGTCCCGGCTCTTGCACGTGGTGTCTGTCCTGAGGCTCGGCCTTTGCCGACTGGGTGACTATCGGCATGATGCGGTCGTCTCTAGCTGGTCACTGAGGGTCGTCATCGGCCAGTCGCTGAGGGTCGATGTCGGTCGGTCACCAAGGGTCGGTCGGCAGGTGCCGAGAGATGATCGTCCGCTTGTCGGTCGCCAGGAGTCGGTCGCCGAGTACCGGGAGACGATCGTATTTGATGTCGATTGCTCGGCACCGGGACTTGTCCTGGGACCTTCGGTTGGCCGATACTTCTTGCCTGCGGGGCTAAGGCTAGGCCGCCTGGTCGCTGGTCGGCAGTTCTGCCTCGGCTGCTCGGCAGTGGCTAGGTCGCCCGATCTCCGAGGCGATCGCCGGTCGGAGAGTGTAATTCTCGACACAACAATAGGTATGGGACTATACAGTTAAGGAGGTTTAAAAAAAAAGATTTACTTATACAAAACAAGATATTTCAAAACTTTCTTATTTTTGAAAGTATAACGAATAATTACGGCATGATTATATTTTCGGGAGAATATGTGGTTCATCGCTGCTGCCCAACGTCGACTCCAAGGTAATGTTTTCAAGTATTCACTCTTTTATGAGAACTTAAAAATTATGGTATGAGTATAGAATGATTGTGTCGGCAAAAGATTTGAAAGGATATGTGAAAGTTTAAATGTTGTCCGAAAGGGACAAAATATGATTTCAAAGAAAGGTTTCAAAGTGATTTTTGCTGACACAATATTTTTAAAGTTATTGATGAAAATACTCATACAAAGTTTGATACAGATTTTCAATGTTCTTTACGAAGCTCAATTTCGAGGACGAAATTTTTTAAAGGGGGGAGGATTGTAACGCTCCAATACTTATTTAAATGCTATTTATTTTGCTAACGATCATGAATTTTGATTTTTTAATATTTACAGGTTGTCTGATACTTGGACCGATACGTTCCTAGCATAAAATGAAGGACTTGAAAGGAAAAGATTTCAAAATAAATTATAAGGATCATTTTTAGAATTTATGAAAGTGATTTCGAAAAGTTCCGACGATTTTGATACGATAAAATTTCATTACAAAATACTTATATTACAAAAATAATATTAAATTATTTTATTATTATTATCGAAAATCCGTTCCAAGCATATCGAAGATTTAACTCCGACGAGTCCGGAACAGGTCGGAAAATCGAATTTGGACACCGGGAAGGGGTCGAACCGGCCGAGCCAAGTTGACGGACATCTGCCGGTCACCGCCGGACGTGCCTAACGACATCTGCCGGTCACGGCCGACAGAAGCTTCTCGACCACTATCCGGATAAGGCTGTCCAGCTGTCCGGATAAGGTCGGTCACGACCGACAGAAGCTTCTCGGCCAGCTGTCCGGATAAGGTCGGTCGCGACCGACAGAAGCTTCTCGGCCAGCTGTCCGGGAATGGTTGATTTTTAACCGATTTTGAGCCCCTATTTATTCATGTTCCCGGACGTGTTTTTGTACCTATCACATATCATTTTGAAGCTATGAACCTCTACTTTAAAACGCCCGTAACATATTTACCTTCCAAGAACAAAAATGCCCTCAAAAATCCCGATCAAATAGATAGCTCAAATCTGACAGTTTTTCAAAGGTGTTTGATAAAAGTCCTCAAAGAGATTTTAGATTTTACATCAAGAATTTATGGCCAGAAATATGAAAAATATTTTCAAGTGTTAGGAGAAGCATATCCGGGATCCAAGAAGGACAACCGAGTTCAAGATTTCAGCAAACGAGGTGAGGTTATACTGTTTTAATATGTTACAGTCATCGTTGTGTCGTGTAACATGACGACCCGAGAGGGGTCGAAAGAATGAAAGAAATCCGAGACAAGTCTCACACAGATAAGAATGTTTTATGTGCGTTACACAACATGATTTTGACGATTTATAAGGGTTTAATCTCACTGAGTATGCTCGCGTACTCACACTTCGTCATTTATGTTTTTCAGGCTAAGGAATCGACGAACGGGACAAGCAGAAGATGAATACATACTCCCAACACGATGAAGTTCTAAAGAATAAAAGATGTTGTCGCCGTAATTATTATTATTTTTACGAAACACTTGATGTTCTTCAACGAATATAATTTCAACGGACTATGTCCGAATATTTGATTCCCCATGTTTTTGTAAATCGCATCGATGTTAGCATATACGACTTTTATTGAAGATTTACTTACTAAAATGCTTCCGCAAATACTCCGGATTTATATAAAATTTTTAAGGAAAAATTGAGCCGTGTAACGTTCCTTTTAATTAAGAAAGCCATTTCTGTAACGCCCTGGATTCCTTAATTAAAAGGAACGTTACACGGCTCAATTTTTCCTTAGAAATTTTATATAAATCCGGAGTATTTGCGGAAGCATTTTAGTAAGTAAATCTTCAATAAAAGTCGTTTATTCAAACATCGATGCGATTTAAAAAAACATGGGAAATCAGTATTGGACATAGTCCGTTGAAATTACGTTTGTTGAAGAACATCAAGTGTTTCGTAAAATAATAATAATTACGGCGACAACATCTTTTATTATTTAGAACTTCATCTGTTGGGAGTATGTATTCATCTTCCGCTTGTCCCGTCGTCGATTCCTTAGAAAAACATAAATGACGAGGTGTGAGTACGCGAGCATACTCGGAGATTAAACCCTTATAAATCGTCAAAATCATGTTGTGTAATGCATATAAAACATTCTTATCTCGTGTGAGACTCATCTCGGATTTCTTTCATTCTTTCGACCTCTCGGTCGTCATGTTACACGACACAACGATGACCGTAACATATTAAAGCGATAACCTCACCTCGTTGCTAAAATATTGAACTCGGTTGTCCTTCGATCTGGATACGCTTCTCTAGCACTTGAAAATACTTTTTCATATTTTTGGCCATAAATTCTTGATGTAAAATCAAATCTCTTTGAGGACTTTTATCAAACACCTTTGAAAACTCGATTTGAGCTATCTATTTGATCGGGCTTTGAGGGCATTTAATTTTGGAAGGTAAATATGTTAGAAGCGTTTTAAAGTAGAGGTTCACAGATTCAAAATGATATATGATACGTGCAAAACACGTCCGGAACATATATAAATAGGGGCTCAAAGTCGGTTAAAAATCAACCATTCCCAGTGGAAAGCCTTATCCGACACGGTGGCCGAGAAGCTTCGGTCGCGACCGACCTTATCCGGACAAACGGTGCCGAGAAGCTTCGTCGGTCGTGACCGACCTTATCCTGACAAATTGACCTTATCCGGATAGTGGTCGAGAAGCTTCGTCGGCCGTGACCGCAGATGTCGGTAGGCACGACGGCGGTGCGGTGGCAGATGCCCGTCAACTCGGCTCGACCCTTCCTGTCCAAATTCGATTTTCCAACCTGTCCGACTCGTCGGAGTTAAATCTTCGATATGCTTGGAACGGATTTTCGATAATAATAAAATAATTTAATATTATTTTTGAAATATAAGTGTTTTGTAATGAAATTTTATCGTATCAAAATCGTCGGAACTTTTCGAAATCACTTTCATAAATTCTAAAAATGATCCTTATAATTTATTTTGAAATCTTTTCCTTTCAAGTCCTTCATTTTATGCTAGGAACGTATCGGTCCAAGTATCGGACAACCTGTAAATATTAAAAAATCAAAATTCATGATCGTTAGCAAAATAAATAGCATTTAAATAAGTATTGGGGCGTTACATTTAGCGCACGCTACCAAGGTACGTAACACATGCTAACAATGCAGACAGTGGGTACTGGACTACCCGGTGGACCCGCTAGCGCATGCTAATATCAGTAGCTAGCGCACTGTCACGACCCGATATGTCGTGTCCGTGTTGACCGTCCAAATGAGGCGTGCCTTCTGGTTAGCTTGCCATAAGTGGGGTAAAGGGGGCGACATTAGTGTTAAGGCGTTGTTTGCCCGGATGCATCGGTCTGGCCGAGTCAGGCATGCCGACCCGGTTTAGTCCGGAGACCTTGTCGCTAGTGGAGGACTTGACTATGAAGGGGATCGTTGCTGGTAGGGCACAACTGGTCGGGGACTAATGCCGTCTCCCTGATGAGCCCATGGCAGGGCGAAACCAGTTGGCATGCGATGAGGGATAGGCTGGTCCCGGGGTGTGAGAGCCCCTGGGACGCCGCACGGGCTTCGGAACTCCCATACCGTGACACATGGTATCAGAGACAAAACCTCTCTCAGTACGGCATGGTTCGGGTGTGGTCAAGTTCTGCCAAAACCGATGAGGGCGGGGAGTGAACGCCGGTGCAAAGAGGGCACGGACAAAGTGCGGCTCCTGACAAGGCTTCTAGGCGGAGAACATGAACCGATTCTATGCCGGAATGAGAGGTGGTCCTAGGCTTGTGAGATCAGACGGTCCGGAATGTGGACACACTTGTATTGCACACTTTTGGTAGCTCCACCTTTCGGTGACCGGGGTGTATGGGCGTGGATCATCGTGGGCCACTGTGGGAACCTCGACATGCGGGAAAAATGCAGCGGCGAGGGAATGCCGTTCAACCGAGGTACTAACGCCAGGAAGCACGTAGGGTGAAGGTTGATGTCGATTGGTGATGCGGTATGTGCGTGGCGCACTGTGGGATAGCGCGAGGTGCGCGAGTGAAGAGCCTGTCCATCTGGGGATGGTGCCGTATGTGTTTGGCCACGATCGTTTTGTGTGCGTGAGGCAATACAGTGTGCGGAAAGAAACATTCTTCCCCAGCACGAGGACGTGCTGCGATTTGGGTGGGGGAGGATGTCACCCCGATATGTCGTGTCCGTGTTGACCGTCCAAATGAGGCGTGCCTTCTGGTTAGCTTGCCACAAGTGGGGTAAAGGGGGCGTCATTAGCGTTAAGGCGTTGTTTGCCCGGATGCATCGGTCTGGCCGAGTCAGGCATGCCGACCCGGTTTAGTCCGGAGAGCTTGTCGCTAGTCGAGGACTTGACTATGAAGGGGATCGTTGCTGGTAGGGCACAATCGGTGGGGACTAATGCCGTCTCACAGTGAGCCCATGGCGGCGAAACCGATTGGCATGCGATGAGGATAAGCTGGTCCCGGTGTGAGGCCCACAGGACGCCGCACGGGCTTGAACTCCCATCCGTGACAAAGACGCTAAGGTAGTCAGTATAAATAGGGCGATTCGATCCAATTTCGGCATTTTCCATCTCTCCTCCTTTCCTTGGGCGATTTTGGGCGATTTTGGATGATTTGAGAAGATATTTTCAAGATGCAATCATCTAGCATCATCTTCAAGCTTTTAGTTCGGATTAATCATCATCTAATCCTCTCCAAGACACCAAATCAAGGTAAACATTTCTTGAATCTAGAATTTTGGGATTTGAGTGTTTTCATTCCGATCTCTTCGAGTTAGACTACTATTATGTTGGAATATGTTAGATATGGATCATCTACCATGGATGCATGTATTCCTATGGATTTATTGGTGTGTTTTTCGGATTTGTTGAATATTTGGAGAATTATTCAAGAACACCCTAAGGGTTGACTTTGGGATTTTTAGATGTTGTCGTAATCTCGAATGAAGTATTCCTATTGGATTATTTGATTGTATTGATGATGTTTTATTGGAGTTGAACTACTCATTGGGAGGTTGGTTTCGATATATTTGGGGTTAGTTGTAAATAATAGGAGATTATTTACAAAGTGGTTGTCGAAATACCCCAATGAATTTGGATTTGTTGTATCGACCTCTTGAATTGGTTATGATCACTATTGATATGTATATTAAGCGAGTTGTTGGTAATTATGTTATTCAAGGTTGTTCGAGCGACCGATATTCCATTAAGGACGTTTGTTCGAGGGAGGACGTTTCTGTAATATCCGCAATTTCGACTTTTCGATAATTTTCTTTTTGGCGGAAGTCCATTTTGACGACTCGCTCATGACCGTATCGTCATTATGAGAATATTTAATTCTGCACTTTTTGTCATCCGAGTTCATTTCGGTATCGTTTTGTTGAGTTCCGTGTTCTTAAGCGGCTTTTCCGCACATGAGTTCGATTCTTGCGAATCTCGTCCGAAACTGTTGTTTCGAGTTTCTCGTAAGTTCATTTAATGTTATTATTCATGTTGCGAGCTTTGGCTTGGTGTTTCGATCGTGTATCGTGTATTTCGGACGTTTTGGGCCATTTTCGTAATTTCCCAAAGTTTGGGGTAATTACTTTCCGTTGTCGAATTTCGAGCCTTCGGGTGGTCGGAATCGTGTGTTCTCTTAGCGCTTGGATGCGTCTTTGCGAGTACGCCGTAACCATATCTTCGATTCATACTCAGGTTCGGGTTTCGGGCTCGTCCGGGCCGTCGGAGTGGCCACGGCCAGGCCGGGCTGGCGAGTTCTGGCCGTAATGTGCGATTCTGGCCGTCGTGCTCGGCGAGCATGGCACAGCGAATGCGGTCTGGCCGTAAGGGCCGAAATTCTGGCCGTCTGGGCTGGGCATCTTCGGACGAAGGCGGTTCTGGCCGTAATGTGTGCGATTCGGCCGTAGGTGTCCGAGTCTTGGCGGATTTTTGACGAATCTGGTTACGGCCGTAAGGCTGCCGAAATCGGTCGTAAGGGCGAGTTACGGCCGTAAGGCCCGCCGATTCTGGCCGTAACCTGCCGGCTATATATAGCACTGGCTCGGCGGCACTGCATTTCTCACCTTTTTTACTCGTTTTTGTGCGGCTGCGGACGGGAGGCTCGGGAAATCGAGTTCTTGGCCGATTCTAATCAATTCCAAGACGTTTTGGAAGATTCTTGTTTATTATATCATCATTCAATCCGTGTTCTTCGTCGAATCAAGGTATATTTCTTGATTTTCCTCCAAGTTGACTTTTTGGGGAATTTGTTCTTGATTTCGATTCTAGTCCGATTTTGATGAATCGGTTGATGTTAGTAAACATTATTAATCGTGTTTTATGGATTGTATATCCATATTTTCGATTCATTCAACCCGATTGATGATTTTTAGGCTCTTGAGGAACTTTGAACATTTAGTGTTCGATTAAATGCCTCAAAGAGTTTCTTTCGGTCGTTATGTTGATTTCGATTGATATTGTGTTATTGAATGAATTGTATTTCATTCAAGGTGGTTCGAGTACTTGTGTTTATCGGAGGACGTCGTTCGTTGTTCGTGGAAGGAGTCATCGCCTTCGGTTGAGGCAAGTTTTATACTTGTACTAGTCAATGAGATTAATGTTATCATATATGTGTATGAATGTGTTGTATCATTCCGAGACTTAGTCTCTTCATGAATTCATTGATATTAAGAGATCGTTCGATACGATACCTTTCGGCAATTATGCCAAATATTTTTATTGTTCGTTAATGGCCGGTTCAAGGCATTGTGATACTCGTTGTTAATGTTATTATCGATCACCGGTTCGCGGTATCGATGTTTCGATCGTTGTTGTTGATATTAATGTCGATTTAAGACGTCGTTGTAATCATTGCTATTAATGTTGGAGTTTTGTCCTTAAAGTTGTTTTGGCCGATTAAAGGCGTTGACGTATTCATTTCTCTTCTTCGTTGTCGGTAACCGATTAAAGGTACCGAGGCATCCTTCATATCATTGTTATCGATTGGCCGTTCTCCGGCAAATCGAAGTGTTCAATCATTCATCGTATCATTGTCATCGATTAGCCGTCCTAAGGCAATCGAGGTGCTCAATCATTCATTGTATCATTTTTATCGATCGGCTATTTTAAGGCAATCGAGGTATTGAATCATCCGCTGCATCATTGTTATCGGTTGGCCATTCTAAGGCCATCGAGGTATTGAATTGGGGCTATCGAGGATAGTTCCCATACGTTGTGTCGTTGTTATCAATTGACCATTCTAAGGTAATCGAGGTATTGAATTGGGACCGCCGAGGACGGTACCCATCCATGAGTCATTGTTGTCGTGTTGGCCGACTCAAGGCAGCACACTATCATTCTCGTGAATTCGGTAATCTTGGGATCATTGCCGTTTGTGATTAATTATGTTTGGAGGCTAGTCTCGGCCATTAGATGGTTTCATTGTGATACGGCTTCGTGCCGTGGCTTCGGCCCTAATTGTGATACGGCTTCGTGCCGTGGCTTCGGCCCTAATTGTGATACGGCTTCGTGCCGTGGCTTCGGCCCTAATTGTGATACGGCTTCGTGTCGTGGCTTCGGCCCTAATTGTGATACGGCCGTGCGTGGCTTCGGCCCTAATTGTGATACGGCCGTGCGTGGCCCGGCCCTAATTGTGATACGGCTTCGTGCGTGGCCGGCCCTAATGGTGATACGGCCGTGTCGTGGCTTGCCCTAATCGATAACGGACTTGCTGTTTTGGCTTCATGTGATTGTGATATTTGTGAGTTCTGCCTGAGTGGCTTTCAGGCCTTTGTGATTGTCTTGGTAAATTCATTGAAGCCCTCGGGCATTGTGATTCATATGTAATTCAGTTCTGGTTTGGTTCATGTCGTGTAATTCATTGTGGTACTCTGTGATTATGATTCGCCGTTGGGCACTTATGTTCTAACCTATTGAACAGGTATTAATAGTATGCCGTGGGCATAGTATTTCGCGAATGCTCGGTTCTTACATTGGGTTGTGAGCATCTCGTATTATTATTATCATTGTACCGTTTCATTCTGCCTTTGGATGCATATCATGTTATATATGTATTTGATGTTCATTATCTGGATGACTCACCCCGTGGGGGCGGAACATGTTTTCATGTTTTAGGTGCTTGCGAGGAGAGAGTTGAGACACAGGGGCATGATGATGGCGACGAGGCATTCGAGCGATACTAGTCAGAGTTGTTCATGTTGGTCAGTCAGTTGGAGTGTTCTCGAGTTTGTCAGTCATTGTCATTTTGTATTACCCGAGCAAATGCTCGTGGATGTTGTTGTATTTTATTTTTGGCCATGTAGGCCCATCGTTGTCGTTGAAATTCCTTATCGGAATATTGTGTCGGATATCTGTTGGGATTCCTCAGAAAATAAACGCAACGGAAGAATAAACGGAATCCCTAAGAGGATCGATCAAGTAACGTATATACGAAAAGAAAAATACGAAGATCAAGGAATCAAAGTCCCATACCTATGATGTCTCTGAAAAACCTTCGTATGATGATGATGATGAAGAGCCCTTCGTTCCAAGCACCTAAAGCAAGATGCCTCTACTTCACACGCCGGAACTTGATGGAAAAATCGACAAGCTTCCTTTCTTCAAGAATGCGGCTAGGGGAAGCTTGTAGGAATTTTCTCTCTCAATGTATTCTTCTTATATCTTGTCTCTAAGATCAAAATGAAGTTTTCTACCTTACTCTCTCTCTCAAATTCGTGATTATGAGTTAAAGCAAGAAGAAGTAGTCATAACTCCTTTTTAAAGACTTTTATTTATAAAAAAATGAAAGTCTACCTTTAACACATGATTGAGGGTATCAAATACACCTCACATATGTCACCTAGTGACATAAAATAAGTATATAAGAGACAAGAGATGGAGGGGGGGTGGCCTTAAGGGAAATTTCCAAGAAGACGGGTCGAATTTACTCGGCTCGTGCACTGGATGCTCGTCAAAACGAATCCCTCGTGTACCGGATGTTCGTCAAACGAATCCGTTTTATTTCCAATGTGTTTGGACTAATTAATTAATCCAATTAATTAATTATATCAAACACAAATATATATTTCTCTAAGAAATATAATTTATGAATTAAAGTAATCACCCAGTAACTACTTACAATTCATTAGACCGCTATTTGATTTATCCGATAAATCAAAATTAGATATCTAATATCTAATATTATAAGAGAGATTATTAATTCACATTTATCCATCAATGATCCTATTGCGCGACTCGTAGGTTCGTCTCGTAGGCATTGGGAGGAACCAATGAGTGCGGGCAACACTTAGCCACTGGCGGGCGCCTTGTAAACCCCGAGAACGAATGAACGAATCATTCCAACCATTATGTCGTGAATACTATATTCGTATAGACCCTTCATCGGATGTCCTGGTCAAGTCTTAGGGTCACGGTAAAGTCAAACCTACTGTTGACTAAACTCTATACATGTGTTAATGCAAATCAAGACCGACTGATTAATAGCGTATCTAATACGACTATATCAGAATGCTTTGGCCAAAGACTTATGATCTTATTTGCCATTAACCGTATAGGACATTCGCCTGCTCACTAACAGGAGATAGAATCCTTTCTTGGCGTACAGTAAAGACTGCTACCTGCCCGTATAGTCCGCACTTCGAGGTCGACTCGGCAATTAAGCAAATGAGTCTAACTACTCTAATGACAAACTAAACGTCACGAGACACATCTTCTCGAACCCTCAAGTCAAAGGTCCACGTATACTATCACAACCTTTCGATTCGTCATCGACTCTTCGAGAGTGAATACCGTGTGACTGAATCGAGTATGAGTCGTGTTCGAGTATACTGGTCCCACCAATATACTTATAACTATGCTATCAAGACGTGCACACGTCCTAGCATCAGTTATACAAGTCTTATTAAAACTTAATGTCCTGTTAAGTTTTATCGACTTGCGAACTAGTTAAGCATTCGAGCTCTAAACACTTCTAGTGCCTATCTCCTTATCTCTATAAGGAGTAGAATGTTCACTCTCAAATGCAAGGACTACTGTTCTATATACCAAATCACAATGCCAGTGATATACAATAATATAGAAATAATAAATGCCTTATTAAATATAATATTCATAATTACAATACAATTGCTCTCACTCTCTCATCCTCTGAGTGGCATTCGAGGGCATATTCCTAACAATCTCCCACTTGCACTCAATGCCACAAACTATGGTATCTAATACCCATACTCTCAGATGTCTCTCTAAGACCTTCCGAGATAGTGGCTTAGTAAGCGGATCGGCAACGTTATTTCTTGTGTCTACTCTCTGTGATGTAACATTCCCATCCCGAACCATTTCTCTAACAAAATGATATTTTCTCGTAATATGTTTGGTGTTGTGGTGAGCCCTAGGCTCCTTAGCTTTGGCAACAGCTCCGTCGTTGTCACAAAAGCAGTGTCACGGGCTTCTCTGCGTTAGGAACCACTTGAAGTTCCTCGGTGAACTTCTTTATCCAAAAGCTTCTTTAGCGACCTCCGTGTTTGCTGATATTCGGATTGACATGTGGAGATAGCGATCGAACTTTGCTTGGCACTTCTCCAAGAAATCGCCCCACCATTCGAGTAAAGATATACCCGATGTGGACATCCGAGCATCCATGTCCCCAGAAAAATGCGAGTCTGTATAACCCATCACTCTTAGTTTTCCACCGCCGTATGTAAGAACCAAGTCTTTAGTCCTCCTAAGGTACTTAAGAATGTTCTTTCTGACGATCAATGTTCTGCCCTGGATTTGGTGAAACCGACTTACTACGCTCACGGCATAGGCAATGTCCGGTCTAGTGCAAATCATTGAATACATAAGGCTACCTCTTCAAGCATAAGGTACCTTGCTCATTTCCTTTCTATCTTCCTCACTTTGAGGACACATCTCTAAGGAAAGTTTTGCACCATGTTGCATAGGTAGAAACCCTATTTTAGATTCTTCCATCCTTAATCGCTTCTTGATCTTTTCTATGTAGAGGGCTTGGGAAAGACCTAACATTCTTTTCGCTCTATCCGGTAGAGACGAATACCTGAATATAGGTAGATTCTCCCAAGTCTTTCATTGAGAACTCTTTAGAAAGCCAAGCTTTCACGTAATCGAGCATTCCTACGTCATTTCCTATAAGTAGAATGTCATCTACATATAGTATTAAGAACGCAATTTTGCTCCCACTAACCTTCTTGTAAATACGGGGCTCTTCTTCGTTTTGGACAAAATCAAACTCTTTGGTGTCTCGTTAAAACGAAGATTCCAACTCCGTGAAGCTTGCTTGATCCATAAATGGCACGTATTTGAAGTTTGCATACTTTATGAATATTGGTTTGAGATATGAATCCCTTAGTCATTCCATATAAATCTCCTCCTCGAGGAATCCATTTAGGAATGCCGTTTTCACATCCATTTGCCATATTTCATAATCTAAGTGGGCTGCTATAGCAAGCATCATGCGAATAGACTTAATCATAGCTACAAAGTAGAAGGTCTCGAAGTAATCGATTCCTTCTCTTTGGGAATAACCCTTTGCCACAAGCCTGGCCTTATAGGTATCAACCTTGCCATCTCCATCAGTCTTTCTCTTATAGATCCATTTGTTTCCAATAGGCACTATGCCTTTAGGACGATCTACTAAAGTCCAGACCTGATTAGCATGCATTGAGTCTATCTCAGCTTCCATAGCTTCTTGCCACTTGGTGGAGTCAACGTCTACCATTGCTTGATCGTATGTAGAAGGATCTTTCTCTTGACTACTTTCTGTCATCTCATGGACACCCAGTTCCTCTTGATGCAGATAGCCATACCTCTCCGGTAATTGAGAAATTCTACTAGGCTTGCAAGGTTGTATTTGTATTTCAGAAGGTTCGGTTCTTGTATCTTGCATAGGTGTCTCATTTGGTGTTTCTTTTATTTCTTCCAAAGAAATATTTCTACCTGCCCCTCCTTCCTGAATAAACTGATCTTCCAGGAAGTGTGCTTGTATAGCAACGATGATCCTATGATCTTTGTGCATGTAGAATAGATATCCCATGGAATCCCCTGGATATCCTATGAAACGACCTTTCACAGACCTAGTTTCCAATTTCTCTACTTTAGTCTTCTTGACATAAGCAGGGCATCCCCAAATCCTAATGTGATTAAGACTTGGTTTCCTACCTCTCCACATCTCATGGGGAGTCTTAGGAACAGATTTGGAAGGACATCTGTTCAAGATATGCACAGCAGTAAGGAGCGCGTAACCCCACAGATAAATCGGTAGATCAGTATAGTTAAGCATGGAGCGAACCATGTCCAACAAGGTTCGGTTCCTTCTTTATGATACACCATTTAATTGTGGAGTAGCTGGAGGAGTGAATTGTGACACTATTCCTAGTTCTTTTAAGAACTCATCAAATTCGGTACTCATGTACTCACCACCCCGGTCTGACCGAAGAGTCTTAACACGGTTACCTGTTTGATTTTCAACTAGGGCTTTAAATTCCTTGAATTTATCAAAAGCTTCAGACTTATGTTTCATTAAGTACATGAATCCATACAGTATGGTCATCGGTGAATGTAATGAAATCTGAAAGCCGTCTCGTGCCACTTCAAAGGGCCACAGACGTCGGTATGGATCAATCCAGTTTTTTGACTCTTTCAAAAGTCCTGCGAAGGGTAACTTAGTCATTTTGCCTTGAAGGCAAGATTCACAAGTTGGATAGGGATCGATCTCAATGGACCCGTAAGCCCATCTTTCTCCATTTTATGAACCTTGGTCCGACCGATATGACCAAGTCTAAGATGCCACTTAAGTGCTTGGTTCGTTTCATCCCTACCACGCTTCCTAGTTATAGTGTTCACGGTTGTCTTATTCTTTAAATTTAAATGGTATAAACCATTTAATAATGTAGATACCAACCAATTTATTTACGAAATAAATACGACAGGACCCATCTCCGGTAAAGAAGTGAAATCCCTTTCGGTCCATGACCGGAATTGATACAATATTCTTGTGCCCCTTGGGCAAAACAAGTACATCATCTAAAGTGAGAATAAAACCGATTCTAAATCCAACATAAGGGATCCGATATCGAAGCCTCGACACTATGCCCACTTCCGACGGTGACCATCACCTCCCGAATCCGACTTCCTACTGCCCGTTCAGATCGATTCATTGTACAAATGTGAGAACTCGCACCGGAATCAAGTATCCAAGAAGTAGAATATACGATTCTGAACAATTTGTTTCTAAAACCAATAGTTCCGTACTGAAGGCGCATTACGGTCAAGCTTTGGACAATACCTCTTCCAGTGGCCTAGCTCACCTCGGTTGAGGCATACATCCGTTTTCTTGGCCCCTTTGCTCTTTTGAACCATTGGGGCCTTGCCCCTTCCCTTGTCGATCTTGGCTATCGGACCTAATCGCTTCTTGTTCTTTTTCTTCTTATTCTTGGACTTCCAAGTCTTAGAAGAAATCACAAGTGCAGCTTCCTTTCCCTTTGTCTTCATCGAGACAGGCGATCGTCGGTTGTTCATTAGCCCGGCTAAGTTACATGCAATCTCATTGCGGTTGAAGTTCATGACAAATTGGGAAAAGGAGTCGAAGTGACTGAGGATAAGGTCGATTTGGAGAGATGCATGCATCTGAAAATCAAGAGCTTCCAATCTCTCAATCATCGAGATCATCTTGAGGACATGGTCCCCAACCTTCTCTCCTTCCTTCATCCTGGCGCCGAATAATTGCTTTGATATCTCATATCTAGCAGTTCGGCTATGTTCTCCATAGAGCTCAGCCAGGTGCGCTAAGATGGCTCGTGAAGACGTCATCTTTTCATGGGCACGTTGAAGCTCATTGGTCATTGAGCCTAACATGTACCCTCGCACTCTTATGTCGTCTTTTACCCATTTTTCATGGGCATCGACATCTTCCTGATTGGCTCGGGTTCTTGCAGGAGCCGCTGAGATGTCCGCCTCCAAGACGTATCCCAACATTTCCATAGTTAGGACAATCCTCAAGTTCCGGCTTGATCCACATAGTTCGGACCAGTCAGGACGTTCTTTTCAAGTAGTATAGCGAGTGGGTTCATTGTCATATTGAGAGTTTTGTTAACTGCAGAGAATAATTTGAGATTTGTTAGTGATTGTTTAATTATGATCCGAGTAAAGAATTTAAGGACTTTCTTTATTCATAACTCGGCTCCCACTATTTTATCGGCATTTACACACTCCCATGTTAAATCCGGAAGTCTTGGGTGACTTCATAGTGGTGATCGATTTCTTTACAAAGTTTAATAGAGGGCAACCCATACGGTTTATATTCTATTATTCTTTATAAAGTGGTGTCTAATACCAACCCATCTAATGGATGATTCGATCTTCTTTTACCCCTAGTTCACTTGCCCTCAACCCATTCGGTTTCTATGGCTCGCTGAACTATCTAAGTTTAAACCGTCAACTCCTATTAGTCTGACAATTGAATCTTACCCGGCAACCCATACGGTTTATAGGGGTTTGATTTGTCACAACCAAAGGCATCTAATGCACTCTAGGAATTTATCAACTTTCCCCAAAAATATTACCCCGACATACTCGGAAGAATAATATTCGGTTTAGATTTCAATTTTCCATGAGTTTGACGGAGGGTAGGAAACCTCGTAACCTTTATAACTTAGTGTTTGTAAGTGGGAGTATTAACGCGATTATATGTTACACTTTGCACATTAATCCGTTTATAAGCGCGGTTTGTGGTTTGTCAATCATTCAAAATGAAAAACAATAAATAGCAACCTAGTTACTACCAACATATAGCTCATGGACTTTTTCCTAAGTATTGGGCCAAGCCAAATAACGAAAAGAAAAATACGTATTGATTCTTCGTCTTCCAGTCGGTCGTCTTCGGTCTTCGTCATAGCCATATGAATAATTACATCATTGAACAATACGTCCTTTTATACATATTTTCTAGTAAAAATAAATAGGCTCAAAATGGCCTTTACAACCATATCGAATCGAACAAATTAACAACTAAGTCCACGAGCTATATCACCATCACATAAGGCATTTCATACAACATGTAACGGTAAATAAAATTAAATAATCAATTAATATATTAATCGATTAATATAAAAATTAATTTATTTAATTTCTACAATATTAATCAAATTAATATTTATAATCGTCATTTTAATCCGTTCAAAGTAATCCCAAAACAATATTCTCGTCTAATAATTTCCCTTAAAAAAATATTCCAAATATTTTATTAAATCTAATTAAATCCAATTTAAATTTGAAATTATTACAACGAAATATAAACACAAAAATGGAGTCGGAAAATCCGGTATCGAGGCCCACCACCGCGATTCAAAATCGGGCCGAAAACCCAAACCGCCCGGACGAGTCACTCTCGGCCCTTTGCCGGCAGGCTGGCGAGCAGCTACGATAGCCTACCGAGTCACTCTCGGCGGCGAGCGGCGATCGATGAAGGCTGCTGCCGTGATTTGCGTCTTAAATGCGGTATTCGTGTTTAACCCCGTTTTCTCATTTTTGACTCGCTTCCAAAGCGAAAAAGTTTCTTAACTTCATGAAGAACTTATAAATCAAAAAAAATCAAATTTTTCAGATTTATAATTCACATAAAATAATCGAAACTTGACTTACTACGAGCGATTAAATTTCTTGATTATATCTATTATGATTCTAAATCATAAACATCATCAAATAACATTCCAAATGCAAATATGATCGTATATACGATATATTTGACCTCGCTCTGATACCCTTTGTTGGGATTCCTCGGAAAATAAGCATAGCGGAAGAATAAACGGAATCCCTAAGAGGATCGATCAAGTAACGTATATACGAAAAGAAAATACGAAGATCAAGGAATCAAAGTCCCATACCTATGATGTCTACGAAAAACCTTCGTATGATGATGATGATGATGATGAAGAGCCATTCGTTCCAAGCACCTAAAGCAATATGCCTCTACTTCACACGCTGAACTTGATGGAAAAATCGACAAGCTTCCTTTCTTCAAGAATGCGGCTAGGGGAAGCTTGTAGGAATTTTCTCTCTCAATGTATTCTTCTTATATCTTGTCTCTAAGATCAAAATGAAGTTTTCTACCTTACTCTCTCTCTCAAATTCGTGATTATGAGTTAAAGCAAGAAGAAGTAGTCATAACTCCTTTTTAAAGACTTTTATTTATAAAAAATGAAAGTCTACCTTTAACACATGATTGAGGGTATCAAATACACCTCACATATGTCACCTAGTGACATAAAATAAGTATATAAGAGACAAGAGATGGAGGGGGGGTGGCCTTAAGGTAAATTTCCAAGAAGACGGGTCGAATTTACTCGGCTCGTGTCTTTGGATGCTCGTCAACGAATCCCTCGTGTACCGGATGTTCGTCAAACGAATCCGATTTATTTCCAATGTGTTTGGACTAATTAATTAATCCAATTAATTAATTATATCAAACACAAATATATATTTCTCTAAGAAATATAATTTGTGAATTAAAGTAATCACCCGGTAACTACTTACAATTCATTAGACCGCTATTTGATTTATCCGATAAATCAAAATTAGATATCTAATATCTAATATTATAAGAGAGATTATTAATTCACATTTATCCATCAATGATCCTATTGCGCGACTCGTAGGTTCGTCTCGGTAGGCATTGGGAGGAACGATGAGTGCGGGCAACACTTAGCCAGCTGGCGGGCCGCCTTTGTAAACCCAGGCGAGAACGAATGAACGAATCATTCCGAACCATTATGTCGTGAATACTATATACGTATAGACCCTTCATCGGATGTCGGTCAAGTCTTAGGGTCACGGTAAAGTCAAACCCTATGTTGACTAAACTCTATACATGTGTTAATGCAAATCAAGACCGATTAATAGCGTATCTAATACGACTATATCGAATGCTTTGGCCAAAGACTTATGATCTTATTTGCCATTAACCGTATAGGACATTCGCTGCTCACTAACGGAGATAGAATCCTTTCTTGGCGTACGGTAAAGGCGCTGCACTGCTGTATAGTCCGCACTTCGAGGTCGACTCAGCAATTAAGCAAATGAGTCTAACTACTCTAATGACAAACTAAACGTCACAGACACATCTTCTACTGAACCCTCAAGTCAAAGGTCCACGTATACTATCACAACCTTTCGATTCGTCATCGACTCTTCGAGAGTGAATACCGTGTGAATGAATCGAGTATGATTCGTGTTCGAGTATACTGGTCCCACCAATA
The DNA here is from genome assembly GCA_033398695.1 of Orobanche coerulescens. Classification (NCBI taxonomy): domain Eukaryota; kingdom Viridiplantae; phylum Streptophyta; class Magnoliopsida; order Lamiales; family Orobanchaceae; genus Orobanche; species Orobanche coerulescens. The sequence continues at coordinate 143,644,172 of CM065803.1, forward strand.
TACTTATAACTATGCTATCAAGACGTGCACACGTCCTAGCATCAGTTATACAAGTCTTATTAAAACTTAATGTCCTGTTAAGTTTTATCGACTTGCGAACTAGTTAAGCATTCGAGCTCTAAACACTTCTAGTGCCTATCTCCTTATCTCTATAAGGAGTAGAATGTTCACTCTCAAATGCAAGGACTACTATTCTATATACCAAATCACAATGCCAGTGATATACAATAATATAGAAATAATAATTGCCTTATTAAATATAATATTCATAATTACAATACAATTGCTCTCACTCTCTCATCCTCTGAGTGGCATTCGAGGGCATATTCCTAACAATATCATGGTAGGGACTGTGATCTCCCTTGTTGGTTAATTTTAATGTATTTTAGCCATGTTCGCCTGGTGGATCTCCGGGTGTGGGGTCCACGGCACTGTAATAACCCAATGGGATTTGGGGGTGTTACAGAAGATGGTATCAGAGCATTTGGGTTGTGAGATACCCTGATATGTGAGTTATGTGGCTCTACCGACACGGTAGTAGTGGGACTGTCAGGTTATGACAATCTAGTCAGTCGGGTTTTGTGAGTCGTAATATTAGTACGACTGCACGAGTCATTCATTCATCGAGTCGTCGTCAGTGAAGACTAGTATCGCGAGACCTCGAAACTTCGTATGACCTGTGTAAGGACTCGATTCTCTTTATGTTCATATATTCATCATGTCATTAATTATTCATGCTTTGTTGAAACATATATGTGATATTAGTGTTATGATTGATTCATGACTAATTGTTTTGGAGCACGTGTGACTTGTGTCAGCGTTAAGGATCAACTCATTCATTAGTTGATAATCCTCAATCATCATTTTGATCTTGTCGATCATGTTAATTCATTCATCACTCAGTTAATTCATTCATCATTCAGTCAATCTCATCGCTCAGTTAATTCATTCATCACTCAGTTAATCTCATTGTTCATTTAATTCATTCATCACTCAGTTAATCTCATTGTTCAGTTAATTGATTCATCACTCAGTTAATCTCATCGCTCAGTTAATTCATTCATCATTCAGTCAATCTCATCGTTCAGTTATTTCATTCATCACTCAGTTAATCTCATTATTCAGTTAATTCATTCATCACTCAGTTAATCTCATTGTTCAGTTAATTCATTAATCACTCAGTTAATCTCATCGCTCAATTAATTCATTCATCACTCATTCAATCTCATTACTCAATTAATTCATTCATCACTCATTCAATCTCATTATTCAGTTAATTCATTCATCATTCAGTCAATCTCATCGCTCAATTAATTCATTCATCACTCAGTCAATCTCATTACTCAAGTAATTCATTCATTACTCACTCAATCTCATTATTCAGTTAATTCATTCATCACCCAGTCAATCTCATTGCTCAATTAATTCATTCATCACTCAGTCAATCTCATTACTCAATTAATTCATTCATCACTCAGTCTATCTCATTGCTCAGTTAATCATTCATCACTTATTCAATCTCATTGCTTAGTTAGTTCATTCATCACTCACTCATTGCTCAGTCAATTGTTTTATCATCCTGTCGTTCTCATTGTTCTGTTTTTGTTATTGTGGATTGAATTTTCAACCTTGTTAACTTGTTCAAGGTAATCATTTCAGGAATTTCATCAGGTAATCATGTTACCTCATTTGATCTTTCATGCGATCTTATCATATTCCGGTGTCATGTGGACGATCATTTTACCGCATTATTAATGCATTCATTGTGTTAGAGCGTGTATGCTCATTGTTATCATTCCGTCTCATAATCATAATGCGATCTTCATACGAGATATGTAATTATCACGTGACTTTCCTGCCTCGGTATGGAAAGAGCTGTCAGAGGAACATCGGACTCCGACGTCCAAGAGATCGTTTTCTAGTCGTCCTCGTGCTGGGAGAGCATCTTCATCTCAGACGACGAGTTCGACTGTTGTTTACTTTAACTATGATACAATAGGACATCCATCACCAGTTTTGAGCAAGTTAATTCTTGTTCGGTAATAGGATAATCATTCATTTCATTATCGTTCATTCATTCATATAATTCAATCATCATATATCAATCACGTTGAGACTTATAATTATCAAACTAATCATTCCCTTCACGGGGAACTATGGTTCCAATCATTTCATTTGAGCTATAACTCATTGCGTTATCATTTCACCCCGGTGCGTCATTCTTGATCCTTGTTGGATTTCGATTCATTATCATTCATTGTAATCATTCTTGTTCGTGTGTATCTCGTTGATTTTTCCTGGCGGGATATTGCTTCTCCCTGCTTGTTTTAAGTTTCGGGACGAAATTTCTTTTAAGGGGGGTAGTATGTAATATCCGCAATTTCGACTTTTGGATAATTTTCTTTTTTGGCGGAAGTCCATTTTGACAACTCGCTCATGACCGTATCGTCATTATGAGAATATTTAATTCTGCACTTTTTGTCATCCGAGTTCATTTCGGTATCGTTTTGTTGAGTTCCGTGTTCTTAAGCGGCTTTTCCGCACATGAGTTCGATTCTTGCGAATCTCGTCCGAAATTGTTGTTTCGAGTTTCTCGTAAGTTCATTTAATGTTATTATTCATGTTGCGAGCTTTGGCTTGGTGTTTCGATCGTGTATCGTGTATTTTGGACGTTTTGGGCCATTTTCGTAATTTCCCAAAGTTTGGGGTAATTACTTTCCGTTGTCGAATTTCGAGACTTCGGGTGGTCGGAATCGTGTGTTCTCTTAGCGCTTGGATGCGTCTTTGCGAGTACGCCGTAACCATATCTTCGATTCATACTCAGGTTCGGGTTTCGGGCTCGTCCGGGCCGTCGGAGTGGCCACAGTGAGGCCCAGGCTGGCTCGGCGAGTTACGGCCGTAATGTGCGATTCTGGCCGTCGTGCTCGGCGGGCATGGCACGGCGAATGCGATTCTGATCGTAAGGGCGAGATTCTGGCCGTACGGGCGCTGGGCATCTTCCGGACGAAGGCCGGTTACGGCCGTAATGTGTGCCAGTTACGGCCGTAAGTGTCCGAGGGGTGCTGGGCAGATTTTTTGACGAATGCTGGTTACGGACGTAAGGCCTGCCGAGTACGGCCGTAACCCTGCCGAGTACGGCCGTAACCCTGCCGGCTATATATAGCCTGGGCTCGGCCAGACCTGCATTTCTCACCTTTTTTACTCGTTTTTGTGCGGCTGCGGACGAGAGGCTCGGGAAATCGAGTTCTTGGCCGATTCTAATCAATTCCAAGACGTTTTGGAAGATTCTTGTTGATTATATCATCATCCAATCCATGTTCTTCGTCGAATCAAGGTATATTTCTTGATTTTCCTCCAAGTTGACTTTTTGGGGAATTTGTTCTTGATTTCGATTCTAGTCCAATTTTGATGAATCGGTTGATGTTAGTAAACATTATTAATCGTGTTCTATGGATTGTATATCCATATTTTCGATTCATTCAACCCGATTGATGATTTTTAGGCTCTTGAGGAACTTTGAACATTTAGTGTTCGATTAAATGCCTCAAAGAGTTTCTTTCGGTCGTTATGTTGATTTCGATTGATATTGTGTTATTGAATGAATTGTATTTCATTCAAGGTGGTTCGAGTACTTGTGTTTATCGGAGGACGTCGTTCGTTGTTCGTGGAAGGAATTCATCGCCTTCGGTTGAGGCAAGTTTTATACTTGTACTAGTCAATGAGATTAATGTTATCATATATGTGTATGAATGTGTTGTATCATTCCGAGACTTAGTCTCTTCATGAATTCATTGATATTAAGAGATCGTTCGATACGATACCTTTCGGAAATTATGCCAAATGTTTTTATTGTTCGTTAATTGCCGGTTCAAGGCATTGTGATACTCGTTGTTAATGTTATTATCGATCACCGGTTCGCGGTATCGATGTATCGATCGTTGTTGTTGATATTAATGTCGATTTAAGACGTCGTTGTAATCATTGCTATTAATGTTGGAGTTTTGTCCTTGAAGTTGTTTTGGCCGATTAAAGGCGTTGACGTATTCATTTCTATTCTTCGTTGTCGGTAACCGATTAAAGGTGCCGAGGCATCCTTCGTATCATTGTTATCGATTGGCCGTTCTCCGGCAAATCAAAGTGTTCAATCATTCATCGTATCATTGTCATCGATTAGCCGTCCTAAGGCAATCGAGGTGCTCAATCATTCGTTGTATCATTGTTATCGATCGGCCGTTTTAAGGCAATCGAGGTATTGAATCATCCGCTGCATCATTGTTATCGGTTGGCCATTCTAAGGCCATCGAGGTATTGAATTGGGGCTATCGAGGATAGTTCCCATCCGTTGTGTCGTTGTTATCGATTGACCATTCTAAGGTAATCGAGGTATTGAATTGGGACCGCCGAGGACGGTACCCATCCATGAGTCATTGTTGTCGTGTTGGACGACTCAAGGCAGCACACTATCATTCTCGTGAATTCGGTAATCTTGGGTTCATTGCCGTTTGTGATTAATTATGTTTGGAGGCTAGTCTCGGCCATTAGATGGTTTCATTGTGATACGGCTTCATGCCGTGGCTTCGGCCCTAATTGTGATACGGCTTCGTGCCGTGGCTTCGGCCCTAATTGTGATACGGCTTCGTGCCGTGGCTTCGGCCCTAATTGTGATACGGCTTCGTGCCGTGGCTTCGGCCCTAATTGTGATATGGCTTCGTGCCGTGGCTTCGGCCCTAATTGTGATACGGCTTCGTGCCGTGGCTTCGGCCCTAATTGTGATACGGCTTCGTGCCGTGGCTTCGGCCCTAATTGTGATACGGCTTCGTGCCGTGGCTTCGGCCCTAATGGTGATACGGCTTCGTGCCGTGGCTTCGGCCCTAATCGATAACAGCTTCGGGCTGTTTTGGCTTCATGTGATTGTGATATTTGACAGGTTCGTCTGAGTGGCTTTCAGGCCTTTGTGATTGTCTTGGTAAATTCATTGAAGCCCTCGGGCATTGTGATTCATAAGTAATTCAGTTCTGGTTTGGTTCATGTCGTGTAATTCATTGTGGTACTCTGTGATTATGATTCGTCGTTGGGTACTTATGTTCTAACCTATTGAACAGGTATTAATAGTATGCTGTGTGCATAGTATTTCGCGAATGCTCGGTTCTTACATTGGGTTGTGAGTATCTCGTATTATTATTATCATTGTACCGTTTCATTCTGCCTTTGGATGCATATCATGTTATACATGTATTTGATGTTCATTATCTGGATGACTGACCCCGTGGGGGCGGAACATGTTTTCATGTTTTATGTGCTTGCGAGGAGAGAGTTGAGACATAGGGGCATGATGATGGCGACGAGGCATTCGAGCGATACTAGTCAGAGTTGTTCATGTTGGTCAGTCAGTTGGAGTGTTCTCGAGTTTGTCAGTCATTGTCATTTTGTATTACCCGAGCAAATGCTCGTGGATGTTGTTGTATTTTATTTTTGGCCATGTAGGCCCATCGTTGTCGTTGAAATTCCTTATCGGAATATTGTGTCGGATATCATGGTAGGGATTGTGATCTCCCTTGTTGGTTAATTTTAATGTATTTTAGTTATGTTCGCCTGGTGGATCTCCGGGTGTGGGGTCCACGGCACTATAATAACCCAATGGGATTTGGGGGTGTTACAGTTTCATCACTGGTATTGAGGCAAGTTAAATATTGCTCGGTTAAAAGGATATTCATTCCTTTCGTTGTTGTTCATTCATATTCATAATTCATTCATAGTATATTAATCATGTTGAGATTTGTAATTATCAAACTAATAATTCATTTCACGAGAAACGACGGTTCCAATCATTTCAGTGAGCTATCATTCATTTCATTATTATTTCATCTCGGTGAGTCATTCTTGACCCTTGTCGATTTGTTATTCATTGATATTCATCATGGTCACTTTTGTTCTTGTGACCTTCTGGGTTCATATTGCGTGGCCGGGTGGTTATGTGTGGAATTTTTAGTCGGGCACACGATAGTCATGTGATACGGGTTCACCGATGATACGAGATCGACATGGCCAACCGAAGAAAGACGACGTAGACGACCATGCAACCATGCATACGGCCATGCACACACATGCACCTACACGACATGCACTTACTTCTTTGGACGAGACGACTAATACAAGACTTGAAGTAACCTTGAACATATTTTACGTATGCATGAAGAAATTACGAACCATGCACTCATCCACCTTCTTCATGCATTGAAACCGATGGTTCCCCTCCCTTGAATAAGTCACCTACATGGCAACAAAGTCGTCAAAGCATGATAATAATCATCAAGAATCAAACCAAAGTCTTCTAACATGATTAGTTATTTTATTTTGTATCTTGTCTTTGGTGAAGATTTGCTCAAGATTTGTCCTTAAGTCTTCTAACTTGTTTAGTTATTTTATTTTGTAATGTTTTCTTGTCTTTTTCGTTTTTCCTATTTAAAGACTCACGGTTGAGCATTGTAAAGGGGGCTGGAATCTGAAAATTAATAATACTTTGTATTATCCACTTGTTTGATGAGTTCATTCAAAAACCGATTTTTATTCGACGCGTTCTCGAGTATTAATCCGATCGATTCTCAATAGGTCTTGAGAAGAAATCACCTTATCGAATTATAGGTCTAATTCGATAAACCTTTGTTCTTGTTCGGTCGAATCACTTTGATCGATATTATCACTTTTTCCGATATTTCTTCCATTTTTATTTATTCGAATTTTCATTGTCATATTCGATATTACATCCAAAAATACATCAAAAAACATCATACTCGTAAAAAGCCTTACGCTACGATATTCATACACACACTCCGTCCGATACGTATTCATCTTGCTGGGCAAATTCGTATCATAAGTGGTATCGGAGCCCAAGGTCATCTCCTTGGGCGATTTATTCAACGAATTTTTAGTTGAAGTATTTAGTCACCTTCTTGGGTTGTTCTTCACGGTTAGAAGAATTTTCGCATAACATTGGCAGATTAGCGCAGTCGGAAGAAAACAAAGTTTTTCGTGGATTCCACCGTTGGATCGTCACGAAATTTTTACAAAAGTAAGCCAACTCATTAAACTACAGTATGAACGGTGGAGATCAGATTATTTGATCATCTTCTTGGTTCATTCTTCACGGCTTTCTTGGCAAATTTTCTGTTCGATTTCTTGATCATTAGAAGAGATGGACTTTTCCAATACCGAATTCTTGGTAAAGCTACGTGATGCTTTACATGACTTACTGGAACCTCGACGAGGAGGAGAAGGCCTGTGTTCCCCACGCCATACTAACGAGTTCGAGTTGAACGAACTTCCGAAGTTCATCGGAGGTACCGATCCCAAAATTTATTTGGAATGGGAACGTAAGATGGATCGCTTGTTCGAGTTTAAAGGTCTTAACAATGAGAAGCGTTGAAAATATGCAATTATCAAGTTGGTTAAAGGCGCTTCAGTTTGGTTCGAATGTAAGAAGAAGTAAAGGAATCGTGCTGGAAAAAACAAGATCCGTTCGTGGGAGTCGTTGAAAAGAAAACTTCGCAAGAGATACATACCTTTCGGCTCGAGTTCGGCTCTCAAAAGCGTAACAACATCAGCCCCCAACTCGGTTTCTAAAACTCTCGACTTGCCTAATGAGACGAGTTTGTTGTAGGTGAGTTGTTTCATTGGCCAGGGGTTTGATCATGTGCAAGATGTTTGCCCGACTCTTGCTACCCGAGACGAGTTAATAGCCGAGGAAGAACAAGAAAGGCTAGGTGACATTCTCAAGTTTGATATAGAGGACGAAGGAGAAGAAGAATGTGTAGTTTACGATGCTCCCGATTATGATACAGACTTAGTTCTTCATACTTTAGAAACCAAATCGGTTTCAAATGATTTGGAGCATCAGGACGAGTTAACGAGTGAGGAACTCACAAGTATACTTTTTAGTTCTACACAACCGTCCATTTCTCGAGCTACAGAAGATGAAGAGATTGAGGACAAGGCGATTGTTCCCCAAAATTTCTATGAGGTTATTTCTATCATTGTTAAAAAATTAGAGGATCCCAATCCAATTGTTCTCATTGATCCGGTTCCCGACACCGACCAACGTAAAAGCTATGTGGCTACATGTGACTGGAAAATAGTAAAAGACGAACTCATTGATGAAAGGAATGAGGACAAGATTTGTGCCCACATGACGCCGGAAATGGAAATTATTCCGTTAAGCCACAAATTTTTTTTTGGGGATTCCGTTAAGGGAAATGGTAGACACCCAGATACGTCGTTTGTTTTTATTTTGCAGGTTGGTCTTTTAAAAATGCAATCCCAAGCAAACGTCAACACATCCGATGAAAATTACATCTTCAACCCGGGAGGAGCACAACCCTATCCAGAATACCAACCGTTCTTGGACTTTAGATTCGAGGACGAATCTCTTTAAAGGAAGAGGGGATGATACGAGATCGACATGGCCAACTGAAGAAAGACGACGAAGACGACCATGAAACCATGCATACGGCCATGCACACACATGCACCTACACGACATGCACTTACTTCCTTGGACGAGACGACTAATACAAGACTTGAAGTAACCTTGAACATATTTTACGTATGCATGAAGAAATTACGAACCATGCACTCATCCACCTTCTTCATGCATTGAAACCGATGGTTCCCCTCCCTTGAATAAGTCACCTACATGGAAACAAAGTCGTCAAAGCATGATAATAATAATCATCAAGAATCAAACCAAAGTCTCCTAACATGATTAGTTATTTTATTTTGTTTCTTGTCTTTGGTGAAGATTTGCTCAAGATTTGTCCTTAAGTCTTCTAACTTGTTTAGTTATTTTATTTTGTAATGTTTTCTTGTCTTTTTCGTTTTTCCTATTTAAAGACTCATGGTTGAGCATTGTAAAGCGGCCTGGAATCTGAAAATTAATAATACTTTGTATTATCCACTTGTTTGACGAGTTCATTCAAAAACCGATTTTTATTCGACGCGTTCTCGAGTATTAATCCGATCGATTCTCAATAGGTCTTGAGAAGAAATCACCTTATCGAATTATAGGTCTAATTCGATAAACCTTTGTTCTTGTTCGGTCAAATCACTTTGATCGATATTATCACTTTTTCCGATATTACTTCCATTTTCATTTATTCGAATTTTCATTGTCATATTCGATATTACATCCAAAAATACATCCCAAAACATCATACTCGTAAAAAGCCTTCCGCTATGATATTCATACACACACTCCGTCCGATGCGTATTCATCTTGCCGGATGAATTTGTATCAACCGACACAATGGACTGTGCACATGGTATCGTGCCTCCGTGAGACTAACTAGGTACAAGTGTGGGTGTGTATGGACACTCATCTTGTGCACTTGCACGTTCCATTACGGGCGTACTATGATGCCCCTCTTCAGCTTGATTTCATAACTAATATATATAATATTTGTGCTTGTTCAACTCTTGAGGATTGTTGTTATGTGTAACTGACCCCTTTGGGGATATTGGTTTTAGGTCATGGCAAGGCAAAATCACAGGAAGAGAACGTTGAGGAGTCCCAGTGATACTAGTAGGGGGGCCCAGTCTCTTCATTTGTTCTTGTTTCTTTGTCATGTATTTTCCGCTACAGTTCTGTTTGGATTTTTATTTCATTCAGTGTTGTATATTTTATCTTCATATAAAACATACATGTATTCAGTATTCCTGGGTGTGTTGTACTTTACACTCCTCATTGGAGTAATTGATGACATAATATGGTTCGGTACTACATTGTATTGTGTAATTCATTAATTTTCATCCGCCTGGTGGGTCCCAGTCGGGGGTCTACGACACTATAATGTCCGCCTAGTTTGGGGTGTTACAATACTGCACAGAAGGTTGAGGCCTACGCGATCCGCCTCCTCGAAAACTGCCAGAAAACTTCGGCTCCTGTTTGTTGAACGTCTTGATTGTCTCAGAAATAGGAACATCCTCGGGTTGAGCTTTGAAGAATTCACTAACTCTGGCTAACCGCATAGGTGTCGGGCAATACTTTGCTTCCATTAAATCTTTGAATTCTTCACAAGTGGCAACACGATCATTAGGCTTAACGGCTCGCCACCAATCAGAAGCATCATCAACTATTAGGTACTAAGCAATTGGGACCTTCTTGGCTTCAGGGCAGCCAATTGTTAGGAGTATGCCCTCGAATGCCACTCATAGGATGTTGAGTGAGGGCATTGTACTTGTATTTATGTAAATCATTAATATAAGGCAATGGATGTTTCTTTATTTACTGGTAGTTACTGGCATTCCTAACTCGTAAATATACATATAGAAACTAGTCCGTGTATTTGAGAGCAAAATGTTCCACTCCTCATTGGATAAGGGGGTCGACACTGGAAAGGTTTATAGCTCAAATACTTAATCGTTCGCAAGTCGATGAAACTTGACTGGGCGTTAAGTTTATGTGAAGACTTGTATGACGTGTTCTTTGACATGGAGAGTGCCTGTCGAACACTGATAGTTAGTGGGAGAACACGTTATAGGTATCTAATTGGATTAGTATACTCGAACTGACTCACCCTCGATTCGTCACACGGATTTCACTCCGGGACAGTCAATGACGGAATCGAAAGGTTGTGATAGGTATTCGTGAACCTTTGACTTGAGGATTTACTAGGGATGTGCTTGTGACGTCAAGATTTTCATTAGATTAGTTCGACCCTATAAACCGGTAGGTGGGGGTCAACCTCGACGTGCATCTTGACGGGCAAGTAGCAGGTCCTACTGAATACCAAGATAGAATTCTTTCTCTCATTAGTGAGCGGGTTATATGTCCTATGCGGTTATTGGCAGATGAGATCATAAGTCTTTGGCCAAAGTATTGGAGCTAGTTGTATTGTGATACAACCACGGTTGTGCTACCAATAGAGTTAGGAACGGTTGGAACCATCATGGACCCCACTGGTCCTATCACACGTACACGTGCTAGGAAGTTGAGAGAACAAACGAGTGAAATATTGAGAACGAGTGACACTAGCACCACCTCACGAAATAAACTTAATGCACGTTCCTCACCTATTACCTTATTATCTGTTACTAACTCTTACGAAGACAACTCGGTTCCTACTCAAGAGGCTTACTGTATGACCTCGATCAAATCCTCTCTTGAAGACCCTCACACTGAGGCTGCTTGGAGTGCACTAAATAAAGACCCCGAACCTAGAAGAATTCACTTCCAAAGAAAAGAAGAAGACAAGCTCGTCCTTAAGCTGCCCGAATTGGAAGTGGAAATCATGTCTAAGTTTAGTGACTGTGCGACGGTGGATCTACTTGAGATTCAAGAAGGCCCGACAGTTTTTCAAATCCTAAGCCTAGATATAGCTTTGCTTGAGGGCAGCCCAGATATAGCTAAAAACAGAAAGCTTGAGGGTGGACCCCAGATATTGCCTAAATAATGGCATGAGGGCGTCTTTGTCGTATTTCCTGAAAATGAGAGTTAAATCATAAAACTCGAAAAGAGAAATACTCTATAAAAAGGATGAACAACCGAAGGTCGACTTGATGATTAAAGAAAATCCATCCTAGCTTGGAAATTAGACTTAGGCATTAGGAAGCTTCAAGGAAGGTGTGATGTTTGGTATTGTCTTGGGAAAAGGGGACTTTAGCATGTGGAAGTTTCAAAGTGAACGTGAGGATTGTGAAGACCAAGACCTTTTTCAAGACTTCTTTATTTACTTTATAGTTAAGTTGTTCTTAGTTTATTCCCTTTTAATCTAGTCACATGGTAACCGCCCTGCATTGTCTTAAGAGTAGGAACACTTGATTTTATTTCCTTAGTTTAATATGTTAGGGATAATATAGTTTGTTGTTTACACTCCTATAAAAGGAGACCTTTATGTTACGAAAGAAAAGATCAACCTTTGAAATCAAAAACATATTTCGGCTTTTTGCTAGAATCAAGAGCTGTTGCTCGAATTTTCTTGAGTATTATTCTTATAATTCTCACTTCTACATTCTTACAATTTTAGTTCATAAAATTATTAAGTCTTAATCACAGAAACTTGAGTTCTTAGAATAATTCCAAATGTTTCTTTAGAACAGGATTCTAAGGGGATTATAGTAATTAATTCTAAGGGTTTGAAGTGCCCTCATCATTTCCGTGTCCATTGTCGCTGTACCGAAGTACATCCCATTGTTGCTATACCGAAGTACCGTACTGAAGTATTGTACAATTGTCACTGTACCGAAGTACATCCCATTGTTCTTTATGCAAAGTACCGCATCAAGTATTGTCCGATTGTTCTTTACGGAAGTACATCCCATTGTTCTTATCAAGAGTCAGATCAAAGTGGTGTCCGAATAGTCTTTGTATCGAAGTGCTATCCGAACATTCTTTATGTCAGAAATCTTGTTGTGCAGTACCGTCCGTTGTTACAATCCGCTGCTTGCTGTTTGTTTGCTTCCGCTCGAGAACTTATACTTCCGCTTCACACAACTGCGATTCACAACAGTTCCTGTATTGGTATCACTGTTGGGTATCGATCGGTATCATTTGGCATCAGAGAACGGTCTTATCGTTCCTCTCTTATCTTTAGTCTCATATATATATATATATATATATATATATATATATATAAAATAATTTTGTGACTCGTATTGGAGTTAAGTTGTTGTGTTTTAAGTAAGTTATTCGATACTTGCTTCCTGTTTCGAACCACTTAGTACCATGATGACAGGATCAAGAAACTCGAAGGATGGAGAAACTCCAGCCCTTAGACGAGCTGGGAAGGATCCCGTAGATGAGGAAGAGGTCTTAAGCAACGACCCAGTTACTAATAAAATCCAAAGTTTTCGTGATGTGCAATTCCAACTCGAGGGCCTGACATCCTACATACGAAGGATGGAAAACATGATGTTGGAAATGAGAGAAGAGCTGAAATCCCATAGAACGTCACAAACTCCCGAACCTACTATTAGAAACGAATGCGAATTCTCACTTGTGATGCTTCTCCATCGGTACAGCGGAAGGCTATTTTGACGATCGGAAGCGATCAACAAGGAACTGTCAGGAACTGACAACAACAGTGTGCTACAGCAATAATACTGGCGAGTAGTATGCGCGCGCGATGAAGACGGCAACTCGATACAGCAACAAGACAAGAACTTGGCCAAATGTAGAAGACTTGATACAGGCCACCTCCAAACAGCGACACTCGAAACAGCACGTTTCGGTCGGATGCGAATTGAATACAGGAAACAAGTTCGAAGGATTGAACAACACTTGATGCGAACTACCGAACAAGTATGAAACTGTATCGAAAACAAGAAGAATATCGAAACAGGACAGAAACAGTTGTTTTATCGAATTAGACCTATAATTCGATAAAGTGATTTCCCCTCAAGACCTATTGAGAATCAATCAGATTAAGATTTGAAAACACGTCGAATAATAATCAAAGTTTGAAGGAAACTCGTCCAACACTTAAACAATACACAAGGTATGTTGTTTTATCATTCCATAAATCAATCTTTCATTACAACTCCATCAACCCTATTTATAGGCAAAAGTAGCCTGACAAGATAAACTAAACTAATACAAGCTGTTCTTAAAATAATGAAAAGATAATAAAAGGTTCCCCATGTCACTTGCAAACAAAAGTAAAAGCTGGGCTTGTCTCCATGTTGAAAGCTGACAGCCGCTTTTTCATACAACATGTAGTCCAGAATCCTGCTGCCTTTATAATAAAGAAATGCTGAAAATTCTTTTATTATTTTGCTACCACTTGGACCTTCCCCCCCCCCTCAAGTTGCAATTTGCCTTTTGTTTAAGTTATTCCAATCCCGACTATCAAGGTAACTCTGTGTCTCGTAACTGTTTTCTCGCCCAAGTACGTTGGAGTATGGTCGAGGTATTTTATGTCAATTCTTACTTCGTCTACTTTGCTTGGAGTAGTCGGTTTCGTATCATCCCCTCCTTCTTTAAAAGGAATTGTCCTCAATTTCGCAATCCCATCGTCGTCGAGATAAGGGGATAGATCACCTACGTTGAAAGTAGCATGCACTCCGTAATCACACGGAAGTTCTAACTTGTAAGCATTGTCGTTCACCTTCGCAATTATTTTAAATGACCCCTCAGCTCGTGGCATTAACTTGTTCTTACGCTTACTCGGGAATCGTTCCTTTCTCAAATGTACCCAAACTAAATCTCCAACCTCGAATGATCTCGATTTTCTTTGCTTGTTCGACTTCCTTTTGTACGTATCGTTTATCTCCTTGATTCGATCCCGCACCTGTTCGTGTAATTTCATCATTGATTTCAGTTTTGACTCTGCATCCTTATGCACCAATTCGTCACTCGGTAGTGGAATTAGATCGAGCGGTATGTAAGGATTCAGCCCGTAAACTACTTCAAATGGAGAGTGCGCCGTGGCATGAGTAAGAGAACGGTTATAAGCAAACTCCGCATGTGCCAGTTTTAGATCCCACTCCTTTTGTGTTTTGCTTACCAAGCCTCGCAACAGTGTCCCCAGGGTTCGATTAGTCACTTCAGTTTGTCCGTCGGTTTGAGGGTGGTGTGAAGTGCTAAACAAGAGTTTTGTTCCTACCTTCCTCCATAGGGTGTTCCAAAAGTAGCTAAGAAATTTGGAGTCTCGATCGGAAACAATAGTCTTTGGAATCCCATGTAAACGTACCACCTCCCGAAAATATAAGTCAGCCACATTGCTTGCATCGTCTGTCTTGTGGCACGCTACAAAATGAGCCATTTTCGAAAAACGATCTACGACTACCATAATCGCATCCCTCCCTCGTTGAGTACGAGGTAAAGCCACAATAAAATCCATCGAGACATCTTCCCATGGCCTCTCCGGAATCGGTAAAGGTGTGTATAACCCTGGTTTGAACGAACTCTTCGCAACATGGCATGTCACACACTTACTAATTATGTTACTAATATCCCCCTGCATCCTTGGCTAATAAAAATGTTCCTTTAGCACATCTAATGTCTTAGTCGAACCAAAGTGGCCAGCCAAACCTCCCCTGTGAGCCTCTTGAACCAGCAATTCTCGAATTGTGTGCTTGGGTAGGCAAAGACGATTTCCCTTAAAAAGGAAGCCTTCCTGTATCGAAAATTCTCCCATCGGCCCAGATTTGCAAAGGGCAAAGGTCTCGCCAAAATCCGCATCACCGTCGTAATACTCCTTTACTGTCTCGAATCCAAGCAAACGAACATCAAGAGTGGCGAGTAAGGCATAACGCCTAGACAATGCATCTGCTACAACATTGCTCTTGCCATCCTTATACTTTGATGAGAAGTGAAATGATTGTAAGAATTCCACCCACTTCGCATCCATTAACTTGTGTTGCCCGTTAATATACTTTAATGATTCGTGGTCCGAATGTATGATGAAATGCTTCGGCCGAAGATAGTGACTCCAATGATCTAGAGCCCTCACAATAGCATAAAACTCCTTGTCGTACGTACAATAATTGAGACGAGCACTGTTTAACTTTTCTGAAAAATAAGCGATAGGCCGCTTTCCTTGAATGAGGACTGCCCCAATGCCAACTCCACTAGCATCACATTCTACCTCGAACGGTTGCGAAAAATCGGGTAGTGCTAAGATTGGTGCTTCGCACAACTTTACCTTCAAATTTGCGAATGACTCCTGAGCAGCTCGGCTCTAATTAAACGTGCCCTTCTTCAAACATTCGGTTATTGGGCTTGCAATAGTACTGAAATCGCGAATGAATCTTCGGTAAAATGAAGCCAGTCCGTGGAACGATCTAACTTCCATTACTGTAGTGGGTACTGGCCAGGACTTAATTTCTTCGATCTTTGCTTGATCGACCGACATTCCGTACTTTGAAACAACATAGCCAAGAAAGACTATACTCTCGACCAAAAATGAACACTGCTCTTTTTTTCCATACAGCCTTCAGTCTCTAAGGGTTTCGAAGACTTGTCTCAAGTGTTCGAAATGTTCTTGCAACGATCGGCTGTAGATCAAAATATCATCTAAGTATACAACCACAAACTTCCCCAAAAATGGTTTAAGCACCTCATTCATCAAGCGCATGAAAGTACTCGGTGCATTTGTAAGGCCGAACGGCATAACGGTCCATTCATACAGCCCGTGTTTAGTTTTGAAGGCCATCTTCCACTCATCTCCTTCCCGCATCCGGATTTGGTGATAACCACTTCGTAGGTCAACTTTTGAAAAGATCACAGATCCATGTAATTCATCCAACATGTCATCAAGCCTCGGAATCGGAACTCGATACTTGATGGTTATATTGTTCACAGCTCGACTGTCAATACACATTCGCCAAGATCCGTCTTTCTTAGGAACCAGTAATACCGGAACCGCACAAGGACTTAGGCTCTCTCGAACATACCCGCAGTTCATTAGTTCTTCGATTTGGTTTTGTAATTCCTTCGTCTCCTTGGGATTACATCTATAAGCAGCTTTGTTAGGAAGCGACGTACCCGGTATGAGGTCGATCTGATGTTCAATCCCACGAATAGGTGGTAAACCCGACGGTAATTCTTCGGGGAAAACATCCGCAAATTCGTGCAATAAGGCGTCCATCCTTTCGTCGTTCCGCACAACCATGTTATCATTCCGTGTCTCCTTCAGAATCAACAAGTACACGCACTCGCCATCATTAATAGCATGCTTCACATCCCGTTCACTAGCAAACATTGCCAGTTTTGGTTTTTCACTCCGACTAGAACTCATAGAGTGAATAGCTTGAGGTGACATTGGCTTAAGTACAATCTTTTTGCCCTTATATCGCAACTCGTACTCATTGCTTCTTCCTCGGTGTAGAACGTCCATATCAAACATCCATAGTCTTCCCAACAGTACATGACATGCATCCATTGGGAGTACATCACATAATACGTTGTCTTCATATAAACCCATGGTTAGTCCAATCCTCACTTGTTTAGTCACCCTTATTTTGCTCCCATCATCGAGCCAATGCAAAGTGTAAAGTTTCGGGTGAGCCGTAGTGGTCAGTCCGAGTTTAGTCACCATCTCACTGGAAGCTACGTTGGTGCAACTCCCTCCATCAACGATCAAACTTCACCATTTATTTCCGATTTGACACTTTGTGTGAAATATTTGATCCCGCTGTTCCGAATCATTCGAAACAGCTTTTGCTTGTAGAGTACGCAGAACTAAAGCCGTGTCATAGTTTGGAGCATCGTAAGTCTCGCATTCTCCTCCTTCTTCATCCTCCATGTTGAATTCAAACACATCACCCAGTCTTTCCCTTTCGTCCACGACTAACAACTCGTCTCGGATCGTGACAGCTTCTCTTAATGTCACCACTCATTTGTTTGGACACGCATTTTGATAATGCTCGAACCCTTGACATTTGAAACATCTCACTTTAGCCAAACTCATCTCCTTCGGTACGTCGGGTGTCTTAGGAATCGCAACAGGGACCGGAGTCGGTACAGTTGCCTTAGTAGTAGAACTAGAACTGACACTTGGGTTTCCAAACTTGACTGTAAACTCGGGTTATTACAACTTCATCCTATTTTAAGCTTCCAACTTCACACATATCCCACATAATGTATCGAAGTCCTCATATGGATACAGTTCCACCGAGTTAGCTATGCTTCGGTTCAAGCCACACAAGAATCGTGACATCTTCTGCTCCTCATTCTCCTCTATTTCTCCCATTAAGGTCAGATTATCAAACTCCTCAATGTATTCACTGACATTCAACTTTCCTTGCATGAGATCTGCAATCTTCCTGTACAAGGACAACCGATGTGATGTTGGTACATATCTTTTGCGAAGTTTTCTTTTTAACGAATCCCACGAACGGATCTTATCTTTCCCCGAACGGGTTCTCCGCGTTTTTACTCCTTCGTACCAAAGTGAAGCTCCTTTCCCCAACTTGAGAATTGCATACTTACACCTTTTCTCATCGTCAAGGTCTTTAAACTCGAACATACGATCAATTTTTCGTTCCCATTCCAGGTAAACTTTAGGGTCTGTCCCTCCAACGAACTCCGGAAGCTCGTTCACCTTGAACTCTTCGACATGGCGTGAGGGTCGTTCATAGTCACCACGCCTAGGTTGTCAACGCTGGTCGCATTGTTCTGGTACGTCACGCAATGCGTCACGAAGTTTTGCCAAGAAATCAGCATCGTTGAGATCCATAATGCCAAAGATCAAGAACTTGGGCTCCGATGCCACTTATGATGCAAATTCTCACTTGTGATGCGAATTCTCTATCGGTACAGTGGAAGGTTTGTTTTGGCGGAGGCGATCGAGCCCGACAACAACGATTCGCTACAACAATATCTTGGCGAGTAGTATGCGCGCGATGAAGACAACTCGTCTGACAACAAGACATGAACTTGGCCAAATGTAGAAGACTTGATACAGGCCACCTCCAAACAGCGACACTCGAAACAGCACGTTTCGGTCGGATGCGAATTGAAAATAGGAAACAAGTTCGAAGGATCGAACAACACTTGATGCGAACCACCGAACAAGTATGAAACTGTATCAAAAACAAGAAGAATATCAAAACAAGACAGAAATAGTTGTTTTATCGAATTAGACTTATAATTCGATTAAGTGATTTCTCCTCAAGACCTATTGAGAATCAATCAGATTAAGATTCGAAAACGCGTCGAATAATAATCAAAGTTTGAAGGAAACTCGTCCAACACTTAAACAATACACAAGGTATGTTGTTTTATCATTCCATAAATCAATCTTTCATTACAACTCCATCAACCCTATTTATAGGCAAAAGTAGCCTGACAAGATAAACTAAACTAATACAAGCTGTTCTTAAAATAATGAAAAGATAATAAAAGGTTCCCCATGTCACTTGCAAACAAAAGTAAAAGCTGGGCTTGTCTCCATGTTGAAAGCTGACAGCCGCTTTTTCATACAACATGTAGTCCAGAATCCTGCTGCCTTTATAATAAAGAAATGCTGAAAATTCTTTTATTATTTTGCTACCACTTGGACCTTCCCCCCCCTCAAGTTGCAATTTGCCTTTTGTTTAAGTTATTCCAATTCCGACTATCAAGGTAACTCCGTGTCTCGTAACTGTTTTCTCGCCCAAGTATGTTGGAGTATGGTCGAGGTGTTTTATGTCAATTCTTACTTCGTCTACTTCGCTTGGAGTAGTCGGTTTCGTATCAGAAACAGGGAGGATCGAGAGAGAGAACCCACGATGGGAGGAAGGGATTCACGGTATAGAGGTAGAGGAAGGGGTAGAGTTAGGGCAGCCCCTCCACCACTCGAATACTATCCGGAAGATGAATATGACGAGTACTTTGAGGATGACAGATAGTCTAGGATCGACCAAGAACCTAGAGAACAACGAGTACGGGTAGACGATAACTTAAGTAGTGTTAAGTTCTCCATACCACCTTTTGAAGGAAAATCTGATCCCGAAACTTATTTTGAATGGGTTAGGAAGGTCGAGGGACAATTTGATTGTCGAAATTTTTCTGATCTTAAGAAGGTAAAGATAGCTACTGTAGAGTTCACTAGGTATGCTCTTATATGGTGGGATCATGTAGTTCAACTTAGGCATCGACGTGGGGAAAGACCCATAGATACATGGGAAGAGCTGAAGCGAGTGATGAAGGAAATATTTGTTCCTAGCTATTACATGAGGGACCTTAGGTATAGTCTCCAAACTTTAAGGCAAGGGACTAAGTCAGTAGACGATTATTATAAGGAGATGGAAACAGGACTGATTAGATGTCGTATAGAGGAGGACCACGATAGTACCATGACTAGGTTCTTAGCCGGACTTAATGTTGAGATTAGAGACCAATTAGAGCTCATGACTATGCATGACTTAGAAGAAATGGTGCACACGACTAGGAAAATAGAAACCCAAGTTTGGAGGCGTTAAACTAGGAAGACCCCCACTCCTAGTATCCCATGGAAACCGAGACAGTCCACTAACCATAAGGAAGACCCAAAACCGTCGGTCACTAGGGTCCAGACAGCCCCTAATCCGCCAACTAAGTCCCAACCTTCACCAACTTCCAAACCTCAACCTAGGACACATGAGATTCGATGCTATAGGTGTCAATGTATAGGTCACATAGCCCCAAACTGCCCAAATAAGGGAGCTGTAGTCATTAAGTTAGGGGAAATAGCGAATGAAAGTGAGAGTGAAGAAGAGATCAAGAATTAGGATAGTGGAGAAGAGATAGAAGAATGTAATGAAGAGATCTTAGAAGGGAAGATTAATGTAGTGCTTAGAATGTCCTTGTCAGCTAAGGTAGTGGAAGATGAGGATAGCCAGAGGGAGAACTTGTTTCAGTCTAGGTGCTACATTAAGAAGAACCTCTGTATTATGATCATAGATGGGGGTAGTTGTGTCAATGTCGGTAGCACAACCTTGGTGCAGAAACTAGAACTTAAAACCGAAAGACACCCTAAACCATATAAGTTGATGTGGATGAATAATGATGGAGAACTGAAAGTAGTGAGTAGATGCACCGTGCCCTTTAAAATAGGTAGATATGAGGACGAAGTAGTTTGCGACGTCGCCCCTATGCATGCCACCCAGATCCTTTTAGGAAGACCATGGCAGTACGACCGCAAAGTTACTCATGATGGGTTTTCGAACAAGTATTCCTTCATTTTTGGGAAAAAGAAATTCAACCTATCACCTATGATCCCTAAGCAAATCTTTGAAGATCAGAGGATATTAGAACAAGCACTGAGAGAAAGCGAAAAAAAGGAGAAGGAAAAGAAAACAGTCACGGCGGTATCTAAAGGGATAAAAACCGTCGCCCTTTGTAGGGCTAGTGAAGTTAAACGGGCCTTACTCACAAGACGGTGATACGAAACCGACTACTCCACGCGAAGAAGACGAAGTAAGGATTGACGTAAAACACCTCGATCATATTCCAACATACTTGGGCGAGAAAACGGATACGAGACCAGGAGTTACCTTGATAATCGGGCTTGGAATAAATCCAACATAGGCAACTTGCATCTTGGGGAAGGGGTCCAAGTAGTGAAGGCAAAAGAATAAAAAAGGAGCTTTAGCACTTTCTTTATTATTAAAGTAGCAGGATTCTCAGCAGCATAAAGGGCGGCTATCACCTTGAAGACAAAACCCATCTTTTACTTTTGTTTGCAAGTGACATGGGGAATCTTTTATTATCTTTTCATTATTTTAAAGAACAGCTTGTAATAGTTTAAGTTATTTTGTCAGGCCACTTTTGCCTATAAATAGTGGCGATGAAGTTGTAATAGGGATCAATTTTTGAATGATAAAAACAACATACCTTGTGTATTGTTTAAGTGTTGGACGAGTTTCCTTCAAAACTTTGATTATTATTCGACGCGTTTTCGAATCTTAATCTGATTGATTCTCAATAGGTCTTGAGGAGAAATCACTTTATCGAATTATAGGTCTAATTCGATAAAAACAACTATTTCTATCCTGTTTCGATATTCTGTTTGTTTTCGATACAGTTTCATACTTGTTCGGTAGTTCGCATCAAGTGTTGTCCGATTCTTCGAACTTGTTTCCTGTTTTCAATTCGCATCCGACCGAAACGTGCTGCTTCGAGTGTCGCTGTTCGGAGGTGTCCTGTATCAAGTCTTCTACATTTGGCCAAGTTCCTCTCTTGTTGCTGTATCGAGTTGCCGTCTTCATCGCACGTGCATACTACTCGCCAGTATTATTGCTGTAGTGAACTGTTATTATCAGTTCCCGACAGTTCCTTGCTGATCGCTTCCGCTCGTCAAAACAGCCTTCCGCTGTACCAATAGAGAATTCGCATCACAAGTGAGAATTCGCATCAGACGGCCTGTGGTTCTATTACTATTTCCTGATGTATTGCTTAATATTCCATCTATTCCTGATACTACTGATCCATTGATTGTCTCTTTATTGCACTAGTTTGAAGACGTGTTTTCTGAGGAGACACCACTCGGATTGCCGCCCGTTCGAGGCATAGAGCACTGTATCGACTTTGTTCCAGGATCCTCAATACCAAACCGTCCTGCATACCGAAGTAACCCCGAAGAGACTAAATAGATGCAGAGGCAAGTAGATGAACTACTAGCAAAGGAACATGTGAGGGAAAGTATGAGTCCTTGTGCAGTTCCGGTATTGCTAGTACCAAAGAAAGATGGCTCGTGGAGGATGTGCGTAGACTGCCGTGCAATAAACAACATTACGGTGATATATCGACATCCCATCCCTAGACTTGACGACATGTTAGATGAATTATATGGTTCCACAATATTTTCAAAAATTGATTTAAAAAGTGGGTACCATCAGATTCGAATGAAAGAGGGAGACGAGTGGAAAACGGCATTTAAGACTAAACATGGTTTGTGTGAGTGGTTAGTTATGCCATTTGGGCTCACTAATGCACCAAGCACATTTATGAGGGTAATGAATCATGTTCTACGTGCTTTTATTGGAAAATTTGTTGTTGTGTACTTTGATGATATCCTAATATATAGCAAAAGTTTGAAGAAACATATAAAGCATTTGAAAGATGTGTTGCTTGTGCTTAGAAAGGAACACTTGTTTGCTAACATTCAAAAGTGCAACTTTGGCACCGAGAAATTGGCTTTCCTTGGTTTTGTTGTTAGTTCCCAGGGGATACAGGCCGATGAAGAGAAAGTGAAGGCAATTAGAGAATGGGACAGCCCCAAAAATGTGAGCGAAGTCCGAAGCTTCCACGGCTTGGCAAGCTTCTATCGCCGGTTTGTACACAACTTTAGTACTGTAGCCGCCCCTTTGACCGAGGTAATCAAGAAGAATGTTAGATTCAAGTGGGAACAGGAACAAGAGACGACCTTCAAATCTTTGAAAGAAAAACTGACGAACGCTCCACTACTGGCCCTGCCGAATTTTTCTATGTCTTTTGAGATCGAGTGTGATGCATCCGGTACAGGTATAGGAGCTGTTTTGATGCAAGAAGGTAAGCCGATTGCCTACTTCAGTGAGAAGTTGGGAAGAGCTTCGCTGAACTATCCAACTTATGACAAGGAACTGTATGCCTTGGTTCGAGCACTCGAAACTTGGAAACATTACTTATGGCCCAAAGAGTTCGTGATACACACTGATCACGAGTCCTTGAAACATCTGAAGGGGCAACAGAAGTTGAATAGGAGGCATGCTCGATGGATGGAATTCATAGAGACGTTCCCGTACGTAATCAAGTACAAACAGGGAAAAGAGAACGTCGTTGCTGATGCTCTATCTCGCAGGTATACCTTCCTGACTGCTTTAGAATCGAAAATACTTGGTTTTGAATTGATTAAAAATCTATATGAGAAAGATATTGATTTTGGCGAAATTTTCATTTCTTGTGAGAAGTCTGGAGTAGATAAGTACTATAAGAGTGATGGTTTTCTGTTTAGGGAAAATAAGTTATGCATACCTACTAGCTCTATACGTGAACTATTGTTACTCAAATCACATGGGGGAGGGTTGATGGGTCATTTTGGCATTGATAAAACCTTATCTGTTTTGCAAGAACATTTCTACTGGCCGGGTATGAAACGAGATGTCATTCGTATTTGTGGTTGCTGTATCGATTGTAAAATGGCAAAAAGTCGAGTTTAACCCCACGGTTTGTACACCCCACTCCCCATTCCTAATACTCCTTGGACTGAATTATCGATGGATTTTGTGCTCGGATTGCCTAGAAACCGGTATGGGAGGGATTCTATATTTGTCGTGGTTGATAGGTTTTCAAAAATGGCACATTTCATAGCTTGCCACAAAACTTATGATGCATCTCACGTGGCTAATCTTTTCTTTAGAGAGATCATTCGTTTACATGGAATGTCTAGGACTATAGTTTCTGATCGTGATGCTAAATTCCTAAGTTATTTTTGGAAAACCTTATGGGCTAAATTAGGCAAAAAGCTTCTATTTTCTACCACTTGTCACCCACAAACTGATGGGCAAACCGAAGTAGTAAATAGAACTCTTTCTACATTGTTAAGGGTTATAATAAAAACAAACATTAAAACTTGGGAAGAATGTTTGCCACATGTTGAGTTTGCTTATAATCGAACAGTGCATTCTGCTTCTCAATTTTCTCCTTTTGAGATTGTTTATAGATTTAATCCTTTGACCCCACTTGATCTTGTGCCTTTGCCAGTGACTGAAAGAATTAGTACAAATGGGAAGAAGAAAGCCGAGCTAGTTAAACAACTCCATGAGAAAGCAAGAGCTAACATTGAAAGGCGTAATAAACAGTACGTTGAGCGTGCCAACCAAGGAAGAAAGGAAGTGGTCTTCGAACCCGGAGACTGGGTTTGGATACATATGAGGAAGGAAAGCTTTCCTGTACAAAGGAGATCGAAATTGCTACCAAGAGGAGACGGTCCTTTCATGATCTTGGAGAGGATAAATAATAATGCTTATAAACTAGACTTACGAGGAGAATACAATGTATCTGCTACTTTTAATGTTTCTGATTTGTCTTTGTTTGAAGCAGGTGACCTTGCGGATCTGAGGACAGATCCTTCTCAAGAGGGAGGGGATGATACAACCACGGTTGTGCTACCAAGAGAGTTAGGAATGGTTGGAACCATCATGGACCCCACTGGTCCTATCACACGTACACATGCTAGGAAGTTGAGAGAACAAACGAGTGAAATATTGAGAACGAGTGACACTAGCACCACCTCACGAAATAAACTTAATGCACGTTCCTCACCTATTACCTTATTATCTGTTACTAACTCTTATGAAGACAACTCGGTTCCTACTCAAGAGGCTTACTGTATGACCTCGATCAAATCCTCTCTTGAAGACCCTCACACTGAGGCTGCTTGGAGTGCACTGAATAAAGACCCGAACCTAGAAGAATTCACGTCCAAAGAAAAGAAGAAGACAAGCTCGTCCTTAAGCTGCCCGAATTGGAAGTGGAAATCATGTCTAAGTTTAGTGACTGTGCGACGGTGGATCTACTTGAGATTCAAGAAGGCCCGACAGTTGTTCAAATCCTAAGCCTAGATAGAGCTTTGCTTGAGGGCAACCCAGATATAGCTAAAAACAGAAAGCTTGAGGGGGGACCCCAGATATTGCCTAAATAATGGCATGAGGGCGTCTTTGTCGTATTTCCTGAAAATGAGAGTTAAATCATAAAACTCGAAAAGAGAAATACTCTATAAAAAGGATGAACAACCGAAGGTCGACTTGATGATTAAAGAAAATCCATCCTAGCTTGGAAATTAGACTTAGGCATGAGGAAGCTTCAAGGAAGGTGTGATGTTTGGTGTTGTCTTGGGAAAAGGGGACTTTAGTATGTGGAAGTTTCAAAGTGAACGTGAGGATTGTGAAGACCAAGATCTTTTTCAAGACTTCTTTATTTACTTTATAGTTAAGTTATTGTTAGTTTATTCCCTTTTAATCTAGTCACATGGTAACCGCCCTGCATTGTCTTAAGAGTAGGAACACTTGATTTTATTTTCTTAGTTTAATATGTCAGGGATAATATAGTTTGTTATGTACACTCCTATAAAAGGAGACCTTTAGGTTACGAAAGAAAAGATCAACCTTTGAAATCAAAAACATATTTCGGCTTTGTGCTAGAATCAAGAGCTGTTGCTCGAATTTTCTTGAGTATTATTCTTATAATTCTCACTTCTACATTTTTACAATTTTAGTTCATAAAATTGTTAAGTTTTAATCACAGAAACTTGAGTTCTTAGAATAATTCCAAACGTTTCTTTAGAACATGATTCTAAGGAGATTATAGTAATTAATTCTAAGGGTTTGAAGTGCCCTCATCATTTCCGTGTCCATTGTCGCTGTACCAAAGTACATCCCATTGTTGCTATACCGAAGTACCGTACTGAAGTATTGTCCAATTGTCACTGCACCGAAGTACATCCCATTGTTGCTGTACCAAAGTACCGTACTGAAGTATTGTCCAATTGTCGTTGTACCGAAGTACATCCCATTGTTACTGTACTGAAGAGCTGTATCAAAGTGGTGTCCGAATAGTGCTGTATCGAAGTGCTGTCCGAACATTACTGTATCGAAGTACTGCTGTACCGAAGTACCGTCCGTTGTTACAATCCGCTGCTTGCTGTTTGTTTGCTTCCGCTCGAGAACTTATACTTCCGCTTCACATAACTGCGATTCACAACAGTTCCTGTATTGGTATCACTGTTGGGTATCGATCGGTATCATATTGGATACACGAGAACTCAATGATCTCGATTTGCATTAACGCATGGATAGCGTCAAGTACAGATAGGGTTTGACTGACCATGACCCTATAACTTGATCGGGACATTTGAAATAAGGGTTTATACGTATACTGGTATTCACGACATAATGGTTCTTGAATGATCCCAATCATTCGTTCTCAGTTGGGGTACAGTGTAGGCCGCCAAGCTGGCTAGGTGGTGCTACTACTCTTTGGTTCCTCCCATTGCTGACTGAGACGAACCTACTGAGTCGTGCAATAGGATTGACGACGGAATGAATCGAGCTTAATCTCTCATTATGAATATTAGATATTGGATATCTAATTTGGGACATTGGATGTCTAAATTGATTTATTGGATAAAATTTATGGCCTAATTAATTAAATAAATTACCAGGTGATTAATTTAATTCATGAATATAATTATTTCTTGGAGAAATTAATTATGTCATTATGCATTTGATATAATTGGATTAATTAATCAATATAAATACATCGGGATTGAATCGGAGTTTATCTGTTTAGACTCACGGGAGTCCGAAACGGACTGAACTCGTTGATACGAAATTAACCAGTCAAAATGAAGAAGACAGAGCAAGGATCAAAATAAACGGCCTTACAACGCGTCATGCACGTACGGCAACATTTTTAGGCGAGAAAACGGACACAAGCCGGAAAAAGACACAACCTGCCGGAAAATGTCGTCGCCTGCCGGAAAATGTCGAGTCTGCCGGAAAATATCGCACCTGCCGGAAAATGCCGAGCACTGCCGGCCAGACCCGACCGTGTCGTCCGGCACGGCCCGTGCCGAGTCACTATCGGACGAGTCGCTGTCGGACGTCCCTGTCGCGCCGCGACCGTGTCAGTCGGACACGGTCGAGTCACTGCCGGCCAGATGCGTGCCGCGCCCGTGTCAAGCGACACGGCCCGTGTCCGGCAGCCAACCTACTTTTTTTAATTGCTGATTTTTGTGTGTTTTGTCTTCTCTTTTCCTTTCTTTACTTATTTTAGGGATTGTGTTCCCATATTTTGTGATTGATGTTTCTTGTTTGTATTTTATTTGATTTGTTTTGATTATTCAAAGATTTTGTAATCTTTGAATTTTTTTTTTTTGTTTGATTTCTTAAGTTGAAGACTTCACTCCTATAAGTAGTCTTCACTTAGCCTTGTAAGATATAGAGTATTATGAATTTGAATGTGAAAGAATACACTTTGTGTTTTCTATTCTTGGTAAATGATTTTTACCGAAACTTGATTTTTATTCGACGCGTTTTCGAATATTAATCCGATTGATTCTCAATAGGTCTTGAGAAGAAATCACCTTATCGAGTTATAGGTCTAATTCGATAAACCCTTGTTCTTGATCGTTCAAGTCTTCTTGATCGATATTATCAGTTTTTTTGATATTACTTCCATTTTCCATTTGTTCGAATTTTCCTCGTCATATTCGATATTACATCACAAAATACATCCAAAAACAACCAAATCGTAAAAAGCCTTCCGCTACGATATTCCTACGCACACTCCGACCGATACGTATCCGCCTTCCCGGAGAATTCGTATCATAAGTGGTATCGGAGCCCAGGGTCATCTCCTTGGGCGATTTATTCAACGATTGCTTGTCGAAGAAAATAACTCTTGATTCTTGTCATCGGAAACCACACCTGAATTTCTTAATTCAGTTAAGGTTCTTGATCTTTCAACCAAATGGAGTTCGACGATATTTATATCTTGGCGATATTATGCGCCGCATTACACAGCGTACCGGAGTTCATGGGACATTCCGATCCAAAAGCAGGTGTTGATTGGCTCCACGTTTGTGAGGAGTTTTTCAACCACAATTCAATTCCAGTAGACCGCCGAGTCTCGTTGGCGACAAAACGCCTTCGTGGTCGCGCCTCGACTTGGTGGCAGAAATTGAAAACCAGCCGTTTACACCAAGGGAAACCCAAACTAAGAGACTGGAACAAATTCATAAAATACTTTACTCGGAAATTCATCCCCACAAATTCTCACCGCCACGATCCACCAACGGCACCACACCGAAAATTGGAGAAGTTCGGCGCCACCCCACCACCGGCATTCGATCTAAGGTCTTCCTCCATCAAGGAATTCCCAGCAGAATCTTTTTTAGATGAAGACAATGTCCCTACGGTCATTTTCAATAAAGTAGACGAGACAGAGTTTTCAACGGAGCAATTCAACGAAGAAGGTGAGTTGAGCCGTGTATCCCTAGTTGACGAACCTGGATCTTGCTACTTTGAGCATGAGCCAGTTGTTTGTGTTGGTCAATTTGACCAAGACGGACCAACTTATGTTAATGGTGAGGAACTTGATTCTATCCACGCCGATTCTGGAACTAAAATGGAGGAATTTGATTTCTTCTGGTCTCATTTGGCTACCGCCATTGATGGAGTTTTTGACAGTTCTTGTCAATGGGATGATGACAATTTACCTGTGCCGCCACCGCCATCTTCCCCAGTCTTGGCAGCCCAGATTGTCGCTATAACAGCAGTACCGGATCGAGATCCAGCTTCCCATGTCTCACAACCACCATGCCACACGACCATGCTTCATGAAATCCATAATTATGATGGACCACCTATTTTTGATAAAGACGAAGAACGGTACTATATTTACCCAGTGATTCCTGTTTATGATACCGAGCCTAAAGACGAGCCTTCCCAATATTTTGATGCGAAAGGTGATTCCGAGGCAATTTTCTTGGTTCTTGAAATTGCATCCAATGAGTTCAACCACGATGATAAAGATTTTGCCTCACAGAATAATAATAATTATTATTTCATTAATAATGATAGTTATTTGTTTGGTGATTCCCGGAGATCCCATACTACTTATCGTCTCAAGATTTTGGGCCATGTATGCACTGCAGACATTTTCGAGATCAAATACGTAGAGGCTTTAATTAATTATCTTGATGACGAAGGAAGTTCGGAATTGAGGACAATTCCCTTTAAAGAGGGAGGGGATGATACGAAATTAACCAGTCAAAATGAAGAAGACGGAGCAAGGATCAAAATAAACGGCCTTACAATGCGTCATGCACGTACGACAACATTTTTAGGCGAGAAAACGGACACAAGCCGGAAAAAGACACAACCTGCCGGAAAATGTCGTCGCTGTAGGAAAATGTCGAGTCTGTAGGAAAATATCGCACTTAGGAAAATGCCGAAACCTGCCGGCGACCCGGCAGTGTCGTCGGCACGGCCCGTCTGCGAGTCATCGCTTGACGAGTCATTGTCGGACGTCCTGTCGCGCCCGCGGCCGTGTCGATCGGACCGTCGAGTCACCGCTGCCGATGCGCGCGCGCCGTGTCAAGCGACACGGCCGTGTCCGGCGACACTTACTTTTTTTAATTGCTGATTTTTGTGTGTTTTGTCTTCTCTTTTCCTTTCTTTACTTATTTTAGGGATTGTGTTCCCATAATTTGTGATTGATGTTTCTTGTTTGTATTTTATTTGATTTGTTTTGATTATTCAAAGATTTTGTAATCTTTGAATTATTTTTTTTTTGTTTGGTTCCTTAAGTGGAAGACTTCACTCTTATAAGTAGTCTTCACTTAGCCTTGTAAGATATAGAGTATTATGAATTTGAATGTGAAAGAATACACTTTGTGTTTTCTATTCTTGGTAAATGATTTTTACCGAAACTTGATTTTTATTCGACGCGTTTTCGAATATTAATCCGATTGATTCTCAATAGGTCTTGAGAAGAAATCACCTTATCGAGTTATAGGTCTAATTCGATAAACCCTTGTTCTTGATCGTTCAAGTCTTCTTGATCGATATTATCAGTTTTTTTGATATTACTTCCATTTTCCATTTGTTCGAATTTTCCTCGTCATATTCGATATTACATCACAAAATACATCCAAAAACAACCAAATCGCAAAAAGCCTTCCGCTACGATATTCCTACGCACACTCCGACCGATACGTATCCGCCTTCCCGGAGAATTCGTATCACTCGTCCAGCTCCTTCTAGATGGCCGCCCCTTTTTCCTCCCCCTTTCCTTTGGTCATTGTCTCCACATGTTGGTGGATGGCTTATGTGAGTCAAAGGGACAAGATCATATTATTTATCTATATAGGTGATTTGGTCTTGATTGTGGAGGAGATTATGTAGAATAAAGTGAAGACTCTTATCACTTCTTCCTTACCCATTACATACGTGAGTTGAGCAAGTGAGAGAGAGAGAGAGAGAGAGAGAATAGTTTTCTCAATTGTCTTCATCTTCTTCTTCATTTCTTCTTGGCAATTCTTGGAGAAAAATCAAGATAAAATTGAGAGATATAGATTATACACTTAGAGTGCTATAATCAAAGCTTCATTACTTGATTCTAGCCGTAACCTTAGAGGTTAATCGGGTGTTGTCATTCCGGTCGTTTTTTCGGCGCGTGGCAAGTAGAGACGCGGTGCTTTCGGCGTTGGATCGTTCAAGAGCTTGGAGCGAATTGGATTTGTAGAGATCAAGCAAAGCTTGGGGAATATCTCAAGAGAAGGTGATACGGGGTTGACAAGTCCAAGATAAGAAGACGAGGTGATGATCGACGTAAGCGACCATACTACATACTTGGGCGAGAAGATAGGCATGAGGCTTGGAGTGACTTTGGTGGTCGGGCTCGGAATAACGTAGTTTATCATTTTTGTATTATTTATTTAATAAAGGGTGCGGCATGTGCAGCCCTAGGTTACCTTGTGTGTTATTTTCCTTAATCAGTAGTAGCCCAAACTTGTTTAAGGGGCGTTTTAGGGAGTAACCTTATTTATGTTACTAGGGTTTGGCGGCTATATATACATCATATAGCTCGGCCGATTTGATTATTGAATACACTTGATATTTTGGTCTCTTTGAGTTTTATTTGTTTGACGTGTCTCAAACACAAATTCTTGATTATTGTTCGACGCGATTTCGGACTATAATCCGATCAATTCTCAATAGGTCTTGAGAAGAGATCATCTTTGACGAGTTATAGGTCTAACTCGTTGAAATCGTTTATTGTTTGTCTGTTCATCCGATCGGAAACTGTTCTTGTTTGGACAGAATCCTTGGACTCATTCGTGGTGTTGTTCATCGGAGTATTATCCAATTTCTTGTTCGTGGGACTTGCTTCCATCTCTTTGAATCGCATAACTCATATTTGATCGAGGTTTATACCTGTTCTCTTGTTTTTATTAATATAAATTGAGATCCGTAACTTAGTGTCGGACCTATCATACGTTGAAATTGACTTGTTCGAAGTTGTTGTCCGGAGGCCGAGCGTGATTCCTGTTTTCTCCGCATTCTATCACAATTCGCTGTTCGGTACAGTTGTGGGTGAGTCTGTGTTGCTGTTGTTTCCCGTTTGACCTGCTGCTGTTTAGCTTTTGATTGTTGTTGTTCGCTACTACTGTAGCGAAAGGGGTAGTCGCTGTTTAGTCGTGATCGTTGCTATTCGCTACTGCTGTTGTGAAGGGTGGTTGCTGTTAGGAGTTGACTATTGCGGTTCATTATTGCTGTAGCAAGGGAAAGCCACTGTTTCAAGCCCATTCGATAGAGTGCGGTTCGCAAAGTTCTGCTTCCGCTTCGTCTCGATATAGGATTCGTATCATTAGTGGTATCGGAGCGCCACACACCTGAATTTCTTAATTTAGTTGGGATCCTTGATCCTCCAGCAGGATGGAGTTCAACGATGATTTTTTGAGCAAACTGCGCGACGCGCTACGGGACTTGCCGGAGCAACGCGATCAGCACTGGCACCCGAGACGAGGAGATTACGATCGTCCTACGCGTTAGTCTGACGAGTTCAAGGTGAACGAACTTCCAGAGTTCGTTGGGGGTACCGATCTAGAAGTGTACTTGGAGTGGGAACGGATAATCAACCACATGTTCGATTTCAAGGACCTTGATGATGAGAAAAGGTGTAAATATGCGATCCTAAAATTAAGTAGAGGCGCTTCTCTTTGGTTTGAAGGGGTCAAATCAAAAAGAGCTCATGATGGAAAAACAAAAATTAATTCGTTGGATTCTTTGAAACGGAAACTTCGCAAGAGATATGTCCCCACGTATCATAGGCTGACCCTATATCGCAAGATTGCCGACTGCGTGCAAGGAAAGATGAGTGTTAGTGAATATATTGATGAGTTCGAGAATTTGTCTTTGATGGGGGAATTGGAGGAGTACGAAGAACAGAAGATGGCACGCTTTCTGTGCGGTTTAAATCGAAACATAGCTAATTTGGTGGAGTTGTATCCGTATGCCGATTTTGACACCTTGTGCGGGTTGTGTTTGAAGGTTGAGGCTAAAAATAGAACGAGGGTTGGAGGTTCGAATATGGAGCAAAACAAGTCAAGCGGATGGACTAAACCTGAGTTCCCCTTAAAATTCGGAACCGCGAGTAGCGGCTCTAGTTCGGCTACCAAAACAGTGCCGACTTCAACCCCTAATCCGGTTCCTAAGGCTCCCAGCACGAATAAAGAGATGAGTCTATCGAAGGTGCGCTGTTTTAAATGTCAAGGTTTTGGCCATTATCAAAACACTTGTCCAAATAGACGAGTCGTGACATTGAGAGAGGCTCTCGCGGCCCGAGAGGAATTGTTAGACGAGGAGGAAGTAGAAGGGTTGGGTGATGTGTTTGATTTGGGAGGTGAAGAAGAAGAAGATTGTGAGGCGTTCGATGCTTTGAATTACGATACAGCCTTGGTCCTTCGCACTTTGCAAGCCAAGTCGGTTCCGAGCGAGTCAGAACAACGGGACCAAATATTCCATACGAAGTGTCAAGTTGGAGATAAGTGGTGTAGTCTGATTATTGACGGAGGGAGTTGCACCAATGTAGCTTCGAGTGAAATGGTGACGAAGCTTGGACTAACACCACAACTCACCCTAAGCCATATGCTTTACATTGGCTTGATGACGGAAGTAAGGTGAGGGTTTCGAAGCAAGTTCGGGTCGGATTGGCAATGGGTTCATATCGTGATGAGATATTATGTGATGTGATTCCGATGGATGCTTGTCACGTACTTTTGGGACGTCCTTGGTTATTTGATAGGGATGTTTTGCATCGGGGTAGGAGTAACGAATACGAGTTGCGAGATAAGGGAAAGAAGATCGTGTTGAAGCCGATGTCACCTCGAGCTGTTCGTTCCATAAGTGCCAAACGAGGGGAAAAGCCGAACCTCACCATGTTCGCTAGCGAGAGGGAAGTTGAACACGCTATGGAGAGTGGTGAGCGTGTTTACATGCTGGTGATAAAGGAGACTCGATATGATTTCGTGGTAGCGAAAGACGAGGATACAGTGGCTGACTAATTACATGAGTTCGCGGACGTCTTCCCTGAAGAATTGCCGTCGGGTTTGCCGCCAATTTGTGGAATTGAGCATCAAATCGACCTTATACTGGGTGCACCTCTTCCAAATAAGGCTGCCTATAGGTGTAATCCCGAGGAAACGAAGGAACTTCAGAGGCAGATTGAAGAACTAATGAGCCGCGGGTATGTTCGGGAGAGTTTAAGTCCATGTGCGGTTCCGGTTCTACTTGTTCCTTAGAAGGATGGGTCTTGGCGGATGTGTATCGATAGTCGGGCCATGAATAACATAACGATCAAGTATCGATTCCCGATGCCAAGGCTTGATGATATGTTGGACGAGCTACATGGCTCGATGGTTTTTTCTAAAGTCGATTTACGAAGTGGCTATCACCAGATTCGTATGCGGGAGGGAGATGAATGGAAGATGGCTTTCAAAACTAAGCATGGGGTGTATGAGTGGACCGTCATGCCATTTGGACTTACAAATGCCCCAAGTACTTTCATGCGTTTGATGAACGAAGTACTTAAGGCATTTTTGGGCAGATTTGTGGTTGTTTATTTGGATGATATTTTGGTTTATAGCCGGTCGGTGGAGGAGCATCTCGGACATCTACGGCAAGTATTCCAGACTCTTAGGTCTCAAAGGCTTGAAGAAAGAAAAGTGTGCGTTTCTTGTCGAGAGCATAACTTTTCTTGGCTATGTTGTTTCGAAGGATAGAGTGTCGGTTGATCAAGGTAAAATTGAAGCTATTAAGTCGTGGCCTATCCCTAAAACCGTGACTGAAGTTAGATCATTCCACGGTCTTGCCTCTTTTTATCGGAGGTTTATTCGATATTTCAGCACCATAACGAGTCATATAACAGAGTGTTTGAAGGAGGGTCCGTTTGTGTGGAGCAGGTCGGCCCAAGGGGCGTTTGAAAAGTTGAAGGCAAGGTTATGTGAAGCACCTATCTTGGCGTTACCCGATTTTGCACAGCCGTTCGAGGTGGAGTGTGATGCTAGTGGAGTTGGTATTGGGGCGGTCCTCATTCAAGGCAAGCAGCCTATTGCGTACTTTTCGGAGAAATTGAGTGGGGCTCGACTCAACTATTGTACTTATGACAAAGAGTTCTATGCCATAGTGAGAGATCTTGATCATTGGAGTCATTACCTTCGGCCGAAACATTTTATTCTACATTCGGACCACGAATCTTTGAAGTATATTAATGGGAAGTAGAAGTTGAGTCCGAGACATGCTAAGTGGGTGGAGTTCTTACAATCGTTTCACTTTTCATCGAAGTAAAAGGACGGTAAGAGCAATGTGGTGGCTGATGCGCTATCTAGGAGGTATGCTTTAATCTCTACCCTTGATGTTCGTTTGTTGGGGTTCGAAACATTGAAAGATTATTATGTTGATGATGCGGATTTTGGGGAGACTTTTGGCCGTTGCAAATCTGGTTCGTTTGGGGAGTTTGTGATACAGGAGGGATTTCTGTTTAAGGGGAATCGGCTTTGTTTGCCCAAGCATGCCGTTCGGGAGTTGTTGGTTCGTGAAGCTCATGGAGGGGGCTTGGCTGGTCACTTTGGCACGGCTAAGACCATGGGGGTGCTCCAGGAACATTTTTATTGGCCGAAGATGCAAGGGGACGTGGCTGACATTGTTGGCAAGTGTGTAACATGTCATATGGAGAAGAGCTCATTCAAGCCGGGTGAGTATATGCCTCTACCGATTCCGGAAAGGTCGTGGGAATATGTCTCGATGGATTTCATTGTTGCTTTGCCTCGAACCCAACGAGGTAAGGATGCGATTATGGTTGTTGTCGATCATTTTTTGAAGATGGCTCATTTTGTTTCTTGCCACAAAACCGATGATACGAGTAATGTTGCTGACTTGTATTTCCGAGAGGTGGTACGTTTACATGGAGTCCCGAAGACTATTGTTTCGGACCGGGACTCGAAGTTTCTGAGCTACTTTTGGAACACATTGTGGAGAAAGGTGGGAACCAAGCTTTTGTTTAGTACTTCGCATCACCCTCAAACCGATGGCCAGACAGAAGTAACCAATCGAACTTTGGGCACTTTATTACGTGGTCTTGTGATCAAGACACAAAAGGATTGGGACTTGAAGCTCGCACATGCGGAGTTTGCATATAATCGCTCTCCTACTCATGCCACAGCACACTCTCCATTTGAAGTAGTTTACGGGCTGAATCCTTATATGCCGTTAGATCTAATTCCATTACCGAGTGATGAGTTGGTGAATAAGGATGCGGAGTCGAAGCTGAAGTCAATGACGAAATTACCCGAGCAAGTAAGTAACCGAATAAAGGAGATAAATGAAACTTACAAAAGAAAGTCGAGCAAGCATAGAAAACCGAAATTATTCGAAGTTGGCGATTTGGTTTGGGTGCATTTGAGAAAGGAGCGATTTCCGAGTAAGCATAAGAACAAGTTGATGCCGCGAGCTGAGGGACCATTTAATTTAGTTGCGAAGGTGAACGACAATGCATACAAGGTAGAACTTCCGGGGGATTATGGGGTGCACGCTACTTTTAATGTAGGAGATCTCTCTCCTTATCTTGACGACGACGGGATTGCAGAATTGAGGACAATTCCTTTTAAAGGGGGAGAGGATGATACGAGGTTGACAAGTCCAAGAGAAGAATACGAGGTGATGATCGACGTAAGCGACCATACTACATACTTGGGCGAGAAGATAGGCACGAGGCTTGGAGTGACTTTGGTGGTGGAGCTCGGAATAATGTAGTTTATCATTTTTGTATTATTTATTTAATAAAGGGTGCAGCATGTGCAGCCCTAGGTTACCTTGTGTGTTATTT
Organism: Orobanche coerulescens; assembly: GCA_033398695.1. Classification (NCBI taxonomy): domain Eukaryota; kingdom Viridiplantae; phylum Streptophyta; class Magnoliopsida; order Lamiales; family Orobanchaceae; genus Orobanche; species Orobanche coerulescens. The sequence goes on from CM065803.1 coordinate 143,680,493, forward strand.
TCCTTAATCAGTAGTAGCCCAAACTTGTTTAAGGGGCGTTTTAGGGAGTAACCTTATTTATGTTACTAGGGTTTGGCGGCTATATATACATCATATAGCTCGGCCGATTTGATTATTGAATACACTTGATATTTTGCTCTCTTTGAGTTTTATTTGTTTGACGTGTCTCAAACACAAATTCTTGATTATTGTTCGACGCAATTTCGGATATAATCCGATCAATTCTCAATAGGTCTTGAGAAGAGATCGTCTTTGACGAGTTATAGGTCTAACTCGTTGAAATCGTTTATTATTTGTCTGTTCATCCGATCGGAAACTGTTCTTGTTTGGACAGAATCCTTGGAGTCGTTCGTGGTGTTGTTCATCGGAGTATTATCCAGTTTCTTGTTCGTGGGACTTGCTTCCATCTCGTTAAATCGCAAAACTCATATTTGATCGAGGTTTATACCTGTTCTCTTGTTGTTATTTATACAAATTGAGATCCGTAACTTAGTGTCGGACCTATCATACGTTGAAATTGACTTGTTCGAAGTTGCTGTCCGGAGGCCGAGCGTGATTCCTATTTTCTATGCATTCTATCACAATTCGCTGTTCGGTACAGTTGTGGGCGAGTCTGTGTTGCTGTTGTTTCCCGTTTGACCTGCCGTTGTTTAGATTTTGATTGTTGTTGTTCGTTACTGCGGTAGCAAAAGGGGTAGTCGCTGTTTAGTCGTGATTGTTGCTATTCGCTACTGCTGTTGTGAAGGGTGGTTGCTGTTAGGAGTTGACTGTTGCGGTTCATTATTCCTGTAGCGAGGGAAAGCCACTGTTTCGAGCCCATTCGATAGAGTGCGGTTCGCAAAGTTCTACTTCCGCTTCGTCTCGATACAGGATTCGTATCAGAAGGTGGAATCAACGGACTTCAAGTGTTAGTTTCTTACAACTCTTATTTTTCGTTTATATATTCGTATATACGTAGCTCGATCGATCCTCGTAGGGATTCAGATCGAATTAATTTTCGTTTTACCGCTTCCGCTGGGCCTTCGTTTTAGGCACCGAATCCCAACAGTGGTATCGGAGCGTAGGTCTTGCGATCGTATATACGATATTGGAATTTGGAATGCTTGATTAGATGGTGAATAATTTGGAATCATTTTAGTCATAATCGTGGTATATGTTTTTCGTTCGTTATAGTTGTATTTTTCGTAGGTTTATGTCTAAATATAAATCTTCTATTTCTTGGAAATATTATTTATATTGATAATATGAATGTTGGAAAATATAGATATTGGATATCCGATCGAAAAACTAGCCCCGAATTGCCGTTGGACGGTCCGGGAGAGGTCCGGAAGAAGGGGGCCGCGGCCCAGGGCTCGGGGGCCGCGACCCAGGGCTGCTGGGCAGCCCAGAGTTTACGGACAGGGGCCGTGGCCCGGTCTCGAGGCCATGGCCCGGGGCTGCTGGCGGCCACGCTTCTTTGGCTCGTTTCGGGTGCGGTCCAGCTCCTTTTCGGACCCTTTTCGGGCTTGTTTTCTTCGTGTATTCCTAAAAATGATTTCCCACATTTTAAATTGAATTTAATATGATTAAAATGATTTATGGTATTTCATTTTATAAGGGAAAATTGATTAATTGGAATACTTATGATCGACGGAATTATTTTGAACGTTTTTATATTACCGATAGTGTTAATCGATTGGATCGGTTCATATTGTTGATGGGATCAATGTATCTCTACGCTTTCCATTAATTTAGTATTTATTGGATGAATGCTTTTGAATGAGGATGTGGTTCGTTGACTTAGTTTTTGAATCGTTCGTTTTATTCGATTGGGTTGTAAAGGCCGTTTTGAGCCTATTTATTTTACCAGAAATATTTGTATCTAGGATGCAATTTGCAATGTAAAATTTATATGTAATGACGAAGACCGGAGGAAGATCCGTTTCGAGAAGATGAAGATTCAAGACGAAGACTTGTAATTAGATTACGGAGTTTTTGTTTTCTAGGAACGGTCCATGAACCACATGTTGGTAGCAACTAGGTTGTAAATGGTTGTTTTATATTGTATGAATGCCACAAACGCGCTTAAATGATTAATGTGCAAAGTGTAACGTTAATCGCGAAAATTCTCCCACAACAAATTATTAAGTTTATAAGGTTTCAAGGTTTTCCTTCCCTCTATCGAGCTTTTGGGAAATTGAAATCCAAACCAGATGTGCTATGCTTCTGAGTTATCGGGGTAGTCGTTCGGGGAGGACAGATAAATTACCGGGAGCGCATTGGATGCCTTCGGTTGGAACAAATTTTATCCCTAGAAACCTGATAGGTTGCCGGATAAGATTCAATTGTGAAACTGATTTGCGTCGATGGTATAAACTTAACTTGTTCACAAACCATAGAAACCGTATAGGTTGAGGGGAGTGAACAAGGGGAAAAAGAAGATCGAATCATCCATTAGATGGGTTGGTGTTGGACACCACTTTATGAAAATTAATATACTAGAAACCTGTTCGGTTGCCCTCTATTAAGATTTATAAAGAACTCGATCACCACTATGAAGTAGTGCGACGATACTTCCGGATTTCACATGGGAGTGTGTTTTTCCGATGAAAATAGTGGGAGCTAGGTAACAAGAATAGAAAAGACCTTAATTCTATACTCAAAACATAATTGAATGAGTCACTAATTAATCTATCATACTTAATGCAGACATAACTCTCAATATGACAATGAATCCACTCGCAATTCTACTTGAAAAGAACACCTTGATGGGACCTAACTTTGTGGATTGGCTCCGTAATATGATGATTGTCCTCAGTATAGAGGCACTGGGATACGTCTTGGAGACGGACATTCTGGCGCCTCCAATGCGGACAAGAGCCAATTAGGAAGAGATCGAAAACCACGAAAACTGGGTTAAGGATGACGTGAAAGTCCGTGCTTATATGATGGCTTCCATGTCTAATGAGCTTCAGAGAGCTCATGAGAAAATAACTTCTGCTAGGCAGATTCTATCTCACTTAACCGAGCTTTATGGTGAGCACAGCAGAATTGCTAGATATGAGATATCCAAGCAACTGTTCGGTGCAAGGATGAAGGAAGGTGAGAAAGTTGGGGAACACGTCCTCAAAATGATATCCATGATCGAGAGATTGGAGACTCTTGATTTTAAAATGGATACTTCTCTCCAAACCGACCTTATCCTTCAGTCTCTCCCTGATTCCTTCTCATAGTTTGTTATGAACTTCAACTGCAATGAGATTGCATGTAACTTAGCTGGGCTAATGAACAAACTGGTGACCGCTCAGTCTCATATGAAGACTCCGCGGATAAAGGAGTCTGCCCTTGTGATTTCTTCTGGACTTCGGAAGTCTAAGAATAAGAAGAAAAAGATCAAGAAGTAGACTGGACCACAAGTTAAGGACCTTAAAGGAAAGGGCAAGGCCCCGATGGTTCCAAAAGGCAAGAAGAAGAAAGATGCTTGTCTCAAGTGCGGTGAGCTGGGCCACTGGGCTAGAGACTGGCCGATTCTTCATGGCACTTCAGGTACAGAACTTTTAGTTTTGGAAACAAATTGTTCTTCTACTATATTTTCTACTTCCTGGATACTGGATTCTGGTGTTAGTTCTCATATTTGTACCGTGAATCAGGATCTGGAACAAAGTAGGAAGCTTGGAGCTGGAGAAGTTATGATCACAGTCGGAAGCAGGCATAGTGTCGAGGCGACCGACATAGGATCACTTCTTTTGGGTTTAGAATCCAGTTTTGTTCTGACTTTAGAAGATGTACTTGTTTTGCCCAAAGGGCACAAAAATATTATATCCATTCCGGTTATAGACCGAAAAGGCTTTTCATTTTTCATTGGTGATGGTTCCTGCAAAATTTATTTCAGAAATAAACTAGTGGGTACTGCTACATTGTTAAATGGATTTTATTGATACGGATTAAGTATAAAATTAGACGTAAACTCGTATGCAATGCAGCGGAAATATTGTTGATCCTCACAACTCTCGAATATGAGTAACACTCGTAAGAAATAACTGAAAGTAGGGCAATTCGGTCGTGTAATTAAGAACAATGTGATGATGATTATCAAACTAGACCTATAGTTTGATAAGGTGATTTCTTCTCAAGACCTATTGAGAATCAATCGGATTAATACTCGAAAACGCGTCGAATAAAAATCAAAGGTTTGATGAAAAGCATTCAACAATGGTGAAAACACAAAGTGTATTCTTTTTTTTCAACATACAATGTCTTCTACAAAGCAACTCAAAGGATACTTATAGGAGATGTAGCCTTCTAACCAACTAAGGAATCAAAGATTACATGATCTTGACATGACAACCAAACATCAAAATAAAAATAAGAATGGATCAAACAAATGGGAGGGAATCACACAATAAACATAGTTATAAGTCACCCCACATAACATGTAAGTCTAATCATGGCATGTGAGGGAAGGGAAAACAAAACAACAAACAAAAACTAACAATAAAATAGGTTGGCCGGCTGCTGGACTCGACCGTGTCCGAGACACGGCCGCGGCGCTCGCATCCTGGTCGGCGGTGACTCGACCATGTCGCCTGGAACATGGTCGGGTGTCTGGGCAGTCATTTTCGGCATTCTGGGCAAGTAGGACTCGACCGTGTCTTGGGACACAGTCGGGTTGGTCAGGCAGTTTGTCGGCAATTTCCAAAAGAGTTCGACTCGGCCGTGTCTCGGGACACGGTCGAGTCCGGCGGGCAGTCAGTTTCACATATCCGGGACATCTCGGCACGGGCCGTGTCGGACGACATAGCCGAGTTCGGCCGGCAGTGTACCAAGGCCTTCCGGCATAGCATGACACGGGCCGTGTCATATGACACGGGCCCTGTCATATGACACGACCGAGACTTGGCAACTTGTTCCTCCTCGTTTTGTGTCCATTTTCTCACCGAAGTACGTAGATGCATATGCATACAATGTTGTATCATTACTTACATCAATTCTTACTTTGTTTTCTTCATTTGGATATGTCAATATCGCATCATGTATCATCTAAATCTCAGCAACCAAGTAGTTGTGAATACTATGACTAGAAAACGTGGTAGGGATGAAACCAATCAAGTTTTGAAATGGCATCTTAAACTTGGTCATGTTGGTCAGACTAAGGTTTACAAGATGGAAAAAGATGGACTTATGGGTTCATTGGGATCGGATCCCTTTCCTACTTGTGAATCTTGCCTTAAAAGGCAAAATGACTAGGTCCCCCTTCACAGTGACTTTTGAAAGAGCCGCTGATGAACTGGGATTAATCCATATTGACGTATGTGGTGCTTTGGAAGCAGCATGTGACGGATATCAATATTTCATTACGTTTACGGATGATGATACTAGGTATGGTTTTGTATACTTAATGAAACATAAATTTGAGGCTTCCAGGAATTCAAGGCCCTAGTCGAGAAACAAGCTGGTAATCATATCAAAGCACTTCGATCGGACCGAGGTGGCGAGTATATGAGTACGGAGTTTGACGAGTTCCTTAAGGAACATGAAATAGTTTCATAACTAACACCTCCAGGTACTCCTCAGTTAAATGGTGTGTCAGAAAGAAGGAACCGGATCTTGTTAAACATGGTTCGTTCCATGCTGGGCTATACTGACTTACCGATTTACTTGTGGGGGTATGCACTCCTGACTGTCGCTTACATCTTGAACAGATGTCCTTCCAAATCCGTTCCTAAAACTCCATATGAGATGTGGGAGGGAAGGAAACCAAGTCTTAATCATATTATGATTTGGGGATGTCTCGCCTATGTCAAGAAGACTAAGGTGGAGAAGTTGGAAGCTAGGTCTGCGAAGGGACGTTTCATTGGATTCCCGTCTGGGACGATGGGATATCTATTCTACATGCCCGAAGATCAAATGATGGTTGTTGCTTTACAAGCACACTTCCTGGAAGATGAGTTCATTCAGGAAGGCGGAGCAGGTAGAAGTATTTCTTTAGAAGAATACAATGAAACTCCTCGGGAGACACCTGTGCAAGAAACTGGAACCGAACCTTCTGAAACACAAGTACAACCACCTCGTAGGTCTAGTAGGGTGTCTCATTTACCTGAGAGGTATGGGCTTGTGCACTTGGAGGAGCTGGGTCTCCATGAGGTTCCAAGTGATAGCCAAGAGAGCGACCCAACCACCTATGACCAAGCGATGGTGGATGTAGACTCTGCGAAATGGCATGAAGCTATGGAAGCTGAGATAGACTCGATGCATGTCAATCAGGTCTGGACTCTAGTAGACTGCCCTAAGGGCATAGTGCCGATTGGGAACAAGCAGATATACAAGAGAAAGACTGATGGTGATGGCAAGGTTGACGCCTATAAGGCCAGGCTTGTGGCAAAGGGTTATACCCAGAAAGAAGGAATCGATTACCACGATGCCTTATCGCCCTTAGCTGAAGAGATAAATTCACCACTAGAAGGGGGGTTGAATAGTGGTAATGCGGAATACAGAAATTTCTTGCGAATAAATAGAAAATAATGCAGAATTTAAAGACTCAAGAATTTATAGAGGTTCGGCAACTTGCCTACGTCCTCTCTCCGACTTTCTTTTTCTATTGGCTTAAGAACAACCACAATCCTGACTCGTCTTCTATCGGTCCGAGTTCACAACCGTTACAATCGCTTGTCTTCTATCGGTCCAAGCTCAACCTCTCTCTCAATATAAATGTTTGTTTATCTAGTGTTCTATAGGAACTAGATAATCCTCACTATACGAATATAGGAGTATAATCCTAACAATGCCGGATCAAAGATCCTAATAACACCGGATTAGTGACTCTTGATTCGTTTCTTTTACGCTCAAGTGTAAGTGATGCAACACTTACAATCAAATGAAAGAATACAAAGAATAGTAGATATTACAATGAAAATCACTCTTGTATCTTTCTTTTCTCACAACTTGAAATGCAATAAACGATATAAAACTGAGCTCAAGTATGCTTTGATTGCTTGTATGCTTGTATGCTTGAATGCTTGAAGTTGTTGTTTGATACCCAAGTCCTTTGGGTATTTATAGGTGAGAGCCATCCTTCAAATGCTGAAAAACATATTATTAGCGTGCGCTAATAATGTCCTGTAGCGTCTTATCGATTTTGACTTGGCTTCTCTGAACGGTCACAAAGACTGTTGCAACGGTAAAATAGTATGGCCAGCGTGCGCTAGTCATGTATCGGTAGCGTGCGTTAACGTCTGGTCAACAAGTCTTCAATCTTGACTTTGAAAATGTCCGATTGTCTCTCCAACGACTCTTTATCCAACGGCTAGATTTGAGATTAGCATGCGCTAGCAAGTATGCATAGCGTGCGCTAGCATTAATTAAATCCAACTTTTCCAGATTTTCCGGATCTTCATTGACTCTTGCCTTCCAATGGTAGAAAATCAAACGGTAATATGCTGACTCCTTTTAGCGTGCGCTAATGCCTATACCTTAGCGTGCGCTAATAATTTCTTTCGATGCGTCGTTACCACGTAGCGTGCGTAAAGGCCTTAACATATTGAGTCCGGTAGCTCTTGGACTACCGACCGTGATATCGGTAGCGTGCGCAAGAGCGAAGCGATGCGTGCGCTACATCCTTGTTTTAGCGTACGTAAGTTGATATGTGTAGCGTGCGCAAACTCCATTTCCGATTTCCTTCCAAACCTCACTGTCTTCTGGAATAATGCGATAGCGTGCGTTAATATGGATTGTATAGCGTGCGCTAACTGTAGTTGTTTAGCGTGCGCTAACATTGAATGACTTGCGTGCGCTATCCATCAGGTGACTTCACTTGGCTGCAGCTGACTGTCTGGGCTGTATATGTATATCCCGATAGCGTGCGCTACTATAAGATGAGTAGCGTGCGCTAACATTATTTAGCTCCTTCAAAATACTATCGATCTGAGATTGATCTAATTAAATGTTTTGAATGGAATAATCATCAAAATACATTTTGAGTCAACAATCTCCCCCTTTTTGATGATGTCAAAACATTTAATTAATACCTGCAAAAATATTTTAAATGATTCGAATCAAGGTAAACTTGTTCGATATATTAGTATATTTTGGTTTTTGGAGTATTCTCCCCCTTTTTGACATAAACAAAAAGGAACCCCCCCTGAATTGTTGCGTTATAACAAATATCAACGAAAATGCCATTATTCAAAGTGAAATTACGTAAACAACAAATGCCAAATGAAGTGAAATGCGAATATCATTAAGATGGAATTCAAGCAATACATAGAGTTTTCATGGCATGAGACATAAAGATTATTCGAACAATAAGATTCTACAACCAAGCATCAAAATCCTCAAATCTAAGGGTCGGAAGAAGACGAGGGGAAAGGAAACGAAGGGTGTGTGTAACGGATGAAATCGGATATCAACCCGCGAACTTCCCGGACTTTCGAACGAAGAGCCCGAACATCCTCTCGAATTTCAGCCTGAGAGGTCTCGATGCTCCGCATCCGAGCGCAAAGGTCGCTTTCCTCTTCCTCCGAGACAACATCTCTCATCGGGCGCTTCCCTTTCGAAGTGGGCTTCCTCACGAACTCCCCGGTTTGCATCTCTCGAAGAGTATGAGGTCCCCGGCGAGTGATTTTCTCCTCTGCAGTAGGCATGCACGATCCTTTTTCCACTTGGTCGTCGTCGCGAAGATACGGGAATAGGATCCAGCCTCGGTTGGACGTCCGGACATAGTGCATAGCCTTAAGCGAAGAGTCCGAAATCTCATGACCGAGAGAGACGAGGACAGCCTTGTCTTTCGACAAATCGACATGGTGAAAACTGAATATGGCCGTGAGAATGGAGCCATAAGGCATTCCAGCCTTGCGGGAGCGAGATGCGTAGTTTTTCGACCGAAAAAGGTCGCCCTTCACCTTCATCCAGCTGATGATGATATCGGCAAAATTCACTTTATCATCATTAAGAACTCGATACACCACATGCTTGTCGACTCCCACTAATTTGTGCTGGGAATTCACCTTCGGCATTAAGCACTTTGTGAGAGCTACTAGGAGTAGACGAATGTTGATCCCAAAATCATTGTTTTCGTTGAAATCGTACGTTATTTCAATAAGAGCATTTGAGATAAGGAATTCTTTGACATCGATTTCCGACTCGATATCATCGGCAATAGTTTTTCCAGTACACACAAATCCGTCAGATGATAAACCAAAAATTTGCGACAAAATATCCGAGGAAACTTTCACTCGTGTTCCTCCGACAAAACTTCCTAAAACAAGGGATGAAGACCCTTCACTTTCGGCCACATGGAGATTGGCATAGAATTCTCGGACAAGTTCAGGGAAAATGGGGTTTTTACATTCTACAAAACGGGCAATTCCAAGCGAAGAGAAGAAATTAGAGATATCGACATTTACCCGTTCCAGACTCGAAAGGTTGAAGAAATAACAGTCCGTAATGTGTTCTTGTGGAAGGATTTCAAAGAATACCCTCGAGGCGGTGGATGAGATGAAACGAGTAGCATCATATTGTGCGTTGAGAGGACGTTTGAGGTTATTGTATGTTTTTGCCATGGCTGTTCGGTTCTTGCTCGACATCAATCGGAGAGGAATTGAAGATCTGAGGAAGTTTGAAGAATCCGATTAGCGGCTAGGGTTTCTCTGAAAAGAGTGTTTTTACGATTGCGTGCGTTAGAAAGGATGAGTGTGTTTCTGGGTTGTACTGAATATATATAGTCAACGGATTTTTAGTTAGCATACGCTAGGAACAAAGAGTTAGCGTACGTTAGGTATAAAATGAAAAGCTTACTGGACTGTCCAGTAGCTAATATGGAATTCGAAAAGTTTTTAATTAGCGTACGCAAAGAAGTGATGTTAGCATACGCTATCGAAAGCAAGTTTTAGCGCGCGTTAAGAAAGTGAAGCTAGCGCGCGCTAGCGAGTGAACCGAATCAAGGATTTTGATATTTTGAGTAGTAAGCTTATTTCAAAAGTTGTCTACATGTCCCATACCAAGTTGTAAACGAATGAAATTAAATGATTCTTCGGGAAGAGGTTTTGTAAAGATATCAGCAAGTTGATCCTTCGTCCCGACAAAAATTAAACAGATATCTTTTTTCTGAACATGATCACGTAAAAAATGATGTCTAATATCTATATGTTTGGTTCTACTATGCAACACACGATTTCTGCTCATATTAATTGCACTAGTGTTATCACATAGGATTGGGGTATTTTCAAAATGTATGCCGTAAAAATTGCTTCGGCCCAAAAGTATCGTGGAAGAGAGTATTCATTAAGCATTGTTCTCGACATTTCTTCCAAAGATCGGTTTTTCCTTTCAACAACTCCATTTTGTTGAGGCGTTCTAGGAGCCGAAAAATTATGATTAATACCGTATTTATCACATAAAAGTTCAAACGGGGTGCAATCAAATTCACCTCCGTGATCGGTGCGAATAGAAATTATGGAGAGATTTATCTCATTTGATACCAAACGACACCATTTAGAAAATTCGGAAAATGCATCATCCTTATGTGCTAAAAATCTAACCCAAGTAAATCGAGAGAAATCATCAACAATAACCAAAGTGTAAAGTTTACCATTTAAACTAACATGTCTAGATGGTCGATCAAATCCATATGCACAAGTTCAAGAACTCGACTAGTGGAAACCTCGAATTTTGGTTTGAAAGATTCTCGAGTGTGTTTCCCTTTTATGCATGATTCACACAAATGCTTTCTATCAAACTTGAGTTTGGGCAATCCACGAACAAGGTCGTGTCTAGATAAAATAGAGATAATAGGTAAAGAAGTATGCCCCAATTTTCGATGCCATAAATATGCATTGTCATCCAAGGTAATAAGACATTTTTCATTGAATGAACTTTTATCGTTAAGATCAACAATATAGATGTTTCCACATCTCAAACCAATGAATGCAATTTTATTATTTCTAAATGCCGTGCAATGCGTTTGCTCGAATAGAATTTTAAAACCTTCATCACAAAGTTGCGAAACGCTAAGGAGATTATGATGCAAACCTTCAACAAATAGTACTTTGTTGATAGAAGGAGACGGTTCCTTACCGACTTTGCCGATGCCTTTGATTTTTTCTTTTTGATTATCTCCAAAGGTCACATGTCCTTGATCTTGATATTCGAGGTCTTCAAATAAGTCCTCGGATCCGCACATGTGCCTTGAGCATCCGCTATCAATGTACCACTTGTTTTTCCTTGGTGCTGGTACCTACAAAAATAGAGTTTCTCGGTTGTTTCGGTACCCAAGCCCGTTTGGGTCCTCCAAAGTTAACTATGCTTATAGCATTCGGAACAATTGTCCCTTTAGGAACCCATATTTGCTTAACTTTGATGGTTCTTAACTTTGAATGAGTATTAACATTGTGAACTCGTTTGAAAGAAACTTTTGAGTTCTCGGTTTCGGTTTTCTTTATTTTGTCAAGGTTGATAAGGGATTGTTCCCGTTTAAAAGGGTCGAAACCAAGACCGTGTTTGAGCAAGGGCGATTTTTGAATAGATAGGAGCCTTTCGAATTTCTCGTTTCCGAGAGTAAATTTGTTCAAAATATATTTTAGCTCCTTTTGAGTTTTTGTTAACTCGATTTTCAAAACATTTTCTTTTTCAAGGCATGATGTATGGTCGATCTCGATAGTTTTGCCTTTGTTTTGAAGAGAGGAATTTTCGAGTTCTAGAGATTTAATTTTTCTCTTTAAGGATATGTTTAATTTAACCATCTCGTCATACTCCGTATTCAAGGATTCAAACGCACTCAATAACTCATCATCATGATGAACTTCTTGTGAATCACAAAAATCAAAAGAGTCATATTCGTCATCATTGAGTTTAGAACTTACCTCGATATTACTTTCGGAGTCGAGGGGCATGAATGCAAGATTTGCGTCTAGAGATCTTTCAATCTCCTCCTCGTCATCACTCCAAGAAGCGATTAGGACCTCCTTCTTTTTGAATCTTTCCATTTGAGGTTTTGAAGAGGATCCTCGGCATTCTTTGGCATAGTGACCGGCTTGACCGCATTTCCGACAATTATTGTCGAACTTCTTGATGGGAGTATATCCACTCTTCTTTTTCTCCGGTTTGCCATCCCGACCAAGAAAACTTCGCCTCTTTTGAATTAGGTTTTTATACCTTCTAAAATTTTTGGCATAGAGAGCCAGTTCCTCGTCGTCTTCATCTTCGGGAACATCTTCCTCAACGTCGCTATCAACATTGAATGCGACTACTCTTTCCCGAGGCTTTGGTTTTGTGCCTCTAGACTTGAGAACGATCTCATAATTGATGAGTGACCCGATGAGGGCACTAAATTCGAGCTTGTTGAGATCTTTGGACTCCATGATCGCGGTGACCGTGGCATCCCATTCTCGTGGCAACGATCGAAGAATTTTCTTAGCTTTGTCGCTGCTCGATATAGGCTTTCCGAAAGATGCAAGACCATTTTTTATAGCCGAAAATCGATCCAACATATTTGTAATCGTTTCCTCGTCTTTCATGGAAAATAATTCGTAGTCATGGAGTAACATGTTGATTTTGGTCTCCTTGACTTGGGTGGTTCCCTCATGAGTGACTTCGAGAATTTCCCAAATTTCTTTTGCACTTTCATAGGACGATATCCTATTGAGTTCTTCGGGATTAAGAGCGCAATAGAGAAGTTGAGTAGCTCGTGAGTTGACGTGCGTGTTTCTCCAATCCTCGTCGTTGAATTCTTCGATCTTTTTCAACGATCCATCCTCTTTCTTAGCAAGTTTAGGACCAAGAGCAATAACTTTCCATATTTCAATATCGTAGGCTTGAACGAAAATCGCCATCTTCTTTTTCCACGTCATGAAATTGGAACCGTCGAAGAAAGGAGGACGGTTTAGAGCATTTCCTTCAATTTAGCCAAGAAGTGCCATTTGCGGATCTTTTTCTCTTAGGTGGTTAAACCTTTAAAAAGAGACCCGCTCCGATACCAACTGAAGAGATAAATACACCACTAGAAGGGGGGTTGAATAGTGGTAATGCGGAATACCGAAATTTCTTGCGAATAAATAGAAAATAATGCGGAATTTAAAGACTCAAGAATTTATAGAGGTTCGGAAACTTGCCTACGTCCTCTCTCCGACTTTCTTTTTCTATTGGCTTAAGAACAACCACAATCTTGACTCGTCTTCTATCGGTCCGAGTTCACAACCGTTACAATCGCTTGTCTTCTATCGGTCCAAGCTCAACCTCTCTCTCAATATAAATGTTTGTTTATCTAGTGTTCTATAGGAACTAGATAATCCTCACTATACGAATATGGGAGTATAATCCTAACAATGCCGGATCAAAGATCCTAATAACACCGGATTAGTGACTCCTGATTCGTTTCTTTTACGCTCAAGTGTAAGTGATGCAACACTTACAATCAAATGAAAGAATACAAAGAATAGTAGATATTACAATGAAAATCACTCTTGTATCTTTCTTTTCTCACAACTTGAAATGCAATAAACGATATAAAACTGAGCTCAAATATGCTTTGATTGCTTGTATGCTTGTATGCTTGAATGCTTGAAGTTGTTGTTTGATACCCAAGTCCTTTGGGTATTTATAGGTGAGAGCCATCCTTCAAATGCTGAAAAACATATTATTAGCATACGCTAATAATGTCCTGTAGCGTGCGCTATCGATTTTTGACTTGGCTTCTCTGAACGGTCACAAAGATTGTTGCAACGGTAAAATAGTATGGCTAGCGTGCGCTAGTCATGTATCGGTAGCGTGCGTTAACGTCTGGTCAACAAGTCTTCAATCTTGACTTTGAAAATGTCCGATTGTCTCTCCAACGACTCTTTATCCAACGGCTAGATTTGAGATTAGCGTGCGCTAGCAAGTATGCATAGCATGCGCTAGCATTAATTAAATCCAACTTTGCCAGATTTTCTGGATCTTCATTGACTCTTCCCTTCCAACGGTAGAAAATCAAACGGTAATATGCTGGCTCCTTTTAGCGTGCGCTAATGCCTATACCTTAGCGTGCGCTAATAATTTCTTTCAGTAATGTACGTTACCCTGTGTAGCGTACGTAAAGGCCTTAACATATTGAGTCCAGTAGCTACTGGACTACTGACCGTGATATCGGTAGCGTGCGCAAGAGCTGAGCAGTAACGTGCGCTACATCCTTGTTTTAGCGTACGTAAGTTGATATGTGTAGCGTGCGCAAACTCCATTTCCGATTTCCTTCCAAACCTCACTGTCTTCTGGAATAATGCGATAGCGTGCGTTAATATAGATTGTATAGCGTGCGCTAACTGTAGTTGTTTAGCGTGCGCTAACATTAATGACTTGCGTGCGCTATCCATCAGGTGACTTCACTTGGCTGCAGCTGACTGTCTGGGCTGTATATGTATATCCCGATAGCGTGCGCTACTATAAGATGAGTAGCGTGCGCTAACATTATTTAGATCCTTCAAAATACTATCGATCTGAGATTGATCTAATTAAATGTTTTGAATGGAATAATCATCAAAATACATTTTGAGTCAACAGTAGCCATGATCAAGTCTATTCGCATGATGCTTGCTATAACTGCCTAACACGATTATGAGATATGGCAAATGGACGTAAAGACGACTTTCCTTAATGGATTCATCGAGGAGGAAATCTATATGGAGCAGCCTAAAGGCTTTGTGTCTGAAGTCGATATTCAGAAAGTGTGCAAGCTTCAGCGTTCCATTTATGGACTGAAGCAAGCATCGCATAGTTGGAACCTTTGTTTTGACGAGGCGGTCAAAGAGTTTGACTTCGTGCAAAATGAAGAGGAACCTTGTGTATACAAGAGGGTTAGTTGGAGCAAGATCGCATTCTTAGTACTATATGTGGATGACATTCTACTAATAGGAAATGATGTGGGAATGCTCAGTTCTGTGAAAGCTTGGCTTTCGAGTAATTTATCCATGAAAGACTTAGGAGAAGCTACCTATATTCTTGGTATTCGGGTCTACCGGGATAGAGCGAAGAGAACAATAGGTCTTTCCCAAGCCCTCTATATAGATAAAATCTTAAAGCGATTTAAGATGGATGATTCTAAAAGAGGGTTCCTACCGATGCGACATGGAATAAAACTCTCCTTGAAGATGTGTCCTCAAAGTGAGGAACAACGAAAGGAAATGAGTAATATACCATATGCTTCGGCCGTGGGTAGCCTTATGTATGCTATGTTGTGTACAAGACCTGACATCGCGCATGCTGTGAGCGTGGTGAGTAGGTTTCAGGCATACCCAGGTAGGGAACATTGGACCGCCATAAAGAACGTTCTCAAGTACTTAAGAAGGACTAGAGATATGGTTCTGATGCATGGCGGTGGAGAATTGGATGTGGTGGGATTCACTGATTCAGACTTCCAAGGACTGAAGGATGACTCAATGTCTACTTCTAGCTACATATTTACTCTTAATGGAGGAGCAGTATCTTGGCGTAGCGCCAAGCAAAGCGCGACTACTGATTCCACCTGTCAGGCTGAGTATCAAGCAGCCTCGGAGGCTTCCAAGGAAGGGTTCTGGATTAAGAAGTTTTTGGGAGAACTTCAAGTGATACCATGTGCTGAGCTGCCTGTTCCGCTGTACTGCGACAACGACGGAGCTGTAGAGCATGCCAAGGAGCCAAGGTTTCACAACAGCACCAAACATATTGAGTGTAAGTATCATCTCGTAAGAGAATTTGTTCGCAAGGGATATATTGTGCTGCACAGAGTAGACTCAGCCGACAATATCGCCGATCCACTGACGAAGCCACTTTCTCAGACTAGCTTGGAGCGTCATCTGGGGAACATGGGTATTAGATACCATAGTGTGTGGCATTGAGTGCAAGTGGGAGATTGTTAGGAGTATGCCCTCGAATGCCACTCAGAGGATCTTGAGTGAGGGCATTGTACTTGTAATTATGTAAATCATTAATATAAGGCAATGGATGTTTCTTTATTTACTGGTAGTTACTGGCATTCCTAACTCGTAAATATACATATAGAAACTAGTCCGTGTATTTGAGAGCAAAACGTTCCACTCCTTATTGGATAAGGGGGTCGGCACTGGAAAGGTTTATAGCTCAAATACTTAATCGTTCACAAGTCGATGAAACTTCACTGGGCGTTAAGTTTATGTGAAGACGTGTATGACGTGTTCTTTGACATGGAGAGTGCCTGTCGAACACTGATGGTTAGTGGGAGCACACGTTATAGGTATATTAATTGGATTAGTATACTCGAACCGACTCACCCTCGATTCGTCACACGGATTTCACTCCGGGACAGTCAATGACGGAATCGAAAGGTGTGATAGGTATTCATGAACCTTCGACTTGAGGATTTAGTAGGGATGTGCTTGTGACGTCAAGATTTTCATTAGAGTAGTTTGACCCTATAAACCGGGAGTTGGGGGTCAACCCCGACGTGCATCTTAACGGGCAAGTAGCAGGTCCTACTGAATACCAATATAGAATTCTTTCTCCCGTTAGTGGGCGGGTTATATGTCCTATGCGGTTATTGGCATATGAGATCATAAGTCTTTGGCCAAGCATTGGAGCTAGTTGTATTGGATACACGAGAGCTCGATGATCTCAATTTGCATTAACGCATGCATAGCGTCAAGTACAGATAAGGTTTGACTGACTGTGACCCTATAACTTGATCGGGACATTTGAAAGAAGGGTTTATACATATACTGGTATTCACGATATAATGGTTCTTGAATGATCCCAATCATTCGTTCTCAGTTGGGGTACAGTGTAGGCCGCCAGGCTGGCTAGGTGGTGCTACTACTCTTTGGTTCCTCCCATTATTGACTGAGACGAACCTACTGAGTCGCCCATTAGGATTGACGACGGAATGAATCGAGCTTAATCTCTCATTATGAATATTAGATATTGGATATCTAATTTGGGACATTGTATGTCTAAATTGATTTATTGGATAAAATTTATGGCCTAATTAATTAAATAAATTACCGGGTGATTAATTTAATTCATGAATATAATTATTTCTTGGAGAAATTAATTATGTCATTATGTATTTGATATGATTAATTAATTAGATTAATTAATCGATATAAATATATCTGGACTGAATCTGAGTTTATCTATTTGGACTCACGGGAGTCCAGAACGGACCGAACTCGTCCAGCTCCTTCTAGATGGCCACCCATTTTTCCTCCCCCTTTCCTTTGGTCATTGTCTCTACATGTTGGTCGATGACTTATGTGAGTCAAAGGGACAAGATCATATTATTTATCTATATAGGTGATTTGGTCTTGATTGTGGAGGAGATTATGTAGAATAAAGTGAATACTCTTATCACTTCTTCCTTACCCATTACATACGTGAGTTGAGCAAGTGTGAGAGAGAGAAAATAGTTTTCTCAATTGTTTTCATCTTCTTCTTCATTTCTTCTTGGCAATTCTTGGAGAAAAATCAAGATAAAATTGAGAGATATAGATTATACACTTAGAGTGCTATAATCAAAGCTTCATTACTTGATTCTAGCCGTAACCTTAGAGATTAATCGGGTGTTGTCATTTCGGTCATTTTTCCGGCGCGTGGCAAGTAGAGACGCGGTGCTTTTGACGTTGGATCGTTCAAGAGCTTGGAGCGGATTGTATTCGTAGAGATCAAGCAAAGCTTGGGGAATAGCTCAAGAGAAGGTTACCATTTAATCAACGGACTTCAAGGGTTAGTTTCTTACAACTCTTGCTTTTCGTTTATATATTCGTATATACGTAGCTCGATCGATCCTCGCAGGGATTCGGATCGAATTAATTTTCGTTTTACCGCTTCCGCTGGGCCTTCGTTTTAGGCACCGAATCCCAACACCAATACCATCAAATATCTTCTCCAGCTTAACTAACCAATGATCCGAGTTGTTTGCATCACCGGAACCATTGAATCTGGAAGGATTCATCTTCATGACTTATTGCAGCCATCAATAGTAGTCTTGCTAGTATGAATATTCTGCACCACTTGGGCCAACTGATGCACCTGAGTCACAACCTGTTGAAGCACATTAGGTACCTCCGTCTTTGCACTCGCACTCGTACCTCCTGATAGGTTTGGGCCTGGATTAGTCACAGAATGAGATGCCGAATCAGGTACGGACATCTCTGGTTCGGGCACCACTACCCTACCACGGCCTCGACCGCGTTGACGATTAGCTCTACCTCACAACATACTGGAGAAACAAACAGTCCAGTAAGGGGATAATTGCAACAATGGGTACACAATTGTAACACCCCCAAGTTATTCAGGGTATATTACAGCGCCGTGAGCCCCGCCGTGGGACCCACAAGGCTAAACATACGCGGAACTATAAACTTGACCGAGAAGGTCTA
Source organism: Orobanche coerulescens (assembly GCA_033398695.1). Taxonomy (NCBI): domain Eukaryota; kingdom Viridiplantae; phylum Streptophyta; class Magnoliopsida; order Lamiales; family Orobanchaceae; genus Orobanche; species Orobanche coerulescens. The sequence continues at coordinate 143,698,825 of CM065803.1, forward strand.
CATACAATGGAAAGAAAGACGATACAAATGGTATTCAAAACCATAACCAATGAAACCATATACATCACTGCACAAATCAATACCTCGGCAACACAGGCCGGAACATCAAGGAAACTGAAATACAATACTCGAGTATTTAAAAATCCATTCCAGTACAACAACACTGAATGGAGGAATCCAAGAAAAATAACCGGAGACAAGACACAGTATCACACTTGCCCATCATCTTCATGCCGACCCGATACCCGCCTGTTCGTTCTCCTGGAACCTGAAATACATGAAACGTATTTCCCCCATAAAGGGGTTAGCCGTCGAATAGCTAGTGCAAGTATATCAATATGAAACACAATACTCCTCGACAATAAAGTAAATGTAACCGTCAATTCATCAATTCAAGACTAGTATTCCGGAATGACTAAAATCTCAAGACGTATGTGAATGCCGTAGAAACGGTTCGTTCATATCATACGCCGTTACATGTAGGAATGCCGTCAAAACGGTTCGTTCATTACATGCCAACAATATTTCATATGAATGCCGTAGAAACGGTTCATTCATATCAACCGTGGAATCGCACCAGAGGCTACGAAACCCTCAGGGGACCCGTCGGCCCGCCCCAGAGTGGCTAGAAATAATCATACCATCAATATTTCATACTTTCAAAGTCGAGAACGCACATTCATAAATATATACTTGCCTTTGAGACATCGAGAAATCGAATGGAGGAAGGGTATGAGTTCGGTAGGTCCAAGAACGCGCTTCCGGCACCTAAACGATTCGCAAGGAAATGATAATTAATTATCCATACTCAAATTACATGAAGAGACTCCCGAAACTCGTCTACGATTCAAGAGAATACACGGGTGAACAACTAAAGGTTGGGAAATCGCCCAAACTCCCACAAGTTCGAAAACGGCACAACCCAACCCGTAAAATCATAAGAAAAACATGCATACGGCATAGATATATCATAATCTCAAGGTTCTCAAGCTTCAAACTGGATAAATCGGACGAATCTTCGAAAACCCCCAAAATCCAACACAATATTCAAAGTGTTCTTCAATAATCTTTCAATAATCCGATGAATACTCAAACGTGTCCATAATCATGCGTATATCACTTCATACACCATGATTTTAACATCCAAAACATCATTACCCAATACAAAATCGAAATCCAAGATGTTGAAGAAATTACATCTTGAAGATCCAAGCACTATGATTCGAAGAATACGCGATAGCTTGATGATCCGAGCTTCCCCACCAAATGAAAATGATAAAAATTCAATACTCAAAAGGTAGATGATGCAAAGTTCTCTCCCCAAGCTCTCTCTCTCGCGTGGGTTGAAGAAAATGGAGAAATGATCGGATTTTGCTGAAAAAAAATGTAATTATACAGTTGACTGCATCGTGTGCCGCGGCTCAGCCACAGTGTGCCGCGGCACAGGGTACAGACGGTTTTGGCCGAATCTGGAAAATGAGAGAGACTTAGCTATTTCGACCATAACTCCCTCATCTGGACTCCGATTGACTCACCGTTTGAACCATTGGAAAGCTAACTCGATTCTTTATAATATTGCAAAGATTCAGAATTTTTGGAGTTTCCAAAAATTAATGGTGATTTAACAAAGTCGAACTCATACGTGGAAAAGTCGCTAAAGAACACGGAATTCAACAGAACGATACCGAAACGAACTCGGATGACAAAAAGTGTAGAATTAATCATTCTCAGGATGACGAAACGGTCCCAAGCAAGTCGTCAAAATGGACTTTCGTCAACAAAGAAAAATTACCGGAAATCGAATTTGCGGATATTACAACAATTACATCAGTTATTACTCTCTACGAAAGGGAATGACTCATCCGAAGGGACTTCCAGCACAGACAGCTCGAGATGGCAGCAGCTAGTGATGTTGGAAATAAACGACCGACTCAGCTTTAACAGACCCAAAAATACCGACAGCCTAGGTATCCATAAACCTAAGCTCTGATACCAAAATCTGTAACTAATACGAATTCGCTCGGAATGTGAATGTGTATTGGTCTAAGTATGGAAGTATATCGTAGCGGAAGTATATTTTGTGCATAGGGTAATTCGAATGTAAAATTATAGAGATAATGTCGGATAAAGTAACAATATCGATCAAGAAGACTCGAACGATCAAGAACAAAGATTAATCGAATTAGACCTATAACTCGATAAGATGATTTCTTCTCAAGACCTATTGAGAATCGATTGGATTTGATACGAATTACGTATGAAAATGGACGTAAACTCGAATGTAATGCAGCGGAAATATAGTTGATCCTCACAACACTCGAATATGTGTAACACTCGTAAGAAATAACCGAAAGTAGGGCAATTCGGCTTACGTAAACAAGAACAATATGAATGATTTATCAAACTAGACCTATAGTTTGACAAGGTAATCTTTCCTCAAGACCTATTGAGAATCGATTAGATTAAAACTCGAAAACGCGTCGAATTATAATCAAGATTTCGATGAAAAGCATTCACCAAGAAAACACAAGTGTATTCTTATTATTTCAACATACAATACATAATGCAAGCATGAACAAGATTACTTATAGCAATGTAGTCTTCTAAACAACTAAGGAATAAAAACAAGATCACATGATCTTGAAATGAAAAACAAAACATCAAAATAAAATACAAATGAATCAAATGATAGGGAGGGGGAATCACACAACAAAATGATTATAAGCCACCCCACATAACATATAAGTCTAGTCATGACATGTGAGGGAAGGGAAAACAACAAAACACACAAAAATCAGCAATAAAAAAAAAAGTTGGTTGGCTGCCGGACACGGGCCGTGTCGCTTGACACGGCCGCGGCGCGCATCTGGTTGGCAGTGACTCGACCATGCTCCAAGACACAGTCGGGTTGGTGTGATAGTCACTTTCGGCAGTTCTGGGCGAGCAGAACTCGACCGTGTCGCTGGGCACGGTCGGGTTGGACGGGCAAACGTTTCGGCAGTTCTGGACTAGCAGGACTCGACCGTGTCGCTGGGCACGGTCGGGTTGGATGGGAAGACGTTTCGGCAGTTCCGGAAGAGTTCGACTCGGCCGTGTCTCGGGACACGGTCGAGTCTGGACGGCAGTCAGTTTCACAAATCTGGGACATCTCGGCACGGGCCGTGTCGGACGACACGGCCGAGTTTGGTCGGCAGTGCTCGGCATTTTCCGGCAGGTGGTGATATTTCTGGCCGATTGGACATTTTCCGGCAGATTGAACATTTTCCGGCATAGTGTAACACGGGCCGTGTCATATGACACGGCCGAGACCGAGACTCCACGTCTTATGTCCGTTTTCTTGCCTAAATACGTAGTAGTCCGTGCATGGTGTGTTGTAAGGTCATTTACGTCGATCCTTACTTCGTCTTCTTCATTCGTATTAATTGATTCCGTATCATCTCCTCCTCCTTTAAAAGGAATTGTCCTCAATTCCGAAATTCCGTCATCATCGATGTAAGGCGAAAGGTCCCCAACATTAAAGGTCGCATGAATCCCATAATCTCCCGGAAGTTCTAATTTGTATGTGTTGTCGTTCACCTTTGCGATTACTTTAAATGGCCCCTCCGCTCGCGGCATTAATTTGTTCTTACGTTTACTTGGAAATCGCTCTTTTCTCAAATGCAACCAAACCAAATCACCAACTTCGAACAATCTCAGCCTTCTTTGTTTGTTCGACTTTCTTTTGTAAGCCTCGTTTATTTCCTTGATTCGATTACGTACTTGATCGTGTAATTTCATCATCGATTTCAGTTTTGATTCCGCATCCTTGTGCACTAATTCGTCACTTGGCAATGGAATTAGATCTAACGGCATGTATGGATTTAGTCCGTAAACTACTTCGAACGGAGAGTGTGCCGTGGCATGAGTAGGAGAACGATTATAAGTGAACTCCGCGTGTGCAAGTTTCAAGTCCCAATCCTTTTGTGTCTTGCTCATAAGACCACGTAGTAAAGTGCCTAATGTTTGATTGGTTACCTCGGTTTGACCGTCCATTTGTGGATGATGTGACATGCTAAAAAGTAGTTTGGTTCCCACCTTTCTCCACAAGGTGTTCCAAAAATAACTAAGGAATTTTGAGTCCCGATCCGAAACAATCATTTTTGGAACTCCATGCAATCGTATGATTTCTCGGAAATACAAATCAGTGACGTTACTTGCGTCGTCCGTCTTGTGGCAAGCCACAAAATGAGCCATCTTTGAAAATCGATCTACAACAACCATAATAGCATCTCTCCCTCGTTGAGTACGAGGCAAAGCAACAATGAAATCCATTGAGACATCTTCCCACGGCCTTTCCAGAATCGGCAAAGGCATGTATACTCCCGGCTTGAATGAACTCTTAGCAATATGGCATGTTACACACTTATTAATTATGTCGTGTACATCCACTTGCATCTTCGGCCAATGAAAATGCTCTTTAAGTACCTCCAACGTTTTAGCCGAACCAAAATGACCGGCCAAGCCTCCACCGTGAGCTTCCCGAACTAATAATTCCCGAATTGGGTGTTTGGGTAAACAAAGGCGATTTCCTTTGAAAAGGAATCCTTCTTGCAACGTAAACTCTCCAAATGGGCCAGATTTACACCGAATGAAAACCTCACCAAAATCCACATCCCCATCATAACACTCCTTCAATGCTTCGAACCCAAGCAACCGAATGTCAAGAGTAGAGAGCAAGGCATACCGTCTAGATAACGCATCCGCCACAATGTTGCTCTTGCCATCTTTGTACTTTGATGAAAAGTGGAATGATTGTATGAATTCCACCCATTTAGCATGTCTTGGACTCAACTTTTGTTGGCCGTTAATATATTTTAAAGACTCATGATCCGAATGTAGGATGAAATGTTTCGGCCGAAGGTAATGGCTCCAATGATCAAGAGCTCTCACAATGGCATAGAACTCCTTGTCATAAGTACAATAGGTGAGTCGAGCCCCACCCAATTTCTCCGAGAAGTAAGCAATTGGTCGCCTCCCTTGGACGAGGACCGCGCCAATACACACTCCACTTGCATCACATTCTACCTCGAATGGTTGTGAAAAGTCGGGTAATGCCAAGATAGGTGCTTCACACATTTTCGCCTTCAATTATTCAAACACCCCTTGGGCAGCCCCATTCCATACAAACGGTCCCTTTTTCAAGCATTCCGTTATCGGACTAGAAATGGTACTAAAGTCTCGTATGAACCTCCGATAAAATGAAGCAAGTCCGTGAAAGGATCGGACTTCCGTGATGGTTTTGGGGGTAGGCCAAGATTTAATCGCCTCGATCTTGGTTTGATCAACCGATAACCCTTCTTTAGAAACGATGTAGCCGAGAAAGGCTACACTCTCGACTAGAAACGAACACTTCTCCTTTTTCCCATAAAGTTTTTGATCCCTAAGGATCTCGAAGACTTTCCTCAAGTGCCCGGTATGCTCTTCCAATTACAACTACAAATAAGTTCAAACAAGATCAAGCTAATAGGCAAGCAATTATTAAACTAAAACATCAAGACTTTGACAAAGTTTGAAAGTAACAACATGTTTGGCTCCTTCCTTGCAAAATCGGCCGTGGGGTACTTGAGAGGAAGAAATAATCATCTTTCTCATGTGATATCTTTTGTAAGACTTTGACAATAACTTGAACATGAAAGGGACTTCTTGGCATCTTCTTCTCCATGTGGTTCGGCCGATCTCATACAAAAGGGTGGAGTGTATCAAATCTCTCTCCTTGATCTTGATATGGTGGACTTTGAAAATGAAAGCAAATATTAAAGTAGTGGGGACAAAAGATCCTTCATGGATGCATGTCACAATCGGCCGAAATCTCCCCAAATGGCTGATTTTGTATGCATGAACATGCATACGTATGCATGTTTTGATACGTCTAAGTTATCCCGGTTCCGATTATTAAGATCGTTCCTATTTCCGCATTTGTTTTCTCACCGAAGTACGTAGGTGCATGTGCATGTAACATGGTATCGTCACCTAAGTCAATTCTTACTTCGTTTGGAGACATCACAATCGCATCATCCCCTCCCCCTTTGAAAGGAATTGACCTCAATTCAGTGATTCCCTCGTCGTCAAGGTAAGAAGATAGATCGCCCACGTTAAAAGTGGCGTGTACCCCATAATTGCCCGGAAGTTCTACTTTATACGCATTTTCGTTCACCTTTCCCACGATTTTGTAAGGTCCCTCGGCCCTCGGCATAAGTTTGTTCTTGCATTTGCTAGGAAATCTCTCTTTTCTTAAGTATACCCAAACCAAGTCGCCTATCTCGAATAGTCTCGGTTTTCTGTGATTGTTGGATTTCCTTTTGTATGCATCATTCACTTCTTTGATTCGATCATGTATTTGTCCGTGCAACTTGATCATCGATTTAAGTTTAGATTCCGCATCTTTGTGTACCAACTTTTCCTTCGGCAATGGAATCAAGTCTAAGGGTATATAAGGATTTAACCCGTAAACGACTTCAAAAGGAGAATGTGTCGTAGCATGTGTAGGGGATTGGTTATAGGCAAATTCCGCATGAGCAAGTTTCACGTCCCAATCCTTTTGCATTTTATTCACAAGTCCTCGCAACAACGTTCCTAACATTCGATTTGTGACTTCGGTTTGACCATCCGTTTGAGGATGGTGCGAAGTGCTAAATAAGAGCTTTGTACCCACTTTCCTCCATAAAGTATTCCAAAAATAGCTAAGGAATTTCGAATCCCGATTCGAAACAATAGTCTTCGGAACTCCATGTAAACGAACCACCTCTCGGAAGTATAAATCGGCCACATTGCTTGCGTCGTCGGTTTTGTGGCAAGCCACGAAGTGAGCCATTTTTGAGAACCGATCAACAACCACCATAATAGCATCCTTACCTCGTTGAGTACGGGGTAAAGCGACGATAAAATCCATTGACACATCTTCCCACAGTCTTTCTGGAACCGGTAGAGGCATATACGCTCCCGGTTTGAACGAACTCTTTGAGATGTGACATGTTACGCATTTACTTAAAACACTGTAAACGTATTTTAGCATTTTAGGCCAAAAGAAATGTTCTTTTAGTACTTCCAATGTTTTAGCCGTGCCAAAATGTCCTGCTAAACCTCCTCCGTGAGCCTCCCGGACCAATAACTCCTGAACCGCCTGTTTTGGAACACATAGCCTATTCCCTTTAAATAGGAAATCATCTTGTAAGATGAACTCCCCGAACGGACCAGATTTGCAACTTGTAAAAATTTCTCCAAAATCCGCATCATTTTCATAACACTCCTTCAACATTTCGAAACCAAGTAACCGAACCTCCAGCGTAGAAAGTATAGCATACCTCCTAGATAACGCATCCGCAACGACATTGCTTTTACCGTCTTTGTACTTGGATGAAAAGTGAAATGATTGTAGGAATTCCACCCACTTGGCATGCCTCGGACTCAGTTTATGTTGCCCGTTAATGTACTTCAATGATTCGTGGTCCGAGTGTAGAATAAAATGCTTCGTCCGTAAGTAATGACTCCAATGATCAAGGGCCCGTACGATAGCATAGAATTCTTTATCGTAAGTACAATAATTCAACCGAGCTCCGTTCAACTTCTCCGAAAAGTAAGCGATAGGTCGTTTACCTTGAATAAGAACCGCTCCAATTCCAACTCCGCTAGCATCACATTCAACTTCGAATGGTTGAGTAAAATCGGGTAGTGTTAGAATCGGTGCTTCGCATAATTTGGCCTTTAACTTCTCGAAAGCTCCTTGGGCAGCCCCGTTCCATACAAATGGTCTCTTTTTTAAACACTCCGTTATCGGACTTGAAATGGTGCTGAAGTCTCGAATAAAACTCCGGTAAAAAGAAGCAAGTCCGTGAAATGATCACACTTCCGTCACGGTCGTAGGGGTCGGCCAAGACTTAATTGCTTCGATTTTTGTTTGATCAACCGCCACCCCATCCTTCGAAACGACATAACCAAGAAAGACTATACTTTCGACTAGGAACGAACACTTCTCTTTTTTTCCATACAATTTTCGGTCCCTCAAGGTTTCGAAAATTAGCCTTAAGTGCCTGAAATGTTCTTGTAGTGATTGACTATAGATTAGAATGTCATCCAGATATACAACCACGAACTTCCTCAGAAATGATTTAAGCACTTCGTTCATCAATCTCATGAAGGTACTAGGCGCATTTGTAAGACCGAACGGCATAACGGTCCATTCATATAATCCATTTTTCGTTTTGAAGGCCGTCTTCCACTCGTCACCTTCTCGCATTCGGATTTGATGACATCCGCTTCGTAAATCAACTTTTGAAAAGATCACCGAACCATGTAGTTCGTCTAACATGTCATCAAGTCTCGGTATAGGGAACTGATACTTGACAGTGATATTGTTCACGGCCCGACTATCCACACACATCCGCCAAGAACCATCTTTCTTAGGGACAAGTAAGACCGGAACCGCACACGGACTCAAACTCTCCCGGACATACCCGCGGTCCAAAAGCTCTTCGACTTGTCTTTGTAACTCCTTCGTCTCCTCGGGATTACATCTATAAGCGGCTTTATTAGGAAGTGGTGCTCCCGGTATAAGATCAATTTGGTGTTCGATACCGCGAAGAGGTGGTAAACCCGACGGTAATTCTTCGGGAAAAACATCCTCAAATTCGTGTAACAACACATCTAACTCTACTCCGTTTTGTACTCCCATGTTCTCATCCCGTGTCTCTTTAAACATCACCAAATATACTCGCTCCCCATCATTAATGGCATGTTCCATTTCTCTTTCGATAGCAAGCATGGTAAGTTTCGGTTTCTCCACTCGACTAGAACTCATCGAACGGACAGCTTGTGGGGACATTGGTTTGACCACAATCTTCTTTCCTTTGTCTTGTAATTCATATTCATTACTCCGACCTCGATGTAAAACATCTCGGTCGAACATCCATGGTCGTCCTAAAAGTACGTGGCATGCGTCCATCGGGAGTACGTCACATAACACATCGTCTCTGTATGATCCCATAGTTAAGTTGACCCGTACTTGTCTTGACACCTTCACTTTACTTCCGTCATCGAGCCAGTGTAAAGCATACGGTCTCGGGTGAGCCATAGTAGTTAGCCCGAGTTTGGTAACCATTTCGTTTGAAGCTACATTCGTGCAACTCCCTCCATCTATTATCAAGCTACACCACTTTTCTCCGACTTTGCATTTGGAATGAAAAATTTGGTCTCTTTGCTCCGTATCACTTGGAATGATTTTGGTATGTAGTGCTCAAAGAACTAAAGCAGTATCATATTCTGGAGCGTCCTAAGTCTCGCATTCCTCGTTTTCTTCCTCGGCCTCCATGTTAAATACGTCACCAAGGCCTTCTTTCTCGTCCTCGACTAAAAGTTCATCTCGGACCGCAAGAGCTTCTCTTAAAGTGACCACCCGTTTATTTGGACATGCATTTTGATAGTGACCAAAGCCTTGACATTTAAAACATCGTACTTTAGCCAAGCTCATTACCGTGGAAACGTGAGGAACCTTCGCGGCCGGGGTAGGGACTTGAAAAGGTACGGTAGGTTTCGTAGTAGAACTTGAACTGGCACTTGCATTTCCGAATTTGTATGGGAATTCGGGTTTAGTAAACTTCAACTTGTTTTGAGCTTCTATTTTTATGCATTGTCCGCATAAAGTGTCAAAATATCCGCATGGGTATAATTCCACCGTGTTTGCAATGTTTCGGTTTAGGCCACGTAAGAAATGTGACATTCTTTGTTCTTCATTTTCTTCAAGTTCTCCCATTAAGGCCAAGCCTTCAAATTCTTCGATGTATTCTCCCACACTTAGTTTCCCTTGTACGAACTCCGCAATTTTTCGGTATAAGATTAACCGATGTGATGTCGGGACATACCTTTTACGTAGTTTTTTCTTCAAAGAATCCCAAGAACGGATTTTCTCTTTTCCCGCACGAGCTTGTTGTGTTTTCACACCTTCGAACCATAGGGAAGCGCCCTTCCCTAACTTGAGAATCGCATATTTGCAACGTTTCTCATCGTTAAAGTGCTTGAAGTCGAACATACGTTCAATCTTCCTTTCCCACTCCAAGTAAACTTCGGGATTGGTACCTCCGACAAATTCCGGAAGTTCATTTACTTTGAATTCATCCACATGACACGGTGAATGTGCATCATATCCTCCTCTTCTTGCTTGAAAACGTGGTTCTTGCAAGTTGTGTAGTGCCTCACGTAGTTTCTCCATGAAATCGTCGGAAAAATCCATGATAAGATAGTTTAGTCCAGAAAATCGCCAAGAGAATTTCGACAAGGAAATAACCTTGGTCTCCAATGCCACTAATGATACGAATTATCGTATAAGTCGGACGTAAATTCGCTGGAAAATGCAGCGGAAATGTTTTGTTACCTCACAACACTCGTATATGTGTAACACTCATAAGTTTTAACCGAAAGTAGGGCAATTCGGTTTTCGTAATCAAGATATTATGAAAGTAAGTTATCAAACTAGACCTATAGTTTGATAAAGCAATCTCTCCTCAAGACCTATTGAGAATCGATTAAAATTACAACTCGAAGACGCGTCGAATTATAATCAAGTTGTACTGAAAATCATTCAACAATGAATACATACAAGTGTATTTCGTTTTTCAAGCTTCAAAAGTGATGTTGAAAGGTTGAGGATGAGGCTAATATATAGCCATTACAACTACAAATAAGTTCAAACAAGATCAAGCTAATAGACAAGCAATTATTAAACTAAAACATCAAGACTTTGACAAAGTTTGAAAGTAACAACATGTTTGGCTCCTTCCTTGCAAAATCAGCCGTGGAGTACTTGAGAGGAAGAAATAATCATCTTTCTCATGTGATATCTTTTGTAAGACTTTGACAAGGAGTTGAACATGAAAGGGACTTCTTGGCATCTTCTTCTCCATGTGGTTCGGCCGATCTCATACAAAAGGGTGGAGTGAATCAAATCTCTCTCCTTGATCTTTATATGGTGGACTTTGAAAATGAAAGCAAATATTAAAGTAGTGGGGACAAAAGATCCTTCATGGATGCATGTCACAATCGGACGAAATCTCCCCAAACGGCCGATTTTGTATGCATGAACATGCATACGTATGCATGTTTTGATACGTCTAAGTTATCCCGGTTCCGATTATTAAGATCGTTCCTATTTCCACATTTGTTTTCTCACCAAAGTACGTAGGTGCATGTGCATGTAATGTGGTATCGTCACCTAAGTCAATTCTTACTTCTTTTGGAGACGTCACAATCGCATCAACGGCTTAAGTACCTCATTCATTAATCGCATGAAAGTACTTGGCACATTTGTAAGGCCAAAGGGCATGACGAGCCATTCATATAATCCATGTTTTGTCTTGAAAGCCGTCTTCCATTCATCTCCTTCCCGCATGCGAATTTGATGATAGCCGCTTCTCAAATCAACCTTCGAAAAAATCACCGAACCATGCAACTCGTCCAACATATCATCAAGTCTCGGAATTGGGAACCGATATTTGATGGTTATGTTGTTCACGGCTCGACTATCTATACACATCCGCCATGACCCATCCTTCTTTGGAACAAGTAAAACCGGAACCGCACAAGGGCTCAAACTTTCTCGAACGTACCCGCGATTCATTAGCTCCTTGATTTGTTTTTGCAACTCCTTTGTCTCCTCGGGGTTACATCGATAGGCAGCCTTGTTAGGGAGTGATGCACCCGGTACAAGGTCGACTTGGTGTTCAATCCCACGTAAGGGTGGCAAACCCGGCGGTAAGTCTTCCGGGAAGGCATCCGCAAATTCTTGTAGCAAGGTATCGATATCTCTCTTGCCTTGCACAATCACATCAACATCTCGTGTTTCTTTAATCATTAATAAATACACACGCTCGCCATCATCAATAGCGTGTCTCACCTCTTTCTCACTAGCAAACATAGTAAGCTTCGGTTTCTCCATTTGATTAGAACTCATCGATCGAATGCCTTGGGGTGCCATTGGTTTGAGCACAATCTTCTTGCCTTTATCCCGTAATTCATATTCGTTACTCCTTCCTGGATGTAAAACGTCTCTATCAAATAGCCACGGTCGTCCCAAAAGTATGTGGCATGCATCCATCGGGAGTACATCACATAGTACGTTGTCACCATACAAACCCATAGTTAATCCGACCCGTACTTGTTTCGAAACTTTCACCTTACTCCCATCATCGAGCTAATGTAACGTGTATGGTTTCGGATGAGTAGTAGTGATGAGTCCGAGCTTTGCCACCATCTCGCTTGAAGCAACATTCGTACAACTTCCTCCATCGATTATCAAACTACACCATTTGTCTTTAATTTGACACTTGGTGTGGAATATTTGATCTCGTTGTTCGGTGTCCCTCGAGATCGTATTGACTTGTAAAGTGCGAAGGACTAGACTCGTGTCATAGTCCGGAGCATTGTAAGCCTCGCACTCCTCTTCTTCTTCGGCATCTACGTCAAACACATCACCGAGTCTTTCTTCTTCTTCCTCGGCCAATAATTCTTCCCAGACCTCAAGAGCCTCTCTTAGTGTCACCACTCGTTTGTTCGGACATGCATTTTGGTAATGACCGAACCCTTGACACTTGAAACATCGTACCTTCGCCAAACTTGTTTCCTTGGGTACGTAGGGAGCCTTAGGTGCCGTGATAGGGACATGACTTGGCGTGGTGCTTTTAGTACCCGAACTCGAACCGGCACTTGGATTCCCGAATTTGGAAGGAAATTCGGGTCTTGAAAACTTCAATTTGTTTTGGGCTTCTATCTTCACACATAATCCACATAAAGTGTCGAAATCTTTATATGGGTATAACTCCACCGTGTTGGCTATGTTTTTGTTTAAGCCACGTAAAAAACGTGACATTTTTTGCTCTTCGTTTTCTTCTAGCTCTCCCATCAAGACCAAACTTTCGAACTCTTCAATATATTCACCGACACTTAGTTTGCCTTGCATGAAATCGGCAATCTTCCGGTATAAGGTTAACCGATGTGATGTTGGCACATACCTCTTACGAAGTTTTCTTTTTAGAGAATCCCACGAACGGATTTTTGCTTTTCCCTCCCGATCTCTTCGCATCTTCACTCCTTCGAACCAAAGAGAAGCACCCTTCCCTAACTTGAGAATTGCATATTTGCAACGTTTCTCATCGTTAAGGTCTTTTGAATTCGAACATGCGCTCAATTTTCCGTTCCCACTCCAAATAAGCTTCGGGATCGGTACCTCCAACGAACTCCGGGAGTTCGTTTACTTTAAACTCGTCCGCATGGTGTATTTGACGTGCATCATCCCCGCGTCTTGCTTGCATACGTAGCTCCGGTAGACCGCTTAGTGCGTCACGGAGTTTCATCAAGAAATCGGGATCGGAGAAATCCATAACAAGATTCAAGAGATGGTTTTGAACAAGAAATCTTCAATAAAATCGCCAAGGAAATTGCCTTGGGCTCCGATGCCACTAATGATACGAATTACGTATGAAAATAGACGTAAACTCGAATGTAATGCAACGGAAATATAGTTGATCCTCACAACACTCGAATATGTGTAACACTCGTAAGAAATAACCGAAAGTAGGGCAATTCGGCTTACGTAAACAAGAATAATATGAATGATTTATCAAACTAGACCTATAGTTTGATAAGGTAATCTTTCCTCAAGACCTATTGAGAATCGATTAGATTAAAACTTGAAAACGCGTCGAATTATAATCAAGATTTCGATGAAAAGCATTCACCAAGAAAACACAAGTGTATTCTTATTATTTCAACATACAATACATAATGCAAGCATTAACAAGACTACTTATAGCAATGTAGTCTTCTAAACAACTAAGGAATAAAAACAAGATCACATGATCTTGAAATGAAAAACAAAACATCAAAATAAAATACAAATGAATCAAATGATAGGGAAGGGGAATCACACAACAAAATAATTATAAGCCACCCCACATAACATGTAAGTCTAGTCATGACATGTGAGGGAAGGGAAAACAACAAAACACACAAAATCATCAATAAAAAAAAGTTGGCTGGCTGCCGGACACGGGCCGTGTCGCTTGACACGGCCGCGGCGCGCATCTGGTTGGCAGTGACTCGACCGTGCTCCAGGACACGGTCGGGTTGGTGTGACAGTCACTTTCGGCAGTTCTGGGCGAGCAGGACTCGATCGTGTCGCTGGGCACGGTCGGGTTGGACAGGCAGACGTTTCGGCAGTTCTGGACGAGCAGGACTCGACCGTGTCGCTGGGCACGGTCGGGTTGGATGGGCAGATGTTTCGGCAGTTCCGGAAGAGTTCGACTCGGCCGTGTCTCGGGACACGGTCGAGTCTGGCCGGCAGTCAGTTTCACAAATCTGGGACATCTCGGCACGGGCCGTGTCGGACGACACGGCCGAGTTCGGTCGGCAGTGCTCGGCATTTTCCGGCAGGTGGTGATATTTCCAGCCGGTTGGGCATTTTCCGGCAGGTTGGACATTTTCCAGCAGATTGAACATTTTCCGGCATAGTGTAACACGGGTCGTGTCATATGACACGGCCGAGACCGAGACTCCACGTCTTATGTCCGTTTTCTCACCTAAATACGTAGTAGTCCGTGCATGGTGTGTTGTAAGGTCATTTACGTCGATCCTTACTTCGTCCTATTCATTCGTATTAATTGATTCCGTATCAGGATTAAAACTCGAAAACGCGTCGAATAATAATCAAAGTTTTGAGTAAACTCATTCAACAAGGATGTAATACAAAGTGTATTATTTTCTTCAACATTCAATTATCATTACAAGAATCACAATGACTACTTATAGGATTGTAGTCTCCTTATATCAACTAAAGAAAATAAAAATAAGATCACATGATCTTTGAAAAGAAAGACAAAATCAAGATAAAAATATAAAGGGGAACATAAAATCAAATCAAATCAAAGGAAAGGGGAACACAATCTTTAGAAAGGGTAAAGAAAGGAAAAGAAAACAAAAACAACAAACACAAGGCCTTTGAATAAGGCTGGCCGACGACTTCCGACACGTGCCGTGTCGCTTGACACGGTCGCGGCTGCATGTTCTGGCATGGTCGCAGCTACATGTTCTGGCGAATTTGGACGAGTAGGACTCGACTGTGTTCCGGGACACGATCGGGTTGGGTCGGCAGTGCCTTCGGCACTTTCCGGGACAGTTCGGCACGGGCCGTGTTGCCTGACACGGCCGGGATCGGCGAGCAGTGCCTTCGTGATACGAAATTGAGTAGTCCAAATAAAGAAAACGAAGCACGGATCGACATAAATGGCCTTACGACACGTCCTGCACATACGACGACATTTTTAGGCGAGAAAACGGACATAAGACGTAAAAAGAATGTCCAACCTGCCGGAAAATGTCCAACCGGCCGGAAAATATCCAGCCTGCCGGAAAAAGTCACGCCTGCCGGAAAATGCCGAGCACTGCCGGCCGGACTCGACCGTGTCGTCCGGAACGGTCGAGTCTTGCTCGTCCGGAACAGCCAAGGTCGCTATCAGCCGAACCCGACCGTGCCAGGAGACACGGTCGAGTCCTACTCGCCCACAACTACCGGAACCCACTGCCCTGACGCCCGACCGTGTTCCAAAACACGATCGAGTCCTGCCAAACGTCCTTGTCACGCCGCACGGTCGAGTCGCTGCCGGTCCTTGTCGCGCCGCGCCCGTGCCGAGTCCTGCCAAACGTCCTTGTCACGCGGCACGGTTGAGTCACTGCCGGTCCTTGTCACGCCGCGCCCGTGCCGAGTCACTGTCAGACGTTGCTGTCGCGCCGCGACCGTGTCAAGCGGACACGGTCGAGTCCCTGCCGGCGCCTGCCGATCAAGGCCGCAAGCCGTGTCACGGACACTCGAGTCCCGCCTTGACCACTTATTTTATACACTTTTGTGTATTTTTTACTTCTCTTTTCTTTTTTACATATTTTAGGGATTATGTTTTCCCCATTTTGTGATTTTATGTTCCTTATTTGTATTTTATGTTGATTTGTTTGGATTATTCAAAGATTTTATAATCTTTGAATTATTTTCTTTTTTTTGTTTGATTCCTTAGGCTAAGGCTTCACCTCCTATAAGTAGGAGTTGATTATCATTTGTAAAGATATTGTATTATGAATTTGAATGTGAAAGAATACACTTTGTGTTTCTATCCTTGGTAAATGATTTTTACCGAAACTTAATTTTTATTCGACGCGTTTTCGAATATTAATCCGATTGATTCTCAATAGGTCTTGGGAAAAAATCACCTTATCGAGTTATAGGTCTAATTCGATAAACCTTTGTTCTTGATCGTTCAAGTATTCTTGTTCGATATTTTTATTGTTATATCCGATATTATTCCCATAAAATACATCCAAAACACCATACTCGTAAAAAGACTTCCGCTACGATATTCATATACACACTCCGTCCGATACGTATCCACCTTGCTCGGTAGAAATTCGTATCATAAGTGGTATCGAGATAAAAATAAGATCACATGATCTTTTAAAAGAAAGACAAAATCAAGATAAAAATATAAAGGGGAACACAAAATCAAATCAAATTAAAGGAAAGGGGAAAACAATCTTTAGAAAGGGTAAAGAAAGAAAAATAAAACAAAAACAACACACAAGGCATTTGAACAAGGCTGGCCGGCGACTTCCGACACGGGCCATGTCGCTTGACACGGTCGCAGCTGCATGTTCTGGCACGGTCGCGGCTGCATGTTTTGGTGAATCTAGACGAGAAGGACTCGACCGTGTTCTGGGACACGGTCGGGTTGGGTCGGAAGTGCCTTCGGCACTTTCTGGGACAGTTCGGCACGGGCCGTGTCAGATGTGATGTGATTGTGTCATCTCCAAACGAAGTAAGCGAAGTAAGAATTGACGTAGGTGACGATACCACGTTGCATGCACATGCACCTACGTACTTCGGTGAAAAAACAAACGCGGAAATGGAAACGATCTTAATAATCGGAACCGGGATAACTTAGAGGTATCAAAACATGCATACAAAATCAGCTATTAGGGGGAGATTTCGGCTGATTGTGACATGCATCCATGAAGGATCTTTTGTCCCCACTACTTTCAAGTTTGATTGCATTTCTTTCAAAGTCCACCATATCAAGATCAAGGATAGAGATTTGTTTCACTCCACCTTTTAGAATCGGCCGAACATACAAGGAGGAAGATGTCAAAAAGTCCCTTTCATGTTCAAGTCCTTGTCAAAGTCTTACAAAAGATATCACATGAGAAAGATGATTATCTCCTCCCTTCAAGTACCCCATGGCCTAAAATAAGAGGAAGAAGCCATACATGATGTTGCTTTCAATCTTTGTCAAAGTCGTGATAGTTTAGTTTATTATTTACTTGTCTTTTAGCTTGATCTTGTGTGATCTTGTTTGATCTTATTAGTAATTGTAATGGCTATATATTAGCCTCATATTCAACCTTGAAAATCACTTTTGAAGCTTGAAAAAACGAAATACACTTGTATGTATTCATTGTTGAATGATTTTCAGCACACCTTGATTATAATTCGACGCGTCTTCGAGTTGTAATTTAATTGATTCTCAATAGGTCTTGAGGAGAGATTGCCTTATCAAACTATAGGTCTAGTTTGATAATTTACTTTCATCTTATCTTGTTTACGGAAACCGAATTGCCCTACTTTCGGTTAAATCTTACGAGTGTTACACATATCGAGTGTTGAGAGTTTTAAAAAAATATATCCGCTGCATTTTCCGGCGAATTTACATTCATCTTAATACGTAATTCGTATCATAAGTGGCATCGGAGCCCAAGGTTAATTCCTTGTCGAAATGCTCTTGGCCATTTTCTGGAGTAAGCTATCTTATCATGGATTTTTCCGACGATTTCATGGAGAAACTCCGTGAGGCATTACAAAATTTACAAGAACCACATTTTCAAGCTAGAAGAGGAGGATATGATGCACATTCACCGTGTCATGTAGATGAATTTAAAGTAAATGAACTTCCGAAATTTGTCGGAGGTACCAATCCCGAAGTCTACTTGGAGTGGGAGAGAAAGATTGAACGTATGTTCGACTTCAAGAAACTTAACGATGAGAAACGGTGCAAATATGCGATTCTCAAGTTAGGTAAAGGCGCTTCCCTATGGTTCGAGGGTGTGAAAACACAACGAGCTCGTGCGGGAAAAGAGAAAATCCATTCTTGGGATTCTTTGAAGAAAAAACTACGTAAAAGGTATGTCCCGACATCACATCGGTTAACCATATACCGAAAAATTGCGGAGTTCGTGCAAGGGAAACTAAGTGTGGGAGAATACATTGAAGAATTTGAAGGCTTGTCCTTAATGGGAGAACTCGAAGAAAATGAAGAACAAAGAATGTCACGTTTCTTACGTGGTCTTAACCGAAACATTGCAAATATGGTGGAATTATACCCCTGCGGAGATTTTGACACTTTATGCGGACTATGCATAAAAATAGAAGCTCAAACAAGTTGAATTTTACCAAACCCGAATTCCCATACAAATTCGGAAATACAAGTGCCGGCTCAAGTTCGACTACGAAACCTACCGCACCTTTTCAAGTCCCTACCCCGACCCCGAAGGTTCCTCATGTTTCCAAGGAAACGAGCTTGGCTAAAGTACGATGCTTTAAATGTCAAGGTTTCGGTCACTATCAAAATGCATGTCCTAATAAACGGGTGGTCACTTTAAGAGAAGCTTTTGCGGTCCGAGACAAAATTTTTGTCGAGGACGAGAATGAAGGCCTTGGTGACGTGTTTCACATGGAGGCCGAGGAAGAGAATGAGGATTGCAAGACTTATGACGCTCCGGAATATGATACTGCTTTAGTGCTTCGAGCACTACATACCAAAATCATTCCAAGTGATACGGAGCAAAGAGACCAAATCTTTCATTCCAAATGCAAAGTCGGAGAAAAGTGGTGTAGCTTGATAATAGACGAAGGGAGTTGCACGAATGTAGCTTCAAACGAGATGGTCACCAAACTCGGGCTAACTACTATGGCTCACCCGAGACCATATGCTTTACACTGACTCGATGATGGAAGTAAAGTGAAGGTGTCAAGACAAGTACGGGTCAACTTAACTATGGGATCATACGGAGACGAGGTGTTATGTGACGTACTTCCGATGGACGCATGCCACGTACTTTTGGGACGACCATGGATGTTCGACCGAGATGTTTTACATCGAGGTCGGAGTAATGAATATGAATTACGAGACAAAGGAAAGAAGATTGTACTCAAACCGATGTCCCCGCAAGCTATCCATTCGATGAGTTCTAGTCGAGTGGAGAAACCGAAACTTACCATGCTTGCTAGCGAAAGAGAAATGGAACATGCCATTAATGACGGGGAGCGAGTATATTTGGTGATGTTTAAAGAGACACGGGACGATAAAAAGGGAGTACAAAATGGAGGAGAACTAGATGTGTTGTTACACGAATTTGAGGATGTTTTTCCCGAAGAATTATCGTCAGGTTTACCACCTATTCGTGGTATCGAACACCAAATCGATCTTATACCGGGAGCACCACTTCCTAATAAAGCTGCTTATAGATGTAATCCTGAGGAGACAAAGGAATTACAACGACAAGTCGAAGAACTTTTGGACCGCGGGTATGTTCGGGATAATTTGAGTCCATGTCCGGTTCCGGTCTTACTTGTCCCTAAGAAAGATGGTTCTTGGCGGATGTGTGTGGATAGTCGGGCCGTGAACAATATCACTATCAAGTATTGGTTCCCTATCCCGAGACTTGATGACATGTTAGACGAACTACATGGTTCGGTGATGTTTTCAAAGGTGGATTTACGAAGCGGATATCATCAAATTCGAATGCGAGAAGGTGATGAGTGGAAGACGGCCTTCAAAACAAAAAATGGATTATATCAATGGACCGTTATGCCATTCGGTCTTGCAAATGCACCTAGTACCTTCATGAGGTTAATGAACGAGGTGCTTAAACCATTTCTGGGGAAGTTCGTGGTTGTATATCTGGATGACATCCTAATCTATAGTCAATCATTACAAGAACATTTCGGGCACTTAAGACAAATCTTTGAAACTTTGAGGGGCCGAAAATTATATGGAAAAAAAGAGAAGTGTTCGTTCCTAGTCGAAAGTATAGTCTTTCTTGGCTATGTCGTTTCGAAGGACAGAGTAGCGGTTGATCAAACAAAAATCGAAGCAATTAAGTCTTGGCCGACCCCTACGACCGTGACGGAAGTGAGATCATTTCACGGACTTGCTTCTTTTTATCGGCGGTTTATTCGAGACTTTAGCACCATTTCAAGCCCGATTACGGAGTGTTTAAAAAAGGGACCATTCGTATGGAATGGGGCTGCCCAAGGAGCATTCGAGAATTTAAAAGCCAAATTATGCGAAGCACCGATTCTAACACTACCCGATTTTACTCAACCATTCAAAGTTGAATGTGATGCTAGTGGAGTTGGAATTGGAGCGGTTCTTATTCAAGGTAAACGACCTATTGCTTACTTTTCGGAGAAGTTGAATGGAGCTCGGTTGAATTATTGTACTTACGATAAAGAATTCTATGCTAACGTACGGGCCTTTGATCATTGGAGTCATTACCTACGGACGAAGCATTTTATTCTACACTCGGACCACGAATCATTGAAGTACATTAACGGACAACATAAACTGAGTCCGAGGCATGCCAAGTGGGTGGAATTCCTACAATTATTTCACTTTTCATCCAAGTACAAAGACGGTAAAAGCAATGTCATTGCAGATGCGTTATCGAGGAGGTATGCTTTACTTTCTACTCTGGAGGTTCGGTTACTTGGTTTTGAAATGTTGAAGGAGTGTTATGAAAATGATGCGGATTTTGGAGAAATTTTTACTCGTTGCAAATCTGGTCCGTTCGGGGAGTTCATGTTACAAGATGATTTCCTATTTAAAGGGAATAGGCTATGTGTTCCAAAACAGGCGGTTCGGGAATTATTGGTTCGGGAAGCTCACGGAGGAGGCTTAGCGGGTCATTTTGGCATGGCTAAAACATTGGAAGTACTAAAAGAACATTTCTTTTGGCCAAAAATGCTAAAAGACGTTTACAATGTTTTAAGCAAATGCGTAACATGTCACATCTCAAAGAGTTCGTTCAAATCGGGATCGTATATGCCTCTACCGGTTCCAAAGAGACCGTGGGAAGATGTATCCATGGATTTTACTGTCGCTTTACCCCGTACTCAACGAGGTAAAGATGCTATTATGGTGGTTGTTGACCAGTTCTCAAAAATGGCTCATTTCGTGGCTTGCCACAAAACCGACGACGCAAGCAACGTGGCCGACTTATACTTCCGAGAGGTGGTTCGTTTACATGGAGTTCCGAAGACTATTGTTTCGGATAGGGATTCGAAATTCCTTAGCTATTTTTGGAGTACTTTATGGAGGAAAGTGGGAACAAAGCTTTTGTTTAGCACTTCGCACCATCCTTAAACCGATGGTCAAACCGAAGTCACTAATCGAACGTTAGGAACGTTGTTGCGAGGACTTGTGAATAAAACGCAAAAGGATTGGGACGTGAAACTTGCTCATGTGGAATTTGCCTATAACCGATCCCCTACACATGCTACGGCACATTCTCCTTTTGAAGTCGTTTACGGGTTAAATCCTTATATACCCTTAGACTTGATTCCATTGCCGAAGGACGAGTTGGTACACAAAGATGCGGAATCTAAACTTAAATCGATGATCAAGTTGCACGGACAAATACATGATCGCATACAAACGGAAATTCAACAATCACATAAAACCGAGACTATTCGAAGTAGGCGACTTGGTTTGGGTACACTTAAGAAAAGAGAGATTTCCTAGCAAACGCAAGAACAAACTTATGCCAAGGGCCGAGGGACCTTACAAAATCGTGGGTAAAGTGAACGACAATGCGTATAAAGTAGAACTTTCGGGCGATTATGGGGTACACGCCACTTTTAACGTGGGCGATCTATCTCCTTACCTTGACGACGAGGGAATTACTGAATTGAGGTCAATTCCTATTAAAGGGGGAGGAGATGATGCGATTGTGTCATCTCCAAACAAAGTAAGCGAAGTAAGAATTGACGTAGGTGACGATACCACATTGCATGCACATGCACCTACGTACTTCGGTGAAAAAACAAACGCGGAAATGGGAACGATCTTAATAATCGGAACCGGGATAACTTAGACGTATCAAAACATGCATACATATGCATGTTCATGCATACAAAATCGGCCATTAGGGGGAGATTTCGGCCGATTGTGACATGCATCCATGAAGGATCTTTTGTCCCCACTACTTTAAAGTTTGATTGCATTTCTTTCAAAGTCCACCATATCAAGATCAAGGATAGAGATATGTTTCACTCCACCTTTTGGAATCGGCCGAACATATAAGGAGGAAGATGTCAAGAAGTCCCTTTCATGTTCAAGTCCTTGTCAAAGTCTTACAAAAGATATCACATGAGAAAGATTATTATCTCCTCCCTTCAAGTACCCCACGGCCGAAAATAAGATGAAGAAGCCATACATGATGTTGCTTTCAATCTTTGTCAAAGTCTTGATAGTTTAGTTTATTATTTACTTGTCTTTTAGCTTGATCTTGTGTGATCTTGTTTGATCTTATTAGTAATTGTAATGGCTATATATTAGCCTCATATTCAAGCTTGAAAATCACTTTTGAAGCTTGAAAAAACGA
Organism: Orobanche coerulescens; assembly: GCA_033398695.1. NCBI lineage: Eukaryota > Viridiplantae > Streptophyta > Magnoliopsida > Lamiales > Orobanchaceae > Orobanche > Orobanche coerulescens. The sequence goes on from CM065803.1 coordinate 143,721,547, forward strand.
AATACACTTGTATGTATTCATTGTTGGATGATTTTCAGCACACCTTGATTATAATTCAATGCGTCTTCGAGTTGTAATTTAATCGATTCTCAATAGGTCTTGAGGAGAGATTGCCTTATCAAACTATAGGTCTAGTTTGATAATTTACTTTCATATTATCTTGTTTACGGAAACCGAATTGCCCTACTTTCGGTTAAATCTTACGAGTGTTACACATATCGAGTGTTGAGAGTTTTTAAAAAATATATCCGCTGCATTTTCCGGCGAATTTACGTTCATCTTAATACGTAATTCGTATCAAGATGACACGGACGGGTTTGGCGGGCAGTGCCTTCGGCACTTTCCGGAACAGTACGACACGGGCCGTGTCGGCTGACACGGGTCGTGTCGGCTGACACGGCCGAGACCGAGCACCATGGTCACTCCATGTTTTGTGTTCGTTTTCTCGCCTAAATATGTAGTCGTATGTGCGTGGCGTGTTGTAAGGCCATTTATGTCCATCCTTACTTCGTCTTCTTCATTTGGATTACTCAATCCCGTATCACGATTCGTATCATTATTCAAAATAGTCGTTTTCGCATGAGTAACACCCCCATGATATACGGAGATATTACAGTGCCGTAGATCCTTGTTGGAGAACCTACCAGGCTTAGACCGACACAAAACCACATTAATAGTTTACACCCAGGAAAACATGAAATGTTAACAATAATCACTTTAAAACAACTCAACACCACAACAAACGACACATTGTTCCGAGGAACTATGACTGATACAACGTCATTATCCAACGACCGCATAACACATCAAATATATATTACATGACGGTGTTGAGATTCGGTGCCTAAAACGAAGGCCCAGCGGAAGCGGTAAAATGAAAATTAATTCGATCCGAATCCCTACGAGGATCGATCGAGCTACGTATATACGAATATCAAAAACGAAATACAAGAGATACGAGAAACATACCCTCGTAGTCCGTTGATTAAATGGATAACCTTCTCTTGAGCTATTCCCCAAGCTTTGCTTGATCTCTACGAATCTATTCTGCTCCAAGCCCTTGAACGATCCAACGCCGAAAGTACCGCGTCTCTACTTGTCACGCGCCGGAGAAACGACCGGAACAACAATCACCTTGCTATCCTCTGAGGATACGGCTAGAGCTAAGTGATGAAGCTTTCAATATGAAATTATTACACTCTAAGTGTATAACTCACAATCTCTCTTTTATTTCTCAATATTTCTCCAAGAAAAAATCAAGAACTTGATGAATAGAGAAGAAGATGATGAAGTAGACTTCTCTCTCTCTTTCCTCTCTTATTCACGTAGGAATCAATGTGAATGAAGTGAATGAGGTGAGAAGTCTTCCTCTCTTTATTCTATTTCCACTCACATGCAAAACAAATCATCCCATATGATTTTTGCCCCACATGTCATGTTCCTTAATATAAAAAGGAACAAAAAGACAATGGGAAGGTGGGTGGAAGGGGTTGGGGCGGCCCATGTTAGAAATCGGACGAGTTCGGTTCGTTTTGGACTTCCGAGGGTCTAAACAGATAAACTCCGATTCCGTATCGATGTATTTATATCGATTAATTAATCCAATTAATTAAACATATCAAATACAAAATAATATAATTAATTTGTCCAAGAAATAATTATATACATGAATTAAATGAATCACCCAGTAATTTATTTAATTCATTAGGCCGTAAATCAATTTATCCAATAAATCGATTTAAACATCCAATGTCCCAAAATTAGATATCCAATATCTAATATTCATAATGAGAGAATTAGCTTTATTCATTCCGTCGTCAATCCTATTGCGCGACTCGGTAGGTCCGTCTCAGTCAGCAATGGGAGGAACCAAAGAGTAGTAGCACCACCTAGCCAGCCTGGCAGCCTACACTGTACCCCAATTGAGAACGAATGATTGGGATCATTCAAGAACCATTCTGTCGTGACTACCAGTAAACGTATAAACCCTTCTTTCAAATATCCCGATCAAGTTATAGGGTCACGGTCAGTCAAACCCTATCTGTACTTGATGCTATGCATGCGTTAATGCAAATCGAGATCATCGAGCTGTCGTGTATCTAATACAACTAGCTCCAATGCTTTGGCCAAAGACTTATGATCTCATCTGCCAATAACCACATAGGACATATAACCCGTTCACTAACAGGAGAAAGAATTCTATCTTGGTAATCAGTAGGACCTGCTACTTGCCCGTCAAGATGCACGTCGAGATTGACCCCCGCCTTCCGGTTTATAGGGTCGAACTACTCTAATGAAAATCTTGACGTCACAAGCACATCCCTACTAAATCCTCAAGTCGAAGGTTCACGAATACCTATCACAACCTTTCGATTCCGTCATTGACTGTCCCGGAGTGAAATCTGTGTGACGAATCGAGGGTGAGTCGGTTCGAGTATACTAATCCAATTAACATACCTATAACGTGTGCTCCCACTAACCATTAGTGTTCGACAGGCACTCTCCTTGTCAAAGAACACGTCATACAAGTCTTCACATAAACTTAACGCCCAGTCAAGTTTCATCGACTTGCGAAGGATTAAGTATTTGAGCTATAACCTTTCCAGTGCCGACCCCCTTATCCAATAAGGAGTGGAATGTTTTGCTCTCAAATACACAGACTAGTTTCTATATGTTTATTTACGAGTTAGGAATGCCAGTAACTACCAGTAAATAAAGAAACATTCATTTGCCTTATATAAATGGTTTACATAATTACAAGTACAATGCCCTCACTCAACAACCTCTGAGTGGCATTCGAGGGCATACTCCTAACAATCTCCCACTTGCACTCAATGCCACACACTATGGTATCTAATACCCATGTTCTCCAGATGACGCTCCAAGATAGTCTGAGAAAGTGGCTTGGTCAGTGGATCGGCGACGTTGTCGGCCGAGTCTACTCTGTGCAAAGACAATGTATCCCTTGCGAACAAATTCTCTTACGAGATGATACTTCCTCTCAATATGTTTGGTGCCGTTGTGAAACCTCGGCTCCTTGGCTGCGCTACTGACTCGTCGTTGTCGCAGATACGGAACAGCAAATTTCAAGACATGGTATCATTTGAAGTTCTCCCGAAACTTCTTAATCCGTAACCCTTCCTTGGAAGCCTCCGAGGCTTGATACTCAACCCGACAGTGGAATCGTGATCGCGCTTGGCACTACGCCAAGATACTTCTCCTCCATTATGAGTAAATATGTAGCCAGAAGTGGACATCGAGTCGTCCTTCAGTCCTTGGAAGTCCGAATCAGTGAATCCCACCACATCCAATTCTCCACCGCCATACATCAGAACCATATCTCTAGTCCTTCTTAAGTACTTGAGAACGTTCTTTACGGCACTCCAATGTTCCCTACCTGGGTTTGCCTGAAACCTACTCACCACGCTTACAGCATGTGCGATGTCAGGTCTTGTACACAACATAGCATACATAAGGCTACCCACGGCCGAAGCATATGGTATATTACTCATTTCCTTTCGTTGTTCCTCATTTTGAGGACACATCTTCAAGGTGAGTTTTATTCCATGTCGCATCGGTAGGAACCCTCTTTTAGAATCATCCATCTTAAATCGCTTTAAGATCTTATCTATATAGAGGGCTTGGGAAAGGCCTATTGTTCTCTTGGCTCTATCCCGGTAGAGTCGAATTCCAAGAATATAGGTTGCTTCTCCCAAGTCTTTCATGGAGAAATTACTCGAAAAGCCAAGCTTTTACAGAACTGAGCATTCCCACATCATTTCCTATTAGTAGAATATCATCCACATATAGTACTAAGAATGCGATCTTGCTCCCACTAACCTTCTTGTATACACAAGGTTCCTCTTCATTTTGCACGAAGTCAAACTCTTTGACCGCCTCGTCAAAACGAAGGTTCCAACTACGCGACGCTTGCTTCAGTCCATAAATGGAACGCTGAAGCTTGCACACTTTCTGAATATCGACTTCGGACACAAAGCCTTTAGGCTGCTCCATATAGATTTCCTCCTCGAGGAATCCATTAAGGAAAGCCGTCTTTACGTCCATTTGCCATATCTCATAATCGTGGTAGGCAGCTATAGCAAGCATCATGCGAATAGACTTGATCATGGCTACGGGCGAGAAGGTATCGTGGTAATCGATCCCTTCCTTTTGGGTATAACCCTTTGCCACAAGCCTGGCCTTATAGGCATCAACCTTGCCATCACCATCAGTCTTTCTCTTGTATATCCACTTGTTCCCAATAGGCACTATGCCCTTGGGGCGGTCTACTAGAGTCCAGACCTGATTGACATGCATCGAGTCTATCTCAGCTTCCATAGCTTCACACCATTTCGCGGAGTCTACATCCACCATCGCTTGGTCATAGGTCGTCGGGTCGGTCTCTTGGCTATCACTTGGAACCTCATGGAGACCCAGTTCCTCCAAGTGCACAAGCCCATACCTCTCAGGTAAATGAGACACCCTACTAGACCTACGAGGTGGTTGTACTTGTGTTTCAGAAAGTTCGGTTCCAGTTTCTTGCACAGGTGTCTCCCGAGGAGTTTCATTGTATTCTTCTAAAGAAATACTTCTACCTGCTCCGCCTTCCTGAATGAACTCATCTTCCAGGAAGTGTGCTTGTAAAGCAACAATGATCCTTCGATCTTCGAGCATGTAGAATAGATATCCCATTGTCCCAGATGGGAATCCAATGAAACGTCCCTTCGCAGACCTAGCTTCCAACTTTTCCACCTTAGTCTTCTTGACATAGGCGGGACATCCCCAAATCCTAATATGATTAAGACTTGGTTTCCTTCCCTCCCACATCTCATGTGGAGTTTTAGGAACGGATTTGGAAGGACACCTGTTTAAGATATAAGCGGCAGTCAGGAGTGCATACCCCCACAGGTAAATTGGTAAGTCAGTATAGCCTAGCATGGAACGGACCATGTTTAACAAGGTCCGGTTCCTTCTTTCTGACACACCATTTAACTGAGGAGTACCTGGAGGTGTTAGTTGTGAAACTATTCCATGTTCCTTAAGGAACTCGTCAAACTCCGTACTCATATACTCACCACCTCGGTCCGACCGAAGTGCTTTGATATGATTACCAGTTTGTTTCGACTAGGGCCTTGAATTCTGGAATTTCTCAAAGGCCTCGGATTTATGTTTCATTAAGTATACATAACCATACCTAGTATGATCATCTCAGAACGTAATGAAATATTGATATCCGTCACGTCTCGCTTCTAAAGCACCACATACATCGGTATGGATTAATCCCGATTTATCGGCTCTTTCAAAAGTCCCCGTGAAGGGGACTTAGTCATTTTGCCTTTAAGGCAAGATTCACAAGTAGGAAAGGGATCCGATCCCAATGGACCCATAAGTCCATCCTTTTCCATCTTGTAAACCTTGGTCTGACCAACATGACCAAGTCTAAGATGCCATTTGAAAACTTGATTGGTTTCATCCCTACCACGTTTTCTAGTCATAGTATTCACAACTACTTTGTTGCTGAGATTTAGATGATACAATCCATTTAACAATGTAGCAGTACCCACTAGTTTATTTCTAAAATAAATTTTGCAGGAACCATCACCAATGAAAAATGAAAAGCCCTTTCAGTCCATGACCGGAATGGATACAATGTTTTTGTGCCCCTTGGGCAAAACAAGTACATCTTCTAAAGTCAAAACAAAGCCGAATTCTAAACCCAAAAGAAGTGATCCTATGTCGGTCGCCTCGACACTATGCCCGCTTCCGACTGTGATCATAACTTCTCCAGCTCCAAGCTTCCTACTTTGTTCCAGATCCTGATTCACGGTACAAATATGAGAACTAGCACGTAATCAAGTATCCAGAAGTAGAAAATACAAGAGCGCAACAATTTGTTTCCAAAACTAAAAGTTACAGACTGAAGTGCCATGAAGAATCGGACAGTCTCTAGCCCAGTGGCCCAGCTCACCGCACTTGAGACAAGCATCCTTCTTCTTCTTGTTCTTCGGAACCATCGAGGCCTTGCCCTTACCCTTAAGGTCCTTAGCTTGCGGTCCAGTCCGCTTCTTGGTCTTTTTCTTATTATTCTTAGACTTCCGAAGTCCAGAAGAAATCACAAGAGCAGACTCCTTCATCCGCGGAGTCTTCATCTAAGACTGAGCGGTCACAAGTTTGTTCATTAGCCCAGCTAAATTACATGCAATCTCATTGCAGTTGAAGTTCATAACAAACTGTGAGAAGGAATCAGGGAGAGACTGTAGGATAAGGTCGGTTTGGAGAGAAGTATTCATTTTAAAATCAAGAGCCTCCAATCTCTCGATCATGGATATCATTTTGAGGACGTGTTCCCCAACCTTCTCACCTTCCTTCATCCTTGCACCGAACAGTTTCTTGGATATCTCATATCTAGCAGTTCTGCTATGCTCACCATAAAGCTCGGTTAAGTGAGATAAAATCGCCTGTGAAGTCATTTTCTCATGAGCTCTCTGAAGCTCATTAGACATGGAAGCCATTATATAAGCACGGACTTTCACGTCATCCTTAACCCACTTTTCGTGGTTTTCAATCTCTTCCTGATTGGCTCGGGTCCGCACAGGAGGCGCCGGAATGTCCGTCTCCAAGACGTATCCCAGTGCCTCTATACTGAGGACAATCATCAGATTGTGGAGCCAATCCACAAAGTTAGGTCCCATTAAGGTGTTCTTTTCGAGTAGAATTGCGAGTGGATTCATTGTCATATTGAGATTTGTCTGCATTAAGTATAACAGATTAATTAGTGACTCATTCAATTATGTTCTGAGTATAGAATTAAGGTCTTTTCTATTCTTGTTACTCAGCTCCCACTATTTTATCGGAATAACACACTCCCATGTGAAATACGGAAGTATCGTCGCTCTATTTCATAGTGGTGATCGAGTTCTTTATAAATCTTAATAGAGGGCAACTGAACAGGTTTCTAGTCTATTAATTTTCATAAAGTGGTGTCCAACACCAACCCATCTAATGGATGATTCGATCTTCTTTTTCCCCTTGTTCACTCCCTTCAACCTATACGGTTTCTATGGTTCGTGAACAAGTTAAGTTTATACCATCGACGCAAATCAGTTTCACAATTGAATCTTATCCGGCAACCTATCAGGTTTCTAGGGATAAAATTTGCTCCAACCGAAAGGCATCCAATGCGCTCCCGGTAATTTATCTGTCCTCCCCGAACGACTACCCCGATAACTCAGAAGCATAGCACATCCGGTTTGGATTTCAATTTCCCGAAAGCTCGATGGAGGGAAGGAAAACCTTGAAACCTTATAAACTTAATAATTTGTTGTGGGAGAATTTTCGCGATTAACGTTACACTTTGCACATTAATCATATTAGCGTGTTTGTGGCATTCATACAATATGAAACAACCATTCACAACCTAGTTGCTACCAACATGTGGTTCATGGACCGTTCCTAGAAAACAAAAACTCCGTAATCTAATTACAAGTCTTCGTCTTGAATCTTCGTCTTCTCGAAATGGATCTTCCTCCGGTCTTCGTCATTACATATAAATTTTACATCGAAATTGCATCCTAGATACAAACATTTCTAGTAAAAAAAATAGGCTCAAAACGGTCTTTACAACCCAATCGAATAAAACGAACGATTCAAAACTAAGTCCACGAACCACATCCCCATTCAAAAGCATTCATCCAATAAATACTATATAAATGGAAAGCGTAGAGTTACATTGATCCAATCAACAATACGAACCGATCCAATCGATTCACACAATCGGTAATATGAAAACGTTCAAAATAATTCGGTCGATTACAAGTATTCCAATTAATCAAATTTCCCTTATAAAATGAAGTACCATAAATCATTTTAATCATATTAAATCCAATTTAACATGCGGGAGATTAATTTTCAAGAATACACGAAAAAATCGAGCCGAGGCGAAAATGGCCTGCCTGGCCGAGTCACCATCGGCAGCTTTCCGGCAGACAGGCCTGGCATGGCCGAGTCACGCTCGGCAGCTGCCGGCCAGGCACGGCCCGTGTCCCCTGACACGGTCGGGTCTGCCTGGCAGTGGCCTGGGGACTGCCGGACACGGCCCGTGTCACCAGACACGGCCGAGTCACCCTGGCAGCAACCTGCCCTTTGTCCGAAAAATCGTCCGACGACGATTCGGAGCTCGATTTTCGACCGGATATCCAATATCAATATTTTTCAACATTCATATCTTCAATATAAATCATATTTCCCAGAAATTTAAGATTTATATTTAGACATAAACTTACGAAAAATATAACTACAACGAACGTAAAAAATGTACCACGATTATGACTAAAATGATTCCAAATCATTCACCATCTAATCGAGCATTCCAAATGCCAATATCGTATATACGATCGCAAGACCTACGCTCTGATACCACTGTTGAGATTCGGTGCCTAAAATGAAGGCCCAGCGGAAGCGGTAAAACGAAAATTAATTCGATCCGAATCCCTACGAGGATCGATCGAGCTACGTATATACGAATATCAAAAACGAAATACAAGAGATACGAGAAACATACCCTCGTAGTCCGTTGATTAAATGGATAACCTTCTCTTGAGCTATTCCCCAAGCTTTGCTTGATCTCTACGAATCTATTCCGCTCCAAGCCCTTGAACGATCCAATGCCGAAAGTATCGCGTCTCTACTTGTCACGCGCCGGAGAAACGACCGGAACAACAATCACCTTTCTATCCTCCGAGGATACGGCTAGAGCTAAGTGATGAAGCTTTCAATATGAAATTATTACACTCTAGGTGTATAACTCACAATCTCTCTTTTATTTCTCAATATTTCTCCAAGAAAAAATCAAGAACTTGATGAATAGAGAAGAAGATGATGAAGTAGACTTCTCTATCTCTTTCCTCTCTCTTATTCACGTAGGAATCAATGTGAATGAAGTGAATGAGGTGAGAAGTCTTCCTCTCTTTATTCTATTTCCACTCACATGCAAAACAAATCATCCCATATGATTTTTGCCCCACAAGTCATGTTCCTTAATATAAAAAGGAAACAACAAGACAATGGGAAGGTGGGTGGAAGGGGTTGGGGCGGCCCATGTTAGAAATCGGACGAGTTCGGTTCGTTTTGGACTTCCGAGGGTCTAAACAGATAAACTCCGATTCTGTATCGATGTATTTATATTGATTAATTAATCCAATTAATTAAACATATCAAATACAAAATAATATAATTAATTTCTCGAAGAAATAATTATATACATGAATTAAATGAATCACCCAGTAATTTATTTAATTCATTAGGCCGTAAATCAATTTATCCAATAAATCGATTTAAACATCCAATGTCCCAAAATTAGATATCCAATATCTAATATTCATAATGAGAGAATTAGCTTTATTCATTTCGTCGTCAATCCTATTGCGCGACTCGGTAGGTCCGTCTCAGTCAGCAATGGGAGGAACCAAAGAGTAGTAGCACCACCTAGCCAGCCTGGCGGCCTACACTGTACCCCAACTGAGAACGAATGATTGGGATCATTCAAGAACCATTCTGTCGTGACTACCAGTAAACGTATAAACCCTTCTTTCAAATATCCCGATCAAGTTATAGGGTCACGGTCAGTCAAACCCTATCTGTACTTGATGCTATGCATGCGTTAATGCAAATCGAGATCATCGAGCTGTCGTGTATCTAATACAACTAGCTCCAATGCTTTGGCCAAAGACTTATGATCTCATCTGCCAATAACCACATAGGACATATAACCCGTTCACTAACAGGAGAAATAATTCTATCTTGGTATTCAGTAGGACCTGCTACTTGCCCGTCAAGATGCACGTCGAGGTTGACCCCCGCCTTCCGGTTTACAGGGTCGAACTACTCTAATGAAAATCTTGATGTCACAAGCACATCCCTACTAAATCCTCAAGTCGAAGGTTCACGAATACCTATCACAACCTTTCGATTCCGTCATTGACTGTCCCGGAGTGAAATTTGTGTGACGAATCGAGGGTGAGTCGGTTCGAGTATACTAATCCAATTAGCATACCTATAACGTGTGCTCCCACTAACCATTAGTGTTCGACAGGCACTCTCCTTGTCAAAGAACACGTCATACAAGTCTTCACATAAACTTAACGCCCAGTCAAGTTTCATCGACTTGCGAAGGATTAAGTATTTGAGCTATAACCTTTCCAGTGCCGACCCCCTTATCCAATAAGGAGTGGAACGTTTTGCTCTCAAATACACGGACTAGTTTCTATATGTTTATTTACGAGTTAGGAATGCCAGTAACTACCAGTAAATAAAGAAACATTCATTTGCCTTATATAAATGGTTTACATAATTACAAGTACAATGCCCTCACTCAACAACCTCTGAGTGGCATTTGAGGGCATACTCCTAACAGACGGTACTTGCGCGAGTACAACACAAACCACAATTCTCCTCAAATAAAACAACTACAACTCGAGAATGACACATGACATCAACGCTGCCCATCAAGCTCGTGTTTGCCCTGTGCCGTATCGCCCTCTGGACATGTACCTGAATACAGAACAAGTATTCACCCCCAAAGGGGTCAGCAAACAGCTGGTGCAAGTACAATAATTGTAGAATATGTACAACAAATGAATAAACAACAAGAATCATCGTGCCATCACAAGTATTCCGGAATACAATACCACAATCATCATCACAAAACAACAGGGGATATACTGGCCCTATACCTCACGCGAGATACATACCACTCCCCAAAGAGACCTCGTCAGGCCCCTCTGGCTGTACAACCCTACCCAGTGAACCGCAGAAGCCTCGGTCTACAGAACCCAGAGGACCCTCACTGGTTTTACTTGGCACACGACCACATGTCGCATTTTCAGAAATCATCACTTTTTCACAAATGGCACAAATTACATTTTCTGAAATTACCACTTGATACGAAACCGACTACTCCAAGCGAAGAAGACGAAGTAAGAATTGACGTAAAACACCTCAAACGCACTCTAACATACTTAGGCAAGAAAACAGAAACGAGGCACGGAGTTACCTTGATAATTGGAATCGGAATAACTTAAACAAAAGGTAATCTTGGGGGAAGGGGACCCAAGTGGTAAGAGAATAAAAGAGTTTCATCATAGTTTATTAAGAAGGGCAGCACGATTCTTGGCAACATGTTGAAGAAAAAAATGGCTGTCAGCAAGCAACTTGGAGACAAAGACCCAGCTTTTACTTTTTGTCAACAAGTGACATGAGGAACCTTTTTATTATCTTTTCTTATTTTAAGCTCAACTTGTATTAGTTTAATTTATCTTGTCAGGCTGCTTTTACCTATAAATAGTGGCAGTAGAGTTGTAATGAGAGATTATTGAATGTTGAAAATTTAAGAACACACTTTGTGTTTTCCTTGGTGAATGCTTTTCATCGAAACTTTGATTATTATTCGACGCGTCTTCGAATCTTATTCTGATTGATTCTCAATAGGTCTTGAGAAGAAATCACTTTGTCGAGTTATAGGTCTAATTCGATAAAACAACTGTTTCTGTCCTGTTTCGATACTCTTCTTGTTTTCGATACAGTGTTGTACTTAATCAAAATTCCGTTTCAAGTGCTGTTCGATTGTTCGAACTTGTTACCTGTTTTTCAATTCGCATTCGACCGAAATGTGTTGTTTTGAGCGTCGCTGTTTGGAGGTGGTCTGTAGCAAGTCTTTTATATTTGGCCAAGTTCCTGTCTTGTTGCTGTATCGAGTTGCCGTCATCCTTTTCTATTGCAAGTGCGTGCCGCTAGTCCGTGTTACTGCTGTAGCGAGCCTTTGTTACCAGTTCCCGACAGTTTCTTGCTGATAGCTTCCGCTCGTCAAAACAGTTTCCGCTGTATCGATAGCGAATTCGCATCACAAGTAAGAATTCGTATCATAAGTGGTATCGGAGCACCAAAGTTCTTGATCTTGGGCATTATGGATCTCAACGACGCTGATTTCTTGGCAAAACTTCGTGACGCATTGCGAGACGTACCAGAACAACGCGACCAGTATTGGAAACCTAGGCGTGGTGACTATGAACGACCCTCACGCCATATCAAAGAATTCAAGGTGAACGAACTTCCAGAGTTCGTTGGCGGAACAGATCCATAAGTTTACCTGGAATGGGAATGAAAAATTGATCGTATGTTCGAATTTAAAGACCTTGACGATGAGAAAAGGTGTAAGTATGCAATCCTCAAGTTGGGAAAAGGAGCTTCACTTTGGTACGAAGGAATTAAGACACGAAGAACTCGTGTGGGGAAAGAAAAGATCCCTTCGTGGGATTCATTAAAAAGAAAACTTCATAAAAGATATGTGCCGACATCACACCGGTTGTCCTTGTACAGGAAGATTGCAGATCTTATGCAGGGAAAGTTAAATGTCAGTGAGTACATTGAGGAGTTTGAGAATCTAACCTTGATGGGAGAGATAGAGGAGAATGAGGAGCAGAAGATGTCGCGATTCTTGCGTGGTTTAAACCGAAGCATAGCTAACTCGGTGGAACTGTATCCATACGAGGACTTTGATACATTATGTGGGTTATGTGTGAAGTTAGAAGCTCAAAACAGGATGAAGATGTATAAACCCGAGTTTCCAGTCAAATTTGGAAACCCAAGCGTCGGGTCTAGTTCAGCTGCTAAGGCCACTGTACCGTCTCCGGTTCCTGTTGCGATTCCTGCTAAGGCAACTGTACCCTACGTACCGAAGGAGATGAGTCTGGCTAAAGTAAGATGTTTCAAATGTCAAGGGTTTGGACATTATCAAAATGCGTGCCCAAACAAACGAGTGGTAACCCTAAGAGAAGCTGTCATGATCCGAGATGAGTTGTTGGTTGAGGAAGAAAGACTAGGTGATGTATTTGATTTCAACATGGAGGATGAAGAAGGAGAAGAATGTGAGGCTTACGATGCTCCGAATTACGATACAGCCTTGGTCCTTCGCACTCTGCAAGCCAAGTCGGTTCCGAGCGAGTCACAACCGCGGAACCAAATATTCCATACAAAGTGTCAAGTTGGAGATAAGTGGTGTAGTTTGATTATCGACGGAGGGAGTTGCACCAACGTGGCTTCGAGTGAAATGGTGACGAAGCTTGGACTAACCACCACAACTCACCCTAAACCATATGCTTTACATTGGCTTGATGACGGAAGTAAGGTAAGGGTTTCGAAGCAAGTTCGGGTCGGATTAGCAATGGGTTCATATCACGATGAGATATTGTGTGATGTGATTCCAATGGATGCTTGTCACGTGCTTTTGGGACGCCCTTGGTTATTTGATAGGGATGTTTTGCATCGGGGAAGGAGCAACGAATACGAGTTGCGAGATAAGCGAAAGAATATCGAGTTGAAGCTGATGTCACCCCAAGCTATCCGGTCCATGAGTGCCAAACGAGGGGAAAAACCGAACCTCACCATGTTTGCAAGCGAGAGGGAAATTGAACACGCTATGGAAAGTGGCGAGCGTGTTTACATTCTGGTGATAAAGGAGACTCAAGTTGATTTCGTGGCGGAGAAATACGAGGATACAGTGGTCGACTTATTACATGAATTCGAGGATGTATTCCCTGAAGAATTGCCGTCGGGTTTGCCACCAATTCGTGGAATCGAGCATCAAATCGACCTTATACCAGGAGCACCTCTTCCGAATAAAGCTGCCTATAGGTGTAATCCCGAGAAAACAAAGGAACTTCAGAAGCAGATTGAAGAACTGATGAGCCACGGATATGTTCGAGAAAGTTTAAGTCCATGTGCGGTTCCGGTCCTGCTTGTTCCTAAGAAGGATGGGTTTTGGTGGATGTGTATTGATAGCCGGACCGTAAATAACATAATGATCAAGTATTGATTCCCGATACCACGACTTGATGATATGTTGGACGAGCTACATGGTTCGGTGGTCTTCTCAAAAATTGATTTGCGAAGTGGCTATCACCAGATTCGTATGCGGGAGGGAGATGAATGGAAGACGGGCTTCAAAACTAAGCATAGTCTGTATGAGTGGACCGTCATGCCATTTGGACTTACGAATGCCCCGAGTACTTTCATGCGTTTGATGAACGAAGTACTTAAGGCATTTTTGGGTAGATTTGTGGTTGTTTATTTGGATGATATTTTGGTGTATAGTCGATCGGTGGAAGAGCATCTCGAGCATCTACGACAAGTATTCGAGACTCTTAGGTCTCAAAGGCTGTATGGGAAGAAAGAAAAGTGTGCGTTTCTCTTCGAGAGCATAACTTTTCTTGGCTATGTTGTTTCAAAGGAGGGAGTGTCGGTTGATCAGGGGAAAATTGAAGCTATTAAGTCGTGGCCCACTCCTAAAACCATAACTGACGTTAGATCGTTCCACGGTCTTGCCTCTTTTTATCGGAGGTTTATTCGAGACTTCAGCACCATAATGAGTCCGATAACTGAGTGTTTGAAGAAGGGTCCGTTTGTGTGGAGCAGGACTGCCCAAGGGGCGTTTGAAAATTTGAAGGCAAGGTTATGTGAAGCACCTATCTTGGCATTACCTGATTTTGCACAGTCGTTCGAGGTAGAGTGTGATGCTAGTGGGGTTGGTATTGGGGCAGTCCTCATTCAATGCAGGCGGCCTATTGCGTACTTTTCGGAGAAGTTGGGTGGGGCTCGACTCAACTACTGTACTTACGATAAGGAGTTCTATGCCATAGTGAGAGCTCTTGATCATTGGAGCCATTACCTTCGGCCGAAACATTTTATTCTGCATTCGGACCATGAATATTTAAAGTATATTAATGGACAACAGAAGTTGAGTCCGAGACATGCAAAGTGGGTGGAGTTCTTGCAATCATTTCACTTTTCATCGAAGTATAAGGATGGCAAGAGTAACATTGTAGCAGATGCGTTATCTAGGCGGTATAACTTACTCTCTACCCTTGACGTTCGACTGCTTGGATTCGATACAGTAAAGGAGTATTACGAAGGGGACGTGGATTTTGGCGAGACCTTGGCCCTGTGCAAACCTGTCCCGATGGGAGAAATTTCGATACAGGAAGGCTTCCTCTTTAAGGGAAATCGTCTTTGCCTACCCAGGCACACGATTCGAGAATTGCTGGTTCGAGAGGCTCAAGGAGGGGGTTTGGCTGGCCACTTTGGTTTGGCCAAGACATTGGATGTGCTTAAAGAACATTTTTATTGGCCAAAGATGCAGGGGGATGTTAATAATATAATTAGTAAATGTGTGACGTGCGATATTGCGAAGAGTTCGTTCAAACCAGGAGTTTACATACCTTTACCGATTCCGGAGAGGCCATGGGAAGATGTCTCGATGGATTTCATCATTGCTTTGCCTCGAACCATACGAGGAAAGGATGCGATTATGGTTGTTGTCGATCGTTTTTCGAAGATGGCTCATTTTGTTCCTTGTCACAAAACCGATGATGCGAGTAATGTTGCTGACTTGTATTTCCGAGAGGTGGTGCGATTACATGGAGTTCCGAAAACTATTGTTTCGGACCGGGACTCGAAGTTTCTAAGCTACTTTTGGAACACATTGTGAAGAAAGGTGGGAACCAAGCTTTTGTTTAGTACTTCACATCATCCTCAAACAGACGGACAAACTGAAGTGACTAATCGAACACTAGGAACGCTGTTGCGAGGCTTGGTAAGCAAAACACAGAAGGACTGGGATCTGAAACTGGCATATGCGGAGTTTGCTTATAATCGATCTCCTACTAAGGCCACGGCACACTCTCCATTTGAAGTAGTTTACGGGCTGAATCCTTACATACCGCTAGATCTAATTCCACTACCAAGTGACGAATTGGTGCATAAGGATGCGGAGTCAAAACTAAAATCAATGATGAAATTACACGAACAGGTGCGGAATCGAATTAAGGAAATAAACAAGATGTACAAAAGGAAGTCGAACAAGCAAAGAAAGCCGAGACTATTCGAGGTTGGAGATTTAGTTTGGTTACATTTGAGGAAAGAAAGATTCCCGAGTAAGCATAAGAATAAGTTAATGCCACGAGCCGAGGGGCCATTTAAAATAATTGCGAAGGTAAACGATAATGCTTACAAGTTAGAACTTCCGGGTGATTACGGAGTGCATGCTACTTTCAACGTAGGTGATCTATCCCCTTATCTCGACGACGATGGAATTACGGAATTGAGGACAATTCCTTTTAAAGAAAAAGGGAATGATACGAAACCGACTACTCCAAGCGAAGAAGACGAAGTAAGAATTGACGTAAAACACCTCAAACGCACTCCAACATACTTAGGCGAGAAAACAGAAACGAGGCACGGAGTTACCTTGATAATTGGAATCGGAATAACTTAAACAAAAGGTAATCTTGGGGGAAGGGGACCCAAGTGGTAAGAGAATAAAAAAGTTTCAGCATATTTTATTCAGAAGGGCAGCAGGATTCTTGGAAACATGTTGAAGAAAAAAAAGGGCTGTCAGCAAGCAACTTGGAGACAAAGACCGAGCTTTTACTATTTGTCAACAAGTGACATGAGGAACCTTTTTATTATCTTTTCTTATTTTAAGCTCAGATTGTATTAGTTTAATTTATCTTGTCAGGCTGCTTTTACCTATAAATAGTGGCAGTAGAGTTGTAATGAGAGATTATTGAATGTTGAAAATTTAAGAACACACTTTGTGTTTTCCTTGGTGAATGCTTTTCATCGAAACTTTGATTATTATTCGACGCGTCTTCGAATCTTAATCTGATTAATTCTCAATAGGTCTTGAGAAGAAATCACTTTGTCGAGTTATAGGTCTAATTCGATAAAACAACTGTTTCTGTCCTGTTTCGATACTCTTCTTGTTTTCGATACAGTGTTGTACTTAATCAAAATTCCGTTTCAAGTGCTGTTCGATTGTTCGAACTTGTTTCCTGTTTTTCAATTCGCATTCGACCGAAACGCGTTGTTTTGAGCGTCGCTGTTTGGAGGTGGTCTGTAGCAAGTCTTTTATATTTGGCCAAGTTCCTGTCTTGTTGTTGTATCGAGTAGCCGTCATCCTTTCCTGTCGCGTGTGCGTGCCGCTAGTCCGTGTTACTGCTGTAGCGAGCCTTTGTTACCAGTTCCCGACAGTTTCTTGCCGATAGCTTCCGCTCTTCAAAACAGTTTCCGCTGTATCGATAGCGAATTCGCATCACAAGTAAGAATTCGTATCACCACTTTTCATAAAATCACATTTTCCACATATTCACATGAGTACATCAAACACAATCAAAACACTTGCCTTAGTTGGAACAACACAAGAAACAATGAACTGAGGAACATGTGGTCTGAATTTCTTCAATGATCTAATCCTAGCACAACACAAGACTATATCAAACACAATACGACGGAAATGAATGAATCTTCCTAAGTTTTACCCTTAGGGACAATCAACCGAACACCATGCGGACAACATGGGTCATGCTCATACTACGAATGAAAGCTCAGAATTTAACCCATAAACTTCAACAAGAACAAGGGATTATGGTTATAACATCCTAATCCAACATAAACCAAAGTTAATCAGGGACCCTAAGTGATGAAGTCGCAAGAAAACCCAAAAATCCCGAAACCAGGGTTTTGCATGAATTACCTCAATCCGGATGGTAAAAGGCGTTAAGATGCTGATAACTCCGCATTAGGAACTTCAAAATGTGGATGGGTAGTGATGTCAGGTGGAAAACTACACTCCTTTAAACCCCAGGTCGCCCGTCGCTCGAGAAGAAAGGAGAGAAGGATGAAAATGACAGAATTTAAGCCATGCAGTCCTATATATACTAGGTGGCTTTAGCGCGCGCTAAGGGGTAAGCGTAGCGTGCGCTACCTAGCTGTAATGGCGGTCCAGAGTTTTCTGCCCAATCCCGATAGCGTGTGCTGGCATTACTGGTAGCGTGCGCTACTTGTCCTGGTCCCAGACTCCTAAATTTCCAGCCCAATTCCAGACTGACCTAACCAAACTCGATAGCGTGTGTTAGGAGGATATTCGCGTACGCTACAATCGCACGATTAGCGCACGCTAGCAACAATTTACCATGCGTTAACTGCTATTTTTCAGCATTACCTTCGAAATGTTCGGTCCGAACGAACACGTATAGGAAGATACAAGACTAGATAATGCTAGAAATCAACAATCCAGTTTCATTCTAATATACACGCTATTCCAAACATCAAACAATACATCATGGAAATACAAAACAACCCAATTTCTCACCCGAATATGTCAACAACAAAATATAGTAATAAACAAAGTACACGGATATTACACTTTCGGCCGAATTGCCCTACTTTCGGACGTTTCTTTCATTGTGTTCTATACCTCGAATTATTGTTCATGTTCTTATTTCAGAAAATACACTTCCATTGCGTTGCATGCGATACACATTTGTATCCGATCGTGAGTTCACATCATTAGTGGTATCGGAGACGCATTTGATTTCTTGATCTTTTGACATTATGGATTTCACCGATGCAGATTTCTTGGTGAAACTCCGCAAAGCATTACGCAATTTACCAGAGCCACGGTTACAACCAAGACGAGGAGGAGAGGGCATGCATTCAGCACACCATGTGATGCGAATTCACGTTCGTATATAAACATATATTCCATGCAATGCAACCAAAGTGTATTATATTCCTTAGTTCTTCGAATTAGACCTATAACTCGATAAAGTGATTTCATCTCAAGACCTATTGAGAATCGATCTGATTAAAACTCAAAAACGCATCGAATAATAATTGAAATTTCGTAGGAACTCGTCCAACAAGTAATACAAGAGTATTTTTATTTTCTTCAATGATGACCACTTAAAAGCGGAAAAATGGCTTATTATATAGGAATCACACAATATTGAAAACAAAAGATTACAATCTAAAGAGAACATGGAATATCTAATAAACTACTAAATTGACTAAAAAAAGAAGACATCCTCCATGTGCGGGGGGTCAAAGGAGGGGACAAAGGGTGGGAGGAGATCTTCATGATCTTGGACATGATCTTGGACCCATGATATCAAGACTTTGACATAATGAAAAATATTATGAAAAATCTTCATGATTTTGGGGAGGATCGGCCGAATCTTCAATAACTTGGACCGATTAGTATGCATAGGGCATAATACGTATGCATGTCGACGCATCTAAGTTATTTCAAGTCCGATCACCAAGGTTACTCCAAGTCTCGTATCCGTTTTCTCGCCTAAATACGTAGGTGTATGTTCAAGGTGCTTTACGTCGATCCTCACTTCGTCTTCTTCACTTGGAATAGTCGATTTCGTATCATTCCCTCCTTTAAAAGGAATTATCCTCAATTCCGCAATCTTATCGTCATCGAGATATGGAGATAGATCACCTATATTAAAAGTAGCATGTACTCCATAATCACCCGGAAGTTCTACCTTATACGCGTTATCATTTATTTTAGCAACTACTTTGAAAGGACCCTTGGCTCGCGGCATAAGTTTATTCTTGTGTTTCCCCGGAAATCGTTCCTTTCTCAAATGTACCCAAACCAAGTCGCCAATTTCAAATAGTCTTGATTTTCTTTGTTTGTTAGACTTCCGTTTGTAAGCCTCATTAAATTTCTTGATCCGATTACGCACTTGCTCATGTAGCCTCATCATGGACTTAAGTTTTGACTCCGCGTCTCTGTGAACTAACTCATCGCTCGGCAAGGGAATTAAATCTAACGGTATATACGGATTCAAACCATAAACGATTTTAAAAGGTGAGTGAGCCGTGTCATGAGTAGGGGGATGGTTTTAGGCAAATTCCGCATGTGCAAGTTTTGGATCCCAATCCTTCTGTGTTTTGCTTACGAGTCCACGTAGCAAAGTCCCCAAAGTTTGAAGTTACCTCGGTCTGTCCGCCCGTTTGAGGATGATGCGAAGTACTAAATAAGAGTTTGGTCCCCACCTTTCTCCATAATGTGTTCCAAAAATAGCTAATAAACTTGGAATCTCGATCCGAAACAATAGTCTTCAGTATTCCATGCAAACGAACCACTTCTCGGAAATATAAGTCTACTACGTTACTTGCATCATCGGTTTTATGACAAGCTACAAAATGCGCCATCTTAGAGAAACGACAACCGTAATAGCATCCTTACCTCGTTGAGTATGAGGCAAAGCAACGATAAAATCCATCGAAACATCCTCCCATGGTCTTTTCGAAATCGGTAGAGGCATATACAAACCGAATTTGAACGAGCTTTTCGCTATATGACACGTCACGCACTTAGTAATGACATCATTCACGTCCCCTTGCATTTTGGGCCAATGAAAATGTTCCTTAAGCACCTCCACAGTCTTAGCCGTGCCAAAGTGTCCAGCCAAGCCTCCTTCATGAGATTCATGAATTAATAGCTCCCGAACTGCATCTTCGGGCAAGCAAAGTCGATTCCCCTTAAAGAGAAATCCATATTGTTGTAACACCCCCAATCCACTCAGGGATATTACACGCCGTAGACCCTCTCCTCGAAGATCTACCAGGCTGGTAACAACATTTAACATCTCGACAATGCCTTCAAGGCTAAAATGACCCAGTAGACCGATTTGGTCTTTCAATAAAAATATACAACTCAATTACAACATATACCCACGCAGGGGTCAAAATACAATAAACTCCCGTACAACGGGGAAAAGATACTGCAGCGGAAAAGAAAATACAACTAGACCAATACGACATCAATGGATCCTCGTGTTATTAGTATCGTTCATCTTTCATCATCCTTCGTACCGACCCTGTGTTATGATCCAAAACCTGAATGAAAAAATAGACATCTACCCCCCGAATACTCGGGGGTTAGCAAAACTCCACTGTTTTGCTAGTGCAAGTACAAGTGCAAAAATACGATCCATACAATTCAAGTCCCACGAATAACAATAACCAGGAAAATCCTCAAAGGTTCAAATGTAACGAAAAGTACTTCCCGAGGCATGAGTTTGGGTAAAAGAGTCCAACAGTTCGCAGGGCCAAAACCCAAGTCACATGTCCTCGACGGACATAAAATCAAATACCAACTCGTGAAGTTTTTACTCGTGATTCCTGGACTCACCCATTGGAATTCCCGTCGTGGCCCCGTCGAACCAACCCACGGTGAGTAAAATACATTCACTAAATAACATATCACAACAAGCATCGCCTTGGGAACAGAGTCATATCATTGATTCCCGCCCGAGGCCTCGAAGGACCCTCCCGAGCTGGCTAGCTAAACAAATCACAACACATAGCATCGCCTTGGGAACAGAGTCATATCATTGATTCCCGCCCGAGGCCTCGAAGGACCCTCCCGAGCTGGCTAGCTAAACAAATCACAACACATAGCATCGCCTTGGGAACAGAGTCATATCATTGATTCCCGCCGGAGGCCTCGAAGGACCCTCCCGAGCTGGCTAGCTAAACAAATCACAACACATAGCATCGCCTTGGGAACAGAGTCATATCATTGATTCCCGCCCGAGGCCTCGAAGGACCCTCCCGAGCTGGCTAGCTAAACAAATCACAACACATAGCATCGCCTTAGGAACAGAGTCGTATCATTGATTCCCGCCCGAGGCCTCGAAGGACCCTCCCGAGATGGCTAGCTAAACAAATCACAACACATAGCATCGCCTTGGGAACAGAGTCATATCATTGATTCCCGCCCGAGGCCTCGAAGGACCCTCCCGAGCTGGCTAGCTAAACAAATCACAACACATAGCATAATGCAACAAAGATATCTAAACAATTCATTCAGAGGTATCAAACACTTAGCAAAATACCTCGTCAAACCACAATGCACCGAAATGAAACAATATACCTCCACACGCAAATACCAAGTGCATCGTCAACACCAAACATATCCATAGGATTCACATAGCCACTTACAACCCACACAATTTACAAAACACACGCGTTTGAAAGTGAGCCTTTAACGAGGCTAGCCGAATCTTTTGAAAACACATTTCAAACAAACAAACAAATACACCAAGACGATCACCAATTATCATATCCACAAAACAAGAATAATATGGGCAAGGTACTTGCCTCGAATAAGAACAACGCGGAGAATCGACCGGAGTAAGTTGACACGAACCGACTACGAACCCGCTGACTCCACTGATCGCCAACTCGCGTTCATAAACTACGAAGGACAATAACAATAATGAAATGAATTCCCTAACACGACTTAAAGCCGTTGAATTCAAAGAACGAATGACGAAAGTTCAAGCGTTTTCCCCAAAACGGCCAAGAACACGATTCGTCCCGACAAAACACGAAAACGGAATTCCAAGTTGAAATATGGATATACAATCCATAGAATATGTTTAACAACATCATTTAACCATATCGATCCATCAAAAACAGATGAAAAACGAGATGGAGGACAAATCCCCCAAAAAGTCGATTCGAAGGAAATCAAGAAATATACTTCGATTCGACGAAGAACAATGGATTAAATGATGTTAAACACAATAATACTACCAAGATTAATCATACTCATCATGAATTAATCAATAATATGGAACGAATCGGACAAAAACGCAAAAACCCCCAAATTCACGAAATTAGGGTTCTAAGGAAGATTACCTTGATTCGCTGGATCAAAGGATGATAACGGATGATTGATTGATGATATGAACTCAAGAACTTCATGGATTTGTTTTTAAACAACATGGCTCCATGGTAAGATCACCCTCAACCGCGGAAGAGAAGGAGAAGAAGGAGAAAAATGGCCAAAAACCTGTGTGCAGGGCCATAAATAGGCTGCACAGTGTGCCGCGGCCTAACGGGAGTGTGCCGTGGCACAGGCCCAAAAATGGCTCCCAGTTGTCACGGGCTTAGAGTTTGCTATGCTTCTAAGCGTCGTGCGGCCTAGCAACCGTCTTGCTAGTCAGCCTTAAACACTCCGAATTTGGCTAAGTATGAAAGTTGGCACAACGAAAGAGAGGCAATGGGTTGAGGGAAAATTACTTCCACTAAGTAACAAAGAGTTTACAAGTGTGTCTTACAAGTGAGTTCCCAAGGATGGCTGCAAATGAGCCCCAACTTTCCTATTTATACTACCTCCTATCACTAGAACCTTCCTCCACCTCCTTATTTGGAGGCTTCTAGACCCTCCTACACTATTACAAATTCTAGAGTATTCTAAGTGCAAGTCTTTGTACAATGTCAAGAAACATCTATCAAATTACAAGTCTCTTGACTCATCCAAGAGTCTCCAGCACCTTCCACATGTTTCTGGATCTTCCTGGCTCGTTTGGCCCGACCCGGCCCGCTCGGCCCGACTCCATGTAACCCGACCCGATCCGGACCGGCCTTCCACACATGCCTCCGGATTAATCTTTGACGTTCTGGACCATCCCGGTCCGTTTCTGGAATATTCCGAGTACAACTTCCGTACAGTGGACTCCTCAGCTTTCCAATGTCCACTGCCCTCACAAGGCTTTATCCCGCTAAGCCTATTATAGGGGGAGGGAGCTCCGTGTGTCCCTCGCGCGCCGCCCGCGTGCGCGCCCAGCGCCTCGCGCGCATCCCTCGTGGGTGTCTGTCGCCCGTGTCCGAGCCTCGGCCCTCGGATGTGCCTCGTCTCATCATCTTGTCCCGTGTTGTCCCGAAGCGGTGTGCCTGTCCGCTGCACTCGTCCGTTCGGTTCCCGGCGAGTCTTGTCTCGCCGCCCAGGTAGTCCCGCATCTGGCCTAATGGCCTTGTCCCTCGGTCGGGCACTTTGTTGCCCAGTTGGCCTGCTTGCTCGGCCATACATCCACACATGCTGCGCCACACGGCTAAGTCCCTCAGTCGGTTGTGCCGCTCCACACGGCCTAGCTGTCCCGAACGTGCCCTGTTGTCACACTTTGGCTTTGGAAGCTTCTAGAAGGGTCGAGATTCTTCTCCAGAATTCTAGTGTTTACTTTATAGATGTTGTAACATTCCGGAAGCCCTCCGGAATGATCATAGAAAGGATTAGAAGGATATAGATGGTCTTGTAATCTCTTGTATGTTCTAGATACTTGTAGATTATTGTACATTCTAGAAGATGTAGATGGAGACCTATATAAGGAGCTCCAAGCCCCTCATTTGGATCATCATCCGAAGTTGAGCAATAAAAGTTCCTTTCTAAAGAGCAGTTTCTCTCTCTAACTTTCTCTCTCTAAAATACTTCAATCTTCCGCACTTAACCGGCAAGGGTTAGGAAAGCCTGCCTTAGTGGCCGAAGGACTGAGTTGCTAAGGGGCGCACGGCATAACTCGACGGACTGAAGTTTGCCCGTGACACGTGGTATCGGGGCCCGGTTTGTTGGTAAAGTGAGAGAATGAGCGGAAACAGCAGCATGGTCGAAGGGAACAATGCTGGCGATGATGGTCGCAAGACCAAGAAAGGTGGTAGGGACAAGTCCCGGGATCTTGCATCCTTGATGGAAGCAAGGATGACTAAGATCGAGGTGGCTGTTGGAGAAACCATCGAACGGATGGATGTCCTTGAAGAAAATGCCAGCGATATTGAGGACAAGGTGTTGCTTGCTCTTAACGAGTTGAAGTCTACACTTCTTGGCGAGGTAGCCAAATTGCGGGAAGAGCTGACCGCACGGTTGGAAAAGACCGAGGAGGATTGTGCATTGTGCAAGGCAGCCGTGGCGGGTGGCACCATGGCAAGGGAAGCGCCGCGCATTCGGGCACCAGAACCTCCAAAGTACTCGGGTAAGCGTAATGCCAAAGAACTTGATAATTTCTTTTGGTCTCTCGAAACCTATATGGATGCAGTACGTATAAGGGATGATGAGGACAAGATCAAGCCGGCGATCTTGTACCTAAGTGATGACGCTGCCTTATGGTGGAGACGGCGCCATCAAGACATTGCACGAGGGACATGCCGGATAGACACTTGGGAAGAATTCAAGGTGGACTTGAAGAAGCAGTTCTATCCGGAGAATGCCGAGAGCCTGGCCATGAAGAAGCTGCGTGGCCTGAAACAATCGGGGAGTGTGAAGGATTATGTCAATGAGTTCTCATCACTCATGTTGGAACTTCCCGAAATGTCGGACAAGGATCAATTGTTCTATTTCTTGGACGGGTTGCAGTCTTGGGCAGCCCTTGAACTGAGAAGGCAGAAGGTCCAAGATCTGTCGAAAGCAATTGCTGCAGCCGAAGAAATTGTAGAGTTCCGGAAGGACTTCGCGCAGCGAAAGGACAAGAAGGGAGGCAAGGAAAAAGGTGGGGGAGACAGGCCTCACAAGACGGGATACAAGCCAACCTTCAAAGGGAAAGAAAAGACCCATGAAGTCAAGAAGAGAGAGTGCTTCTTATGCGGGGGTCCACACTTCGTCCAGGAGTGCCCGAAGAAGAAAGCACTTAATGCCATAATAAGCCAACAGGAGGAACGGGCCGAAGAAATGCAGATGGGGTCGATGCAACTCCTTAATGCAATGAAGGCGAAGGAAGAAACTGTGATGGTACCCAAGGCGGAAAAGGTCAGGAATAGTCTCATGTATGTTGAGTCAAAGATAAATAAGGGAGTCACAAAGGCCTTAGTAGACACGGGAGCCACTCACAACTTCTTAGCTGAGGACGAGGCAGTCCGATTGGGTGTAAGAGTTACTAAAGAAATGGGATGGATGAAGACAGTGATCACACCATCAAGACCCATAATTGGCGTGGCTAAGCAAGTCCCGGTCCAACTGGCGGATTGTCAGGGCAAGCTTGACTTGACAGTGGTCCGAATGGATGATTATCGGATGGTGCTAGGCATGGAATTCCTGGAAAGGATGAAGACGGTAACCATCCAAGATGCCCAAATTATGAGCATCACTCCGAACAAGGTAACATTCGATATTCCATTATTATGTGGAAAGCTCGAGTCCCGTATGTTGTCGGCTATGCAGGTAACAAAAGGATGTAAGAGGGGGCAAGAGACATACCTTGCTGCCCTAAAGACGGACGACCTAAGTATTGACACGGAAGTCCCGGCAGAAATCAAAGAAGTGATGGCCGAATTTAAAGACGTGATGCCTCCCGAGTTGCCCAAAAAGTTACCACCGAGGCGGGAGGTGGATCACGAGATTGAGCTGGAACAGGGGGCGAAACCTCCTGCAATGGGGCCGTACCGGATGGCTCCGCTAGAGTTGGAAGAACTTCGAAGGCAGTTGAAGGATTTACTTGATGCTGGCTATATTCGTCCTTCCAAAGCTCCTTATGGCGCCCTGGTGTTATTCCAGAAGAAACAAGACGGTAGCTTGCGGATGTGCATCGACTACCGGGTGCTTAACAAGGTTACCATAAAGAACAAATACCCAATACCTTTGGTGGCTGACCTATTCGACCGCTTGGGGAAGGCAAAATGGTTCTCAAAACTAGACTTGCGGTCGGGGTATTGGCAAGTACGTATCGCAGAAGGAGACGAGCCGAAGACCACCTGCGTGACGAGGTATGGTTCATTTGAGTTTTTGGTTATGCCCTTTGGCTTGACAAATGCACCTGCGACTTTCTGCACCCTTATGAATAAGATATTTCACCCATTCTTGGACGAGTTTGTTGTTGTGTATCTGGATGACATAGTAATATACAGCGAGTCCTTGAATGAACATGCTGAACATCTACGGAAAGTGTTCCGAGTCCTGAGGGAGAACGAATTATATGTAAAATTGGAAAAATGCTCGTTTGCCCAAACGGAGGTAATGTTCTTGGGGCACAAGGTGAAAGATGGAATGATCTTAATGGACACAAAGAAGGTGCAGGCCATTGCCGAGTGGGAGCCTCCTCAGAACGTCTCCGAGCTTCGGTCGTTCTTAGGCTTGGTGAACTACTATCGGCGATTCATTGACGGATATTCGGCGAGGGCAGTGCCATTAACTAACTTACTCAAGAAGAAGGTTGCATGGGATTAGACGGATGAGTGCCAAGCATCCTTCGAGGATCTGAAGGTGGCAGTCATGAATGACCCGGTGTTGAAACTTCCGGACTACACAAAGCCTTTTGAATTACACTCGGATGCCTCTGACTATGCCATTGGAGGAGTCTTAATGCAGGAAGGGCATCCTGTTGCATACGAGTCCCAGAAGCTAAACGAGACAGAACGTCGGTACCCGGTCCATGACAAGGAAATGACAGCGATAATCCATTGTCTTCGTACGTGGAGACATTACTTGCTCGGGAGTCACTTCGTGATCAAGACAGACAATGTGGCGACTAGCTATTTCCAAAATCAAAAGAAGATCACCCCGAAGCAAGCACGGTGCCAAGACTTCTTGGCTGAATTTGATTATTCTCTGGAATATAAGCCAGGAAAAACGAACGTTGTTGCGGATGCTTTAAGTCGGAAGGCCTCACTGGCGTCTATCACCCAAGTGCAGTGCGACCTTGCCGACCGGATAAGAGACGGTATTGCCCAAGACCCCTTGGCCAAGAATCTGGTGGAACTGGCAAAGGAGGGCAAGACAAGGAAGTTCTGGCAAGAGAATGGCTTACTTTTTACTGTTGGAGATAGGTTGTACGTACCCCGATAGGACAACCTTAGAAGGGAAATTCTGAAGGAGTGCCATGATTCTAAATAGGCGGGACACCCAGGTACTCTTCGCACTAAAGCGCTTGTTGAGCAGTCATTTTACTGGCCTAACTTGCAGGATGACGTGAACGCCTACGTAAAGACCTGCTTGGTCTGCCAACAAGACAAGGTCGAACAAAGTAAACCGGCAGGACTGCTAGAGCCATTGCCTATTGCCGAACGTCCGTGGGACAGTCTTACGATGGACTTTATATCGGCACTACCAAGGTCGGAAGGATGCGGGTCGATAATGGTGATAGTTGATCGGTTCTCCAAGTATGGGACATTCATACCGGCAACAAAGGATTGTAAGGCCGAGGAAGCTGCCCGACTATTATTGAAACATGTGGTAAAGTACTGGGGAGTTCCTCGGAGTATCATAAGCGACCGAGACCCGCGATTCACAGGAAAGTTTTGGAGGGAGCTGTTCAAGTTGATGGGGTCAAACCTCCACTTATCGACGAGCTTTCACCCCCAAACGAATGGCCAAACTGAACGAGTAAATCATTTGCTGGAGATTTATCTCCGACACTTTGTAAGTGCCAACCAGTCCGACTGGGCTCGTTTACTTGATATTGCACAATTCTCTTACAACTTACAGCGGAACGAGTCCACCCAACGGAGTCCATTTGATCTAGTAATGGGGCAACAACTGACGACACCCCAGGAACTAGTTCGGAAATACGAAGGTGCGAGTCCGGAAGCGTACAAACTTGCTAAAGGTTGGAATGAGGAACATGATATAGCAAGGGCGTATCTGACTAAGGCTGCCAAACGAATGAAGAAATGGGCGGACGACAAGCGCCGTCCGAGGGAATTTCAAGTAGGGGACCAATTGTTGGTCCGAATGATCGTAAGAAACGTTAAGGCGATCCGTCAAGTACACAAAGGCTTGACACGGCGATATGAAGGACCATTTGAGATAGTGAAGAAGGTCGGAACGCGGTCCTATTGGCTCAACCTTCCTAATGACTTCAAAATTCACCCGGTCTTCCATGTGAGTCTTTTGAAACCATATTACAAGGATGAGGAAGACCCAACTCGAAATAAGTCAGATCGAGCCCCGCCTGCCCACCCAGTGTCCTTTGAGAAGGAAATCGAAGAAATCTTGGTGGATCGACAAGTGGGAAAACGGGGAACACCCCGCTGGACGGAGTACTTAGTACGCTGGAGAGGTTTACCAGACAACGAAGCTTCGTGGGAAAAGGAGCAAGACTTGTGGTAATTCAAAACCAAAATTGAAGCTTACAAGGCAAAACCTTGACGGGGACGTTAAGACTCAGGTGGGGGAGAATTGTCACACTTTGGCTTTGGAAGCTTCTAGAAGGGTCGAGATTCTTCTCCAGAATTCTAGTGTTTACTTGATAGATGTTGTAACATTCCGGAAGCCCTCCGGAATGATCATAGAAAGGATTAGAAGGATATAGATGGTCTTGTAATCTCTTGTATGTTCTAGATACTTGTAGATTATTGTACATTCTAGAAGATGTAGATGGAGACCTATATAAGGAGCTCCAAGCCCCTCATTTGGATCATCATCCGAAGTTGAGCAATAAAAGTTCCTTTCTAAAGAGCAGTTTCTCTCTCTAACTTTCTCTCTCTAAAATACTTCAATCTTCCCACTTAACCGGAAAGGGTTAGGAAAGCCTGCCTTAGTGGCCGAAGGACTGAGTTGCTAAGGGGCGCACGTCATAACTCGACGGACTGAAGTTTTCCCGTGACACCGTGCACGTTGATCTGCTGAACCTCACACTCCTCTGTGCGAGTCTGTCCGAGCACTCTGTCGGTCATTTCTCTCGGGGCGTGACACTCTCCCCCGCCTGTTCCGTCGACGTCCCCGTCGACGTGTGCTGCTACTCGGTTCCTCGATGTACCGCATTGATCCCAGACAGTACATCGGCATTTCCTCTTCAGTCAACTTCTTCTGAAATCGAAGTGTCGTCATCGCTGCGTAGGGAAGTTGCTCCACTGTCAAGGGGATAGTGATGGGTTTGTTCGGACCGTTCACCCATAGTACCTTTGCTTGTGGGAAAAAGGCAAAATCGTTCTTCTCCAGGAAGTCCATTCCCAGAATGAGGTCCCGATCATCCATCGTGGTGACCTTGAAGTGCACTCGTCCTTCCCAGTTTCCGAGCACGATTCGCACTCCATTTGTTGCCCCTGTGATCGGTACTGCTGGTCCGTTGTTAGACTTCATCCAACCCTTGCATGGCTGCACAAGTAGTCCCAATCTCTTGGCTTCGGCCTCAGTGATATAGTTGTAGTCGGCTACCGTGTCGACCAAGGCCTTGATGGGTTGGTGGTTGATGGTTCCTTCCACGAACATCAACTTACTTCCTCGCGGTCCCTCGCTGCCTGCACTGACGACAGAGTTAAGTTGTGGGATCGTGCTTGCCTGGTGCACGTCCGTGTGATCAATTGTTGGCCCCTCACATTCGGCCATAGCGTTGAGCTTCCCCATTTTCAGATAGTCCTTCATCCGATGAGCTCCGCCGCACATAAAGCATCCTCATTGGTCGGGTGCGCCCCTGCGTTCTCCCGAGTAGTATGGCTTGTCCGCGTCGTGTTGCGGTCTCAACCCGAATCTGCCACGTGATGGTTGGGCTGGTTGCTGTACTGACGTGCGGGTGTCTCCCCCGCCTTTGGCTTGACCCTCAGCTCGCGGCTCTTTCCTCTTCTCGAATTCGGCTAAGGACTCGGCCACTTTGATTGCCTCATTGACAGATTTCACCTCGTGGCCTTGTACTCTGTCCCTGACCCAACTCGGTAGTCCATCCAGGAAGAAAAATAGTCGATCATCCTCGATCATGTCCGGAATCTGAAGCATGATCGATGTAAAGTCCCGAACATAGTCCCGAATGGTAGTCTTATGCTTGAGCTCGTGGAGTTTCTTCCTTGCCTCATAGCATGTGTTCTCGGGATAGAATTGTGCCTTGAGTTCCGACACGAACTCGTCCCAAGTCCCGATCGGTTGGCAAGTTCCTTTCGTAACACCGGCCTGTCGATGACGCCACCATAGCGCTGCATCGTCGGCAAGATATAGTGCAGCCTGCCGTACTTTGGCCTTCTCGTCCGTCAGTCCCAGACCATCAAAGTAAAGTTCCATTCGCCACAGGAACTCCTCGATTGACTTGACATCTCTCTTGCCAATGAACTCCTTGGGTTTGGGGACCTCAACCCTTGGTCCCTCGATCCTCGCCCCGCCAAATATGCTGTTCCAGCTCGGCCCACCATTCGAGTTGGTGCCCGAGTTGCTTGCCCGACAGATTTTATCACAAAAATCTTCAAATCATTTGGCACTTACCTCACAAAACTCGGCATACTGCTTGCGCAGCTCCGTTATGCTTACTGCCACATGATCCTCGATCATTGCTAACTCCTTGCGCAACGAGAGATGTTCTCTCTTGAAGGTCTCGAGCTGTCCCAACGTGTGCCCTTCCAGTTGGCCAACAGCTTTCTCGAGACTACCCACGCGTTCTTCCGTGCTCAATTGGGTGTTAGTGATGCGCTGCCCAAGAGCTTCGATGTCGTCCTCGATGTCGGGTAGGCGGTGTGCTAAGGTGAGTATGATCTTTCGGATGTCTTCATCCTCAAGAAGTCGGCTTCGTGCCGGGTTCTCCTCATGTTGCGGCGGCACCACACCGCGCGCCTTGCTCTTGCCACGCTTGGCTTTCCCTTCGGCTGGGACTTCTCCACGTCCCCGGACCTTGTCAGCCTCTGTGACTCGTCCGTCCTCCACATTGATGCCTGCCTCGATCTGTCCATCGGCCATGATGCCTGCTGATCGTTAGCGTCGACTCCCGCAGTCCTGCACACCTCCTTGTGTGGCTAACGATGGCTCCGATACCACTTGTCACGGGCTTAGAGTTTGCTATGCTTCTAAGCGTCATGCGGCCTAGCAACCCTCTTGCTAGTCAGCCTTAAACACTCCGAATTTGGCTAAGTATGAAAGTTGGCACAACGAAAGAGAGGCAATGGGTTGAGGGAAAATTACTTCCACTAAGTAACAAAGAGTTTACAAGTGTGTCTTACAAGTGAGTTCCCAAGGATGGGTGCAAATGAGCCCCAACTTTCCTATTTATACTACCTCCTATCACTAGAACCTTCCTCCACCTCCTCATTTGGAGGCTTCTAGACCCTCCTACACTATTACAAATTCTAGAGTATTCTAAGTACAAGTCTTTGTACAATGTCTAGAAACATCTATCAAATTACAAGTCTCTTGACTCATCCAAGAGTCTCCAGCACCTTCCACATGTTTCTGGATCTTCCTGGCTCATTCGGCCCGACCCGGCCCGCTCGGCCCGACTCCATGTAACCCGACCCGATCCGGCCCGGCCTTCCACACATGCCTCCGGATTAATCTTTGACGTTTTGGACCATCCCGGTCTGTTTCTGGAATATTCCGAGTACAACTTCCGTACAGTGGACTCCTCAGCTTTCCAATGTCCACTGCCCTCACAAGGCTTTATCCCGCTAAGCCTATTATAGGGGGAGGGAGCTCCGTGTGTCCCTCGCGCGCCGCCCGCGCGCGCGCCCAGCGCCTCGCGCACACCCCTCGCGGGTGTCCGTCGCCCGTGTCCGAGCCTCGGCCCTCGGATGTGCCTCGTCTCGTCATCTTGTCCCGTGTTGTCCCGAAGCGGTGTGCCTGTCCGCTGCACTCGTCCGTTCGGTTCCCGGCGTGTCTTGTCTCGCCGCCCAGGTAGTCCCGCATCTGGCCTAATGGCCTCGTCCCTCGGTCGGGCACTTTGTTGCTCGGTTGGCCTGCTTGCTCGGCCATACATCCACGCATGCCGCGCCACACGGCTAAGTCCCTCAGTCGGTTGTGCCGCTCCACACGGCCTAGCTGTCCCGAACATGCCCCGTGCACGTTGATCTGCTGAACCTCGCACTCCTCTGTGCGGGTCTGTCCGAGCACTCTGTCGGTCATTTCTCTCGGGGCGTGACACAGTGGTCGGCAGTGTGCCTCGGCCCGGCCGGCGTGTGCCGCGGCACCCGGTACAGTCGGTTTGGCCGAAAAATGCCACAGAGTGTGCCGCGGCCCTGCCGGCATGTGCCGCGGCCCACGGTGCGGCTCGCCGCTTTGGGCTGCCGAGCACTACCGGCTGTGACTCGGCCAGAAGCTTCCGAGCACTACCGGCCGTGACTCGGCCAGTGCCGGCCTGGGCCCAGATTGCCCGGCCATGACTCGGCCGGGGCCAACTCCGACGGCCCGAACGACCCCGAAACCCGAACCTGAATACGAATCGATGGTACGGTTACGACGTACTCGCAAAGACGAATCTAAGAACTAAGAGAACACACAATTCCGACCACCCGAAGGCTCGGAATTCAACAACGGAAGTAATTACCCAAAACTTTGGGAAATTACGAAAATGGCCCAAAACGTCCGAAAATCACGATACGCGATCGAAACACCAAACCAAAGCTCACAACATGAATAATAACATCAAATGAACTTACGAGAAACTCGAAACAACAGTTTCGGACGAGATTTGCAAGAATCGAGCTCAAGTGCGGAAAAGTCGCTAAAAAGCTCGGAACTCAACAAAACGATACCGAAACGAACTCGGATGACAAAAAGTGCAGAACTAATCATTCTCGAAATGACGAAACGGTCATAAGCGAGTCGTCAAAACGGACTCCGGCTGAAAAAAAGAAATTTACCGAAAATCGAAAATTGCGGATATTACATTCTACCCTCCTTAAAAGAAGTTTCGTCCCGAAACTTAAACCAAGTAGGGAGAAGTAATATCCCGCCAGGAAAACTTAACGAGATACGCAAGGAAACGCGTAACTTACGCCCATCGGCGAAACGTTACAAGCAACGCAAAGGAATATGCGGCGTGAAAACACGCTCCACGACGACCAACACAACGTCGCCGTTAGGGATATAATAAAACCAACAAGTGACAAGCGTCATCAAATGGATAATACAATCAAGTCAATTATCCGAACAATCACAAAACACAACGAACGAAAATCAATACGATTGACCAACTCAACGGTACATCAACCAAAACGCGAGCCAATCGCTGGACAAATACGGAATTCCACCGCCCAAGGGTTGGAAGATCGAAAACGAGACTAATTTCCCGAACTTAAGGGAATTAGGAAGGAGCCTGAATGCTCAACAATCACGAAACGAGGACAAAAACCAAACAAATAAACGACCGAGACAACAAAAATCGAACAATCATGTCCGAAACACGAAGGATAATAAAATTCAAACAACAACTCCCAGGATGATCTGGTGAGAACTACAAGACATGCATTCCCATAAGATCCACCGGAAAGGGAATATCGATTGAAAAGTCACAACGACAAACGAGTTATCCCGAAACAATACCACCCTCGTTTGACCAATAAAAGCAAGGGATAGGGAAAGTTTAGAAAATGTCAACGAACATAATGAATCGACAAAGTCGAAAACACAAGAGTTCCAATTCCGACCCACTTCGAAAAAAAAGAACTAATAGAACCAAATGATGTCGCTCCCGAACACAAGAATCGAACCGAACCCAAAAAAGTCACAGCAATAACCAGATCGACCAACAAGATCACAGCTCGATCGGACGATGAAACCAAAATACAGACCAAGTTCATAAAGTATCAACGAACATGAGTGAATCGATAGACTGAAGAAAGAGAAAATACAGAAGTCGAAATAGTACGGGTATTACCTCCGACCTCGTCCATGAAATTCACAAAAACGGGAGCAAGGTAACAAGACATTAAACAACCGACACATAACGGAACCATCACTGATGCACACGGTCATACCAAACCAAGCTCTAACAGCTCGCACATGCGCGACAACGCAGAAATCACCACGAGGCGACAACATTTAACACCAACATCCCGCCTCTCACAGGGGGCTAACACAACAAAAGTGTGGAAAACGACTCAACGCTCACACCGCCAATTCGATCATACTCGGGTGCAAACATCAAAATGATAACGCGAACATCACACATATATACCCAGCCCTCAAACGGGAATGGATAGGTTTTAAAACGAAAACCTCATTTTGAAAATAATTTAGAAGAACACCGGTTGATCTTGAGTATCACCTTTCAAAAAGTACAAACGTGAAACATTGTTATTGAGACTTTGGAGAACCATTTCGCATTATGATAAAAATGAGGATACTTTCACTTAGTGTAAACTTTCAGAATATTCGACCCTCGGGTCTAAATAAAAGTGTTTCTAAAACATTGAAAATATCTCAAAGAATTTTGGTCCTCGAGGTAGAAGAATTTTGAAACATGTTGTGGCACCTTGTATGTACCACGAGAAAATAATTCATTTTAAAAGTACGTCTCGAAATTTATTTTTCTAAGATACTCAAGGTTTTTTAAAGATAATTCAATGGGCTAGAATGCCCAAAAATTTCGGGTAATTATACGGAACATTATAGCGCCGTGGGTCCCGTGCCGGAACCCACCAGGCTAAAAATCATTTACAAAAACGCCAAAAAGGCCGATGACGGTAATATTTCAAAAACTCACAAAAGCCATTTATAAAATGCTAAATACCATCATAAGAATTTCGCCAAAATGATCAATGTAACACCCCCAATCCGCTCAGGGATATTACACGCCGTAGAACCTTTCCTCAAGGATCTACCAGGCTGGTAACGACATATAACAACTCAACCATGCCTTTAAGGCTAAAATGACTCAGTAGACCGATTTGGTCTTTCAACAAATACATACAACTCAAATACAACTCATGCCCACGCAGGGGTCAAAATACAACCACACCCGTACAAAGGGAAAATATAGCAGCGGAAAAATAGAGTACAACTGAACCAATAAACAAAGTACGGTTCCCCATGTGATTAGTATCGATCATCTTTCATCATCCTTCATGCCGACCTTGTGTTATGCTCCAAAACCTGAATGCAAAAACAGACATCCACCCCCCGAATACTCGGGGGTTAGCAAAACTCCACTGTTTTGCTAGTGCAAGAACGAAGTGCAAATACGAGCCATACCATTCACATTCCACGAATAACAATAACCAAGGATCCTCAAAGATCCAAACGAAATGAAAAGTACTTCCCGAGGCAAGAGTTTGAGAAAACATTTCAAAATCGAAATATCATAAATCAATGGAAATGATTTATAAAACGGTTTAGAATGCCATCGAGAGTTTTAATAGAAAACAACTTAGGATTATCAAATCCTACTTTTCAAAATCCAAAAGACAAAAGGGGTCACCGCCCCAAATGTTTATTTTCCGAAAAAAAGATCTTTACCAAATCGTTGGGATTTTAGCCCCAAATCCGTAAAATGACTTTTACAACACCATTGGGATTTTAGCCCCAAATCTCATCAACTCACGGTACACAAGAACGACCACAAGGTTCGTCTCCCAACATCAAAATCCACAAATAAAGGATTTAAAACAAACAACAAAATACTCTAGTGCCATCCTAGCCAAGTAAGCCAAACGAACACTTACCCCTTACACACTTAGTCGATGCATGCAATCATGAAAACACAGTTCCAAAGCACTCATTTCCGGAAATGCCAATATCAAATCACATTTGAAAAATGCACCACAATTAACCACGGGCCCACAGCTTCGTGGATCCCTACCGAGACCCCGTCGAATCTAACCCGTAGTGGTTAAAAGCAAGCTCGCGGTCCCACAGCTTCGTGGAGCCCTACCGAGACCCCGTCGGATCTAACCCGTAGTGAGCATACACACACACACGTTACTCATGCAATACTAATATGCTAAGAATGTAAGTTCATCAAGAATACTTACTAGAGATGGCCATTTATCCGACAACATTATCAAACTCTTCAAAACACAATAACAAGATTAAACACGGAATACACGATTCCATAACTTTAAACAATAGGAATATCATCAAAGCCTTCAACGTTTAAAATAATCACTTCCCAAAACACAACGTTCACAAAACACACACGCGTTTTGAAAGAGAGCCTTTAACGAGGCCAAACCGAAATATTTTGAAACTTCATTTCAAACAACCAAACAAACACACCAAGACGATCACCGATCATCATATCCATAAAACGAGAAAAGTACGGGCAAGGTACTTGCCTCGAATAAGAACAACGCGAAGAATCGACCGAAATAGGTTGACACGAACCGACTACGAACCCGCCGACTCCACCGATCGCCAACTCGCGTTCATAAACTACGAAGGACAATAACAACAATGAAATGAATTCCCTAACACGACTTAAATCCCGTTGAATTCAAAGAACGAAAGACGAAAGTTCAAGGATTTCCCCTAAAACGGCCAAGAACACAATTCGTCCCGTCAAATCACGGAAACGGAATTCGAAGTTGAAATATGGATATACAATCCATAGAATATGTTTAACAACATCATTTAACCATAATCGATCCATCGAAAACGGATGAAAAACGAGATCGAGGACAAATCCCCTAAAAAGTCAATTCGAAGGAAATCAAGAAATATACTTCGATTCGACGAAGAACAATGGATTAAATGATGTTAAACACAAGAATACTACCAAGATTAATCATACCCATCATGAATTAATCAACAACACGGAACGAATCGGACAAAAATGCAAAAACCCCCAAATTCACGAAATTAGGGTTCTAAGGAAGATTACCTTGATTCGCTGGATCAAAGGATGATAACGGATGATTGATTGATGTTATGAACTCAAGAGCTTCATGGATTTGTTGTTAAACAACATGGCTTCGTCACCCATGAATCGCCAGCCGC
Source organism: Orobanche coerulescens (assembly GCA_033398695.1). Lineage (NCBI taxonomy): Eukaryota > Viridiplantae > Streptophyta > Magnoliopsida > Lamiales > Orobanchaceae > Orobanche > Orobanche coerulescens. Next base: position 143,758,793 of record CM065803.1, read on the forward strand.
GGACGGAGAAGGAAGGAAATGAAAAACGAGATGAAATGTGACTGCTCTGTCACATTTATCTCGGGCCGGACTAGCGCGCGCCAGTGCCGAGCTAGCGTGCGCTATCGGCCTGTGCCGCGATCGATGGCCTCACCGCCTACCGACTCGTCCCAGTAGCGTGCGCAGCCTTTCCGGCCGTAGCATGCGCTACTGCCGGCCAGAAGCGCACGCGTCCCGACGCAGGCGTGCGCTACCCGCCGAGCCTGCCCGATTCCAACCCCAGTGACTCCACTGTCTGCACCCGCTTAGCGTCGTTAGGCGGCCGATAGCGGCGCTACACTGCCGGTAGCGCGCGCAGCTGCTCCGGCCGAAGCGTGCGCTACTCCGGTTCGCCGCACCGTCCGGCCGGTGCCCGCAATCGTCCGGCGATCCCGCAACCGTCCGGCCCGGGCCCCGTCAACTGTCCGGCCAAGACCACCACTGTGGCTCGACGACTGGATTTCCGAAAACGTACGGAACGAACACGACGAAAAGTTCGCGGACAACATCAACGACCCGAAGTGAAAACATAATACCATAATTAATCATACGCGACCAAGAAACGGGTCGAGACAACAATTACAGATACGGATACCCGTAACTTTTAAGAAATTACAAAATGGCCCAAAACGCCCGGAAATGATGATACATGATCGAATAACCAAACCGAAGTTCACAACACGTCTAACAAAGTTAAACGGACCTACGGGAAACTCGAAACAGCAGTTTCGAACGAGATTCGCAAGAATCGAACTCAAGTGCGGAAAAGTCGCCAAAAAGCACGGAACTCAACAAAACGACACCGAAACGAACTCGGATGACAAAAAGTGCAGAATTAATCATTCTCAGAATGACAAAACGGTCATGAGCGAGTCGTCAAAACGGACTTCCACTAAAAAAAAGAAATTACCAGAAATCGAAAATTGCGGATATTACATTCTACCCTCCTTAAAAGAAGTTTCGTCCCGAAACTTAAAACAAGTAGGGGGAAGAAATATTGCGCCAGGAAAAACTCAACGAGATACACAAGAATGCGTAACTAACGCCCAACGGCGAAATGTTACAAACAACACAAAGGAATATACGGCGTGAAAACACGCTCCACGGCGACCAACACAACGTCGCCGTTAGGGATATAATAAAACCAACAAATGACAAGCGTCATCAAACGGATAATATAGCCAAGTCAATTATCCGACAATCACAAAACACAACGAACGAAAATCAATATGATTGACCAACCCAACGGTACATCAATCAAAACGCGAGCCAACCGCTGAACAAATACGGAATCCCACCGCCCAAGGGTTGGAAGATCGAAAACGAGACTAATTTCCCGAACTTAAGGGAATTACAAAGGAGCCTGAACGCTCAACAATCACGAAACGAGAACAAAAACTAAACAAACAAATGATCGAGACAACAAAAATCGAACAATCATGTCCGAAACACGAAGGATAATAAAATTCAAACAACAACTCCCAGGATGATCTGGTGAGAACTACAAGACATGCATTCCCATAAGATCCACAGGAAAGGGAATAGCGATTGAAAAGTCACAACGACAAACGAGTTATTCCGAAATAATACCACACTCGTTCGATCAACAAAAGCAAGGGGCAGGACAAGCTCAGAAATGTCAACGAACATAATGAGTCGACAAAGTCGAAAACACAAGAGTTCCAAATCCGTTCCATTTCGAATAAAAGAACTAATATAACCAGATGATGTCACTCCCGAACAAGGTTCACAAGAATCAAATCGAACTCGAAAAAGTCACAGCGATAACCAGATCGACTCAAAACAAGATTACAGCTCGTTCGGACAATGAAACCGAAATACAGAACAAGTTCATAAAGTATCAACGATCATGGTCGAATCGATAGACTGGAGAAAGAGAAAATACAGAAGTCAAAATAGTACGGGCATTACCTCCGACCTCGTCCACAAAATTCACAAAAACGGGAGCAAGGTAACAAGACATTAAACAACCGACACATAACCATCACCGATGCACACGGTCATACCAAACCAAGCTCTAACAGCTCGCACATGCGCGACAACGCAGAAATCATCACGAGGCGACAACATTCAACACCAACATCCCGCCTCTCACAGTGGGCTAACACAACAAATGTGTGGAAAATGACTCAACGCTCACACCGCCAATTCGATCATACTCGGGAGCAAACATCAAAATGACAACGCGAACATCATACATACATACCCAGCCCTCAAACGGGAATGGATAGGTTTTAAAAACGAAAACCTCATTTTGAAAATAATTTAGAAGAACACCGATTGATCTCGAGTATCACCTTTCAAAAAGTATAAACGTGAAACATCGTTATCGAGACTTTGGAGACCCATTTCGCATTTGATAAAAATGAGGACACTTTCTCTTAGTGAAAACTTTCAGAATATTCGACCCTCGGGTCTAAATAAAAGTGTTTCTAAAACATTGAAAATATCTCAAAGCATTTTGGTCCTCGAGGTAGAAAATTTTTGAAATATATTGTGGCACCTAGGATGTACCACAAGAAAATAACTCATTTGAAAAGTATGTCTCGAAATTTATTTTTCTAAGATACTCAAGGTTTTCAAAAATCCAATAGGCCAGAATGCCCAAAACACACACATATCGACGTTCATTAAAACAACTCCTAGTACACGCATCAAAACGTTTAAAATCAAGACAATACGTGTCTTTAAACGGAAATAAACGATAAAATACCACATTCCGAACAAAACCACTGACCCCATTCGAGGCCTCTAAAGACCCTCCCGCACTGGCTAGTGAACAAGTCGAACGTGTATAAGCATAAAGCTTCCACAAGAGAACTTGTAAAACGTGCAAATCGATTCGAAAATCATCAGCAACGGACAAAAACAACAATAAAAAGACATCACAAGCAACGACACTCCTCGTATAAATCAAATACGAGAGTCGACTAAATACATATCGTGAAATCAAAATTCACATAAGGATTCCATTACTTAACAAATAATCATAAAATAGCTCGTGTCACACGAGGCACAATACAAAGAAGGGAGACTTACTTTCACAGGTCGCACGAAGATGATGATCGCCCCACGATACCAATCACGACCAACAAACTCAAACGACGCATCGCGACACGACTCAGTCAGATAAAATCCGACGAAACAAGACTCAAACAACACGACTTGACCCGACAGTCTAGGTTTTCCTCAACCTAAGCTCCGATACCATTTATGTAACACCCCCAATCCGCTCAGGGATATTACACGCCGTAGAACCTTTCCTCAAGGATCTACCAGGCTGGTAACGACATATAACAACTCAACCATGCCTTTAAGGCTAAAATGACTCAGTAGACCGATTTGGTCTTTCAACAAATACATAAAACTCAAATACAACTCATGCCCACGCAGGGGTCAAAATACAACCACACCCGTACAACGGGAAAATATAGCAGCGGAAAAATAGAGTACAACTAAACCAATAAACAAAGTACGGTTCCCCATGTGATTAGTATCGATCATCTTTCATCATCCTTCGTGCCGACCCTGTGTTATGCTCCAAAACCTGAATGCAAAAACAGAAATCCACCCCCCGAATACTCGGGGGTTAGCAAAACTTCACTGTTTTGCTAGTGCAAGAACGGAGTGCAAATACGAGCCATACCATTCATATTCCACGAATAACAATAACCAAGGATCCTCAAAGATCCAAACGAAATGAAAAGTACTTCCCAAGGCAAGAGTTTGAGAAAACATTTCAAAATCGAAATATCATAAATCAATGGAAATGATTTATAAAACGGTTTAGAATGCCATCGAGAGTTTTAATAGAAAACAACTTAGGATTATCAAATCCTATTTTTCAAAATCCAAAAGACAAAATGGGTCACCGCCCCAAATGTTTATTTTCCGAAAAAAAGATCTTTACCAAACCGTTGGGATTTTAGCCCCAAATCCGTAAAATGACTTTTACAACACCATTGGGATTTTAGCCCCAAATCTCATCAACTCACGGTACACAAGAACGACCACAAGGTTCGTCTCCCAACATCAAAATCCACAAATAAAGGATTTAAAACAAACAACAAAATACTCTAGTGCCATCCTAGCCAAGTAAGCCAAACGAACACTTACCCCTTACACACTTAGTCGATGCATGCAATCATGAAAACACAGTTCCAAAGCACTCATTTCCGGAAATGCCAATATCAAATCACATTTGAAAAATGCACCACAATTAACCGCGGACCCACAGCTTCGTGGATCCCTACCGAGACCCCATCGGATCTAACCCGTAGTGGTTAAAAGCAAGCTCGCGGTCCCACAGCTTCGTGGAGCCCTACCAAGACCCCATCGGATCTAACCCGTAGTGAGCATACACACACACACGTTACTCATGCAATACTAATATGCTAAGAATGTAAGTTCATCAAGAATACTTACTAGAGATGGCCATTTATCCGACAACATTATCAAACTCTTCAAAACACAATAACAAGATTAAACACGGAATACACGATTCCATAACTTTAAACAATAGTAATATCATCAAAGCCTTCAACGTTCAAAATAATCACTTCCCAAAACACAACGTTCACAAAACACACACGCGTTTTGAAAGAGAGCCTTTAACGAGGCCAAACCGAAATCTTTTGAAACTTCATTTCAAACAACCAAACAAACACACCAAGACGATCACCGATCATCATATCCATAAAACGAGAAAAGTACGGGCAAGGTACTTGCCTCGAATAAGAACAACGCGAAGAATCGACCGAAATAGGTTGACACGAACCGACTACGAACCCGCCGACTCCACCGATCGCCAACTCGTGTTCATAAACTACGAAGGACAATAACAACAATGAAATGAATTCCCTAACACGACTTAAAGCCGTTGAATTCAAAGAACGAAAGACGAAAGTTCAAGGATTTCCCCCAAAACGGCCAAGAACACAATTCGTCCCGTCAAATCACGGAAACGGAATTCGAAGTTGAAATATGGATATACAATCCATAGAATATGTTTAACAACATCATTTAACCATAATCGATCCATCGAAAACGGATGAAAAACGAGATCGAGGACAAATCCCCCAAAAAGTCAATTCGAAGGAAATCAAGAAATATACTTCGATTCGACGAAGAACAATGGATTAAATGATGTTAAACACAAGAATACTACCAAGATTAATCATACCCATCATGAATTAATCAACAACACGGAACGAATCGGACAAAAATGCAAAATCCCCCAAATTCACGAAATTAGGGTTCTAAGGAAGATTACCGTGATTTGCTGCATCAAAGGATGATAACGGATGATTGATTGATGTTATGAACTCAAGAGCTTCATGGATTTGTTGTTAAACAACATGGCTTCGTCACCCATGAATCGCCATCCGCTGACGGAGAAGGAAGGAAATGAAAAACGAGATGAAATGTGACTGCTCTGTCACATTTATACTGGGCCGGACTAGCGCGCGCTAGGCTGCCGAGCTAGCGTGCGCTATCGGCCCAGGCCGCGATCCAGTGGCCTCACTGCCCTACTGACTCGGCCAGGTAGCGTGCGCAGCCTTCCGGCCGTAGCGTGCGCTACCTGCCGGCCGTAGCGTACGCAGCGTCCGATAGTAGCGTGCGCTACCTGCCGAGCCTGACCGATTCCAGAACCCCCAGGACTCCACTGTCCAGACCCGCTAGCGTGCGTTAGGCCCGCCGATAGCGTGCGCTACACCTGCCGGTTAGAGCGCGCAGCGTTCCGGCCGTAGCGTGCGCTACTCCGGTTCCTGCCGCACCCGTCCGGCCGGTGCCCGCAATCGTCCGGCCGATCCACGCCGTCGGCCAGTCCATAGCAACGTCAGCGATGCGACCACCAGGGCTCGGCCCGATTTCGAAAGCGCACGGGCGAACACGACGAAAAGTTCGCGGACAACATCAACGACCCGAAATGAAAACATAATACCATAATTAATCATACGCGACCAAGAAACGGGTCGAGAAACAATTACAGATACGGATACCCGTAACTTTTAAGAAATTACAAAATGGCCCAAAACGCCCGGAAATCACGATACATGATCGAATAACCAAACCGAAGTTCACAACACGTCTAACAAAGTTAAACGGACCTACGAGAAACTCGAAACAGCAGTTTCGAACGAGATTCGCAAGAATCGAACGCAAGTGCGGAAAAGTCGCCAAAAAGAACGGAACTCAACAAAACGACACCGAAACGAACTCGGATGACAAAAAGTGCAGAATTAATCATTCTCAGAATGACGAAACGGTCATGAACGAGTCGTCAAAACGGACTTCCACTAAAAAAAAATTACCGGAAATCGAAAATTGCGGATATTACAATCAAGGCCATAATGCCAAAAACTCGGTTAAAGGAATCGGTTTTCGAAATAAAACTCAGTCGGTAAAATACCGAAAGCCATTACAAAAGAACTCACATAGCGGATAAAAGAAATAAAGTCAAACATGCACAATCCAGCAACGCTACTCCTCATATGAACGAAATATGAGGGTCAAATAACCACATATCAAGAAATAAAAATCCATAAGAGGATTCCATCAATTAACAAATAATCATACAAATAGCTCGTGTCACACGAGGCACAACACAAAGAAGGGAGACTTACAGTCACAGGTCGCACGAAGATGATGATCGCCCCACGATACTAATCACGACCAACAAACTCAGACGACGCGTCGCGACATTCGGTCGGACAAAATCCGACGAGACAAAACTCAATAGACACCATCGACCCGACGGACCTAGGTTTCCACAACCTAAGCTCTGATACCATTTATGTAACACCCCCAATCCACTCAGGGATATTACACGCCGTAGACCCTCTCCTCGAAGATCTACCAGGCTGGTAACAACATTTAACATCTCGACAATGCCTTCAAGGCTAAAATGACTCAGTAGACCGATTTGGTCTTTCAATAAAAATATACAACTCAATTACAACACATACCCACGCAGGGGTCAAAATACAATAAACTCCCGCATAACGGAAAAAGATATCTTGCGGAAAAGAAAATACAACTAGACCAATACAACATCAACAGATCCTCGTGTGATTAGTATCGTTCATCTTTCATCATCCTTCGTACCGACCCTGTGTTATGCTCCAAAACCTGAATGCAAAAATAGACATCCACCCCCCGAATACTCGGGGGTTAGCAAAACTCCACTGTTTTTCTAGTGCAAGTACAAGTGCAAAATACGAGCCATACAATTCAAGTCCAACGAATAACAATAACCAGGAAAATCCTCAAAGGTTCAAACGTAACGAAAAGTACTTCCCGAGGCATGAGTTTGGGTAAAACATTCCAAAAACCAATAGATCATAAATCAAGGGAAACAATTTATAAAACCGTTTAAAATGCCATCGAGAGTTTTAATAGAAAACAAATTTTAGGATTATCGAATCCTTCTCTTTCCAAAAAATAAACAGGGTCACAACCCAAAGGTTTTGTTTTCGCAAATAGAAAACCGACAACAGTTCGCAGGGCCAAAACCCAAGTCACATGTCCTCGACGGACATAAAATCAAATACCAACTCGTGAAGTTTTTACTCGTGATTCCTGGACTCACCCATTGGAATTCCCGTCGTGGCCCCTTCGAACCAACCCACGGTGAGTAAAATACATTCACTAAATAACATATCACAACAAGCATCGCCTTGGGAACAGAGTCATATCATTGATTCCCGCCCGAGGCCTCGAAGGACCCTCCCGAGCTGGCTAGCTAAACAAATCACAACACATAGCATCGCCTTGGGAACAGAGTCATATCATTGATTCCCGCCCGAGGCCTCGAAGGACCCTCCCGAGCTGGCTAGCTAAATAAATCACAACACATAGCATCGCCTTGGGAACAGAGTCATATCATTGATTCCCTCGAGGCCTCGAAGGACCCTCCCGAGCTGGCTAGCTAAACAAATCACAACACATAGCATCGCCTTGGGAACAGAGTCATATCATTGATTCCCGCCCGAGGCCTCGAAGGACCCTCCCGAGCTGGCTAGCTAAACAAATCACAACACATAGCATCGCCTTGGGAACAGAGTCATATCATTGATTCCCGCCCGAGGCCTCGAAGGACCCTCCCGAGCTGGCTAGCTAAACAAATCACAACACATAGCATAATACAACAAAGATATCCAAACAATTCATTCAGAGGTATCAAACACTTAGCAAAATACCTCGTCAAACCACAATGCACCGAAATGAAACAATATACGTCCACACGCAAATACCAAGTGCATCTTCAACACCAAACATATCCATAGGATTCACATAGCCACTTACAAGCCACACAATTTACAAAACACACGCGTTTGAAAGTGAGCCTTTAACGAGGCTAGCCGAATCTTTTGAAAACACATTTCAAACAAACAAACAAATACACCAAGACGATCACCAATTATCATATCCACAAAACAAGAATAGTATGGGCAAGGTACTTGCCTCGAATAAGAACAACGCGGAGAATCGACCGGAGTAAGTTGACACGAACCGACTACGAACCCGCCGACTCCACCGATCGCCAACTTGCATTCATAAACTACGAAGGACAATAACAATAATGAAATGAATTCCCTAACACGACTTAAAGCCGTTGAATTCAAAGAACGAATGACGAAAGTTCAAGCGTTTTCCCCAAAACGGCCAAGAACACGATTCGTCCCGACAAAACACGAAAACGGAATTCCAAGTTGAAATATGGATATACAATCCATAGAATATGTTTAACAACATCATTTAACCATAATCGATCCATCAAAAACGGATGAAAAACGAGATCGAGGACAAATCCCCCAAAAAGTCGATTCGAAGGAAATCAAGAAATATACTTCGATTCGACGAAGAACAATGGATTAAATGATGTTAAACACAATAATACTACCAAGATTAATCATACCCATCATGAATTAATCAATAATACGGAACGAATCGGACAAAAACGCAAAAACCCCCAAATTCACGAAATTAGGGTTCTAAGGAAGATTACCTTGATTCGCTGGATCAAAGGATGATAACGGATGATTGATTGATGATATGAACTCAAGAACTTCATGGATTTGTTGTTAAACAACATGGCTCCATGGTAAGATCACCCTCAGCCGCGGAAGAGAAGGAGAAGAAGGAGAAAAATGGCCAAAAACCCGTGTGCAGGGCCATAAATAGGCTGCACAGTGTGCCGCGGCACAGGCCCAAAAATGGCTCCCAGTGGTCGGCAGTGTGCCGCGGCCCGGCCGGCGTGTGCCGCGGCACCCGGTACAGTCGGTTTGGCCGAAAAATGCCACAGAGTGTGCCGCGGCCCACGGTGCGGCCTGCTCGGCCAGGAGCTGCCGAGCACTACCGGCCGTGACTCGGCCAGAAGCTGCCGAGCACTACCGGCCTTGACTCGGCCAGTGCCGGCCTGGGCCCAGATTGACCGGCCATCACTCGGCCGGAACCTGAATACGAATCGATGGTACGGTTATGACGTACTCGCAAAGACGAATCTAAGAGCTAAGAGAACACACAATTCCGACCACCCGAAGGCTCGGAATTCAACAACAGAAGTAATTACCCAAAACTTTGGGAAATTACGAAAATGGCCCAAAACGTCCGAAAATCACGATACGCGATCGAAACACCAAACCAAAGCTCGCAACATGAATAATAACATCAAATGAACTTACGAGAAACTCGAAACAACAGTTTCGGACGAGATTCGCAAGAATCGAGCTCAAGTGCGGAAAAGTCGCTAAAAAACTCGGAACTCAACAAAATGATACCGAAACGAACTCGGATGACAAAAAGTGCAGAATTAATCATTCTCGAAATGATGAAACGGTCATGATCGAGTCGTCCAAATGGACTCCGGCCGAAAAAAAGAAATTTACCGAAAATCAAAAATTGCGGATATTACAATTGTATCTTAAATTCTCCGAACGGACCAGATTTGCATAGGATAAAGATCTCTCCAAAATCAGCGTCGTCAACATAACAATCCTTCAACATCTCAAATCCAAGTAAATAAACATCAAGTGTAGAAAGTAAAACGTATCGCCTAGATAACGCATCCGCCACCATGTTGCTTTTGCTGTTCGTAACCTTTGATGAAAAGTGGAATGATTGCAAGAACTCTACCTACTTAGCATGACGTGGATTTAGATTTTGCTGCCCATTAATATCTTTCATGGTCCGAATGCAAAATAAAATGCTTCAGACGAAGATAGTGACTCCAATGATCAAGAGCTCTCACAATGGCATAGAACTCCTTGTCATAAGTGCAATAATTGATCCGAGCACCACTCAACTTCTCCGAAAAATACGCAATAGGCCACTTGCCTTGAATAAGAACCGCTCCAATGCCAACTCTGCTAGCATCACATTCCACTTCGAAAGGTTGTGTAAAATCGGGTAATGACAAGATAGGTGCCTCACATAACTTTGCTTTCAACTTTTCAAATGCTCCTTGGGCAGCCCCGTTCTATACAAATGGACCCTTCTTCAAACATTCCGTTATCGGACTCGAAATTGAGCTAAAATCTCGAATAAACCTCCGATAAAACAAAGCAAGGCCGTGGAATAACCTAACTTCCGTCATGGTTTTAGGAGTAGACTTAATCGCTTCGATCTTATTTTGCTCAACCGACACTCCGGCCTTTGAAACAACATAGCCAAGGAAAACTATACTCTCGACGAGAAATGCGCATTTTTCCTTTTTCCCATAGAACTGTTGGGCCCTAAGAGTCTTGAATACTTGTCACAAGTGTCCGAAATGTTCTTCCAACGACCCACTATACACTAAAATATCATCCAAATACACAACTACAAATCTGTCCATAAATGGTTTAAGTACCTCGTTCATCAAACGCATGAAAATACTCAGAGCAGTAGTAAGACCAAACGGCATGACGGTCCATTTATACAACCCGTGTTTAGTTTTGAAAGCTGTTTTCCACTCATCTCCTTCTCGCATACGAATCTGGTGATAACCACTCCGCAAATCGACTTTTGAAAAGATCACGGATCCGTGTAGTTCGTCTAACATGTCATCAAGTCTCGTAATCGGGAATCGATACTTGATTGTTATGCTATTCACGGCCCGACTATCAATACACATTCGCCAAGATCCATCCTTCTTAGGAACAAGCAAAACTGGGACCGCACAAGGACTTAGACTTTCTCGAACATACCGCAGTTCATTAACTCCTCGATTTGTTTTTGTAGTTCCTTCATTTCTTCGGGATTACACCTATAGGCAGCCTTGTTAGGGAGCGATGCACCCGGTATAAGATCGATTTGATGTTTACTCCCACGAATAGGTGGCAAACCTGACGGTAACTCTTCGGGAAAAACATCCACAAATTCGTGTAATAAAGAATCTATCTTCCCTTCGTTTCGCACAACCATGTTATTGTTCCGTGTCTCCTTTAATATTAATAAGTACACGTACTCACCATCATCAATAGCATGTTCCATCTCCCGCTCGCTAGCAAACATGGTAATTTTAGGTTTTTCAACCCGATTTGAGCTCATAGAACGAATAGCTTGAGGTGACATCTGTTTAAGTATAATTTTTTTGCCCTTATCCCGTAACTCATATTCATTGCTTCTTCCTCGATGTAAAACATCCCTATCAAACATCCATTGACGCCCCAAAAGTACATGGCATGCATCCATCCAGAGTACATCACACAACACGTTGTCATCATACGAACCCATGGTTAATCCGATCCTTACTTGTTTTGACACCTTTATTTTACTCCCATCATCGAGCCAATGTAAAGTGTATAGTTTCGGATGAGTCGTAGTGGTCAGCCCGAGTTTATTCACCATATCACTCGAAGCTACATTGATGCAACTTCCTCCATCAATTATCAAACTACACCATTTGATCTCGACTTGACACTTCGTGTGAAATATTTGATCCCGTTGTTCCGAATCATTCGAAACGGATTTGGCTTGTAGAGTATGAAGAACCAAAGCCGTATCAGAGTTTGGAGCATCGTAAGTTTCACATTCTTCTTCTTCGTCGTCCTCCATGTTGAAATTAAACACATTGCCTAGTCTTTCTTTTTCGTCCTCGACCAAGTCTCGGACCTTGATAGCTTCTCTTAGCGTCACCACCCATTTGTTCGGACAAGCATTTTTATAATGACCGAACCATTGACATTTAAAACTTCGTACCTTAGTCAAGCTCGTCTCCTTCGGCACGTAGGGGGCTTTAGGAACCGTAGTAGGGGTAGGAGTTGGTATGGTTGTTTTGGTAGTCGAACTTGAACCGATACTAGGATTCCCGAATTTAGATAGAAACTCGGGTTTATAAAACTTCGTCTTGTTTTGAACTTCTAACTTCACGCATAGTCCGAACATAGTATCAGAGTCTTCGCATGGGTATAATTCCACCGAGTTAGCTATGCTTTGATTTAAACCATGTAAGAACCGTGACATCTTTTGTTCCTAATTCTCGCATTAAGGTCAAATTTTCGAACTCCTCAATGTATTCGCCAACGCTTAATTTTCCTTGCATTAGGTCAGCAATATTCTGGTATAAGGACAACCGATGTGATGCTGGTACATACCTTTTATGAAGCTTTCTTTTTAACGAATCCCACGAACAAATTTTTTCTTTCCCCGCACGGGATCTTCGCGTTTTTACTCCTTCGAACCAAAGAGAAGCCCCTTTTCCCAACTTGAGAATTGCAAGTTTGCAACGTTTCTCATCGTTGAGGTCCTTAAACTCGAACATGCGATCAATTTTACATTCCCAAGTAAACTTCAGGATCGGTACCTCCAACGAACTCTGGAAGTTCGTTCACTTTGAACTCGTCTGTTCAAAGTTCAAAGTGAACGAACTTCCGGAGTTCGTTGGCGGTACCGATCCTGAGGTTAACTTGGAATGGGAACGTTAAATCGATCGCATGTTTGAGTTTAAAGACCTCGACGATGAGAAAAGTTGCAAGTATGAAATTCTCAAGTTGGGAAAAGGCGCTTCTGTTTGTTACGAATGAGTGAAAACACAAAGAGCTATTGCAGGGAAAGAAAAGTTCCGTTCGTGGGATTCGTTAAATAGAAAGCTTCGTAAAAGGTGTGTACCAACATCATGATATGGAATTGACTAGTCCAAATAAAGAAAACGAAACAAGGATCGACGTAAAATGACACAAGCCGGAAAATGACACAACCTGCCGGAAAATGTCGTCGCCTGCCGGAAAATGCCGTGCCTGCCGGAAAATATCACACCTGCCGGAAAATGCCGGCCACTGCCGACCGAACCCGACTGTGTCGTCCGGCACGGCCCGTGCTGTACTCGTCCGGAAATGCCAAGGTCACTGTCGGTCGAACCCGACCGTGCCAGACGACACGGTCGAGTCCTACTCGCCTAGAAATGCCGAAAATGACTGTCCAGATGCCCGACCGTGCTCCAGGACACGGTCGAGTCAATGCCGAGTCACTGTCGGTCGAGTCGCTGTCAGACGTCCTTGTCACGCCGCGACCATGTCAAGCGGACACGGTCGAGTCATTGCCGAACGTCCCTGTCGCGCCGCGCCTGTGCCGAGTCACTGTCGGACGAGTCACTATCGGACGTCGTTGTCGCGCCGTGACCGTGTCAAGCGGACACGGTCGAGTCCATACCAGCGCCTGTCGACCGCGCCGCTGCCGTGTCACGGGACACGGTCGAGTCCTGCCGACAGCCCACTTATTTTGTACACTTTTGTGTATTTTTGACTTCTCTTTTCCTTTTTACTTATTTTAGGGATTATGCTTTCCCCATTTTGTGATTTATGTTTCTTGTATGTATTTTATTTGATTTTTTTTGATTATTCAAAGATTTTATAAATCTTTGAATTATTTTCTTTTTTTTGTTTGATTCCTTAGACTAAGGCTTCACCTCCTATAAGTAGGAGTTGATTATCATTTGTAAAGATATTGTATTATGAATGTTGAAGTATAAGAATACACATTGTGTTTTCTATTCTTGGTGAATGCTTTTCATCGAAACTTGATTTTTATTCGACGCATTTTCGAATATTAATCCGATTGATTCTCAATAGGTCTTGGGAAGAAATCACCTTATCGAGTTATAGGTCTAATTCGATAAACCCTTGTTCTTGATCGTTCAAGTTTTCTTGATCGATATTGTCACTTTTTCCGATATTACTTCCATTTTTCATTTGTTCGAATTTTCATTGTCATATTCGATATTACTCCCACAAAATACATCCAAAAACACCCATACTCATAAAAAGACTTCCGCTACGATATTCTTACATACACTCCAAACGATACGTATCCGTCTCTCCCGGATAATTCGTATCACATCACATCGGTTATTCTTATACCGGAAGATTGCCGACCTCATGCAAGGAAAGTCAAGTGTTGCTGAATACATTGAGGAGTTCGAAAACTTGGCCTTAATGGGAGAATTAGAGGAGAATGAAGAACAAAAGATGTCGCGTTTCTTGCGTGGTTTGAACCGAACCATAGCTAACTTGGTGGAATTATACCCATACGAAGATTTTGATACTTTGTGTGGACTATGCGTAAAGATAGAAGCTCAAAACTAGACGATGTTTTATAAACCCGAGTTTCCATTCAAATTCGGGAATCCAAGTATCGGTTCGAGTTCGACTACCAAAACCACCGTGCCAACCCCTACCCCTATTACGGCTCCTAAGGCTCCCTACGTTCCAAAAGAGGCGAGTTTGGCTAAGGTACGATGTTTTAAATGTCAATGGTTCGGTCATTATCAAAATGCTTGTCCGAACAAATGGGTGGTGCTAAGAGAAGCTCTCGCGATCCGAGACGAGTTGTTGGTCGAGGACGAAAGAGAAATGCTAGGTGATGTGTTTAATTTCAACATGGAGGACGAATAAAAAGAAGAATGTGAAACTTACGATGCTCCAAATTATGACACAGCTTTGGTTCTTTGTACTTTACAGGCCAAATCTATTTCGAGTTATTCAGACAACGAGACCAAATATTTCACACGAAATGTCAAGTCGGGAACAAGTGGTGTAGTCTGATCATCGATGGAGGAAGTTGCACCAACATAGCTTCGAGTGAGATGGTGACTAAACTCGGTCTGAACACTACGACTCATCCGAGACCATACGCTTTACATTAGCTCGATGACGGGAGTAAAGTAAAGGTGTCAAAACAAGTGAGGATCGGATTAACCATGGGTTCGTATGATGGTAACGTGTTGTGTGATGTACTCCCAATAGATGCATGTCATGTACTTTTGGGGTGTCAATGGTTGTTTGATAGGGATGTTTTACATCGAGGAAGAAGCAATGAATATGAGTTACGGGATAAGGGCAAAAAAATTGTGCTTAAACCGATGTCACCTCATGCTATTCGTATCAGGTTGAAAAATCGAAACTTACCATGTTTGCTAGTGAGCGGGAGATGGAACACGCTATTGATGATGGTGAATGCATGTACTTGTTGATATTTAAGGAGACGCGGGACGATGACATGGTTGTGCGAAACGAATAGGAGATAGATTCTTTGTTACACGAATTTGCGGATGTTTTTCCCAAAGAGTTCCCGTCAGGTTTGCCGCCTATTCGCGGGATTGAACATCAAATCGATCTTATAACAGTGCATTGCTCCCTAATAAAGCCTCCTGTAGATGTAATCCCGAGGAGACGAAGGAACTTCAAAAAGAAATCGAGGAGCTAATGAACCGTGGGTACGTTCGAGAAAGTTTAAGTCCTTTTGATACGAAACCGACTACTCCAAGCGAAGAAGATGAAGTAAGGATTGACGTAAGACACCTCGACCATACTCCAACATACTTAGGCGAGAAAATGGAGACGAGATCCGGAGTTACCTTGATAACCGGATTTGGAGTAACTTAAACATGGGCAACTTGCATCTTGGGGAAAGTGATACGAAATTGAGTAATCCAAATAAATAAAACGAAGCACGGATCGACGTAAATGGTTTTACAACACGTCATGCACGTACGGCAACATTTTTTGGCGATAAAATGGACACAATACGTAAAAGGACCAAGCTGCCGAGCTTGACCGTATCCCAGGACACGACCGGGTCACACCCTGCCGGAAATGGCCGAACGACTGCTGAACGAACTCGGCCGTGTCGTTCGACATGGTCGAGTCATACTCGTCCAGAATTTCCGGAATGTCGGCCGTCCAACCCGATGGTGCCAGCCGACACGGTCGAGTCCTACTCACCCACAACTGCCGGAACTGACTGTCCAGACACCCGACCGTGTTCCAGGCGACACGGTCGAGTCAATGCCGAACGTCCTTGTCACGCCGCGACCGTGTCAAGTGGACACGGTCGAGTCCCTGTCGGCGCCTGTCAACCGCGCCACGGCCGTATCTCGGGACACGGTCGAGTCCCTGCCGGCAGCCCCCTTATTTTATACACTTTTTTGTATTTTTGTCTTCTTTTCCTTTCTTTATCCCTCTATCATTTGATGATGTTATTTTTATAGTTTTATTATGATTCTTGTCTTCTTTTTCAAGATCATATGATCTTGCTTTTGATTCCTTTACTTGATTATTGTTTTTCTTTTCAAAGATCATGTGATCTTGCCTTTGTTTGTTTTAGTTGATTGAGGAAGACTCACCTCCTATAAATAGTCCTTGATTAGTCTTGTAAGTACACAATGAATTGAATGTTATTGTGAAAGAATACACTTTGTATTTCTATCATTGGTAAATGATTTTTACCGAAACTTGATTTTTATTCGACGTGTTTTCGAGTATTAATCCGATCGATTCTCAATAGGTCTTGAGAAGAAATCAACTTATCAAACTATAGGTCTAATTTGATATTCATCTTCACATTGTTCTTGATTACACAACCGAATTGCCCTACTTTCGGTTATTTCTTACGAGTGTTACACATATCCGAGTGTTGTGAGGATCAATAATATTTCCGCTGCATTACATGCGAATTTGCGTCCATCTTTATACGTAATTCGTATCAGAAAGGGTCCAAGTGGTAAAAGCAAAACAATAAAAGAATTTCAGCACTTTCTTTATTATAAAAGCAGCAGGAATCTCGGCTACATGCAATGTGAAAGACGACTATCACCCTGGAGACAAAACCCATCTTTTACTCTTGTTTGCAAGTGACGTGGGGAACCTTGTATTTTCTTTTCCCTATTTTAAGACCAGCTTGTATTAGTTTAGATTATCTTGTCAGGCTACTTTTGCCTATAAATAGTGGCGATGGAGTTGTAATGAGGAGATTGATTATTGAATGATAAAACAACATACCTTGTGTATTGTTTAAGTGTTGGACGAGTTTCCTTCAAAACTTTGATTATTATTCGACGCATTTTCGAATCTTAATCTGATCGATTCTCAATAGGTTTTGAGAAGAAATCACTTTATCGAATTATAGGTCAAGTTCGATAAAACAACTGTTTCCTATCCTGTTTCGATATTCTTCTTATTTTTTATACAGAGTTGTACTTGATCGGGATTTTGCATCAAGTGCTGTTCGATCGTTCGAACTTGTTTCCTGTCTTCAATTAGCATCCGACCGAAACTTGCTGTTTCGAGTGCCGCTGTTTGGAGGTTGCCTGTTTCGAGGCATTTCCATTCGGCCAGATCCTGTCTTGTTGCTGTATCGAGCTGCCGCCATCATTTCCTATCGCGTACGCATATCGCTAGCCAGTGTTATTGCTGTAGCGAACTGTTGTTATCAATTCCTGACAGTTTCATGCTATTCGCTTCCGCTCGTCAAAACAGCTTGCCAATGTATCGATACAGAATCCGTATCATAAGTGGTATCAGAGAGCCCCAGGCTCTTGATCTTTGGCATTATGGTTCTCAACGACGCTGAATTCTTGGCAAAACTTCGTGACGCATTGCGTGACATACCAGAACAACGCGACCAGTGTTGGCAACCTGGGCGTGGTGACTATGAGCGACCCTCACGCCATGTCGAAGAGTTCAAGGTTAATGAGCTTCCGGAGTTCGTTGGCGGGACAGACCCTGAAGTTTACCTGGAATGGAAACGTAAAATTGATCGTATGTTCGAGTTCAAAGACCTCAATGATGAGAAACGATGCAAGTATGCAATTCTAAAGTCGGGGAAAGGCGCTTCACTTTGTTACGAAGGAGTGAAAATGCGAAGAACCCGTGCGGGGAAAGAAAAGATCCGTTCGTGGGATTCATTAAAAAGAAAACTTCGTAATAGATATATACCAACGTCGCATCGGTTGTCCTTGTACAGGAAGATTGCAGACCTCATGCAAGGAAAATTGAGTGTCGGGGAATACATTGAGGAATTTGAGAATCTGACCTTAATGGGAGAAATAGAGGAGAACGAGGAGCAGAAGATGTCGCGATTCTTGCGTGGCTTGAACCGAAGCATAGCTAACTTGGTGGAATTATATCCATACGAGGACTTCGATACATTATGTGGGTTATGTGTGAAGTTAGAAGCTCAAAATAGGATGAAGTTGTATAAACCCGAGTTTCCAGCCAAATTTGGAAACCGAAGTGTCGGTTCTAGTTCAACTACTAAGGCAACTGTACCGACTCCGGCCCCTGTTGAAATTCCTAAGGCCCCCTACGTACCGAAGGAGACGAGTTTGGCTAAAGTAAGATGTTTCAAATGTCAAGGGTTCGGACATTATCAAAATGCTTGTCCGAACAAACGAGTGGTAACACTAAGAGAAGCTGTCACGATCCGAGACGAGTTGTTGGTCGAGGACGAAAAGGAGAGACTGGGTGATGTATTTGATTTCAGCATGAAGGATGAAGAAGGAGAAGAATGTGAGGCTTACGATGCTCCAAACTATGACACGGCCTTAGTTTTGCGTACTCTACAAGCCAAATATGTTTCGAATGATTCGGAACAGCGGGATCAAATATTTCACACAAAGTGTCAAATCGGAAATAAATGGTGTAGTTTGATCGTTGATGGAGGGAGTTGCACCAACGTAGCTTCCAGCGAGATGGTGACTAAACTCGGGCTGACCACTACGGCTCACCCGAAACCTTACACATTGCATTGGCTCGATGATGGGAGCAAAATAAGGGTGACTAAACAAGTGAGGATTGGACTAACCATGGGTTCATATGAAGACAACGTATTAGGTGATGTACTCCCAATGGATGCATGCCATGTACTTATGGGAAGGCCATGGATGTTTGATAGGGACATTTTACACTGAGAAAGAAGCAATGAGTACGAGTTACGGGATAAGGGCAAAAAGATTGTGCTTAAACCAATGTCACCTCAAGCTATTCACTCTATGAGTTCTAGTCGGAGTGAAAAACCAAAACTGGCCATGTTTGCTAGCGAACGGGATGTAGAACATGCTATTAATGATGGCGAGTGCGTGTACTTGTTGATTCTGAAGGACATGGAATGATAACATGGTTCTGCGGAACGACGAAAGGATGGATGTCTTATTGCACGAATTTGCGGATGTTTTTCCCAAAGAATTACCGTCGGGTTTGCCACATATTCGTGGGATTGAACATCAGATCGACCTCATATCGGGTGCGTTGCTCCCTAACAAAGCTGCCTATAGATGTAATCCCGAGGAGACAAAGGAATTACAAAACCAAATCGAAGAACTAATGAACCGCGGGTATGTTCGAGAAAGCCTAAGTCCTTGTGCGGTTCCGGTATTACTGGTCCCTAAGAAAGACAGATCTTGGCGAATGTGTATTGACAGTCGAGTCGTGAATAATATAACCATCAAGTATTGATACGGGGTTGACAAGTCCAAGGTGAGAAGACGAGGTGATGATCGACGTAAGCGACCATGCTACATACTTGGGCGAGAAGATAGGCACGAGGCTTGGAGTGACTTTGGTGGTCGGGCTCAGAATAACGTAGTTTATCATTATTTTGTATTATTTATTTAATAAAAGGTGCGACATGTGCCGCCCTATGTTGCTTTGTGTGTTATTTTCCTTAATCAGTAGTAGCCCAAACTTGTTTAAGGGCGTTTTAGGGAGTAACCTTATTTATGTTACTAGGGTTTGGCGGCTATATATACATCATATAGCTCGGCCGATTTGATGATTATTGAATACACTTGTTTTTTTTTCTCTTTGAGTTTTATTTGTTTGACGTGTCTCAAACACAAATTCTTGATTATTGTTCGACGCGATTTCGAATTATAATCCGATCAATTCTCAATAGGTCTTGGGAAGAGATCATCTTTGACGAGTTATAGGTCTAACTCGTTAAAATCTTTTTTATATTTTTCTGTTCGTCCGATCGGAAACTGTTCTTGTTTGGACAGAATCTTTGGAGTCGTTCGTGGTGTTGTTCATCGGAGTATTATCCAGTTTCTTGTTCGTGGGACTTGCTTCCATCTCGTTAGATCGCAAAACTCATATTTGATCGAGATTCATACCAGTTCTTTTGTTGCTGTTTATACTAATTGAGATCCACAACTTAGTGTGATACATAGCATATCTATCATCATACATTGAAATTCACTTGTTCGAAGTTGCTGTCCAGAGACCGAGCGTGATTCCTGTTTCCTCCGCATTCGATCACAATTCACTGTTCGCTACAGTTGTTGGCGATTCTTTGTTGTTGTTGTTTCCCGTTCGACCGGCCGCTGTTTTAGCTGTTAATTGTTGCTGTCCGCTACTGTTGTAGCGAAAGGGTAGTCGCTGTTTAGTCGTGATTGTTTGATACGAATTTGCCCGGAAAAGTGAATATGTATCGGTCGGAGTATATGTAAGTGTATGATAGCGGAAGGCTTTTTACGGTTAGGGTGTTTTGAGCGTATTTTTATGGAAGTAATATTGGATATGACAATGAAAATTCGAACAAGAACAAAGGTTTATCGAATTAGACCTATAATTCGATAAGAGATTTCTTCTCAAGACCTATTGAGAATCAATCGGATTAATACACGAAAACGCATTGAATAAAAATCAAAGGTTTGATGAAAAGCATTCAACAATGGTGAAAACACAAAGTGTATTCTTTTTCTTCAACATACAATGTCTCTACAAAGCTTAATCAAAGGCTACTTATAGGAGGTGTAGCCTTCTAATCAACTAAGGAATCAAAGATCACATGATCTTGACATGACAACTAAACATAAAAATAAGGATGGAATCAAACAAATGGGAAGGAATCATACAATAACATAGTTATAAGTCACCCCAAATAACATGTAAGTCTAATCATGACATGTGAGGGAAGGGAAAACAACACAACACACAAAAACTATAAAATAAGTTGGCCGGCTGCTGGACTCGACCGTGTCCCGAGACACGGCCGCGGCGCGTGAATCTTGGTCGGCAGTTACTCGACTGTGCTCCAGGACATGGTCGGGTTGGCGTCACAGTCAGTTTCGGCAGTTCTGGGCGAGTAGGACTCGACCGTGTCGCCTGGCACGGTCAGGTTGGACGGGCAGATGTTTCTCGGCAAGTTTCGGAAGAGTTCGACTCGGCTGTGTCTCGGGTCACGGTCGAGTCCAGCGGGCAGTCAATTTTATTTGTTCGGGACATCTCGGCACGGGCCGTGTCGGACGACACGGCCGAGTTCGGAAGGCAGTGGACTTGGGTCTTCCGGCACAGCATGACACGGGCCGTGTCATGTGACATAGCCGTGACTTGGCACCATGGTCCTCCTCGTTTTGTGTCCGTTTTCTCAACGAAGTACGTAGGTGCATGTGCATACAATGTTGTATCGCCACTTACGTCAATTCTTACTTCGTTTTCTCCGTTTGGATATGTCAATATTGCATTATCTCCTCTCCCTTTAAAAGGAATTGACCTCAATTCAATAATTCCCTCATCGTCAAGGTAAGGAGATAGATCGCCCACGTTGAAAGTGGTGTGTACTCCGTAATCGCCCGGGAGAACTACTTTATATGCATTGTCGTTTACCTTACCCACGATTTTGTAAGGACCCTCGGCCCTCGGCATAAGTTTGTTCTTGCGTTTACTAGGAAATCTCTCCTTTCTTAGGTGTACCCAAACCAAGTCGCCTACCTCGAACAGTCTCGATTTTCTTTAATTGTTGGATTTCCATTTGTACGCATCATTCACCTCTTTGATTCGATCATGTATTTGTCCATGTAACTTTATCATCGATTTAAGTTTAGATTCTGCATCTTTGTGTACCAACTCGTCATTCGGCAATGGAATCAAGTTTAAGGGTATATAAGGATTCTACCCGTAGACGATTTCAAAGCAAGAGTGTGCCGTGGCATGTGTAGGGGATCGGTTATAGGCAAATTCTGCATGAGCAAGTTTCACGTCCCAATCCTTTTGCGTTTTATTCACAAGTCCTCGCAACAACATTCCTAGCGTTCGATTTGTGACCTCGGTTTGACCATCTGTTTGAGGATGGTGTGAGGTGCTAAATAAGAGTTTTGTTCCCACTTTTTTCCATAATGTATTCCAAAAATAACTAAGAAATTTCGAATCCCGATCCGAAACAATAGTTTTCGGAACTCCATGTAAACGAACCACCTCTCGGAAGTATATATCAGCCACGTTACTTGCGTCGTCGGTTTTGTGGCAAGCCACGAAATGGGCCATTTTCGAGAAACGATCAACGACCACCATGATAGCATATTTATCTCATTGAGTACGGGGCAAAGCAATGATAAAATCCATTGATAGATCCTTCCACGGTCTTTCTGGAATCGGTAGAGGCATATACGATCCCGGTTTGAACGAACTCTTTGCGATGTGACATGTTACACATTTACTTAAAACTTTGTAAACGTCTTTTAGCATTTTCGGCCAAAAGAAATGTTCTTTAAGTACCTCCATTGTCTTAGCCATGCCAAAGTGCCCCACTAAGCCTCCTCCGTGAGCCTCCCGAACCAACAATTCTCGAACCGCATGTTTTGGAACACAAAGTCTATTCCCTTTAAAGAGAAAATCATCTTGTATCATGAAATCCCCGAACGGACCAGAATTGCAACGAGTAAAAACTTCCCCAAAATCCATATCATTTGCATAATACTCCTTCAACATTTCGAAACCAAGTAACCGAACCTCCAGAGTAGAAAGTAAAGCATACCTTCTAGATAACGCATCCGCAACGACATTGCTTTTACCATCTTTGTACTTGGATTAAAAGTGAAATGATTGTAGGAATTCCACCAACTTAGCATGCCTCAGACTCAGTTTGTGTTGTTTGTTAATGTATTTCAATGATTCGTGGTCCGAATGTAGAATAAAATATTTCGGTCGAAGATAATAACTCCAATGATCAAGGGCCCTTACGATAGCATAGAATTCTTTATGGTAGGTACAATAATTCGACCGAGCACCGTTCAATTTCTCTGAAAAGTAAGTGATAGGTCATTTACCTTGAATAAGAACCGCGCCAATTCCAACCCCACTAGCATCACACTCCACTTCGAATGGTTGAGTAAAATCGGGTAGTGTTAGGATCGGTGCTTCGCATAATTTGGCCTTTAACCTTTCAAACGCTTTTTGGGCAGCCCCATTCCATACAAATGGTCCCTTTTTTAAGCACTCCATTATCGGACTTGAAATGGTGCTAAAATCCCGAATAAACCTCTGATAAAAAGAAGCAAGTCTGTGAAATGACCTTACTTCCGTTACGGTCGTAGGGGTCGGCCAAGACTTAATTGCTTCGATTTTTGTTTGATCAACCGCCACTCTGTCCTTCGAAACGACATAGCCAAGAAAGACTATACTCTCGACTAAGAATGAACACTTCTCCTTTTTTCCATATAGTTTTCGGTCCCTCAAAGTTTTGAAGACTTGCCTTAAGTGCCTGAAATGTTCTTGTAATGACCGACTATAGATCAGAATGTCATCCAGATATACAACCACGAATTTCCCCAGAAATGGTTTAAGCACTTCGTTCATCAACCTCATGGAAGTACTTGGTGCATTTGTAAGACCGAATGGCATAACGGTCCACTCATATAATCCGTTTTTCTTTTTGAAGGCCGTCTTCCACTCATCACCTTCTCGCATTCGAATTTGGTGATATCCACTTCGTAAATAAACCTTTGAAAAGACAACCAAACCATGTAGTTATAATCATCAAGTCTCGGGATAGGGAATCGATACTTGATGGTGATATTGTTCACGGCCCGACTATTCACACACATTCGCCAAGAATCATCTTTCTTAGGGACAAGTAAGACTGGAACCGCACACAGACTCAAGCTCTCCCGAACGTACCCGCGGTTCAAAAGTTCTTCGACTTGTTTTTGTAACTCCTTCATCTCCTCGGGGTTACACCTATAGGCGGCTTTATTTGGAAGTGGTGCTCCCAGTATGAGATCAATTTGGTGTTCAATACCACGAATAGGTGGTAAACCTGACGGTAATTCTTCGGGAAAGACATCCTCAAATTCGTGCAATAACATATCTATCTCAACTCTGTTTTGTACTCCCATGTTCTCGTCCCGTGTTTCCTTAAACATTACCAAATATACTTGCTCCCCGTCATTAATGTCATGTTCCATTTCCCTCTCACTAGCAAGCATAGTAAGTTTCGGTTTCTCCATCGACTAGAACTCATCGAACGGATAGCTTGCGGGGACATCGGTTTGAGTACAATCTACTTTCCTTTGTCTCGTAATTCATATTCGTTACTTCGACCTCGATGTAAACCATCTCGGTCGAACATCCATGGTCGTCCCAAAAGTACGTGGCATGCGTCCATCGGGAGTACGTCACATAACACATCATCTCCGTATGGTCCCATAGTTAAGTTGACCCGTACTTGTCTCGACACCTTCACTTTGCTTCCATCATCGAGCCAATGTAAAGCATACGGTCTCGAGTGAGCCGTAGTAGTTAGACCGAGTTTCGTAACCATCTCATTGGAAGCTACATTCGTGCAACTTCCTCCGTCGATTATAAAACTACACCATTTTTCTCCGACTCGGCATTTGGAATGAAAGATTTGGTCCCTTTGCTCTGTATCGTTTGGAATGATTTTGGTATCTAGAGCTCGAAGTACTAAAGCAGTATCATATTCCGGAGTGTCATAAGCCTCGCATTCCTCGTCTTCTTCCTCGGCCTCCATGTTAAATACATCACCAAGTCCTTCCTTCTCGTCCTCGACTAAAAGTTTGTCTCGGACCGCAAGAGCTTCTCTTAACGTGACCACTCGTTTGTTTGGACATGCATTTTGATAGTGACCAAAAACTTTGACATTTAAAGCATCGTACTTTAGTTAAGCTCATCTTTTTGGACACATGAGGAATCTTCGGGGCTGGGGTAGGGACTTGAATAGGCGCGGTAAGTTTCGCAGTCGAACTTGAGCCGGTACTTGAACTTCCGAATTTGTATGGGAATTCGGATTTGGCAAACTTCACTTTGTATTGAGCTTCTATCTTTATGCATAGTCCGCATAAAGTATCAAAATCCCCGTAAGGGTATAATTCCACTGTATTTGCAATGTTTCGGTTTAGGCCACGTAAGAAACGTGACATTCTTTGTTCTTCATTTTCTTTGAGTTCGCCCATTAAGGCCAAGCCTTCAAATTCTTCAATATATTCTCCCACACTTAGTTTCCCTTGCGAGAATTCGGCAATCCTTCGGTACAAGGTTAACCGATGTGATGTCAGGACATACCTTTTACGTAGTTTCTTCTTTAAAGAATCCCAAGAACGGATCTTTTCCTTTCCCGCACGAGCTCGTTGTGTTTTCACACCCTCGAACCACAGGGAAGCACCTTTCCCTAACTTGAGAATCGCATATTTGCAATGTTTCTCGTTGTTAAGGTTTTTGAACTGATGCGATTGTGTCATATCCAAACGAAGTAAGCGAAATAAGAATTGACGTAGGTGACGATACCACGTTGCATGCACATGCACCTACGTACTTCGGTGAAAAAACAAACGCGGAAATGGGAACGATCTTAATAATCGGAACCGGGATAACTTAGACGTATCAAAACATGCATACGTATGCATGTTCATGCATACAAAATCGGCCATTAGGGGGAGATTTCGGCCGATTGTGACATTGATACGAATTACGTATATAAGTGTACGTAAAACGTATAAAATACAACGGAAGATTATCACGGTTTTTATAAGTATCAAAGTAACAACGAAAATAAAAGGTGGTGGCCGAATTTATATGGTTTCGGCCGTGAGGTAGGGTAGTGTATGGGATTGAATGTGTTTTTATCGAATTAGACCTATAACTCGATAAAGATAATCTCTCCTCAAGACCTATTGAGAATTGATCAAGTTATAATTCGAGACGCATCGAAGTAATAACCAAAGTTTTTGTTGAACTCGTTCAACGTATATTTCAAGAGAAATACAATGTTATAACTTTCAAGATACTTACAAATGGTTGAGGGTGAGGCTATTATATAGCCATAATGACTCCTAACAAAGCCAAAGAAGATCACACAAAATTTAGCTAAAATACAAACACTTATTAAACTATCTACAAAGACTTTGACAAGGAAAAGAAAATCACAATATTTTGGCTCCTTCCTTGTACAAATCGGCCGTGGGGTTTAGGAGAGGGAGTGGACAAGATCCTCCTCATGTGATGTATTTTGTAAGGCTTGACAATGACTTGATCATGAAAGTGACACCTTGGCCTCTTCTTTCCACATGGTTCGGCCGAAATAATTCCAAAGGAGTGGAGTGAATCAAATCTCTTTCCTTGATCTTGATGTGGTGGACTTGAAAATCAAAGTAAGTATTTAAAGTAGTGGGGACAAAAGATCCTTCAAGGATGCATGTCACAATCGGCCGAAATCTTCCTCAAATGGCCGATTTTGTATGCATGAACATGCATACGTGTGCATGTTTTGATACGTCTAAGTTATCCCGGTTCCGATTATTAAGATCGTTCCCATTTCCACGGATGTTTTCTCACCGAAGTACGTAGGTGCATGTGCATGCAACTTGGTATCGTCACCTACGTCAATTCTTACTTCGCTTATTTCGTTTGGAGATGCCGTAATCGCATCATACATGCATCCATGAAGGATCTTTTGTCCCCACTACTTTCAAGTTTGATTGCATTTCTTTCAAAGTACACCATATCAAGATCAAAGATAGAGATTTGGTTCACTCCACCTTTTGGAATCGGCCGAACATACAAGGAGGAAGATGTCAAGAAGTCCCTTTCATGTTCAAGTCCTTATCAAAGTCTTACAAAAGATATCACATGAGAAAGATGATTATCTCCTCCCTTCAAGTACCCCACGGCTGAAAATAAGAGGAAGAAGCCATACATTATGTTGCTTTCAATCTTTGTCAAAGTCTTGATAGTTTAGTTTATTATTTACTTGTCTTTTAGCTTGATCTTGTAGGATCTTGTTTGATCTTATTAGTAGTTGTAATGGATATATATATTAGCCTCATATTCAACCTTTAAAATAAATGAACTTCCGGAATTTGTCGGAGGTACCAATCCCGAAGTCTAGTTGGAGTGGGAGAGAAAGATTGAACGTATGTTCGACTTCAAGAAACTTAACGATGAGAAACGGTGCAAATATGCGATTCTCAAGTTAGGTAAGGGCGCTTCCCTATGATTCGAGGGTGTGAAAACACAACGAGCTCGTGCGGGAAAAGAGAAAATCTGTTCTTGGGATTCTTTGAAGAAAAAACTACGTAAAAGGTATGTCCCGACATCACATCGGTTAACCTTATACCGAAAAATTGCGGAGTTTGTACAAGGGAAATTAAGTGTGGGAGAATACATTGAAGAATTTGAACTCTTGGCCTTAATGGGAGAACTCGAAGAAAATGGAGAACAAAGAATGTCACGTTTCTTACGTGGTCTAAACCGAAACATTGCAAATACGGTGGAATTATACCCCTACGGAGATTTTGACACTTTATGCAGACTATGCCTAAAAATAGAAGCTCAACACAAGTTGAAGTTTGCCAAACCCGAATTCCCATCCAAATTCGGAATTACAAGTGCCGGTTCAAGTTCGACTACGAAACCGACCGTACCTTTTCAAGTCCCTACCCCGGCCCCGAAGGTTCCTCACATTTCCAAGGAAACGATATTGGCTAAAGTACGATGTTTTAAATGTCAAGGCTTTGGTCACTATCAAAATGCATGTCCAAATAAACGGGTGGTCACCTTAAGAGATGCTCTTGCGGTCCGAGACGAACTTTTAGTCGAGGATGAGAAGGAAGGCCTTGGTGACGTATTTAACTTGGAGGCTGAGGAAGAGAACGAGGAATGCGAGACTTATGATGCTCCGAAATATGATACTGCTTTAGTGCTTCGATCACTACATACCAAAATCATTCCAAGTGATACGGAGCAAAGAGACCAAATCTTTCATTCCAAATGCAAAGTCGGAGAAAAGTGGTGTAGCTTGATAATAGATGTAGGGAGTTGCACGAATGTAGCTTCAAACGAAATGGTTACCAAACTTGGTATAACTACAACGGCCCACCCGAGGCCGTATGCTTTATACTGGCTCGATGACGGAAGTAAAGTGAAGGTGTCAAGACAAGTACAGGTCAACTTAACTATGGGACCATACGGAGACAATGTGTTATGTGACGTACTTCCGATGGACGCATGCCACGTACTTTTGCGACGACCATGGATGTTCGACCGAGATGTTTTACATCGAGGTCGGAGTAATGAATATGAATTACGAGACAAAGGAAAGAAGATTGTACTCAAACCGATGTCCCCGCAAGCTATCCGTTCGATGAGTTCTAGTCGAGTGGAGAAACCGAAACTTACCATGCTTGCTAGTGAAAGAGAAATGGAACATGCCATTAATGACAGGGAGCGAGTATACCTGGTGATGTTTAAAGAGACACGGGACGAGAACATGGGAGTACAAAACGGAGGAGAGCTAGATGTGTTGTTACACGAATTTGAGGATGTTTTTCCCGAAGAATTACCGTCGGGTTTACCACATATTCGTGGTATCGAACACCAAATCGGTCTTATACCACGAGCACCACTTCCTAATAAAGCCGTTTATAGATGTAATCCCGAGGAGACAAAGGAATTACAAAGAGAAGTCGAAGAACTTTTGGACCGCGGGTATGTCCGGGAGAGTTTGAGTACGTGTGCGGTTCCGGTCTTACTTGTCCCTAAGAAAGATGGTTCTTGGCGGATGTGTGTGGATAGTCGGACCGTGAACAATATCACTGTC
This sequence comes from Orobanche coerulescens, assembly GCA_033398695.1. Taxonomy (NCBI): domain Eukaryota; kingdom Viridiplantae; phylum Streptophyta; class Magnoliopsida; order Lamiales; family Orobanchaceae; genus Orobanche; species Orobanche coerulescens. The sequence continues at coordinate 143,787,920 of CM065803.1, forward strand.
AAGTATCGGTTCCCTATCCCGAGACTTGATGACATGTTAGACGAACTACATGGTTCGGTGATCTTTTCAAAGGTAGATTTACGAAGCGGATATCATCACATTCGAATGCGAAAATGTGACGAGTGGAAGACGGCCTTCAAAACGAAAAATGGATTATATGAATGGACCGCTATGCCATTCGGTCTTACAAATGCGCCTAGTACCTTCATGAGGTTGATGAACGAGGTGCTTAAACCATTTCTAGGGAAGTTCATGGTTGTATATCTGGATGACATCCTAATCTATAGTCAATCACTACAAGAACATTTCGGGCACTTAAGACAAATCTTCGAAACTTTGAGGGACCGAAAATTATATGGGAAAAAAGAGAAGTGTTCGTTCCTAGTCGAAAGTATAGTCTTTCTGGGCTATGTCGTTTCGAAGGACGGAGTGGCGGTTGATCAAACAAAAATCGAAGCAATTAAGTCTTAGCCGACCCCTACGACCGTGACGGAAGTGAGATCATTTCACGGACTTGCTTCTTTTTATCAGCGGTTTATTCGAGACTTTAGCACCATTTCAAGCCCGATAACGGAGTGTTTAAAAAAGGGACCATTCGTATGGAACGGGTCTGCCCAAGGAGCATTCGAGAAGTTAAAAGCCAAATTATGCGAAGCACCGATCCTAACACTACCCGATTTTACTCAACCATTCGAAGTTGAATGTTATGCTAGTGGAGTTAGAATTGGAGCGGTTCTTATTCAAGGTAAACGACCTATCGCTTACTTTTCGGAGAAGTTGAACGGAGCTCGGTTGAATTATTGTACTTACGATAAAGAATTCTATGCTATCGTACGGGCCCTTGATCATTGGAGTCATTACCTACGGACGAAGCATTTTATTCTACACTCGGACCACGAATCATTGAAGTACATTAACGGACAACATAAACTGAGTCCGAGGCATGCCAAGTGGGTGTAATTCCTACAATCATTTCACTTTTCATCCAAGTACAAAGACGGTAAAAGCAATGTCGTTGCAGATGCATTATCGAGGATGTATGCTTTACTTTCTACTCTGGAGGTTCGGTTACTTGGTCTCGAAATGTTGAAGGAGTGTTATGAAAATGATGCGGATTTTGGAGAAATTTTTACTCGTTGCAAATCTGGTCTGTTCGGGGAGTTCATGTTACAAGATGATTTCCTATTTAAAGGGAATAGGCTATGTGTTCCAAAAAGGCGGTTCGGGAATTATTGGTTCAGGAAGCTCACGGAGGAGACTTAGCGGGTCATTTTGGCACGGCTAAAACATTGGAAGTACTAAAAGAACATTTCTTTTGGCCGAAAATGCTAAAAGACGTTTACAATGTTTTAAGCAAATGCGTAACATGTCACATCTCAAAGAGTTCGTTCAAACCGGGATCGTATATGCCTCTACCGGTTCCAGAGAGACTGTGGGAATATGTATCCATGGATTTTATCATCGCTTTACCCCATACTCAACGAGGTAAAGATGCTATTGTGGTGATTGTTGATCGGTTCTCAAAAATGGCTCATTTCGTGGCTTGCCACAAAACCGACGATGCAAGCAACGTGGCCAATTTATACTTTCGAGAGGTGGTTCGTTTACATGGAGTTCCGAATACTATTGTTTCGGATCGGGATTCGAAATTCCTTAGCTATTTTTGGAATACTTTATGGAGGAAAGTGGGTACAAAGCTCTTACTTAGCACTTCGCACCATCCTCAAACCGATGGTCAAACCAAAGTCACAAATCGAACGTTAGGAACGTTGTTGCGAGGACTTGTGAATAAAACGCAAAAGGATTGGGACATGAAACTTGCTCATGCGGAATTTGCCTATAACCGATCCCCTACACATGCTACGGCACATTCTCCTTTTGAAGTCGTTTACGGGATAAATCCTTATATACCCTTAGACTTGATTCCATTGTCGAAGGACGAGTTGGTACACAAAGATGCGGAATCGAAACTTAAATCGATGATCAAGTTGCACGGACAAATACATGATCGAATCAAAGAGGTGAATGACGCATACAAATGGAAATCCAACAATAACAGAAAACCGAGACTATTCGAAGTAGGCGACTTGGTTTGGGTACACTTAAGAAAAGAGAGATTTCCTAGAAAATGCAAGAACAAACTTATGCCAAGGGCCGAGGGACCTTACAAAATCGTGGGTAAAGTGAACGACAATGCGTATAAAGTAGAACTTCCGGGCGATTATGGGGTACACGCCACTTTTAACGTGGGCGATCTATCTCCTTACCTTGACGATGAGGGAATCACTGAATTGAGGTCAATTCCTTTCAAAGGGGGAGGAGATGATGCGATTGTGTCATCTCGAAACGAAGTAAGCGAAGTAAGAATTAACGTAGGTGACGATACCACGTTGCATGCACATGCACCTACGTACTTTGGTGAAAAAACAAATGTGGAAATGGGAACGATCTTAATAATCGGAACCGGGATAACTTAGACGTATCAAAACATGCATACGTATGCATGTTCATGCATACAAAATCGGCCATTAGGGGGAGATTTCGGCCGATTGTGACATGCATCCATGAAGGATCTTTTGTCCCCACTACTTTCAAGTTTGATTGCATTTCTTTCAAAGTCCACCATATCAAGATCAACGATAGAGATTTGGTTCACTCCACCTTTTGGAATCGGCCGAACATACAAGGAGGAAGATGTCAAGAAGTCCCTTTCATGTTCAAGTCCTTGTAAAAGTCATACAAAAGATATCACATGAGAAAGATGATTATCTCCTCCCTTCAAGTACCCCACGGCCGAAAATAAGAGGAAGAAGCCATACATTATGTTGCTTTCAATCTTTGTTAAAGTCTTGATAGTTTAGTTTATTATTTACTTGTCTTTTAGCTTGATCTTGTGTGATCTTGTTTGATCTTATTAGTAGTTGTAATGGCTATATATATTAGCCTCATATTCAACCTTTAAAATCACTTTGAAGCTTAAGAAAAACGAAATACATTGTATGTATTCTTGTTGAATGATTTTCAGCACAACTTGATTATAATTCGACTCGTCTTCGAGTTGTAATTTAATCAATTCTCAATAGGTCTTGAGGAGAGATTGTCTTATCAAACTATAGGTCTAGTTTGATAAATTACTTTCATATTATTTTGTTTACGTAAGCCGAATTGCCCTACTTTCGGTTAATTCTTACGAGTGTTACACATATACGAGTGTTGTGAGGTAAAAGATATATCCGCTGCATTTTCCGGCGAATTTACGTTCATCTTAATACGTAATTCGTATCATGAACTCGAACATGTGTTCAATCTTTCTCTCCCACTCCAAGTAGACTTCGGCATCGGTACCTACGACAAATTCTGGAAGTTCATTTAATTTATATTCATCTGCATGACGCGGTGAATGTGGGTCATATCCTCCTCTTCTAGCTTGAAAACATGGGTCTTGCAAGTTGTGTAGTGCCTCATGGAGTTTCTCCATGAAATCAATGTCGGATAAATCCATGATAAGAGAGTCTCGAGATAGTTTTTACAAGAAATTGCAAGAAAATTTCGATAAGGAAATAACCTTGGCTCTCTGATACCACTATTGATACGAATTCGCCCGGAAAAGTGAATATGTATCGGTCGGAGTATATGTAAGTGTATGATAGCGGAAGGCTTTTTACGAGTAGGGTGCTTTGAGCGTATTTTTATGGAAGTAATATCGGATATGAAAATGAAAATTCGAACAAGAACAAGGGTTTATGGAATTAGACCTATAATTCGATAAGAGATTTCTTCTCAAGACCTATTGAGAATCAATCGGACGCGTCGAATAAAAATCAAAGGTTTGATGAAAAGCATTCAACAATGGTGAAAACACAAAGTGTATTCTTTTTCTTCAACATACAATGTCTCTACAAAGCTTAATCAAAGGCTACTTATAGGAGGTGTAGCCTTCTAATCAACTAAGGAATCAAAGATCACATGATCTTGACATGACAAATAAACATAAAAATAAGGATGGAATCAAACAAATGGGAAGGAATCATACAATAACATAGTTATAAGTCACCCCACATAACATGTAAGTCTAATCATGACATGTGAGGGAAGGGAAAACAACACAACACACAAAAACTAACAATAAAATAAGTTGGCCGGCTGCTGGACTCGATCGTGTCCCGAGACACGGCCGCGGCGCGCGAATCTTGGTCGGCAATGACTCGACCGTGCTCCAGGACACGGTCGGGTTGGCATGACAGTCAGTTTCGGCAGTTCTGGGCGAGTAGGACTCGACTGTGTCACCTGGCACAGTCGGGTTAGATGGGCAGACGTTTCTCGGCAAGTTTCGGAAGAGTTCGACTCGGCCGTGTCGGACGACGCGGCCGAGTTCAGCGGGCAGTGGACTTGGGTCTTCCGGCACAGCATGACACGGGCCGTGTCATGTGACACGGCCGAGACTTGGCACCATGGTCCTCCTCGTTTTGTGTCCGTTTTCTCACCGAAGTACGTAGGTGCATGTGCATACAATGTTATATCGCTACTTACGTCAATTCTTACTTCGTTTTCTCCGTTGGGATATGTCAATATCGCATCATTGTTGATGTTCGCTACTGCTGTAGTGAAAGGGTAGTCGCTGTTTAGTCGTGATTGTTGTTGTTCGCTACTGCTGTAGCGAAGGGTGGTTGCTGTTAGTAGTTGACTTTTGCGGTTCATTATTGCTGTAGCGAAGGAAGGTTACTGTTTCGAGCCCATTTGGTAGATTGCTGTGTTTTTAGTTTTCGCAAAATTCTGCTTCCGCTTCGTCTCGATATAGGATTCGTATCATTAGTGGTATCGGAGCACCACACACCTGAATTTCCTAATTCAGTTGAGATCCTTGATCCTTCAGCGGGATGGAGTTCAACGATGATTTTTTGAACAAACTGTGCGACGCGCTACGGGACTTGCCGGAGCAACGCGATCAGCACTGGCACCCGAGACGAGGAGATTACGATCGTCCTACGCGTCAGTCCGACGAGTTCAAGGTGAACGAACTTCCAGAGTTCGTTGGGGGTACCGATCCAGAAGCATACTTGGAGTGGGAACGGAAAATCGGTCGCATGTTCGATTTCAAGGATCTTGATGATGAGAAAAGATGTAAATATGCGATCCTAAAACTAAGTAAAGGCGCTTCTCTTTAGTTCGAAGGGGTTAAATCAAAAAGAGCTCGTGATGGAAAAACAAAGATTAATTCGTGGGATTCGTTGAAACGGAAACTTCGCAAGAGATATGTCCCCACGTCACATAGGCTGACCCTGTATCGCAAGATTGCCGACTGCATGCAAGGAAATATGAGTGTTAGTGAATATATTGATGAGTTCGAGAATTTGACCTTGATGGGAGAATTGGAGGAGAACGAAGAACAGAAGATGGCGCGGTTCTTGCGCAGGTTAAATCGAAACATAGCTAATTTGGTGGAGTTGTATCCGTACGCCGATTTTGACACCTTGTGTGGGTTCTGTTTGAAGGTTGAGACTCAAAATAGAACGAGGGTGGGAGGTTCGAATATGGAGCATAACAAGTCAAGCGGATGGACTAAACCTAAGGCTCCCAGCGCGAATAAAGAGACGAGTCTATCAAAGGTGCACTGTTTTAAATGTCAAGGTTTTGGCCATTATCAAAACGCCTGTCCGAATAAGTGAATCGTGATGTTGAGAGAGGCTCTCGCGGCCCGAGAGGAATTGTTAGACGAGGAAGAAGTAGAGAGGTTGGGTGATGTATTTGATTTGGGAGATGAAGAAGAAGGAGATTGTGAGGCTTACGATGCTCCGAATTACGATACAGCCTTGGTCCTTCGCACTTTGCAAGCCAAGTCGGTTCCGAGCGAGTCAGAACAACGGGACCAAATATTCCATACAAAGTGTCAAGTCGGAGATAAGTGGTGTAGTTTCATTATTGACGGAGGGAGTTGCACCAACGTAGCTTCGAGTGAAATGGTGACGAAGCTTGGGCTGGACACCACGGCTCACCCTAAACCATATGCTTTACATTGGCTTGATGACGGAAGTAAGGTGAGGGTTTCTAAGCAAGTTCGGGTTGGATTGGCAATGGGTTCGTATCGTGATGAGATATTATGCGATGTGATTCCAATGGATGCTTGTCACGTACTTTTGGGACGTCCTTGGTTATTTGATAGGGATGTTTTGCATCGGGGTAGGAGTAACGAATACGAGTTGCGAGATAAGGGAAAGAAGATCGTGTTGAAGCCGATGTCACCTCAAGTTATTCGTTCCATGAGTGCCAAACGAGGGGAAAAGCCGAACCTCACCATGTTCGCTAGCGAGAGGGAAGTTGAACACGCTATGGAGAGTGGTGAGCGTGTTTACGTGCTGGTGATAAAGGAGACTCGAGATGATTTAGTGGTAGCGAAAAACGAGGATACAGTGTCCGACTTATTACATGAGTTCGCGGACGTCTTCCCTGAAGAATTGCCATCGGGTTTGCCACCAATTCATGGAATTGCGCATCAAATCGACCTTATACCGGGTGCACCTCTTCCGAATAAGGCTGCCTATATGTGTAATCCCGAGAAAACGAAGGAACTTCAGAAGCAGATTGAAGAACTAATGAGCCACGGGTATGTTCGAGAAAGTTTAAGTCCATGTGCGGTTCCGGTTCTACTTGTTCCTAAGAAGGATGGGTCTTGGAGGATGTGTATCGATAGCCGGGCCGTGAATAATATAACGATCAAGTATCGATTCCCGATTCCAAGGCTTGATGATATGTTGGACGAGCTACATGGCTCGATGGTCTTTTCTAAAGTTGATTTGCGAAGTGGCTATCACCAGATTTGTATGCAGGAGGGAGACGAATGGAAGACGGCTTTTAAAACTAAGCATGGGCTGTATGACTGGACCGTCATGCCATTTGGACTTACGAATGCCCTGAGTACTTTCATGTGTTTGATGAACGAAGTACTTAAGGCATTTTTGGGTAGATTTGGGGTTGTTTATTTGGATGATATTTTGGTTTATAGTCGGTCGGTGGAGGAGAATCTCGGGCATCTACGGTAAGTATTCGAGACTCTTAGGTCTCAAAGGATTTATGGAAAGAAACAAAAGTGTGCGTTTCTCGTCGAGAGCATAAATTTTCTTGGCTATGTTGTTTCGAAGGATGGAGTGTCGGTTGATCAAGGTAAAATTGAAGCTATTAAGTCGTGGCCTACCCCTAAAACCGTAACTGAAGTTAGATCATTCCACGGTCTTGCCTCTTTTTATCGGAGGTTTATTCGATATTTTAGCACCATAACGAGTCCGATATCGGAGTGTTTGAAGAAGGGTCCATTTGTGTGGAGCAGGGCTGCCCAAGGGGAGTTTGAAAATTTGAAGGCAAGGTTATGTGAAGCACCTATCTTGGCGTTACCCGATTTTGCACAACCGTTCGAGATGGAGTGTGATGCTAGTGGAGTTGGTATTGGGGCGGTCCTCATTCAAGGCAAGCGGCCTATTGCGTACTTTTTGGAGAAATTGAGTGGGGCTCGACTCAACTATTGTACTTATGACAAGGAGTTCTATGCCATAGTGAGAGCTCTTGATCATTGGAGTCATTACCTTCGGCCGAAACATTTTATTCTGCATTCGGACCATAAATCTTTGAAGTATATTAATGGGCAGCAGAAGTTGAGTCCGAGACATGCTAAGTGGTTGGAGTTCTTACAATCGTTTCACTTTTCATCGAAGTATAAGGACGGTAAGAGCAATGTGGTGGCTGATGAGCTATCTAGGAGGTATGCTTTAATCTCTACCCTTGATGTTCGTTTGTTGGGGTTCGAAACGTTGAAAGATTATTATGTTTACGATGCGTATTTTGGGGAGATTTTTGGCCATCGTAAATCTAGTTTGTTTGGGGAGTTTGTGATACAGGAGGGGTTTCTCTTTAAGGGGAATCGGCTTTGTTTGCCCAAGTATGCCGTTTGGGAGTTGTTGGTTCGTGAAGCTCATGGAGGGGGCTTGGCTGGTCACTTTGGCACGGCTAAGACCATGGGGGTGCTCCAGGAACTTTTTTTTGGCCGAAGATGCAAGGGGACGTGGCCGACATTGTTGGCAAGTGTGTAACGTGTCATATGGCGAAGAGCTCATTCAAACCGGGCGAGTATATGCCTCTACCAATTCCGGAAAGGCCGTGGGAATATGTCTGGATGGATTTCATTGTTGCTTTGCCTCGAACCCAACGAGGTAAGGATGCGATTATGGTTGTTGTCGATCTTTTTTCGAAGATGGCTCATTTTGTTGCTTGTCACAAAACCGATGATGAGATTTACATGGAGTTCCGAAGACTATTGTTTCGGACCGGGACTCGAAGTTTCTGAGCTACTTTTGGAACACATTGTGGAGAAAGGTGGGAACCAAGCTTTTGTTTAGTACTTCGCATCATCCTCAAACCGACGGCCAAACAGAAGTAACCACTCGATCTTTGGGCACTTTATTACGTGGTATTGTGATCAAGACACAAAAGGATTGGGATTTGAAGCTCGCCCATGCGGAGTTTGCGTATAATCGCTCTCCTACTCATGTGATGCGATTGTGTCATCTCCAAAAGAAGTAAGCGAAGTAAGAATTGACGTAGGTGACGATACCACGTTGTATGCACATGCACCTACGTACTTCGGTGAAAAAACAAACGCGGAAATGGGAACGATCTTAATAATCGGAACTGGGATAACTTAGACGTATCAAAACATGCATACGTATGCATGTTCATGCATACAAAATCGGCCATTAGGGGGAGATTTCGGCCGATTGTGACATGCATCCATGAAGTATCTTTTGTCCCCACTACTTTCAAGTTTGATTGCATTTCTTTCAAAGTCCACCATATCAAGATCAAGGATAGAGATTTGGTTCACTCCACCTTTTGGAATCGGCCGAAATTACAAGGAGGAAGATGTCAAGAAGTCCCTTTCATGTTCAAGTCCTTGTCAAAGTCTTATAAAAGATATCACATGAGAAAGATGATTATCTCCTCCCTTCAAGTACCCCACGGCCGAAAATAAGAGGAAAAAGCCATACATGATGTTGCTTTCAATCTTTATCAAAGTCTTGATAGTTTAGTTTATTATTTACTTGTCTTTTAGCTTGATCTTGTGTGATCTTGTTTGAGCTTATTAGTAGTTGTAATGGCTATATATTAGCCTCATATTCAACCTTTAAAATCACTTTTGAAGCTTGAAAAAACGAAATACACTTGTATGTATTCATTGTTGAATGATTTTCAGCACACCTTGATTATAATTCGACGCGTCTTCGAGTTGTAATTTAATCGATTCTCAATAGGTCTTGAGGAGAGATTGCCTTATCAAACTATAGGTCTAGTTTGATAATTTACTTTCATATTATCTTGTTTACGGAAACCGAATTGCCCTACTTTCGGTTAATTCTTACGAGTGTTACACATATACGAGTGTTGTGAGGTAACAAAATATATCCACTGCATTTTCCGGCAAATTTACGTTCATCTTAATACGTAATTCGTATCATAAGAGGCATCAGAGACCAAGGTTATTTCCTTTTCGAAATTCTCTTGGCGATTTTCTGGAGTAAACTATCTTATCATGGATTTTTCCGACGATTTCATGGAGAAACTCCGTGAGGCATTACAAAATTTACAAGAACCACGTTTTCAAGCTAGAAGAGGAGGATATGATGCACATTCACCGCGTCATGTAGATGAATTTAATATAAATGAACTTCCGGAATTTGTCGGAGGTACCAATCCCGAAGTCTACTTGGAGTGGGAGAGAAAGATTGAACGTATGTTCGACTTTAAGAAACTTAACGATGAGAAACGGTGCAAATATGCGATTCTCAAGTTAGGTAAGGGCGCTTCCCTATGGTTCGAGGGTGTAAAAACACAACGAGCTCGTGCGGGAAAAGAGAAAATCCGTTCTTGGGATTCTTTGAAGAAAAAACTACGTAAAAGGTATGTCCCGACATCACATCGGTTAACCTTATACCGAAAAATTGCGGAGTTTGTACAAGGGAAATTAAGTGTGGGAGAATACATTGAAGAATTTGAACTCTTGGCCTTAATGGGAGAACGTGAAGAAAATGAAGAACAAAGAATGTCATGTTTCTTACATGGTCTAAACCGAAACATTGCAAATACGGTGGAATAATACCCCTACGGAGATTTTGACACTTTATGCGGACTATGCATAAAAATAGAAGCTCAAAACAAGTTGAAGTTTGCCAAACCCGAATTCCCATCCAAATTCGGAATTATAAGTGCCGGTTCAAGTTCGACTACGAAACCTACCGTACCTTTTCAAGTCCCTACCCCGGCCCCGAAGGTTCCTCACGTTTCCAAGGAAACGAGCTTGGTTAAAGTACGATGTTTTAAATGTCAAGGATTTGGTCACTATAAAAATGCATGTCCAAATAAACGGGTGGTCACCTTAAGAGAAGCTCTTGCGGTCCGAGACGAACTTTTAGTCGAGGACGAGAAGGAAGGCCTTGGTGACGTATTTAACATGGAGGCCGAGGAAGAGAACGAGGAATGCGAGACTTATGACGCTCCGGAATATGATACTGCTTTAGTGCTTCGAGCACTACATACCAAAATCATTCCAAGTGATACGGAGCAAAGAGACCAAATCTTTCATTCTAAATGCAAAGTCGGAGAAAAGTGGTGTAGCTTGATAATAGATGGAGGGAGTTGCACGAATGTAGCTTCAAACGAAATGGTTACCAAACTCGGTCTAACTACTACGGCCCACCCGAGGCTGTATGCTTTACACTGGCTCGATGACGGAAGTAAAGTGAAGGTGTCGAGACAAGTACGGGTCAACTTAACTATGGGACCATACGGAGACGATGTGTTATGTGACGTACTTCCGATGGATGCATGCCACGTACTTTTGGGACGACCATGGATGTTCGACCGAGATGTTTTACATCGAGTTCGGAGTAATGAATATGAATTATGAGACAAAGGAAAGAAGATTGCACTCAAACCGATGTCCCCGCAAGATATCCGTTCGATGAGTTCTAGTCGAGTGGAGAAACCGAAACTTACCATGCTTGCTAGCGAAAGAGAAATGGAACATGCCATTAATGACGGGGAGCGAGTATACCTAGTGATGTTTAAAGAGACACGGGACGAGAACATGGGAGTACAAAACGGAGGAGATCTAGATGTGTTGTTACATGAATTTGAGGATATTTTTCCCGAAGAATTACCGTCGGGTTTACCACCTATTCGTGGTATCGAACACCAAATCGATCTTATACCAGGAGCACCACTTCCTAATAAAGCCCCTTATAGATGTAATCCCGAGGAGACAAAGGAATTACAAAGACAAGTCGAAGAACTTTTGGACCGCGGGTATGTCCGGGAGAGTTTGAGTCCGTGTGCGGTTCCGGTCTTACTTGTCCCTAAGAAAGATGGTTCTTGGCGGATGTGTGTGGATAGTCGGGCTGTGAACAATATCACTGTCAAGTATCGGTCCCCTATCCCGAGACATGATGACATGTTAGACGAACTACATGGTTCGGTGATCTTTTCAAAGGTGGATTTACGAAGCGAATATCATCAAATTCGAATGCGAGAAGGTGACGAGTGGAAGACGGCCTTCAAAACGAAAAATGGATTATATGAATGGACCGTTATGCCATTCGGTCTTACAAATGCGCCTAGCACCTTCATGAGGTTGATGAACGAGGTTCTTAAACCATTTCTGGGGAAGTTCGTGGTTGTATATCTGGATGACATCCTAATCTATAGTCAATCACTACAAGAATATTTCGAGCACTTAAGACAAATCTTCGAAACTTTGAGGGACCGAAAATTATATGGAAAAAAAGAGAAGTGTTCGTTCCTAGTCGAAAGTATAGTCTTTCTTGGCTATGTCGTTTTGAAGGACGGAGTGGCGGTTGATCAAACAAAAATCGAAGCAATTAAGTCTTGGCCGACCCCTACGACCGTGACGGAAGTGAGATCATTTCACGGACTTGCTTCTTTTTATCGGCATTTTATTCGAGACTTTAGCACCATTTCAAGCCCGATAATGGAGTGTTTAAAAAAGGGACCATTCGTATGGAATGGGGCTGCCCAAGGAGCATTCGAGAAGTTAAAAGCCAAATTATGCGAAGCACCGATCCTAACACTACCCGATTTTACTCAACCATTCGAAGTTGAATGTGATGCTAGTGGAGTTGGAATTGGAGCGGTTGTTATTCAAGGTAAACGACCTATCGCTTACTTTTCGGAGAAGTTGACGGAGCTCGGTTGAATTATTGTACTTACGATAAATAATTCTATGCTATCGTACGGGCCCTTGATCATTGGAGTCATTACCTACGGACGAAGCATTTTATTCTACACTCGGACCACGAATCATTGAAGTACATTAACGGACAACATAAACTGAGTCCGAGGCATGCCAAGTGGGTGGAATTCCTACAATCATTTCACTTTTCATCCAAGTACAAAGACGGTAAAAGCAATGTCGTTGCAGATGCATTATCGAGGAGGTATGCTTTAGTTTCTACTCTGGAGGTTCGGTTACATGGTTTCGAAATATTGAAGGAGTGTTATGAAAATGATGCGGATTTTGGAGAAATTTTTACTCATTGCAAATATGGTCCGTTCGGGGAGTTCATGTTACAAGATGATTTCCTATTTAAAGGGAATAGGCTATGTGTTCCAAAACAGGCGGTTCGGGAATTATTGGTTCGGGAAGCTCACGGAGGAGGCTTAACGGGTCATTTTGGCATGGTTAAAACATTGGAAGTACTAAAAGAACATTTCTTTTGGCCAAAAATGCTAAACGACGTTTACAATGTTTTAAGCAAATGCGTAACATGTCACATCTCAAAGAGTTCGTTCAAACTGGGATCGTATATGCCTCTACCGGTTCCAGAGAGACTGTGGGAAGATGTATCCATGGATTTTATCGTCGCTTTACCCCGTACTCAATGAGGTAAAGATGCTATTATGGTGGTTGTTGATCGGTTCTAAAAAAATGGCTCATTTCGTGGCTTGCCACAAAACCGATGACGCAAGCAATGTGGCCGATTTATACTTCGGAGATGTGGTTCGTTTACATGGAGTTCCGAAGACTATTGTTTCGTATCGGGATTCAAAATTTCTTAGCTATTTTTGGAATACTTTATGGAGGAAAGTGGGTACAAAGCTCTTATTTAGCACTTCGCACCATCCTGAAACTGATGGTCAAACCGAAGTCACAAATCGAACGTTAGGAACGTTGTTGCGAGGACTTGTGAATAAAACGCAAAAGGATTGGGACATGAAACTTGCTCATGTGGAATTTGCCTATAACCGATCCCCTACACATGCTACGGCACATTCTCCTTTTGAAGTCGTTTACGGGATAAATCCTTATATACCCTTAGACTTGATTCCATTGCCGAAGGACGAGTTGGTACACAAAGATGCGGAATCGAAACTTAAATCGATGATCAAGTTGCACGGACAAATACATGATCGAATCAAAGAGGTGAATGATGCATACAAATGGAAATCCAACAATCACAGAAAACCGAGACTATTCGAAAGTAGGCGACTTGGTTTGGGTACACTTAAGAAAACAGAGATTTCCTAGCAAACGCAAGAACAAACTTATGCCAAGGGCCGAGGGACCTTACAAAATCGTGGGTAAAGTGAACGACAATGCGTATAAAGTAGAACTTCCGGGCGATTATGGGGTACACGCCACTTTTAACATGGGCGATCTATCTCCTTACCTTGACGACGAGGGAATCACTGAATTGAGGTCAATTCCTTTCAAAGGGGGAGGAGATGATGCGATTGTGTCATCTCCAAATGAAGTAAGCGAAGTAAGAATTGACGTAGGTGACGATACCACGTTGTATGCACATGCACCTACGCACTTCGGTGAAAAAACAAACGCGGAAATGGGAACGATCTTAATAATCGGAACCGGGATAACTTAGACGTATCAAAACATGCATACGTATGCATGTTCATGCATACAATATCGGCCATTAGGGGGAGATTTCGGCCGATTGTGACATGCATCCATGAAGGATCTTTTGTCCCCACTACTTTCAAGTTTGATTGCATTTCTTTCAAAGTCCACCATATCAAGATCAAGGATAGAGATTTGGTTCACTCCACCTTTTGGAATCGGCCGAAATTACAAGGAGGAAGATGTCAAGAAGTCCCTTTCATGTTCAAGTCCTTGTCAAAGTCTTACAAAAGATATCACATGAGAAAGATGATTATCTCCTCCCTTCAAGTACCCCACGGCCGAAAATAAGAGGAAGAAGCCATACAGGATGTTGCTTTCAATCTTTGTCAAAGTCTTGATAGTTTAGTTTATTATTTACTTGTCTTTTAGCTTGATCTTGTGTGATCTTGTTTGAGCTTATTAGTAGTTGTAAGGGCTATATATTAGCCTCATATTCAACCTTTAAAATAACTTTTGAAGCTTGAAAAAACGAAATACACTTGTATGTATTCATTGTTGAATGATTTTCAGCACACCTTGATTATAATTCGACGCGTCTTCGAGTTGTAATTTAATCGATTCTCAATAGGTCTTGAGGAGAGATTGCCTTATCAAACTATAGGTCTAGTTTGATAATTTACTTTCATATTATCTTGTTTACGGAAACCGAATTGCCCTACTTTCGATTAATTCTTACGAGTGTTACACATATACGAGTGTTGTGAGGTAACAAAATATATCCGCTGCATTTTCCGGCAAATTTACGTTCATCTTAATACGTAATTCGTATCATAAGTGGCATCGGAGACCAAGGTTATTTTCTTGTCGAAATTCTCTTGGCGATTTTCTGGAGTAAACTATCTTATCATGGATTTTTCCGACGATTTCATGGAGAAACTCCGTGAGGCATTACAAAATTTACAAGAACCACGTTTTCAAGCTAGAAGAGGAGGATATGATGCACATTCACCGCGTCATGTAGATGAATTTAATATAAATGAACTTCCGGAATTTTTCGGAGGTACCAATCCCGAAGTCTACTTGGAGTGGGAGAGAAAGATTGAACGTATGTTCGACTTCAAGAAACTTAACGATGAGAAACGGTGCAAATATGCGATTCTCAAGTTAGGTAAGGGCGCTTCCCTATGGTTCGAGGGTGTAAAAACACAACGAGCTCGTGCGGGAAAAGAGAAAATCCGTTCTTGGGATTCTTTGAAGAAAAAACTACGTAAAAGGTATGTCCCGACATCACATCGGTTAACCTTATACCGAAAAATTGCGGAGTTTGTACAAGGGAAATTAAGTGTGGGACAATACATTGAAGAATTTGAAGTCTTGGCCTTAATGGGAGAACTCGAAGAAAATGAAGAACAAAGAATGTCATGTTTCTTATGTGGTCTAAACCGAAACATTGCAAATACGGTGGAATGATACCCCTACGGAGATTTTGACACTTTATGCGGACTATGCATAAAAATAGAAGCTCAAAACAAGTTGAAGTTTGCCAAACCCGAATTCCCATCCAAATTCGGAATTATAAGTGCCGGTTCAAGTTCGACTACGAAACCTAACGTACCTTTTCAAGTCCCTACCCTGGCCCCGAAGGTTCCTCACGTTTCCAAGGAAACGAGCTTGGCTAAAGTACGATGTTTTAAATGTCAAGGATTTGGTCACTATCAAAATGCATGTCCAAATAAACGGGTGGTCACCTTAAGAGAAGCTCTTGCGGTCCGAGACGAACTTTTAGTCGAGGACGAGAAGGAAGGCCTTGGTGACGTATTTAACATGGAGGCCGAGGAAGAGAATGAGGAATGCGAGACTTATGACGCTCCGGAATATGATACTGCTTTAGTGCTTCGAGCACTACATACCAAAATCATTCCAAGTGATACGGAGCAAAGAGACCAAATCTTTCATTCTAAATGCAAAGTCGGAGAAAAGTGGTGTAGCTTGATAATAGATGGAGGGAGTTGCACGAATGTAGCTTCAAACGAAATGGTTACCAAACTCGGTCTAACTACTATGGGCCACCCGAGGCCGTATGCTTTACACTGGATCGATGACGGAAGTAAAGTGAAGGTGTCGAGACAAGTACGGGTCAACTTAACTATGGGACCATACGGAGACGATGTGTTATGTGACGTACTTCCAATGGATGCATGCCACGTACTTTTGGGACGACCATGGATGTTCGACCGAGATGTTTTACATCGAGGTCGGAGTAATGAATATGAATTATGAGACAAAGGAAAGAAGATTGTACTCAAACCGATGTCCCCGCAAGCTATCCGTTCGATGAGTTCTAGTCGAGTGGAGAAACCGAAACTTACCATGCTTGCTAGCGAAAGAGAAATGGAACATGCCATTAATGACGGGGAGCGAGTATACCTGGTGATGTTTAAAGAGACACGGGACGAGAACATGGGAGTACAAAACGGAGGAGAGCTAGATGTGTTGTTACACGAATTTGAGGATATTTTTCCCGAAGAATTACCGTCGGGTTTACCACCTATTCGTGGTATCGAACACCAAATCGATCTTATACCGGGAGCATCACTTCCTAATAAAGCCGCTTATAGATGTAATCCCGAGGAGACAAAGGAATTACAAAGACAAGTCGAAGAACTTTTGGACCGCGGGTATGTCCGGGAGAGTTTGAGTCCGTGTGCGGTTCCGGTCTTACTTGTCCCTAAGAAAGATGGTTCTTGGCGGATGTGTGTGGATAGTCGAGCCGTGAACAATATCACTGTAAAGTATCGGTTCCCTATCCCGAGACTTGATGACATGTTAGACGAACTACATGGTTCGGTGATCTTTTCAAAGGTGGATTTACGAAGCGGATATCATCAAATTCGAATGCGAGAAGGTGACGAGTGGAAGACGGCCTTCAAAACGAAAAATGGATTATATGAATGGACCGCTATGCCATTCGGTCTTACAAATGCGCCTAGTACCTTCATGAGGTTGATGAACGAGGTGCTTAAACCATTTATGGGGAAGTTCGTGGTTGTATATCTGGATGACATCCTAATCTATAGTCAATCACTACAAGAACATTTCGGGCACTTAAGACAAATCTTCGAAACTTTGAGGGACCGAAAATTATATGGAAAAAAAGAGAAGTGTTCGTTCCTAGTCGAAAGTATAGTCTTTCTTGGCTATGTCGTTTCGAAGGACGGAGTGGCGGTTGATCAAACAAAAATCGAAACAATTAAGTCTTGGCCGACCCCTACGAACGTGACGGAAGTGAGATCATTTCACGGACTTGCTTCTTTTTATCGGCGTTTTATTCGAGACTTTAGCACCATTTCAAGCCCGATAACGGAGTGTTTAAAAAAGGGACCATTCGTATGGAATGGGGCTGCCCAAGGAGCATTCGAGAAGTTAAAAGCCAAATTATGCGAAGCACCGATCCTAACACTACCCGATTTTACTCAACCATTCGAAGTTGAATGTGATGCTAGTGGAGTTGGAATTGGAGCGGTTCTTATTCAAGGTAAACGACCTATCGCTTACTTTTCGGAGAAGTTGAACGGAGCTCGGTTGAATTATTGTACTTACGATAAAGAATTCTATGCTATCGTACGGGCCCTTGATCATTGGAGTCATTACCTACGGACGAAGCATTTTATTCTACACTCGGACCACGAATCATTGAAGTACATTAACGTACAACATAAACTGAGTCCGAGGCATGCCAAGTGGGTGAAATTCCTACAATCATTTCACTTTTCATCAAAGTACAAAGACGGTAAAAGCAATGTCGTTGCAGATGCGTTATCGAGGAGGTATGCTTTACTTTCTACTCTAGAGGTTCGGTTACATGGTTTCGAAATGTTGAAGGAGTGTTATGAAAATGATGCGGATTTTGGAGAAATTTTTACTCGTTGCAAATCTGGTCCGTTCGGGGAGTTCATGATACAAGATGATTTCCTATTTAAAGGGAATAGGCTATGTGTTCCAAAACAGGCGGTTCGGGAATTATTGGTTCGGGAAGCTCACGGAGGAGGCTTAACGGGTCATTTTGGCATGGTTAAAACATTGGAAGTACTAAAAGAACATTTCTTTTGGCCAAAAATGCTAAACGACGTTTACAATGTTTTAAGCAAATGCGTAACATGTCACATCTCAAAGAGTTCGTTCAAACCGGGATCGTATATGCCTCTACCGGTTCCTGAGAGACTGTGGGAAGATGTATCCATGGATTTTATCGTCGCTTTACCCCGTACTCAATGAGGTAAAGATGCTATTATGGTGGTTGTTGATCGGTTCTAAAAAATGGCTCATTTCGTGGCTTGCCACAAAACCGATAACGCAAGCAACATGGCCGATTTATACTTCTGAGAGGTGGTTCGTTTACATGGAGTTCCGAAGACTATTGTTTCGTATCGGGATTCGAAATTCCTTAGCTATTTTTGGAATACTTTATGGAGGAAAGTAGAGCAATTCGGTCGTGTAAGTAAGAACAATGTGATGATGTTTATCAAACTAGACCTATAGTTTGATAAGGTGATTTCTTCTCAAGACCTATTGAGAATTAATCGGATTAATACTCGAAAACGCGTCGAATAAGTTTCGATGAAAAGCATTCACCAAGAAAAACACAAAGCGTATTCTTATTTCTTCAACATACAATGCTTTTTACAATGCTTACACAAGACTATATATAGGAAACTTCAAGTCTTCCCATAATAAAAGAAAAACAATTCAAAGATTTATAAAATCTTTGAATAATCAAAACAAATCAAAAATAAAATACAAAAGGAACAACAATCATAATTTTAGGGGAAACACAATCCCTAAAATGAGTAAAAAACAAAGAAAAGACAAACACACAAAAAAAGCTATAAAAAAGAGTAATCTGCCGGCAGGGACTCGACCGTGTCTCGAGAGCTCGGCACGGTCGCGGCGCGATAAGGACGCTCGGCACGGGCGCGGCGCGACAAGGACGTTCGGCAGTGACTCGACCGTGTCCGCTTGACACGGTCGCGGCGCGACAAGGATGTCCGACAGTGACTCGACCACGCGGCGCGACAAGGACGTTCGGCATTGACTCGACTGTGTCCTGGAACACGGTCGGGCGTCTGGGCCGTCAGTTTGGCTTATCTGGAAGAGTTCGACTCAGTCGTATCTGGGGACACGGTCGAGTCCTGTGGGCAGTCGGTTTGGCTTATCCGGTACATTTCGGCATGGGCCGTGTCGGACGACACGGCTGAGTTCGGCAGGCAATAGATGTCGACCTTACGGCACAGCATGACACGGTCCGTGTCATATGACACGGCCGAGACCAAGACTCCACGTCTTATGTCCGTTTTCTCACCTAAATACGTAGTGGTCCGTGCATGGCGTGTTGTGAGGTCATTTACGTCGATCCTTACTTCGTCTTCTTCATTCGTATTAATTGATTTCGTATCAGCGTGTACTTGTTGATTCTGAAGTAGACACGGAATGATAATATGGTTATGCGGAATGACGAAAGGATGGATGCTTTATTGCATGAATTTGCGGATGTTTTTCCCGAAGAATTACCGTCGGGTTTGCCACCTATTCGTGGGATTGAACATCAGATCGACCTCATACCGGGCGCGTCGCTCCCTAACAAAGCTACCTATAGATGTAATCCCGAGGAAACGAAAGAATTACAAAACCAAATAGAAGAACTAATAAACCACGGGTATGTTCGAGAAAGCCTACGTCCTTGTGCGGTTCCGGTAGTGCTGGTTCCTAAGAAAGACGGATCTTGGCGAATGTGTATTGACAGTCGAGCCGTGAATAATATAACCATCAAGTATCGATTTCCGATCCCGAGGCTTGATGACATGTTGGACGAATTACACGGATCCGTGATCTTTTCAAAAGTTGACCTACGAAGTGGTTATTACCAAATCCGTATGCGAGAAGGAGATGAGTGGAAGACGGCCTTCAAAACTAAACACGGGCTGTATGAATGGACCGTTATGCCGTTAGGTCTTACAAATGCACCAAGTACCTTCATGCGCTTGATGAATGAGGTGCTTAATCCATTTTTGGGGAAATTTGTGGTTGTATATCTAGACGATATTTTGATTTATAGCAGATCATTGCAAGAACATTTCGGACACTTGAGACAAGTCTTCGAAACCCTTAGGTATCAAAAGCTGTATGGAAAAAAGGAGAAGTGCTCATTTTTGGTCGAAAGTATAGTCTTTCTTGGCTATGTTGTTTCAAAGAACGGAGTGTCGGTCGATCAAGCAAAGATCGAAGCAATTAAGTCCTGACCAGTGCCCACTACAGTGACGGAAGTTAGATCATTCCACGAACTGGCTTCATTTTACCGAAGATTCATTCGAGATTTCAGCACCATTGCAAGCCCAATAACCGAATGTTTGCAGAAAGGTACGTTCAATTGGAGCCGGGCTGCCCAGGAGTCGTTCGCAAATTTGAAGGCAAAATTGTGCGAAGCACCGATCTTAGCATTACCTAATTTTTCGCAACCGTTCGAGGTAGAGTGTGATGCTAGCGGAGTTGGCATTGGAGCGGTCCTCATTCAAGGAAAGCGGCCTATTGCTTATTTTTCATAAAAGTTAAATGGTGCTCGTCTCAATTATTGTACGTACGACAAGGAGTTTTATGCGATTGTGAGGGCTCTAGATCATTGGAGACACTATCTTCGGCAGAAGCACTTCATCATTCATTCGGATCATGAATCATTGAAGTATATTAACGGAAAACACAAGTTAAGTCCCAGACATGCGAAGTGGGTGGAATTCTTACAATCATTTCACTTCTCATCAAAGTATAAGGATGGCAAGAGCAATATTGTAGCAGATGCATTGTCTAGGTGTTATGCCTTACTCTCTACTCTTGATGTTCGTTTACTTGGATTCGAGACAGTGAAGGAATATTACGACGGTGATGCGGATTTTGGCAAGACCTTCGCCCTTTGCAAACCTGGACCTATGTGAGAATTTTCGATACAGGAAGGCTTCCTTTTTAAGGGGAATCGTCTTTGCCTACCCAAGCACACGATTCGAGAATTGCTAGTTCGGGAGGCTCACGGGAGAGGATTGGCTGGCCACTTTGGTTCGACTAAGACATTAGATGTGCTGAAGGAACATTTTTATTGGCCAAAGATGCAGGGGGATTTTAGTAACATAATTAGTAAGTGTGTGACATGCCATATTGCGAAGCGTTCGTTCAAACCAGGAGTATACACACATTTACCGATTCCGGAGAGGCCATGGGAAGATGTCTCGATGGATTTTATTGTGGCTTTACCTCGTACTCAACGAGGGAGGGATGCGATTATGGTAGTTGTAGATCGTTTTTCGAAGATGGCTCAATTTGTAGCGTGCCATAAGACAGCCGATGCAAGCAATGTGGCCGACTTATATTTTCGAGAGGTGGTACGTTTACATGGGATTCCGAAGACTATTGTTTCCGATTGAGACTCCAAATTTCTCAGCTACTTTTGGAACACCCTATGGAGGAAGGTGGGAACAAAACTCTTGTTTAGCACTTCATACCACCCTCAAAACGACGGACAAACTGAAGTGACTAATCGAACCCTGTAAACACTATTGCGAGGCCTGGTAGGCAAGACACAAAAGGACTGAGATCAAAAACTGGCACATGTGGAGTTTGCTTATAACCGTTCTCCTACTCATGCCACGGCGCGTTCTCCATTCGAAGTAGTTTACGGCCTGAATCCTTACATACCGTTAGACTTAATTCCATTACCAAATGACGAATTGGTGCATAAGGACGCGGAGTCAAAACTAAAATCGATGATGAAAATTACACGAACATGTGCGTAACCGAATCGAGGAGATAAATGAGACGTATAAAAGAAAATCGAACAAACAAAGGAAATCAAGAGTATTCGAGGTCAGGGATTTAGTTTGGGTGCATTTGAGGAAAGAACGATTCCCGAGTAAGCATAAGAATAAGTTAATGCCACGAGCTGAGGGACCATTTAAAATAGTTGCGAAGGTGAACGACAATGCTTACAAGTTAGAACTTCCGGGTGATTATGGAGTGCTTGCTACTTTCAACATAGGTGATCTTTCTCCTTATCTCGACGACAATGGGATTGCAGAATTGAGGACAATTCCTTTTAAAGAAGGAGGGAATGATATGAAACCGACTACTCCAAGCAAAGAAGACGAAGTAAGGATTAACGTAAAACACCTCGACCATACTCCAACGTACTTAGGCGAGAAAACGGATGCGAGACCCGGAGTTACCTTGATAATCGGACTTGGAGTAAATTAAACATAAAGGTATTGCATCTTGGGGAAGGGGTCCAAGTAGTGAAGGCAAAAGAATAAAAAAAGAACTTTAGCACTTTCTGTATTATAAAAGTAACAGGATTCTCGGCAGCATGAAAGGCGGCTATCACCTTGAAATATAAAACCTAGCTTTTACTCTTGTTTGCAAGTGACGTGGGGAACCTTGTATTTTCTTTTCCTTATTTTAAGACCAGCTTGTAATAGTTTAGATTATCTTGTCAGGCTACTTTTACCTATAAATAGTGGCGATGGAGTTGTAATACAGAGATTATTATTGAATGATAAAAAAACATACCTTGTGTATTGTCTAAGTGTTGGACGAGTTTCCTTCAAAACTTTGATTATTATTCGATGCATTTTCGAATCTTAATCTGATCAATTCTCAATAGGTCTTGAGAAGAAATCACTTTATCGAATTATAGATCTAGTTCGATAAAATAACTGTTTCCTATCCTGTTTCGATATTCTTCTTGTTTTCGATACAGGATTGTATTTTGTTCGGAATTTCGCATCAAGTGCTGTTCGATCGTTCGAACTTGTTTCCTATTTTCAGTTAGCATCCGACCGAAACTTGCTGTTTCGAGTGCCCCTGTTTGGAGGTTATCTGTTTCGAATCATTTCCATTCGGCCAGTTACTGTCTTGTTGCTGCATCGAGTTGCCGCCATCATTTCCTATCGCGTGCGCATACCGCTTGATGTTATTCTTTGTAGTAGCTGTTGTTATCGATTCACAGCGATTTCTTCTTTATTCGCTTCCGCTCGTCAAAAGCGACTTGCGTATCGTCTGAGAATCCATATCAGATATTGATGTCCGCTATTGTTGTAGCGAAAAGGTAGTCGCTGTTTAGTCGTGATTGTTGCTGTTCGCTAATGCTGTAGCGAAAGGGTAGTCGCTGTTTAGTCGTGATTGTTGTTGTTCGCTACTGCTGTAGTGAATGGTGGTTTCTGTTAGTAGTTGACTGTTGCGGTTCATTATTGCTGTAGCGAAGGAAGGTTACTGTTTCGAGCCCATTTGGTAGATTGCTGTGTGTTTAGTTTTCGCAAAATTCTACTTCCGCTGCGTCTCGTTTCAGGATTTGTATCAAGTATCGATTTCCGATCCCGAGGCTTGATGACATATTGGATGAATTACACGGATCCGTGATCTTTTTAAAATTTGACCTACGAAGTGGTTATCACCAAATCCTTATGCGAGAAGGAGATGAGTGGAAGACGGCCTTCAAAACTAAACACGGGCTGTATGAATGAACCATTATGCCGTTCGGCCTTACAAATGCACCCAGCACCTTCATGCGCTTAATGAATGAGGTCCTTAAGCCATTCTTGGGGAAATTTGTGGTTGTATATCTAGACGATATTTTGATTTATAGCCGATCATTGCAAGAACATTTCAGACACTTGAGACAAGTCTTCGAAACCCTTAGGGTCCAAAGGCTGTATGGAAAAAAGGAGAAGTGCTCATTTTTGGTCGAAAGTATAGTCTTTCTTGGCTATGTTGTTTCAAAGGACAAAGTGTCGGTCGATCAAGCAAAGATCGAAGCAATTAAGTCTGGCGATGCCACTACTGATGTGGAAGTTAGATCGTTCCACGGACTGGCTTCATTTTACCGAAGATTCATTCGAGATTTCAGCACCATTGCAAGCCCAATAACCGAATGTTTGAAGAAAGGTACGTTTAATTGGAGCCGGGCTGCCCAGGAATCATTCGCAAATTTGAAGGCAAAGTTGTGCGAAGCACCGATCTTAGCATTACCCGATTTTTCGTAACCGTTCGAGGTAGAATGTGATGCTAGCGGAGTTGGCATTGGAGCGGTTCTCATTCAAGGAAAGCGGCCTATTGCTTATTTTTCAAAAAAGTTAAACGGTGCTCGTCTCAATTATTGTACGTACGACAAGGAGTTTTATGCTATTGTAAGGGCTCTAGATCATTGGAGTCACTATCTTCGGCGGAAGCATTTTATCATACATTCGGACCATAAATCATTGAAGTATATTAACGGACAACACAAGTTAAGGGATGCGAAGTGGGTGGAATTCTTACAATCATTTCACTTCTCATCAAAGTATAAGGATGGCAAGAGCAATATTTTAGCAGATGCATTGTCTAGGCGTTATGCCTTACTCTCTACTGTTGATGTTCGTTTGCTTGGATTCGAGACAGTGAAGGAATATTACGACGGTGATGCGGATTTTGGTGAGACCTTCACCCTTTGCAAATCTGGACCGATGGGACAATTTTCGATACAGGAAGGCTTCCTTTTTAAGGGAAATCGTCTTTGCCTACCCAAGCACACGATTCGAGAATTGCTGGTTCGGGAGGCTCACGGGGGAGGTTTGGCTGGCCACTTTGGTTCGACTAAGACATTAGATGTGCTGAAGGAACATTTTATTGGCCAAAGATGCAGGGGGATGTTAGTAACATAATTAGTAAGTGTGTGACATGCCATGTTGCGAAGAGTTCGTTCAAACCAGGAATATACACACCTTTACCGATTCCGGAGAGGCCATGGGAAGATATCTCGATGGATTTTATTGTGGCTTTACCTCGTACTCAATGAGGGAGGGATGCGATTATGGTAGTCGTAGATCGTTATTCGAAAATGGCTCAATTTGTAGCGTGCCACAAGACAGACGATGCAAGTAATGTGGCCGACTTATATTTTCGAGAGGTGGTACGTTGACATGGGATTCCGAAGACTATTGTTTCCGATCGAGACTCCAAATTTCTCAGCTACTTTTGGAACACCCTATGGAGGAAGGTGGGAACAAAACTCTTGTTTAGCACTTCACACCACCCTCAAACCGACGGGCAAACTGAAGTGACTAATCGAACCCTGGGGACACTATTGCGAGGCTTGGTAGGCAAGACACAAAATAACTGGGATTTAAAACTGGCACATGCGGAGTTTGCCTATAACCGTTCTCCTACTCATGGCACGGCGCGTTCTCCATTCGAAGTAGTTTACGGCCTGAATACTTACATACCGCTAGCTTAATTCCATTACCAAATGACGAATTGGTGCATAAGGACGCGGAGTCAAAACTAAAATCGATGATGAAATTACACGAACAGGTGTGTAACCGAATCAAGGAGATAAATGAGACGTACAAAAGAAAATCGAACAAACAAAGAAAACCAAGAGTATTCGAGGTTGGGGATTTAGTTTGGGTGCATTTGAGGAAAGAACGATTCCCGAGTAAGCATAAGAATAAGTTAATGCCACGAGCTGAGGGATCATTTAAAATAGTTGCGAAGGTGAACGACAATGCTTACAAGTTAGAACTTCCGGGTGATTATGGAGTGCATTCTACTTTCAACATAGGTGATCTATCTCCTTATCTCGACGACGATAGGATTGCGGAATTGAGGACACTTCATTTTAAAGAAGGAGGGAATGATACGAAACCGACTACTCCAAGAGAAGAAGACGAAGTAAGGATTGATGTAAAACACCTCGACCATACTCCAACATACTTAGGTGAGAAAACGAAGACGAGACCCGGAGTTACTTTGATAACTGGACTTGGAGTAACTTAAACATAGGCAACTTACATCTTGGGGAAAGGGTCCAAGTGGTAAAAGCAAAAAAATAAAAGAATTTCAGCACTTTCTTTATTATAAAAGCAGCAGGAATCTTGGCTACATGCAATGTGAAAGGCGGCTATCACCTTGGAGACAAAACCCATCATTTACTCTTGTTTGCAAGTGACGTGGGAAACCTTGTATTTTCTTTTCCCTATTTTAAGACCAGCTTGTAATAGTTTAGATTATCTTGTCAGGCTAATTTTGCCTATAAATAGTGGCGATGGAGTTGTAATGAGGTAGATTTATTATTGAATGATAAAAACGACATACCTTGTGTATTGTTTAAGTGTTGGACGAGTTTCCTTCAAAACTTTGATTATTATTCGACGCGTTTTTAAATCTTATTCTGATCGATTCTCAATAGGTCTTGAGAAGAAATCACGTTATCGAATTATAGGTCTAGTTCGATAAAATAACTGTTTCCTGTCCTGTTTCGATATTCTTCTTGTTTTCGATACAGAGTTGTACTTGATCGGGATTTCGCATCAAGTGTTGTTCGACCGTTCGAACTTGTTTCCTATTTTCAATTAGGATCCGATCGAAACTTGCTGTTTCGAGTGCCGCTGTTTGGAGGTTGCCTGTTTCGAGTCATTTCCATTTAGTCAGATCCTGTCTTGTTGCTGTATCGAGCTGCCACCATCATTTCCTATCGCATACGCATACCGCTAGCCAGTGTTATTGCTGTAGCGAACTGTTGTTATCAGTTCTTGACAATTTCTTATTGTTCGCTTCCGCTCGTCAAAACAGCTTGCCGCTGTATCGATACAGAATCCGTATCACCTTTGGCGGTTCTGGTTTTACTTGTTCCGAAGAAGGACGGATAATGGCGGATGTATATTGATAGTAGGATCGTGAATAACATAACAATTAAGTATCGATTCCCGATTCCAAGACTTGATGATATGTTGGATGAACTACACGGTTCAGTGGCCTTTCCAAAAGTTGATTTACGAAGTAGATATCATCAAATTCGTATGCGAGAAGGTGATGAATGGAAGACGGCTTTCAAAATGAAAAATGGATTGTACGAGTGGACTGTTATGCCATTCGGTCTTACAAATGCACCGAGTACTTTCATGCGCTTGATGAATGAGGTACTTAAACCGTTTTTGGGGAAATTTGTAGTTGTGTATTTGGATGACATTTTGATTTATAGTCGATCATTGCAAGAACATTTCGGACACTTAAGTCAAGTCTTTGAGACTCTTAGGGACCAAAAGATTTATGGAAAAAAGGAGAAGTGCTCGTTCTTAGTCGAAAGTATAGTCTTTCTTGGCTATGTCATTTCGAAGGATGGAGTGTCGGTTGATCAAACCAAGATCGAAGCAATTAAGTCATGGCCAATTCCTACGACCGTGACGGAAGTTAGGTCGTTCCATGGACTTTCTTCATTCTATCGGAGACTTATTCGATATTTTAGCACCATTACGAGTCCGATAACGGAATGCTTGAAAAAAGGTACATTTAAATGGAGCGGGGCTGCCCAAGGGGCGTTTGAAAAGTTGAAAACAAAGTTGTGTGAAGCACCAATCATGGCATTACCCAATTTTACACAACCGTTCGAAGTAAAGTGTGATGCTATTGGAGTTGGCATTGGAGCGGTTCTTATTCAAGGAAAGCATATTATTGCATATTTTTCGGAGAAGTTAAGCGGTACTCGACTCAATTATTGTATATACGATTAAGAGTTCTATGCTATTGTGAGGGCTCTAGATCATTGGCGTCACTCTCTTTGGCCGAAGCATTTTATTCTACATTCGGACCATGAATCGTTAAAATATATTAACGGACAGCACAAGTTAAGTCCGAGGCATGCTAAGTGGGTGGAGTTCTTACAATCATTTCACTTTTCATTAAAGTATAAGGACGGTAAAAGCAATGTTGTTGCGGATGCATTATCTTGACGGTATAAACTGTATACTCTTGATGTTCGTTTGCTTGGATTTGAGATGTTGAAAGATTATTATGTTGACGATGCTGATTTCGGGGAGATCTTCATCCTATGTAAATCTGGTATGTTCGGAGAATTTATGATACAAAATGGATTCCTCTTTAAGGGGAATCGACTTTGCTTGCCCAAATATACGGTTCGGGAGCTATTAATTCGTGAAGCTCATGGAGGAGGCTTGGCTGGCCACTTTGGCATGGCTAAGACCATGGAGGTGCTCAAGAAATATTTTCATTGGCCCAAAATGCAAAGGGACGTGAATGGATGTCGTTAGTAAGTGCGTGACATGTCATATGGCGAAGAGTTCGTTTAAGCCATGCATGTATATGCCTCTACCGATTCCGGATAGACCATGGGAGGATGTCCTGATGGATTTTATTGTTGCATTGCCTCGTGCTCAACGTGGTAAGGATGCTATTATGGTTGTCATAGATCGTTTCTCGAAGATGGCTCATTTTGTGGCGTGTCACAAGACTGACGATGCAAGCCGACTTGTATTTTCGAGAGGTGGTATGTTTACATGGAATTCCGAAGACTATTGTTTCAGATCGGGATTCAAAATTTCTTAGCTACTTTTGGAACACGTTGTGGAGAAAAGTGGGAACCAAACTCTTATTTAGTACTTCGCATCATCCTCAAACCGACGGACAAACCGAGGTGACTAATCGAACTTTAGGAACTTTGTTACGTGGCCTTCTAAACAAAACGCAAAAAGATTGCGATTTAATATTGTACAAGCTGAAATGATGTAACAGCTTTACAAATACCCTGTTTCACCCTCATTTCATTTGTAACCAACAATTCAATACAATCGTTTTTCCTCCAATTTCATTTTCTTTCTGCATTGTTGTTCTCATAAGACAATGATTCCATATCCCCACATCGCTCGAGAAAGTATAAACGGACCAATAAAAGAAACTGTCCTGCTATGAAAAGTTTGCTACCCCACTTTTGGAAAGTGTCTTGAGTCAGAATTACCTTACAACTGGACTGGATTAAGTAGAAGAAGCAGAACAACAACGTATGAAAACACAGTTTCTTATGTGGAACTTGAGTATATCGATATGAAGATGATGATAATTTATTATAAGAAGGCAAAATGACAAAAAGAACATTTTTTATCAACATACTTCATCAAATACTCAATTTTTATAAAAAAAATCCGAAATACTTACAAAATCCGCAAGTTTTGCGACAGTTAACAAATTTTATGAAACTCGCAAGGTTTGACTTTGCGATTTTTTTAAAAAAATCGCAAGGCTTGACCTCGCAAAACCAAACCTTGCGAATTTTTGAAAATTTCTCCCTTTTTCCTTCGGGTTTTACGCTTATCTTAGAACAAAATAGTTGTAGATATACCTTTTCTCGTTTAGTGGCTTTTGGAAGCACGCAAAAAGGAGTTCGTATGAGAAAATTATGACCAAAATACCACAACTTTTTCTCGTTTGGTTGTTGTGGTTTTTGGCTATAACTTCCTCATACAAACTTCGTTTTTGCGTGAATTAAAAAGCCACTTGACGAGAAAAGAGAGATCTACAACTTTCATATTTTGAGCTAAGTGCGAAAACTGAAAAAATGGAGCAATTTTCAAAAATCGCAAGGTTTAACCTTGCAAGTCATCCTTGCGAATTTTATGAAAACCAACAAGGTTCGAGATCAAATCTTGCGAATTTTTTTTAAAAAAAAATGAAAGGTTTGACCTCGCAAAGTCAAACCTTGCGATTTTTTTCATAAAAGTCACAAACTCTCGCAAAACTTGCGGATTTTGTGGATATCTCGGATTTTTTTGATACAAATTAGGTATTTGATGAAGTATGTTGGTAAAAATAGGTATCTTGTCATTTTCCCTTATAAGAAACTGTGGTCGTCATGAAACGCCATGAACTATCCTTTTGCTTTAATAATACAAATGAAGAGCAATGTAAGGTCTCTAATAATATTGTTCTATAACTTATGACTCGAAATTGATAATAAAGAGCATATCTGTACAAATACTAAAAATTCAGTACAATAAACAACAAAATCCAATTCAACCAGAGCGTGGTACGGGGTAAAAATCCAATTCAATTAGGGATGGAGGGGGTCTCGTGGTGTCACAGGATCCCGGTAGAGTTTTGTTTCGTAGTGTTAATTTTCGTAAAAAACATTGAATTTTTTAAAATGCACCTAGTCTCAATGCGTTGTGTATCTAGTTATTGTTTAGTTAGTCGATCAATAAGTCAAAAGTGAACTTAGTTTTCATTCAACTCAATCATTTTAACCGAAAATCGTATTTTTTGTTATTTTTTTTTCATATACTACAGTTAAAACAAAGTTATGTACCCGATCACTTTTAGCCTCGGTTTTGTCTCTGAGTCCAAGTAATGATGTATATACTCCAACTCATCTACTAAACTCTTTATAAAGTAGCCAAATGTTTTGGAAGTGGTCATAATTAGGCCCAACAAAAGTGGTGCAAGATATAGTATTTGTGCTTACAAGTGGTCATATTTGAGCTTTTAAATAATTATTTGTATAATGGTTGTAGCAAAATTACCTGACAGCGGATTAGATTGTGAAGAAGCAGCAGAACAACGAATAAGTTTCTTGTGTAAAAGTTGTATCACATACGACGATAAGATGTGATGAAGACAATAGTCACAATACAGCCGCACCCATTTCATTAGGAATTGATGATAGACTCTATAGAACATACGACGATAAGATGTGATGAAGGCAATAGTCACAATACAGCCGCACCCATTTCATTAGGAATTGATGATAGGCTCTATAGAAATCGGACGATCTTATTTGGTCAAATACCTTGCGAAAAACTCCATTTTATGTGATGCTCAGATTTTCGTATTCTAACATACAATGTCACTAGACACACAGTAAGTTTGGGTTTGTGCTTGTGGCAAAATTCATATTTGGCATGTCATTGTTTATCGTAATGAGTTATGAAATGAGAGATACAAACTTTATACAACAAGGCACCAGTGGTCTAGTACTAGAATAGTATCCTGCCATGGTACAGACCTTGGTTCAATTCCCGACTGGTGCATTAAGCATTCTTGCACCTGTGTGATATTATCACAGAGGTAGCCAGTAATGGTTTTTTTTTTTTAAAAAATCTTCGTAAGGCCGAATTATTTTCCGTTCTTTTTTTCTATATGAAACCTATATACAATATCAGGATGCATATCTGACCTTCGTTCTTGTTTTCTTAGGGGATGTTAGATAATTAAATCCGTCCTTTTTTTGTAAGAATATGTGAGGTCAATGATGTTCAACAGGACTATAAGTATGTAACAACAATCAAAATGTTTGGTTTTCATATTCACGAGGCCTAAATATGATTGTTTTGTTGATATTACGTACGTAGCTAAGGTTTCGATTACTTATTTTTTATTTGATCTCTTGTATTCTCAAGACTTAATCAATACAGTTCTTATTTTGTTTCTGTTTTCTACAATGCGTTTATTGTTATATGTATCATGCCCGAGTTTTAAAAGACAAGGTTCAATACAGTTTTGAAAGAGAATGGAAGACTTGGGGGGTATTCGGCGTAAGCTTATTGACAAGTTCAATACGTCATTCATCATTGTGTTTTTAAACTCTGCCAAAGGGTGATCCACCATACCTTTTTTCGGTGTAAAATTGGTTGTGTTCCGTCACGGATAGACAACTCAGGCCTATAAAACAACAAAGAGCAACTTAGAAGATGTTTACTAAAACAACTTATGGCTACAAAAGCACCAGTGGTCTAGTGGTAGAATAGTACCCTGCCACCGTACAGACCTGGGTTCGATTCCCGGCTGTTGCACCACTTTAAAGAAAGGCTGCTGGTCAAACATCATCTCCGTTTCTTTCTAGTTTTTTATTTTTTCGAATGGGCCATTTTTTTTTCCTTTATTTTTCAAGGAAACGTATGAGAGCAAATCCAGGATTTAAGCTAACAATGACAGCAAATCCAGGATTTACCCACGAATTACATTTTTACATTTATAATTCATAGTGAAGTGCATTTGTAAAATAAACATGTAAATATTAACTAAAAGTTTTAGACGCATAAAAATGTGTACTTTTTATTTTATCTGTTTAGTTTTCATGTTTTTTCTAATCAAGAAACAGTGCTGTGTAAAGAACCATGTTAGATATTGGGTCGCTTGTTCAGAGGATGAGGATGATAATGAATATATTGGCCACTCTATTTACATGAAGATTATGCTAAAGCGGGCAATCAGAAAACATGGTACGAATTTATCCATGACATAGGGGATTATGAAGATTAGACTGTTGTGCCGATCCATGGAACTTATGTCAAACAAAATATGCTAAGGGTGGGTACGAGATGGAAATGCAATCAAATAGCAATGGTGCAGCTCGTATTATGAATTTATGATCACTCAAATACCAAATCGTACAGTTTAAAGTAGCAAAACAATAGTTACTGTCATCAATTACCGCCAACGATCAGCCTAACATGTCACTGTGTCAAGTCTAGTTTTAGTTCTAATAGCAATATCAAAGGTTACTTATTCTTGAATATGTTTTGCTGTTCCAACTAGACTTCTTTTTCTTTTTTCATTTCTATCGTCATTATGATTATTTACTACAAGTTCAATTCAAGCAATGCTAAATACTGCTCGTAATAACAAGACTAAAATTTTCAGCAAAATATAAGCATTTATCTTTCTGTTTAGCCTCGCGTCAACTAATCATCTTCTTGTTATTAGGAAGTTAATTAGGCACAAGGTTTATAAAAGTCATTACTCATTGTGTTATACATTTTGAAAGTATTGTAACAAGATTATCAGGTGCAGCCAGCAAAACAGTAGCAAGATATAATGTAAGCACCTACTTATGTTGCTTATCATATAATCAGCCATTTGAGCGTCTAACAAATTAATTAATGATTTGCACATGGTCCTAATTGTTGGGAAAACACCGGCAAAGTAATAACGTCACAACGAAAAATACGGAACCTCGTTTGACAATTTCCTAATCTTCAATTGTAACTTCATGGTTACCGAAGAGTAGAGCAAACAATTACAACTCGACAATATAATACAAATGATATACCAAAAGCGATAAATAACGAGACACAATTTTAGCGTGGAAAATCCCTCAAGACGAGAGTAAAAACCACGGGACCGAAGCCGCTTAAATCCACTAACACCAATACACAATACACAATCGTCCCTAGTACAAACTAGAGGTATACAACACAATCTTCAAATACTCTGTAATAAATGTTCTTCAAGTATTTGGAATACAACAATAACAACAAGATCGAGAAAAGAAAACACCGTAAATAGCTTACACGAAAAGCTAACAAAAATACCCGAACTTCCGGACTCAAACCCTCGATCTATTCCAGTGAAAAAGTTTGCCTAATAGCTACCAAGCTCTTGTCGAAAATCACGACGATCCGATCGATAAACCTCCAGAAAATCAAACAAGTATTTTTATTCTCCTTCTTTTCTCTCTTGTTTCTCTCTCTATGTGTATTCTCTCTCAAAATGGTGAAGTAGTGTGAGAATCCCACAACAAAATCTGCTAAAAAGGATCCCCAAATGGCTGGTTGACTTCGGGTGCCGCGGCCCGAGCATGGTGTGCCGCGGCACACTCAAAGAAAGCAGTCCAGGATATTCGCAGGGGGCCGCGGCCCGGAAGGAGGGCGCCGTGGCCCAGAGTACAGTCTCGGCTATCATGTTGGGGTGTTTTCTGGGGGCCGCGGCCCAGCTGTCTTGTGCCGCAGCCCGACTGTCAAAAACTGGAGGTGGCTTTTTCCAAGTGTAGTGCCACGGCCCGGAGGGTTTGTGCCGCGGCCCGGAGTCCAGTCGACTCCGAAAAGACCTATATTTCGGAAATGACTCCTACAAATATCCCCTTTCTGGAATATAGGAAGAGTTCGCCATCCCGGCGATCGAACAACACACTTTCACCTTCTCTCTACTCAACGCCTTGGTTAACATATATCGGAACCATTATCATCGGTTTGAACTTTATCAAGTTCAAATAAACCATCCTCCAATGCATCTCGGATCCAATGGTACCTCACATCGATATGTTTTGTTCTCTTGTGAAAAGTCGCATTCTTCGCCAAATGAATCGCACTTTGACTATCACAAAGAACCACGTAATGTCGTTGTCGGAAGCCTAGCTCTCGAAAAAATATTTTCAACCATAAGAGCTCTTTACACGCTTCCATCGCCGTAATATACTCGGCCTCCGTTGTAGACAAGGCAACGCACTTTTGCAATCTCGATTTCCATGACACAGCTCCCCCTACAAATGTCATCACATAAACGGATGTGGATTTTCGGTTATCTTCGTTACCGGCCATATCCGAATCTGAATATCCAACAAGCATCGCTTTCCCATTTCCAAATGTAATCCCCAATTTGGAAGTACCCCGTAAATATCTAAATATCCACTTTACGGCTTCCGAATGCTTCTTTCCCGGATTCGATAGAAACTGGCTCACCACTCCCACGGCATGAGCAATGTCGGGCCTAGTACATACCATGACATACATCAAACTCCCGACCGCCGAGGCATAAGGAATTTTATCCATTTCCTCAATCTCTTCCTTCGTCGTAGGGCAATCCTTGCTCGTCAATTTAAAATTGTTAGTACACGCCGTAGACCCTCTCCTCGAGGATCTACCAGGCTGGTAACAACATTTAACATCTCGACAATGCCTTCAAGGCTACACTGACTCAGTAGACCGATTTGGTCTTTCCACAAATACATACAACTCAAATACAACTCATGCCCACGCAGGGGACAAAATACATCCACACCCGTACAACGGGAACAATATAGCAGCGGAAAATAAAGTACAACTGAACCAACACACGATGTACGGTTCCTCATGTGATTAGTATCGATCATCTTTCATCATCCTTCGTGCCGACCCTGTGTTATGCTCCAAAACCTGAATGCAAAAACAGACATCCACCCCCCGAATACTCGGGGGTTAGCAAACTCCTTTGTTTTGCTAGTGCAAGAACAAAGTGCAAATACGAGCCATACAATTCACATTCCACGAATAACAATAACCGAGGATCCTCAAAGATCCAAACGAAACGAAAAGTACTTCCCGAGGCAAGGGTTTGAGAAAACATTTCAAAATCGAAATATCATAAATCAATGGAAGAATTTATAAAACGGTTTAGAATGCCATCGAGAGTTTTAATAGAAAACAGTTTAGGATTATCAAATCCTACTTTTCAAAATCTAAAAGACAAAAGGGGTCACCGCCCCAAAGGTTTACTTTCCGAAAAATGACATTTACCAACCCGTTGGGATTTTAGCCCCAAACCGGTAAAATAAGTTTTACAAAACCATTGGGATTTTAGCCCCAAATCTCATCAACTCACAATACACAAGAACGACCACAAGGTTCGTTTCCCAACATCAAAATCCACAAATAAAGGATTTAAAACAAACAACAAAATACTCTAGTGCCATCCTAGCCATGTAAGCCAAACGAACACTTACCTCTTACACACTTAGTCAATGCATGCAATCATGAAAACCGTTCGAAAGCACTCATTTCCGGAAATGCCAATAATCCAAATCACATTGTAAAATGCACCACAATTAACCGCGGACCCACAGCTTCGTGGATCCCTGCCGAGACCCCGTCGGATCTAACCCACAGTGGTTAAAAGCAAGCTCGCGGTCCCACAGCTTCGTGGAACCCTACCGAGACCCCGTCGGATCTAACCCGCAGTGAGCATACACACACACACGTTACTCATGCAATACTAACATGCTAAGAATGTAAGTTCATTAAGAATACTCACTAGAGATGGCCATTAACTCGACACCATTATCAAACTTTTCAAAAATACAATAACAAGATTAAATACGGAATACACGATTCCATAACATAAACAATAGGAGTATCATCATAAAATCCTTCAACGTTCAAAATAACCAAATCATAATCAATTCTCAAAACACCGTTCACAAATCACACTCGTTTTGAAAGAAAGCCTTTAACGAGGCCAAATCGAATTCCTTTGAAACTTCATTTCAAATAACCAAACAAACACATCAAGACGACCACCGATCATCATATCCATAAAACGAGAAAAGTATGGGCAAGGTACTTGCCTCGAATAAGAACAACGCGGAGAATCGACCAAGTAGGTTGGCCCGAACCGACTACGAACCCGCCGACTCCACCGAACGCCAACTCACGTTCATAAACTACGAAGGACAAATAATAACAATGAAATGAATTCCATAACACGACTCAAAGCCGTTGAATTCAAAGAACGAATGACGAAAGTTCACGGATTTCCCCCAAGCGGCGAGAACACGATTCGTTCCGTCAAATCACGAAAACGGAATTCCAAGTTGAAATATGGATATACAATCCATAGAATGTGTTTAACAACATCATTTAACCACAATCAATCCATCAAAAACGGATGAAAAACGAGATCGAGAACAAATCCTCAAAAAGTCAACTCGAAGGAAATCAAGAATTATACTTGATTCGACGAAGAACAATGGATTAAATGATGTTAAACACAAGAATACTATCAAGATTAATCATACCCATCATGAATTAATCAACAACGGAACGAATCGGACAAAAATGCAAAATCCCCAAATTCACGAAATTAGGGTTCTAAGGAAGATTACCTTGATTATTTGGATCAAAGGTTGATAACGGACGATTGATTGATGTTATGAACTCAAGGACTTCATGGATTTGTTGTTAAACAACATGGCTTCGTCACCCATGAATCGCCACCGCGGACGGAGAAGGAAAAAGTGAAAAGCGAAGTGAAATGTGCTCGGCCACATTTATCTTGGGCAGGACTAGCGTGCGCTAGCCTTCCCGGACTAGCGTGCGCTATCGGCGGTATCGGCCGAGTACCCTCGGCAGGGCCCACACGACCGGCATCACCTACCAACCTGCCCGACCAAACCTGCCGACTGACTCCGCTAGCGTGCGCTACGGCCGGAAGCTTGCGCGTGTAGCACATCCCGGTAGCCTGGACTAACCAACTTACCTGGGTAACGTCGCTAGTCGGCCGACGGCGTGCGCTACCTGCCGGTTAGCGTGCGCTACGGCCAAGCGATGGCGCGCTACTGCCGATCTGGCCAAGTCCAAACCTCGAAACCCCAGCTGCCCGGGCAGATGGCGTCGCTAGGCCACGGCGGCGTGCGCTACACTGCCGGTTAGCGCGCTTTCTTCCGGCCGTAGCGTGGCGTGCGCTCGCGGTTCTGCCGCACCGTCGGCGGTGCCCGCAATCGTCCGGCGATCCCGCCACCGTCGGCGATCCGCCGCCCGAGCTCGGCGACGATTTCGAAAGCGTCACGGGCGAACACGGCGAAAAGTTCGCGGACAACATAAGCGACTCGAAATGAAAACGTAATACCATAATTAGTCATACGCGACCAAGAAACGGGTCGAGACAACCATTACAGATACGGATACCCGTAACTTTCAAGAAATTACAAAATGGCCCAAAACGCCCGGAAATCACGATACGTGATCGAATAACCAAACCGAAGTTCACAACACATCTAACAAAGTTAAACGGACTTACAGGAAACTCGAAACAGCAGTTTCGGACGAGATTCGCAAGAATCGAACTCAAGCGCGGAAAAGTCGCTAAAAAGCACAGAACTCAACGAAACGACACCGAAACGAACTCGGATGTCAAAAAGTGTAGAATTAATCATTCTCAGAATGACGAAACGGTCATGAGCGAGTCGTCAAAACGGACTCTGACCGAAAAAAGAAATTTACCGAAAATCGAAAATTGCGGATATTACATTCTACCCTCCTTAAAAGAAGTTTCGTCCCGAAACTTAAAACAAGTAGGGAGAAGAAATATTCCGCCAGGAAAAACTCAATGAGATATACAAGAATGCGTAACTAACGCCCAACGGCGAAATGTTACAAACAACGCAAAGGAATATACGGCGTGTAAACACGCTCCACGGCGACCAACACAACGTCGCCGTTAGGGATATAATAAAACCAACAAGTGACAAGCGTCATCAAATGGATAATACAATCAAGTCAATTATCCGAACAATCGCAAAACACAACGAACGAAAATCAATACGATTGACCAACCTAACGGTATATTGATCAAAACGCGAGCCAAACGCTGAACAAATACGGAATTCCACCGCCTAAGGTTGAAAGATCGAAAACGAAACTAATTTCCCGAACTGAAGGGAATTACGAAGGAGCCTGAATGTTCACCAATCACGGAACGAGATCAATAAAAACCGAACAATCAAACGATCGAACCACAACGATCGAGACAACAAAAATCGAAGAATCATGTTCGAATCACAAAGGATAATAAAATTCAAACAACAACTCCAAGGTTCACATCTCGACTCGAGACAATATATGATCCGGTGAAAACAACAAGATGTGCATTCACATAAGATCCACAGGAAAGGGAATAGCAATTGAAAAGTCACAACGACAAACGAGTTATTCCGAAACAATACCACGCTCGTTCGATCAACAAAAGCAAGGGGCAGGACAAGCTCAGAAATGTCAACGAACATAAATGAGTCGACAGAGTCGAAAACATAAGAGTTCCAAACCCGATCCACTTCGAATAAAAGAACTAATAGAACCAGATGATGTCACTCCCGAACAAGGTTCACAAGAATCGAACTGAACCCGAAAAAGTCACACCGATAACCAGATCAACTCAAGACAAGATCACAGTTCGTTCGGACGATGAAATCGAAATACAGAACAAGTTCATAAAGTGCCAACGAACATGAGCGAATCGATAGACTGGAGAAAGAGAAAATACAGGAGTCAAAATAGTACGGGCATTACCTCCGACCTCGTC
Organism: Orobanche coerulescens; assembly: GCA_033398695.1. Classification (NCBI taxonomy): domain Eukaryota; kingdom Viridiplantae; phylum Streptophyta; class Magnoliopsida; order Lamiales; family Orobanchaceae; genus Orobanche; species Orobanche coerulescens. The sequence continues at coordinate 143,826,522 of CM065803.1, forward strand.
CACGAAATTCACAAAAACGGGGGCAAGGTAACAAGACATTAAACAACCGACACATAACGGAACCATCACCGATGCACACGGTCATACCAAACCAAGCTCTAACAGCTCGCACATGCACGACAACGCAGGAATCACTACGAGGCGATAATATTCAACACCAACATCCCGCCTCTCACAGGGGGCTAGCACAACCCATGTGTGGAAAGCGACTCAACGCTCACACCGCCAATTCGATCATACTCGGGAGAAAGTATCAAAATGACAACGCGAACATCATACATTCATACCCAGCCCTCAAACGGGAATGGATAGGTTTTAAAAACGAAAACCTCATTTTGAAAATAATTTGAAGAATACTGGTTGATCTTGAGTATCACCTTTCAAATAGTACAAACGTGAAACGTCGTTATCGAGACTTTGGGAAAACCATTTCGCATTTGATAAAAATGAGGACACTTTCTCTTAGTGAAAACTTTCAGAATATTCGACCCTCGGGTCTAAATAAAAGTGTTGAAAATATCTCAAAACATTTTGGTCCTCGAGGTAGAAAAATTTTGAAATATATTGTGGCATCTAGGATGTACCACAAGAAAATAACTCATTTGAAAAGTATGTCTCGAAATTTGTTTTTCTAAGATACTCAAGGTTTTCAAAAATTCAATAGGCCAGAATGCCCAAAACTCACACATATCGATGTTCATTAAAACAACTCCTAGCACACGCACCAAAACGTTTAAAATGAAGACAATATATATCTTTAAACGGAAATAAACGATAAAATACCACATTCAGAACAAAACCACTGATAAAATACTCTCCCGCACTGACTAGTGAACAAGTCGAACGCGTATAAGCACAAAGCTTCCACAACAAAACTTGTAAATCGTGCAAATCGATTCGAAAATCATCAGCAACGGATAAAAACAACAATAAAAAGACATCACAAGCGACGACACTCCTCGTATGAATCAAATACGAGAGTCGACTAAATACATATCGTGAAATCAAAATCCACATAAGGATTCCACCACTTAACAAATAATCATAAAAATAATAGCTCGTGTCACACGAGGCACAACAAAAAGAAGGGAGACTTACTTCCACAGGCCGCACGAAGATGATGATCGCCCCACGATACTAATCACGACCAACAAACTCAAACGACGCGTCGCGACACGACTCAGTCAGATAAAATCCGACGAAACAAGACTCAAACAACACGACTTGACCCGACAGCCTAGGTTTTCCTCAACCTAAGCTCCGATACCATTTATGTAACACCCCCAATCCACTCAGGGATATTACACGCCGTAGACCCTCTCCTCGAGGATCTACCAGGCTGGTAACAACATTTAACATCTCAACAATGCCTTCAAGGCTACACTGACTCAGTAGACCGATTTGGTCTTTCCACAAATACATACAACTCAAATACAACTCATGCCCACGCAGGGGACAAAATACATCCACACCCGCATAACGGAACAATATAGCAACGGAAAATAAAGTACAATCGAACCAACACACGATGTACGGTTCCTCATGTGATTAGTATCGATCATCTTTCATCATCCTTCGTGCCGACCCTGTGTTATGCTCCAAAACCTGAATGCAAAAACAGACATCCACCCCCCGAATACTCGGGGGTTAGCAAAACTCCACTGTTTTGCTAGTGCAAGAACAAAGTGCAAATACGAGCCATACAATTCACATTCCACGAATAACAATAACCGAGGATCCTCAAAGATCCAAAAGAAACGAAAAGTACTTCCCGAGGCAAGGGTTTGAGAAAACATTTCAAAATCGAAATATCATAAATCAATGGAAGAATTTATAAAACGGTTTAGAATGCCATCGAGAGTTTTAATAGAAAACAGTTTAGGATTATCAAATCCTACTTTTCAAAATCCAAAAGACAAAAGGGGTCACCGCCCCAAAGGTTTACTTTCCGAAAAATGACATTTACCAACCCGTTGGGATTTTAGCCCCAAACCGGTAAAATAAGTTTTACAAAACCATTGGGATTTTAGCCCCAAATCTCATCAACTCACAATACACAAGAACGACCACAAGGTTCGTTTCCCAACATCAAAATCCACAAATAAAGGATTTAAAACAAACAACAAAATACTCCAGTGCCATCCTAGCCAAGTAAGCCAAACGAACACTTACCTCTTACACACTTAGTCAATGCATGCAATCATGAAAACCGTTCAAAGCACTCATTTCCTAAATGCCAATAATCCAAATCACATTGTAAAATGCACCACAATTAACCGCGGACCCGGCCTTCGTGGATCCTGCCGAGACCGTCGGATCTAACCCACAGTGGTTAAAAGCAAGCTCGCGGTCCCACAGCTTCGTGGAACCCTACCGAGACCCCGTCGGATCTAACCCGCAGTGAGCATACACACACACACGTTACTCATGCAATACTAACATGCTAAGAATGTAAGTTCATTAAGAATACTCACTAGAGATGGCCATTAACTCGACACCATTATCAAACTTTTCAAAAATACAATAACAAGATTAAATACGGAATACACGATTCCATAACATAAACAATAGGAGTATCATCATAAAATCCTTCAACGTTCAAAATAACCAAATCATAATCAATTCTCAAAACACCGTTCACAAATCACACTCGTTTTGAAAGAAAGCCTTTAACGAGGCCAAACCGAAATCCTTTGAAACTTCATTTCAAATAACCAAACAAACACATCAAGATGACCACCGATCATCATATCCATAAAACGAGAAAAGTATGGGCAAGGTACTTGCCTCGAATAAGAACAACGCGGAGAATCGACCGAAGTAGGTTGGCCCGAACCGACTACGAACCCGCCGACTCCACCGAACGCCAACTCACGTTCATAAACTACGAAGGACAAATAATAACAATGAAATGAATTCCATAACACGACTCAAAGCCGTTGAATTCAAAGAACGAATGACGAAAGTTCACGGATTTCCCCCAAAACGGCCAAGAACACGATTCGTTCCGTCAAATCACGAAAACGGAATTCCAAGTTGAAATATGGATATACAATCCATAGAATGTGTTTAACAACATCATTTAACCACAATCAATTCATCAAAAACGGATGAAAAACGAGATCGAGAACAAATCCCCAAAAAGTCAACTCGAAGGAAATCAAGAATTATACTTCGATTCGACGAAGAACAATGGATTAAATGATGTTAAACACAAGAATACTATCAAGATTAATCATACCCATCATGAATTAATCAACAACATGGAACGAATCGGACAAAAATGCAAAAATCCCCAAATTCACGAAATTAGGGTTCTAAGGAAGATTACCTTGATTCGCTGGATCAAAGGTTGATAACGGACGATTGATTGATGTTATGAACTCAAGGACTTCATGGATTTGTTGTTAAACAACATGGCTTCGTCACCCATGAATCGCCACCCGCGGACGGAGAAGGAAAGAAGTGAAAAACGAAGTGAAATGTGATTGCTCACCACATTTATCTCGGGCAGGACTAGCGTGCGCTAGCCTTCCCGGACTAGCGTGCGCTATCGGCCGCAGACGGCCGAGTACCCTCGGCCGGGGCCCACACGACCCGGCATCACCTACCAACCCCGCCGACCAAACTCGTCGACCCGACCCGCTAGCGTGCGCTACGGCCGGAAGCTGCGCGCTAGCCGACTGGCCCAAAGAGCCACCGGACTAACCAACTTACCTGGAGTAACGACGCTAGTCGGCCGGCGGCGCTACCCTGCCGGTTAGCGTGCGCTACGACCGACAGCGCGCGCTACTCGCCGATCTGGACCGAGTCCGTAACCTCGAAACCCCATCGCCCGGGCCCGATAACAGACGCAGTTAGGCCACCGGCAGGCGCTACACTGCCGGTTAGCGCGCAGCCTTCCGGCCGTAGCGTGCGCTACGCGGTTCTGCCGCACCCCGTCCGGCCGGTGCCTGCAATCGTCCGGCGATCCCGCCACCGTCCGGCCGATCCGCCACCGCTGTGGGCTCGGCGACCCGATTTAAAACGTTTAACACGAACACGAAAAGTTCGCGGACAACATAAGCGACTTCGAAATGAAAACGTAATACCATAATTAGTCATACGCGACCAAGAAACGGTCGAGACAACCATTACAGATACGGATACGTAACTTTCAAGAAATTACAAAATGGCCCAAAACGCCGGAAATCACGATACGTGATCGAATAACCAAACCGAAGTTCACAACACATCTAACAAAGTTAAACGGACTTACGAAACTCAAACAATAGCTTTGGACGAGATTCGCAAGAATCGAACTCAAGCGCGGAAAAGTCGCTAAAAAGCACAGAACTCAACGAAACGACACCGAAACGAACTCGGATGTCAAAAAGTGTAGAATTAATCATTCTCAGAATGACGAAACGGTCATGAGCGAGTCGTCAAAACGGACTCTGACCGAAAAAAGAAATTTACCGAAAATCGAAAATTGCGGATATTACATTGTCCATGTTGAAGCGTTTAAGCACTTTCTCAATATATTGCTCTTGTGACATGTGTAATTTCCGGGCTACTCTATCCCGAGTGATTCTTATCCCAAGAATTTGTTTAGTGGCCCCCAAGTCTTTCATGGCAAAAGACTTATTCAACTCTTTCTTCAAGTTGGCAATCCTTTCAGCATTCTTACCAACGATCAACATGTCATCAACATAAAGCAATAAGATGATAAAATCATCATCTCCAAATTTCTTGAAAAATACGCAATGGTCTAGGGTCGTCTTCTGGTAGTCTTGCTCCCCCATAACCGACTCAAACTTTTTATACCATTGCCGTGGTGCTTGCTTCAAACTGTATAGACTCTTTCGGAGTCTACAAACATAATCCTCTTTTCCTTTGACCTCAAACCCTTTCGGTTGCTTCATATTTATCTCCTTATCGAGATCCCCATGAAGAAATACCGTCTTGACATCCATTTGCTCAATCTCAAGGTCAAGACTAGCCGTTATACCAAGGACCAATTGAATCGATCCTATCTTCACAACCGGAGAATTTTTTTTGTCAAAATCAATGCCTTTATTTTGACTAAATCCCTTCACTACGAGTCTAGCTTTGTAACGGGATAGTGAACTATTTTCTTCCGACTTCACCCTATACACCCGTTTGTTTCTCAAAGCTCTCTTGCCCTTAGGCAACTTCACCAACTCGTGCGTATTATTTTCATGCAATGAGCACATCTCGTCTTGCATGGCATCCATCCAATCCTTCTTACTCTCATCCTCCATAGCCTCCGTGAAATATTCGGGCTCTCCCTTGTCAGTGAGTAAAACATACTCATTGGACGAATAACGAGTGGAGGGATGACGGTCCCTCATCGACCGCCTATGTGAAACAAAAGATGGCATGTTCGTCACGGGTAGCTTGGGATGAACTCCATCGGTGTCATCTTGTACCAACTCATCATTTTCACTGGCAGCATGTTGTTCATCATTTTGGACATCCTCTCCACCAGGTGTCTCAACATGTTGTGGAGGAATGGGGTCCAAATCAATAAGATCATAGTCATGTTGTGGAGCCGACTCTCCATTCTCAACATCGTTCATTGTTTTATCTTCAATAAAAACAACATCTATTGAACGAATAAGCCTTTTTGTCACCGGTTCATACAATCTATACCCGAACTCATCAAGCCCGTAACCATTAAAAATACATGGCTTCGTCTTGGAATCAAGCTTCGACCTCTCATCATTTGGAATGTGTACAAAGGCTCTACATCCAAAAAACACGTAAGTGGCGGTATGAGATGTCTTTACCACTCCACACTTTATTCGGGACATCAAACTCCAAAGGAGCACACGGCGTCAAATTTATCACATAAACCGCCGTGTTCAAAGCTTCTCCCCAAAATGACTTTGGTAATCCGGCATGTGAGAGCAAGCATCGAGCTCTATCGACTAAAGTCCGATTCATCCTCAATCTCTTCCTTCGTCGTAGGGCAATCTTTGCTGGTCAATTTAAAATTGTTAGTAAGAGGCGAACTAACAACTTTAGTTTTGTCCATGTTGAAGCGTTTAAGCACTTTATCGATATATTGCTCTTGTGACATGTGTAATTTCCAGGCTGCTCTATCCCGAGTGATTCTTATCCCAAGAATTTATTTAGCGGCCCCCAAGTCTTTCATGGCAAAAGACTTATTCAACTCTTTCTTCAAGTTGGCAATACTTTAGGCATTCTTACCAATAATCAACATGTCATCCACATAAATCAATAATATGATAAAATCATCATCTCCAAATTTCTTGAAAAATACGCAATGGTCTAGGGCCATCTTCCGGTAGCCTTGCTCCCTCATAACCGACTCAAATTTTTTATACCATTGCCGTGGTGCTTGCTTCAAACCGTATAAATTCTTTCAGAGTCTACAAATATAATCCTCTTTTCCTTTGACCTCGAACCCTTCTGGTTGCTTCATATATATCTTCTTATCGAGATCCCCCTGAAGAAATGTCGTCTTGACATTCATTTACTTAATCTCAAGGTCAAGACTAGCCGCTATACTAAGGACCAATCGAATCGATCCTATCTTCACAACCAGAGAAAAAATTTCGTCAAAATCAATGCCTTTATTTTGACTAAATCCCTTCACTACGAGTCTAGCTTTGTATCGGGGTAGTGAACTATTTTCTTCCGACTTTACCCTATACACCCATTTGTTTCTCAGAGCTCTCTTGCCCTTAGGCAACTTCACCAACTCGTACGTATTATTTTCATGTAACGAGCTCATCTCGTCTTGCATGGCATCCATCCACTCCTTCTTATTCTCATCCTCTATAGCCTCCGCAAAATATTCGGGCTCTCCCTCGTTGGTGAATAAAACATACTCATCGGACGAATAACGAGTGGAGGGATGACGGTCCCTCGTCGACCGCCTATGTGGAACAAAAGATGGCATGTTCGTCACGGGTAGCTCAGGATGAACTCCATCAGTGTCATCTTGTACCAACTCATTATTTTCACCGGCATCATGTTGTTCATCATTTTGGACATCCTCTCCACCGGGTGTCTCAACATGTTGTGGAGGAACGGGGTCCAAATCAATAAGATCATAGTCATCTTGTGGAGCCGACTCTCTATTCTCAACATCCTTCATCGTTTGATCTTCAACAAAAACAACATCTCTTGAACGAACAAGCCTTTTTTCACCGGTTCATACAATATATACCCGAACTCATCAAGCCCGTAACCAATAAAAATACATGGCTTCGTCTTGGAATAAAGCTTCGACCTCTCATCATTTGGAATGTGTACAAAGGCTCTACATCCAAAAACCCGTAAGTGGCGGTATGAGATGTCTTTACCGCTCCACACTTTATTCGGGACATCAAACTCCAAAGGAGCACACGGCGTCAAATTGATCACATAAACCGCCGTGTTCAAAGCTTCTCCCCAAAATGACTTTGGTAATCCGGCATGTGAGAGAAAGCATCAAGCTCTCTCGACCAAAGTCCGATTCATACCACAATGGTAACATTCAATATTGGCATACTTCCCCCGGGAATTACTTCTTTGTGGCCCTCTATTACTCGGACCTCTACTTTGACCTCTCCCCCGTCTTTCGGTAACAAGAACATCCGACTATGACGAAGATCCCTGTGCCTTTCTTCGACCTCCTCGTTCAACATGTTCCCATTAGCAAGTTCCATCGAAATGACACCATCGGGGGCAGAGTTAGACAACGACGTACGAAACGTCTCCCAAGTGTCCGGCAATGTGCACAATAACCACAAAGCTTGCACCTCCTCTTCGAATTTAATACCCATTCCGGCAAGTTGATTAATGATGCCTTGGAATGCATTCAAATGATCCGACAGGGGAGTCCCGTCTCTATATTTATGTTCATCATTTGTTTAATGAAGAATAACTTATTATTCCCCGTCTTCCGAGCATACAATTGCTCGAGCTTGTGCCACAATTCTCAAGCATCCTTTTCTCCACTAATATGGTTCAAAACATTATCATCAACCCATTGTCGAATATATCCGCAAACTTGGCGATGCAAAATAGTCCACTCCGCGTCGAACTTGACTTCCGGTTTATCTTTGCTAAAGACCGATAGATAATAATCCTTCACATATAGAAGGTCTTCCATCTTCCCCTTCCATACGTGGTAGTTCGAACCATTCAAGTTTACCATTCTACTCGTGTTGGCTTCCATCTTACAATTGAGATAATAAACAACCACGAAACAAAAATCCCGTGGCTCTGATACCACTTTGTTGGGAAAACATCGGCAAAGTAATAACGTCACAAAAAATGTAGAACCTCGTTTGACAATTTCCCAATCTTCAATTGTAACTTCGTGTTTACCGACGAGTAGAGCAAACAATTACAACTCGACAATATAATACAAATGATATACCAAAAGTGATAAATAACAAGACACAATTTTAGCGTGGAAAACCCCTCAAGAATAGAGTAAAAACCACGGGACCGAAGCTGCTTAAATCCACTAACACCAATACACAATACATAATCATCCCTAGTACAAACTAGAGGTATACAACATAATCTTCAAATACTCGGTAATAAACGTTCTTCAAGTATTTGGAATACAACAATAACAACAAGATCGAGAAAAGGGAATACCGTAAATAGCTTATACGAAAAGCTAAAAAAAATACGCGAACTTCCGGACTCAAACCCTCGATATATTCCGATGAAAAAGTTTGCCCAATAGCTACCAAGCTCTTGTCAAAAATCGCGACGATCCGATCGATAAACCTCCGGGAAATCAAACAAGTATTTTTCTTCTCCTTCTTTTCTCTCCTGTTTCTCTCTTTATGTGTATTCTCTCTCAAAATGGTGAAGTAGTATGAGAATCCCGCAACAAAATCTACTAAAAAGGATCCCCAAATTGTTGGTTGACTTCGGGTGCCGCGGCCCGAGCAAGGTGTGCCGCGGCACACTCAAAGAAAGCAGCCCAGGATATTCGCAGGGAGGCGCGGCCCGGAAGGAGGGCGCCGCAGCCAGTCTGATCTCGGCTTGTCATGTTGGGGTGTTTTAAGAGTGACATTTATCAAAAATTGGAGGTGGCTTTTTCCAAGTGTAGTGCCGCTGCCCGGAGGGCTTGTGCCGCGGTCCGGAGTCCAGTTGACTCCGAAAAGACCTATATTTCGAAAATGACTCCTACACTAATGTCCTAAATATATTATTAGAATGAGAGATACCTACAACAGGACTAGATTGTGTAGATGAACCATAACAACTAATAAAACTAATCATTTTCTTGTGTGGTGCAGCAACTAGATACGAAGATACTAAGAATTGATTATAAGAAATTGTTTCCGTCATTTCCTGACCACTGATGTTCAATTGCTTGTAGTGTTTCATAAGAGTATCATCTGAGTATGGGTTGGGTGCCTGTTTTTATGCTTATAGCTTTGATTGATATTTTGTCAAGTTACCATTTGTTAAAAGTTAATATATATTATATTATGGGGATCAATAAGACACGAAGTCACCAGTGGTCTGGTGGTAGAATAGTACCTACCACGGTACAGACTCGAGTTCGATTCCCCGGCTGGTGCACTATGTACCCCCTGATGTACGGTGCATTTCACAGCATATATTCTTGTGTTACATTTTTAACTATAGAATAAATACGGCGGGTGCGGTTGTCAAACCAAACGACATCACTTGAAACTCATAATGGCCATAACGGGTTCTGAATGCGGTCTTTGGGATATCTTCTTCCCGACCTCTAAGTTGGTGATACCCAGATCGCAAATCGATCTTCGAGTAGATACTCGATCCTTGGAGATGGTCGAATAAGTCGTCGATCCTGGGTAGAGGGTACCGGTTCTTCACCGTCAACTTATTCATCTCTCGATAATCGATGCACATACGAAAAGATCCGTCCTTTTTTTTCACAAACAAACCAGAGCTCCCCACGGTGAGGACCTTACTCGTATGAATCCTTTATCCGACAACTCCTCAAACTGTTTCCACAATTCTTCTAACTCGGTAGAGGCAAGTCGATAAGATTCTCATGCTACGGGTGCAACGCCGAGCATCAAATTGATCTGGAATACGACTTGTCTCACCGGTGGGATTCCAGGCAAGTCATCTGGAAACACCTCCGGAAAGTCTTGCACAATAGGTACATCTTCTAAGCGCTTCTCAACTTTTTCCTTCTCATTCTTCTCAGAAATTTGCGCTAAGAAGAGGTAACATCCTCGCTCGATGTATTTTTGTGCTTTCGTACAAGAGATAATGTTCAATCTGGAAGGATTTCCATGGTCGTTCCTATCTCCCTGTATCGAAGGATTTCGTCTCCGTATGGCACACAAACGATCTTCTCATTACAGATAATGGTGGCACGATACTGGGATAACCAATCCATACCGATACTGACGTCAAAACTACCTAAGGTAACGGGTAAGAGGTTGATGTTTAAAGGGTGGTTAAGTAAGTTTAGTGTACAACCTCGGATAATAGTGTCTATCCTCTCAAGGTTACCATTAGCGAACTCTACATCGTAAACGATGTCTAGGGCAGTCGGGGCAAGTTCAAGCAAAGGCATAAACGCAGTGGATACAAAACTCCAATCGGCACCAATATCAAACAATATAGAAGCATAACGGTTATTGAGAAGAAACGTACCCGTAACGACGTATGGGTCCTCTTTGACTTCCTTCCCAATAACATACACCCTTCCTTGGGCTTCTCCCACATTTCCCTGCTGATTTCCAGCGCCTTGGTTACCCTGGTTTCCTCGTGCTCCTCTGTTCCCCTAGTTAGGATCTGTTCTTTTGGACTTATTTTTGATTTTGATTCGATTCGATTCGATTCGATTCGATTCGATTCGAGTCCATTCGATTCGATTCGATTCGATTGGCTCATTTCGATTCTTCTTCTTATTATTATTATTATTAATCTTAATTATTATTATTGTTATTATTACTAATAATATTACTATTATTGTTGTTATTGTTAATTACTATTATTATTATTATTATTTACCATTATTATTATTATTTACCCTTAATATATATTTGATTCGATTCGATTCGATTCGATTCCATTCGATTCGATTGATTCGATTCGAATCCATTCGATTCGATTCGATTCGATTCAGATTCATTCAGTCCAAAAGAACAGAGCCTTATGCCTATTTCTTCCCGTTCCTCAGCTTCCTTGATTTCCTCCATTCCCTGGGTTTCCTCTATTTCCTTGGTTTCCTCGAATCAATGGCTCTCGACACTCATTCTTGTAGTGTCCTTTCTTTTCACATACAAAACATGTAACACTAGCCTTCTAATCCGTCCCTGGAGTGGTTTGAACCATTGCAAGGGATCGGGACCTACAGTCTTTGGCTATATGTCCAACCTTTGAGCAATTGTTGCACACTATGGTACACTATCCATGGTGGTGACGCTTACAACGACTGCACATCAGCTTGTTCCCAGCACAACCCTTATTCTCTCCATGATATCATCGACATAAATTTGGACTAGCATGATGTTGTCACATTTTCTTCTAATAAACAAAGTTGGATCGATTAAACCTTTGATGAATTTGTGTTTGAGCAGATATTCTGATAACACTCTGTACCATGCTCTTGGAGTTGCTTTAGTCCGTAGACGGGATTAGTTAAAGGTTTGAACTTTCGAGTAGTCGTCTTCGACCTAGCACTAGTAGAAAAAGAGTCTTTCTTGACGCGCATTTGGCGTCATAAAGGGCCTTTATGACGCGCAAATGCTGGTCATAGAAGGACCAGTCATAACTCATTATGACTCGCATTTGTTCGTCATTGTACAATGACACGCACTTATGACACCCACTTTATGACGCCCTTTTCTGACAACTATATATGCGTGTCATAAAAGTTATGACCCCTTTTTCTGATTTCAATTTTTGCGTGTCATAACTTCAAAATTTTTTATTTTTTACGGCTTTTATGACCCCCGCTAAACTCCGCAATTATATACCAATTGTACCCAATTCATTACAAAACCTGTGATCAATTGTACAAAATTAACGCATTTCATATATATCGCAAAACCATGCGTTACCAATTCATTACATGACTCGACTAAACTCGATCATGTCAAAATCGGATCAATATTATCTAGTTTACGATTACTACCAATTGTACCCATTTCTACCAACTGTACCTAATCCTTACAAACAGTTTTACTCCCTAAAAATAAAATTCGACACATAAGTACACCATTCTTCTCGAATGTCGCCGAAATCCGCATCGATGTAGTCGTTGCTTTCACCTCCAATCTAGTCAAATAAAACAACAAGTTAAAACAGGTTTAAATAGGATCCGCGGACTAACTAAGCTAGACAACTAAGACCAGTCACAAAACCACAATTCGATCCTGATTCACGGTGACAACTTCAATTCACAGTCACAACTTCAATTCACGGTTTAAATAAGACAACTAAGACCGGCCACAATTCACAATTCACAATTTAAATAAGACAACTAAGACCAACTACAAGACAATCTAGATCGCTCATTATCACCATGACCACAATTCACTACAAAACTAGGCGATAACAGGACAACCGAGAGCCGGCAATAACCTACACTTACAACTAAAACCATTGCCAATTCATATTAACAAAACAAATAACCTACACTTACAAGTAAAACAAGATGATCAATTAACTAGGCAATAACCTACACAACCGAGATTCAATTACCAAGCGGTAAAACAACCTTCACTTACAAGTTACGAAACAGTAAAACAAGCATAATTAGACAAGTTAACTAGCCAATAACAGGGACAACCGAGAAACGGCATCTAAACTCTAAAACCAGCTGCCAATTCACAGTCACAAAACTGAGATTCAAAAACAGCAACAAGACCTTCTTTGTTGTTCAAACCATAAGAAAGTGCAGCTGCAGTAGGTTCATTGATAATTCTTTGAACATCAAGGCCTGCTATTACGCAATCCTTTCGTAGCTTTTGAGCATCTAAGAGTCATTAGATGTCACCGATTTTTCATTCTCAAGCGCCTAGCGATTTTATGTGAAAACAAAATATATTACCTCCTAATCTTTTTATAATACCTCTGGCCGTCGTTGCTCTTACTAATATTGTTTAAGATTGCATATGTGCTTATGAATAACAAACAAACCTGCAATCCCACCAGGTAAAGGGTGGTTAGATGTGCTCTTAAGACTAATAGTCTACGTATCACAACTTAAATTTCAATACACTCTTCAATATTTGTATTACCTAAAAGTTCAACCATGTCGGTGACAAAGAAATCGTCAGTACATCGATTTATCGATCAAGGATAACAATTCCTCATTTGTACCACGTACATTTGTTTCCACGTGGGCAAAGCTACCTGTTCTTGAGTCTTTTCTTCGTACCGGAACATGTCAATACGGGCCACCAGCCTGCGCCGACAATGACAACCGTTACTGAATTCATAAATTAATATTACATGTCTATTTTATTTGGTGTTCATGTACCAGGAAAGTAGCATCTCCTGCAGCAATAGTAAAAACAACAGCACATGAAACCCTTTCAATGCGTCTAAACTCGTGGAGGCGTTCTTTTGTTGGTGAAAGGTAACTCGGGCCTCCAGCAACACTGAACCACAGCAACCCTATATCAATATTTCATAAAAACCCAAAATGGCAAAATGAGCATGCAAATTATATAATACTGTAAAACTATAGTACAATCCATATACAAAAATATAATATCTTCTTGTTTTTAAAGAAAATGATAATCCAAGGTACATAAAAGTAAGGAAACAGCTAGTCGAGTTTAAGACGCGTACCAAAGTCACCTCCAGACACCCACTTCATCGCACTATACCCCACCAAATCCTTCCCATCCAGCTGTCTGATATTCCCGGGCCGACTCCCAACACTATAGAATTCCGCACTCTCATCTTCCCCGCAGTTCATACACCCATCCCCGCTTGTTGGAGAATGTAACAGTGATTTTCAGAACCCTATTGCAATACAAAATGACACTAAAATAAGTATGCAACAAAGACAACATAATGAGACAATACTTTTATCTAAATAACATAAAATTGACATGAATCTCGAGAAACCACTATTGGTGTAATTCCAATTTTGGGGAGGGTTGATAGGTGGACCGTTACTAACAAAATGAAGTTGATAAAACCAATCTAACATGTCAACCGATGAAGTAAACCTGTTACTACCTATAAAAGCTTCTTGGCTTTATATGCTTTTCATCTGGTATTAGTAAAATACAGGGAAATATATATATTTTTTCGTACCCGTTCGTTCGTTCAAAAAGCGAAATTATTCCCGTATCGACTGGTTAACTTTTTAGTGAACCTAAATTATGAATTTTAAAGTTCATGCTACTTTGTTGATGCCCGTCGCAGTATCTAGACCGATCAACGTCAAATTTATTTGGCCTGTTAAGAAATTAGAATTATTAATACCTTCGTCAATCTCACAAAACCCGATGATTCCCATATATAACTGTTAATAATTATACAATATTTTGGCATATTATGAATATGAACTATATGAACACTATAACTATATGGTAAGACCCGAAAAGCTAAAAAGAATTAAAACAACAAACCAAGAAAGAATCGTTATTCCATCATTTTAGAAAGATGTGTAACCTTTGTTCGCGGAATTAGGACAATTTTGGGAACAGGAAGCCCATTTGAAGATGCGTATTATTGAGTTGCCAAAAGTTGTTGGGTGAGTAAACCAAGCTCCCTCCGCAAAAAAAGCCAACCAAAAGGGTTGGGGATAATCCTTTAATCGTTGAAGACCAGCCTAAATAGCACACGCAACACAGTTTGAGTGTGAAATTGTTAATGTACAGAATAAGCCTATTTTATCGAATCAAATAATTTAAGTCAAAGGCTTTTTGAGCAAACACAATCATTTCTTTAATCCCAGTTTAATATGGATTTTTAAATGAGAAACCTTTAGACACCTAAATCATCAAATAACAGATCATAAAAAGCTTAAAAATGATATTATTATTCAAAGAAACAACTCGGTGCGATATCTTAGTCTTAGGTTACTACATACGGGAATGTGATATTATTATATGCCCCATTTAATGTGCTAGAGTAATAATATTTGCAGAAATTTCATACCTCTTTTGGGTCACCGACACTCCCACTATACCAAAGATCTCTTGCTTGGTTTTCCACTGTAGAGGCTTTTGCATCCATCAACACCACCATATGAGCATCTACTCCTCAAGCAATATCTGCAAAAGAAAAAAACAAATTATTCATATTGGTGCTTACAAACAACTGTTAACAGAGTACGTATAAATGTACTATTGCCTACAAAATTTAATATTGCATCCTTACAAATTTTAACACCATTCCTCTACAAAAGTAGAAACATCATCACCTCAGATTAGCAAAACTCCTGAGAACTTAGTTATAATCTCAAATAGGTTGAATCAAATTACAAAAGCCAGTCTCAATACTTTGATCTAAATCCTTTTGCTAGGTTTGATCTTCATGCGATGTACTTGGGTGTTTCACTCCCAACGACATCCGTTCCGCTCCGTCACATCAGCTACTTTGAAACTATAACTCCCTTTATACCATCGAAACTGCAAATTCAAATTTTGAACTCGTAAATAGTTATGGTTACAATTTCCGGGGTGACTAAAGGGTAGGACGAAAAATAAAACTTTAGGCAAACCCTCTCACTTATTCCCCAAACCTACTGATGTTGTATTGCTTTCGTGACACACAGGGATGTGTTTGACATCTTGAGAAAATGTGGTTTAACCATTATTAAGGAACAAATGTTTTACCAGAAATTGAATTCATGAAATATAACCCAATGCAAATTACCTGATAATTGCGAAAATAAAGTTAAACAAACAACGGCAGAAAGTAACATTTACGCACGAGCGACTCGATTTCGCAAAGAATGACCAAAATAAAAATATTATACCTCATCCTGGTATTGCAACCCATAATCGTCTTGACTCGTCGATTACACTGCAAAACAAAAACAAAAACCATGAACGGCCACACAGTAAAACCAAAACCATCTTCACCACTAAGTATATTCTTTGTGTATTTATTTTTTTGACAATATTGAAGATAAAATCACCAATTAGTGTTGATAAACTTACACAATTAATTTCTCTACTTCTCCGATTCGTCTCTTGAGTATTGTTCAAGAAATTTGTGGATTTGGATTTGGGTTATTGTTAACGGATGAAGATTCAGGAAGAAGAACTGAAGAATTGTGTGAGTTGTTGAATCTGGTTTTCAATAAGAACAACTAACCTTGGCAGATCTAGAAGACGAATTCTATGGCGGTGGATTTGGGTTTATTCATTTTTTTATTAAGGCACAGTGCATTCCTCCGCCCTTAGTATATAGAGAGAATATATTAATCCCTTTATGACTGCCACTTTTTGACACATGTAAACTCGCGTCATCGCTAATGGAAATTTTACGCGTTATGACTCTGATTATGTGACTAAGCTATTTGCGAGTCATCTTCGACTGTTGGTCATAAAAAAAGGGTCAAGGAAGGGACTGTTTCTACTAGTGTAGGCTCCTGTCTACGGGTGTCATCTCCATCCCCCTTATCATCTCCATCATCGTCATCATGACAGTCATCACTAAACCTAAACTCCTCGCTATCCTCATCCTCCTTAGAAGGTTCACTAGACTCCTTATCCTTCCCCACATCATCTTCGCCTTCGTTTATTTTCCTAGTTTCATCACTGTGTGGCTCAACGAGGGTATCACCTTCTGCCTCCTCTTCATCATCTTCATCTTTGAACTATCTACGTTTACTCCCTGGTTAGTTCGCTTCCTTTCAGTTTGCTTTCTACACATCCTAGGGGGTCTTACTTTGGCTCTAGACTCTACTTTGACCTTATGTGCTCCTTGGGTAGGTCCGCTCATTTTTGAGCTTTCCATAGGAGCGTTAACTAACTCCATATACTCCTTATATGCTTCTGATTCTTTGTCAAGAACCAGCAGGCTCTGTGGTATCGGCATGGGTGCATTGTTAGTCATAATGGAGTCACCACTTGTGTTGTGCATGTATGGTTCTTTTGCTATTGGATCTTCTTGTCTCCTTGAGATAGTCAGATGTTGCCTCATGAACTGGGATATCATCAATTTGAAGTATTGGACAAATAGAATGCATACATTCTTCTTCTTCGATGATTTCCTTACATGATCTACGACATCCGTCCAGATCATCTTAGCATAGTTGAAGTGGCGCTGTTTCACTATACCGTACATGACTTGGTATAGTGTTGTAGTGCCTCTATCCATTCCTGTTTCTTTACCCGTTATACAACAGTTCAGAATTGAGAAGAGCGTAGCCCATCTCGCGGGTAGATACTTCCTTTTGAATGCTGATAATCTTTTGAAGTTTTCAGCATCATTAGCATTTTCGTCATATCCCAGCTCAATGAAGAATTCTTTGAGTTGATCAATGTTTGTTGGTTCCTCCAAGGCTGTAAGATTTCCATGAATTGCATCAGGAAGGTTGAGTGTTGTTCGTAGAACTTCTGATGTTAAGTTTATTTGTTGTGTCTCAATAGTGCTCTGAATGGTGTTAGGCTTGACTTCTTTCAGGAACTCAACATGACGCCAAAATTATTGTAAGTAAATCATGGCAGTGGTGGAGTCTGATGATGAGAGTGCGGGATATATGGGGTGATGTTGAAGGATTTCAGGGATAATGTTGTGATCACATTCAAATGAAGTGAGGATGAATTGATGATTGCATTCACCAATTCTGATAAATTCAGCTTCAGGGAGAAGTTCTTCATTAGTGAGAACTGGAACATCTTGAACTTCTACATGAATGTTTTATGGTTGCTTTTGTACTTGTTCTTGAGCCATTTGTGAATATGATTCTGAAATGACATGAAATAGGTAAGTATGTGGATAAATTTACATTTATTTCTTTCACTTTGTCTGTTTTTATATGCTCTGGCATTTCTTTTTGGAGCATATTTCTTTTTCTTTTTCTTTTCTTATGCTTTCTTGCTTTTATAGCATAAGCCAATGCTTCTTTCTTTTCACATGTGATTTAATTCTCTCTGTCTGTTTTTGTTTTCCCCACCAAAAGTTTGTTTGTTGTGATACTTTTTCAAAATTTTTTTAGGTTTAGAGATAACGTTGTTTTATATTGCTCATGCATAAAAAATATACGTTTATCTAACCTTTATGAAGTCTTGGGAAAAAGTATCAACAATTGTTTCAAACTTAAGTAATCTAGTATGTACTAGATAACTTGTTTTAGAAAAACATTTACAAAGATAATTTAATTGCACGAGCGTGAGATTTCTTAGCAAATGACAAAACTTTAAACTCTCTATTACGTTGCCTAGTTAAAGGATTCCATTATCAGTTTTTAGGTGATAACTATTCCTAATAACTATCTTGAAGATGAGAAGTTTTAGGTTAAGTCAAATACAATTCGTCTCAAAAGAGCATTTGTTGCATAAGAGTAACAACAACAACAACATTACCCCAATGCCTCAACGGCTCCCGCAAAAAGCGGGGTAAGAGGGGATCGGATGTACGCAGCCTTACCCCTGTCTTAACACAGAGAGGCTGTTTCCGGATGATCCAAAATGAAAATTGCATCGAGAATTGCATGGAATGACTAGTACTTCATGAGAAAAAGAAGTGCAACCAGTTTAGTGAGTCATTTTGTTTTATTCCATTATAATCCAGAACCAAAGGATAAGGAGTCTTTGGCTCCATTGAAAATATTGCATAAGAGTAAGATTTCCCTAAACATATCAAAACGTTGAATAATCTATTACGTTGCGTAGCTAAAGGGATACATTATCAGTTTTTAATTGACAACTAGCCCTAATAACCACCTTCAAGATGAGATATCCTTAGTTAACACAGTGTCGAGTAGTCTCAAAACCATTTTTGGAAAAACAGACTAGAGTTAAACTTGTTACAAGGTTGCATGAATTGTTTTGGAATATGAAAATTCAAAGCTTTGGCAACCAAGAACATAATTGTAAATTATCCGTCAAATCCATTCATTCTCATAAACATAATGTTCATAAAGGTGCTATCATAGAATAGTCTATTATTTCTAATTAAACATATGCATCACTAACTATTTTAAGACAATATAGTGATACAATCCTAGTCTAATTATTATGGAACTAAATATATGCAATTTTATGTCTCAATGTTTTAAATTTCTTCTTTTTGAAGATTGGTTTTCTTTTGAAATTGAATTTAAACTTGAGAAACACATTTGTGTTACACAAAAAAATGACTCTTTGGTAAACTTTTTAGTTTTTGAAAAGTAATTTTCAAAAAGAAAATTGAAGTTTGAACAAGTTATGACTATTTTTGGAAAATGAATGTTTGATCATGACAATTACTTTGTCAAAATTTGTTAAAATGTTTGTAAAACTTTATACAAGTATAAAACTTATAAAACTTTTGCAAAGATTTTAAAAAATTTCGGCATAGTAACGTTTAGAAATGGTGGGTAACAAAGTTTCGCAAAATCTGCTATCGCATGATTTGGTATCGTAAACATGGTCAAATAGAGTCAACTATCGCAAATACGATAAACAGGTATCGCAAACCAATGTTGTGATAGTAAAGTGCTATCGCAACAAGTTTCGCAAAAGAGCTGTCGAAAAGAAAAGTTGTGATAGCAAGCTATCGCAACACATTTAGGAAAGCAGCTATCGCAAAGCCATCAGTTGCGACACTAGTTGTAAGACTGCTGTCGCAACCAAAGTCTCGCAAAATTTAAATTACTATTAAATACAGTTTTTGGCTCTATCATAAAGTCTCGCATTCCACCATTATTGGTGTCGCAACCCTGACAGTTCATCTTCGACCCAAAATTGATCCATTTTACCCCAAATCAAACCATTTATGTTCCCGTTTTCTTTCACAAACATGATCTAAACATCCTATCTTAGTCATCTAACTACAAGAATTTAATCAAAACACTCTAAATCGCAAACTCAATAGTGATCCAAGTGTCATATGAATACACAACCTTAACTAAGAAATTTTGATCAATATAATGAAAACCAAAGGCTGAAATTCATAACAAAGATGTAAAACCATTAGTCAAAAAGATTTGTAAGCTTACTTTTGCACGAAATACACTTAATGGGCGAGAAAATCTTTGAAATGGCGTGAGTTTTGCGATGCGCATTATTGGGTGCAAAGGAGAGAGAGAAAGTTTGTGATATCAAAAGAGTTTGTGTGTTTTTCTCTGGCAGCCCCTAGGTGGGTTAATGACCCGTTTTTAACTTTTTGACCTTTTTATTTTTGACCTAGACATACGAGAGTTTTGGACTGGGGAGGGGTTCAAAACAGTTTTGGTTCTTTTTAGTAAAACTCCCCCTTGGCTTAAGCTCTCATTTTCACACAAAGTCCTTTTTGTTAGAATTTTATTTATAACAAAGTTTTGAAAACATTTTAGTTCAAATAAATGAACTTTTGTGTTATATCAAAATTGTTTGAACAAAATTTATCACTCCCCTTGAAGTGATGGTATTTTCCCAACGTTTCAACAACATTTTTTCATTTAACTTTGCAACAACATTTTTGTTTAATTTTCAACAACTTAAAGCGACTTATTCATTGATTTCAAAAACAAACTTCTCAATTTTCCCCCCTAAAAAATAGCTTAATATTTTAAACTGATTTTGATCTATTAATGAGGTGGGTAGCATTGTTTTTGAAATTTTACTCTTACTCAAGCTAAAAAATATGATATTAATAATCATAAAAACATGCTCAAGGTTGGTTTCTCATGAGCAAAGAATTTTAGAAAAAGATTTTATGAAAAACTTTTTGAAAAATCTTGTATAAATTTTGCTCACGATAATTAAGAAGATTTCTCCTCTTTTCTAAAGGATTGACGCACTGAAACGTACGTTCATGGTCCTTTATTTGAAAAATGGGTGTTGATCTGTGATTTAACCAACAACCTTAATAATTTAATAATTACCTGTTTTTTTACCAGATGTACTTGTGATGTCTGTTACTCTTCATTGTCATTATCATCACGAATACTTGCCATTCCTAGATGTTGTCTTAAGTACTCAAATCTTTCCGATGGCAAAGATTTTGTGAAGAAGTCGGCAATTTGGTAATTAGTTTTCATGAAGTACAATTCCATAGTCCGTCTTTCTACATGTTCTTTGATGAAATGGTATCTGACTGCTATATGCTTTGTCCGGTAATGTTGTACCGTGTTGCAATAGATGGCAATGGAATTTTGCGAATCACAATCAATTGGGATTTTGCTGTAAAAGAAACCATAGTCCTTCAATTATGTTTTCATCCATAGCACTTGTGCACAACATCCGGGAAGGGATATGTATTCAGCTTCTGCAGTGGATAAGGCAGTGTAATTCTGCTTCTTTGAAGACCAGTTGATTAACTTCTCCCCCAAGAATTGAGCAAATCCAGAAGTACTCTTGCAATCAATTTGAAAACCTGCATAATCTGCATCTGAATAGGCAATTTTCGAAACCGATATCTTTCGGATACATAAGTCCCATGTGAATTGTGCCTTTTAGGTATCGAAAGATCCATTTCACAACAGTAATGTGTTTTTCCGTTGGCCTTGATTGGTAACGGGCACACATGCGGACTGCAAAATGAATATCAGGCCGACTAGCTGTAAGATACATGAGTGAACCAATCATACTACGGTATTTTGTAGCATCAATTGGTTTACCACCTCTATCTTCGTCTAGTTTAGGCTTGTGTTGCATAAGTGTACTTATGGAGTCAGATTTGTCCATTCCAAACTTTTTCAAAATTTCCACCGTGTATTTGTTTTGATGAATAAAGATACCACGGGGAGTTTGGTTAATTTCTAGACCCAAAAAGAATTTTAACTCTCCCATTATGCTCATCTCAAATTTCTGTCGCATGATATTTTGACAGTTTTTGCAATATTTAGGATTTGTGGATCCAAAAATGATATCACTGACATAGATTTGGACTAGCATGATGTCGTCACCTTTTCTTCTAATAAATAAAGTTGGATCGATAGAACCTTTGACGAATTTGTGTTTGAGCAGATATTCTGACAACACTTTGTACCATGCTTGTGGAGCTTGCTTGAGTCCGTAGACAGCTTTCTCAAGGACATAGACATCGTCCGGATGATCTGGATCAACGAAGCCTTCTGGTTGACTTACATACACCTCTTCCTCTAATTCCCCATACAAGAAGGCCGTTTTCACGTCCATTTGGTATACGGTGAAAGATTTATGAGCTGCATAAGCCAAGAATAAGAGTATTGCTTCGATCCTAGCAACTGGTGCAAATGCTTCATCAAAGTCGATTACTTCTTCTTGATTGTAACCTTTGGCAACAAGACGAGCCTTGTTTCTTCTTACGTCACCGTCTTCATTAAGCTTGTTCTTAAGAATCCATTTCAAAGCAATTATGAGTTTTCCTAGAGGACGTGGAACCCTTCGCCAGATGCCATGGCATTTGAATTGGTTAATTTCTTCTTGCATTGCGACAATCCAGTCGGGATCTGTAAGTGCTGCTTTGGCGTTGGCAGGTTCAACTCTACTTAGGAATGAATTATAGAAATAGAAATCTATTGTTGAACTTCTTGTTTGAACTGGTTCAGAAGGATTTCCAATTATTAGTTGTAGAGAGTGATCGTGAGTCCATCTTCTTCTGTGTGGATGTGGTTGGTAAAGCGGTTGCATGTTTAAAGGATCTACTATTCGCGTCTCAAAAGGTCCACCGACCTCAGCTTCGGGAGTCACAAATGGGTTTATGAATGGTTCCACTTCAGAGGATACATTGGTAATTATTTGATCATCAATATTAACATTGGAGGTTGGAATGGAATTGTTTGATGTGAGTTCTTGTTGAATCTGTATGGCTGGAGGGGTATCTGGTATTGGATCAGCATCTTCATAAGTAGTTGTTGATGAACCGGATATGGGAGATGGTATGTCTTCTTGAGGATTGACTTCGATAATCGGAGTTGCAGTGGATATTGTAGACACCTTCATCTTATTTCCTCCACATGATTCATCATAGAACTTTTCACACAATCCATCTAGCGCGTCCTTTTGAATCTCATTAGGTTTTGGTGTTGATGATGTCTGGTTTGGTACGAGTCCTGAACCGTTTTGTTCAGAAGTGATAGTCTTATGCACGGGTTCTAAATGAATTTGATCAGAAGCCATCTCTTCTACTTCGTCGAAGTGAACATGGATGTCTCTTGTATCAACTTTGTTCTCCGATTGTAGATACGATATGCACTTGATTGTGTAGAATATCCAAGGAATATTCCTACATCCCCTTTTGCTTTAAGCTTTCCAAGGTCTTCTCGATCATTAAGAGGGTAGCATCTACAACCAAAAGTGTGTAAGTATTTTACATCGGGTTTGGGTTTATAAAGGATGTGATATGGAGTTTTTTTGAATCGTTTATTAATGTTTTAGATCAGTTTTGTGTGAAACAGGCAGTTGACACTGCTTCAGACCATAGATTTAATGGAAGATTGGCAGAGGTTAGCATTGTTCTTGCATCTTCTACTAATGTACGGTTTCGTCTTTCGACTACACCATTTTTTTGAGGAGTGTAAGCTATAGATCTCTGATGAGTAATGCCAAGAGAATCAAGGAAATTCTGAAGAATCTGATTCGTGAACTCCGTTCCATTGTGTGTTCTTACGTATCGGACTTGATCTAGTGGACCAACTTGTACTCTTTTGATGAACTTGATGATTACATTTGGAGTTTCTGCTTTAGGGGCAAGAAAATGAACCCAAGTGAATCGTGAGTAGTCATCCACAATAACCAAAATATATTTCGTTCCATTTCTGCTTACAACGCGCATTGGACCACACAAATCCATATGCAATAAATGCAATAGACCAACGGAACTAGGTCCGGCTTTGGATTTGAGTGTTGCACGTGTCATCTTTCCTAATTCACACGCCGAACAAAGATGATCTTTCTTGAATGATAATTTTGGCAATCCTCTGACTAGGTTGTTTTGACGATGTTTAAGGTTTAAGGTTCTGAAGTTCAAATGAGAGAATCGATGATGACATAGCCAGGCTTGTGATGAAGTTGCTTTTGCGAGCAAACAAATCAGTTTTGGTGATGTGATCTCTTTGAGTGCAATTTGGTATAGATTCGAATCCCTGGAGCCTTTGAGAATATCAACGCATTCAAGAGTATGAATAATATATGAATGTTTTCTGAATGCCACCTCTAAACCGCTATCACAAAATTGGCCAATGCTAAATAAATCGTGACCTAGTCCTTCGACAAAGTAGACTCTCTGAATTATGACTTTATCATGAATGAGATCCCCATAGCCGGTGATTTTAGCAATGTGGTCATTCCCAAAACGCACTATACCCAAGAATTTAGCCACAAAGTTCTTGAGCAGTGCCTTGTTCCCGGTCATATGTCGGGTGCACCCCGAATTGAGGTACCAGAGGCACACTTGGACAAGCTGCACAACAAAGCAAGAAACAGAAAATTGGGAACCCGTGGATGAATAGGTTCCTTGTAGTTAGATGGTTACAATTACACACCTAGTGGATTGAACTTATCTATGATAGTGGTACTAGGTTCACATGGCTTCTTAACTGGTTGCCATCTATAACCTACATGTTGAAACACTCTTCCAGTTGGTTTCCACTTAAGGCAGGATCTAGGGAATACTTCAGGAGTTTCAAATTTTCTACCCGTTGGGATCCATACCCATTTTTCCTGAAACCTACGGTTCTTTGGATTTGGTGTAGCTTTCCTAGTTGTTTTGGCATTCACGTTATCCCAATTCTTATAAGCATGCACACACTTAGAAGAAACAGAATTATAAGTAACAAAATTAAAACAAGCATTCATGCTATTAGGAGCAACAGGTCCATGCACAATTAAGTCATTACAGTCATCCCTTCGCTTAGAGCATTTTTTATTGAAAGCTTTAAAATGTCTAGGTTTTTCTACTACAGTAGTGAAAGGCTGAGAGGCACTAGTCTTCAACGCACATTTCTTAGATGGTCTCTCCTTGCTACACGTAGTGTCTAAACCTGGATCAAAAGGCAAATCTTTGTTAGGAGATTGTGTAGTTTGATCATGTTGAGCTAACTTCTATTTCTTGCGATTCTTATTCTTATGTTTCTTTGACACAGTGAATTTCTTTTCTATAGGGGGAGGAGTCAAAGAACACACCGGTGCATCTACAGGCTTATCCTTGCTAAGTAATGCTTGCTTCCTAGTTATTTCTAATTCCTTGTTATGAATCATATCATTAGAGACATAAGGTTCTCTAGCAGAAGTGGATGCAATTTTATACATTCTTGGAGCAATTACTTTAGGATTAGGTAAAATCTCTTTTTGTTTTGGCTCAAGAATATGAGTTTTTTGTTTTTGATTTACCAAAAAGTTTGGTTGGTTTGAAAAATATGAAAACTTGTGATTTTCCAACTGGCGTGAAGCAGTAAACTCATTATTCTTGGTTTTCATCAAATCAAGCACTTTATATTTGAGTTCCTCGTTCTCTTTTAAGATTGATTTCAAAGAATTTTCGTAGGAAAGCTTGTCGTATTTGTTTTCATCAATTTTTCGTTGCCAGTTTGCTTCAAACATTAAAGATTGTTTTTCAAGTTTAGCACAAGTGTTTTCAAATCTGGCAGTACGACAAGTCAATTCCTCGTTCAACTCAACATTCTTTTGCAAACAATCTCTTAGACTGTCTGTGAATAAAAGGTTTTCCATTTCCAAAGACGTTTGTTTGTTTTCCAGTTTTTCAATTTTCTCCTCATTTATAGCAAATTGTGGTTTGATTGATTCAATTTGATTGAAAAAAATATTCCTTTTGAATGTCAGAGTTTAAGCTGAAAAAGTCATATTCATCTTCAAGAGATGTGATATAAGTTAAATCAGTTTGCATTTCAGAAATCAATGCCTCTTCAAAGGCTTTAAATCGATTGTTAACTCTATTCACGGGAGGCTCAATAAATGTTTTATATGTTTCTTGACTTCCCTTAAGATATACACTTCATAAGAATTGGATGCCAAAAGTTCTTCCATTTGAAACTCTTGCTTCCTACGAATAATTGATAATGTTCCATTTATTTGATTTCTGAGATTGCAAAAAGTTTTTCTCGCTAGACTCCATATTTATTAGGATCATATGGGTTGTCAGAAATCTAATCCACATGATGTTTAACATTTGTTGGTTTTCTTGAAAGAGCATTTTCCTTATTTATCAAACACTAATCGGTGCTAAAATAGGAGAAATTTGTTTTCTTTTGATTAACTTTTAAAAGTTTTTGAATTTCCTCTTGAGAGATGTCTATAGGAACAAACATGTCATCTTTGAAGGCATCACGTCTCATGTAATCAGCATTATACAAACTTGGGGTCTGATGTTTAACCATATCAAGATAAGATGGTTTAGTGTAACCAAGACCCTGTTTTAGATCCATCAAGGAATTTGGTTTGGGCAATAACATGTTCATAGTCTGAGAAGTCTGGCCGGTAGTGCGAAGTTTTGTTTCATCTCTAGTTAATCGTTGAACACAATTAGTTTTTTCTTCTTTAAGTTTGGAAACTTCGTTTTCAAGAGTCTTTTTGTTGTTTTCAAAATTGGAAATATTTCTTTTGAAAAGAAAATTTTCATTTTTTAACTCAACAATTTGACGTTTAAGCACTAATGGTCGTTCAGACGCCTCTTCGCATAACATGTCCTTGATTTTCTTTGCCAAAGAAGCACTTTTATCTTGTCCTTGTTTAATCAAGTTAGCATAATTTTGAATTTGAGATTGAATAGTGGCATAGTTTTGAAGCATATCAAAATGATCTTGACTTGTTTCACTACGTATGTTAACTTCACTTCTTTTACTAATGGTACTAATGTGACCATGTATGAATTCATCAATATCATCATTATCACAAGCATCTGATGTGTGTACCTTGTTGAC
Organism: Orobanche coerulescens; assembly: GCA_033398695.1. Lineage (NCBI taxonomy): Eukaryota > Viridiplantae > Streptophyta > Magnoliopsida > Lamiales > Orobanchaceae > Orobanche > Orobanche coerulescens. Next base: position 143,853,475 of record CM065803.1, read on the forward strand.
AAGAGTGTCATCTTCATCAACATCAGTGTCATAGCTTGGAGTTGAGTATTCATCTTGAGCTTCAAAGACATCCACCTTTTCCAAAGAAGCCATGTACACCATGTTTGTTTCCAATATCTCACCTTCGTCATCCGTATTCACCATAAAATCTTTTTCATCAGCATTAAGCAATTTTCCTTTTTCTTCCATGCTAGCTAACAACATTTTCTGCTTGTAGTAAGCCCTGTTACGTATTTTCCCATTTGGACAATTCCTTGCAAAGTGACCTTGTAGTCCACAACCCAAGCATTTTGGTTCTTGATTGTCTTGACCAGCAGCATTCTTGTCATTCTTCTGAGCACCTTGTCTTATAACTTCACCTATTGGTGGGACATCTTTTCGTTTGTTCATTGCAGTGGGTGCAGAAGTGGTTCGAAGATTGTTGTTGGTTGGACGTTTGTAGAAAGATTTCTGAATCTGTTTTGCAAGTAATGCTAGGTTTTGAACAATTTTGGTAAGTTCAATATTTGCTTGATCTTGATTAGAGTCAATTGTGTCTTCAATGGGTGAGTAGTGTGTGTCATTGTTTGAGTTGTAGTAAGATTGATTTTGGTGGTATGAGGAGACCAAAGCAAGAGGATCAATAACTGGTGGTTGTGTTGAGAGTTGAGTTGAAAGTTCCTTTTCTTTCTCTTTACGTTTTTGTTCAAGGATGTCATTGACTTCAACCTGATTGTGTTTCAGAAGATCAAACAAATTTTTGATGTCTTTCTTTGTTAAGTCTTGATTCTGTCTGATAGCAATGGTGAAACGTCTCCATTCAGGTTGTAGGTTTGTGAGAAACATAGTGTTGTGTTCGATGTTTGATCTTTTGAGGTTATGACGATTCATTTCATTGATGGGTTGTTGAATCGAATGTATGCATCTTCTAAACTCTCCTCAGGTATTTGCTTGAAAGACTGATAATTCCACAGAGCCAGAGTCTGTTGTGTTTGTGTGCCAACATCTGCACCTTGCATCAATCTTTCCAAAGCGTTCCATAAGTCATGAGCAGTGTGATTGCTGTCAGTGGCATTGTAAATGTCATTGCTTAACCCATATAGAATTAAATTCTTGGCACGAATATCAGCTTCAAATTGAGCAAGTTCAGCAGGACTCATGTCATCTTCAGTTTGTAGCCATTTCTGTCCTGGGTTAGCAGAGTCATCAATCTCTTTCATGACATAAGGACCATGTTTGATGGAGTTAATCAACAACTTTCGCTCTTTGTAGCCCATGAGTATATTCATAAACCTTGAAGACCATTGAACATAGTTTCCCCAATACAACATAGGATGCCTTACATCACTCCCTGCAGCCAATGCATCTTGAGTAATAGACATTGTGATTTTTGATCTTTGATATGAGATGTTGTTTTTGTTTGAAAGTGGTGTTTTAGTTTGTTTGAATTGAGATGGTTGTGGAGTTGGATTCTGATGTTGTGATATTTAAGTGATTAAAGTCAATTAATAATTTTCAATCTTCTTAAGGATTTAAAAATTGAATAAAAGTCTTTGAATCAAGATATCGCAACTGAGTCTTGTGAATAGTAACTATCGCAACTTCTTGGAGAAAAATGGGCAGAGTTTTCTTTCGCAAAAAGTGGGTAACAGTAAGTCTTGTAATATGAGATGTCGCAAACTTTCCTATCGCAACAATACTTGGAGCTATCGCAACTAACTCATGCGAGTTGGGCAGAGTTTTCTTTCGTTAACAGTGGGTAATAGAAAGCTTCGCAAAGCTAGTATCACAAGAATTGCTATCGCAATTCAACACAAAGGCTATCGCAACCTCAAAACTTGCAATAAACAGCTATCGCAACACAATACAGCTATCATAACCTTCTCTCAACCAACTGTCGCAACAAAACCCTTAACTGATGCGAACAAAATTTTGCGAACAAAATATTAAACCCTATTGTTACGAGAAAAAGTACACTATTTCAAAAACCCTTAAACCACTGTTTCAGCCAAAATCTTCACCAAATTCGTAAAAATTGTGTATAGAATGATATAAGCTCTTTCTTTTTCTTCAAATATGTTCTCCTCACATACATTTTATAAGATTAAACACGTTTAAGAGTAATCTTGATACTACGAATGAAAGTGAAAATATTCTAGAGAGAGAAAGTTCTTAAATTCTATAAAAACCAAAACTTTTACTATTAATGAAGATTGAAACAAAACTAAAACACAACTATGTGAAACAACGAATCATATTTGGCTCTTGATACCAATTGTTGTTCCAATAATATCACGCCTACTCTATCAATCTTAGTTAGATAAAGTGGGTGTGGTTTAGTTTAGAGAGAGAAATGAGAGAAAAGATGAAAGTCTCGCATTGATAGAAAGAGAAACATAAGAGAAACACACACCTCATAAACCCATGAGGTATGGGGTATTTATACCCATACAATACCCAAGCATACTATCGCAACTATACAAGTGTTTCGATAGTTATATGCTGTCGCAAGTCACACAATATTACACAACATACCCTATTCTAATACAAAAGATAAATAGAAGTCCCTGCACTAATGATTTACACTTTTTGTGTTCCAACACACCCATTATGGGTATGCCACTTTTTAGGGGGAGAGTAGCGTATGTGCCTTATCTTCATCCGTGGGAGGAGAAATGTGTAACACCCCCAAGTTATTCAGAGAATATTACAGCGCCGTAAGCCCCACCGTGGGACTCACAAGGCTAAACATACGCGTAACTATAAATTTTGACCGAGAAGGTCTAAATGCAATGGAACGAAGAACAATACAAAAGGCGTTCAAGACATAACCATTGTATCCACAGACATCACAACACAAATCAATACCTCGGCAAACACAGGCCGGAACATCAAGGAAAAATGGAAAACAGTACTCGAGTATTCAATAACCATTCTAGTACAACAACACTAAATGGAAAACTCAGAACATAACCGGAGGAAAGACACAGTATCACACTTGCCCACCATCTTCGTGCCGACTTGATACCTGCCTGTCCACTCTCTTGGAACCTGAAATACATAAAAAGTATTTCCCCCATAAAGGGGTTAACCGTCGATTAGCTAGTGCAAGTATATCAAGTATGAAACACAATACTTCTCGGCAATAAAGTAAATGTAACCGTCAATTCATCAATTCAAGACTAGTATTCCGGAATAACTAAATCTCATAGCATCACATCAATACATATATGAATACCGTGGAACCGCACCAAGAGGCTACGGAACCCTCAGGGGACCTGTCGGCCCGCCCCAGAGTGGTTCATTCATATGATCCGTGGAATCACACCAAGAGGCTACGAAACCCTCAGGGGACCCGTCGGCCCGCCCCAGAGTGGATATAAATAATCATGTTATTAATATATCTTACTTTCAAAGTCGAGAACGTACAATCATAATTATATACTTGCCTTTGAGACATCGAGAAATCGAACGAAAAAAGGGGTATGAGTTCGGTAGGTCCAAGAACGCACTTCCGGCACCTAAAAGATTCGCAAGGAATATGATAATCAATTATCCATACTCAAATTACACGAATAAACTCCCGAAACCCGTCTACGATTCATGAAAATATACGGATAAACAACTAGAGATTGGAAAATCGTTCAAACCCTCACAAGTCCGAAAATGGCACAATCCAATCCGTAAAATCGTAGGAAAAGCATGCATATGAGATAGATACATCATAATCTCAAGGTCCGCAAGCTTCAAAATGGATAAATCAGACAAATCTACGAAAAACCCCAAAATTCCCAAAAATAGGGTTCTAAGAATTTTTACCTTGATTCGGACGTTAGAATGTATTAGATGTTGTGAAATCTTTGTTCTCCAACCAAATATGTTGTTGTTTGAAAGAAGATCGCTTCCAATCGCCCAAAATCGTCTCTCCCGAGCTGTTCCCGTCGAAAAGGAGTGAAGAAGATGAAAATGACGAAATGGAAGTCAACTGTCCAATATATATCTTTCCAGTCTAGCGCACGCTACGCCTCCTTCATTAGCGTGCGCTAGCGAAGTCACCTGGTAGTCCAGTGGCTTCTGCCGGCTCCGTTAGCGTGCGCTATTCTCCCATCTCTAGCGTGCGCTAGCTAAAAAGTGGCGTCGAGTACTGGAGTCCAGAACCTACTGTCCTCTGCCCTGCTCAAGCCTTAACGCGCGCTACGCTATGGCTTAGCGTGCGTTATGCAATAGATTTAGCGTGCGCTAGCCGAAGCCTAGCGTACACTACCTAATAGTCCAGAAACCTGGCAACCTCACTGCCTCTACCGACCAGCCCATTAGCGTGCGCTACGGACGGATATTAGCATGCGCTACTAACCACGAATAGTGCCCGCTAACGAACTCCTAGCGTGCGTTAATCCGCTAGTCCAGAGAACAGTTCGAGTTACTGGTTCTGACCTGACTGGTCCCTTAGCGCGCGCTACGGCTCAAAGCTAGCGTGCGCTAATCAAGCAGAATTAGCGTGCGTTAGCCTAGGCCTAGCTGCGCTATGTCTCTGGTCCAGCACACTTCCGCAAGGTTTAAACAACACGATCGAGACCCAAAACAAGATACGAAACTCAATAACAATATCAACAACATCTCCATGCGTTTACAGAGCGACAAAATAAGGAGAACGGTAAAGTCAAATAGTCAATAAAAGTACGGGTATTACATTCTCCCCCTCTAAAAAGAAGTTTCGTCCCGAAACTTAAGAAATAAAAAGTTCGGGGTAATCCACCCGCATCTTCTATTCCGTCTCCAAAGTCGCCTCCTCGACTCCATGTCTCGACCATTACACCTTAATCACTGGAATGGTCTTATGCCGAAGTTGTTTCTCGCGACGCTCAAGGATCTTCACGGGTTTCTCCGGAAAGGTAATATCCTCGGCTACGTCAATCTCACTGTAGTCGATAATATGACTCGGATCCGGTACGTACTTTCTCAGCTGAGACACATGAAAAACACTATGAACGTGACTCAAAGCTGGAGGCAACGCCAAGCGATAAGCTAAATCTCCAACTCTGTCTAAGATCTCGAAAGGTCCGATGTACCTCGGACTAAGTTTCCCCTTTTTCCCGAAGCGGAAAACTCCACGGGTCGGCGACACCTTGAGTAAGACATGATCCCCCACTTCTAACTCCAAAGGTCGACGACGAGTATCAGCATAAGATTTCTGACGACTCTGGGCAGCCAGCAATCGGTCCCGGATAATAGAAATCTTTTCCTTAGTCTCCATCAACATATCCGGCTCCGTACCAACTAGCTCAGAAGCCTCGTCCCAACATAATGGCGACCTACATCGCCTACCATAAAGTGCCTCGAATGGTGCCATCTTGATCGACGCATGCCAACTATTATTGTAAGCAAACTCGATCAACGGTAAGTGAAGCTCCCAATCATTACTCGAGTCTAAGGCACAAGCTCGCAACATATCTTACAACGTCTGAATCGTCCTCTCTGTCTGATCGTATGACTGAGGATGAAAGGAAGTGCACAATCTCAACTTAGTACCCAAAGCCTGATGAATGGCCTGCCAAAAATGCGATACGAAACGGCCGTCTCGATCAGAAACAATGGTCTTGGGGGCACCGTGCAACCTCACGATCTCAGCAATAAAGGTTCGAGCCAGTCTATCCGGTCCCCAAGTATCCTTAACACCCAAGAAGTGTGCAGACTTGGTCAACCGATCGATAATTACCCAAATCATATTCATTCCAGCCCGAGTTCTTGGCATGCCAGTGATGAAATCCATAGAGATGTCTTCCGACTTCCATTCGGGAATGGGAAGCGGTTTCAACAACCCCGCTGGTCGTTGATGTTCGATTTTGACTTGTTGACACGTCAAGCACCGTAGTACAAACTCCGTGACATCCTTCTTCATGTTATTCCACCAAAAATTGCGCTTCAAATCTTTGTACATCTTACTCGTCCCGGGGTGGATTGAGTAAGACGTAGCATGAGCTCCTCGGAGAATTCTCTGTCTCAACTCTAAATCGTTCGGAACACAAAGCCTGCCCTGAAATCTCAGAATACCATCCTCGTGAACCATAAATCCAGGAGCTTTTCCTTTAATTACATCTTCCTTCAGTTGAGAAATCATCGGGTCACTCCACTGCTTTCCTTTGATGTCATCAACTAAGGACGAAGTAATTTCGAGAGTACACAACCGTCCTTGTACTCGTTGAATCCAAACTTCTATCCCTTGCTCAATTAAATCCTGACGAATTTTCGTCTGAGATGAAAGAACTTCAGCATTTGAAGAGATGCCGATTTGCGGCTCAAAGCATCCGCGACGACATTGGCTTTTCCGGGGTGGTAAAGAATTTCCAAATCATAATCCTTTATCAACTCTAACCAATGTCTCTGTCTCATATTCAGCTCCTTCTGACTGAAAATATACTTCAGGCTCTTGTGATCGGTATAAATCCGACACGAAGAACCATTCAAATAATGCCGCCAAATCTTGAATGCGAAGACAATTGCGGCCAATTCCAAATCATGAGTAGGATAATTCAACTCAAAAGGATTTAATTGTCGTGACGCAAAAGCTATCGTCTTATCATGCTGCATAAGTACACAGCCCAGACCTTGACCCAAAGCGTCACTATAAACTGCAAAGCCCTCACTACCATGTGGTAAAGTTAAAATCGGCGCTGAAGTCAAACGTCTCTTCAGTTCATCGAAGCTCTGTTGTCTTTCATCCGTCCAAAGAAACTTTTCGGTCTTTTGGAGTAATTTTGTAAGCGGCCGAGCGAGTTTCGAGAACCCATCGACAAACCGACGGTAATACCCAGCAAGGCCCAAAAAGCTACGAACTTCCTTAACATTTTTAGGCGGTGCCCAATCTAGCACTGCCTCAATCTTCTGCGGGTCTACACGAATCCCTTCAGCCGAAATCACATGGCCGAGAAACATAACTTCTTCCAACCAAAACTCACATTTCGAGAATTTTGCATAGAGGTGCTCGGTTCTCAAAATGTCTAAAATCAAACGCAAGTTTCGGGCATGTTCCTCCTTATCTCGAGAATAGATCAAGATGTCGTCAATAAAGACGACTACACACCTGTCGAGGTACTCGATGAATATCTTATTCATTAACTGCATGAATACTGTCGGTGCATTAGACAACCCAAAAGGCATAACTACAAATTCATAATGCCCATATCTCGTCCGAAACGCCATCTTCGGAATGTCGGACACCCTCACCCTGTGTTGATAATACCCGGATCTTAAATCAATCTTCGAGAAAACTGCAGCCCCTTGCAATTGATCAAATAAATCGTCTATACGAGGCAAAGGATACTTGTTCTTGATGGTTACTTTGTTCAGCTCATGGTAGTCGATGTACAAATGTAGTGAACCATCCTTCTTCCTTACGAAAAGAACAGGCGCGCCCCAAGGCGAAGCGCTCGGTCTGATGTACCCTCTTTCCAGAAGTTCTCCCAACTGATTCTTCAAATCTTGCATCTCAGAAGGTGCCATCCGATAAGGTGTTTTAGAAACTGGAGCCGCATCTGGCTCTAAGTCTACGGTAAATTCTATCTCCCGATCTGGTGGTAATCCCAGGAGATCATCTGAAAAAACATTGGGATACTCATTAACAACCGGAATCGAAGAGAAATCGACTTTGTTCCCTTCCGTTTTCAAGGCATAACACCAATAACCCGTACAACCTTTATTCAAAAGTTTTACGGCCTTCATGACACTGATAAGTAACTTGGATTGGCCCGACTTACATCCCAAGAATGAGTATTCAGATCCGTCTTTAGTCATCATGGTGATAACCTTGGTACGGTAATTCATAATCGCTTGGTGACTATCAAGCCAATCCTCGCTGAGGATCACGTCCTCGCCTTCCATATTAACTACAATCAGATTCGATAACCATTCCATACCGGATATAACCACCGGAAAATCTCTAATCTCCCGGTTCCCCACAATTCTATCCCCACTAGGCAGTTTCACAATGAAGGGATCGCAAGCAGTCATACAATTTATATTCAAATGGCGTACACATTCCAAGGAAATAAAACAATGTGTAGCACCCGTATCAAAAAGTACACGGAATGGATGAGATAAAATATGAATGGTACCTGAAGCCACCACCGCGTCGGGTTCGTCTGTTCGACGTATTTCATAAACCCATGGTTGTACCAAACTGACGCTAGAGTTTCCCCCTCCAGCGTTCTGACCCCGTCCCCGGCCCCTGCCGAAACTCTGTTGAGATTGACAAAAGATTGTCGCTGATTTATACCTTGGTCAAGTGGTGCTGGGTCAGAAGCCCGAGTGTCCAAAGTCTGATTCGGCTCGGAACAATAAGCCGTTCCATGTCCCAACTGTCCGCACGTGTGACACTTCAATGGTGGAAAGTTGCATTCCAAATTAACGTGGCCTGGACGACCACAATTGTAGTAAGTCACCGTGCGATTTGTTGTACCCGGAGTAGAACGGTAACCCCTCTTTCCCTTATTAGAACATGACGACTGTCCGTCAGAACGGTTAGTCGCCTGTGACCTCTGAAAGTTTCCACTCTTAGAGCCAGAAAAATTTCCCGCGACCTTCTGCTTCTTCGATTCTTCAACGGTATCGTTGTCGGGGCTTATCATATCATGGGCTAAAGCTCTATCCTGATATTCCTTCAGTGTGGTGCAAGCAAATCCGGCCATGTACCTCCGTAAGTCCATGTTCATTCGCATATCAAAGTAACGAATCTTATCACACTCGTTACGCACTTGATCCTTCACATGGATCAGTTGTTGGTTGTACTCCACGATCGCCTGCGAAACGGGAATATCCTGTAGTTTAGCCTCCAAAAAGGGTCGGATTCGGCCCTCTCGTACTGGCCAAGGACAAAACTCGGCCTCCAAAAGCTCTTTAAATTCATCCCATGTGGCAACATGATCCTGGGGCTTGATGACTTTCCACCACGTAGCGGCCTCCTTGGTAAGGAAATACTGAGCAATTGGTACTTTCCTCACTTCGGGGCAATCGACCGCTTCGAAAATCTTTTCCAATTCTGCTAGCCAATCTTCCCATCCTAACGGGTCTGTGGCACCACCAAACTGTGGAGGGTGCATACGGATTACGTTCTGAAGCAAGGCATCCGTGTTCGGGTTCGGATTATTCAACTAAACAGTTTGGGCTAAGATGGTCATCTGGGTAGCCAATTGTTGAAGTACATTCGCAACTCCAACGTCCGCGCTGTTACCCTGGCCATTCGACTGGTCGTGCTGACTTTCGGTGTCAGGATGCACTGAGTTCGACAAACTGGGGTTGGTCGACCCCGCAACAGAACTGATGCAAACAGCCGCGCCACGGCCTCTCCCACGTCCACGGCCACGGCCCCTGTCAGCTGAAATACTGAAGAACACACAAGGCACGTAAGTACAGTTTAATCGCGCGTCATCAAAGTGACCGATTCTCAAAAATACCAAAATAGAGGCAAAACGAATAACGGAACACCCGAAAAGTAAGAGGTCTTACGAGTACCGGTCGCACTGTGATGATGGCAGAGTAGTGATACTGTGGACAAATGACAACTCGTTCGACCCAAAAGACCGACAACCTAGGTATCCATAAACCTAAGCTCTGATACCATATTCTGTAACACCCCCAAGTTATTCACAGAATATTACAGCGCCGTAAGCCCCACCGTGGGACTCACAAGGCTAAACATACGCGGAACTATAAATTTTGACCGAGAAGGTCTAAATACAATGGAATGAAGAACAATACAAAAGGCGTTCAAGACATAACCATTGTATCCACAGACATCACAACACAAATCAATACCTCGGCAAACACAGGCCGGAACATCAAGGAAAAATGGAAAACAATACTCGAGTATTCAATAACCATTCTAGTACAATAACACTAAATGGAAAACTCAGAACATAACCGAAGGAAAGACACAGTATCACACTTGCCCACCATCTTCGTGCCGACCCGATACCTGCCTGTCCACTCTCATGGAACCTGAAATACATAAAAAGTATTTCCCCCATAAAGGGGTTAGCCGTCGAATAGCTAGTGCAAGTATATCAAGTATGAAACACAATACTTCTCGGCAATAAAGTAAATGTAACCGTCAATTCATCAATTCAAGACTAGTATTCTGGAATAACTAAATCTCATAGCATCACATCAATACATACATGAATACCGTGGAACCGCACCAAGAGGCTACGGAACCCTCAGGGGACCTGTCGGCCCGCCCCAGAGTGGTTCGTTCATATCATTCGCGGAATCGCACCAAGAGGTTACGAAACCCTCAGGGGACCCGTCAGCCTGCCCCAGAGTGGATATAAATAATCATGCCATTAATACATCTTACTTTCAAAGTCGAGAACGTACAATCATAATTATATACTTGCCTTTGAGACATCGAGAAATCAAACGGAAAAAGGGGTATGAGTTCGGTAGGTCCAAGAATGCGCTTCCGGCACCGAAACGATTCGCAAGGAATATGATAATTAATTATCCATACTCAAATTATACGAAGAAACTCCCAAAACCCGTCTACGATTCATGAAAATATACGGATAAACAACTAGAGGTTGGAAAATCGTTCAAACCCTCACAAGTCCGAAAATGGCCCAATCCAATCCATAAAATCGTATGAAAAGCATGCATATGGGATAGATACATCATAATCTCAAGGTCCGCAAGCTTCAAAATAGATCAATCGGACGAATCTACGAAAAACCCCAAAATTCCCAAAAATAGGGTTCTAAGAATTTTTATCTTGATTCGGACGTTAGAATGGATTAGATGTTGTGAAATCCTTGTTCTCCAACCAAATATGTTGTTTTTTGAAGGAAGATCGCTTCCAATCACCCAAAATCGTCTCTCCCGAGCTGTTCCCGTCGAAAAGGAGTGAAGAAGATGAAAAATGACGAAATGGAAGTCAACTGTCCAATATATATCTTCCCAATCTAGCGCACGCTACGCCTCCTTCATTAGCGTGCGCTAGCGAAGTCACCTGGTAGTCCAATGGCTTCTGCCGGCTCCGTTAGCGTGCGCTAGTCGCCTATCTCTAGCGTGCGCTAGCCAAAAAATGGCGTCCAGTACTGGAGTCCAGAACCTACTGTCCTCTGCCCTGCTCAAGCCTTAGCGCGTGCTACGCTATGGCTTAGCGTGCGTTATGCAACAGATTTAGTGTGCGCTAGCCGAAGCCTAGCGTACGCTACCTAATAGTCCAGAAACCTGGCAACCTCACTGCCTTTGCCGACCAGCTCATTAGCGTGCGCTACGGACGGATGTTAGCGTGCACTACTAACCACGAATAGCGCGCGCTAACGAACTCCTAGCGTGCGTTAATCCGCCAGTCCAGAGAGCAGTTCGAGTTACTGGTTCTGACCTGACTGGTCCCTTAGCGCGCGCTACGGCTCAAAGCTAGCGTGCGTTAATCAAGCAGAATTAGCGTGCGTTAGCCTAGGCCTAGCGTGCGCTATGTCTCTGGTCCAGCACACTTCCGCAAGGTCTAAACAACACGATCGAGACCCAAAACAAGATACGAAACTCAATAACAATATCAACAACATCTCCATGCGTTTACAGAGTGACAAAATAAGGAGAACGGCAAAGTCAAACAATCAATAAAAGTACGGGTATTACAAAATGTGTATACTGGGGTTATAAATCACAATGGAATCGAGCTTAATTATTTGTGTTGGGGAGATTGGTGTCTATCGTGCCGAAATATTCCGTGGTTTGTTACCTTGTTCAAGTTCTATCTTCTCCCCTAGGATTCGAATTAGGTGTTATCATTTAGTACTCCAGTTGATTGGTTAATTCAGATGAAGAAGAAGACGGTTGATATGAAGACCCTCAAACATGATCATGACTTTAATGTTCTGAATCTATAAAAGGGGATGGTCAGTTTGAGGGGGAGCTGATTCAGAAACTTCACAATTCTTTGAAGAAGCTCGGTCTTAAGTAGTTTTTTATGATTATTCATTTAATATTTTTTTAGCTCAAGATCACGATGGCCTAATCTCAGGATGTAATTCTGTTCGTCTTCCAAAAATTTTGCTTTCAAAAAATTGATTCGGAATTCCTTTGTCTACATAACAATATTATTTGGGTAATTTTACTAAATATTTTTGCCGCACGATTTGAGATTCGCGAAGGGTTTTCCAGTGAAGCTAGGGCACTGATTCTATGGGTCGATTCGTTTTCGATTCGCGATTTATTGCGCCGCCTGGTTATCTTCCTGCTTGTGTGATCTGTAGCTCGATTTTTTGCTTGTTGTACTGTACGGAAATTGTTTATTTGTCAGGGACTTGTGGCTTGATTTCGCGATTTGTTGCGCTTGGTGTTCGATTTCTTCTCACGTTCGTGTTTGATTTTCTGTTCTGGGCGGATCTTTTTCTGGTTGTTTCGCGATTTGGAGACGGACCTAGCCATCTTTACAGGTTGTTGTGCAGCAGTTAGTGCTCGTTTCTGTTCTGGTCTTCGGTGCTGGTTCAGTGGTTTCGGTGCTGGTTCAGTGGTTTGCTTGTGTCTGATTGCTGATGAGTTTTGGGATGACATCATCCATATCATGTGGTTTGATGTGTTCGGTTGCTCCTCCGGCCACAACGACTTTTTCTATCTAGGCCTTTGATGTTCTTGGTTTTTCTGAACTAGGGGCGAAGGTCCTGAGCAATTCTGAGCTGGAATTGTTGCAGTCTAAAATTGGAGGAGTTTTTGGTGATGTTGTGCAACCAGGTGTGCAGGGCATTCGACTGGGTCCTATCTGGAAGCCCAAACGTGATTTGAGGTTCGATCAGCTTCCTATTCGGGATTCAGGCCAGATTTCCTCTTGTCTGTTTTTTGGGCAGGATATTAGTTTCTCTAATTTGGGTCTTGTAGTGCCCTGTGATTCTATTGGCAGGAGTAATGAGGATGTATGCCCTGAATCTTCTTCAATGGGCAGGTTAAGATTACCTATTTCTGAGTCTGATTGTACAGTGGGGAAATTATGTGTTAATAGTGCTAATGATGTTCACAAAGACTTTGCTGTTCCTGTTGTCAATGATATTGTCAGTATTGATAATATTGGTACTAATCATATATTTGTTGGTTTGGCTAGAAAAGGTAATAATAAAGTTGATACAATCCCACCAGATACTCTGAGTTTTGGCTCCTTTTTGGCTCAAATCTCGTCGAAATTACCTTTACCTTCTGTTGTGTTAGGAAAAATTTTTGTCAAAAAAAGGGGTCTTCGGTATGTGAAACCTGAAATTCAAAATGGCGAGTTTATTGTGAAAACAGATGTTAGTGTTGGCATTGAAGGTGCTAAGAGGTGGCAATACACTTTAGTTGGTTATTTTTTGGGGAAAGCCCCTTCTCTCAATTTGATCAAGAATTACTTTCTGTCGGCGTGGAAGGGTTTTAAGGAGGTGTTCTCCTCTGAGGGGGGGTTTTATTTCTTTAAGTTTGAAAGTGAGCAGGTTTTGACCGAGGTGATAGAGGGAGGGCCTTGGCTGATTCAGGGACAGTCCATTCTCCTTACCCAGTGGAAGCTTGGTATGTATCTTCTGAAGGTTCAGCCTAAACATGTCCCTGTTTGGGTGAAACTTCGTAATGTCCCTCTCGAGTATTGGATTGACGAGGGGCTCAGTGTTACTGCTAGTGCTATAGGGGAGCCACTCTTTGCTGACGTGTTCACCAGGAACTGTCTGAAAGTGGATTATGCCTGAGTTTGCATCATGCTAGACGCTAATACTAGCCCGATTCGCTCGTTTCTCATGGTTCTTCCGTCTGATGGTGACTGTCCTTGTGTTAGGAGGGTCTATGTTGAGTATGAATGGTTATCACATCGGTATGGTGTTTGTAGAGTAGTCGGGCATCGTGATCAGGTTTGCCCGAGTATTTCTAAGCATTTGGTTCAGAAGCAGGTCAAGCAGGCTCGTATTTATGTGGCTAAGCCTGCTCTCTCAGATGCTCGTGGTCGAGGGTCTTCGTTGGGACTGGTCCCGGCAGGGGGGGTCGCTCAGGCTGAGGTAGTCCCCGCTGCCAGATCCGGGTCCCTAGGAGTGGAGTTAGCTGGGGGCACTCGAGGTCGTTCTGCTGGATCGGGTCCGTTGAGTAGCGTCTCTACTTTCTCCTTGGTTACTACCAGCTCTCCTATCGTGTCGCCTAGGAGGGATGCTGCTGGTGTGTGTGGGCCGTCTCACAACATGTTTGCGTCTTTTTTAGGTTTTGCCGATGATATTGAGGCTGAGATTCCTGAGTTTGTCGGCATGTCGCTCTCCTCTAGTTCTTCTCCTTTGGACCCTAATATTGATGCAGCCCGGGTCGATGGTGTTAAATGATCCCTATTGCTGTGTGGAATGTTTGTGGACTTAACCGGACTGAACATCAGATCTCGGTCCGGGAGGTAATTAGCTCGTTTAATCTTTGTTGTATTGCTCTACTCGAGACGCGAGTCTCGGTTGGTAACTATGGGCATGTTTCTTCATTTATTTCTGGCTCTTGAAAGTGGTTCTCTGATTACGGTAGTGGGCCTAGGAAGAGGATCTGGATTAGGTGGGATCCTGGTTCTGTTTCTGTAGATATTATTGCTATTGAGTCGCAGTTTATTCATTGTCGTATTACTGTGTTGCTCGACTCGACCTGTCTTCTGGTTACCTTTGCCTATGGTTCTAATGACCTTATTGAGAGGCAGCTGTTGTGGCAGTATCTCTCTGATTTCTCGATATTACATGCTGCTGAGTCTTGGGTCATTATGGGTGATTTTAATGTTGTTTTGGACACTAGTGAGATTGGGGAGGGGGGGATCTCCTCATTCTGACGATGAGCCGCCCCTGGTGTAGTTCAGAGAGCTTTGTAGGCATGCGGATATTGAGACCCTTCCGATGGTAGGCTCTTGGTTCTCCTGGCATAAAAAGAGCCCGTCTCCTAGATCTTTATGGAAACATCTTGATAGGGTGATGGGTAACCCGCAGTGCTTTATTGATCACGCTGATCGTACTTACTCTTGCGATCTTCCGCATACCTCTGATCATAGCCCCCTTATTCTGGGTCTTGATAGTTTGCCTCGCTGCAGGGGTAAAATGTTCAGATTTGATAATTTCGTGGCTGAGTCTAATACGATATCAATTATCCCAATCTAAGAGAAGTCAATAAAAATCGACATCAACGATGATACAAAGTTGCACTCCCATGCATCATCATACTTGGGCGAGAAGAACACGCGAATTGGAGTTACGTTATTAATCGGAACCGGAGTTACGTAAGCATGGCGACAAAATTAACGTTGGACTCGGAATCGGTCCAAATTATGGAGATTCGGCCGATTTGGCCCAAGATGCATGAAGATTTTATATCATATCTTGTCCAAGATCTTGAAGATCTCCTCCCCCACACCTTTGGAAAATTCGGCCGAAGCATGCTCCCCTTGGTGAAGATTTTCTTCAAGCTTTTCATCATGTCAAAGTCATCAATAATGAGTCCAAGATCTTGAAGATCTCCTCCCCCACACCCTTGAAGTTTCGGCCGAAGCATGCTAGGAAGAAGACTTGTATTTTCGTTTTTTTCTTGTTCTTTATTTCCTTATTTTTGTATACTACTATATATAGTAGTTCAAATTGTTGTTGTATGCATCTTGAAAGTTATAAACATTGTATTTCTCTTGAAATATACGTTGAATGAGTTCAACAAAACTTTGGTCATTATTTCGACGCGTCTCGAATTATAACTTGATCAATTCTCAATAGGTCTTGAGGAGAGATTATCTTTATCGAGTTATAGGTCTAATTCGATAAAACACATTCAATCCCATACACTACCTTACCTCACGGCCGAAACCATCTAAATTCGGCCACCACCTTTTATTTTCGTTGATACTTTGATACTTGTAAAACCGTGATAATCTTCCGTTGTATTTTATACGTTTTACGTACACTTATATACGTAATTCGTATCATAAGTGGTATCAGAGACATTCGTTTCACGATTCTCGACGTTACTCAAGACGATGGCATTCACCGATGACGAAATAGCCAAATTGCGTGACGTTCTTCGAGGCTTGCCGGAGCCCCGAATCCAGGCACGACGAGGATACGATGCCATGCATGCACCACAACATGCGGATGAACTCAAGACAAGCGAACTTCCGGAGTTCGTAGGTGGCACCGATCCCGAGACTTATTTGGAGTGGGAAAGGAAAATTGAACGAATGTTTGAGTTCAAGGACCTCGATGACGGGAAACGATGCAAGTACGCGATTCTCAAACTTGGAAAGGGAGCTTCCCTTTGGTTCGAAAGAATGAAGACACAACAAGTTCGGGCCGGTAAAGAAAAGATACGTTCGTGGGATTCTCTAAAAAAGAAACTACGTAAGAGATATGTACCGGCTACACACAAGTTAAGTCTATATCGAAAAATTTCTGACCTCACACAAGGAAAGCTAAGTGTAGGAGAATACATCGAAGAGTTTGAAAACTTATCCTTGATGGGAGAACTTGAAGAGAGCGAAGAATTACGGATGTCCCGTTTCTTACGAGGCTTGAATAGAAACATTGCTAATTCCGTGGAACTCTACCCCTATTCCGACTTTGATACTTTGTGCGGACTTTGCATAAAGTTGGAAACTCAAAACAAGACAAAATTTTCAAAACCCGAATTCCCACCTAAATTCGGAAATACCAACCTTGGCACGAGTTCTAGCTCATTTCCAAAAACGGTCACGGCAAGTCCACCCGTTACTACCATTCCAAAAACTCCTCTCACGCCAAAGGAAACAAGCTTATCTAAAGTTCGGTGTTTCAAATGTCAAGGATTTGGACACTATCAAAGTGCTTGTCCAAATCAAAGAATAGTAACGTTACGAGAAGCAATAGCCGTCCGAGAAGAATTACTAGCCGAAGAAGAAAGAATTGGAGACGTCTTTAACTTGGAAGCCGATGAAGAAGAAGAAGATTGCGAGGCATACGATACCCCGAATTATGACACGAACCTCGTCCTTCGCATGTTTCAAACGAAGGCGGCCCCGAGTGACATAGAACAACGAGATCAAATCTTTCACACGAAGTGTCGTGTCGGAGAGAAATGGTGTAGCTTGATCATTGACGGTGGAAGTTGTACGAATGTGGCGTCAAGCGAGATGGTTTCGAAGCTCGGACTAACCACTACGGCTCATCTAAGGCCGTATGCACTCCATTGGCTCGATGATGGAAATAAAGTGAGAGTATCAAGACAAGTGAAGGTCGGACTCACCATGGGTTCGTATGGTGATGATATTATATGCGATGTACTACCGATGGACGCATGTCACGTGTTGTTGGGAAGACCTTGGCTATTTGATCGGGACATTCTACATCGAGGGAGGAGCAACGAGTATGAGTTGCGAGACAAAGGTAAAAAAATTGTTCTTAAACCTATGTCACCTCAAGCTATCCGGACAATGAGTTCAAAAAGAGTCGAAGGACCGAAGCTCATGATGTTTGCAAACGAAAAGGAAGTCGAACACGCCATTGATGATGGCGAACGTGTTTATTTAATAATGATCAAAGAGACCCGAAACCTTGCTACAAAATCACACCACGAAGAAGAGATAAATACACTGTTGCACGAGTTCGCGGATGTCTTTCCCGAAGATTTGCCGGTGGGATTACCACCTATCCACAGAATCGAACACCAAATTGATCTTATACCAGGAGCTCCATTGCCGAACAAGGCGGCGTATCATTGTAATCCCAAAGAAACCAAAGAACTACAACGTCAAATTGAAGAACTCATGAGTCACGGATATGTCCGAGAGAGTTTAAGTCCGTGTGCGGTTCCAGTCCTACTTGTACCAAAAAAGGACGGATCCTGGCGGATGTGCATTGACAGTAGATCCGTGAATAACATCACCGTCAAGTATCGATTCCCCATCCCGAGACTAGACGACATGTTAGACGAGTTGCATGGCTCAGTTATATTCTCAAAAGTTGATTTACGGAGCGGATACCATCAAATTCGCATGCGAGAGGGAGACGAATGGAAGACGGCATTTAAAACGAAGAATGGACTTTACGAATGGGTCGTGATGCCATTCGGCCTCACTAATGCCCAGAGCACTTTCATGAGATTGATGAACGAGGTTCTTAAACCTTTCTTGGGGAAGTTTGTTGTCGTGTACTTAGACGATATTTTAATCTACAGTCGATCCTTAGAGGAGCATCTTGAACACTTGCGGCACGTGTTTGAAACTCTAAGGAAACAGAAACTTTATGGAAAGCGGGAAAAGTGTACTTTTCTAGTCGAGAGTCTTGTCTTTCTCGGCTATGTCATTTCTAAAGAAGGAGTTTCGGTGGATCAAGAGAAAATCGCGGCAATCAAGTCTTGGCCGACACCAAAAACTATCACGGAGGTACGATCATTTCATGGCCTTGCTTCTTTTTACCTACGATTCATACGGGACTTTAGTACCATCTCCAGTCCGATCACGGAGTGTCTTAAAAAAGGTACATTTGCATGGAATGAGGCTGCCCAAAAAGCTTTTGAAAAATTAAAAGAAAACTTATGTGAAACACCGATTTTAACGTTACCCGATTTTTCACAACCATTTGAGGTGGAATGCGACGCTAGTGGAGTTGGAATCGGAGCAGTACTTATTCAAGGAGGTCGGCCCATCGCCTACTTTTCAGAAAAGTTAAGTGGTGCTCGAGTTAATTATTGTACTTACGACAAAGAGTTCTATGCTATCGTGAGAGCGCTAGATCATTGGAGTCACTATTTACGTTCGAAACATTTCGTGTTACATTCGGATCATGAGTCGTTAAAATACATTAACGGGCAAAACAAGCTAAGTCCAAGACATGCAAAATGGGTGGAGTTTTTTCAATCTTTTCACTTTTCATCCAAGTACAAAGACGGTAAGAGTAATATAGTGGTGGATGCACTATCAAGACGGTATGCCTTACTTTCTATTCTAGACGTTCGTTTGTTGGGGTTCGAGACTTTGAAAAATCATTACATTGACGATTTGGATTTCGGAGAAATTTTTACCCGTTGTAAAACAGGTCCGTACGAAGAATTTATTTTACAGGATGGCTTTCTTTTCAAAGGTAATAAACTATGTGTGCCGAAGCATACGATTCGGGAATTACTAGTTCGGGAGGCGCACGGAGGAGGACTAGCCGGTCATTTCGGTTCGGCTAAAACCGTAGAAGTTCTAAAGGAGCATTTCTTTTGGCCAAAGATGTATGGTGACGTAAGCACGATCGTGAGTAAATGCGTCACTTGTCACATGATGAAAAGTTCGTTCAAGCCAAGTACATACATGCCGTTGCCAATACCTTTGCGACCGTGGGAAGATGTCTCGATGGATTTTATTGTTGCTTTACCTCGTACTCAACGGGGTAAAGACTCGATCATGGTTGTCGTCGACCGTTTTTCAAAAATGGCTCACTTTCTAGCATGTCACAAAACCGATGATGCAAGCAATGTGGCAGACTTATATTTCCGAGAAGTAGTTCGTTTACACGGAGTTCGAAAAACTATCGTGTCAGATCGAGATTCTAAATTCCTGAGTTACTTTTGGAATACTTTATGGAGAAAGGTGGGAACTAAACTTCTATTTAGTACTTCACATCACCCACAAACCGACGGACAAACCGAAGTGACTAATCGAACCTTAGGAGCATTGTTGCGAGGATTGGTGAATAAAACACAAAATGATTGGGACGTTAAACTTGCACATGCGGAATTCGCATACAACCGATCACCCGGTTTCGCCACGGCCCATTCACCTTTTGAAGTAGTGTACGGACTAAATCCACACATGCCATTGGATTTGATTCCCTTGCCGAGCGACGAATTGGTTCACAAAGACGCAAAGTCAAAACTCAAGTCAATGATGAAGTTACATGAAAAGGTACGAGATCGAATTAAAGAAGTAAATGGAATTTACAAACGGAAGTCGAACAAAAATAAAAAGTCGAGACTATTTGATTTTGGTGACTTAGTTTGGATACATTTGAGGAAAGAACGATTCCCAAGCAAACGCAAGAACAAATTAATGCCGAGAGCCGAAGGTCCGTACAAAATTGTGGGAAAAGTGAACGACAACGCTTACAAAGTAGAACTTCCGGGCGAATACAGAGTACACGCAACTTTCAACGTAGGCGATCTCTCGCCTTACCTTGATGACGATGGCATTACGGAATTGAGGTCAATTCCTTTCAAAGAGGGAGGAAATGATACGATATCAACTATCCCAATCGAAGAGAAGTCAATAAAAATCGACATCAACGATGATACAAAGTTGCACTCCCATGCATCATCATACTTGGGCGAGAAAAACACGCGAATTGGAGTTACGTTATTAATCGGAACCGGAGTTACGTAAGCATGGCGATGAAATTAACGTTGGACTCGGAATCGGTCCAAATTATGGAGATTCGGCCGATTTGGCCCAAGATGCATGAAGATTTTATATCATATCTTGTCCAAGATCTTGAAGATCTCCTCCCCCACACCTTTGGAAAATTCGGCCGAAGCATGCTCCCCTTGGTGAAGATTTTCTTCAAGCTTTTCTTCATGTCAAGTCATCAATAATAAGTCCAAGATCTTGAAGATCTCCTCCCCCACACCCTTGAAGTTTCGGCCGAAGCATGCTAGGAAGAAGACCTGTATTTTCATTTTTTTTTCTTGTTTTTTATTTCCTTATTTTTGTATACTACTATATATAGTAGTTCACATTGTTGTTGTATGCATCTTGAAAGTTATAAACATTGTATTTCTCTTGAAATATACGTTGAACGAGTTCAACAAAACTTTGGTTATTATTTCGACGCGTCTCGAATTATAACTTGATCAATTCTCAATAGGTCTTGAGTAGAGATTATCTTTATCGAGTTATAGGTCTAATTCGATAAAACACATTCAATCCCATACACTGCCCTACCTCACGGCCGAAACCATCTAAATTCGGCCACCACCTTTTATTTTTGTTGATACTTTGATACTTGTAAAACCGTGATAATCTTCCGTTGTATTTTATACGTTTTACGTACACTTATATACGTAATTCGTATCAGAGTCTGAGGATTTCCTCCCGGCAGTTTGGGACACTTGGCGTTACTATATTGAGGGGCCCCTGTTTTATGCGATTTTTCGTAAGTTGGACGCCCTTAAGCCCGTTTTTTGCGCTATGAGGAAGAGGAAAGGGGATTTGGCATTGAATGTTGCTGCTGCTACTTCATTCCTCTCTTCTTCTCAGAGTATTCTCAGGGACCATCCCATGGACGACTGGGTTTTATTGTTGGAGAGATGTTGTCGGTGTGTTTTCTCAGTTGTCGTGGCTCAGGAACAGTCTTCACTCAGGTATCGGGCCAAGTTGGCCTAGCTTAAGGATGGGGACCAGTGTACTGCCTTCTTCGTGTGGCGGATTGCTTCTAGGTGAGTCTGATCTCGTATCTATAGACTTAATGTGGAGGATGGTACTGAATTGACTGACCCTGATCTTATTAAGAATGAGGTTTTCGGGTTCTATGAGAGGCTGTTGGGCTACTCTAATCGAATTATGCCTTTATATTTCACTCAGGTTAGGCCTTTTATTTCGGCTTCTCTTTCGCCTGATGTTGCGGTTCACATGGTTAGACCTGTTACTGCTGATGAGGTTCAGTCTGTGTTCTTTGAGTTTGATAAGGACAAGACCCTAGGCCCTGATGGTTTTAATGCTGCTTTTTACCGTCGGGCTTGGCCGATTGTGGGGGGTGAGATTTCGTTTGCTATTATGCATTTCTTTGATACGGGAAAGTTTGTCAGGCAGATCAATTCTACAATCATTTCTCTTGTTCCAAAACTAGCAATACCTATGAGCATGTCGGATTTTAGACCAATCTCTTACTGCAACTTATTATATAAGGCTATTTCGAAAATTATTGTTCACCGTATGAGTGATAGCCTGGATGCCTTGATTGACCCGGCTCAGACTGCTTTCATTCCTGGGAGAAGTATTAGTGATAATATCTTTCTTGCTCAGGAACTTCTTCATGGTTATGGGCAGAGGGGGATGCCTAGATGGTGTGTGTTTAAAGTTGACCTTATGAAAGCTTATGACACTCATGAGTGGGATTTTGTGCTGATTGCTCTGCAATGTATGAGTTTCCATCAGTCGTTCATCGCCTGGATCAGGGAGTGCATCACCACTACTGCTTTTTCGGTATCCTTGAATGGTGATGCTGAGGGGATCTTTGGAGGTCATAGGGGGCTTTGGCAGGTAGACCCCATCTCTCTTTATCTCTTTGTTATTGTTATGGAGGTGCTTCATGGTATCATTGCTCGTGAGATTGCTCAGACCCCGGGGTTCAGGTACCACTGGAAGTGTGAGGCTATTCGTACTTTCATGCTCGCCTTCGCAGATGATCTCCTTCTTTTTTGTAATCCAGATGAGGTCTCTATTGATGTTCTTAAGAGGAGTATTGATATCTTTGATTCTCTTTCGGGGTTGCGCGCTAACCCTGGGAAGAGTAATTTTTCTCTCGGCGAGTTCTATGGATCAGGGGGCACAGGTTGAGCAGTTATCTGGGATTCAGATGGGCCAGCTCCCTGTGAGGTATTTGGGAGTCCCTTTGTCTTCATCGAAGCTCACGGTGGCTCAGTGCTCTCCTTTGATTGTTAGGATTGATGGTCGGCTGAGTGACTAGGCTTGTAGATCTCTGTCCGTGGCCGGTCGTTGCCAGCTTATTCGGTCTGTGTTATCTGCTATTAACATTTATTGGGCTAGTATTTTTATCCTGCCTAAGTGTGTGCTTGCCCTCATTGAGAAGTGTTTCAGGCGTTTTCTTTGGAAAGGTTCTCGTGACTCTAGGCATGCTAAAGTGGCATGGTCTAAGGTTTGCTTGCCTGTAGTGTGTGGTGGCCTTGGTATTAATCCGTTGAGGGTTCAGAACCAGGCACTTATGACCCGCCATATTTGGGCTCTCTTGGTTGGGTCTTCTTGTTCTGTTTAGGTTAGCTGAGTTCGTTCGTATAGAGTTCAACAGTGTTCTTTTTGGGATATTCCTATCTCTGCTGCGTCTCCTTGGTATTGGAAACAGCTGCTGAAGTTGCGTCCTCTTGTCATGGGGGAGTTTCAGTATTCTGTTGGTGATGGATCTTCCTTCCTTTTATGGTCGGATCCTTGGCACCATATGGGGTTGATTAGGCATTCTGTGCCTAGGGCGCCTCTTTGGACCGGCATTGATGTGCATGCCTGTCTTAGCTCTGTTATTTCTGATGGTCATTGGGTTTGGCCGGTGGTTGATCGTTCTGAGTTTCAGCAGGTTGTTTCTGCCCTCCCTCCCATTAATGGAGGCCAGGATCACATTTCCTGGAGACCACATAGCCCAGGTTCCTATTCTTCCTTGTCCGCTCTTCGGTTCCTTAGTGCGTATCCTCCTTCTGTTCCGTGGGCCCCCATCCTTCTTGGCCCCGGGAAGATTCCTAGGCACTCTTTCATCTTATGGTTGGCTATTCAGGAGCGTCTGTCAACTATGGATAAGCCTTGGCTGCAGCATGTAGATGGTATTTGTGTCATTTGTGGGATGGTGATCGAGTCTCATTCTCACTTATTCTTCATGTGCCCTTACTCTAGTAGGTGTATCTCTATTGCTAGGAGGGAGGTAAAATTTTGCTGGCCTCACGCTGAGTGGATTTCATGTATTCTTTGGGCGGATATGAGGTGGAGAGGTAAGCATGTGGTTAATGTGGCATACCATATCTTTCTAGCTGCATTGGTCTACTTAATCTGGCAGGAGCGAAATGAGATGAGATTTGGTCAGAGGCGTCGAGATCCTCACACAGTTACTTTTCAGGGGATTGGTCTTGTTCGTGACATCATCTCTCAGCGTTGGCCGCCTCACTCCTTATCTGCGGTCGCTGTTAGGCGTATTTGGAGGGTTGCTTGGTAGTCGGTTCCATTGTAACTCTTTTATTATTTTTTTGTTTCGTGCTGTTGGTGCACCTTCTGTAATGGTTGCTGGGTACTGGCCTGCCTTGTTGGCCAATCTTATTTATTTAATGCAATTGACTTTTCCCAAAAAAAAAATTGAGGGGGAGCAAACTCAACTAGTCATCACAACATTGTTTGTCTTCAAGGATGCTGCACACCAAGCTCAGAGCAAAAGATCAAAGCCGAGGTTTATTTGGAAGAGAGAGCTTCATGGTTATCTTCAGCGTTACTTAAAGAAATCAGTGTCCACTAATCTAGACTACCTGTATTTAGGGGGATATTGTTGGAACACAGAAATACAAGTAGTTTACTAGATTAGATATCCCACCCCCGAGACACTTGTATAGTCTTGGGGTTGGGGGGATTAAGAACATGCTTGTATGTCTATAAATACCTCTACTAGACTCACTAGTAGAGTGTGTGTTCATTAATAAAGTTTACATTTCCACACCACCCTCTCTTACTCTCTCTAGTCTCTCTCTCTACACCACCATGGGTGTGTCCGGCTGCCACTCCGGCCGACCACCCATGGTGGTGTACAAAGAGAGAGAGAGAGACTAGAGAGAGTAAGAGAAAGTGGTGTGGAAATGTAAACTTTATTAATGAACACACACTCTACTAGTGAGACTAGTAGAGGTATTTATAGTCATACCAGCATGTTATTATTCCCCCCGAGACTATACAAGTGTCTCGGTGGTGGGATATCTAATCTAGTAAACTACTTGTATTTCTGTGTTCCAACAATCTCCCCCTAAATACAGGTAATCTAGACTCAGTTGTTCCAATAATATCACGTCTACTTTATCAATATTAGTTAGATAAAGTGGGTGTGGACACTTTAGTTTAGAGAGAGAAACGAGAGAAAAAATGAAAGTCTCGCATTGATAGAAAGAGAAACACACACCTCATAACCTATGAGGTAGGGTGTATTTATACACATACAATACCCAAGCATACTATCGCAACTATACAAGTGTTGCGATAGTTATATGCTGTCGCAAGTCACACAATGTTACACAACATACCATAGACTATAACAAAAGATAAATAGAAGTCCCTGCACTAATGATTTGCACTTTTCGTTTTCCAACAATCTCCCCCTAAGGGTAGATCATGCAGGTCTTCTATTTCTGGGCATCTTGTAGACTTCAGCTTCGGTATCCAATGCATTTCTCCATGAATTTTCAGATACCTCTTCCAAGTTTTGAACAAACAATCCAACCCGAATATTTTGATCATCAACATCTTCGGTAGTCATCACTTGGAGTTCCTGAGTCAACACTTCTCTGATTTTTCCTAAAACCCATGTCAATGTACCTGAGCTGAACTTCTCAAGTTCATCCGATTTCATCAATCTTCTCATCCCAGATTCATTCACATAAATGATACCAAGTTCGAACTTTGGATCATTAAAGAACGACCATGGTTTGTATTTTTCAATGTCGGGGAGTGTAATCATGGGATGTGAGAGATTAACCTTCTTTTGAAAGCTTTCAATTCCCATTTGAAGGTCTTCGACATGTGCAATAGCCATTTGAGACCTCATAAAGATCTTCAACGAGTCTTTAATATCGTCTTCATTTGCTAGGTCGTATTTGCAGCATATTTTTGAGTGATACTTGTCTTTAATGTCTTGAGGATGAAGGTTATGGTAGTCAGCTTCTGAAAACACGTAATCAAGATTGTCATCTCTTCTTACCATGAAGTTGATGAAGCCGTCAGTTCTGAATTTTTCTGAGAGGACATAAAGATATTAAACAATCCGATGGCTAGAGTAAACTTCGTGACGAGGAGCAGCTGGTCTTTGTCTGTTGATGAAGAAATTCTATGCTACCTCATTTATCCTGGTTATTCCCATATATGTTTCCAGCTTGAACTCATCTTGTCTGATCTCAAAGATGATGAACTTCTCAATATGAATGCCTTCTTCCAAGAACCCTTCATTGCGTTCCTCAAACATTAGACTTCTGGAGATTGAAGGACGATACTTGTCATGTCCAGAGACCAGGTAGTGCAGATCATAATTTTCATATGTTGACGATTCAGGAAATTTGAGTAGAGGATGTGTTGGTAACGGGATTTCAAATCTGATGGTTATCCTGACCAGTTCATGATCATAAATATCTCTTATACGAGCGTCCATCAGTGTCTTTTCATAAAATTCAACCGTTACATCACTTAAGAATTCCATAGTCGACTTTTCCGTAATAGCTTCTTCACTTCCATTCATCGAATCATCACCACCCACAACTTTAGAAGAGAAAGTGTGTTTGTTGTGTCTTGATCTCTTGGAACGTCTCTCCCCCTCAGGATTATCCGGGTTAGGGTCATCCTGATGACATTTACAAGAGCCATCATTACAAGGTTGTTCCAAAGAGAAGACTCGAGCATTTGGCTGTCCTATTTTGGCAATTAATAGTTTGTTCATTTCTATCATTATTTCCGGAGATGCAGATATCTTTTGTGATCCTGATTTTGAGTCTTGTGATTCGATGAGTGAATAATAGAGGATGAATTTTTCTTTCTGGAGCTGAGGTTTTTCCACGAGTCTGTTCAAATTTTTCTTTCTGGAGCTGAAGTTTTTCCACGAGTCTGTTCAACATCATTTGTTTGAGTGATCGAATCTAAATTCATTATCTACAGAAACGTTAGCAGTTACTTCAGCTTGTCTTTTTCTTCGTCGTTCTTTATCAAGAAGTTGCTCATTGAAAGCCTCAGTTAACCATTCCCCTGTATTATTTAGATAACCTTCAGTGATAAAATATGTAGGTTGATCTAGATGTGACGTGAATGCTGTTGTTGATGATTGTGAAGTTGTATTATTTGTTTGAGCAATTAGTGGGGTTGATGTTGTATTAACTGTTGTGGTTTTTATTGTTGTTGATGTTGTAGTTGTTGTTGCTTGTGTTGTTGTTGTTGTTGTTGGTACAAATGGGATGCATTCGGTGGTAACGGGATGAGTGAGCTGGTGTAGCTCAGTGGACCTAGACCTACTAGTGTTATTCTTCATCTTCGTCCTAGTCTCCTGTCTATGTGTGTCATCTTCGTCCCCTTTATCATTCCCATCATCATCACTAGTCCTAGTCTCCTTACTATCCTTATTCTCCTTAGAAGGTGTTAGGTCACCATGATATAACAACACATGTATAGAAATGAGATATAGATGAGAGGTGGATGATTACTTCAATATAAAAGATAAATGGACAAAGGTTTAGTAATATTATGAAATAACCAACAATAATAATGTATGTTACATGTTCTATTTATAGGGAAGGAAGCTAGGGCAACACACCCTCTTCCTTCCTTTCATACGAATTGGGCCCAAGACATAGGCTCATGAGCTTACTTCATAAGCCTACTAATTTAAACTAACATATTATAACTAAGCAACCTATTACATAATTAAATGACCGACCCTTGATAAATAAAATGTAATCCTAACAATCTCCCCCGAAGGGTTGGTCATCAAAGGTTGCTTGACGTCTTCTTTGCTTCTTTGGTTTTGACGTCTTTCGTTTCTTTGTTCTTTGTTCTTGTTATGTGTGATATGATAATGATGTGGTCTGCCTTTCATCAACGTCTTTGTCACTGGTGTCTTTATGTCTTTTCCACCATGGTCATACTTCTTTTGACTTTGATCTTTGTACTTCAGGTGATTCTCATTCTTTAGCTTTGATCTTTGACTTTTGAACTTTGAATGACTTTTTGATGTTTGTATGAGCATGTTGAGATGGAATGTCGTTGATGATAATGGTGGTGGTAATGGTCTCAGCTGGAACACCGGTTCTCCATGTGTACCTGCATGAAAACAGTTAACAATAAATTTTCCAGCACTTACAGGTTCGGACTTCGAGATCTTTATCAGCATAGTGTGAAAACTTTCTCTAATCCTTACAAAGGATGTTCCTGAACCGGATACCCCCGAGAGGGCTTACACAGATATACCGAAGTATATCAACGATTCAGGGTGAGGCGCTGAAGTATACCGAAGTATCACTCCACGACTGTAGACCATTTGAAACCACCGCGAACACTAAGCGTAACCCACAAGGGATTACCGAAGTGACCTGCTGTCAGGGCTGTTTGATGTTGACCCTGGCACGAATTTCCATTCAATCACTGAGAATTACATTTGTAAATCCTCTCATAAATGTTCTTGGCAGATTGCTATGATCTGCGTAGGACTCTTAAGTTTACATCTTGTATTCTTAATGTTGAATAGCAAGTGTAGAAAAGTTTAAGTGTTCCTAAGAGATCTTTTGATGAATCTTGTGGCTCTAGACTCGATTAGTGCATTTTGATTTTAATCGTCGGAGGCATGGAGCAGAATGACCCCTTTTCAATATCAACACATCTCAGAGTGAGTGGTCGATAGATTATGCAGGGTTCTCCGTGAGAAATGAAACAAGTACCTTTTAAGGGATAGTTGAGTGGCTAGAAGGTTAAGTGCAGTGCGTCACTAGGTCCATGGCGACTTGTCTTCAATACCAGTGTCATCTTTGTGACACACAGTAACATAATGATTGAACCTGGTTTCTGCCCTAGGTAGAACTTTTGGAGGGCTATTTCTTTCCACCCTTTTCTTTACTTTTCTTTTTAATTATTCAACTCCTTCTTTCTCCTTTCATTTCTTTACTCCTTTTTTTTTCAATCATTCCTAAGGACTTCTAGTAATAAACTATTGGTGTTTTCCTTGGGTAGATCCCTCTGACTCTGGCGGATCATAGGACATGAAACCTAAACTTAATCACCTTATAACTCCATGACTATCCCAGGTTGTTTCACATTCGATCACATGCCATAAAATCTTTTTGTAAAATCTCTCAAAGTGTTTATGATTATAAAACACATTTTGTTAACACTTTGAGAGTTTTGCATTTTCAGAAATACTCCCCCTTCACATGTGCTCATATGTTGTTAAGATAAATTTGCACATGTTGGGTAGAGTACGCACTTTTTGAATTGATCGACTTTCAGTGAACAAGACCGATTCGAGACACGCTTACATCACTAGTTAGACTAGCTTGAAGTTATTACCCAGCCTGGTCAAGTCCACAGAAAGTTTTTCGAAATGGTACACTCTACTTAGACATGTCCTGATGGACAAGTCCATTCGATTACTAACATTTGAACTCCGTCAATTCATGGGTCAAATCTGAGTCGAGCTCATACGAGATTCCACATATGTTACCATATTTTAATCACACTTTATTTTTCTCCCCCTCAAAAATAGTATATTGATGTTGTTTTTGGAAAACGTTTGATTGAAATATGCATTTTTGAGGTTTGCGGGAAGAATCTTAATGTGAACTTTTTCGTTTAGAACAAAGATATTTCAAGAACCCCCCCTCAACAATTGAATTAACTTTTTGAGGTTTTAATTACGAGAGGGAATACTTGTTCTTTTGAGCAGAATTATGAAAAACATTTGAAATTTGATTAATTCTACTCAAAAGTAAGAAGCTTTCGCTCCTTATATTAGGATTGAGGCACTGAAGCGTACCTCAGGGTCCTTTCTTTACAAAGAATGGGTTGTGCACTGTTATATGTACACAAGCCATAACGTTACAAATCAATCAAAAGAACAATAAACTCACAAATGGTCAACAGCTACTCAGGTCTTTGGAATGTCAACACCTGGAAACTAGGTCGTCCTCCAATATAGCTCTCCAAGCGTCTAATTTGGTCCTGTCATTTCAACCTTTCCTCGATCTTCTTTATAAAGTTGCGAACCTCCCTCATATCTTGTGAATTCCACCTTTGACTCCTTCCGAGCTTTATATCTCTCAATCTATCATTCAATCCATCTCATACCGTCTTCAGCGTATTATCACCAAACTTATGAATTTCGTCGAATGTCATGAAGTTGATACAACCATGTGCACTTATGTAGGAACCGAAGGCAGGATCGTGCTTCAGCTGGTACAGAGACGCTTCATTATTGCCCGTATAGTGAAATTGCGGTCTTGTTAGATTGAGTTTTCTCTGGTAGCTTTCAACACCCAACTGGAGATCTTCAACTCTTTTTTGAATGATTAGACGTCTGATGAATATAAGAAGAGAAGTAATGAAATGATACTGCAGTTCCCGTGAATAACTTTGCATTCTCCCTTGAACCTTTTCAAGATACATATCCTCAATGTCGTTCAAATGCAAGTCAGGAAAGTCTGATTCACAAAATGTAATCTTCTTCATATAAGTGTAGTCAAACTTTGATGTATAATCAATGGACATGATGGCGACAATTCTTGACGTATTTTTGACATTTTCTCCGGGCTTTGCTCTGTTGCGATAGTAAAGCTGACGATGGCAAGGCCAGTGGTGAATCCCAAGTAGTACATCTTTGTCGTATGGGACTACCTTGTCACTGAATATATCAACTGTCGTTTCTTCAATTGCAGGGTGATCGTATCTTGCAGCAGGAATTCTGTAAGTCAGGGAAGATGCGTATTTACGTGCAGAAGTCTCGTGCCCATGTTGAAGATATTCCAGGTCGGTGTTTTAGAAGAATCTGAAGGGAATCCTTGGTTGTTGAGGTTTACCCACCATTGTTAAAGGTTTGGTCCAATCTGTGAAGTATGGTCCATCATCCTTCCCTCATGTGTAGGTAACATTGTGTTCAGGATTGAGCCAATCGATGTTGTTGGACATTGCTAGTACAATGTTTTCCAAGTGATATTCCAGTTCGGCTGCGCTCCCGGATCGTTCTTTTAGAAGATCAAAAGCATCGTTCTTGATCCATCTTAGCTCCTTCTTTGTCATCTTCTTAATCCGAAACTCTTTCTTGATAGCTTGGGTGAATTCCACGGTGCGTCCAGGTAAAGGTTCTTCATCTTCAGGTAGAGGAGGTTGAGCGTTAGTCATTTCATCAAACCATTCGAACTCGGGGGTGTTGTCGTTTTCTAACCATTAGACAACCTTCTTCTTTTTCTCTTTACCCTTTTTCATAGGTTTAGAGGCTGATGATGGACCAGGTCGGGATTCATGAACTCTTGATGCAGGCGGTTCCTATTCCTGTAAATCATCACCGGTGTAGAAAAACGGTTCATTATCTTTAGGTGCTGATTCTGACGCCTTAAGTTCACTGGGAGTTGTTGATGTTGTTGAAGGCTTGACTGGTTCCTGATGTGACGACGAAGCACCACCGATTGGTTTTCGTTTCTTTGACTGTGAGTTGG
The DNA here is from genome assembly GCA_033398695.1 of Orobanche coerulescens. Lineage (NCBI taxonomy): Eukaryota > Viridiplantae > Streptophyta > Magnoliopsida > Lamiales > Orobanchaceae > Orobanche > Orobanche coerulescens. Next base: position 143,884,561 of record CM065803.1, read on the forward strand.
GATCGGGGTCTTCATCTTCCCTTGGCCTTTTCTGAGTAGCAACTTGTTATTTACATGAGGTCTTGATGAGATTTGCAGCAACAGCATCCAGGATGTCTTGTTCTTCAGGAGTTAAAGTATTAGGGCCAGTTAAGCGATCATATGTCTAAAGCATTAGTTCCTATAACGTGAGGTCTTGTGGCGGAGTAGGAACCGTGTTAAGCTTTAGAGGTGTTGATGAGATCACCTCATTGACAATTTGTCTTATAATTGGCTTGAGTCGACTTCTCAACGGCTTCAGATATTCTTTCAACTCCTTGAGTACAGTCTCTGTGAAGTTTTCTTCCAAAAATTTGTTGGTGTAGTTCTATGATAGAATCAAGATCTTCGAACAAGTATTCGTCTACTTTTTGCTTTGTTGATTTAAGTTCTTGAACCTGATCAGCTAAGACGGTGACCAAGTTGGTTAAAGTTTCGATTTGGTCCAGAAGCTTCTTTTCTTTCTACATCCGAGTTTCTTTCACGGCTTTCTTGACCTTTGATGATGCTTGTGAGATCAGCGGGTTAACTGGCTTCTTGATTGGCTTGTGTGTTGATGTTGTTTGTGTTGGTGGTGGTGATAAGTGTGTTGATGATTCATGAATAGGAGATTCTTCATTTGGAGATGATGCTGGAGGGGAAACTGGAGGTGTATCATGAGGAACTGAAGGGGAATGTGGAGGTGAATTTGGAGGCGTCTGAATAAGATTATCAGTATTAAACTTTTCTTCGTCTACATTCTTTTCGACCTCTTCATCTTGTTGTTTTTTAACTTTTTATCCTCTTATTCTTTCGCCTTCCTTCCCAACTCCATTTCGATTTTGGTTCTCTCAACATCTTCATCAGTGACAAGTAAATTCTCTTCCATGTTGACATCATCATCATTCCCATGCTCAGTCTCATCCTTCTCAACAGATTCCTTCATTATAATATTCCCTTCAGCGTCCTTTTCTTCTTCGTTATCAGGTTGATTAACCGGATCCGAAATAGGTGTGATGACTGTGTACCCAACCCCACCGGGTTGATTAACCGTATCAGGTTGGGTAATGCTGCTCATACCCTTTTCCTTATGAGGTTGAAGAACCGGACTTGGAGGTGGTTGAGGGAAATCTCTGCTTATCTTCGTGATCTTGATTATTTTATAAAGTTCACTTTCTTTTTCAGTGCGGGTTTTGACTGCGACCTCTTTAAGCTTTCTTTTATCCACCAACTTAGACTGATTGTGTTCATCTTCAACTTCATCATCACCAAAATCTGTGTTGATCTCCTTAATCAACAATGTCTTTCTCCTCTCTTCGTCTTCCTTCAAGGTATCCATACTCATCTTAATATCTAACTCAGTTACCGCATCATTAGTTCCTGCTTCTTCTCTATGAACCACTTCTTCCTCATCTGATTCGGTTTCAGATTCATCGGAGGATTCATGTGATGGTTCAGGAGTCGGTTCATCTTTTAGCAAGGTTACTTGTACCTTTCTCTTTTTGACCTTGGGAGGAGCAGGCTTTGGTTGCTTTGTAGTGCTTCCTATACTGTCTGTTTTCCCTCCTCTCTTATTCTGTGTTTACACTTTAGAAGATGGTTCAGTGTCTTCCTCTGTGAAACCAACCTTTCCTTTGATAAAAGCTGCATTGTATCGACGATAATTTGCAGTTTTCATGATCTCTTCATCAAGAAAATAGTCGGGAAGCCTTTTGCCCTGTTTCTTTGTACTGGTTCTGACAGTTTTCACCAAGTCAATCTTGTAATCATCTTTAACGCTCTGTTTGTCTTCATTAGGATCATGAAGACGACTTAGAAACTCAGGTTGTTTTCCACATAAATTTGCAATAATCAACTTAGTGAAGCGCACGAATGGAGTCTTGGTCATGCCTCGTTTGGAATGGATCTGATAGACCATATCTTTCATTATTTGTTGAGCAAAGTCAATCACCTTCATGCTGACGACACCCCATAAAGTTTTCAGATGTTGTAGTCGGGGATGCTCATGTCCACTTTGTCTTCCAGCAACAGAACGAATGACGATCAGATAGAAAGTCCTCCAAGGTTGTGGTAAGAACTTCACATCGAACTTGGAGTGTTTGGTCAATGGTGTGTCAGCTTGTACATCATATCCCAAGTCAATGATGAAGTTCATGATTTCAAGTTCATAGAGTATGGGAGCATAAGCATGCTTAGGTTTTGACAGAAGAAGGGCAGTACGTAGTAACTCTAAATCAATAGTGTACTCTTGTCTATCCAATGTTACAGTGAAAGAATTGTCGTACAGATTGACCTTTGCTGTGTGCCAGAACTGATGGATGTAGAAAGTTGGAACAGAAGCAGATTTGGTGAGCATATTCTTGCAAGGATGAACAAGAAGAATGTCTTTGACAATTCGGCATGATTCTTCAGGAATTCTGAGATCGTTGAAATGAACCCTTGCATTATTCCTACCAATGGCTACCTTGTAGTCTGTTGGGACTATGTCGTTTAGAGTGAGTCGGGGAAGTGGTTGTGCAGGAGCTTTCACATTTTGTTCAGCCATTGTATTCTGAAATGAACAATCATAAAACAAACATCTAGAAATGTTTAAGCATTAGCACATTGAGTTAGTTTGGTTCACTAATTTTATTCGTTTAATGAATACTAAGGTTGTTTGGATGTAGAATTAAGTGTGACTTGACCTATCTTGAAGTTTATGTGTCCAAAAGTTATGATTTAAGTCCTAAAAGACCATGAATTGATCATATGATATGGCTAGTTAGAAACTTTGACCATTTTGTGTTATTTAGAAACTTTAGTTAGTTCGAAACTTTTGTTATTTAGAAACTTCGATCTAGTTCGAAACTTTTGTTATTTAGAAACTATGAGCTAGTTCGAAACTTTTGATATTTAGAAACTTGGAGTTATTTCGAAACTTTTGTTAGTTCGAAAAATTTGAGCTAGTTCGAAAGTTTTTCACTAGTTCGAAAAATTTGAGCTAGCTCGAAATTTTCTTGCTAGTTCGAAACTTTTGAGCTAGTTCGAAGTTCTCAAGCTACTTCGAAATTTATTATACAAGAAATTTCGAACAAACTTTGATGTACTTAGTTCGAAAAACTGGTGAATTCCAAAATTCTAGACCTGTGATTACAAGCAAAAACCAAGAGTTACAAACTAAACTAAAGACCTTAAATATCGTTTCTAATAACACTTAATGCAAACAAACTCATCAGATAGCTAGTTCGAAATTTTAAGAACACAAAAAAATTTCTAACAATCTACCACACTGATTCTGACCATGTTAAATCGATTCCAAAACATCCCAAATTTGAACATGACATATCTGAACATTATCCATGATCCCCTAACACAAACACACTTAGTTCGAAATTATCAAGAACACCCCTAAATCGAATACCACTCAAATCGAATGATTGTTACAATTAACTTTGGTCAAGTGATCTTTGATTGATTATTAACAAAACCTACTAACTTAATTAGACTCAAACACACCCAATCAAAAATACCCAATTCGACCATAAACCCTAATTATCTAAATCCAATCAATCGTGTTTCTGGGAACAATTAAAGCATTGGAACATGATTAAAACTTGTTAAAGATCATTTCCCACCAATAACATTAACCATAAACCCTCCGAATCTTAAACCCCCAATTCGTGATAAACCCTAAACCTTAGGATCCAAAAATTGGAAAATCTACCTGTTGAATTGTAAAACGATTAAAAACCATTTCTTATATTAAACCAAAGATTACAAAAACACTTACGGATTAAAGATTCAAAGCATGGATTTGTAAAATGAATGTGGATCGTCGATTTAGGTGGTTGAGGAGTAATAACTTTTGCATGTGCAGTTAATGTGGTGGTTTTTTGTTTTTAGTAAAAATTTTGATCTTTCAATCTTTGTCACTTTTAGTCCCTTGACTGCAAGTTTTGCACCATTAGTCCTTTAACTCATGAAATTTTGGCACAACTAACTTTGCCGAAAAACATTTTCAATACTCCCCCTCAACTTAGGATGTAAGAAATATTTTGAGATCGAGGAGGGTATCACAAGGATATTTTTACCAACATTTAAACAAACAACATCTTTTTGGAAATATGCAAGTACAAGTTTTAAAATGAATTTTTAAAGTGAATTAGAGTCTCCCCCTCAACACTTGTTCGGAAAAATTGTTAATTTGTTTAAATGAACAAAGTGTTGACGAAAATTTTGTACTTGCATTTTTTTTGGTAAGATAAAAAAATGAAAATCTTTTTGTTGTTTTTGATAAGATATTTACAAAATATTTTGGTGTTTGACTTTTCTTAGTTGTTTTTAAGAAAGTTTTTCAAATCATCTGGAGTCAAACACCTCATACCAATTTGGTGAACTAGTTCAGCAAACCTTGAAGGAGGTAGTGCTTTAGTGAATAAGTCTGCCAATTGGTATTGAGTACCCACAAAATATAATTCAATTGTACCCTTGTCGACATGATCCTTGATGAAATGGTAACGGAGAGCAATGTGCTTGGACTTGGAATGATGAATGGTGTTGCATGAGATTGCTATGGCACTCTTTGAGTCCCAGTATATCGGGATCTTGTCAAACACATAGCCATAGTCCATGAGTTGAGTTCTCATCCAAATGACTTGAGCACAGCAAGCAGATATGGCTACATATTCAACTTCAGTTGAAGATAACGATGTGCAATCCTGCTTCTTTGACTGCCAAGATACTAGCCTGTCTCCAAGAAACTGTACAACACCAGAAGTACTTTTGCGTGTATCTAAACACCCTGCATGGTCACCCTACAATTGATGATGATGACGTCAGGCACGTCAGTCAGGTTGATTGAATCGGGCACTAGCAACCTATCAACACAAAACACGTAAGAGCCCTCAGAGAGCACCGGTGGGGTGTCAGCCGAAGAGCCTCCGACGCTCAAGTCAGTAAGCAATTTTATATTGAATAAAGTTGAAATAAATGAATTAAATATAATAAATAATAGAGCAGTTGATGATGTTGGTGGTATTGGATGGTCAGGTACGTCCGATGAGTGATGGAGGTAAGGCGGTGGTTCAGAGCGCCGGAGATCGGTGATATTTGACGGTCAGGTACGTCCGGCTAGTGAAGGAGATAAGGCGGTGGTTGAGAGCGCAGGAGGATGATAGAGAATTATTAGAGAGCGTAAGTTAAGTAGATAATGACTTAGAATTCAATGAATCGATTGGGTCGGTTGTCTTGTCATTATATAGGACAGCTTGGGATCCTTATTCCCTTATTCGTCCGTCACGTTGATTCGCTTGTCTGGCACATGCCCGTTGATTCGCTTTGTCTGTCACATGCCCATTGATTCGCTTTGTCTGTCACATACCTGTTGATTCGCTTTGTGTGTCACATGCCCGTTGTTGACCTCCTTGGCCCTCAACTCTATTCGTCCGTTACTTCAGCATGCTTTTTTGACTTTTGACTGGCTCAAAAGTCATTTTATCTGACTATTCGAATACGCGTGGGTGACGTGGCGAACCCCTGGATCCGGGTTGGTTTGCGGATCTTTCCAACTCAGGGGCCCAACAAATTTTATCTTAGACAAAGTGTCTAGTCAATTGGGTTTGTTGGGCTGGTTGGAAAGACTTTGTTGGGCTTGGGCTGGATTGACAAAATTTGTCCACTACAGTTTGTCCCCCACTCTCTAATTAGAATTTTTCTAATTGGAGAGTTAATGAGGTCAAGTAATCGAGATTATCAGTGTTGCGTTCGAGTCAACATTTGGGTCCAATATGCCCGTTCGTTGGAGTTTGTTTGTTTAAACATATGTGGCATTGTCCATAGCGAATTTTCGTTTTTTTAGACAATAAATCGAAAAAAGAAAAAAAAAAGTGGAAAAGTTGTTCTTGACACGCGGCTTCTAATAAATCTCTACGAGTAGGCTTTGTCATCTGATCACTCAAATAAAACTGTTTGGATCGGCTGATTCATCTTTTGAATTCTTGGAGAAAGTGGACCAATAGTTATATATAAAACTGCATCCGATGTATTGCATAACAAGTGACTTGGCCGAGTGGCGCGGACAACCGCTGCTGGCTTCATCAACCCGCGTTCGAGTCCTTGCTTCAGCAAAATATTTTTGCTGATTTTGGCACAAGGCACAACCCGTGGGGTCTGATTGTGGCGGGCCGAATCCGGGTGACCCGTTATGTCCGAATAACCCGCAGATCCAGTTGGTTGTAGCAGAAGCAGCTCTTGTCCGATTGATCCGAAAGTGACCCGTAGTCAGGCTGTCCGATCGACCCGTTCTGTCCGATTGATCCAATTGCAACCAGTCATGACCCGCGTCCGATTGAAGGTAGCCGTGACCCACATCCGATTGATCCGCCGTGTCCGATTGGATCAAGCTCGTGTCAGATTGAAGTTAACCGTGACCCACGTCCGATTATGCCGTGCGATTGGATCTAGTTCGCAAGCGATCCGGCTGTCTGATTGGTCATGCATCCAGTCAATTGATCCGGAAGCGACTCAATTTGAATACATGTGTCTGATTGGATGACGTGCATGAGTCTGATTGAAATTGGTCTATCTACTTGAATACATGTGGCCAATCTAGTCTGTCTGGTTGATTGTTCGACGCCTATTTAATTGGTGTCAGGTGGATAGGTCCGTCCAATCCATCCATTCGTTCATAATCGGACTGTGTCCGTTATATTAGAGTTCGATTGTTTGTTTTGATCGGTCTGATCCGATCAACTAAGTCCGGGTGCTTGTCTGTCTTAGACTATCTATCCAGACAGTGTGCGCTCAAAATATATTAGTACGTGATTTAAATGAGATAAGATAGATCCGGCACGCATTTTATAATGTCCGGTACGTGTTTCGAGAAGGACTCTCATATAAGAGTTTGATGAAGCATGTGTTCATTTCTCACTTTGATACTTCATTACATACTTTGAGGGTTGCGAGCTTGGAAGCAAGGAGCAAGATGCAAGGTCTTTGTCAGGTCAGTTCTTCGAGTGTTCTTCATATTGTTTGAATGTTCTTCAAATGTTCTTCATGTGTTCTTCACATTCTTGATTGCTCTTCATATTGTTTGATCATTTCGAAGTTTTATGATTCACCAAATTATGTGTTTGTGTTTGATTGCTCTTAATCAAATAGGAGGTTGGTTTCCTTTGTTTAACCCCGTAGAGGCTTTATAGTGTAAGAGACCGATGGTCTCGTATGGCTTCTTCCACGTAGGTAGTATAGCCTTGTTATGTCCGGTCGACCCATAAGATGTGTTTCGGTTGTCTTCTTGTTGACTTGTTTATGATGGGTTTGTTGGTTTCATTTAATTGTGATGATTCTAACTAATGATATGTCTGGATGGTCATCCAAGTATTTTTGTCAACTTCTTTCGACTGACACCATCCGCCCCTCCTTCTTATTTTATCATTAGGTAACCTGTCAGTAGGACATCTAGTCATAATGTCTTTCTTCAACCGAACTCAGTTTAGCGGGTCTACTAGTGAGAGGGTCGGGGAGTCCGATGATAGAGATATTTGCGGCGAGGTGTTAACCGGCATACCATGTTATGATTTGAAAGGCTGGAAGGATAGTCAGGGTAGTTATACCTATACCTCCGGTATTGGTGTGGACTACGTTGGGCCGGTTAGAGATAGCCAACCTAAAAAATTGCTCTTGGGGAGGAACCCAAAGTCTGAGATCACCTTATAGCATCTCAAGAGTTTTCGCCAGAGCTACGACATCCCAAGACATGTCTGTCTGGTTGCTCCCTCTTACCTAGAGAGGGCTAATTGGATTTATCCAGGTTGGTTGGTGATGTACGAGCTTCCATTTGTGCTAGGTGCTCGGTGTCCGCTTCCCTGACTGGTGCTAGAAGCTTGCAAGTTCCATGTTATTGTGCCAAGTCAGTTGATGCCAAATGTCTGGCGTGTTTTGATGGCCATCCAGGCGTTCACTGAGGCAAGGAAGTTAGCTTTTCTTATGAGGACGTCCTGGTTGCCTACAGCCTTAAGGCGCATAAGAGCGACTACGGTCGATACCAGTTTTTGGGTTGTTCAAAGATGCCTTTGATTCTTGGCCTCAAGGATTGTGATAATAGGTGGAAGGAACGATACTTTCTTGTTCCTTTTGATGTGTTGGGAGTGCCGACTGATCACGGCATTCCGCAAGCATGGTCATTGCCGTGAGTGCACGATTTTGTGAGTTAAAATATCTAGTCTCATTTATATGCTTCTATTTGTCTGATTGATTCATTCCTTTATCCCTTGTGCAGAGTGCTTAAATAGAAGGAATCCTATACTTTCCAAGGCTACTCAGGAGAAGATTGCCTGGTTCTTTAGATTCTCTGAAGAGGATTGTGATTATCGCAACATTCTATCTGTGCAGAGTGTTTCGACCAGTTCTTTTCTTATAGGTATTGTCGGTCTACATGTTTGTGTAGTTATTTTAGTTGATTTGGATATATCTTGGCTAACATGTTCCGATTGTCTTATTGATAGGCGAAAATATGTCCGACGTTTTTCTCCCCCCACTAGCCGGCAAGAATGCCATGGAACTATATCGCCAGCGCCGCAAGAAAAAGATGGCTGCTGGCACAAGTGATGAAGGCCCCAAAGGGATTGAAGAGGTTATTCCTCTTCCTACTCCCCCGGATCGTGTGCTGAAGAAAAAGCGTGATGGTGTATTTGACCTGACAGACTTGTCCGATTATGTCACTTTGTCATTTCTTTCTTCTGCTGCTGCTCATTCTGAATTTGCTCCTTATGTCAGGGAGGTTGAAAAGTTGTTATTTGACGAAGACAATGATCAACTCGAGGCCATGGGGGATGATTCCTTTGGTGCTGCTAGTTTAGAAGGTGTCTTCATGGTAAGTGTGTCTATTTAGATACCACATCTTCACCAAAAAATTATTGTGCAACTAATGTCTTGATTTGATCTTTGTATATTGTAGGTTCTTCAGAAGATTATTTTCACGAAAAAGAGGATAAAAGAGTTGGGTGAGCAGGTTGTTGGGCTCCGATCCGAGAAAAGCCAACTGCGAAATGAACTAAGGGAAGTCAAGTCCCTTCATGAGAAAGCCGGATGGGATATTGCCGATTTGAAGGCCAAGCTGTTTGCTCGGGATCAGGATGCCCAGCATGCCGCTACCGACTACGCCGCTCTTGAAAAGAAGGCAAAAATATTAGAAGATCGGATGACCGACATGTGTCTTGAAGCGGAAGTCAGAATCCAAGGCATGTTAGTTGAGGAGTATGAGAGTTGTCCCGCGGGAACATGGGATGTCTCGAGATACAAAGCTGAATATGAAGAGTTCAAGCAAATGCAGGCTGAGGACGCTGAGCAGGTGGGTCAGGATGGAGACTCCGTCCCTCTTCCTAAAGATTGATCTTTGCGCCATTATTATTTGTTGTTTGTTGTCCTTATCCATGACTGTGGTTTTATTTTTCATGTAGTTTTTGTCTTCTCATAGCTCAAGTCTAAGTCTATTTGTAAGGCTTTAGACTTTGACTGATATCTATGATTGAAGCTTTTTATCTTCTTACGATTGTCTTGGTTGTCTTATACTTCATGTATGATGAGTTATCGACGGGTTGGCCCGCTTATTTGCTGGGTTTTCAACTTGTATAAACATCTTCCGCCTATTTTTAGGGGCGTTGCTTTGATGGGATGCGCTCCGTAGAGCTGCCTACATACCCTATTTCAGGGATCAAGCCCAGATGTAGTTCTGAGAAGGACCTGCGTAGAAGTGTTAGACATAATATGATTGCAGTGCTGGTCTCGTAAGACCGATAATATATTTGAAATCATGAAAAAGTTTTAAGCGTGATACAGTTTCAGATGGTTGGCATTCCAGCTATTGCTTATGTCTCGTCCGTCTGGTCTCTGTAGCTTGTAAGCTGCACTTCCGACCACCTTGGTGATCAAGTACGGTCCTTCCCAGGTTGGGGCCAACTTGCCGGATCCAGCTTCCTTCATATTCTGAAAAACTCGTCTGAGCATCCAGTCTCCTTGTTTAAACGTACGAGTGCGCACATTTTTGTTGTAATATTTGGCGACACTTTGTTGGTAGGCTGCCATCCTGATTCTTGCATTATCTCTCTTTTCATCAAGTGTTTCGAGTTCGTGGCACATATACCTCCAATTTTGATCGTCTGTTGTGAGTTCGTGCCTTGCAGTAGGTACTTCGCTTTCTATCGGAATGACAGCTTCCATCCCGTAAGCCAGGGAGAATGGAGTTTCTCCCGTCGATGTCCTGGCTGTAGTTCGATATGACCAAAGGACTCCGGGAAGTTCATCTGCCCATTTTCCCTTGGCTTTTTCTAGTCTCCTCTTTAAAGTGTTGATGATCGTCTTGTTAGATGACTCTGCCTGTCCATTGGCTTGCGGGTACCTTGGAGTTGAGAAGCTTAATTTGATGTTCCAGAATTGGCAAGAGTCCTGGAATGCAGTGCTTATAAATTGCGAGCCGTTGTCTGTCACGATTTCTTTAGGTACTCCATATCGACATATTACGTTCTTCCATATGAAGCCTTTCACTTCCCTGTCTTGGACTTGATGGAATGATTCTGCTTCAATCCATTTGCTGAAGTAGTCAGTTACCGCTAACATGTACAGCTTTTGTCCAGGTGCTGTAGGTAGCTTTCCTACTATATCCATTCCCCATTTCATGAATGGCCATGGTGACGTGATCGCGGTCATTTTTTCTGGATGAAGAAGAGACACCTGGGCAAAGCGTTGGCACTTGTCACATTTTCTCGCGTAGTCTGCCGAATCAGTCCTCATTGTAGGCCAGTAATACCCACTTGTCAGAGCTTTGTGAGCCAAACTTCTTCCGCCTGAGTGGTTTCCACATTCCCCCTCGTGTAGCTCCGCTAGGACGTATTTTGCTTCTGCAGGGTTAACACATCTCAAGTATGGACCAGAATAAGAACGTTTGTAAAGTTTACCTCGGATGATGGAGAATTGGGCTGATTGAGCTTTGACTCAACGTGCTTCATTCCTATCATCGGGAGTATATCTTGTTCTAGATATTCCATCAGTGGGGTCATCCAGGTCCGATTGCTTGATATGTCTGAAACTTGTTCTTCTGCGTCTTTCCAAACTGCCGTCCACTGAAGGTAGATAATAGGGATTGTTTTTGGATCCGTCGTCTGGGTTGATGACCCCAAGTTAGCTAGTGCATCCGCATGGCTGTTCTATCCTCTCGGTATTTGGCTGATGGAGAACTCCTCAAAATGTGCCTGTAGTTCTTTGGTTTTCTGGAGGTAGGCGATCATCTTGTTGTCCCGAGCCTGGTAGTTACCTTGCATCTGGTTGACTACTAGCTGGGAGTCACTGTAGACATTGATTCGTTTCACCCCCATCTCTTTAGCTAAGGCAAGTCCGGCTATCATGGCCTCGTATTCTGCCTCGTTGTTGGTTGCTTTGAAGCCACATCTGACTGCCTGTTCAATCGTGTCTCCATGCGGTGAAACCAGGACAACTCCGAGTCCACTTCCTTTCGAGTTGCTTGACCCGTCCACACTTAGCTTCCAAGTTCCAGTTGTCTCTCCTTCAGTCATGCAGCACAATTCCTTTTCGGCCTGCAGTTGGAGGTTAGGCGTATAATCTACAAGGAAGTCGGCTAATACCTAAGATTTTAGCGAGGTCTGTGGCCTGTAAGTGATGTCATATTCGCTTAACTCCACTGACCATTTGGCCAGTCTTCCAGATAGCTCTGGTTTGTGCAGTATGGTTTTCAGCAGAAAGGTGGTAAGAACCACTATTGGGTGGCACTGGAAGTATGGCCTTAACTTTCTTGCAGCGTGAACGAGTGCCAATGCTAGTTTTTCCAGCTGTCCGTACCTGGTTTTTGCATCTAAAAGAGACTTACTTACATAATAAATAGGATTTTGTTTACCTTGGTCCTCTCGGACTAGGACTGTACTGACGGTTGTCTCGGAGACGGCTAAGTAGACAAACAATACTTCATTGTCCTTTGGCTTGGCCAACAGCGGGGGGCTAGTCAGGTACTGTTTGAGTTGTTGCAGATCTTCCTCGCACGAATTTGTCCATTCAAATGTTTTTGACTTCCTCAGTGTGTTGAAGAAGGGTTGGCACCTCAAAAGATTATCTGAGGTGGTTGATATGGTCTTCGGCATGCAATGACTTGACGAACATGTCGTCAATGTAGACTTCCATTGTTTTCCCAATGAAGTTGTTGAACATTCTATTGACTAGGCGTTGGTAAGTTGCCCCTGCATTCTTAAGCCCAAAGGGCATCGCTTTGTAACATAAAATGCCCAGGTTGGTCATGAAGGCAGTCTTTTCTTGTTCGTCTGGATGCATCAGGATCTGGTCGTAGCTAGAGTAGGCGTCCATGAAGCTGAGAAGTTCATGTCTGGCAGTCGCATCTACTAGCATATCTATGTGAGGCAATGTAAATGAGTCCTTGGGGCACGTCTTGTTTAAGTCGGTGAAGTCTATGCAGACCCGCCATTTCCCATTCTTCTTTTTTACCACCACCACATTTGCTAGCCATTCTGGGTAACAGACCTCACGGATCAGACCACTATCAAGAAGTTTTTGTATTTCTTCATTGATCACTTTATTTCTTTTGGGAGCGAACTTTCTCCTTTTTTGTCTTATGGGAGGGTAATCCGGGTCGACCTGCAACCTGTGAACAATAATATTTGGATTAATTCCAGTCATATCTGCATGAGACCAAGCGAAGCAATTGTAATGGTCAGTGAGAAATTGAATAATCTTCTCTCTGAGGTCGGGGTCTAATTGCACCCCGATCCGGACTTTGTGGTCTGGAAACTCCGTATTAATGGCGACTTCATCTAGCTCCACCATGTCGGGTTCGTCCACATGGACCGGCGAGCTCGGTTGATGGTTAGACGATCCCTCCTCCTGTAATTGCTATAAAGAAGCTTGCTTGGCTTTCATCATCGTCTGGTAGCAGGCCCTCGAATCCTTCTGGTCTCCCTTTAGCTCTTTCACCCCCCACTTGGTCGGAAATTTGAGTACTTGGTGGTAGCGGATGGGACTGCCTTCATATCGTGTATCCATGGTCGGCCCAAGATGACGTTATAGGCAGACGGAGAATCCACCACCAGGAATCGACTGCATAGATTGACACCTTCAGCATAGACAGGAAACTCGATTTCACCGATCGTGCTTTTTTGTTCTCCACTGAAGCCGATGAGGACAGTGGCCTTTCTGATGATCTTGGATTAATCAATTGTCATTTACCTGAGAGCAGACAAAAACAAGATATTGGCAGAACTGCCATTGTCAATCAACACACGTTTGGTTAAACAATTTGCAATAAATAAGGAAATAACTAAAGCATCATGATGAGGATTTAGTAGTCTCGTTGATTCAGATGTGGTGAAGCTGATGGTTTGTGCCAGCTGGATAGCTGCTTTTCTTCCGGTCTTGATTGATTCTGTTCCCATTCATCCGGCCTCTCTGGTATGTCTCTTGGCCGTTAGGTGAGTGACTCCACTAACTTCGGAGCCACCTGTGATTACATTTACTGTCCGCTCATGGGTCGGTGGTTTAGGTGGACTGATCTCTCTCTGAGTATCGCGTCTGTCCAGATTTTGCTGGTAAGTCTGCTTGCCCTTGTCAGTCAAGAGGTCTGTCAGGTATCCCTTCCTTAGTAGGTGGGATACTTCCAACTTCAGAGTAATGCATTCGTCCGTTCGGTGCCCGTGGTCGGCATGAAACTCGCACCACTTCGAGCTGTCTCTTTGGTTGGCTGGCGATCTCATTTTTCTGGCCATTTGACTTTGCCCCCGAGTCCTTTGAGAGTTTCCACAGCTTCGGCTGGTGAGATGGATAGGTTATATTCTAGAACCTTAGCTTTTTCACACGGTCGTATTTCTAGCATTTGTCTGTATTCCCTTCTAAGATATTCTTGTCGCCGAGGGAGTGGGTAAGGTTCAACTCTCTTGTCATTTGTTCTTCGCTCCATTCGAGTGTCTCTTCTCAAGCTCCTTTGCAAAAATGATCGATGATGATTGTACTGGTCTTCCTCCCATTTAATCTGCGCCCATGCCTTAGTGAGGACGTCCTCCATAGTTTGACAAGGATACTTGGTGAGTTCCTTGTAGAGATCCAAATCAGGGAGGAGTCCTTTCCTGAAGGCAGTGACGGCTGTTTGGGTATTGCAGTTAGTTATGGACACTTTCTCCCTATTGAAACGCCCGATATAGTCCCTGAGGGACTCTCCACGTCGCTGTACTATCGCATACAGGTCCTCTGAGATCTTCTCCAGCTTCCTGCTGGTAGCATATTGTTGGATGAAAATATTTGTTAGTTGGGCAAAGCTCGAGATGGAGTAATTAGGTAGATTTGTGTACCACTGGAGGGCCGGTCCTGTCAGACTAGAACCGAACCCCTTACACATGCAAGCCTGCCGCAATTCTCGTGGAATGGCAGCGGTGAACATCCCTTGTTTGTATTGCGCAATATGGTCGCTGGGGTCGGTTGTCCCATCAAACATCTGCATGGTTGGGAAGTTAAACTTGTTGGGCATCTCCACTAATGCTATCTCATTAACAAAAGGTGAGTCGGCATAACAGTTCTCTGAGCTCTTGTGTATCGGCGCTGGAACACCCGGAATTCTCTGAATGAGGGCCTCCATCTCGGCCAACTTACGGGCCAGGTCTGCTTTCTTGATTGTGTAGGAAGTTGATATAGGAGGATGAGTTGGCTCGTAGGTGATTTCAAGATTCTCGCTTCGGGCGCAGGAAGCCCCAAGTTCGATCCTTGGTGCCCCTGCCTAGCCAGATCCAGTTGTGGCGTCGTTGGCGCCGGTTGCAGTGGTGATTGCATCACCCATCTGTCCTCCAGTAGCCTTCTATTTTGTCATAATAAGTGGTTCGGGAGTTTGTGATATGTTCACCTGCAAGGAAGGTCACACGGCCTGTGTTAGATTGTGCGATAGAAATATTAGAATTCTTTACCAACGAGGTCGGGTTCGGCGTTTGTTGCTCAGATCTTCCGCCAGGAGGGGTTACGATGTCATCATCAAGACATATCATTAGGTTGACTGGAACCCTGAAGCGAGAGGTCAACTCGGTCTGCCTTTTGGATGCCGCTGCCTCAAGGCAGACAAGTAGATCAGCATTTTCCTTCTCCAGCTTTAGCCTATTCTCTCGCTCTTGGTTTATCTACTCGGTCAGAGCGGCAATCTGGGTACTGAGATCCAATTGGGCTGTCGGGTCGGACAAAATCATCGAAGCGGATCCATCAGACATGGCTGGTAGTAAAGACTCTATAGTATGATTGTTGATTAACTCGATTGCTAGGGCCCCACGGTGGGCGCCAAATTGTAGGGGTGATTCCTATAATTGATGATGATGACGTCAGGCACGTCAGTCAGGTTGATTGAATCGGGCACTAGCAACCTGTCAACACAAAACACGTAAGAGCCCTCAGAGAGAATCGGTGGGGTGTCAGCCGAAGAGCCTCCGACGCTCAAGTCAGTAAGCAATTTTATATTGAATAAAGTTGAAATAAACGAATTAAATATAATATATAATAGAGCAGTTGATGATGTTGGTGGTATTGGACGGTCAGGTACGTCCGATGAGTGATGGAGGTAAGATGGTGGTTGAGAGCGCCGGAGATCGGTGATATTAGATGGTCAGGTACGTACGGCTAGTGAAGGAGATAAGGCGGTGGTTGAGAGCGCAGGAGGATGACCGAGAATTATTAGAGAGCGTAAGTTAAGTAGAGAATGACTTAGAATTTAATGAATCGATTGGGTCGGTTGTCTTGTCATTATATAGGACAACTTGGGATCCTTATTCCCTTATTCGTCCGTCACGTTGATTCGCTTGTGTGGCACATGCCCGTTGATTCGCTTTGTCTGTCACATGCCCGTTGATTCGCTTTGTCTGTCACATGCATGTTGATTCGCTTTATCTGTCACATGCCCATTGTTGACCTTCTTGGCCCTCAACTCTATTCGTTCATTACTTTAGCATGCTTTTTTTTTTTTACTTTTGACTGGCTTAAAAGTCATTTTATTTGACCATTCGAATATGCGTGGGTGACGTGGCGAACCCCTGGATCCGGGTTGGTTTGCGGATCTTTCCAAGTCAGGGGCCCAACGAATTTTATCTTAGACAAAGTGTCTAGTCAATTGGGTTTGTTGGGCTGGTTGGAAAGACTTTGTTGGGCTTGGGCTGGATTGACAAAATTTGTCCACTACAACACCACCAGAAGTACTTTTGCGTGTATCTAAACACCCTGCATGGTCAGCATCTGAAAAAGCTATAAGTTCAAAACCAGAATCCTTCAGATACCAGATCCCCAAGTTAATGGTCCCCTTTACGTATCGAAGGATTCTTTTAGCCTCAGAGAGGTGTCTTTCAGTTGGGTTTGACTGATAGCAGGATCATATATAAACAGCAAATACTATATCTATGATACCCGGTTGTAATTCATTCATTATCATTCAGTAATTATCATTCAGTAATTGTCACTCAGTAATTTTCACTCATTAATAATCATTCATCATTCACGTTCATTCATTGTATTCATCGTTGGCGTATTTTTAGCCGGGTATCGATTACGATCGTCATTCGCCTCCATTTGAGTATCGAGACGAGAGTATTATCATTATCATCGTGATTGGTAGTCTTGTGTTGGAAGTATCATCTATGGAATGTGTTCGACTTGTTTACATTCACATACATATGGTATGTCGGATCATTCATCAATCGTAGCGAGAAAACGGAGTTGTCGGATTTTTGTCAGTTCCAGCAGCGAGTTACGGCCATAACTAATCAGGCATTACGGCCGTAACATGCATTCCTTGGTTTAGGGATGTTTTGGACGAAGGTGAGTTACGGCCATAAGGATAGGCAGATACGGCCGTAACATGCGTTCGTTGTTTTCAGGGCAGTTCGGACAGATAGGACTTACGACCGTAAGGGTTGCAGCATACGGCCGTAAGTTGAGGCAGGTACGGCCGTAAGGCTTCGCCGGTTACGGTCGTACGTTTCGAGCAGGGTGCCCAGGTAGTTTCTACGAGGGCTTCATACGCCTGTAAGTTTTGCCGAGTACGGTCGTATCAATTGAGTTACGCCCGTAAGGCAGGTGCGGGTACGGCTGTATGACTGTCGGCAGATTCTGGACGAAGCCGAGTTACGGCCGTACGAGATGGCTGGTTACGGCTGTAAGGCCGTTGACTTGGGAATGTTACGGCCATAAGTTGGCCGAGTTACGGCCGTAACAATGGCAGTACTTAAGTACCTGGACGGGTTTTTGAGGTCATTTTTATCTTTTCTCCACTTGAGTTCCGAGAGAGAAGTTCTTGGGAGAGTTTTTCTTCATCACATCACTTTGGTAGGAGTGTTATAAACATATATCTTGGATTGGGAAGCTTGGATAGTCGATTTAACATGATTTCACCGGATCGAAGTGTTTGGATCTTCAAAGGTAAATTCTTAAACATCTTGGATTTCGATTTTGAGTTGGGATATGATGTTTTGGATGTGATAATCATGATATATGAAGTGATATACTTGTGATTATGAATTGTTAAGGATTATCATCGGATTATTTGGGTTTATTCAAGAACACTTTGATTATTGACTTGGATTTGGGGGTTTTCTCGATTAGATGTTTTTGTAATCTCGAATTGGGAATTCATTTTGGACTATTGATTGTATTGAAGATGTTTTGTTGGGTTGAAACACTCTTTGGAGGTTTTATATGGATATAATTGAGGTTGATTGTAACCAATCGAAGATTGGTTACAACGTGTTTATTATAATGTCCCAATGAACTTGGATTTGTCATATCGATGTTTGGAGTTAGTTATAATCGTACTTGATACGTATATTGAACGGATTATGGGTAATTGTGTTATTCAAGGATGTTCGAGCAAACGACATCTCATTGTAGGACGTTTGTTTGAGGAAGGACATTCTTCACCGGTGTTGAGTAAAGTTAATTCTTACTCGGTTAAAAGGATACTCATTCCTTTCCTTGTTGTTCATTCATAATCATAACCCATTCATAATGTATTAACCGTATTGAGACTTGTAATTGTCAAATAATCATTTCATTCACGAGGAACGGCGGTTCCAAATCATTTCAATGATCTACCATTCATTTCATTATTATCTCATCTCGGTGAGTCATTCTTAACCCTTGTCGGATTGTTATTCATTATGTTCATTGGTTCCTTTTGCTCGTGTGACCTTCTGGGTTCATATTGCGTGGCCGGGTAGGGATGTGTGGAATTTTTAGTCGGGCACACGATAGTCATGTGTTGGGTTCACCGACACATTAGACTGTGCACACTGTAATGTACCTCCGTGAGACTAATTAGGTACAAGGGCGGGTGTGTCCGGACACTCGTCTTGTGCACGTGCACATTCCATTACGGGCGTACTATGATGCTCCTCTTCATCTTAAATTCATAACTAAGGGATATTTCATGATTTTGTTTATTCAACTCTTGAGGATTGTTGTTCTGTGTAACTGACCCCATTGGGGGATATTGTTTTCAGGTCATGGCAAGGCAAAAGCACGGGAAGAGAACGTTGACGGCGAGGAGTCCCAGTGATACTAGTAGGGGGCCCAATCCTTTCAGTCATTCTTGTTTTCTTCATTTTTATTTCCGCTGCAAATTCCGTTTGGGATGTTTATTTATTCAGGGTTGTGTATTTTATCTTCATATAAAACATACAAGTATTCTGTGTTTTCCTGGTGTATTGTACTTAAGTTCCTCATCGGAGTAACTGATAATATAATGTGGTTCCGTACTACAGTTATATTATGTAATACATTAATTGTCATTCGCCTGGTGGGTCCCAGTCGGGGTTCCACGACATTGTAATAGCCGCCTAGTTTGGGGTGTTACAGAGTTGGTATCAGAGCGTGGTTTTTAATTCTACCTTCCGAGTCATGTCTCATTGAAATCATCATTCACCAGACTAGTATCATTGGACTTTCGCGTCGCGTGTGACCTGTGCAAATGCCAAACTCCTCAGACCAAGAACTGTAAGATTTCTGACGCCATGGTATAATTTCTGGCAATAAGAATCATTCATTCATCATTCATCAGTTAACAATCCTCAAACATCATTTTCATTTTGATCATGTTGATCATGTTAACTCATTAATCACTCAGTTCATTTCATTACTCAGTTGTCGATCTTGAGGATCGTATCATTAATCTTGTTAACTTGTCCAAGATAATCATTTCAAGAGTTTCATCAGACAATCATGTCACCTCAGTTAATCATTCATATAATCATTATATCAGAGTGCGTATGCTCGCTATTATCATCTCATAACGTAATCATAATGTGATATTCATGCGAGATCTATAATTATCATGTGACTTTCCTACTTCAGTATGGATAGAGCGGTCAGAGGACGCAGGGGAAGAGGATGCGGTACGGGCCGAAACCCGGGAACTCGTGTGAATACACGCGCTAATGCAAGGAATAATTCTAATTCATCGAGCAGTGATGCTGCCACTCATTCACCTGGACGTAATTATTCACTATCAGGGAGTCGTACCCGGGACACATCTCAGTCAGAAGGTGTTCGGGTTGATCCACCTGCTTTTATGCAGGGCATGATGGCCCAAATGACTCAGATGGCACAACTAATGGAGACGATGCATAACTCAACTACTCAAAATCAACAGGCTCCTCCGCCGCCACCTCAGAGGCAAGAGAGGGGTGTGAGCAGTATCATTGGCGACATCTCTCGCCAGAGACCACCTACCTTCGAGGGCTCATCTGAGCCGGCGGATATCATTCACTGGCTTGAGCATTTCAAGAAACTGTTTGCTATGGTGTACTGTCCTGAGGGACACAAAGTTTCAGTTGCGGATTACTATATGGGTAAGAGCGCTCACTCTTGGTGGTTATCTTTGAAACCCACCGACGGATCTTGTACTTGGGATCAATTCAAGACTCTCATCATGGAGAGGTATTATTCGGACCCACTCAGGGAGGCCAAGTTATCAGAATTACTCATTCCTGACCTCTCAGCAGACGATGATGTTCTCGCCATCGCCGAGAAATTTCAGGAACTTCTTCCTTTCGCCTCATCTATTATTCACTCTGAGGCGGACAAGATCAAGTATTTCAGCAAGAGGTTGAAACCTCGTATGCGGATGCAGTTGCTTAATCACAGTTGCACAACCCTAGCCGAATTTATCGAGAAAGCTCTTACTTATGAGCTTACTGCGAAAGAAATTGCTAAGAATCAAACTTCATCTTCTGGCAAGAAGTCTAAGAGCCGTAACCAGTCTGAAGGCAGTCAGGCAACCTTTAAGAAGCCTCGTGCGGGCTCTACTTTTTCGGGGCGACCTCTTGCGGCGCCTAAACCTACGAAATCTCAGTCCCGAGCGGCCAGTTCGGCCATCACCTATTTCAACTGTGAAGAACAGGGTCATGTCAGCACCAAGTGTCCGAGGCAGACTATCACATGCGGCATAAGGCCCATTTTTGCCGAAGAGACTCCAAACCTACTCCGGCGTCATCTCAGGCCCCGAAGCAGTCAGCTGTTCATAATCAGGCCACTCAGTCCGCATTGTTTAAAACGATGGGAGCAAACAAAGGCAGAGCTCACAGTTATCAGGCAGGAGCATCAGGTATTGGGGCTTTCAAGCCTCGAATTTACGAGATGAAGAGAACCGAAGATCCGGAGGCCCAGATGATCTCAGGTACACTCGAAATTCTATCTCAACCCGTGTGTACACTTTTTGATACTGGTGCATCACATTCATTCATTTTCGAGTCTTGCTTGAGTAGACTTCATCTGGATAGTACTACTAGTTGTGAAGCTTATATCATTGGTCTACCCAACGGTAGAAGGATTATCGGGGATCGTGAGATTGAGAATTGTCCGATTCAGCTTAATGACCGTGTCTGGTTGGCGAACTTGATCGTGGTAGATTTACCGAGAGACGATGTTATTTTGGGTATCGATTGGATGGATCGTCACGATGCCATCATTAGTGTCCGTAAGCATATGATCACTATTGTTTCAGACAATGGAGTCGAGCGTGTATTTCAGGGAAGTAATCCCAGCTGTTCTGGTAAGATCATTAATATGATGAAAGCGGTGAAATTACTCAATCAAGGGAAATGATCAAGACCGAGAAATGATTAGTGATATTGGCGGATATTCCTGTAGTGAGAGAATATGCCGATGTTTTTCCAGACGAGTTACCTGGTTTGCCTGCACAGAGAGATGTGGAATTCACGATAGAGTTAGAGCCTGGTACGTGCCCATTATCTAAGGCACCGTATCGGATGGACTCGACCGAAATGCAGGAACTGAAGAATCAATTGGAGGATTTGATCGAGAAGGGTTATATCCGACCAAGTGCGTCCCCGTGGGGAGCACCTGTGTTATTTGTCAAGAAGAAGGATAGTTCTTTTCGTTTCTGTATTGATTACCGAGAGTTGAACAGGGTGACGATCAAGAATAAATATCATCTACCCCATATTGATGATCACTTAGATCAACTTCAGGGAGCTTCAGTATTTTCCAAGATCGATTTAAGATCTCGTTATCATCAGTTGCAAATTCGAGAGTCGGATATCGCTAGGACGACATTTCGAACACGCTATGGTCATTATGAGTATGTGATAATGCCGTTTGGGTTGACTAATGCACCTGCGGTATTCATGGAATTATTGAATCGAGTTTTCATCAACTATTTGGATCAGTTCGTGGTTGTCTTCATTGACGATATTTTGATTTATTCTCGTGACCAAGAGGAACACGAAGTTCACCTTCATCAGGTTCTTGACGTGTTAAGACGAGAGCAACTCTATGGAAAGTTTTCCAAATGTGAGTTCTAGATGTCCGAAGTGATGTTTCTCGGACATGTAATTTCATCAGACGGAGTTCGTGTCGACCCTCAGAAGACGGAGGCTATCCGAGATTGGCAACCTCCGAGGAATGTTAAGGAAATCCGAAGCTTTCTCGGATTAGCAGGATATTACCGGCGATTTGTGGAGGGGTTTTCTAAAATAGCTCAACCCATGAAGAACCTTTTGCGGAAGGATAAGAAATACATGTGGTCTGACGCGTGTCAGAAGAGTTTTGAGGAACTCAAGATCCGTTTAATTTCAGCACCTGTCCTTTCCTTACCACAAGGGACCGAAGGATTCGTGGTTTATAGTGCCGTGTCCGGACACGGTCTCGGAGTCATTGCCAATGATTCACGGCAACTGAGACCTTACGAGGTCAAGTACCCGACCCATGACATGGAGCTAGCAGCCGTGGTTTTCACGTTGAAGATTTGGCGTCATTACCTTAATGGCGTCACCTATTAGATTTTCACAGATCATAAGAGTTTGAAGTATATATTTACTCAGAAGGAGTTGAATATGGGACAGAGACGGTGGTTAGAACTGATTAAAGATTATGATATCGAGATACTATACCACCCGGGCAAGGCGAACGTTTTCGCTGATGCCTTGAGTCGTAAGTCCGTTCAGGAGCAAATGCTTGCTCGTTTAACAGTTCAGAAGGAGCTTCAATAGAAAATTCTGAGACCCGAGATCGAGGTCTGGTTACAGCGAGTGAATCAGGGTTCAGACCCATTTTTGTCGCGCATCTGAGAGGATGTGGCTCAGGGGAAAGCCCCTGGATTTTTGGTC
This sequence comes from Orobanche coerulescens, assembly GCA_033398695.1. NCBI lineage: Eukaryota > Viridiplantae > Streptophyta > Magnoliopsida > Lamiales > Orobanchaceae > Orobanche > Orobanche coerulescens. Next base: position 143,907,189 of record CM065803.1, read on the forward strand.
CACGAGGATAAAATTTTGCGATTTAAGAACCAATTATGCGTTCTGGCGAATGACGAGTTGAAAAACTCAATTTTGAGAGAAGCTCATGCTACCCCTTATTCCATTCATCCGGGGTCTAGCAAGATATACAAAGACTTGAAATAAAATTACTGGTGGAGTAATATGAAGCGAGAAGTCGTAGAATTTGTTTCGAGATGCTTAACCTGTTAGCAAGTCAAGATTGAACATCAGCGACCGGTGGGTATGCTGAAGCCACTGTTAGGAATATGCCCTCGAATGCCACTCAGGGGATGAGAGAGTAAGGGCATTGTACTTGTAATTATTGAATAAATAATAAAAAGGCAATATGATTCATTCACTGTTTATTGTATTTTAATTGCATTCTTGACTTGGTAAACGTTGAAGTGAAGTCTATGTAAATAAATCGAACATTCCATTCTCATTATGGGATAAGAGAAAATGCACTGGAAGTGTTTAAAGTTTATTTACATAAATTGTTCGCAAGTCAATAAACTTAAAATGGGCATTATGTTTTAATACGACTTGTATAACTGATGCTAGGACGTGTGCACGTCTTGATAGCATAGTTATAAGTATATTGGTGGGGCCAGTATACTCGAACATGACTCATACTCGATTCAGTCACACGGTATTCACTCTCGGAGAGTCGATGACGAATCGAAAGGTTGTGATAGTATACGTGGACCTTTGACTTGAGGGTTCAGTAGAAGATGTGCCTGTGACGTTTAGTTTGTCATTAGAGTAGTTAGGCTCATTTGCTTAATTGATGAGTCGACCTCGAAGTGCGGACTATACGGGCAGGTAGCAGTCTTTACTGTACGCCAAGAAAGGATTCTATCTCCTATTAGTGAGCAGGCGAATGTCCTATACGGTTAATGGCAAATAAGATCATAAGTCTTTGGCCAAAGCATTCTGATATAGTCGTATTAGATACACTATTATTCAGTCGGCCTTGATTTGCATTAACACATGTATATAGTCTAGTCAATAGTAGGGTTTGACTTTACCGTGACCCGAAGACTTGACCGGGACATCTGATAAAGGGTCTATACGTATATAGTATTCACGACATAATGGTTCTGGAATGATCCCTTCATTCGTTCTCAGTCGGGGTTTACAGTGCGGCCCGCTAGGCTGGCTAAGTGCTGCCCGCACTCATTGGTTCCTCCCAATGCCGGCTGAGACGGACCTACGGAGTCGCACATCAGGAGCGTTGACGGATAAATGTGAATTTATTATCTCTCTATTGATATTAGATATTGGATATCTAATTATGATTTATTAGATAAATCAAAATAGCGGTCTTATGAATTAAAATTAAGTTATCGGTAATTAATTTAATTCATAAATTATATTTCTTAGAGAAATATATTTGTATTTGATATTATTAATGAATTAGATTAATTCATTAATATAAATACATTAATGATTAAACGGAGTGTATTTAACGGAGTCGTTTGACGAACGTCCAGTACACGAGCCGAGTGGCTCGGCTCGTTTCTAGGAAACTTCATAAATGGGCTGCCCCTTCCCAACCTCACATGGAATTATTTCCAGCATGTGTGTTGTAGTTGTCTTGTTTTAGCCATCACGTGTTGAGATTCTTTCTCTCATATTATATCTACATGGTGAATTGTTTTGTGAATATATATATATATATATATATTATCACCTTCACATCAATAAGTGAGAGACTTGACAAACACATACATTCTTCTTGCTGGTTCTGGCCGAGAGCAAGAAGTGAGGAGGAGAGAATTTTTTTTAACATTTTCATCTTAGAGGTGATAAAAGTTAAGAAAAATTAGAGATATAAATTCCTACGGTAACTTCCTAGCCGTGTTCTTGGAGAACGGAGTTACGTCGAATTTTCCTGGCAACTTCCGACGCATGTGAAGTAGAGCCTTCGTATTTTCGGTGCTTGGAACGAAGGGATTTCGTGTTCGGGATGGGGTTCGTGAACGTCATCCATATTTACGAAGATTTATTTGAAAGGCTTCAAGGGTATGATTTTTATCTTCGTATTTATTTTTTTCGTATATACGTTACTTGATCGATCCTGTTTGGGATTCTTTTTTAATTTCCGCTGCGTATTTCGTTTTATTTTCGGAATCTCAACAGTGGTATCGGAGACAGGTCAATGTTTCCGTATATACGATTATTTGTGCATTTTGAATGCTTTTGGTTGATCATTATGATTTAGAATCATGTTTGGAATAATCTTAGATTTTAAATTGTTCGTCGTAGCATCACGTTTTTGGGAACGGGCGAAAAAAGAAAGCGAAGTGCCGGCGGTGGTCTGGCGGCCTGTTTACTGCCAGGTTGCCGAGCATGCTCGGCCATGATATCGGCCGAAGCTGCCGATAGCGGCCGATTCTGCCGATCGAGACTCGGCAGCCGCCAAGCATGGCTCGGTCGACCCTCGGGTTTTTGGCCCGATTTTGAATCGGGCAGCGGTCGGGCCTAAACCGGATTGTCAGGACTCGCTTTAAGTTTATATTTCGTTGTAATTATTTCCCAATAAATTTAAATTGTATTTTAATTTGACTAAATTAATATTTGGAATATTTTTAGTTAAGGGAAATAAATTAAACGAAAATATTATTTTGGCCGGATTACTTCGAACGAATTAAAATGACGATTATTAGTATCAATTGGATTAATACCATTAAAATTGAATAGATTAATTTTATATTGATTAGATTACTATATTAATCGATTATTTAATTTTAATGCCACTTTAAATTAATTAGATTAATATAGTAGAAACTGAATAGATTAATTTTATAGATTAATTGGATTAATTTATATTAAAATTAATTGTTTAATTTCATTGCCGTTACATGTTGTATGGAATCCTTATGTGATGGTGATATAGCTCGTGGACTTAGTTTTTGATTTGTTCGATTCGATTGGGTTGTAAAGGCCGTTTTGAGCCTATTTATATTTACTAGAAAAATTTGTATAGGATGCAATTTTTCAATGATTTAATTATTATTTTGGGTATGACGAAGACCGAAAACAACCGACCGAGAAGACAAAGAATCGAAGACTGTTTTTTTTATTTATTGGGTCATTCGCTTGGCCCAGTACTTATGATACGAATTCTCCGGGAGAGGCGGATACGTATCGGTCGGAGTGTTTGTAAGTGTATGATAGCGGAAGGCTTTTATGAATATGGTAATTCGAGTGTATGAATATGGATGAAATATCGGATAACAATAAAAATATCGAACAAGAAGACTTGAACGATCAAGAACAAGAGTTTATCGAATTAGACCTATAACTCGATAAGGTGATTTCTTCCCAAGACCTATTGAGAATCAATCGGATTAATACTCGAAAACGCGTCGAATAAAAATCAAGTTTTGGTAAAAATCATTTACCAATGATAGAAACACAAAGTGTATTCTTTCACATTCAACATTCATAATACCATATCTCTACAAATGATAATCAACTCCTACTTATAGGAGGTGAAGCCTTAGCCTAAGGAATCAAACAAAAAAAAGAAAATAATTCAAAGATTATAAAATCTTTGAATAATTCAAACAAATCAACATAAAATACAAACAAGGAACATAAAATCACAAAATATGGGAACACAATCCCTAAAATAAGTAAAGAAAGGAAAAGAAAAGACAAAAGACACAAAAATCAGCAATTAAAAAAAGTAGGCTGGGTGCCGGACACGGGCCGTGTCGCTTGACACGGCCGCGGCGCGCATCTGGCCGGCAGTGACTCGACCGTGTCCCACTGACACGGTCGCGGCGCGACAGGGACGTCCGACAGTGACTCGGCACGGGCGCGGCGCGACAAGGACGTTTGGCAGAACTCGACACGGGCGCGGCGCGACAAGGACCGACAGTGACTCGACCGTGCGGCGTGACAATGACGTTTGGCAGGACTCGATCGTGTCCTGGAACACGGTCGGGCGTCAGTGCAGTGGGTTCCGGTAGTTGTGGGCGAGTAGGACTCGACCGTGTCTCCTGGCACGGTCGGGTTCGGCTGACAGCGACCTTGGCTGTTCCGGACGAGCAAGACTCGACCGTTCCGGACGACACGGTCGAGTCCGGCCGGCAGTGCTCGGCATTTTCCGGCAGGCGTGACTTTTTCCGGCAGGCTGGATATTTTCCGGCCGGTTGGACATTTTCCGGCAGGTTGGACATTCTTTTTACGTCTTATGTCCGTTTTCTCGCCTAAAAATGTAGTCGCACGTGCACGGCGCGTTGTAAGGCCTTTAACGTCGATTCTTGCTTCGGTTTCTTTATTCAGACTATTCAATTCCGTATCATCCCCTCCCCCTTTAAAGGGAATTGTCCTCAATTCCGATCTTCCTTCGTCATCAAGATAATTAACTAAAGCTTCTAAGTACTTGATCTCGAAAATGTCCGCAGTACGTACATGGCCCAAAATATTGAGACGATAAGTAGTATGGGATCTCCGGGAATCACCAAACAAATAACTATCATTATTAATGAAATAATAATAATTATTATTCTGTGAGGCAAAATATTTATCATCGTGGTTGAATTCATTGGATGCAATTTCAAGAATCAAGAAAATTGCCTCGGAATCACCTTTCACATCAAAACATTGGGAAGGCTCGTCTTTAAGCTCGATATTATAAACAGGAACCACAGGGTAAATATAGCACCTTTCTTCATCTTTATCAAAAATAGGAGACACAGAATCAATTATGGGAAACACAGGATCAATTACGGACTCCTCTTCGTCAACTGGTTCTGCATCAAATACCGGTGGCCCTTCATAATCCGGTCCAATTTCCATGACACAAAAAGGCTCCTCACCATTAAAATAATTTGGTCCGTTTTGGTCAATTTGGCCAACACAACCAACTAGCCCATGATCAAAGTAGCAAGATCTAGGTTCATCAACTAGGGAGACACGGCTCAACTCACCTTCTTCGTTGAATTGCTCCGTTGAAAACTCTGTCTCGTCTACTTCATTGAAAATGACCATAGGGACATTGTCTTCATCGAAAAAATATTCTGCTGGGAATTCCTTGATGGAGGAAGACCTTAGATCGAATGCCGGTGGCGGGGCGTCTAAGGATTGGTGGTAAGATGGGGATTTGAACCTTCGATTGAAATATTTTTTAAATTTAAGCTAATCTTGGATTTTAGGCTTACGTTGTTGTGAACGGGACTGTTTCAATTTTTGCCACCAGACGGCGGCGCTACCGTGGAGGCGCCTTGCCACCAACGAAATGCGGCGGTTGATTGGGGCAGCCTTGAAGTCCGAGTGCTCCTCACAAACATGAAGCCAATCTATGCACACATCTGGATTACTATCTCCGTGAAATTCCGGTATGCTGCGGAATTTGGCCAAGAAATCAATATCGTTGGCATCGTCTCTGCGTCTTTCTTGCATACGTTGCTCCGGTAAGCCGTTTAGTGCGTGACGGAGTTTCATCAAGAAATCGAGATCGGAGAAATCCATAACAAGAATCAAGAGATAGTTCTTCACAAGAAATCGTTGAAGAAATCTTTGAATAAATCGCCCAAGGAGATGACCCTGGGCGCTCCGATACCACTTATGATACGCTCTGATACCACTTATGATACGAATTCTCCGGGAGAGGCGGATACGTATCGGTCGGAGTGTTTGTAAGTGTATGATAGCGGAAGGCTTTTATGAATATGGTAATTCGAGTGTATGAATATGGATGAAATATCGGATAACAATAAAAATATTGAACAAGAAGACTTGAACGATCAAGAACAAGAGTTTATCGAATTAGACCTATAACTCGATAAGGTGATTTCTTCCCAAGACCTATTGAGAATCAATCGGATTAATACTCGAAAAAGCGTCGAATAAAAATCAAGTTTTGGTCAAAATCATTTACCAATGATAGAAACACAAAGTGTATTCTTTCACATTCAACATTCATAATACCATATCTCTACAAATGATAATCAACTCCTACTTATAGGAGGTGAAGCCTTAGCCTAAGGAATCAAACAAAAAAAAGAAAATAATTCAAAGATTATAAAATCTTTGAATAATTCAAACAAATCAACATAAAATACAAACAAGGAACATAAAATCACAAAATATGGGAACACAATTCCTAAAATAAGTAAAGAAAGGAAAAGAGAAGACAAAACACACAAAAATCAGCAATTAAAAAAAGTAGGCTGGCTGCCGGACACGGGCCGTGTCGCTTGACACGGCCGCGGCGCGCATCTGGCCGGCAGTGACTCGACCGTGTCCCACTGACACGGTCGTGGCGCGATAGGGACGTCCGACAGCGACTCGTCCGACAGTGACTCGGCACAGGCGCGGCGCGACAAGGACGTTTGGCAGGACTCAACACGGGCGCGGCGCGACAAGGACCGGCAGTGACTCGACCGTGCGGCGTGACAATGACGTTTGGCAGGACTCGATCGTGTCCTGGAACACGGTCGGGCGTCAGGGCAGTGGGTTCCGGTAGTTGTGGGCGAGTAGGACTCGACCGTGTCTCCTGGCACGGTCGGGTTCGGCTGACAGCGACCTTGGCTGTTCCGGACGAGCAAGACTCGACCGTTCCGGACGACACGGTCGAGTCCGGCCGGCAGTGCTCGGCATTTTCCGGCAGGCGTGACTTTTTCCGGCAGGCTGGATATTTTCCGGCCGGTTGGACATTTTCCGGCAGGTTGGACATTCTTTTTACGTCTTATGTCTGTTTTCTCGCCTAAAAATGTAGTCGCACGTGCACGACATGTTGTAAGGCCTTTAACGTCGATTCTTGCTTCGGTTTCTTTATTCGGACTATTCAATTCCGTATCACTTAGGAATTAGGTCCATGAGCTATATGTTGGTAGTAACTAGGTTACTCTTTTCTGTTTTTCATTTTGAATGATTGACAAACCAACAAACGCGCTATAAATGAATTAATGTGCAAAGTGTAACATTAATCGCGAAATTCTCCCGACTACAAACACACTAAGTTATAAAGGTTACGAGGTTTCCTACCCTCCGTCAAACTCATGGAAAATTGAAATCTAAACCGGAATATTATTCTTCCAAGTATGTCGGGGTAATATTTTTGGGGAAAGTTGATAAATTCCTAGAGTGCATTAGATGCCTTTGGTTGTGACAAATCAAACCCCTATAAACCTTATGGATTGCCGGGTAAGATTCAATTGTCAGACTAATAGGAGTTGACGGTTTAAACTTAGATAGTTCAGCGAGCCATAGAAACCGAATGGGTTGAGGGCAAGTGAACTAGGGGTAAAAGAAGATTGAATCATCCATTAGATGGGTTGGTATTAGACACCACTTTATAAAGAATAATAGAATAGAAACCGTATGGGTTGCCCTCTATTAAACTTTGTAAAGAAATCAATCACCACTATGAAGTCACCCAAGACTTTCGGATTTAACATGGGAGTATGTAAATGCCGATAAAATAGTGGGAGCCGAGTTATGAATAAAGATAGCCCTTAAATTCTATACTCGGTCATAATTAAACAAATCACTAATTGAATCTTGTCTAAATCTTTGCAGAAAACGAAACTGAATCTCTCTAAAAATTGCTAAAAACCCACTTGCAATACTACTTGAAAAGAATCTCCTAACTGAACCTAATTTTGTTGACTGGTTGCAGAATCTGATGATTGTACTCAGTATGGAGTCTCTGGGATACGACTTGGAGGCGGACATTCCACCGACTCCAATCCGAACCAGGGGTAATCAGAAAGATATTGGCGTCCATGAAAAATGGGTCAAGGATGACGTGCTAGTCCGTGGGTTTATGATGGGCTCAATGACAAATGAGCTGCAGAGAGCGCACGAGAAAATAACTTCTGCTAGGCAGATTCTCGCACACTTGACTGAACTTTATGGAGAGCACAGTAGGACTGCTAGATATGAGATATCAAAGCAGTTGTTCAGTGCTAGGATGAAAGAATGAGAGAAAGTGGGAGACCACGTCCTCAAGATGATCTCTATGATTGAGAGGCTCGAGGTGCTCAACTTTAATATGAATTTATCCCTTCAAATTGATCTCATCCTTGAATCTCTCCCTCACTTTTTCACACAGTTTGTAATGAATTTCAACTGTAATAAAATTACATGCACATTAGCTGGGCTAATGAATAAACTTGTGATGGCGCAGTCTAACATGAAGACTAAACCGAGAGAGGCTACTCTTGTGATTTCTTCTGGGCCTCGGAGGTCAAAGAACAAGAAGAAAAAGACCTACGAGCAGTACAAACCCAAGAAAGGGGTACAGAAAGGAAAGGGCAAGGCCCGAAAGGTTCAAAAGGTAGGCGGTCCAAAACCTACGGACAAATGCCTTGAATGCGGTGAGCTGGGCCACTGGCGAAGGACTTGTCCCAAGATTAATGGCGCATTAGGTACGGAAATTTTTGTTTTTGAAACTAATTGTTCCGCTACTATATATTCTGCTTCATGGATTCTGGATTCAGGTGCGATTTCTCACATTTGTACTATGAATCAGGATCTGGAACGAAGTAGAAAACTTGAAGCTGGGGAAATAATGATCACTGTCAGAAGCGGACAAAGTGTCGAGGCAACCGATATTGGATCAATCCTACTGGGTTTAGAATCCGGTTTTATTTTGACATTAGATGAAGTACTTGTTTTGCCCAAGGGGGTTATTATACAAACAGGTTACTAAAGTTTACCAAAAATGACAATTTTCTGACTAAAGTTTTTTTTGTTACAAAGAGGTTACTAAAGTTTTCGGGTTTGTCAACTGGGTTACTCAAAGATTAAAATCTTACACAAATGTAACTGCGAGAGTGGGCAACCGGATGATTACCGGTTCCCCTTGTCCACGTCAGCACCATAGTTTTAAATGTTACAAATAAGTTACTATAGTTTACGGGGTTATTAAATAGGTTACTGAACTTTACAAAAAGTTACTATGTGTGTTTTTTTTCTTTTTTTTTTCTTTTTTTTCAAAAAAAATAAAAAATAAAATTTTCTAGGAAAAACTTTATCTTTTCGAAAAAAACATTATTTATGGAAATTTTTTATTTCTTCCAAAAATTAAAAATATTTTACGAGAAATATTTTTTTGGCAAAAATATTTTTCAAAAAATTATTTTACGGAAAAATATATTATTTTTTCAAAAAATAAAATTATTTTACGGAGAAATATTATTTTTGGCAAAAATATTTTTCGAAAAAAATTTATTTTCTGGAAAAAATATATTATTTTTTCGAAAAAATAAAATTATTTTCTGGATTTTTTATATTTTTTTAAAAAAAAAATACTTTTTGCAACCGGTTACAATGGGTTAAAATATCTTTAGTTACTTAAGTAACCGGTTACAAAACTTTAGTAACCTATTTGTAACAAAAAAAACTTTAGTAACAAAATTGCATTTTTTAGTAAACTTTAGTAACATGTTTGTATAATAACCCTTGCCCAAGGGGCATAAAAACATTGTATCCATTCCAGTCTTGGATCGGAAAGGATTTTGTTTCTTCATTGGAAATGGTAGTTGTAAAATTTATTTTCGAAATAAATTGGTTAGCACAGCTACATTTTTGAATGGTTTATATCATCTGATCATGCAAAATAAAACAGCAGTGAACACTATAACTAGGAAACGTGGTAGGCAAGATACTAATCAAGCTCTTAAATGGAACCTTAGACTTGGTCATGTTGGTCAGACCAAGGTTCAGAAAATGGAGAAAGATGGATTTTTAAGTTCATTGGGTGTTGAACCCTATCCAACTTGTGAATCATGCCTTAGAGGCAAAATGACTAAGTCCCCCTTCAAAGGGACTTTTAAAAGGGCTGCCGATAAACTTGGATTGGTACATACCGATGTTTGTGGTGCTTTAGAAGTAGCCTGAGATGGATATCAATATTTCATAACGTTCATAGATGATCATACTAGGTATGGGATTGTGTACTTAATGAAACATAAATCCGAAGCATTTACTAAATTCAAAGAATTTAAGGACCTAGTTGAAAAACAGACTGGATGTCATATCAAAGCACTTCGGTCGGACCGAGGTGTCGAATATATGAGCACAGAGTTTGATGAGTTCCTTAAGGAACATGGAATAGTTTCACAATTCACGCCGCCAGGAACCCCACAGTTAAATGGTGTTTCAGAAAGGAGAAATCGAACTTTGTTGGACATGGTTCGCTGCATGTTAAATTACACTGATTTACCTATTTACCTATGGGGGTATGCCTTACTAACCGCTGCCTATATCCTTAATAGATCTCCTTCCAAATCTGTTCCTATCACTCCGCATGAGATGTGGAAAGGTAAGAAACCAAGCCTTAATCACATAAGGATTTGGGGATGTCCAGCCTATGTCAAGAAGACTAAGGTGGACAAACTGGAAGCGAGGTCCATCAAAGGATATTTCATTGGATACCCAGAGGACTCGATGGGTTATGTATTCTACATGCCAGAAGACCATAGGGTCGTTGTGGCATTACAAGCGCACTTCTTTGAGGATGAATTCATTCAGGAAGGTGGCTCGGGTAGAAATATCTCTTTGGAAGAGCATAATGAAGGTCCTAAGGAGACATCTGATCAGGGATAAGGAACCGAACCAATTGTAACACAACCTCCACTTCAAAGGTCTGATAAGGTGTGCAAGCTGCAATGAGCCATTTATGGGCTGAAGCAAGCTTCTCGGAGTTGGAACCTTCGATTTGACGAAGCAGTCAAGGACTTTGACTTCGTACGAAATAAGGAGGAACCGTGTGTTTACAAAAAGGTCAGTGGGAGAAATATTGCGTTCTTAGTACTATATGTAGATGATATTCTACTTATAGAAAATAATATAGCAATGCTCAGCACTGTGAAAGCTTGGCTTTCTAAAACGTTCTCCATGATAGACTTGGGAGAAGCTTCCTATATTCTAGGGATCAGTCTTTACAGAGATAGACCGCGAAGAATGATAGGACTTTCCCAAGCCCTATATATAGATAATCCTGAGAAGATTCAAGATGGATGAATCTAAAAGAGGGTTCCTTCCCATGTGACATGAAATTCATCTCACCACGAAAATGTGTCCTCAAAGTGAGGAAGACAATAGAGAGATGAGTAAGGTACCCTATGCCTCGACAGTGGGTAGCCTCCTGTACGCTATGTTGTCTACGAGACCGGACTTAGCCTACGCTGGGAGTATGGTAAGCCGATTTCAAGCAAACCCGGGAAGGGAACACTGGACTTCCGTAAAGAACATTCTTAAGTACTTAAGAAGAACTAGAGATTTGGTTCTTACTTACGGTGATGGAGAACTGAAGGTGATTGGATTCACCGATTCTGATTTTCAAGGAGACAATGACGACTCTAAGTCGACATCTGGGTATTTATTTACTCTTAATGGAGGAGCAGTGTCTTGGAGAAGCTCCAAGCAAACTGCTACTGTAGATTCCACCTTCCAAGCAGAGTATCAAGCTGCCTCAGAGGCTAGCAAAGAAGCATTTTGAATACAGAAGTTTGTGCAAGAACTTCAATGTGGTGCCTAATGCGGAGATGCCTATATCACTATTCTGTGATAATTATGGAGCTATTGCCCAAGACAAGGAGCCTAGAGCTCACCACAACACCAAGCATATAGAGAAAATACCACATCGTTTGAGAGATGGTGGAAAAAGGATATGTTTCATTACAAAGAGTAGACTCAGAAGACAATGTCTCTGACCCGATGACTAAGCCATTATCTCAGGTCGTCTTAGAAAGACATCTGAAGAACATGGGTATTGGATACCATGATGTGTGGCATTGAGTGCAAGTGGGAGATTGTTAGGAATATGCCCTCGAATGCCACTCAGGGGATGAGAGAGTAAGGGCATTGTACTTGTAATTATGGAATAATTAATAAAAAGGCAATACGATTCATTCACTGTTTATTGTATTTCAATTGCATTCTTGACTTGGCAAACATTGAAGTGAAGTCCATGTAAATAAATCGAACATTCCATTCTCGTTATGGGATAAGAGAAAATGCAATGGAAATGTTTAAAGTTTATTTACGTAAATTGTTCGCAAGTCAATAAACTTAAAATGGGCATTAAGTTTTAATACGACTTGTATAACTGTGTGCACGTCTTGATAGCATAGTTATAAGTATATTGGTGGGGCCAGTATACTCGAAAATGACTCATACTCGATTCAGTCACACGGTATTCACTCTCGGAGAGTCGATGATGAATCGGAAGGTTGTGATAGTATACATGGACCTTTGACTTGAGGGTTCAGTAGAAGATGTGCGTGTGACGTTTAGTTTGTCATTAGAGTAGTTAGACTCATTTGCTTAATTGCCGAGTCGACCTCAAAGTGCGGACTATACGGGCAGGTAGCAGTCTTTACTGTACGCCAAGAAAGGATTCTATCTCCTGTTAGTGAGCAGGCGAATGTCCTATACGGTTAATGGCAAATAAGATCATAAGTCTTTGGCCAAAGCATTCTGATATAGTCGTATTAGATACACTATTAATCAGTCGGTCTTGATTTGCATTAACACATGTATAGAGTCTAGTCAATAGTAGGGTTTGACTTTACCGTGACCCGAAGACTTGACCGGGACATCTGATAAAGGGTCTATACGTATATAGTATTCACGACATAATGGTTCTGAAATGATCCCTTCATTCGTTCTCAGTCGGGGTTTACAGTGCGGCCCGCTAGGCTGGCTAAGTGCTGCCCGCACTCATTGGTTCCTCCCTATGCCGACTGAGACGGACCTATGGAGTCGCGCATCAGGAGCGTTGACGGATAAATGTGAATTTATTATCTCTCTATTAATATTAGATATTGGATATCTAATTATGATTTATTAGATAAATCAAAATAGCGGTCTTATGAATTAAAATTAAGTTACCGGGTAATTAATTTAATTCATAAATTATATTTCTTAGAGAAATATATTTGTATTTGATATTATTAATTAATTAGATTAATTAATTAATATAAATACATTAGTGATTAAATGGAGTGTATTTAATGGAGTCGTTTGACGAACGTCCGGTACACGAGCCGAGTGGCTCGGCTCGTTTCTAAGAAACTTCCTAAATGGGCTGCCCCTTCCCAACCTCACATGGAATTATTTCCAGCATGTGTGTTGTAGTTGTCTTGTTTTATCCATCATGTGTTGAGATTCTTTCTCTCATATTATATCTACATGGTGAGTTGTTTTGTGAATATATATATATATATTATATTATCAACTTCACATCAATAAGTGAGAGACTTGACAAACACACACATTCTTCTTGCTGGTTCTGGCCGAGAGCAAGAAGTGAGGAGGAGAGAATTTTTTTTTAACATTTTCATCTTAGAGGTGATAAAAGTTAAGAAAAATTAGAGATATAAATTCCTACGGTAACTTCCTAGCCGTGTTCTTGGAGAACAGAGTTACGTCGAATTTTCCGGGCAACTTCCGACGCGTGCGAAGTAGAGGCTTCGTATTTTCGGTGCTTGGAATGAAGGAATTTCGTGTTCGGGATGGGGTTCGTGATTGTCTTCCATATTTACGAAGATTTATTTCAAAGTCTTCAAGGGTATGATTTTTATCTTCGTATTTATTTTTTTCGTATATACGTTACTTGATCGATCCTGTTTGGGATTCGTTTTTAATTTCCGCTGCGTATTTCGTTTTATTTTCGGAATTCCAACAGCCACTCCCTATTACAGAGTGGAAGTGGGAGGATATCTCAATGGACTTTATCACGAGTTTGCCGACGAGTCGTCGTGGCATGAATACAATCTGGGTAATTGTGGACCGTTTGACTAAGTCAGCTCATTTCCTTGAGATTAAGGATACGTGGGGTTCCGAGAGACTTGCCCAGTTGTTCATCAAAGAGATAGTGAGATTGCACGGTACTCCTAAGAGTATCGTTTCTGATCTTGACGGGCGATTCGTGTCACATTTTTGTAAATTAGTTCATCGTGCTATGGGAACTCAGCTTAATCTCAGCACAACTTTTCATCCTCAGTCCGACGGACAATCAGAGAGGACCATTCAGACGTTGGAGGACATGTTGAGAGCATGTGTCCTCGATTGGAAAAATGATTGGGAAGCCCAACTACCGTTGATCTAGTTCACGTATAACAATAGTTGGCATGCTTCGATTAAGATGGCACCTTACGAGGCCTTGTACAGTCGTCGTTGTCGATCTCCTTTGTGTTGGGATGACTTATCAGAATCAATCGGCACCGAGCCCGATATGCTTATAGCCACCCGTGAGAAGGTAGCTGTGATCAGGAGTCGTTTGTTGACCGCTCAGAGTCGACAGAAATCATATGCAGATAATCGTCGTCGACCATTAGAGTTCGAGGCAGGTGACCACGTTTTGGTCAAGGTATCCCCGAGTCGATGTATCTTCCGTTTCAGGAAGCGGGGAAAGTTGAGTCTGACATTCATTGGACCGTTTGAGATTTTAGATCGAGTAGGCAGTCTGGCTTATCGATTGGCTTTACCTCTAGCGTTGAGCCGAATTCATAATGTGTTTCACCTCTCTCAGCTGAGGAAGTATGTTGCCGACCCGAGCCACATACTTCACTTCAATGAAATCGAGATCGCGGATGATCATTCGTATGAGGAGCGTCCTATACGAGTTTTATAGTGGCAAATCAAACAGTTGAGGCACAAGACGATTCCTTTGGTTAAAATTCAGTGGTCTAGACACAGAGTCGAAGAGGCTACTTGGGAAACTGAGGAGAGTATGCGGGAGAGTTATCTCGAGTTGTTTGACCCTTAGTTTCGGGGACGAAACTCTTTTTAAGGGGGGGAGTATGTAATACCCGGTTGTAATTCATTCATTATCATTCAGTAATTATCATTCAGTAATTGTCACTAAGTGATTTTCACTCATTAATAATCATTCATCATTCACGTTCATTCACTGTATTCATCGTTGGCGTATTTTTTAGCCGGGTATCGATTACCTATCGTCATTCGCCTCCGTTTGAGTATCGAGACGAGAGTATTATCATTATTATCGTGATTGGTAGTCTTGTGTTGGAAGTATCATCTATGTCATGTGTTGGACTTGTTACATACGTATGGTATGTCGGATCATTCATCAATCGTAGCGAGAAAATGGAGTTGTCGGATTTTTGTCACTTCCAGCAGCGAGATACGGCCTTAACTAATCAAGCATTACGACTGTAACATGTATTCACTGGTTTAGGGATGTTTTGGACGAAGGTGAGTTACGGCTATAAGGATAGGCGGATACGGCCGTAACATGCGTTCGTTGTTTTCAGGACAGTTCGGATGAATAGGACTTACAGCCGTAAGGGTTGCGGCATACGACCGTAAGTTGAGGCAGGTACGGCCGTAAGGCTTGGCCGGTTACAGCGGTATGTTTCGAGCAGGGTGCCCAGGCAGTTTCGACGAGGGCTTCATACGCCCGTAAGTTTTGCCGAGTACGGTCGTATCAGTCGAGTTACGCCCGTAAGGCAAAAGGGTACAAATCAACCGGGCAGATTCTGGATGAAGCCGAGTTACGGCCGTACGAGATGGCTGGTTACGGCCGTAAGGCTGTTGACTTGGGAATGTTACGGCCGTAAGTTGGCCGAGTTACGGCCATAACAATGGCAGTACTTAAGTACCTGGACGGGTTTTTGAGGTCATTTTTCTCATTTCTTCACTTGAGTTCCGAGAGAGAAGTTCTTGGGAGAGTTTTTCTTCATCACATCACTTTGGTAGGAGTGTTCTAAACATATATCTTGGATTGGGAAGCTTGGATAGTCGATTTAACACGATTTCACCGGATCGAAGTGTTTGGATCTTCAAAGGTAAATTCTTCAACATCTTGGATTTCGATTTTGAGTTGGGATATGATGTTTTGGATGTGATAATCACGACATATGAAGTGATATACTTGTGATTAAGAATTTTTAAGGATTATCATCGGATTATTTGGGTTTATTCAAGAACACTTTGATTATTCACTTGGATTTGGGGGGTTTTTCGATTAGACGTTGTTGTAATCTCAAATTGGGTATTCATTTTGGACTATTGATTGTATTGAAGATGTTTGTTGGGTTGAAACACTCTTTGGAGGTTTGATATGGATATAATTGAGGTTGATTGTAACCAGTCGAAGATTGGTTACAACGTGTTTGTTATAATGTCCCAATGAACTTGGATTTGTCATATCGACGTTTGGAGTTAGTTATAATCGTACTTGATATGTATATTGAACGGATTGTGGGTAATTGTGTTATTCAAGGTTGTTTGAGCGACTGACATCTCATTGTAGGACGTTTGTTCGAGGAAGGACATTTTTCACCGGTGTTGAGTAAGTTAAATCTTACTCTGTTAAAAGGATACTCATTCCTTTCGTTGTTGTTCATTCATAATCATAACCCATTCATAATGTATTAACCGTATTGAGACCTGTAATTGTCAAATAATCATTTCATTCACGAGGAACGACGGTTCCTAATCATTTCAATGAGCTACCATTCATTTCATTATTATCTCATCTCGTTGAGTCATTCTTGACCCTTTTCGGATTGTTATTCATTATGTTCATTGGTCACTTTTGATCGTGTGACCTTTTGGGTTCATTTTGCGTGGCCGGGTAGGGATGTGTGGAATTTTTAGTCGGGCACACGATAGTCATGTGTTGGGTTCACCGACACATTGGACTGCGCACACGGTAATGTACCTCCGTGAGACTAATTAGGTACAAGGGCGGCTGTGTCCGGACACTCGTCTTTTGCACGTGCACATTCCATTACGGGCGTACTATGATGCTCCTCTTCAGCTTAAATTCATAACTAATGGATATTTCATGATTTTGTTTATTCAACTCTTGAGGATTGTTGTTCTGTGTAACTGACCCCGTTGGGGGATACTGTTTTCAGGTCATGGCAAGGCAAAAGCACGGGAAGAGAATGTTGACGGCGAGGAGTCCCAGTGATACTAGTAGGGGGCCCCAGTCCTTTCAGTCATTCTTGTTTTCTTCATTTTTATTTCCACTGCAAATTCCGTTTGGGATGCTTATTTATGTTAGGATTCGGTGCCTAAAACGAAGGCCCAGCAGAAGCGGTAAAATGAAAATTAATTCGATCTGAATCCCTACGAGGATCGATCGAGCTATGTATATACGAATATATAAACGAAAAACAAGAGTTATAAGAAACTCACCCTTGAAGTCCGTTGATTAAATGGTAACCTTCTCTTGAGCTATTCCCCAAGCTTTGATTGATCTCTACAAATCCAATCCGCTCCAAGCTCTTGAACGATCCAACGCCGAAAGCACCGCGTATCTACTTGCCACGCGCCGGAGAAATGACCGGAATGACAACACCCGATTAACCTCTAAGGTTACAGCTAGAATCAAGTGATGAAGCTTTGTATGTTAAGATTATTACACTCTAAGTGTTTTAATCTTACTCTCTCAATATTTTCTCTCAATTTTCTCCAAGAAAAATGAAGAAGAAGTGAATGAAGAATATGAAGATGAATGTTAAACTCAAAGTCTATCTCTCTCTCTCTCTCTCTTTACTCACGTTGGAAAGCCTCCCAAAACAAGTGATGAGAGTCTTCATTTTATTCTCCATAAAATCCTCCCAAACCAAGACCAAATAATTAAAATGAATTAATTAAAAGATCTTGTTCCCTTGATACTTCAAGTCATCCACCAATTAAGGTGGAGACTATGACCAAAGGAAAGAGGAGGGAATATGGGGCGGCCATCTAGAAGGAGCCGGGACGAGTTCGGTTCGTTTCGGACTCCCGTGAGTCCAAACAGATAAACTCTTATTCCGTTCCGATGTATTTGTCTCGATTAATTAATCCAATCAATTAATAACATTAAATACATAACAACATAATTAATTTCTCCAAGAAATAATTATATCTATGAATTAAATTAATCACCCAGTAATTTATTTAATTCATTAGGCCGTAAATCAATTTATCCAATAAATCAGTTTAAACATCTAATGTCCCAAATTATATATCCAATATCTAAGATTCATAATGAGATAATAAGCTTGATACATTCCATCGTCAATCCTATTGCGCGACTCGGTAGGTCCGTCTCAGTCAGCAATGGGAGTAACCAAAGAGTAGTAGCACCACCTACCAGCCTGGCGGCCTACACTGTACCCCAACTGAGAATGAATGATTGGGATCATTCAAGAACCATTCTGTCGTGAATACCAGTATACGTATAAACCCTTCTTTCAAATGTCCCGATCAAGTTATAGGGTCACGGTCAGTCAAAACCTATCCGTACTTGATGCTATGCATGCGTTAATGCAAATCGAGATCATCGAGCTCTCGTGTATCCAACACAACTAGTTCCAATGCTTTGACCAAAGACTTATGATCTAATCTGACAATAACCGCATAGGATATATAACCCGCTCACTAACGGGAGAAAGAATTCTATCTTGGTATTCAGTAGGACCTGCTACTTGCCCGTCAAGATGCATGTCGAGGTTGACCCCCGCCTTCCGGTTTACAGGGTCGAACTACTCTAATGAAAATCTTGATGTCACAAGCACATCCCTACTAAATCCTCAAGTCGAAGGTTCACAAATACCTATCACAACCTTTTGATTCCATCATTGACTGTCCCGGAGTGAAATCCGTGTGACGAATCGAGGGTGAGTTGGTTCGAGTACACTAATCCAATTAGCATACCTATAACGTGCACTCCCACTAACCATTAGTGTTCGACAGGCACTCTCCTTGTCAAATAACACGTCATACAAGTCTTCACATAAACTTAACGCCCAGTCAAGTTTCATTGACTTGCGAACGATTAAGTATTTGAGCTATAAACCTTTCCAGTGCTGACCCACTTATCCAATAAGGAGTGGAACGTTTTGCTCTCAAATACACGGACTAGTTTCTATATGTATATTTACGAGTTAGGAATGCCAGTAACTACTAGTAAATAAAGAAACATTCATTGCCTTATATTGATGATTTACATAATAACAATTACAATGCCCTCACTCAACATCCTCTGAGTGGCATTTGAGGACATACTCCTAAGAATCTCCCACTTGCACTCAATGCCACACACTATGGTATCTAATACCCATGTTCTCCAGATGACGCTCCAAGCTAGTCTGAAAAAGTGGCTTGGTCATTGGATCGGCGACGTTGTCGGCCGAGTCTACTCTGTACAGCACAATGTATCCCTTGCGAACAAATTCTCTTACGAGATGATACTTCCTCTCAATATGTTTGGTTCTGTTGTGAAACCTCGGCTCCTTGACCTGCGCTACAGCTCCATCGTTGTCGCAGTACAGTGGAACAGGCAACTCAGCACATGGTATCACTTGAAGTTCTCCCAGAAACTTCTTAATCCAGAACCCTTCCTTGGAAGCCTGCGAGGCTGCTTGATACTCAGCCTGACAGGTGGAATCAGCAGTCGCGTTTTTCTTGGCGCTACGCCAAGATACTGCTCCTCCATTAAGAGTAAATATGTAGCCAGAAGTAGACATCGAGTCGTCCTTCAGTCCTTGGAAGTCCGAATCAGTGAATCCCACCACATCCAATTCTCCACCGCCATACATCAGAACTATATCTCTAGTCCTTCTCAAGTACTTGAGAATGTTCTTTATGGCAGTCCAATTTTCCCTACCTGAGTTTGCCTGAAACCTACTCACCACACTTACAGCATGCGCGATGTCAGGTCTTGTACACAACATAGCATACATAAGGCTACCCACGGCCGAAGCATATGGTATATTACTCATTTTCTTTCGTTGTTCCTCACTTTGAGGACACATCTTCAAGGAGAGTTTTATTCCATATCGCATCGGTAGGAACCCTCTTTTAGAATCATCCATCTTAAATCGCTTTAAGATTTTATCTATATAGAGGGCTTAGGAAAGACCTATTGTTCTCTTCGTTCTATCCCGGTAGAGCCGAATACCAAGAATATAGGTAGCTTCTCCCAAGTCTTTCAAGGAGAAATTACTCGAAAGCCAAGCTTTCACAGAACTGAGCATTCCCACATCATTTCCTATTAGTAGAATGTCATCCACATATAGTACTAAGAATGCGATCCTGCTCCCACTAACCCTCTTGTATACACAAGGTTCCTCTTCATTTTGAACGAAGTCAAACTCTTTGACCGCCTCGTCAAAACGAAGGTTCCAACTATGCGACGCTTGCTTTAGTCCATAAATGGAACGCTGAAGCTTGCACACTTTCTGAATATCGACTTCGGACACAAAGCCTTTAGGCTGCTCCATATAGATTTCCACCTCGAGGAATCTATTAAGAAAAGCCGTCTTTACATCCATTTGCCATATCTCATAATCGTGGTAGGCAGCTATAGCAAGCATCATGCAAATAGACTTGATCATGGCTACGGGCGAGAAGGTATCGTGGTAATCGATCCCTTTTTTCTGGGTATAACCCTTTGCCATAAGCCTGGCTTTATAGGCGTCAACCTTGCCATCACCATCAGTCTTTCTCTTGTAGATCCACTTGTTCCCAATAGGAACTATGCCCTTGGGGCGGTCTACTAGAGTCCAGACCTGATTGACATGCATCGAGTCTATCTCAGCTTCCATAGCTTCACGCCATTTCGCGGAGTCTACATCCACCATCGCTTGGTCATAGGTCGTCAGGTCGGTCTCTTGGCTATCACTTGGAACCTCATGGAGACCCAGCTCCTCCAAGTGCACAAACCCATACCTCTCAGGTAAATGAGACACCCTACTAGACCTACGAGGTGGTTGTACTTGTGTTTCAGAAGGTTTGGTTCTAGTTTCTTGCATAGGTGTCTACCGAGGAGTTTCATTGTATTCTTCTAAAGAAATACTTCTACCTGCTCCGCCTTCCTGAATGAACTCATCTTCCAGGAAGTGTGCTTGTAAAGAAACAACGATCTTTCGATCTTCGGGCATGTAGAATAGATATCCCATCATCCCAGATGGGAATCCAATGAAACGTCCCTTCGCGGACCTAGCTTAAAACTTCTCCACCATAGTCTTCTTGACATAGGCGGGACATCCCCAAATCCTAATGTGATTAAGACTTGGTTTCCTGCCCTCCCATATCTCATGTGGAGTTTTAGGAATGGATTTGGAAGGACACCTGTTCAAGATGTAAATAGCAGTCAGGAGTGCATACCCCCACAGGTAAATCGGTAAGTCAGTATAGTCCAGCATGGAACGGACCATGTTCAACAAGGTCCGGTTCCTTCTTTCTGACACACCATTTAACTGAGGAGTACCTGGAGGTGTTAGTTGTGAAACTCTTCCATGTTCCTTAAGGAATTCGTCAAACTCCGTACTCATATACTCGCCACATCGGTCCGACCGAAGTGCTTTGATATGATTACTAGTTTGTTTCTCGACTAGGGCCTTGAATTCCTAGAATTTCTCAAAGGCCTCGGATTTATGTTTCATTAAGTATACATAACCATACCTAGTATGATCATCTGTAAACGTAATGAAATATTGATATCCGTTACGTGCTGCTTCCAAAGCACCACATACGTCGGTATGGATTAATCCCAGTTTATCAGTGGCTCTTTCAAAAGTCCCTGTGAAGGGGGACTTAGTCATTTTGCCTTTAAGGCAAGATTCACAAGTAGGAAAGGGATCCGATCCCAATGGACCCATAAGTCCATCTTTTTCCATCTTGTAAACCTTGGTTTGACCAACATGACCAAGTCTAAGATGCCATTTCAAAACTTGATTGGTTTCATCCCTACCAAGTTTTCTAGTCATAGTATTCACAACTACTTTGTTGCTGAGATTTAGATGATACAATACATTCAACAATGTAGCGGTACCCACTAGTTTATTTCTAAAATAAATTTTGCAGGAACCATCACCAATAAAAAATGAAAAGCCTTTTCGGTCCATGACCGGAATGGATACAATGTTTTTCTGCCCCTTGGGCAAAACAACTATATCTTATAAAGTCAAACAAAGCCGGATTCTAAACCCAAAAGAAGTGATCCTATGTCGGTCGCCTCGACACTATTCCCGCTTCCGACTGTGATCATAACTTCTCCAGCTCCAAGCTTCCTACTTTGTTTCAGAACCTGATTCATGGTACAAATATGAGAACTAGCACCAGAATCCAGTATCTAGGAAGTAGAAAATACAATAGCAGAACAAATTGTTTCCAAAACTAGAAGTTTTGTACCTGAAGTGCCATGAAGAATCGGACAGTCTCTAGCCCAGTGGCCTAGCTCACCGCACTTGAGACAAGCATCCTTCTTCTTGTTCTTCGAAACCATCGGGGCCTTGCCCTTTCCCTTAAGGTTCTTAACTTGTGGTTCTGTTTGCTTCTTGGTCTTTTTCTTCTTATTCTTAGACCTCCGAGGTCCAGAAGAAATCACAAGAGCAGACTCCTTCATCCGCGGAGTCTTCATCTGAGACTGAGCGGTCACAAGTTTGTTCATTAGCCCAGCTAAATTACATGCAATCTCATTGCAGTTGAAGTTCATAACAAACTGTGAGAAGGATTCAGGGAGAGACTGTAGGATATGGTCGGTTTGGAGAGAAGTATCCATTTTAAAATCAAGAGCCTCCAATCTCTCGATCATGGATATCATTTTGAGGACGTGTTCCCCAACTTTCTTACCTTCCTTCATCCTTGCACCGAACAGTTGCTTGGATATCTCATATTTAGCAGTTCTGCTATGCTCACCATAAAGCTCGGTTAAGTGAGATAGAATCTGCCTAGCAGAAGTCATTTTCTCATGAGGTCTCTGAAGCTCATTAGACATGGAAGCCATCATATAAGCACGGACTTTCACGTCATCCTTAACCCACTTTTCGTGGTTTTCAATCTCTTCCTGATTGGCTCGGGTCCGCACAGGAGGCGCCGGAATGTCCGTCTCCAAGACGTATCCCAAAGGCTCTATACCGAGAACAATCATCGATTATGGAGCCAATCCACAAAGTTAGGTCCCATTAAGGTGTTCTTTTTGAGTAGAATTGCGAGTGGATTCATTGTCATATTGAGATTTGAGTCTGCATTAAGTACGATAGATTAATTAGTGACTCATTCAATTATGTTCTGAGTATAGAATTAAGGTCTTTTTATTCTTGTTACCCAGCTCCCACTATTTTGATCGGAGCAACACACTCCCATGTGAAATCCGGAAGTATCGTCGCTCTACTTCATAGTGGTGATCGAGTTCTTTATAAATCTTAATAGAGGATAACCGAACAGGTTTCTAGTCTATTAATTTTCATAAAGTGGTGTCCAACACCAACCCATCTAATGGATGATTCGATCTTCTTTTTCCCCTTGTTCACTCCCCTCAACCTATACGATTTCTATGGTTCGTGAACAAGTTAAGTTTATACTATCAACGCAAATCAGTTTCACAATTGAATCTTATCCGGCAACCTATCAGGTTACTATCAATGCGCTCCCGGTAATTTATCGGTCCTCCCCGAACGACTACCCCGATAACTCGGAAGCATAGCACATCCGGTTTGGATTTCAATTTCCCAAAAACTCGATGGAGGGAAGGAAAACCTTGAAACCTTATAAAGTTAATAATTTGTTGTGGGAGAATTATCGCGATTAACGTTACACTTTGCACATTAATCACTTGAGCGCGTTTGTGGCATTCATACAACATGAAACAACCATTCACAACCTAGTTGCTACCAACATGTAGTTCATGGACCATTCCTAGAAAATAAAAACTTCGTAATCTAATTACAAGTCTTCGTCTTGAATCTTCGTCTTCTCGAAATGGATCTTCCTCCGGTCATCATCATTACATATAAATTTTACATCGAAAATTGCATCCTAGATACAAACATTTCTAGTAAAATAAATAGGCTCAAAACGGCCTTTACAACCCAATCGAATAAAATGAACGCTTCAAAACTAAGTCCACGAACCACATCCCCATTCAAGAGCATTCATCCAATAAATACTATATAAATGGAAAGCGTAGAGATACATTGATCCAATCAACAAAACGAACCGATCCAATCGATTCACACAATCGGTAATATGATAACGTTCAAAATAATTCGTTCGACCATAAATATTCCAATTAATCAAATTTCCCTTATAAAATGAAATACCATAAATCATTTTAATCATATTAAATCCAATTTAACATGAGGGAGATTAATTTTTGATACGAAATTAACTAGTCAAAATGAAGAAGACGGAGCAAGGATCAAAATAAACGACCTTACGATGCGTCATGCACGTATGGCGACATTTTTAGGCGAGAAACTGGACACAAGCTGGAAAATGACACAACCTGCCGGAAAATGTCGTCCCCTACCGGAAAATGTCGAGCCTGCCGGAAAATATCACACCGGCCAGAAAATGCCGGCCACTGCCGACCGAACTCGGCCGTGTCGTCCGGCACGGCCCGTCCGTACTGCCCGAAATGCCAAGGTCATTTCGGCCGAACCCGACTGCGTTGTGCGACACGGCCGAGTCCTACTCGTAAATGCCGAAAATGACTGCCCGGACGCCCGACCGTGCTCTGTGACACGGCCGAGTCAATGCCGAGTCACCGCCGGCCGAAGTCGCCGCTGACGCCCTTGTCACGCCGCGATCGTGTCAGCGGACACGGCCGAGTCATTTCGAACGCCCTGTCGCGCCGCGCGCCCGTGCGAAGTCATCCGGACGTTGCGCCACGCCGCGATCCGTGTCAAGCGGACACGGTCGTGTCTGCCAGCGCTTTGTCGGCCGCGCTGGCCGTGTCACGGACACGGCGAGTCTCCGCCGATGACCCACTTATTTTATACACTTTTTTATATTTTTGACTTCTCTTTTCCTTTTTACTTATTTTAGGGATTATGTTTTCCCCATTTCTTGTATGTATTTTATTTGATTTGTTTTGATTATTTAAAGATTTTAGAAATCTTTGAATTATTTTCTTTTTTTTGTTTGATTCCTTAGACTAAGACTTCACCTCCTATAAGTAGGAGTTGATTATCATTTGTAATGTGATAGTATTATGAATGTTGAAGTATAAGAATACACATTGTGTCTTCTATTCTTGGTGAATGCTTTTCATCGAAACTTGATTTTTATTCGACGCGTTTTCGAGTATTAATCCGATTGATTCTCAATAGGTCTTGGGAAGAAATCACCTTATCGAGTTATAGGTCTAATTCGATAAACCCTTGTTCTTGATCGTTCAAGTCTTCTTGATCGATTTTATCACTTTTCCCGATATTACTTCCATTTTCCATTTGTTCGAATTTTCCTTGTCATATTCAATATTACATCCAAAATACATCCAAAAACACCCATATTCGTAAAAAGACTTCCGCTACGACATTCATACGTACACTCCGAACGATACGTATCCACCTCTCCCCGGAGAATTCGTATCATAAGTGGTATCGGAGCCCGGGTTCATCTCCTTGGGCGATTTATTCAACGATTTCTTATCAAGAACTATCTCTTGATTCTTGTTATGGATTTCTCCGATCTCGATTTCTTGATGAAACTCCATGACGCACTAAACGGCTTACCGGAGCAACGTATGCAAGAAAGACGCACAGACGATGCCAACGATATTGATTTCTTGGCCAAATTCCGCAGCATACCGGAATTTCACGGAGATAGTAATCCAGATGCGTGCATAGATTGGCTCCGTGCTTGTGAGGAGCACTCGGACTTCAAGGCTGCCCCGATCAACCGCTGCGTTTCGTTGGTGGCAAGGCGCCTCCACGGTAGCGCCGCCGTCTGGCGGCAAAAACTGAAACAGTCCCGTTCACAACAACGTAAGCCAAAAATCAGAGATTGGCAAAAATTCATTAAACATTTCAATCGAAGGTTCAAATCATGCCACCACCAGTCCTTCGACGCCCCGCCGCCGACATTCGATCAAAGGTTTTTCCCCACCAAGGAATTCCCAGCAGAGTCCTTTCTCGATGAAGATGATGTCCCTACTGTCATTTTTAATGAAGTAGACGAGACAGAGGTTTCAACGGCGCCATACAATGAAGAAGATGAGTTGAGCTGTATTTCCCTAATTGACGAACTTGGATATTACTATTATGAGCATGATCCAATTAGTTGTGTTGGGCAAATTGATCAAAACGGGTCAAATTATTTTAATGATGAGGAGCCGGTTAGTGTCATGGAAATCAGACCGGATTATGAAGATCCACCAGTATTTGATACCGAACCAGTTGACGAAGAGGAGCACATAATTGATTTCGCGTTTTCCATTTTTGATGGTGAACCCGACGTGAAATTATCCGTGCGTCCCATTTCAGATGTCCACTCATGTCATGATATCGGTATTACTTGGCGGAGTAATTATTATTATTTTATTAATAATGATAGTTATTTTGTCGGTGATTCTCGAGGGCCCCCCACTACCTATCGTCTCAAGATTTTGGGTCATGTACGCACTGCGGATATTTTCGAGATCAAATACTTAGAGGCTTTAGTTAATTATCTTGATGACGAAGGGAGTTCGGAATTCAGGACAATTCTCTTTAAAGGTGGAGGGAATGATACGAAATTAACTAGTCAAAATGAAGAAGACGGAGTAAGGATCAAAATAAACGGCCTTACGACGCATCATGCACGTACGGCGACATTTTTAGGCGAGAAACTGGACACAAGCCGGAAAATGACACAACCTGCCGGAAAATGTCGTCCCCTGACGGAAAATGTCGAGCCTGCCGGAAAATATCACACTGGCCAGAAAATGCCGGCCACTGCCGACCGAACTCGGCCGTGTCGTCCGGCACGACCCGTGCTGTACTCGTCCGGAAATGCCAAGGTCACTGTCGGTCGAACCCGACCGTGCCAGGCGACACGGTTGAGTCCTACTCGCCCAGAAATGCCGAAAATGACTATCCAGACGCCCGACCGTGCTCCAGGACACGGTCGAGTCAATGCCGAGTCACTGTCGGTCGAGTCGCTTTCAGACGTCCTTGTCACGCCGCGACCGTGTCAAGCGGACACGGTCGAGTCATTGCCGAACGTCCCTGTCGCGCCGCGCTCGTGCCGAGTCACTGCCGGACGAGTCACTGTCGGACGTTGCTGTCGCGCCGCGACCGTGTCAAGCGGACACGGTTGTGTCCCTACCGGCGCCTGTCGACCGCGCCGCGGCCGTGTCACGGGACACGGTCGAGTCCTGCCGACAGCCCACTTATTTTATACACTTTTTTGTATTTTTGACTTCTCTTTTCCTTTTTACTTATTTTAGGGATTATGTTTTCCCCATTTTGTGATTTATGTTTCTTGTATGTATTTTATTTGATTTGTTTTGATTATTCAAAGATTTTAGAAATCTTTGAATTATTTTCTTTTTTTTTGTTTGATTCCTTAGACTAAGACTTCACCTCCTATAAGTAGGAGTTGATTATCATTTGTAATGTGATAGTATTATGAATGTTGAAGTATAAGAATACACATTGTGTCTTCTATTCTTGGTGAATGCTTTTCATCGAAACTTGATTTTTATTCGACGTGTTTTCGAGTATTAATCCGATTGATTCTCAATAGGTCTTGGGAAGAAATCACCTTATCGAGTTATAGGTCTAATTCGATAAACCCTTGTTCTTGATCGTTCAAGTGTTCTTGATCGATTTTATCACTTTTCCCGATATTACTTCCATTTTCCATTTGTTCGAATTTTCCTTGTCATATTCGATATTACATCCAAAATACATCCAAAAACACCCATATTCGTAAAAAGACTCCCTCTACGACATTCATACGTACACTCCGAACGATACGTATCCACATCTCCCCGGAGAATTCGTATCAATTTTCAAGAATACACGAAAAAATCGAGCCGGGGCGAAAAAGGCCTGCCATGGCCGAGTCACTGCCGGCAGCCTGTCGGCGGGACACGGCCCGTGCCGAATGGCACGGTCGGGTCGTGCCGGCAGTGTCCTAGTCCTTCCTGCCAGACTCGGCCGTGTCGCCTGACACGGTCAAGTCACTTCCGGAAGCTGCCGGCCAGACACGGCCCGTGTCGCCTGACACGGTCGGGTCTGCCTGGCAGTGGCCTGGGTAGACTGCCGGACACGACCGAGTCACCCAGGACATGGTCGAGTCACTCTCGGCCAGATTACCCTTTTGTCCAAAAAGTCGTCCGACGACGATTCGGGGCTAGATTTTCGACCGGATATCTAATATCAATATTTTCCGACTTTCATATCTTCAATATAAATCATATTTCCCAGAAATTTAAGATTTATATTTTGACATAAACTTACGAAAAATACAATTATTACGAACGAAAACCATATACCACGATTATGACTAAAATGATTCCAAATCATTCACCATCTAATCGAGCATTCCAAATGCCAATATCGTATATACAATCGCAAGACCTACTCTCTGATACCACTGTTGGGATTCGGTCCCTAAAACGAAGGCCCAGGGGAAGCGGTAAAACGAAAATTAATTCGATCCGAATCCCTACGAGGATCGATCGAGCTATGTATATACGAATATATAAACGAAAAACAAGAGTTATAAGAAACTCACCCTTGAAGTCCGTTGATTAAACGGTAACCTTCTGTTGAGCTATTCCCCAAGCTTTGATTGATCTCTATAAATCCAATCTGCTCCAAGCTCTTGAACGATCCAACGCCGAAAGCACCGCGTCTCTACTTTCCACGTGCTGGAGAAATGACCGGAATGACAACACCCGATTAACCTCTAAGGTTACGGCTAGAATCAAGTGATGAAGCTTTGTATGTTAAGATTATTACACTCTAAGTGTTTTAATCTTACTCTCTCAATATTTTCTCTCAATTTTCTCCAAGAAAAATGAAGAAGAAGTGAATGAAGAAGATGAAGATGAGTGTTAAACTCAAAGTCTATCTCTCTCTCTCTCTCTCTCTCTCTCTCTCTCTCTCTCTCTCTCTCTCTCTCTCTCTCTCTCTCTTTACTCACATTGCAAAGCCTCCCAAAACAAGTGATGAGAGTTCATTTTATTCTCCATAAAATCCTCCCAAATCAAGACCAAATAATTAAAATGAATTAATTAAAAGATGTTGTTCCCTTGATACTTCAAGTCATCCACCAATTAAGGTGGAGACTATGACCAAAGGAAAGAGGAGGGAAAATGGGGCGGCCATCTAGAAGGAGCCGGGACGAGTTCGGATCGTTTCGGACTCCCGTGAGTCCAAACAGATAAACTCCTATTCCGTTCCGATGTATTTGTGTCGATTAATTAATCCAATCAATTAATCACATTAAATACATAACAACATATTTAATTTCTCCAAGAAATAATTATATCTATGAATTAAATTAATCACCCAGTAATTTATTTAATTCATTAGGCCGTAAATTAATTTATCCAATAAATCAGTTTAAACATCTAATGTCCCAAATTTGATATCCAATATCTAATATTCATAATGAGATAATAAGCTTGATACATTCCATCGTCAATCCTATTGCGTGACTCGGTAGGTCCGTCTCAGTCAGCAATGGGAGGAACCAAAGAGTAGTAGAACCACCTAGCCAGCCTGGCGGCCTACACTGTACCCCAACTGAGAACGAATGATTGGGATCATTCAAGAACCATTCTGTCGTGAATACCAGTATACATATAAACCCTTCTTTCAAATGTCCCGATCAAGTTATAGGGTCACGGTCAGTCAAAACCTATATGTACTTGACTCTATGCATGCGTTAATGCAAATTGAGATCATCGAGCTCTCGTGTATCCAATACAACTAGCTCCAATTCATTGGCCAAAGACTTATGATCTAATCTGCCAATAACCGCATAGGACATATAACTCTCCCACTAACGGGAGAAAGAATTCTATCTTGGTATTCAGTAGGACCTGCTACTTACTCGTCAAGATGCACGTCGAGGTTGACCCCCGCCTTCCGGTTTACAGGGTCGAACTACTCTAATGAAAATCTTGACGTCACAAGCACATCCCTACTAAATCCTCAATTCGAAGGTTCACGAATACCTATCACAACCTTTCGATTCCATCATTAACTGTCCCGGAGCGAAATCCGTGTGACGAATCGAGGGTGAGTCGGTTCGAGTATACTAATCCAATTAGCATACCTATAACGTGTGCTCCCACTAACCATTAGTGCTCGACAGGCATGTTGTTACCCAAAATATTATCCGGAGATAGTATTGCTGGAATGATCGAGTAACAAGCAAATGCGAGAACACTTTCGTGAGAAAATAAATAACACAAGATTTGTCGGGGTTGTTAATCCCGGGCTTGAATGCTCTCACGAGATTTTATTAATAACTATACTGTTGAGTACAAATATTAATGTTAGAATCTGTTACAAAGAGTGTAAAAACTTCTAGTTATCTAAGCTGTGGAGCGTGTAGATTGCCGGAAGAACCAGATATGAAGCTCTGTGAGTTCTTGCTATGGATGTTCTATGTATGAGAATGTATTTCTCTTTCTGTGTATCGTTCACTGTATTCACGATGTTGTGATTATGTCTCTGCATCCGTGTTATGAGCCTCCTATTTATAGGAGACAAAGTTGTTGGGACCTCTCCCGCGATCGCGGGCGACCGCCGTTATTTATATTATAATAAGATGGCCGATCGTCTCGTCATGTGGGGCTTTTCCCTTAAAGTCCGCGGC
Organism: Orobanche coerulescens; assembly: GCA_033398695.1. Classification (NCBI taxonomy): domain Eukaryota; kingdom Viridiplantae; phylum Streptophyta; class Magnoliopsida; order Lamiales; family Orobanchaceae; genus Orobanche; species Orobanche coerulescens. Next base: position 143,937,726 of record CM065803.1, read on the forward strand.
TGCTGCTGACAGCCAGCTATGCGGTCCAATGGGGAGCCTGCACGCGTCCTGAGTCGCTGTCACCTACCTTTTCGGCGGCCCTGTCGGTAGGTGAGGTAGGTGACAGGCTGGGGTCAAAGGACTTATCTGTCAGCGCCTTTTGCGGATCTGCACGTGGGTCACAGTCGAAGATTTGGTCTTCGATGACTTTTGACGGATGTTGGATTCATAAGTGGCACGAGATGGTCGTCTCTGGTTGGACATCATAGACGATCGCCAATTAACAAAAGACGATCGCCGGATACTGAAAGACGATCGCCGTGGGTGTCGACTGCTGGGTGTTTGCCCAGAGTATGTCTCCTGTGGTAGACTCTCTGATCGTTATGCCGATCGCCTTCGAGGCGTATTAATCGCCGCACAACAATTGCCCCCCAGCTCGCTTCGATGTTGAAAACACGGGGTGAGGTGGCACTGTTGGCGATCGCCAGTGTTTAGACGATCAGTCGATCTGATTTCAAATTCGGACGATCTCCTTTAGCATTGGGAGCAGCGGGAAATGAAGGCGGGCTCGCGAAACGTTGCAAGGACACGCGTCGCGTTTCTATTGAGGGAGCCCGACAGTTCGTCAGACTTTGTCGTCTGGCGTGCCCTCGAAAAGACGGGTACGCGGGATTCGAGGGCTGCATTTAATGTGTCCCCCCCGACGGTTGCCCTCCAACCTTCGGGATTTCGCCTATTTGCAAACAGACCCCTGCTCCCGCCTATAAAAGGGGCTAGGGCTTCTTCATTTTCATTCTTCATGCACCCTTGCATTCTAGCCGAAACTCTACAGAAATTTCCGAAGCTTCTTGCGCCGATCGTGTTCCTTTCTTTAGGTAAGAAAACCATTCTTTTTTCTCCCTTTACTTTTTAAGAATATGTCGGGAGGATCTAAGACCTTCGAGACCGGAAGCACTTCCGCCGCCGTGGCTTCGCCGGACCGGGAGGAAATTCCCATGGGAATCCCTATAGAAACGGCCGTTGAGGCTATTCGTGCGGGGATTACACCCGCAGAGCTTGAGGAGTTTTTCAATGAGGCCGAAGTGGCGAGATCTGCGGCGACGGCGGAGCGAGGGGGATCGCCGGTGGAAGAAGACGAACTGATGCGGTTGTCTTGGGAAAAGGATAGCGTCTTCAGCCCCGCTTATATGGCTTTCGCTAAGCTTATGGAGGGGATTGCTGGGCCCTATCCAGAGTTTGATTTCGAAGCTTACTCTGCCGCTCATCCCTACGAACATGTGAAGCGGGCGGTGTTTCGGGCCACCGACCCGTATCAATGGACTCTTGGTCAGATCCGGAGTTCGGCGACCCGGAAAGACTTGACCCGCTGGAGGGCCAAATACCATATTCCCTCTGATGTGTCACTGCACGTGCCCTCCGAGAATGAACGTGCCGATCAACCGCCCGAGGGTCTGGTCGCCGTTAGTGAGATGATTATGGAGGCCGGTCTGTGATTCCCTTTGCCGTTCGCCGTCTCCTACTTATTGGTCACCTGGAATTTGGCGCCGCTCCAACTGACGCCGAACGCCTGGCTACAGGTCATCTGCACTTTGACACTCTTCGGCGGTCATCGGTTGTTCCGGCTTCTTTCTGCGATGGAGATGAAATATCTCTTCAAGCTGGCTGCGCAGAAAGGGTCGATTGGCGGCAATCACATTCAGGGTCGAATGGGAAGAGTGGTCCTTGGTGTGCCGAACAAGACCCGGGGCGACCTGGCAAAGTGGTGCTGGGTCGGCGGGGCGTGGCGATCGGCATCGAGTGACAGGCCGGAGGAGGATTTGGAGATTCCCACCAATTTTTGGGAGAGGAATCCGAGTAAGGGTTTTAACTCTCCCTTTGATCGGACTTGTCTTGGACTGATCTAATTTCGTTTCCTTTTTGCAGAACCTCTTGTTCCAGCGATCGGCGATCTCCCTTTCGATTTCTTGATCGTTTGGGAGTGGATTCGTGCCTTGCCGGATTCCTTCATAGACGTTCGCTCACTCGGTCACAAAGCTCACCGGTTGGGGGCTCGATTATTTCGCTTCCCACGTCATCTGAGAGTCCCAGGTATAAATTTTATTTCTTCTTCCTTGCTTGACGATCGTCACCAGGAGGTCGCAACGTCTGAGTAGTGGTCTAACTTGTTTGTACTTCTTCTTTGACAAAGATTCACTTTCCCCTTTTTGCCGAGCCACCGCCAGAGATCGCCATGTCTAACCCAGGACTCATCGGTCGCCTTCACCAGGGTAAGAAGACTGGTCGTGTTCTTGCGACGACGTCTCGCCCTGTTCCGGTGGTGAGGCCCACTGTGGTGCCGGTCGCCGAGCCGGAAATTCAAGACGAGGAGCAACTTCAGCGCAACCGCAAGAGGCGGAGGCCGGAGGGGTCCCTGCCGACAGCTGAGGCGGACTTGGCTATCTTGGAGCCGCCGATCTCCATCCCCCCGTTACTTCCGTTCCGATGGTGGAGGGGTCTGGTCCCAGGCCCTCGGCGTCTGGCTCCAGGTCACCGGCCGGCTTCTTGAAAAGAGCGGCGATCGCTGAAGCCGAGACTTCTCAGGGAAAGCCCTATTTTGGCCGCAATCCTGAGCTGGTCAACAAGTGAGTTTGGATTGGACTTTCCGAGTTGGAAAATTTAGTTAGGTATATTCTAACTCCTTTGTCTCTTTTGTTTGTGATGCAGGGTCCGTCTTGCTGACCCGGACGTCGCTCCTATGGTGCTGGATTTCTTGTCGAGTAAGGCTCCGCAAAAGTCCCTCGACGTTCCTACTTACGTCCAGAAGGCCATCACCTCACTGCCCAAGGCTTGAACAACCGACCTCGATGCGATCGCTCGTCGGCGATCTGGAGACACCATGCAGGCGACCATTGCCTTGGCTCTCCAGACAGCGACGATGGCCGTCCAAGCCGCCAGGGATTTTGAGGGGCGACCTTCTTCTGATCGCCTCCATAGCGACCTCGAGGCTGCCCGGAACACAAACATAGAATATGCCAACCGGATCCAGTCTATGGATAAGGACATAGAGACGGCCAAACGAGTCAAACAGGACGTCGACCGACTGAAGCAAGAGCTGAGCCGCTCCAAGGAAGCGGCCGATCGGTTCCGTGATCAGGAGAAAGAAACTCGCCAGAAGCATGCGGCTTCGCAGGAGGAGGCGGTCGGACTGAAAGCGGCGGTGGATCGGCTCAACCGTGAGCTGGAGGCGGTGAAAGGAGAGTTGGAGAAAGCCAAGGGGGAAACGGCCGCTAAGGTGGTCGAACTGGCAGAAGCTGAGAAGACGACCGTTGAGCTGAGAGGGCAGCTAAAGGCGATCGATACCGATCCCTACCTCAATATTGCACTCGTTGGCGAGTTCGCTTATTACGTGGCCTGTGCCGATGTTGGCCGAGCCGCAAAAAAGGTAGGGATCGAAATCGGTCCTTTGACGGAGAGCTTCAAAGTCTATGCAATCGAGCACCCTCTGCACCCGGAGTTCTCCCTGCCGATCCTTAACCTCGCCGACTTGGGGATCGACTTGAGTTGGTATCCTTTCTCGGACAAACTCATTTATCCTGAGGCCGATGGGGGATCTCGTGCCGATCCGCCACCTGAGGGTGAAGACCAGCCGGCGGGGCCCTGAGAGATCTCTTTGTTTTCTTTCACTTGTAATTTTCTGCTTTCTCTTTATATTGCCTTCGGGCTTTGTAATGTATTAATCCTTTGTTACGAATAAAATGCTTTCTTTTCGCACTTTGTGTCTTTTCATGTACGATCGCCTTTGAATGTTTGCATGCGAATTTTTACAAGTATGTGTATGATTGCTTCCGAAGTCTTGTTTATCCGACCGATTGTCTGAATGTTTGAATGTATTGACATGTTTGGAAATTCTTACTTATAAATATTGTTGAACAATATTGATCGTCCAGCTTGTGTTTGAACGAAGCCGATCGAGTACAGTTCCTTCTGTCCGATCGCATTTAGGATTAGCTCCCCGTCCAGCTTGTGTTTGAACGAAGCCGATCGAGTACGGTTCCTTCTGTCCGATCGCATTTAGGATTAGCTCCCCTTCTCTGCCCCCTTGTTTTTGTTTACTTATTGTAAGTAAGGGAACAAAAAATAGTTTGTTAGGCGAGCTATCTTCAGTTTTGCTGAGGGATCGTGCACAGTCTCGGAGTTCGATGGACCGATCTCCATAACCGTGTCTTTGTGTGCGAGGGACATTGCCTATCCCGCGACTCACTTTGTTGTGAGGGTCCTCCGTTAGGATGCGCCCACTTTGTGTTTAAGCAAAAGATGGGCAGTCTTGGTGCGTCGTCGGTTTATTCGACTCCACGTCTGCGGCTTTGTTAGCACTTTTCTACCTCGGGTCGGCATGTTAGATGGCGACCCTCGACGGTATACGTTGTGAAGGGGGTAGGGACGCGTCACCTTGTCCGGGCACATCATGTTAGATTATGTACTTTGAGGGCGTGCGGACGTGTCCACAGGTTAGTTTGGAGAGTCCTTCGGCAACGCCGGCCTCGTATTTAAACGAAAGGGCGGGAGATCTTAGCCCAAAAAAACCTTCCATGGGTGAAAGCGTCGGTTCCATCGACCTCCAGGACCATGGCCGCATTGCTTCTACCTCGGATCGCCATGTTTGAATGACGATCCTTGATGGTATATGAAGTGCCTGGTGGGGCGATCACTCGAATAGATGGGATAGAAAAAAATCTCATTATATTCTTTGTACATTAGGTAGTTGAAACTGAATACAAAGTTTGTCACTGGTAGTATTTCTTCAGATGTACGGCGTTCCAGGGATATTGGTCCGAAGTACCGTCAGGGTGTTCCAATTCGTAGGCTCCCTTAGTTAGCCATTTCGATATCCTGAAGGGGCCTTACCAGTTTGGTCCAAAGACACCTGTGTGGGTTTGGATCTTTTTGAGGACGAGATCGCCCACTTGAAACCGTCTTTCCCTGACCTTCGAATTGAAGAACTTGTCGGATCTCCTTTTGTGGATAGTGTTCTTCATTTCTGAGGTCAGTCGTCGTTCTTCGAGCTTGTCGAGGTCGATCCGCCGGGCCACATCATTATCGATCGTCATCTCTTGTTCGGTTCGATGGCTGAGGACGGCGATCTACGAGGGTATCACCGCTTCTGTTCCGAAGGCGAGGGCGAATGGGGTTTCGCCGGTTGAATTACGGGTCGTTGTTCGATAAGACCACAAAACGTCTGGGAGCTCGCTTGCCCATCGTCCTAGCTTGGATTCGAGTCGCGCTTTAATTGTGTGTTTGATGATCTTGTTCACAGCCTCTACCTGCCCATTCGTCTGAGGGTGATAGGGAGCCGAGAACAACCTTTTGATTCCACACTTCTCACAGAATTGTATGACTTCTAAGCCGTCGAACTGCTTTTCGTTGTCGGAGATGATGGCCTGGGGCAGACCGAATCGGCATATGATGCTTCTCCAGATAAACTTGATCACTTGCTCTTGGACGATCTTGTTGAGCGGTTCGGCCTCTGCCCATTTGGTGAAATAGTCGACCCCTACGATGGCGAACTTACAGCCTCCTGGAGCCATCGGTAAGGGACCTATAAGGTCGATGCCCCATTGTGCGAATGGCTATGGGCTGTACATTGAGGTGAGCTGCTCGGGGGAGAGTTTAATACTTGGTCCCATTACTTGACACCTATGACACGATCTGGCATAGGCGATCGCATCCTTCTGAAGTGATGGCCAGAAAAAACCTTTCCTGGTTGTCTTATAGATGAGAGCTCGTCCGCCAGCATGGTTTCCACAGATTCCGTCATGGATATCGGCTAAAACGAGTCATCCTTCCTCCGGTGTAATACACTTGAGGAGGGGAAGGCTGAAAGATCGCTTGTAAAACCGATCGTCCAATAGGGTGTATGTGGTCGCCCGGAGCTGGAGTTGGCGAGCTTTGATACGGTCGTCAGGGACCATTCCGTCTTTTAAGTATTTGATGAACGGAGTCATCCAGTTCTCCTCGGCAACGGCGATTGTGGTAACCAGGTTTCTGTCGATAGCCGGCCTTGCTGATTTTGTAATTTGGATATTAGAGAAATCGGCTGCCCCATCTGACGACGCTAGCTTGGATAGGGCATCGGCCTGGGAGTTGTGCTCTCTCGAGACTTGTTCGATTTGCACTTCCTCAAATTTTGTGCACATTTCGGCGACCAGCTCTTGGTATTTGACCATCTGTTCGCCGCGCGCCTCATATTCTCCTTTGACTTGGTTCACGACCAAGAGGGAGTCCATGAAGATATGGAGGCGACGAACGTCTAGGGCGAGCGCTAGATCGAGCCTGCCTACCAAGGCTTCATATTCGGCTTCATTGTTGGTCGCACAAAACCCGAAACGCACGGCATTTGTGAAACTTTGTCCGTCGGGGCTAATGAGGACAATCCCTGCCCCTGCTCGCGAGTCGGACGCCGAGCCATCCACGTACAGCTTCCAGGCAGGGCGACCGACCTGGGTCGGACTGTGAGGGAATGTTAATTCCACCACGAAGTCCGCCAGAGCTTGGCCTTTGATCGCCGTGCGAGGAGCGTATGTGATACCGTATTGGGCATTCTCCAGTGACCATTTGAGGAGTCGCCTGTTGGTGTCCGGTCGATGTAGAACTTGCCTTAGAGGGAGAGTTGTCAGAACCTCCACTTGATGCTCGAAGAAGTAGGCTCTTAGCTTACGAACACTCATGACTAGAGCGTAGGCGATCTTCTCCAGAGGTGTGTATCGTGTTTCTGCGTCGTGGAGCGCTTGACTAATGAAGTAGATCGACAAGACTTACCCCTCCGCTCGCACCAAAACGGCACTCAGTGCGACCTCCGTGGCCGCCAGGTAAAGGAATAGTTTCTCATCGAGGATCGGCTTTGCCAAGATCTGGGGGTTAGATAGGTATTCCTTGATTTTGGCGAATGATATTTGACTCTCCTTCGTCCATGCGAACTTCTTGTTCTTTATGGTCGCGAAGAAAGGTTTGCTTTTATCCCCGAGCCGAGATATGAAACGGTTGAGGGCAGCCAAACAACCTGTGAGGCGTTGCACTTGCTTGACATTCCGTGGCTCCTGCATGTCGAGGATCGCCTGAATCTTGGTGGGGTTCGCCTCGATCCCTCTTTGGCTCACGATGTGCCCCAGGAATTTTCCAGAGCTCACCCCGAAATTGCATTTCTTGGGGTTCAGTTTCATGTTGAACTTTTCGAGGATGGCGAACGTCTCGGCAAGGTCATTGAGGTGGTCTTCCTTCTTGAGACTCTTGACCACGATGTCGTCAATGTAGACCTCCATGGTCTTGCCGATCTGATTGGCGAACATTCCGTTGACTAGTCGCTGGTAGGTTGCCCCTGCGTTCTTCAAGCCGAATGGCATTCGGACCCAGAAGTATATGTCTTTCTCTGTGTGGAAAGATGTGTGCTTTATGTCTTTCTCCGCCATTGGGATTTGATAGTATCCGGCGAAGGCATCCATGAACGACATCATTTCGAAACCTGCTGTACTATCGACCAGGTGATCGATATGAGGCATTGGAAAGTGATCTTTTTGGCATGCCGCGTTGAGGTCGGTGAAGTCGATGCATAACCTCCAGGAGCTGTTCGGCTTTTTGACGAGCAGGGCATTGGCGACCCACTACGGCTCGTCTGTTGCTACCCCGATTAGTTTGTTATCGAGCAGCTTTCTGACTTCTACATCGAGTGCCGCGTACTTCTCAGGACAGAATTTCCTATGTTTCTGGTGAACAGGCTTCCTTGCAGGGTCGATCTTTAGATAGTGGCAAGCGTGTTCGGGACTTATGCCAACCATATCTTGATGCGACCAGGCAAAGACTCCGATGTTCTTATGTAGTAAATTGATCAGATCCTCCTTTAATTCGAGGTCGACGCTTGTGCCGATCTGTACTTCCCGCTCCGGGCGAGCCGGATCTATCGTCACACTTTCCAACTCCTCAATGGGGACGGTCGCTTCTCGTTTGGAGCGATTTCCGGACTCGATCCTTGTATCGATGTCGAGGATTGGCTCGAAACCGATTCTTGGCTCGATGTCGTCCGTTAATCGACTTGAGATGGCGTCCTCTGAGTCGGGTTGGTACGATGTGCTTGGCTCGTCGATCTCCATCGGTTGGTTGTCGATACACACATCATGAGAAGTATTGAAAGAAGTTACGACACAAGAGTAGCTTAAACACTTCTTAGCCATTAATTGGTCTCCTTTTTACAGTACCGACCGTCCCATCGGCAGTGGGAAATTTGATGCAGTAAAAGAAAGAAGAGGCGACCGCCTCGAAGGTTTCTAGAAATGGACGACCTAGGAACCCATTATAGATGCTGGGCCTATCTATGATTACAAAGTTTAGGTTCCTAGTAATCCTAACCTTGGGATCGTAAAAGCATATTAGATTGACTGAGAGCTTGATCCTTCCGTAGGCTTGGACAGTGCTGTCGCCAAATCCTTGGAGCACGGTGTCGAATGGCTTGATTAACTTGGTTAAGTTGCCGAGCTGTTCCAGAGCAGACTTGAATATGATATTGCAAAAGCTCCCGTTGTCAACCAGTACGCGGTCGACCATCTTCCCAAGGATACAAGCAGAGATCACCAATGCATCCTCTTTGGGGCATTGTACTCCCTCCCTGTCCTTGTTGGAGAAGGTGATGAGCGCGTCTTTAGAGATGGTCGGCTCTGTAGGTACCACGATATGGACCCCGGCGAACGCCTTTAGTTCGGCCTTTCGCTTCCTGTTTGATATGGTGGAAACCGGGGAAAGGCCCCCGAGGTTTCCCCCTCCTACTTGGAGCATATTAATCCGACCGCCAGGGTTGATCGGAGGAATCGATTCATCCGAATACTCCGGCTCGTGCTCGATCCTGGCGACCGGATTGGGAGGGGTCCTTTCGTTTTGTCGGCGCTCGCGCCCTCCGGTCCTCTCGGTACTAGGTTCTGGCTTGGTGACCAAGTTGTCTAATTTGCCTTCCTCAAACAGTCGCCAGAGTTGTCTGAGGAGGTCGCGGCATTGGCCAGTGTTGTGGTCGGGACTCTTGTGGTAGGCATAGAATTTGCTACGGTCTAGATGACCGTGGTCCCTTATTGGCTTTGGTTTGGAAAGCCACTCGTGCCCCTTGATTGCGTTGAAGATGTGGGCTGGAGATAAGTTGAGGTTGTGGAGGAGGTGAACCTCTACATCCTCGAAGGCTTTGAATTCACCAGGCGGCTTTGCGACTGCCTTTCTAGGCTTGGCGACCACCTTCTTCTGGACATGGGATGGCGTCTTCCCTTCTCCGGAGGGTTCCTCGTCTAAGCGGAGGGAGAGCATCCTATGCCTGGCTAGGAAATCGGTGGCTCTGACGTGGAAGACCGAGTAGGTCGGGGGGATATCCTTTGTGAGATGCCTGAACATGGGTGAGTGGCCGTAGAATCCCCCCAGGACTGAATAGAGGGCGAGCTCGTCGCTAATGGGCTCTCTGGTGAGGACTATCTCGTCTACCCGGTCGATGTAATCTTCATCTAACTCGTCCTTCCCCTGCTTGATTTTCATCATTCGGTGGGGGCCTTCAGGGCGAGCAACTTTGGCGGTGAAATACAACGTAAAGTCGTTCGCCAGCTTCTCAAAGCAATTGACTGAGCGAGGTGGCAGTGATATGTACCACCTGTGGGCGAGGTCGCCCAGAGTTAACGGGAACATTCGACACTTTGTCGCATCTGATGCTCCGCATCCGGTCATGTAGATCCGGAATTTGCTCAAGTGGGTCTCCGGATCCGATCTTCCCTCATATAGAGGTGTCTGTGGGGGAGCGATCGTTGGTTGAACTGGGGCGAGCTCAATCTGGACCGCGAGTGGTTCACTTGGTCCAGAGATCGATCTCATGGCGCCTGCCCCAGTTTCTAGGAGCGCCTTCATTTCGTCGAGCTGGCGCTGCATTGCGGCCATTGCCGTAGCCTGACTGCTCGCTGATTGGCTACCAGAGCGCGAGCCGAGGCGATCATGTACTGATCCCCTGACCCCATGGTGGATGACGAGTTCTCTGCCCGCGGACTCATTTCTTGGGCGAGTGGGGGCCCGTTGACCGGCCTGTCTTCTGGGAGTCAGATATGCCGAACTCCTGGTGACAGATTCGGACTCTGATACCTCCCGACTTGGGCCCGAATGCCCGGGTCGCCACGAGGGATCACTCCCTAGGCGGCTGAAGATGGAGTCATCCCACCTTACGAGAGCCTTTGCCTACGGCTCAGGGTTTTCTGTTGATTTCTCAACATATATCCCCTTGAGCTTCCACTTGCCAGCTCGGCGGATGGTTGACAGAGTGGTGGTGGGCGAGTTGCATGCCCTCCGTCGCTCCCTGAGGACGGCTATGGCCTCATCAATCTGTTCCGCGGTCTGAAACTGATCGAGTGAGAGGCTAGAGCCGTCCCTCGGGGGCAGGAGTGAGAGCCTAACGTCGCCGCGGTCACCTTCCGCCGTGGGCTGGGATTCGGTTCGGGCCGGAATGAGATTTCCGGCAGATCTCAGGGTGGCTCTCTTGGAGGTCGTTGCAGATGTCATTTTTCCGAAGGTTTTTCTTTTGAAGAACATTGAGTGTTTCTTCAAGTATATGTCCGGAGAACAGTGAGTGTTCTTCGAGACGGTAGGAATAAAAGTGAAGGTATAGGTGCCCTTCTTCTAGCGCCAATTGTTGTTACCCAAAATATTATCCAGAGATAGTATTGCTGGAATGATCGAGTAACAAGCAAATGCGAGAACACTTCCGTGAGAAAATAAATAACATAAGATTTGCCGGGGTTGTTAATCCCGGGCTTGAATGCTCTCGCGAGATTTTATTAATAAGTATACTGTTGAGTACAAATATTAATGTTAGAATCTGTTACAAAGAGTGTAAAGACTTCTAGTTATCTAAGCTGTGGAGCGTGTAGATTGCCGGAAGAACCAGATATGAAGCTCTATGAGTTCTTGCTATGGATGTTCTATGTATGAGAATGTAGTTCTCTTTCTGTATATCGTTCACTGTATTCACGATGTTGTGATTCTGTCTCTGCAGCCGTGTTATGAGCCTCCTATTTATAGGAGACGAAGTTGCTGGGACCTCTCCCGCGTTCGCGGGCGACCGCCGTTATTTGTATTATAATAAGATGGCCGATCGTCCCGTCACGTGGGGCTTTTCCCTTAAAGTCCGCGGCTGCTGCTGACAGCCAGCTGTGCGGTCCAATGGGGAGCCTGCACGCGTCCTGAGTCGCTGTCACCTACCTTTTCGGTGGCCCTGTCGGTAGGTGAGGTAGGTGACAGGCTGGGGTCAAAGGTCTTATCTGTCAGCGCCTTTTGTGGATCTGCACATGGGTCACAGTCCAAGATTTGGTCTTCGATGACTTTTGACGGATGTTGGATTCATACGTGGCACGAGACGATCGTCTCTGGTTGGACATCATAGACGATCGCCAATTAACAAAAGACGATCGCCGGATACCGAAAGACGATCGCCGTGGGTGCCGACTGCTGGGTGTTTGTCCAGAGTATGTCTCCTGTGGTAGACTCTCTGATCGTTATGCCTATCGCCTTCGAGGCGTATTAATCGCCGCACAACAAGGCACTCTCCTTGTCAAAGAACACGGTATACAAGTCTTCACATAAACTTAACACTCAGTCAAGTTTCATCGACTTGCGAATGATTAAGTATTTGAGCTATAAACCTTTCCAGTGCTAACCCCCTTATCCAATAAGGAGTGGAACATTTTGCTCTCAAATACACGGACTGGTTTCTATATGTATATTTACGAGTTAGGAATGCAGTAACTACCAGTAAATAAAGAAACATCCATTGCCTTATATTGATGATTTACATAATAACAAGTACAATGCCCTCACTCAACATCCGCTGAGTGGCATTCGAGGACATACTCCTAACAATTTATTCAGGGTTGTGTATTTTATCTTCATATAAAATATACAAGTATTCTGTATTTTCCTGGTGTATTGTACTTAATCTCCTCATCGGAGTAATTGATAATATAATGTGGTTTGGTACTAAAGTTATATTATGTAATTCATTAATTGTCATTCGCCTGGTGGATCCCAGTCGGGATTCCATGGCACTGTAATAGCTGCCTAGTTTGGGGTGTTACAATATCTGGTCTACTAGCTGTGAGATACATGAGTGACCCAATAACACTTCGGTATTTTGTAGGGTCAACTGGTTTCCCATGTATATCAGCATCTAGTTTTGATGTATGAGACTTGTCATCCGATGTTTTTTAAAATTTCAAGAGCATATTTGGACTGGTTTGGAAAAATTCCACGGGGTGATTGATGAACTTGTAGTCCTAAGAAGAACGTAAGTTCACCCATCATGGACATTTCAAAGTTTTGTTTCATTAATCTTGAAAAAGCGTTTGAGTACTTTTTATGTGTTGAACCAAAAATGATGTCATCAACATAAATTTGAACAATTAAAATGTCCTCCCCGTGTCTTTGAATAAACAGTGTTGGGTCAACAGAGCCTTTAGAAAAATTATTGGCAAGTAGAAAAGCTATTAGTTTATCGTAGCATGCCCTCGGCGCTTGTTTAAGGCCGTAAAGGGCCTTCTTGAGCTTGTACACATGATTAGGATGCTCCGGATTGACAAATCCCTCCGTCTGACTAACATATACCACCTCATGTAGTTGACCGTTCAAGAACGCCAGTTTCACGTCCATTTGATAAACAGCAATGTTCTTGTGTGCAGCATTTGCCAGAAAGATGCGTACAACTTCAAGTCTAGCCACTGGAGCAAAAGATTCTTCATAGTCGATTCCTTCTTCCTGAGTGTATCCTTTAGCTACCAGACACGATTTGTTATGAATCACTGTGCCTTCAGCATCTAACTTGTTTTTTCAAATTTATTTCAGGCCGATGACATAGACCCCATCTAGTTTTTCAACTAACTCCCAGACTTCCAATCGTTTGAATTGGTTGAGTTCTTCTTGCATTGTTTCAATCCATTTGTCGTAAGTCATTGCTTGTTTAATGTTCTTTGGTTCGTCCTAACAAACTGTGAGTGCATAAATGCAGGTTTAACCATCTGAGTGAAGTCGTTGTCTTGTCATTACAGGTGCTTCTGGATTGCCAATAATATTTACTAAGGGATGATCTTTTGTCCATTGATGTGTCGAAGGGTGATGTTGATATATATTGTGCATAATAGACGGATCCAAAGTGCGTGTAGACGACTCTGCAATATTGAGAATGGTTGGAATCGGAGCAAATGGATTGAAGAATGCATTTATGTCATAATCTACAGGTGTGGGTACTTCAAATTCAGGTTGATCTTCAGCTGCCGTTTCAGTGTTGGAAGCGGTTTGTTCGACTGTTGTTGGAGACTCAATTGGAGGTGCATCTATTGCAACAATTGTTGTTGTAGGAGCAGGTGTATCAGGTATTGGAATATCATCAGGCGGTGCAGCGGAAACATTTGATACATCTGGTGCACGACAAGCAAAGGAATCATCAAACAATGGAGCAAACAGGGTTTCCAATTCTTTACGGTTTAGCGAAAGAGATTCAGCTGATTGATCAGGAAAATTTAAACGGTTGGTTGCGGGTCCTAAGCTGTTTTGCTCAGAAGTCATTTTTGTAAGCTCATCGAAATTAGCATGAATGGTTTCCACAATTTCTCTAGTACGACGATTTCAGATGCGAAAGCCTTTAGAGTTTTCACAGTATCCAATGAATACACCGATGTCAGCTTTAGCTTTGAGCTTTCCAAGGTCTTCACGATCATTATTTGGGTAATAAAGAGCACCAAATACACGAAAGTATTTAATATTCGGTTTTCGATTATGGACAAGCTCATAAGGTGTTTTGTAGTGGAGTTTGTTGATCATACAAAGGTTTCGAGTATAGCATGCAGTCGAGACAGCTTCTGCCCTTCAGCTTGAAAGCGGGAAAGAAGGATTGTAATCTGGTAATTGAGCATTAATCAACATCGTTCTTGCGGCTTCCACTAACGTCCTGTTGCGTCTTTCAACAACCCCATTCTGTTCTGGACTTCTTGCAATAGATGTCTGATGTTCAATTCCCACTTCATCAAAATAAGCACGAAGAGTTTGATTCTTGAATTCAGTTCCGTTGTCTGTTCTAACTTTTCCGTCCATATTTCGATGCTGAACTTGAATTTTCTTGAGAAAGGTGATGATCATTGGAGGAGCTTGATCTTTACTTCTGAGAAAATAAACCCAAGTCCATCTGGAGTAGTCATCAATGATTACAAGAATGTAGCGTTTGCCGTTAATCGTCTGCACGCGCATTGGGCCACACAAATCCATGTGAAGTAGTTGAAGAACATGATCGGTACTGGTTTCTATCTTTAACGGAAAGTGTGCATAAGTGCTTTTTCCTTGTTCACATGCGGGACATAAGTGATATTTGGAAAAACGGAATCTTGGAAGACCGTCTACTAGTTTGTGCCGTGCAAGTTCAGTCATGGTTTTGAAGTTCAAATGAGATATTCGTTTGTGCCATAACTATGATTTTGTCGAAATTGCTTTGGAGAGCAGACATATTGGAGAAGAAGCAATCATATCATACATTGAGATTGCGTAAAGACTTGTTGCACGAGTGCCTGACATTAGATCATTTCCTTGTAAGTCACGAACGAAACAAGTTTTCTCCCTAAATGCTACATCCAAATCACCATCACAGAATTGACCGACTGAGAAAAGATTGTGACCAAGACCTTCGACATAATAAACATGGCTAATTTCGATGTTGCCATTGACATAATCTCCATAGCTAATGATAGCAGCAAAGTGATCGTTCCCGAATCTGACAGTGCCGATGAACTTTGAAACAAAGTTTACTAACAGTTTGAGATTGCCTGTCATGTACAACCGCTATCAATAATCCAGAGTACGATTTGGATCACCTACATCACACAAAGACGACGAAGTTGGAATAATGGTAAGGGTGGAACCCAAAGAATTTGTGGGTTCCGTTGGGTTAGAAGCACACACATTAATAATTTTAGGTATCCATTTAAAACTAGGTGTCTTTTGTTACCAACATTGCCATGTCCAACTATTTCGTGCTTTTGTGTTAGTGAATTCGCTAGGTGATTGCACTAAGGATTTGTTTTCGCAACTATGGGGGATTCTAAGGCATTTTCAGAAACTACAACTGGCGGTTTTCCTAACACAGACTTAGAAGCATTAGTGGGCCTAGAGGGATTGCCAGACGTAGATTTCTTACGACGAGATAAAAGGGAATTAGCAACACATTTAGTATGATCACCAGACAACATACTTTTACGACAAAAAACACAAGAAGCATTCATGTTCACAACGTTTATAGACATAACATTCGTTACATCGATATTAGAATTACAAGTTTTTAAGTTCGGATCTAAATCAGAAGCAACATGCGTTTTATTCAAATTCCTAAGATGATCTTCTACTTCTAGGACTTCTAGTTTCCCGCTCCTACATTGCCACATCCTATTTTTCCTTTTGTTGCTCTTACACTTTGATCTGCTAACGCTAGTAGTGGTGACTATTCCTGTAGAAGTGCAAGCATTCAAATTAGTATTCTGTTTAGTGTCTGTGACAGTCTGCTTAGGTGTTTTGTCTACTTTGTACATTCCTGGTGCAATGACATTTGTTTTAAAAAACTTTCCTTTTTCTTGTGCACTAAGTTTCTCTCTTAACTCAATGATGATGTGTTTGCAATACCCGGATTTTCAGTATAAATTTTTCGCGTTATTTTATCTAAGATATACTATATAGTTTGGTATCTATATAGTATGGATAAAATAAATTGATAACCGAGACAGTTATACTGGTGTGGTTATCGTTTTTGATTGACAGATATATTCAGGATATGTTGTATCAGGTTGAACTGATTTGGATATCAGGTATACCGTATGAGAGTATTTTTGGATTCAGTATGTGTATTCAGTATGCCGTATATTTGTATTTTGTACGTCGAGATTTCGGACAGGAACAGTTGGATTTTTGGCTAAGTATAAAAGCCATTACGTACGTTAAGCCTTGGAGCTTACGTACGTAAAATGTGTTAGCTTACGTACGTTATATAGTGTACATAACGTACGTAATAAGAGGAATCGGACAGTGGGGCCCGTGGTCGGCGGCTTTCGGCGCGGATGTGGACAGGTGAGTCAACGGATGGAGTTACGTATGTTATACAGGGTGTATTACGTACGTAATACGAGTATAATACAGTAGCAAGTCAACGTACGTATTACATATGTCGTATCGAGATTTATTCACCTCGACAGGCGATCGACTACAAGGCCGAGCGACCGAGTCCACGACCAATCAAGCTATGGCGAATTTGCCCAACCGAAGATACCAGACCACCTTCAGGTATCTAGCGATCGACTCCCAAGGCGATCGCCATTTGGCACCTAGCGATCGACTCTGGTGCCCGGCTAAGATGGCCGTCCTACGCCCCGAACAGAGACAATCGTCCATCAAAGTCTACGAAGACTGGATCTCAAAACAGCACCCATGTGCAAATCCAAGACAAGATTCGCATTTCATGGATCATTGACCACCAACAGCTGTCTCTGACAAGGGCGGCTTTACCTACCGACAAGCCCGCCGAAAGGCACAAGGTGGGACCGCCCGTGACAGCGACTCAGATGCGTGCAGGCTTCTCATTGGACCGCACAGCTGACTGCCAGCAACTCCTGCAGGCTTTAAGGAGACAAGCCCATGTGCTAAAAGACGATTGCCCGCTTATTATAATACAGCAAAGGCGATCGCCCAGCAGATCCAAGTCCTATAAATAGAGAACCTCCTTCTACTGGAAAAAGGTTCCACGTTCAGTTCCCAATTGGTCCACATACATTCCGAATTCATTCACGGAATTACATACAAACTTACATACTTCCAAGCTCCCAGCTCCTCTCCCGAATCTACCTCAGGATTTCTCTCTCAGCACCTCTCAAGCAGAAGACGGTCGGCTGAGGCAAGAAGTCTCCACAGTGCAGATTCAAAGAGACTCATAAGTCCAGGAGCTCAAGCATACAGCTAATACACGCCGTGAGAGACTTTCGAGCTCTCACTGCCGTCACAGCTCATCTACGTTGTTACAAGAACTCACAGAGCATTGTATCTGGTTCTTCCGGCAATCTACACGCTCACTAGCTAAGATAACAAGAATCTTTACACTCATTGTAATTGTATTCTTATATTAATACGTGTATCCCCGAATATTTATATTAATAATATCTCGCGAGAGCATTCAATCCCGGGACTAACAACCCCGGCAATTCTTGTGTTATTTACTTTTCCCACGGAAGTGTTCTCGCATTTGTTTGCTATCCATCCATTCAGCAATATCGGATAATATTTTGGGTAGCAACAATTGGCGCTAGAGGAAGGGCGTCCGTCTATACCTTCATTTTTATTCCTACCGTCCCGAAGAACACTCACTATTCTCAGGGCATATACTTGAAGTGACACTCACTGCGCTTCAAAGAAAGCCTTCAGAATCATGACGTCCGCTACTACATCGAAGAGAGCCGCTCTCCGAACCGTCAGACACCATATCCCGGCTCAATCCGAACCCCAGTCGACGGCCGGGGGAAGCCACGGCAACGCGAGACTCTCGATCCCGCACCTGAGGAATGGCCCCAACCTCTCACTCGACCAGTTCCAAACCGAGGAACAGATTGAGGAGGCTATGGACATTCTAAAGGAGCGACGGAGAGCATGCGCGTCGCCCGCAATAACTCCCTCGACCATCCGCCGCATGGGCAAACGGAAGTTCAATGGGCTACTGGGCGAGCGATCGTCAGAGAGCCCCGATTCGCGAGACAAGGCTCTCGCCCGACCAGACGGGTCCGTATTCAATCGCTTGGGACACGACCCATCATGGCGACCGGGGAATTCTGGTCCCAACCACGAAAAGACGGAATCTGAATCCATCACCAGGAGTTCAGCCTACCCAACTCGCAGCCGAACGCAAATCAACCGTTTGGCTCCCGCTCCGATCGCCAGAGGATCAGTACTTGATCGCCTCGGCTCTCGCTCTGAGTGCCGAGCCGCGAGCAGCCAGGCCACGGCGATGGCTGCTATGCAATGCCAGCTCGATGAGTTGAAAGCACTCTTGGACATTGGGGCAAGCGCCAGCAGAAAGGTCATCGGTCCGACCGAGCCACTCGCGGTCCACATCGAGCTCGCCCCCGTGCAACCAAGGATCGCTCCTCCCAAAACACCTCTGTATGAAGGGAGATCAGACCCCGAAACCCACCTAAGTAAATTCCGAATTTACATGACCGGGTGTGGGGCAACAGATGCAACCAAGTGCCGAATCTTCCCATTAACATTGGGCGAGCTGGCCCATAGGTGGTACGTCTCACTACCACCACGATCGATCATCTCCTTTGAGAAACTGGCGAATGACTTCATGTCATACTTCGCCACAAAGGTCGCCAGACCAGAAGGCCCCCACCGCGTGATGAAAATCAGGCAGGGGGAAGACGAGACCGATGCAGATTACATCAACTGAGTAGATAAAATCATCCTCACCGGCGAACCCGTCAGTGACGAGCTCGCTCTCTATTCGGTCCTGGGGGGATTCTACGGTCATTCACCCATGTTTAGACATCTCACCAAGGATATCCCCCCGACCTACGCGATCTTCCGCGCTAAGGCTGCCGACTTTCTGGCCAGGCAAAGGCTACTCACCCTCCGCCTAGGCGAGGAAATGCCTCCTCCTGCATGAAAAACGGCGATCGCCAAAGCCAAGAAGACGGTCGCCACGCCATCCGGCGGCCTCAGGGCCATCGAGGATGTGGAAGCCCATCTCCTCCACAAGTTCAACCGAACTCCGACCCACATTTTCTATGCCATCAAGGGGCTCGAACCGCTAAACAAGCCAAAGGCGATAAGGGACCACGGTCACCTGGACCACAATCAATATTGTGCCTACCATAAGAGTCCCGGCCACAGCACCAACCAATGCCGCGACCTCCTCAAATAGCTCTGGAGATTGTTCGAGGAGGGCAAGTTGGACAGCTTATTGGCTTATCCGGAGCCCCTACCAATTTCTAGACACGATCGTCCGAGTCGAATGCGAACAGGCTGGGAAGCTCATACGAGCCGACCCCTCGATCAACCTCGGCGACCGTCTCTACATGCTTCAATCAAGAGAAGGGAACATCAGAAGTTTCACCCCGATCTCCCTCATTAAAAAACTGGAGGACTCGCTCGCCATCTACAGTTCATCATCTAACATGTTGGACTAAGGCACGAGATCGCCTCCCCCACACAACGTACACCGTCGACGGTCGGCATTTAACATGACGATCCGAGGTGGAAGAGTGTAGCCATGGTCTTGGTCGATGGAACCGACTGCTTAGGCCATGCAAGGTTCCTTTGGGCAGATATCGCTCGCCCTTCGTTTAAATATGAGGCGGGCATAGTCGAAGGACCCTCCAAACAAATCAGTGGACACGATCGCCCGCCCTCAAAGGTTCATCATTTAACGTGGTGAACCCGGACAATGCCATACGTCACTACCCCCGTCTCAACGTATACCGACGAGGATTGCCATCTAACATGACAATCCGAGGTAGAAAAGATCTAACTACCCGCGGACGTGGAGTCTATTCATCCGACGACGCCCCGCGCAAGGACTCCTCCAGACCAAGACCGCACGCCCTTTCATTTAAATACAAGGCGAGGCACAGCCTAACGGAGGACCCTCACAACAAAATGAGTCACGAGACAGACGATGTCGCTTGCACACAAGACATGGTCGTGGAGATCGGTCCATCGAACTCCGCGACCGTGCATGTCTCCTCAGGACCGAGATGGACGACCTTCCCCGAGGATTCGAAAAAGTTGAAGACCGCTCACTCAACGAGTTATTTTCATCCCCTTACTTTCACTAAGTGAACAAAAACAAGTGGGAAGAGTGCGGACTACCTATACGACGATCGTCCCTATCCAATCACATACGGAGATCGCCATTTTTCAGATGTTGTGCAGCGATCGAATTTGTTGTAAAAGTTATCTATATGAGTTTATCAATTCACGTATACCTACACGTGCAACGATCTCTCCTCACACATTTGTCCCTATCCAATCACATACGGAGATCGCCATTTTTCAGATGTTGTGCAGCGATCGAATTTGTTGTAAAAGTTATCTATATGAGTTTATCAATTCACGTAGACCTACACTTGCAACGATCTCTCCTCACACATTTGTACAAATTCAAACAAAAGACTCAAAAATAGCAATCATTCAAGTGATAAATCGGAGAATCAAACGTTCATTTCATTGCTTGAAGGATCAGAATACATGATCGCCCGAAGGCCTAAGTACTACAAAAAGAAAGCTACGAGGTACACGACAATAAGCTAAAACATAAAAAATGAAGTGCCTCAGGCCCCCGCCTGGCCTTCGCCTTCAGCCTCCGGAGCGGCCTCCCCATCCTCCGGAGCGTCGGGATGAACAAGGTTGGCCAGAGTCGGAGACCAGCTCAAGTCCACGCCGATATCCGCGAGATCCAAGATCGGCAAGGAGAAAGCAGAATGGAGAGGATGCTACAACGCGTACGCCTTGAAGTTCTCATCAAGAGGGCCGACCTCCAAACCTCCCTTCTTAGCAGCTCGGATCGAGTCGACGAACGCCATATAATAGGCAAACTCGCTGACAAACTCTAATTTTTGAAAGGGATCGGCCTTGGTCGCCTCTACCTCCCCTTTCAGCTCCGCATCGCCTGCTGCGCGCCTTGGAGCTCGGCCTCCCTTGCAGCCATCTTTTCCCTCGACTCTGCCAGCTCGCTAGTCAGCCGATAGATCATCACCTTCAGTCGATCGGCCTCCTTCTCAGCAGCTGTCTGCGAGCGTACGGCTTCTGTCATCCGATCCCGGAATCGGTCAACCGTCACCCGAGCCATCTCGGCCTCCCGTCTCGCCTGCTTAAGTTCTTGGATCGCCCGCTTCGCTGCATCCAAGGAGTCCTTTTCCGTTGCCACAATCTTGTCGGCGAACTCGGCGTTCTCTTTCCGAGCCGCCTCGAGATCCGCCTGCAGGCGAATAGTGGAAGGACGCCCATCATACTCCTGCACAGCCTGGGCAGCCATGGTCGCCGCCTGGAGAGAAAGGGCAAAAGCAGCCTGCATTGTACTCCCAGATCGCTGACGAGCGATCGCATCCAGATCGGTCGTCCAGGCCTTCGGTAAAGCGGAGACGGCCCGGTTGACGTACAACGGGATATCACAGGATTGGCGAGGAGATCGGCTCGCTAGGAAATCCTGCACCATCGGCGGACAAGACGGATCAGTGCTACGGATCCTGCATCAAAACACAAAGTTAACACATCTCCCACGCAAATGACAAGTTTCAACCGAGCAAGCAAAGTCTACCTCTCGGCACTCTCAGGATCGCGACCGAAGTATGGCTTCCCGCGAGGGGTCTCAGCTTCGGCGATCGCCATCTCCCGCAGGAAAGTCGCAGAAGGCGTAGGCTCATTCTCCGGAGGAACAACGGTGATCGGAGGCGCGGCGATCGGCACCTCGCTGCAGGGGCAGAAACTGGAGTTTCTCCCAACCTCTGCCATTTTCAATTCGTCCGAAGTCCCTCCTCACGAACTTCCTCCTCAACCACGATCGGCTCCACGCGAGGCTCCACCTCCGAGATGATAGGTAACGCCACAGGAGGAACCCGAGATGACTTTGTCTGGCGGAGATGACCCAGAACTCCAGGGTTAGACATAGCTATCTCCGGTGGGGGCTCCAGAAAACGAGGAAAGTGAACCTCTGCAATAAGAACAATCAAGCCATAATTAGTCATATTCCTCCAACAGGACGATCGCCCAGCAAATGGAGATCGTAGAAATTCGTACCTGAGACCGAGAGATGTCTCAGAAAACGGAATAGGTGAGCAGACAACCAACGACTCTCCTTGTTGATCCGGCTAGCGTTCAAGTCGTCGTCCGACAAAATTCGTATCTGCTCCCAGACGACCAGGAAATCAAAAGGCAACTCCTCGATCGCCGGAATGTGGAAACCTGCAAAAATGAAATCAAATTAGATCAGTTCAGAAAATATCCGAACAAAGGGAGAGTCTGAACCCTTACCGGGATTTCTCTCCCGAAAACCAGTGGGACTCTCCAGCTCGCCAGTGGGGTTGTCGCTCGCTGAGGCTTTCCAGGCACCGGCGACCCAGAACCACTTCGCCGGATCGCCCCGCGCCTTGTTCGGGACTCCAAGGATCACCCGACCGGATCGACCTTGTATATGATAGCCTCCGACCGACCCTTTCTGCACCGTCAGCTTGAACAGGTGGTTCATCTCTGACGGCGAAGGGAGGCGGTACAGTCGGTGATCGCCGAACAAGGTGAGAGTGCAAATTATCTGGAGCCAAGCATTTGGTGTTAGCTGTAGTGGCGCCACGTTCCAAGCAGCCAGCAGGTGGGAGACGGAGAACGACAAAGGAAATCGCAACCCTGCCTCCATGATCGCTTCGTTCACAGCGACCATCCCCTCCGGAGGCTGATCGGCTCTCTCGTTCTCAGCCGGCAAAAAGAGATCCACATCTGAAGGGATGTGAAACCTCGTCCTCCAGACGGCCAGATCCTTCCTGGTCGCCGAACTCCTGATTTGGCCAAGAGACCACAGAGATCGCTGAGTAGCCCGAAATAGCGATCGCTTGGGAGGTTGATAAGGATGAGTAATCGAATACTCCCGATAATTAAACTTAGGAGACGGGCCGGCTAACCTCTCCATTATTTCAGCAAATGCCACATAAGCCTGGCCAGTAGGCCCCGACCGCAAGATCTCTCTCCATCTGCGAGCGTCTGTGTTCGACGGCCGCCTCCTTAGCCACGTTGGCCTCATTAAACAGTGCCTCAACCTCCGCAGGGTCAATACCGGCTCGAATAGCCTCAGCGGCCATCTCCAGATGGAAATCTGCGGAGGATCCTCCCCGAACATTAGAAGTCCCAGCGGCAGAGGAAGTGGCCTTTCCCGACGAAGAAGATGTTCCAGACATTCTCGAAGAAATAAGGAGAAAATGAGTGTTCTTCTTACCCAAGATGGAATCGGTCGGCGATCGGCAGTCAGATCTTCAGAAAAACTCTTCAAGCAAAATCCTTCTTTCTCCACTAAATGCGCGTAAGAATGAACACTGCCACCCAGCAACTTTTTATAGGAGATGGCAGGGACTTCAAAGCAATTAAGGAGAGTCTCAAGGGCTGCAGTGCAACCGTCGCATTTATTGACCCCCTTGAAACTCGAGTACGCGTCTTTTCAAGGACGCGTCAGACGAGGAGTCATAATTGACCGTCGGTCTACCGCAACAGGAACCCGACACGTGTCCTAGAGACCTTTCCGCATCCGCTGCCGTTTCCCGCTTTTTTTAGCGACCTACCAGATCATCCAAATTCAGAATCAATCATCTCAAATACAATCGCCAGTTCAGTGAAATGCAGAGTCTCTCGTCGAAGTTCAGCGATCGCCACCAGAACCACCTCACCCCACGTTTCCAACATAGGAGCGAGCTGGGGGGCAATTATCGTATCGAGATTTATTCACCTCGACAGGCGATCGACTACAAGGCCGAGCGACCAAGTCCACGACCAATCAAGCTATGGCGAACTCACCTGATACGGGATTGACGAGCTCGAGTGAAGAAGACATTATTATTGTTATTTTTATTGTCATTTACGGAATTGATATTAGAGTGTTAGTATTTTCGGTATTAGAAGTATATTAGGACTCTATTTTAATAAAATAATGGTCTATTAGGTTACCATATAGGTTAAGAGTATTTTTAGACATAATATAATAGGCTTTTGTATTGACTAGTCCGAGTGAAAAAGGCGAAAAGCGGACAAAATTACCAATTCCCGCGCGTATGACTACCTCGTAGCAGTTTTGGTATTTTAATCATAACTCTCTCATACGAAGTCCGATTTACGTGATTCAAGCGGCCATGGAAAGATAAAAGAAAGATATATAAATTATGTGAAACGGTCCAAGGTCCAATTATGCTTCTATCAAGCCACACGAACCGTTCAAATGTGCAGTGATTTTTATGGCCGAAAATTGATGAAGATTGGTGAAGATTTTGTCCAAAATTGATGAAGATTTTCCATGCCTTCATTTTTCAAGTTCACACTTTCATTTTCAAAGTCTTGCAAGAGTATCAAAGGAGGAAGACTTCAGCCCCCCTCATTTTATACACTTTTGTGTATTTTTGACTTCTCTTTTCCTTTTTACTTATTTTAGGGATTATGTTTCCCCCATTTTGTGATTTATGTTTCTTGTTTGTATTTTATTTGATTTGTTTTGATTATTCAAAGATTTTGTAATCTTTGAATTATTTTATTTTTTTTGTTTGATTCCTTAGTAGAAGACTTCACCTCCTATAAGTAGTCTTCACTTAGCCTTGTAATAAGATGGTATAATGAATTTGAATGTTGAAAGAATACACTTTGTATTTCTATCCTTGGTAAATGATTTTTACCGAAACTTGATTTTTATTCGACGCGTTTTCGAGTATTAATCCGATCGATTCTCAATAGGTCTTGAGAAGAAATCACCTTATCGAATTATAGGTCTAATTCGATAAACCGTTGTTCTTGATCGTTCAAGTCTTCTTGTTCGATATTTTTATTGTTATATCCGATATTATTCCCATAAAATACATCCAAAAACACCCTACTCATAAAAAGCCTTCCGCTATCATACACTTACCTATACTCCGACCGATACGTATTCATCTTGCCGGGCGAATTCGTATCATAAGTGGTATCGGAGCCAAAACCTCTCTCAGTACGGCATGGTTCGGGTGTGGTCAAGTTCTGCCGAAACCGATGAGGGCGGGGAGTGAACGCCGGTGCAAAGAGGGCAAGGTCAAAGTGCGGCTCCTGACAAGGCTTCTAGGCGGAGAACATGAACCGATTCTATTTCGCACTTTTGAGAGGTGGTCATAGGCTTGTGAGATCAGATGGTCCGGAATGTGGACACACTTGTATTGCGCACTTTTGGTAGCTCCACCTTTCGGTGACCGGGGTGTATGAGCGTGGATCATCGTGGGCCATTGTGGAACCTCGACATGCGAGAAAAATGCAGCGGCGAGGGAATGTCGTTCAACCGAGGTACTAACGCCAGGAAGCACGTAGGGTGGAGGTTGATGTCGATTGGTGATGCGGCATGTGCACGGAGCACTGCGGGCTAGCGCGAGGTGCGCGAGTGAAGAGCCTGTCCATCTGGGGATGGTGCCGTATGTGTTTGGCCATGATCGTTTTGTGTGCGTGCGGCAATACAGTGTGCGGAAAGAAACATTCTTCCCCAGCACGAGGACGTGCTGCGATTTGAGTGGGGGAGGATGTCACGACCCGATATGTCGTGTCCGTGTTGACCGTCCAAATGAGGCGTGCCTTCTGGTTAGCTTGCCACAAGTGGGGTAAAGGAGGCGACATTAGCGTTAAGGCGTTGTTTGCCCGGATGCATCGGTCTGGCCGAGTCAGGCATGCTGACCCGGTTTAGTCCGGAGAGCTTGTCGCTAGTGGAGGACTTGACTATGAAGGGGATCGTTCCTGGTAGGGCACAACTGGTCGGGGGCTACTGCCGTCTCCCTGATGAGCCCATGGCAGGGCGAAATCAGTTGGCATGCTATGTGGGATAGGCTGGTCCCGGGGTGTGAGGGCCCCTGGGACGCCGCACGGGCTTCGGAACTCCCACATTTCATCCATATTCATACACTCGAATTCTCATATTCGTAAAAAGACTTCCGCTATCATACACTTACATATACTCCGAACGATACGTATCCACTTATCCGGGTGAATTCGTATCATCGCCCAACCGAAGATACCAGACCACCTTCAGGTATCTAGCGATCGACTCCCAAGGCGATCGCCATTTGGCACCTAGCGATCGACTCTGGTGCCTGGCTAAAGACGGCCGTCCTACGCCCCAAACAGAGACGATCGTCCATCAAAGTCTACGAAGACTGGATCTCAAAACAGCACCCATGTGCAGATCCAAGATAAGATCCGCATTTCATGGATCATTGACCACCAACAGCTATCTCTGACAAGGGCGACTTTACCTACCGACAAGCCCGCCGAAAGGCACTAGGTGCGACTGCCTGTGACAGCGACTCAGACGCGTGCAGGCTTCTCATTGGACCACACAGCCGGCTGCCAGCAACTCCTGCAGGCTTTAAGGAGACAAGCCCATGTGCTAAAAGACGATCACCCGCTTATTATAATACAGCAAAGACGATCCCCCAGCAGATCCAAGTCCTATAAATAGAGAGCCTACTTCTATTGGAAAAAGGTTCCGCGTTCAGTTCCCAATTGGTCCACATACATTCCGATTTCATTCACGGAATTACATACAAACTTACATACTTCCAAGCTCCCAGCTCCTCTCCTGAATCTACCTCAGGATTTCTCTCTCAGCACCTCTCAACCAGAAGACGGTCGGTTGAGGCAAGAAGTCTCCACAGTGCAGATTCAAAGAGACTCATAAGTCCAGGAGCTCAAGCATACAGCTAATAGACGCCGTGAGAGACTGTCGATCTCTCACTGCCGTCACAGCTCATCTACATTGTTACAAGAACTCACAGAGCATCGTATCTGGTTCTTCCGGCAATCTACACGCTCACTAGCTAAGATAACAAGAATCTTTACACTCATTGTAATTGTATTCTTATATTAATACTTGTATCCCCAAATATTTGTATTAATAATATCTCGCGAGAGCATTCAACCCCGGGACTAACAACCCCGGCAATTGTTATGTTATTTACTTTTCCCACAGAAGTGTTCTCGCATTGGTTTGCTATCCATCCATTCCAGCAATATCTATCTCCGGATAATATTTTGGGTAGCAACAACGTACGGAATGGAATAAGTGTTACGTACGTTACAGAGTAGCCGGTCGAGTAGTGGCCGATAGGACCTGCAGTGGCCGATCACTGTCAGCAGTGACTCGCTGGATGGCCGAGCATGGCCGGCCGTGACTCGTAGGGATGGCAGATCACTGTCGACAGTGACTCGATGGGCGTCAGGCCTGGCCGATTACGGTCGTAAGGGCCCGTTACGTACGTAAGTGCCACGGGGCGCTTATAGTTTGTATAGACTGTACATGCACCGTGCGGCTAGTAGTCAATTTACCCGACTACATCCGCCTAACTCGTTCGAGAGTTGGTGCTAATGCGACGCAATCACGCCGAGGCATTTTAGTGGCACAGCAAAATTGAAGATGAAAATCGATTTGTATTAATATAATGAGCGATTACAATAGGCAACAACGATTACAAGCATACACGGATAGGAGGGTCTCAGCAAACTTGCCAATTCGTACTACAACTCTTCAGTACACTCTTCCCCCCTATAATAGGCTTAGAAAAATAAAGGCTAATGACAACATTGGATATTGAAAAGCTGAACAAGCACTAACTAGCTATTACAACATTACAAGGAAAATAAAACAACATTACAAGGAAAATAAAGTAAAGCCCTACACTATAGATGATAACTTAAAGTGCGATGAGGCTCGGCATCCCACAAAGCTGCAAGTGGGCCCATGAGTGGCCTGTGATCAGGTAATACCGCCTAGGGTCACGGGCATCCCCTCACAGCACTCCCCCCTCTGAGTTTGTGATGTCCCCGGCGCCATAGATGTGAGATAAGCATCCAGTAGTGGTTGAAAAGCTTTAAGTGTTGTCGCCCTCTCCCAAGTGTTCTCCTCCATACTGCAGCCCTGCCATTTCACCAAATATTCTTTGTATAGCTTCTTTCTCAGCCCTGTATCACGGTGGTCAATAATAGCTTCGGCCACCGTCTTCCCCAAGTTGCGTAGTTTCAGTTGTGGACGATTAGGCAGGTTGGGTGTGGTGTCCTCTTTGTCTGCCTGATATGGCTTGAGTTGGCTGACATGAAAGACATTATGAATGCGCCACCATTGGGGTAACTCAAGCTTGTAGGCTACCTTTCCGACTCTTTTGAGGATGTTTAGGGGCCCAATATATTTTTGCATTATCCGTGAATCTCTCCCCCGTGTTGCCCTGGAGGAACTC
Organism: Orobanche coerulescens; assembly: GCA_033398695.1. Taxonomy (NCBI): domain Eukaryota; kingdom Viridiplantae; phylum Streptophyta; class Magnoliopsida; order Lamiales; family Orobanchaceae; genus Orobanche; species Orobanche coerulescens. Next base: position 143,965,739 of record CM065803.1, read on the forward strand.
TGGTTCGGGACCTTCACCATTACCTTGTCACCCACACAGTATTCAACAAAGCGGCGTTTAAGATCAGCATATTTTTTCATCCGCTTTTGAGCCTTCTCTAGGTAGCCACGGGCCAAATCAAGGTTTTGTTCCGATTCAAGGGAAAATGTTTGCGCCGAAGTAGGCCTGGCGTTTTGTAGAACAGTATCAATATTGTGCGGGAGGAGTGGCTGCTGCCCATTACAAATTTCAAAAGCACTCTTATTGGTGGTAGAGCATTTTTGAGCATTGAAACACAGTTGAGCAACATCCAAAAGCTTCACCCAGTCCTTCTGATTAGTGCTCACAAAATGTCAAAGATATTCCTCCAACATTGAGTTAAATCTTTCAGTTTGGCCATCAGATTGTGGGTGGAAGCTAGATCTCATATTCAACTTGGAGACGAGTAGTTTGAAGAGCTCGGTCCAAAAGTTACAAGTAAATCGGGTGTCTCGGTCAGTAACAATGTCCCTCGGCAGTCCCCAATACTTAACAATATGCTTGAAAAAGAGCTGAGCTGTCTCTTCCACCGAAACTGTCTTGGGTTCTGCTATGAATGTAGCATATTTGGAGAACCGATCTACCACAACAATAATGGCATCAAGATCCCGAACTTTTGGTAGACTGGTGATATAATCCATTGAAGCACTTTCCCAAGCCCTGATAGGAATGAGTAGTGGTTCCGGCAAGCCTGCCTTCTTTTGTCGATCAGGTTTATCTTGTTGGCACACCAAGAAGGTGCGGACAAACATCTCAATGTCATCCCGCATTTGGGGCCAATAGTAAGCTCGTTGAACTAAGGCCACAGTGCGCTCCTCTCCTGGGTGGCCCGCCCAGAGAGTGTCGTGACATTCTGCAATAATAGTTTTCCTCATATCGCCGCCTAGAGGTACATAGAGACGTCTCCCCTTGGTCCATAAGAGACCGTCCTCTAGCCAAAATCTTCGTGTTGTACCCTGGCAGACAAGGTTCACCAAACATTGAGCCGCTGCATCGGCTCCCATTAGTTCTCGTATTTGATCTTTTAATGGAGTGGTCACCTGACTCGAGGAAAGCGCTGCCAGCACTAGTAGAACAGCTAGGTCGGATCTGCGTCTCAGGGCATCCGCCACCTGATTACTAGAACTGGCACGATACTCAATCACAAAGTTGAACTCGGACAATAGTTCCTGCCATCTCGCTTGTTTCCCAGTAAGCTTTGGCTGGGACAGAAAGTGACTAACAGCAGTGTTGTCAGTTTTTACAATAAACGGCAACCCCAATAAGTAATGTCTCCAAAGTCAAAGGCAATGGACCACTGCTAAAAGCTCTTTCTCATGCACCGTGTAACGCCTCTCAACAACCTTAAGTTTCTTACTCTCGAAGGCAACATGATGGCCATCTTGCACTAAAACTCCTCCTAGAGCAATATCTAAAGTATCCGTTTCAACCACAAGAGGTTTGGATAGATCTGGTAGTGCGAGGACTGGGTCTGTTAGGATGGCCTTCTTTAAGTTGTCGAAGGCATTCTGGCATTCCGGCGACCAATTCCAAACTTCCGTCTTTCTTGTCAAATCGGTTAGGGGTCTTGCTATTCCAGCATACCCCATCACAAATCTTCTATAATAATTTGCCAACCCGAGAAATGACCGTACCTCATGTACATAGGTTGGTGGTTTCCATTCTTGGATTGCTTGTATTTTTTTTGGGTCCATGCGAATATTGCCACACTCAACGATATGACCCAAGAGACTGATCCGCTTCTGGGCAAATGAGCACTTCGACAGCTTAACATATAGTTCATGCTTACGAAGCCTAGTAAGAACCATTCTCAAATGTTCCACATGTTCTTCCAAGGTTCGGCTATATATAACAATATCATCTAGGTATACCACGACAAACTCGTCCAAGATGATACGAATTATCCCGGGAAAGGCGGATACATATCGGTCGGAGTGTTTGTAAGTGTATGATAGCGGAAGGCTTTTATGAATATGGTGATTCGAGTGTATGAATATGGATGAAATATCGGATAACAATAAAAATATCGAACAAGAAGACTTAAACGATCAAGAACAAGGGTTTATCGAATTAGACCTATAACTCGATAAGGTGATTTCTTCCCAAGACCTATTGAGAATCAATCGGATTAATATTCGAAAACGCGTCGAATAAAAATCAAGTTTCGGTAAAAATCATTTACCAAGGATAGAAACACAAAGTGTATTCTTTCACATTCAAATTCATAATACAATCTTTTCTTACAAGTGATAATCAAAGACTACTTATAGGGGATGTAGTCTAAGTCTAAGGAATCAAACAAAAAAAAGAAAATAATTCAAAGATTTATAAAATCTTTGAATAATCAAAACAAATCAACAATAAAATACAAAAGGAACAACAATCATAATTTTAGGGGAAACACAATCCCTAAAATGAGTGAAAAGTAAAGAAAAGACAAACACACAAAAAGAAAAGCTAAAAAAAAGGAATCTGCCGGCAGGACACGGGCCGTGCCAGGCGACACGGCCGCGGCGCGACAAGGACCGGCAGTGACTCGACCGCGGCGCGACAAGGACCGGCAGTGACTCGACCATGTCCGCTTGACACGGTCGCAGCGTGACAAGGACGTCCGACAGCGACTCAACCACGCGGCGCGACAAGGATGTTTGGCAGGACTCGACCGTGTCGTGGAACACGGTCGGGCGGCTGGGCAGTCATTTTCGGCATTTCCAGAAGAGTAGGACTCGACCGTGTCGGACGACACGGTCGGGTTCGGCCGACAGTGACTTTTGCATTTCCGGACGAGCAAGGCACGGGCCGTGTCGGATTACACGGCCGAGTTCGGTCGGCAGTGCTCGGCGTTCTCCGGCAGGTGGTGACATTTTCCCGCAGTGCTCGGCATTTTCCGGCAGGGTGACATTTTCCGGCAGGTTGTGACATTTTCCGGCAGGTTGTGTCATTTTCCGGCTTGTGTCCGTTTTCTCGCCTAAAAATGTCGTCGTACGTGCTTGACGCGTTGTAAGGCCATTTATTTTGATCATTGCTCCGTCTTCTTCATTTTGACTAGTTAATTTCGTATCATACGTCGTCTTTCTTCGGTTGGCCATGCCGATCTCGTATCGTCCCCTCTTCCTTTAAAGAGATTCGTCCTCGAATCTAAAGTCCAAGGACGGTTGGTATTCCGGATAGGGTTGTGCTCCTCCCGGGTTGAAGATGTAATTTTCGTCGGATGTGTTGACGTTTGCTTGGGATTGCATTCTTAAAAGACCAACCTGCAAAATAAAAACAAACGACGTATCTAGGTGTCTACCATTTCCCTTAACGGAATCCCCAAAAAAAGATTTGTGGTTTAACGGAATAATTTCCATTTCCGGCGTCATGTGGGCACAAATCTTGTCCTCATTCCTTTCATCAATGAGTTCGTCTTTTACTATTTTTAGTCACATGTAGCCACATAGCTTTTACGTTGGTCGGTGTCGGGAACTGGATCAACGAGAACAATTGGATTGGGATCCTCCAATTTTTTATCAATAATAGAGATAACCTCAGAGAAATTTTGGGGAACAATCGCCTTGTCCTCAATCTCTTCATCTTCTGTAGCTTGGGGAACGGACGGTTGTGTAGAACTAAAAAGTATACTTGTGAGTTCCTCACTCGTTAACTCGTCCTGATGCTCCAAATCATTTGAAACCGATTTGGTTTCTAAAGTACGAATAACTAAGTCTGTATCATAATCGGGAGCATCGTAAACTACACATTCTTCTTCTCCTTCGTCCTCTATATCAAACTTGAGAATGTCGCCTAGCCTTTCTTGTTCTTCCTCGGCTATTAACTCGTCTCGGGTAGCAAGAGTCGGGCAAACATCTTGCACATGATCGAACCCTTGGCCAATGAAACAACTCACCTCCAGCAAGCTCGTCTCATTAGGCAAGTCGAGAGCTTTAGAAACCGAGTTGGGGGCTGATGTTGTAACGATTTTGAGAGCCGAACTCAAGCCGAAAGGTACGTATCTCTTGCGAAGTTTTCTTTTCAACGACTCCCACGAACGGATCTTGTTTTTTCCAGGACGAGTCCTTTGCTTCTTCTTTAATTCGAACCAAACTGAAGCGCCTTTAACCAACTTGATAATTGCATATTTGCAACGCTCCTCATCGTTAAGACCTTTAAACTCGAACAAGCGATCCATCTTACGTTCCCATTCCAAATAAATTTTGGGATCGGTACCTCCAATGAACTTCGGAAGTTCGTTCAACTCGAACTCGTTAGTATGGCGTGGGGAACACAGGCCTTCTCCTCCTCGTCGAGGTTCCAGTAAGTCATGTAAAGCATCACGTAGCTTTACCAAGAATTCGGTATTGGAAAAGTCCATCTCTTCTAATGATCAAGAAATCGAGCAGAAAATTTGCCAAGAAAGCCGTGAAGAATAAACCAAGAAGATGGTCAAAGAATCTGATCTCCACCGTTCAGACTGTAGCTCGATGAGTTGGCTTACCTTTGTCAAAATTTCGTGACGATCCAACGATCGAATCCACGGGAAAATTTGTTTTCTTCCGACTGCGCTAATCTCAACAAAAAAAAAATCGTTGAATAAATCGCCCAAGGAGATGACCCTGGGCTCCAATACCACTTATGATACGAATTATACCGGGAAAGGCGGATACGTATCGGTCGGAGTGTTTGTAAGTGTATGATAGCGGAAGGCTTTTATTAATATGGTAATTCGAGTGTATGAATATGGATGAAATATCAGATAACAATAAAAATATCGAACAAGAAGACTTGAACGATCAAGAACAAGGGTTTATCGAATTAGACCTATAACTCGATAAGGTGATTTCTTCCCAAGACCTATTGAGAATCAATCGGATTAATATTCGAAAACGCGTCGAATAAAAATCAAGTTTCGGTAAAAATCATTTACCAAGGATAGAAACACAAAGTGTATTCTTTCACATTCAAATTCATAATACAATCTTTTCTTACAAGTGATAATCAAAGACTACTTATAGGGGATGTAGTCTAAGTCTAAGGAATCAAACAAAAAAAAGAAAATAATTCAAAGATTTATAAAATCTTTGAATAATCAAAACAAATCAACAATAAAATACAAAAGGAACAACAATCATAATTTTAGGGGAAACACAATCCCTAAAATGAGTGAAAAGTAAAGAAAAGACAAACACACAAAAAGAAAAGCTAAAAAAAAGGAATCTGCCGGCAGGACACGGGCCGTGCCAGGCGACACGGCCGCGGCGCGACAAGGACCGGCAGTGACTCGACCGCGGCGCGACAAGGACCGGCAGTGACTCGAACGTGTCCGCTTGACACGGTCGCGGCGTGACAAGGACGTCCGACAGCGACTCGACCACGCGGCGCGACAAGGATGTTTGGCAGGACTCGACCGTGTCGTGGAACACGGTCGGGCAGCTGGGCAGTCATTTTCGGCATTTCCGGAAGAGTAGGACTCGACCGTGTCGGACGACACGGTCGGGTTCGGCCGACAGTGACTTTTGCATTTCCGGACGAGCAAGGCACGGGCCGTGTCGGACTACACGGCCGAGTTCGGTCGGCAGTGCTCGGCGTTCTCCGGCAGGTGGTGACATTTTCCGGCAGTGCTCGGCATTTTCCGGCAGGGTGACATTTTCTGGCAGGTTGTGACATTTTCCGGCAGGTTGTGTCATTTTCCGGCTTGTGTCCGTTTTCTCGCATAAAAATGTCGCCGTACGTGCATGACGCGTTGTAAGGCCATTTATTTTGATCCTTGCTCCGTCTTCTTCATTTTGACTAGTTAATTTCGTATCATACGTCGTCTTTCTTCGGTTGGCCATGCCGATCTCGTATCATCCCCTCTTCCTTTAAAGAGATTCGTCCTCGAATCTAAAGTCCAAGGACGGTTGGTATTCCGGATAGGGTTGTGCTCCTCCCGGGTTGAAGATGTAATTTTCGTCGGATGTGTTGACGTTTGCTTGGGATTGCATTCTTAAAAGACCAACCTGCAAAATAAAAACAAACGACGTATCTAGGTGTCTACCATTTCCCTTAACGGAATCCCCAAAAAAAGATTTGTGGTTTAACGGAATAATTTCCATTTCCGGCGTCATGTGGGCACAAATCTTGTCCTCATTCCTTTCATCAATGAGTTCGTCTTTTACTATTTTTAGTCACATGTAGCCACATAGCTTTTACGTTGGTCGGTGTCGGGAACTGGATCAACGAGAACAATTGGATTGGGATCCTCCAATTTTTTATCAATAATAGAGATAACCTCAGAGAAATTTTGGGGAACAATCGCCTTGTCCTCAATCTCTTCATCTTCTGTAGCTTGGGGAACGGACGGTTGTGTAGAACTAAAAAGTATACTTGTGAGTTCCTCACTCGTTAACTCGTCCTGATGCTCCAAATCATTTGAAACCGATTTGGTTTCTAAAGTACGAAGAACTAAGTCTGTATCATAATCGGGAGCATCGTAAACTACACATTCTTCTTCTCCTTCGTCCTCTATATCAAACTTGAGAATGTCGCCTAGCCTTTCTTGTTCTTCCTCGGCTATTAACTCGTCTCGGGTAGCAAGAGTCGGGCAAACATCTTGCACATGATCGAACCCTTGGCCAATGAAACAACTCACCTCCAGCAAACTCGTCTCATTAGGCAAGTCGAGAGCTTTAGAAACCGAGTTGGGGGCTGATGTTGTTACGATTTTGAGAGCCGAACTCAAGCCGAAAGGTACGTATCTCTTGCGAAGTTTTCTTTTCAACGACTCCCACGAACGGATCTTGTTTTTTCCAGCACGAGTCCTTTGCTTCTTCTTTAATTCGAACCAAACTGAAGCGCCTTTAACCAACTTGATAATTGCATATTTGCAACGCTCCTCATCGTTAAGACCTTTAAACTCGAACAAGTGATCCATCTTACGTTCCCATTCCAAATAAATTTTGGGATCGGTACCTCCAATGAACTTCGGAAGTTCGTTCAACTCGAACTCGTTAGTATGGCGTGGGGAACACAGGCCTTCTCCTCCTCGTCGAGGTTCCAGTAAGTCATGTAAAGCATCACGTAGCTTTACCAAGAATTCAGTATTGGAAAAGTCCATCTCTTCTAATGATCAAGAAATCGAACAGAAAATTTGCCAAGAAAGCCGTGAAGAATAAACCAAGAAGATGGTCAAAGAATCTGATCTCCACCGTTCAGACTGTAGCTCGATGAGTTGGCTTACCTTTGTCAAAATTTCGTGACGATCCAACGGTCGAATCCACTGGAAAATTTGTTTTCTTCCGACTGCGCTAATCTCAACAAAAAAAAAAATCGTTGAATAAATCGCCCAAGGAGATGACCCTGGGCTCCGATACCACTTATGATACGAATTATCCCGGGAAAGGCGGATACGTATTGGTCGGAGTGTTTGTAAGTGTATGATAGCGGAAGGCTTTTATTAATATGGTAATTCGAGTGTATGAATATGGATGAAATATCGGATAACAATAAAAATATCGAACAAGAAGACTTGAACGATCAAGAACAAGGGTTTATCGAATTAGACCTATAACTCGATAAGGTGATTTCTTCCCAAGACCTATTGAGAATCAATCGGATTAATATTCGAAAACGCGTCGAATAAAAATCAAGTTTCGGTAAAAATCATTTACCAAGGATAGAAACACAAAGTGTATTCTTTCACATTCAAATTCATAATACAATCTTTTCTTACAAGTGATAATCAAAGACTACTTATAGGGGATGTAGTCTAAGTCTAAGGAATCAAACAAAAAAAAGAAAATAATTCAAAGATTTATAAAATCTTTGAATAATCAAAACAAATCAACAATAAAATACAAAAGGAACAACAATCATAATTTTAGGGGAAACACAATCCCTAAAATGAGTGAAAAGTAAAGAAAAGACAAACTCACAAAAAGAAAAGCTAAAAAAAAAGGAATCTGCCGGCAGGACACGGGCCGTGCCAGGCGACACAGCCGCGGCGCGACAAGGACCGGCAGTGACTCGACCGCGGCGCGACAAGGACCGGCAGTGACTCGACCGTGTCCGCTTGACACGGTCGCGGCGTGACAAGGACGTCCGACAACGACTCGACCACGCGGCGCGACAAGGACGTTTGGCAGGACTCGACCGTGTCGTGGAACACGGTCAGGCGGCTGGGCAGTCATTTTCGGCATTTCCGGAAGAGTAGGACTCGACCGTGTCGGACGACACGGTCGGGTTCGGCCGACAGTGACTTTTGCATTTCCGGACGAGCAAGGCACGGGCCGTGTCGGACTACACGGCCGAGTTCGGTCGGCAGTGCTCGGCGTTTTCCGGCAGGTGGTGACATTTTCCGGCAGTGCTCGGCATTTTCCGGCAGGTTGTGACATTTTCCGGCAGGTTGTGACATTTTCCGACAGGTTGTGTCATTTTCCGGCTTGTGTCCGTTTTCTCGCCTAAAAATGTCGCCGTACGTGCATGACGCGTTGTAAGGCCGTTTATTTTGATCCTTGCTCCGTCTTCTTCATTTTGACTAGTTAATTTCGTATCATACGTCGTCTTTCTTCGGTTGGCCATGTCGATCTCGTATCACAAGAACCCTTGGAGAACTTGATTCATCAAGGTGCTGAAAGTAGCTGAGGCGTTTGTTAGGCCAAAGGGCATGACCAAGAACACGAAGGCCCCATAACGTGTGACAATCGTCGTTTCATTTCATCTCCCTCCTTGATGCGAACTTGCCAATAACCTGATCTCAGATCGATCTTCCGTCGTCATATGGTACTTGCAACTCTTCTTTCGGTTGCGAACTCGATTCTACAGCGCTTGTTAGGGCACTCAAAAGTTGCCTCTTCGGACAATTACTGAGATGATGAGGCCCATCACATAGGAAACATTTAATGATTCGTTGGGGAGGGCCCTGCTGACCTTCTGTAGGTTTGCTACGATTCGTGCTCCCATATGAACTTCCTTGAGTATAGGTTTGCCGATCCCCTACACTCCGACTCGAGTTAGGTTTGAACGGTTTTGGCATTACACTTCGGGACGGTGCCATATTCGTTGTTACTGGACGATCTCTTCGAGGTTCCGACGTGTGATCCATTAATCGTTCTGTTGCTCCCATGGCGGTACTGAGGTTTGTGAATCGTTGATGCAGAAGCTCAGTACGAGCAAATGGCTTCAAACCTTCCAGGAACGTAAACAACCGGTCATTCTCCGACATATCGCTAATGTGTAACATATGCGTTGAAAATGCCTTCACATAATCTCGAATAAGACCGGTGTGCTTCAAATCTCGCAAGGCCCTTCTTGCGTTGTACTCAACATTCTCTGGGAAGAATTGTTGCCTGATGGCATCTCGCAGTTGTTCCCAAGTATCAATTCTTACTCGTTGGGCCTGAATGTCCGCATATTTGGTGCCCCATCACAATTTGGCATCATCAACCAAATACATTGTGGCGGTTGACACCTTTCTCGCCTCATCCAAAACATTGGCGGCATGGAAGTACTGTTCCATGTCGAATAAGAAGTTCTCAACTTCCTTGGCATCTCGTGTTCCACTATAGGAACTTGGTCCGGGGATCCGAATCCTCGTAATAGGTTCTTGAGCAACATGGGGGGTGTTGTTCACAGCTCTTTGAAGCAATCCAATCTGGATACTCATTGCTTCCATCTCACGTCTCATTTCAGCCGTATGGTTAGTTCCCATTGCATCAGCAAAGGTTCGGCAGACTTCTCTGCATTCGCCCAACTGGGCTCGGAGGTCTTCATTCTCCGCCTCGAGGGTCTCGACCTTCTCCTCCAAGGTCTCAACAACATATTTCAATCTAGAGCACTCTTGCTCTAGATTATCGAATTGGGCTTTAGAGGCCTCGACCTCTTTCTTCTTTCCGTCATCCTTTTTCTTGCCCTGCCTTCTAGGGACTTCCGTCTCGTTACCCGATTCCATTCTTTCGACCTTAACCGGGCTCTGATACCACCTGTCACGGGGCACTTATAGTTTGTATACACTGTACGCGCACCGTGTGGCTAGTAGTTAATTTACCCGACTACGTCCGCCTAACTCGTTCGAGAGTTGGTGCTAATGCGACGTAATCACGCCGAGGCATTTTAGTGGCACAGCAAAATTGAAGATGAAAATCTATTTGTATTAATACAATGAGCGATTACAATAGGCAAAAATGATTACAAGCATACACGGATAGGAGGGTCTCAGCAAACTTGCCAATTCGTACTACAACTCTTCAGTACACTCTTCCCCCCTATAATAGGCTTAGAAAAATAAAGGCTAATGACAACATTGGATATTGAAAAGCTGAACAAGCACTAACTAGCTATTACAACATTACAAGGAAAATAAAACAACATTACAAGGAAAATAAAGTAAAGCCCTACACTATAGATGATAACTTGAAGTGCGATGAGGCTCGGCATCCCACAAAGCTGCAAGTGGGCCCATGAGTGGCCTGTGATCAGGTAATACCGCCTGGGGTCGCGGGCATCCCGTGACAGTAAGGCAGGGGCCGGTTATGGCCGTAATGGTTCCGACAGAAATAGGCAGTTGGCAGGCCATGCCCGGTTACATACGTAAGCCACAGCCTATTACGGCCGTTACGTGCCAACAGGACTCGGCCTATATAAGGCCTGGACCGAGTCATCTTGGGCATTTTTCATTTTTCTTCGTTCCTTCCGTGATTTTTCACCATAGATTGATGGTTTTGAGTAGAATCAACTTATAACAACATGTTTTGGAAGTTGGAATCATGGATTAACATCATCTTCCACCCGGATCGAAGGTAAGAACACCTAAACTTTTGGTTTTGGGATGTTCTTGAGGTTTCTTGGTGTTTTGGCCGATTTGCTTCGTTTTGATTCAGATTGTTGATTGAACTTGATTGTAAACTCGTAATGATTCAATACTCTTGAAGTTTTATGGAACGAATTCGAGTATTTCTTTGAATAATCGATTGAATTGGACTATGCCTTCAAAATGTTCGATGAAATGTCTCAATGAGTAGAACTTGGAAAATTCTACATGTTTTAATATGAATGGTGATTGAATTGATATTGTTGTGATGATTCTTGGTATTTACGAGAATTTTGTTAAGGGAATATGTTGTGTAGATAATTATACACCTCAACAGGCGATCGGCACAGACGACAGGTGACCGAGTTAGAGTCGAATAGACCAAGGCAAACTTGCCGATCGGAGACCCCAGATCAAGCCCAAGTGACGAGCGATCGACATCTAAGGCGATCGTCTCTTGGCACCTGGCGATCAACTCTGGTGCCCGGCCAATGACGACGGCCTCATGCCAGGCGAGTCCAGCATCCGTCTAGTCGGCGAAGGCCGAAGCTCAGGACAGAGACCCACGTGCAGATCTGGAAAAGGCGCCGCAGAACATGGATCATTGACCACAGCCTGTCAGCATCTACTCACCTACCGACAGACCTGCCGAAAGGTGCAAAGTGGGACCGCCCAGGACAGCTACTCAGGACACGTGCAGACTTCTCATTGGACCGCACAGCTGGCTGCCAACAGCAGTCGCGGACTTTAAGGCAACCAGCCCATGTGCTAAAAGACGATTGCCCCTTTATTATATTACAAGAAAGGCGATCGCCCGTCAGGACAAAAGGCATCCTAGATCCTATAAATAGAAGGCATCATGCACTTGGAAACCTCTCGGCTTTTCTGCACACAGAAAAGGCTGCTCTCTGGCTTTTCTTACGGCTTGGGTTTCTCTCTTGGCAACGCTATACACTTCGGACATATTCTCTCTCACTCTCGAGACCTCTTAACCCATAAGACGGTCGGCAGAAATGAGAACGAGAACACACAGAGCTTCGCTCAAGAGCTAGATAACTAGGATCTTTTACACTCATTGTAATTGCATTCTTACGTTAATATTTGTACTCAAACGTATTCTTATTAATAACATCTCGCGAGAGCATTCAAGCCCGGGCCTAACTGATTGGTGCATAATTGATCTAAAATTCATATACAAAATATTCATTTTTCCGGGCATAATTGTACTGATTTGTGATTAAAAATATATATTTTACAGATATGTCCAAACATGAGCTAAAAATGGTTATTTTACTGACATCGACATGAAGCATCAAAAAGGACGGAAAACAAGATCAAATCCAACGACGGGAATTTTTCAAGGCAAAACGACCTACAACACGGCGCAAACAGGACCGTGTAATGTAGGCCGTTTCACATACGGCACAACAAGGGCCGTGTCTTGGGCCGTTTCACACACGGCCGGCATTTAGCGCCGTGTCCTCGCGCGTATTCCGGAAGAGACCGAGTCACCACAAAACGGCGCACAACACGGGGCAACCGGGCCGTTTTCATCGCCGTGTTTCAAGAGATGCCATGCAAAATTAGTCCATTTTGACCAACTTGTGAACTCAACCACAAGTTATTTTTATGGTCAAAAATCTGAAAAATCAAAGTCATGGGTGAAGTGTGAACAAAGAATTAAAAAAATGATATTACAATAGATATTTTGAATTAAATAATCAATTGTATTCTTGAAAATCACCTATAAAAGGGCATCTTCACCCATTGCAAAATCACTCCACATTCTTACCAAGAAATCCTCAACTTCTTGCTAAGAAATACTCCTTTCCTTTAGCAATATATTTTCCTTAGAACTTTCAATTTTAGTTTGTATTTTATTTTTGGTTTGAAGTTTTTCTTTCATTTAGTTTGTAATTGAAAAGTGCTTGATCAATAAGCACTTAGTATTTTACTTTCAATTTTGGTAAGCTTGTAACCTTTAAACAAGTTTGAAGTTATATTTTGAAGTTTGTTTCTTGCACTTTGATTCATCATATTCAAATAAGTTTTATCTATTGTCATTAAGTTCTAGTAATTAAAAGTTTATATATATATATATATATATATTATGTATATCAATTATTTCTATTATAATTTTAGTTTGTATAAACCAATGAGTAGCTAATCTTTCTTCCTAGGGAAGGGGATTTCTATTAGGTTATATATTGAGTATTTGATTGATTTACACTATTTTGATTAAAAAGGACTAATTGGTTTAAATAGAGATTGATCATATCCTATTTCTACTAATGAAATCTCCTTGATTGATTGTTGAGTGAATTGGAAACATATCTCTTCAATCTATCAAGTGTTAATCTTGTTATCAACATCTTAAGATTGCGAAAGTGGTTAAGACATCTTTGATTACGAAAGTACAGAGGTGAAAAGTTGATTACTCGATAAACATTCGTTTTTCTTTTATATCCGTGTAAATCAATTCCTATACTTAATTAAAAACCTAATTTAATGAACCCGTAATCCTCTAGATTTTATAAATTCCAACTCATTTCAATTCTATTCATTTCCACTAGTTAAAAAAATAGTCTTCTTAAAAATAGTAGTATTAAAAATAGTCTTATTAAAAAGTCTTATTAAAAATAGTTTAAATTAAACATAGTGCAATTTAATTAAGTTAATATTTAAAAACCCAATAATCTATTTTAGTATTTATTTCTCATAATTTGTAACAAAATATTATACGAAGCCCTGTTGGACAATCCTCGAGAGAAAAGACCTTGGTAGAACTTACCACAAACTACTTCTACCTCGTATATATTTGCGAGCGACTCAAGAACTCCTATTTTTATGATAAGTTTTTGGCGATCAAATTTTGGCGCCGTTGCAGGGATTGTTTTAGGCCAAATATAATTTTTGTATACTTTTATTTATATCTTGTGATTTAATCTTTTTTTTATTTCTTGCATCTTTTATTCATCTTGTTCTTAATTTTTTTTTTAAGGTCTTGTTGTTTTCTAGTCTATGCGGGGCCGTAGGTCTCTTGCAAGAACCTTGGTACCATACAACGAAAACGCTCATCCCGATTATCGAGTTGGAGATAACTGGAAGATATTAGCGGTGAAGGAGAATTTTTGTGAGAAGAAAACCGAATCTTCCTATCAAGAAGAAAAGTTAAACGAAGAACATATGGCAGACCAACAAACTTTGAAAGATTTTGCTAGACCGGTGATCGGTACAACAACGTCATGCATACAACTTGGCCAGACAAAGACGAAATTATGAATTGAAATCCATTCATTTCAACCAACTCCCATCTTTTATGGGATGCCAAACGAGGATCCTTTAAGTTTTATTCGTGATTTTTACTCGGTTGTCAATACCTTTCCATTACAACAATTGACCGAGGATCAATTAAAAATGAGGTGTTTTCCTTACACTTTAAAAGATCGAGCAAAAACATGGATTATGACGTTGCCACCAAATTCATTGGCTACTTGGGATGATGTGTGCAACAAATTCATGTCTAAATTTTATCCACATCATAAAACGGCGGGTCTAAGGACCAAAATTGCGGCTTTTACGCAATCGGAGGGTGAACAATTTTTTGAAGCATGGGATCGGTTCAAAACTCTTTTACTAGCATGCCCCCATCATCATTATCCTTTACCTTTGTTTGAGTCAAACTTTTTATGATGGGCTAACTCATAATTGCCAATTTCTTGTTGACAATGCGGTGGGGAGATATAGGAACACTAACGGCGCAAGCCGCTTGATTTGTTTGAAAAACTTGCTATATCCTCCCGCAAAAGAGTGCACGAGGCGGGAGAGTCGGAGCTAATGAAGTAAATTCCACCGTGATCTCACTGCGCAAATTGCCGAGCTAACCAAACAAGTCCAACGACTTACAACTCAAGGAATTTCTCAACCACCCAGTCATGCCATCTCAAGAAGTATTTTTCGCGGTGGTGAATATAGTCATGCACCCAACATCAATCCACCGACGAACCACGAAGAGGTAAATGCTTTAAATAATTTTTACCAACGCCCCGAAATGACCCTTTTACGAAACCTATAATCCCGGTTGGCGAAATCACCCTAATTTCTCTTGGGGTGGGAATCATCACCAACAACCACCACCTCCTCAACATCAAAATTTGCAACAACCATATCAAAGACCGAACCAATTCCAAGGGTCGCCCTCAAACCAACCAGAAAACCCTCATTAGAAGAAACACTTCAATCATTCATCCAAAACTCGGATCGAAGATTTGAAGCAATGGAAGCATCAAGAAAGCAGTCGAAACTCAAGTCGGGCAACTAGCAAATCAAGCGCAAAATAACCGAGAAAGGGAGGTTACCAAGTCAACCCGAACAAGCTAAAGCTATCACCACGCGAGAAGCTGGTAAGATTTATAACAATCAAGTTGATTCCCCTTCTAATGATGATATTTCAATTATTGCAGTAAACAAGGACGAATATAAGGAGTCAAATGAAAATTCTAAAGAAGAAGTCCCCATCCCAACACTCCACAAATCTACAAATCCATACAAACCCCCAATACCTTTTCCAAGTCGACAAAAAATGAAAAACTTGAGAAGCAATTTCTAAATTTTTTTGATATGTTCTAAAGTAAATGTAAACCTTCCTTTATTGGAAGTAATAAAAAGTGTCCCAAAGATACGGAAAATTTTTCAAAGAATTACTCACGGATAAAAAGAAGTTTGGATATAGAGAAAAAATCATTGTCTCGGAGGTTATGTCCGCATTGCTCCAACAACGATTACCTCCCAAGCAAAGTGATCCGTAGCTTCATCATAAATATCGCTATGGGAAACGGTAAGAAGACCACCGTATGCTTGATCTTGGAGCAGTATAAATTTGATGCCATTATATATTTTTGAGCAACTTGATCTTGGTGAACTTAGCCCAACTAAAATATGTTTACAATTGGCGATAGATCGCTTCGTTATCCTGTTGGAATTATCGAAGATATTTTGGTTGACATAGAGGGGCTTATTATTCCAGCAGATTTTGTTGTCTTAGAAATGGGACAATGTCTAGAAAATGGAAAAGATCATTCTATTTTATTGGGAAGACCTTTCATGGCTACCGCTGAAACAATAATTGATGTTAAAAGAGGAAAATTAACCATGAGTGTGTTAAATGAAACCGTGACATTTTCTGTGTTTAATTCGCCCCCTGTTCCTAGTTACGATTTATACGAGGAGTGTGCTTTTGTTGATATTATTGACAATTCTGTAGAAACTCTCATTATACAGGAACAAGTAATGGAATGTTCAGAGCTTAACCCGGAAGTTGAAGAAGTGTGCGAAAATCTCTTACGAGGATTAAGATAGATAGTCTGAGTCGTTAATGGATAGCAAAGAAAAAGAAATACCGGAGCTTAAAGAATTGCCTAAGCATTTAAAATATGTTTTTCTTGAAGAGGAAATAAAAACCCGTAATTATTAATGCGAATTGAACAAAGATGAAGAATTTCTTTTAATAGAAGTTTTAAAAAATGCAAAGAGGCAATATGATGGGGTTTGAGTGATATTAAGGAATTAACCCTTCAACATGTATGCACAAAATAATCCTAGAAGAGGAAAAACCAAGAAGAGAAGCACAACGAAGATTAAATCCCAATATGCTAGAGGTAGTAAAAAAGGAAAGTTTAAAATAACAAGCTGAGGGAATTATGTATCCGATAGCGGACAGTGAAAGCGTACGCCCGATACATGAGGTGCCAAAGAAAAGTGGCATAACAGTGAGTGAAAATGATAAGGGAGAGCTAGTCCCAACGAGGGTAACAACGGGTGGCGGATGTGCATTGATTATCGAAAATTAAATGCCGCCACCAAAAGGATTATTTTCCTCTACCTTTTATTGACCAAATGCTTGATAAACTTGCGGGACACAAATTCTACTGTTTTCTTGATGGCCTTTCAGGGTATTATCAAGTGGCGATTGCACCCGAGGACCAATCGAAGACCACATTCACATGCCCTTTTGGAACTTTTGCTTGTCGAAGAATGCCCTTTGGATTATGCAATGCACTAGGAACTTTTCAAAGGTGCATGTTGTCAATTTTCTCAGATATGATCGGCGATTCTATTGAGGTATTAATGGATGACTTTTCGATTTGGATCATCTTTTGATGATTGCTTATATATATTGACCAAAGTACTTGAACGTTGTATTGAAAGCCTTTTAACTCTCTGTTGGGAAAATAGTAATTTTATGACAGAAAGTGGAATTGTGCTAGGCCATGTGGTGTCAAATCTTGGAATTGAAGTCGACAAAGCAAAAATTGATGTCATTCAAAAATTTCCGCCACCAAACACTGTAAAGGCAATCGGGAGTTTTTAGGACATGCGGTTTTATAGAAGGTTTATCAAAGATTTTTCAAAAATAAGTAAACCTCTCTGCACTTTGCTTACCAAAGATGTTTCCTTCATTTTCGATGACGCTTGTCTCGACGCTTTTAAAACCTTGAAAGAGAAACTAACCACGGCACCAATCGTAATTGCCCTGATTGGTCTTTACCTTTTGAAATTATGTGTGATGCATCGGCCGAGAAATTTGTTGGTGCGCTTTGGGCCAAAGAATTGATAAAATGCTCCGTGTGGTTTATTACGCTAGTCTAACATTAAATGATGCGCAGTTAATTATACGACAACCGAGAAAGAATTATTATGTGGTTTTCTCCTTTGGATAAATTTAGATCTTATATTGTAGGATCTAAAGTGATTGTACATTCGAGACCATGCGGCTTTACGACATCTGTTGAAAAAGCAACAAGCAAAACCTCGGTTGATTCGGTGGATTTTAATGCTTCAAGAATTTAATGTGGAAATAAAGGATCGGAAAGGAAGTGAAAATGTGGTCATGAGACCATTTGTCTCGTTTAAAAATAACGAAGAAATAGATAACAAACATGAAGAAATTGTGAACTCTTTTCCACATGAAAATCTATTTAAAATTTCTTCGGTACCTTGGTTTATGATATTGTGAATTATTTGGTTTGTGAAATGCTCCCACCTAACATTTCTTACCAAGAAAAGAAAAGGTTTCTATCATCATGCAAAAACTACTGGGACGAACCATGCCTTTTCGATTATGCAAAGATGAAATCATGAGGCGATGTGTCCCAGAAGATGAGCAACAAAGTGTACTAACCTTTTGCCACGAACTTCATTGCGGAGGACATTTTGGCGGACAAAAGACCGCACAAAAATTCTCAATCTGGTTTGTATTGGCCATCCTTATTTAAAGACGCATATCATTTTTGTGTTCGGTGCGATAGGTGTCAACGGTAGTAATATCGGAAAAAGAAATGAGATGCCCCTCACGATCAATTTGGTCGTAGAAATTTTTGATGTATGGGAATTGATTTTATGGGACCATTCACTAAATCTGGAAATTTTGAGTACATTCTTTTAGCGATCGATTATGTATCCAAGTGGGTTGAGGCAATCCCCACAAGGACTAATGATGCTAATATTGTTGTTAAGTTTGTACAGAATACATAATCGGCCGTTTGGTTCCCAAGGCAATAATCGGTGATGGGGATCCCATACGCAACAAGTTATTTGACAAGCTTATGGCCAAAAATGGCATAAATCACAAAATTGCAACTCCTACCATCCACAAACGTCGGGTCGGTGAAACAAGCAACCGACAAATAAAAGGGATCTGGAAAAAGCGTAAGCCCAACTCGAAAAGATTGGGCTGAAAAATTGGTCGATGCACTTTGGGCATACCACGACATACAAGAGTCCATTGGGAATGAGCCCTTACCGTCTAGTCTATGGAAAAAATAGTCACCTTCCCGTTGAAATCGAACATAAAGCTTCTTGGGCAATTAAGGACGTTTCAATGGAATTGAAAAAGCTGGACAGGAAAGACTGCTACAAATATCCGAACTAGACGAGTTAAGAAACGAAGCATACGAGAACTCTCGATTTAAAAGACAAAGTCAAGAGACTTCATGATAGGAAACTTACCCTCAAACACCTTGAACCCAGTGCGAAAGTACTTTTATTTAATTCTCGTTTGCGATTATTTCGAGTAAGCTAAAATCACATTTGGGCCAGGACCCTTCGAGATTGAGGAAGTATTTCCATACGAATGTCAGTGATAAATCCTCAAATCAAAGAGTCATTTCAGGTGAACGGACACAGGGTAAAGCCTTATTTTGAAAATCGAAAATTCCTCACGGAGAGAGCATAACCCTTGAAGATCCGTCGCACGACTAAAACAGGAAGTTGTCAAGCTAATGACATTAAACAAGCCCTTATTGGGAGGGAACCCAATTTATTTATTGTTTTTCTTATTATTTCTAAAAAATCAAAAAAATCTAAAAAATCTAAAAAATCAAAAAAAAAAAAAAAAAAAAAAATTAAATGATGGCAGCTTAAGGAGTTTCTTCTTGATCTCTTGACGCGCATCTATTCGCGATTTATGTATTGCTGTAATTTTTATTTCGTGTTTTGCTTTTTTTTTTTTAAAACTTTGATGGCAGCATAAGGCGACTCTTCGGACTTTCTTGATGCGCATCTAAAATATTATGTTATACTTACGAGTATATTTTATTTTCTTTTGTGTGTGCCTCGTATATTTATTCTCTTGCAGATTCTAAAAGGCGTTAGGCTCAGACATCAACTTTCTTAACAGGGAGTATTCTGCTTTTCTGCATTGATTTTTATTTTTTATTTTATTTTTAAACCGAGGACGGTTTCTTTTTCAAGTTTGGGGTTAGTATGTTTTAGTGTGTTAGTATTTTGGTGTGTTTTTATTTGCCTTAATTTTTTTTTTTTTTAGTATATATATATATAGTATTTTGATTTGTGAGATTTCTAGATCTGGCCATAAACACCAATAAATTAACTATATACAAGCTTCTAAAATTGTTTTAACTTAGGTAAAAAAATTGTATATTCCAAAAATTTTGTGCCTTAATCTCTCTTTCCAAACCTTGTAGTTATCATATAAAATCGAGTCATTCGTTACCTTGAGAAAAGAAGAATCAGTCGGTTGATGAAAAATAGAACTGAAATTTACTTAATTTGTGGAGTTTTTGAATTTTCATGCTTAACTAATAAATGATTTTCTGCAAAAATTCTATTCCCTAAAAAAAAGGAGTCATTGGTGAAAAGAGCTACACGTTAGCAAATAACGGTGTGAAAGCTATCACCTAAAAAAAATAAATGACGAAAAGGAGAAGTGTTGAGCAGCAACAAGTGCCTAATTTTGGAAGTCTTAAATTTTGCGAAAAATAAAGGACTAACCATTGTTGGTGCGTAGCTGCCGTCTCAGAAAAATTGGTGAAAAGAGCTACACGTTAGCAAATAACGGTGTGAAAGCTATCACCTTTTTACGAAAGAAAAATAATGAGATAGAAATTGTGTTAGTGAAAAGAGCTACACGTTAGCAAATAACGGTGTGAAAGCTATCACTAAAAGGGATGTAGTTTATGAGCGATTTGAATTAATTAGCGGTGAATTTCAATACACTCAATTTTGTGAAAATCACAATATTTGATGGCCGATGAAATTCTTCTTCTTATTGATTCGAAAAATAAACGATTGATCGAGAGCAACCATTAAAGGAGTCGTGTGAAGTCACGAGTGGGAAAGAAATAATCAACCTTTAGGGGGGGAAACCTTGCATTTTGGAATTACAAAAATAAAAACCGTGTTTTAACTTCAAAATCGTTAGTAGATTTATTTTGAATCTTGATTCATTTTCTATCTACTGTATAAAGTTGGTTATTGTGTATTAATGGCATTTTGATCTCTTTTTATCTTTATATATAATTATTTTTCTTAAATTTATGTGTATTATTTTTTATTTTTATTTTGTGTCTTATTTTAATTTTTTTGTGTGTGATTAATAATGAGTCTTGCTCGGGACTAGCAAGAATTTAAGTGTGGGGTATTTGATTGGTGCATAATTGATCTAAAATTCATATACAAAATATTCATTTTAGGGCATAATTGTCTTGATTTGTGATTAAAAATATATATTTTACAGATATGTCCAAACATGAGCTAAAAATGGTTATTTTACAGATTACTGACATGAAGCATCAAAAAGGACGGAAAACAAGATCAAATCCAACGACGGGAATTTTTCAAGGCAAAACGACCTACAACACGGCGCAAACAGGACCGTGTAATGTAGGCCGTTTCACATACGGCACAACAAGGGCCGTGTCTTGGGCCGTTTCACACACGGCCGGCATTTAGCGCCGTGTCCTCGCGCGTATTCCGGAAGAGACCGAGTCACCACAAAACGGCGCACAACACGGGGCAAACTGGGCCGTTTTTCATCGCCGTGTTTCAGCAGATGCCATGCAAAATTAGTCCATTTTTGACCAACTTGTGAACTCAACCACAAGTTATTTTTATGGTCAAAAATCTGAAAAATCAAAGTCATGGGTGAAGTGTGAACAAAGAATTAAAAAAATGATATTACAATAGATATTTTGAATTAAATAATCAATTGTATTCTTGAAAATCACCTATAAAAGGGCATCTTCACCCATTGCAAAATCACTCCACATTCTTACCAAGAAATCCTCAACTTCTTGCTAAGAAATACTCCTTTCCTTTAGCAATATATTTTCCTTAGAACTTTCAATTTTAGTTTGTATTTTATTTTTGGTTTGAAGTTTTTCTTTCATTTAGTTTGTAATTGAAAAGTGCTTGATCAATAAGCACTTAGTATTTTACTTTCAATTTTGGTAAGCTTGTAACCTTTAAACAAGTTTGAAGTTATATTTTGAAGTTTGTTTCTTGCACTTTGATTCATCATATTCAAATAAGTTTTATCTATTGTCATTAAGTTCTAGTAATTAAAAGTTTATATATATATATTATGTATATCAATTATTTCTATTATAATTTTAGTTTGTATAAACCAATGAGTAGCTAATCTTTCTTCCTAGGGGAAGGGGATTTCTATTAGGTTATATATTGAGTATTTGATTGATTTACACTATTTTGATTAAAAGGACTAATTGGTTTAAATAGAGATTGATCATATCCTATTTCTACTAATGAAATCTCCTTGATTGATTGTTGAGTGAATTGGAAACATATCTCTTCAATCTATCAAGTGTTAATCTTGTTATCAACATCTTAAGATTGCGAAAGTGGTTAAGACATCTTTGATTACGAAAGTACAGAGGTGAAAAGTTGATTACTCGATAAACATTCGTTTTCTTTTATATCCTTGTAAATCAATTCCTATACTTAATTAAAAACCTAATTTAATGAACCCGTAATCCCCTAGATTTTATAAATTCCAACTCATTTCAATTCTATTCATTTCCACTAGTTAAAAAAATAGTCTTCTTAAAAATAGTAGTATTAAAAATAGTCTTATTAAAAAGTCTTATTAAAAATAGTTTAAATTAAACATAGTGCAATTTAATTAAGTTAATATTTAAAAACCCAATAATCTATTTTAGTATTTATTTCTCATAATTTGTAACAAAATATTATACGAAGCCCTGTTGGACAATCCTCGAGAGAAAAGACCTTGGTAGAACTTACCACAAACTACTTCTACCTCGTATATATTTGCGAGCGACTCAAGAACTCCTATTTTTAGGATAAGTTTTTGGCCGATCACTAACAAACCCGACAAATCTTGTGTTATTTCCATTCCCACGGACGTGCTGCCGCAACTTTGTTTGCTGCCTATCCATTCCAGCAATATCTATCTCCGGATAATATTTTGGGCAGCAACAATTGGCGCTAGAGGAAGGGCATCTAAACCTTTATTTTTATTCCTACCGTATCGAAGAACACTCACTGTTCTCTGGGGCATATACTTGAAGAGACACTCACTGCTCTTCAAAGAAAGCTTTCTGAATCATGACTTCTGCCTCCACATCGAAGAAAGCCGCTGGCCGATCCGCCGGATGCCTCATTCCGTCTCAATCCGAGCCCCAGCCTATGGCAGAGGGTATCCGCGGCGACCCGAGACTCTCGATCCCGCCCCCGAGGGACGGCCCAAGCCTCTCGCTCGATCAGTTCCAAATCGCGGAACAGAACAAAGAGGCCATGGCCATCCTACGGGAGCGACGGAGAGCATTCGACGCGCCCGTTATAACCCCCTCGGCCATCCGCCACGTGAGCAAACGGAAGTTCAAGGGGTTACTGGCCGACCGATCGCCAGGAGGCCCCGATTTCGCAAGAAAATGCGCTCGCAAGGCGGGACACCTCCGTTTTCAGCCACCTAGGAAGCGACCCATCGTGGCGACCGGGGCATTCTGGTCCTAGCCATGAGACGACGGAGCCCGAATCCGTCACTAGGAGTTCAACTTACCCAACTCCCAGAAGGCAGGCCGACCATCTGGCCCCTCGCCGAAGAACCGAGATCGGCGGCGATGACCTCATCGCCTACTGCGGAGCTAGGAGATCGGTACACGATCGACTCTGCACCCGCTCCGAGAGCCAAACCCCAAGCGACCATGCTACGGCGATGGCCGCAATGCAACGCCAGCTTGATGACATGAAGGCACTCCTGGAATCTGGGGCAGGCGCCAAGATAAAGATCGCAGAGCCGAGCGAGCCACTCGCTGTAATATCCGCAATTTTCGATTTTCGGTATATTTCTTTTTTCGGCCAGAGTCCGTTTTGATGACTCGCTCATGACCGTCTCGTCATTTTGAGAATGATTAATTCTGCACTTTTTGTCATCCGAGTTCGTTTCGGTGTCGTTTTGTTGAGTTCCGTGTCCTTAATCGACTTTTTCACGTGGGAGTTCGACTTTGTAAAGTCACCATTAATACTTGGAAACTCCAAAAATTCTGAATCTTTGCAATATTATAGAGCATCAAGTTAGCTTTCCAATAGTTCAAACGGTGAGTCAATCGGAGTCCAGACGAGGGAGTTATGGTCGAAATAGCTAAGACTATACGATGTGCCTTTTTCGTGTTGGAGTGGGCTGTACTGTGTGCCGCGGCACACTTCAGCTGTGCGGCGGCACTAAGCTGATTCTGGGCGTTTTCGTGGCCTGGGCGCGGCACACTCATCTGTGCCGCGGCACACGGGCTTCTGCGTTTTTAGCAGATTTTCGAGAGAAAACTTCATTTTCTCCTCTCTTCTTCCTCCTTCCATCTAGGGCGATTTGTGGGCGATTTTTGGGCGATTTGAGTGCTCCCAAACTTGTAGAGATCATCCACCTCAAGTCTTGTTGTAGATTTTCGACCTCTACTTGAATCCTTCATCCAAATCAAGGTATTTTGGCTTGAACCCTTGTTTTTGTAGATTTGGGGATTTTCCTTTTTGATTTCGATTCCAATCTGTTTTTGATCAATTAATTGTTGTATAAACGTTGTTTTGAACTTGTTCTATGGATTGGATACTTGTATCTTTGGTTCGTTCGACCCGAGGGGTGATTTCTTTGTTCTTGAAGGGTCTTGAACATTTAATGTTCGATTAAATGTCCCAATGAGTTTCCCTTCGATAGTTTGTTGGGATTTCCGTTGTTTTGGCCTTCATTCTCGTCGTAACCATGTGTTATTGTTCCTTCCGGAGGTTTATAGGTGTTTGAGGATTCCGATGTTGAATCCCGTTTGGTGATTGATGATTCGTGTGGTGTTATTCTCGTAATACTCGTGGTGCTATCACATTCTTGATATTGTTCGGGGGTTCGGGGCTATTCGACCGCGTCCTATCCGTTGTCTTATTGCGATCGTGATTTCGAGGCAAGTACCTTGTCCATACTATTCTTGTTTTGTGAATATGATAATTGGTGATCGTCTTTATGTGGTTGTTTGATTGTTTGAAATGAGTTTTCAAAACATTCGGTTTAGCCTTGTTAAAGGCTTGCTTTCAAAACGCGTGTGTTTTGTGAATGGTGTGGTTTGAGAATGACTATGTGAACTCTATGGATATGTTTGGCGTTGATGTTGCACTTGGTATTTGCGTGTGGACGTATATTGTTTCATTTCGGTGCATTGTGGTTTGACGTGGTGTTTTGCTAAGTGTTTGATGCTCTGGGTGAATTGTTTGAATATCCTTGATGTGATATGTTATTTGTGTGAATGTGTGGATACGGTTGAAGGTCTACGGTGACACATGGCACGTGATCATGTGGTCAGGATGCAACAAGTGATTGATCCAACCGTGAGAGCCTGAGATAATCTACGGTGGCACATGGCATGCGATCATGTGGCCAGGATGCAACAAGCGATTGATCCAACCGTGAGATGTGTGTGATTTGTTTCGCTAGCCAGCTCGAGAGGGTCCTTCGAGGCCACGGGTGGGATGTCGGTGGTATCATCCCGGTCCTAGGCGATGCGCGTGCGTGATTATGTTTCGTTGATTTTACGTCCGTTGAGGACACGTGATGTTGGGCTCTGGCCCTGTGAATTATTGTCGGTTTTCTATTTGTGAAAACAAAACATTTGGGCTGTGACCCTATTGATTTTTGGAAAGAGAAGGATTTTATAATCCTAAATTGTTTTCTATTAAAACTCTCGATGGCATTTTGAACTGTTTTGTAAATTGTTTCCCTTATTTGCGATCTTTCGGTTTTGGAAATGTTTACCCAAACTCTTGCCTCGGGAAGTACTTTTCTTTATGTTTGGATCTTTGAGGATTCCTGATTATTATTGTTCTTGGAACTTGTATTGTATGGCTCGTATTTTTGCACTTGTACTTGCACTAGCAAAACAGTGGAGTTTGCTAACCCCGAGTATTCGGGGTGGATGTCTATTTTTGCATTCAGGTTTTGGAGCATAGCACAGGGTCGGCACGAAGGATGATGAAAGATGAACGATACTAATCACACGAGGTTCCGTTGATGTCGTATTGGTCCAGTTGTATTTTCTTTTCCGCTGTGGTATCTTTTCCCCGTTGTACGGGAGTTTATTTTATTTTGACCCCTGTGTGGGTATGTGTTTGGGAATGAGTTGTATGTTATTATTGAAAGACCAAGTCGGTCTACTGAGTCATTTTAGCCTTAAAGGCGATGTTTAGATGTTTGATTTTAGTTATCAGCCTGGTAGATCCTCGAGGAGAGGGTCTACGGCGTGTAATATCCCTGAGTGGATTGGGGGTGTTACATAAATGGTATCGGAGCTTAGGTTGAGGAAACCTAGGCTGTCGGGTCAAGTCGTGTTGTTTGAGTCTTGTTTCGTCGGATGTTATCCGATCGAGTCGTGTCGCGACGCGTCGTTTGAGTTTGTTGGTCGTGATTAGTATCGTGGGGCGATCATCATCTTCGTGCGACTGTGGAAGTAAGTCTCCCTTCTTTGTGTTGTGCCTCGTGGGACCCGAGCTATTTTCTGATTATTGGTTACGTGATGGAAGCCTTATGTGGATTTTGATTTCACGATATGTATTTACTCGACTCTCGTATTTGATTTATCCGAGGAGTCTCATCGCTTCTGATGTCTTTTATTGTTGTTTTTGTCCGTTGCTGATGATTTTCGAATCGATTTGCACGTTTTACAAGTTCTCTTGTGGAAGCTTTGTGCTTATGCACGTTCTACTTGTTCACTAGCCAGTGCGGTAGGGTCTTTAGAGGCCTCGAATGGGTCCAGTGGATTTGTTCTGGATGTGGTTATTTGACTCTAATATTTTGTTCTTATGAGGAGTAGTGTTGCTGGATTGTGCATGTTGAACTGTATTTCTTTTATCCGCTGCGTGAGTTCTTTTGTAACGACTTTCGGTATTTTACCGACCGAGTTTTATTTCGAAAACCGATTCCCTTAACCGAGTTTTTGGCATTATGGCCTTGATCATTTTGGCGAAATTCTTATGACGGTATTTAGCATTTTGTAAATGGCTTCTGTGAGTTTTTGAAATATTACCGTCATCAGCCTTTTTGGCATTATTTTCGAAAACTTGAGTATCATAGAAAATAAATTTCGAGACGTACTTTTAAAATGAATTATTTTCTCGTGGTACATCCAAGGTGCCACAATATGTTTCAAAATTCTTCTACCTCGAGGGCCCAAAAATGTTTTGAGATATTTTCAATGTTTTATAAACACTTTTACTTAGACCCGAGGGTCGAATATTTCCGAAAGTTTTTCACGAAAAGAAAGTGTCCTCATTTTTATCAAATGCGAGATGGTTCTCCAAAGTCTCGATAACGATGTTTCACGTTTGTACTTTTTCTTGAAAGGTGATACTCAAGATCAACCGGCATTTTTTCTAAATTATTTTCAAAAGGATGTTTTCATTTTAAAAACCTATCCATTCCCGTTGAAATGGATATGTATGTATGATGTTTGCTTTGTCGTTATGATGTTACTCCCGAGTATGATCGAATTAGTGGCATGAATGTCGAGGCGTTGCCACGCATTTGTTGTACTAGCCCTCTGTGAGAGGTGTGAACTGGTGTTCTTGTTTATCACCTCGTGGTGATTTGCGTGTTGTCGCACGAGTGTGGGTTGTTAAAGCTTGGATTTTTGTGCGTTTATGCACATGTGTGATTGTTTCATGATGTTTGTAATTATGTCTTTGGTTATCGTTCGGGCCGTTGAGGTCGCCGAACGATACCGTCGTTGTTGTACTGTTTGTGTGTGTATTAATTTAAGAAGGTGATCGTTATAAATGATATGTGTTATGATTCCACGTTGTCTTTGAGTTGGCATCTCCGGTATGTTGTTTTGCGGTGTTATGTTCCATTGTATCTAGCATTTGTATTTTCGGTATGCCGAGCCGAGGCATTTCAACCGTGATGTGCCGGGGGAATGTACGTGCAATTTGTCCTTCTCGTCAGTAACACATTTCGAGTGTGGACTCGAGGACACCGAATTCGGTTTTGCGAATTGGCTAACGAGACTTTTGGAGTTCGAGCTTCAGCACAGATATCAGAATCGGATTTGAGAGGCCAATAGGTGATTTTATGTCGGTTGCTTTTTGTGTTGTTACCTTGTTTCCGTTATTGTGAGTTGCGGGGACGACTTTCTTTTAGAAGAGGTCGAATATAATACCCGTATTATTTTTGGCTTCTATATTTTCTCTTTTTCCAGTCTATCGATTCGCCCGTGTTCGTTGATATTGTCTGAGCTTGTTCTGTATTTCGGTTAAATCGTTCGAACGAGCTGTGATCTTGTTTTGGGTCGATCTAGTTATCGCTGTGACTTTTCCGAGTTCGGTTCGATTCTTGTGAACCTTGTTCGGAAGTAGCATCTTTTGGTTCTACTAGTTCTTTTAATCGAAGTGGATCGGATTTGGAACTTCTGTATTTTCGACTCTGTCGACTCGTTTATGTTCGTTGACATTTTCTGAGCTTGTCCTGCCCCTTGCTTTTTTTTATCGAACGAGCGTGGTATTATTTCGGAATAACTCATTTGTCATTATGACTTTTCAATTTCTATTCCCTCTCATGTGGATCTTATGTGAATGCATATGTTGTTGTTTTCACCGGATCATATATTGTCTCGAGTCGATATGTGAACCTTGGAGTTGTTGTTTGAATTTTTATTGTTCTTCGTGATTCGAGCATAATCGTTCGATTTTTGTTGTCTCGATCTTTGTGGTTCGATCGTTTGATTGTTCGGTTTTTGTTGATCTCGTTTCGTGATTGTTGAGCGTTCAGACTCCTTCCTAATTCCCTTAAGTTCGGGAAATTAGTCTCGTTTCGATCTTCCAACCCTTGGGCGGCGGAATTCCGTATTAGTTCAGCGATTGGCTCGCGTTTCGATTGATGTACCGTTGAGTTGGTCAATCATATTGACTTTCGTTCGTTGTGTTTTGTGATTGTCGGATAATTGACTTGGCTATATTATCCGTTTGATGACGCTTGTCATTTGTTGGTTTTATTGTATCCCTAACGGCGACGTTGTGTTGGTCGTCGTGGAGCGTGTTTTCACGCCGTATGTCTCTTTGCGTTTCTTGCAGCGTTTCGCCGTTGGGCGCGAGTTTCCTATTTTTGTGTATCTCGTCGAGTTTTCCTGGCGGGTATATTGCTTCCCCCCTACTTGTTTTAAGTTTCGGGACGAAACTTCTTTTAAGGAGGGTAGAATGTAATATCCGCAATTTTCGATTTTCGGTAAATTTCTTTTTTCGGCCGGAGTCCGTTTTGATGACTCGCTCATGACCGTCTCGTCATTTCGAGAATGATTAATTCTGCACTTTTTGTCATCCGAGTTCGTTTCGGTGTCGTTTTGTTGAGTTCCGTGTCCTTAATCGACTTTTTCACGTGGGAGTTCGACTTTGTAAAGTCACCATTAATACTTGGAAACTCCAAAAATTCTGAATCTTTGCAATATTATAGAGCATCAAGTTAGCTTTCCAATAGTTCAAACGGTGAGTCAATCGGAGTCCAGACGAGGGAGTTATGGTCGAAATAGCTAAGACTATACGATGTGCCTTTTTCGTGTTGGAGTGGGTCGCATCGTGTGCCGCGGCACACTTCAGCTGTGCCGCGCACTAAGCTGATTCCTGGGCGTTTTTCGTGGCCCTGGGCCGCGGCACACTCATCCTGTGCCGCGGCACACGGGCTTTTTCTGCGTTTTTAGCAGATTTTCGAGGAGAAAACTTCATTTTTCTCCTCTCTTCTTCCTCCTTCCATCTAGGGCGATTTGTGGGCGATTTTTGGGCGATTTGAGTGCTCCCAAACTTGTAGAGATCATCCACCTCAAGTCTTGTTGTAGATTTTCGACCTCTACTTGAATCCTTCATCCAAATCAAGGTATTTTGGCTTGAACCCTTGTTTTTGTAGATTTGGGGATTTTCCTTTTTGATTTCGATTCCAATCTGTTTTTGATAAATTAATTGTTGTATAAACGTTGTTTTGAACTTGTTCTATGGATTGGATACTTGTATCTTTGGTTCGTTCGACCCGAGGGGTGATTTCTTTGTTCTTGAAGGGTCTTGAACATTTAATGTTCGATTAAATGTCCCAATGAGTTTCCCTTCGATAGTTTGTTGGGATTTCCGTTGTTTTGGCCTTGATTCTCGTCGTAACCATGTGTTATTGTTCCTTCCGGAGGTTTATAGGTGTTCGAGGATTCCGATGTTGAATCCCGTTTGGTGATTGATGATTCGTGTGGTGTTATTCTCGTAATACTCGTGGTGCTATCACATTCTTGATATTGTTCGGGGGTTCGGGGCTATTCGACCGCGTCCTATCCGTCGTCTTATTGCGATCGTGATTTCGAGGCAAGTACCTTGTCCATACTATTCTTGTTTTGTGAATAT
This sequence comes from Orobanche coerulescens, assembly GCA_033398695.1. Classification (NCBI taxonomy): domain Eukaryota; kingdom Viridiplantae; phylum Streptophyta; class Magnoliopsida; order Lamiales; family Orobanchaceae; genus Orobanche; species Orobanche coerulescens. Next base: position 143,995,698 of record CM065803.1, read on the forward strand.
GATAATTGGTGATCGTCTTTATGTGGTTGTTTGATTGTTTGAAATGAGTTTTCAAAACATTCGGTTTAGCCTTGTTAAAGGCTTGCTTTCAAAACGCGTGTGTTTTGTGAATGGTGTGGTTTGAGAATGACTATGTGAACTCTATGGATATGTTTGGCGTTGATGTTGCACTTGGTATTTGCGTGTGGACGTATATTGTTTCATTTCGGTGCATTGTGGTTTGACGTGGTGTTTTGCTAAGTGTTTGATGCTCTGGGTGAATTGTTTGAATATCCTTGATGTGATATGTTATTTGTGTGAATGTGTGGATACGGTTGAAGGTCTACGGTGACACATGGCACGTGATCATGTGGTCACGATGCAACAAGTGATTGATCCAACCGTGAGAGCCTGAGATAATCTACGGTGGCACATGGCATGCGATCATGTGGCCAGGATGCAACAAGCGATTGATCCAACCGTGAGATGTGTGTGATTTGTTTCGCTAGCCAGCTCGAGAGGGTCCTTCGAGGCCACGGGTGGGATGTCGGTGGTATCGTCCCGGTCCTAGGCGATGCGCGTGCGTGATTATGTTTCGTTGATTTTACGTCCGTTGAGGACACGTGATGTTGGGCTCTGGCCCTGTGAATTATTGTCGGTTTTCTATTTGTGAAAACAAAACATTTAATGTGACCACTATTGATTTTGGAAAGAGAAGGATTTTATAATCCTAAATTGTTTTCTATTAAAACTCTCGATGGCATTTTGAACTGTTTTGTAAATTGTTTCCCTTATTTGCGATCTTTCGGTTTTGGAAATGTTTACCCAAACTCTTGCCTCGGGAAGTACTTTTCTTTATGTTTGGATCTTTGAGGATTCCTGATTATTATTGTTCTTGGAACTTGTATTGTATGGCTCGTATTTTTGCACTTGTACTTGCACTAGCAAAACAGTGGAGTTTTGCTAACCCCAGTATTCGGGGTGGATGTCTATTTTGCATTCAGGTTTTGGAGCATAGCACAGGGTCGGCACGAAGGATGATGAAAGATGAACGATACTAATCACACGAGGTTCCGTTGATGTCGTATTGGTCCAGTTGTATTTTCTTTTCCGCTGCGGTATCTTTTCCCCGTTGTACGGGAGTTTATTTTATTTTGACCCCTGTGTGGGTATGTGTTTGGGAATGAGTTGTATGTTATTATTGAAAGACCAAGTCGGTCTACTGAGTCATTTTAGACTTAAAGGCGATGTTTAGATGTTTGATTTTAGTTATCAGCCTGGTAGATCCTCGAGGAGAGGGTCTACGGCGTGTAATATCCCTGAGTGGATTGGGGGTGTTACATAAATGGTATCGGAGCTTAGGTTGAGGAAACCTAGGCTGTCGGGTCAAGTCGTGTTGTTTGAGTCTTGTTTCGTCGGATTTTATCTGACTGAGTCGTGTCGCGACGCGTCGTTTGAGTTTGTTGGTCGTGATTAGTATCGTGGGGCGATCATCATCTTCGTGCGACCTGTGGAAGTAAGTCTCCCTTCTTTGTGTTGTGCCTCGTGTGACACGAGCTATTTTATGATTATTTGTTAAGTGATGGAATCCTTATGTGGATTTTGATTTCACGATATGTATTTAATCGACTCTCGTATTTGATTTATACGAGGAGTCTCATCGCTTGTGATGTCTTTTATTGTTGTTTTTGTCCGTTGCTGATGATTTTCGAATCAATTTGCACGTTTTACAAGTTCTCTTGTGGAAGCTTTGTGCTTATGCACGTTCTACTTGTTCACTAGCCAGTGCGGTAGGGTCTTTAGAGGCCTCGAATGGGGCCAGTGGATTTGTTCTGGATGTGGTTATTTGACTCTAATATTTTGTTCTTATGAAGAGTAGTGTTGCTGGATTGTGCATGTTGAACTGTATTTCTTTTATCCGCTGCGTGAGTTCTTTTGTAATGACTTTCGGTATTTTACCGACCGAGTTTTATTTCGAAAACCGATTCCCTTAACCGAGTTTTTGGCATTATGGCCTTGATCATTTTGGCGAAATTCTTATGACGGTATTTAGCATTTTGTAAATGGCTTCTGTGAGTTTTTGAAATATTACCGTCATCAGCCTTTTTGGCTTTATTTTCGAAAACTTGAGTATCATAGAAAATAAATTTTGAGACGTACTTTTAAAATGAATTATTTTCTCGTGGTACATCCAAGGTGCCACAATATGTTTCAAAATTCTTCTACCTCGAGGGCCCAAAAATGTTTTGAGATATTTTCAATGTTTTATAAACACTTTTACTTAGACCCGAGGGTCGAATATTTCCGAAAGTTTTTCACGAAAAGAAAGTGTCCTCATTTTTATCAAATGCGAGATGGTTCTCCAAAGTCTCGATAACGATGTTTCACGTTTGTACTTTTTCTTGAAAGGTGATACTCAAGATCAACCGGCATTTTTCTAAATTATTTTCAAAAGGATGTTTTCATTTTAAAAACCTATCCATTCCCGTTTGAGGGCTGGATATGTATGTATGATGTTTGCTTTGTCGTTATGATGTTACTCCCGAGTATGATCGAATTAGTGGCATGAATGTCGAGGCGTTGCCACGCATTTGTTGTACTAGCCCTCTGTGAGAGGTGTGAACTGGTGTTTACTGTTTATCACCTCGTGGTGATTTGCGTGTTGTCGCACGAGTGTGGGTTGTTAAAGCTTGGATTTTTGTGCGTTTATGCACATGTGTGATTGTTTCATGATGTTTGTAATTATGTGCTGGTTATCGTTCGGGCAGTTGAGGTCGCTGAACGATACCGTCATTGTTGTAGTGTTTGTGTGTGTATTACTTTACGATGGTGATCGTTATATATGATATGTGTTATGATTCCTCGTTGTGCTGAGTTGGCATCTCCGGTATGTTGTTTTGCGGTGTTATGTTCCATTGTATCTAGCATTTGTATTTTCGGTATGCCGAGCCGAGGCATTTCAACCGTGATGTGCCGGGGGAATGTACGTGCAATTTGTCCTTCTCGTCAGTAACACATTTCGAGTGTGGACTCGAGGGACACCGAATTCAGTTTTGCGGGTGGCTCGAGACGTTCGGAGGTCGCGCTTCAGCACAGATATCAGAATCGGCTTTGAGAGGCCCATAGGAGATTTTCTGTCGGTTGCTTTTTGTGTTGTTACCTTGTTTCCGTTATTGTGAGTTGCGGGGACGACTTTCTTTTAGAAGAGGTCGAATATAATACCCGTATTATTTTTGGCTTCTATATTTTCTCTTTTTCCAGTCTATCGATTCGCCCGTGTTCGTTGATATTGTCCGAGCTTGTTACGTATTTCGGTTTCATCGAACGAGCCGTGTGATCTTGTTTTGGGTCGATCTAGTTATCGTTGTGACTTTTCCGAGTTCGGTTCGATTCTTGTGAACCTTGTTCGGAAGTAGCATCTTTGGTTCTACTAGTTCTTTTAATCGAAGTGGATCGGATTTGGAACTTCGTATTTTCGACTCCGACTCGTTTATGTTCGTTGACATTTTCTGAGCTTGTCCTGCCCCTTGCTTTTGTTTATCGAACGAGCGTGGTATTATTTCGGAATAACTCATTTGTCATTATGACTTTTCAATTTCTATTCCCTCTCATGTGGATCTTATGTGAATGCATATGTTGTTGTTTTCACCGGATCATATATTGTCTCGAGTCGAGATGTGAACCTTGGAGTTGTTGTTTGAATTTTTATTGTTCTTCGTGATTCGAGCATAATCGTTCGATTTTTGTTGTCTCGATCTTTGTGGTTCGATCGTTTGATTGTTCGGTTTTTGTTGATCTCGTTTCGTGATTGTTGAGCGTTCAGACTCCTTCCTAATTCCCTTAAGTTCGGGAAATTAGTCTCGTTTCGATCTTCCAACCCTTGGGCGGCGGAATTCCGTATTAGTTCAGCGATTGGCTCGCGTTTCGATTGATGTACCGTTGGGTTGGTCAATCATAAAGATCGCAGAGCCGAGCGAGCCACTCGCGGTCCACATCGAGCTCGCCCCCGTGAAGCCAAGGATCACTCCTCCTCAAACACCTTTGTACGAAGGTAGGTCGGACCCCGAGACTCACCTGAGCAAGTTCCGGATCTACATGACCGGGTGTGGGGCATCAGACGCGACAAGGTGCCGTATGTTCCCACTAACATTGGTCAACCTGGCCCATAGGTGGTACATCTCATTGCCACCACGGTCCATCAGCTCCTTTGAACAACTAGCGAACGACTTCACGTCGTACTTCGCCACCAAGGTTGCTCGACCAGAAGGCCCCCACCGCATGATGAAAATCAGGCAGGGGGAAGACAAATCCGATGCAGACTACATCGACCGGGTGGACGAGATAATCCTCAAAGGCGAGCCTGTGAGCGACGAGATCGCCTTCTACTCAGTCCTAGGGAGATTCGATGGTCTTTCGCCTATGTTCAGGCATCTTACGAAGGACATCCCCCCCGACCAACGCGATCTTCTGCGCCAAGGCTGCATACTTTCTAGCCAGGCAAAGGTTACTTTTCCACCTATGAGTAATGCGATCGGAGACCGAACGACGATCATCAGTCTTCCAACCCGATCGCCAGAATCAAGCAACATCTCCCAAAAACTGGAGGACTCACTCGCCATCTACAATTCATCATCTAACATGATGGACTAAGGCATGAGATCGCCTCCCCTGCACAACGTACACCATCGAGGGTCGGCATCTAACATGACGATCCGAGGTAGAAGAGTGCAGCCATGGTCCTGGTGGTCGATGGAACCGACTGCTTCGGCCATGCAAGGTTCCTTTGGGCTGCGATCGCTCGCCCTTCGTTTAAATACGAGGCGGGTGTAGCCGAAGGACTCTCCAATTAAACCAGTGGACACGCTCGCCCACCCTCAAAGGTTCATCATCCAACTTGGTGGACCCGGACAATGCGACGCGTCCCTACCCCCGTCTCAACGTATACCGTCGAGGATTGCCAGCTAACATGACAATCCGAGGTAGAAAAGAGCTAACAAGCCGCAGACGTGGAGTCGATTAATCCGACGACGCCCCGCGCAAGGACTCCTCCAGACCAAGACCGCACGCTCTTCGTTTAAATACGAGGCGAGGTGCAGCCTAACGGAGGACCCTCACAATAAAATGAGTCACGAGACAAACCTACAATTGGAATGTCGTTCGCGCATAAGACACGGTCATGGGGGTAGGTTCATCGAACTCCACGACTGTGCACGGTTCCTCAGCGACGAAATAATCAGCTTTCTATGAGGGATCGGCAAAATTTGAAAATTGCAGGTACAAGACCGAAGATAGCTCGCCAATCGATCAGATCGCCCAAGTCCGAGACCAAAGTCCGCTCAACGGATCGCCCGTCTTGATCTGACATGATCACCAGTAGAACCACCTCGCCCCATGTCTTCAACATCGGAGCAAGCTGAGGGGCAATTGTTGTGTCGAGAATTATACACCTCAACAGGCGATCGGCACAGACGACAGGCGACCGAGTTAGAGCCGAATAGACCAAGGCAGACTTGCCGATCGGAGACCCCAGATCAAGCCCAAGTGACGAGCCATCGACATCTAAGGCGATCGTATCTTGGCACCTGGCGATCGACTCTGGTGCCCGGCCAATGACGACCGCCTCATGCCACGCGAGTCCAGCATCCGTCAAGTCAGCGAAGGCCGAAGCTCAGGACAGAGACCCACGTGCAGATCCGGAAAAGGCGCCACAGAACATGGATCGTTGACCACAGCTTGTCAGCATCTACTCACCTACCGACAGACCCGCCGAAAGGTCCAAAGTGGGACCGCCCGGGACAGCGACTCAGGACGCGTGCAGACTTCTCATTGGACCGCACAGCTGGCTGCCAACAGCAGCCACGAACTTTAAGGAAACCAGACCATGTGCTAAAAGACGATCGCCCCTTTATTATATTACAAGAAAGGCGATCGCCCGTCAGGACAAAAGGCACCCCAGCTCCTATAAATAGAAGGCATCCTACACTTGGAAACCTCTCGGCTTTTCTGCACACAGAAAAGGCTGCTCTTTGGCTTTTCTTACGGCTTGTCTTTCTCTCTTGGCAATGCTATACACTTCGGACATATTCTCTCTCACTCTCGAGACCTCTTAACCCATAAGACGGTCGGCAGAAATGAGAACGAGAACACACAGAGCTTCGCTCATGAGCTAGATAACTAGGATCTTTTATACTCATTGTAATTGCATTCTTACATTAATATTTGTACTCAAACGTATTCTTATTAATAACATCTCGCGAGAGCATTTAAGCCCGGGCCTAACAATCTCGGCAAATCTTGTGTTATTTCTATTCCCACGGACGTGCTCCCGCAACTTTGTTTGCTGCCCGTCCATTCCAGCAATATCTATCTCCGGATAATATTTTGGGCAGCAACAGAAGATAATGAATTGGTGATCAAATGATTCGATTATGTTGTTATGATTATGGAATCGTGGTATTCTCGATGTTCTTGGTGGTTTGTTGCGATAAATGATGTTATGAGAAGTATATGTTGAAGAACATGATTATATACACCTTGAATTATGATTAAGGGTTGTTTAGATGTTAGAAAATATCGGGTTATGTTGTTTTATGGATTATTAACGTGAATTTGGATAATTCATGTTCTTGAAGAACCCTTGAGTTACATTCTTGCTATCCAAAATATTATCCAGGGATAGATATTGCTGGAATGGTTGAGTAGCAAACAAAGTGCGAGAACACTTCCGTGGGAAAGTAAATAACACAAGATTTGCCGGGGTTGTTAGTACCGGGCTTGAATGCTCTCGCGAGATGTTATTAATACAAATATTCTGGGATACAAGTATTAATGTTAGAGTACAATTACAATGAGTGTAAAGACCCTAGTTATCTTAGCTATTGAGCATGAAGATTGCTGGAAGAACCAGATATGATGCTCTGTGAGTTCTTGTAACAACGTTGATGAGCTGTGACGACCGTGAGAAATAGACAGTCTCTCACGGCGTGTAGTAGCTTTATGTTGGAGTTCCTAGGCTTGTGAGTCTCGTTGAATCTGTTCTGTAGGGAGTTCTTAACTCTGCCGACCGTCTTCTGGATGAGAGGTGCTGAGAGAGAAGTCCTGAGGTAGATCCAAGAGAGGAAACCGAGAGCCTGAAGGAATGTATGTATTCTGAATGTATTTTTCCACTGAGAGGGAATGAATTGCCAACCGAAAAGTTCTGAGAGAGGAACCTTTTTCCAGTCATTGGATGTTCTCTATTTATAGGACTGGAAGATGTTGGGCGATCGTCTCCGGTGTATTATAATAAGTGGGCGATTGTCTTCAGCACATGGGTTGGTCCCCTTAAAGTCCGCAAGAGTTGCTGGCAGCCAGCTGTGCGGTCCAATGAGAAGTCTACATGCGTCTGAGTCACTATCATGGGCGGTCCCACCTTGTACCTTTCGGCGGGTTTGTCGGTAGGTGATAAGGTGGTGACAGGCTGTGGTCAACAATCCATGTTATGCGGCGCCTTTCGCGGATCTGCACATGGGCGCTGCTTTGAGATCCATTCTTCGTAGACTTTGATAGACGATGGTCTTGTTCGCGTCTCAGGACGCTCGTCCTAGGTCGGGCACCAGAGTCGATCGCTAGGTGCCAAAGGCGATCGCCTTGAGAGGCGATCGCTAGATATTCGAAGGTGGACTGTTATCTCCGTTTAGGCAAATTTGTCGTAGCTTGATTAGTTGTGAACTCGGTCGCTCGACCTTGGTGCCGATCACCTGTCGAGGTGTATGAATCTCGACACAACAATTGCCCGCCCAGCTCGCTCCGATGTTGGAAACATGGGGTGAGGTGGTTCTGTTGGCGATCGTTGAATTATGACGAGTGACTTTGTATTTTACGAATTTGGCGATCGTCATTGAGTGGTTGGTTTTGAACTTTGGATGACCTGGTCGGTCGCTGAAATGAGCGGGAAATGACAGTGGTCATGGAAAAGTCTCCGGGGCACGTGTCGGGTTCCTGCTGGGGGAGACCGACGGTTAGTTGCGACTCCTCATCTGGCGTGCCCTCGAAACGACACATCGCGGGTTTCAAGGGAGTCATTAATTGCGACGGTTGCACTCCAACCCCTGAGATTCTCCATAATTGCATAGAAGTCCCTACCATCTCCTATAAAAAGGCGCTGGGTTGCAGTGTTAAGACCCTTATGCGCTTTATCGGAGAACAACATTTTTGCTGAAGATTTTTCTGGAGATTTCGACTGCTCATCGTCGATCGACTCGATTCTTGGTAAGAAAAGACACTCATTTTCTCCTCTTTTCTTTGAGAATGACTGGAACATCTTCTTCGTACGGAATGGGCACCACCTCTGCCGCTGGGACTTCGACTGCTCGGGGAGGATCCTCCACAGATTTCCATCTGGAGACGGCCGCCGAGGCTATCCGGGCCGGTATTGACCCTGTGGAAGTCGAGGCATTGTTCAATGAAGCCGACGTTGCCAGGGAGGCGGCGGTTGAGCAAAGACGCTCACAGATGGAGAGAGATTCGGCGGTGAGGGCCTACTGGGAGCAGCATAGTGCCTTTGACCAGGCCTATCTGGCCTTCGCTGAAATCATAGAGAGATTGGCCGGTCCGTCTCCTAAATTCAATTACCGGGAGTACTCGATCACTCATCCTTATCAACCTCCTAAGCGATCGTTGTTTCGGGCTGCGCAGCGATCTCTATGGTCCCTTGGCCAGATAAGGAGCTCGGCGACCAGAAAGGACCTGGCCGTCTGTAGGACGAGGTTTCATGTCCCTTCAGATGTGGATCTTTTTGTGCCGGCTGAGAATGAACGAGCCGATCAGCCTCCGGAGGGCATGGTCGCCGTGAACGAAGCAATCATGGAGGCTGTGCTGCGGTTTCCTTTGTCGTTCTACGTCTCCCATTTGCTGGCTTCTTGGAACGTGGCGCCGCTCCAGTTGACGCCGAATGCTTGGCTCCAGATCATTTGCACTCTCACCTTGTTTGGCGGTCATCGACTGTACTGCCTTCCTTCGCCGTTGGAGATGAACCACATGTTCAAGCTGACGGCTCAGAAAGGGTCGGTCGGAGGCTATCACATTCAAGGCCGATCTGGTCGGGTGATCCTCGGAGTCCTGAACAAGGTGCGGGGCGACCCGGCGAAGTGGTTCTGGGTCGGTGGTTCATGGAAGGCATTAGCGAGCAACAATCCCACGGACGAGCTGAATATTCTCACTAGCTTTCGGGAGAGGAATCCGGGTAAGGGTTCTGACTCTCCCTTTGTTCGGACATGTTCTAAACTGATCTAATTTGGTTTTCCTTTTGCAGGTTTCCATATTCCGATGATCGACGAGCTTCCTTTCGACTTTTTGGTCGTCTGGGAGCGGATACGAAGTTTGCCGAACGATGACTTAGACGCTTGCCGGATCAACAAGGAGAGCCGTTGGCTGTCTGCTCGGCTATTCTGTTTTTCACGACATCTCTCGGTCTCAGGTATGATTTTCTGCGATCTCCAATTGCTTGGCGATCGTTATGTTTGGAGAGTGTGTCTGACCGTGGTTTGATTGTTCTTTATTGCAGAAGTCCACTTTCCTCGTTTCTTGGAGCCTCCAGCGGAGATAGCCATGTCGAATCCCAGAGTTCTGAGCCGTCTTCGCCAGAAGAAGTCATCTCAGGCTCCTCCTGTGGCGTTGCCTCTTGTCCCGGAGGTGGGACCTCGCATAGAGCCGATCGTGGCGTAGGAGGAAGCTCGGGAGGAGGGGCTCCGGACGAACCGCAAACGGCAGAGGTCGGGAGAAACTCCAGTTTCTGCCTCTGCCGGTGAGGTGCCGATTGCCGCGCCTCCAACGCGGTCCCCCCGGTGGATGAGCCTACGCCCTCTGCGGCTTTCTTGTGAGAGATGGCGATAGCCGAGGCTGAGACCCCCCGCGGGAAACCATATTTTGGTCGCGACCCCGAGAGGGCCGAGAGGTAGACTTTTCTTGTTGAGTTGAATTTCATCATTTGCGTGGGAGATGTGCTAACTTTTGTTGTTTTGATGCAGGATCCATAGCACTAACCCATCTTGCCCGCCGATGGTGCTGGATTTCCTCTCGAGACGATCTCCTCACGCGACCTGCGATGTCCTGCTGTACGTCAACCCAGCCGTCTATGCTTTGCCGAAGGCCTAGATGACAAATTTGGATGCGATCGCTCGGCAGCGATCCGGGAATACAATGCAGGCTGCTTTCGCTCTCTCTCTTCAGGCGGCGACGATGGCTGCCGAGGCTGTGAAAGAATTCGAGGGGCGTCCTTCTACTACTCGTCTGCAGGCGGACCTCGAGGCTGCTCGAAAGTATAGTCTTTCTTGGCTATGTCGTTTCGAAGGACGGAGTGGCGGTTGATCAAACAAAAAATCGAAGCAATTAAGTCTTGGCCGACCCCTACGACCGTGACGGAAGTGAGATCATTTCACGGACTTGCTTTTTTTTATCGGCGGTTTATTCGAGACTTTAGCACCATTTCAAGCCCGATAACAGAATGTTTAAAAGAGGGACCATTCGTATGGAACGGGGCTGCCCAAGGAGCATTCGAGAAGTTAAAAGCCAAATTATGCGAAGCACCGATCCTAACACTACCCGATTTTACTCAACCATTCGAAGTTGAATGTGATGCTAGTGGAGTTGGAATTGGAGCGGTTCTTATTCAAGGTAAACGACCTATCGCTTACTTTTCGGAGAAGTTGAACGGAGCTCGGTTGAATTATTGTACTTACGATAAAGAATTCTATGCTATCGTACGGGCCCTTGATCATTGGAGTCATTACCTACGGATGAAGCATTTTATTCTACACTCGGACCACGAATCATTGAATTACATTAACAGACAACATAAACTGAGTCCGAGGCATGCCAAGTGGGTGGAATTCCTACAATCATTTCACTTTTCATCCAAGTATAAAGACGGTAAAAGCAATGTCGTTGCAGATGCGTTATCGAGGAGGTATGCTTTACTTTTTACTCTGGAGGTTCGGTTACTTAGTTTCGAAATGTTGAAGGAGTGTTATGAAAATGATGCGGATTTTGGAGAAATTTTTACTCGTTGCAAATCTGGTCCGTTCGGGGAGTTCATGTTACAAGATGATTCCGTTCGGGAAGTACTAAAAGAATATTTCTTTTGGCCAAAAATGCTAAAAGACGTTTACAATGTTTTAAGCAAATGCGTAACATGTCACATCTCAAAGAGTTCGTTCAAACCGGGATCGTATATGCCTCTACCGGTTCCAGAGAGACCGTGGGAAGATGTATACATGGATTTTATCGTCGCTTTACCCCGTACTCAACGAGGTAAAGATGCTATTATGGTGGTTGTTGATCGGTTCTCAAAAATGGCCCATTTCGTGGCTTGCCACAAAACCGACGACGCAAGCAACGTGGCCGATTTATACTTCCGAGAGGTGGTTCGTTTACATGGAGTTCCGAAGACTATTGTTTCGGATCGGGATTCGAAATTCATTAGCTATTTTTGGAATACTTTATGGAGGAAAGTGGGTGCAAAGCTCTTATTTAGCACTTCGCACCATCCTCAAACCAATGGTCAAACCGAAGTCACAAATCGAACGTTAGGAACGTTGTTGCGAGGACTTGTGAATAAAATGCAAAAGGATTGGGACATGAAACTTGCTCATGCAGAATTTGCCTATAACCGATCCCCTACACATGCTACGGCACATTCTCCTTTTGAAGTCGTTTACGGGGTAAATCCTTATATACCCTTAGACTTGATTCCATTGCCAAAGGAAGAGTTGGTACACAAAGATGCAGAATCGAAACTTAAATCGATGATCAAGTTGCACGGACAAATACATGATCGAATCAAAGAGGTGAATGATGCATACAAACGGAAATCCAACAATCACAGAAAATCGAGACTATTCGAAGTAGGCGACTTGGTTTGGGTACACTTAAGAAAAGAGAGATTTCCTAGCAAACGCAAGAACAAACTTATGCCAAGGGCCGAGGGACCTTACAAAATCGTGGGTAAAGTGAACGACAATGCATATAAATTATAACTTCCGGGCGATTATGGGGTACACGCCACTTTTAACGTGGGCGATCTATCTCCTTACCTTGACGACGAGGGAATCAGTGAATTGAGGTCAATTTATTTCAAAGGGTGAGGAGATGATGCGATTGTGTCATCTCCAAACGAAGTAATCGAAGTAAGAATTGACGTAGGTGACGATACCACGTTGCATGCACATGGACCTACGTACTTCGGTGAAAAAACAAACGCATAAATGGGAACGATCTTAATAATCGGAACCGGGATAACTTAGACATATCAAAACATGCATACGCATGCATGTTCATTAGGGGGAGATTTCGGCCGATTGTGACATGCATCCATGAAAGATCTTTTGTCCCCACTACTTTCAAGTTTGATTGCATTTCTTTCAAAGTCCACCATATCCAGATCAAGGATAGAGATTTGGTTCACTCCACCTTTTGGAATCGGCCGAAATTACAAGGAGGAAGATGTCAAGAAGTCCCTTTCATGTTCAAGTCCTTGTCAAAGTCTTACAAAAGATATCACATGATAAAGATGATTATCTCCTCCCTTCAAGTACCCCACGACCGAAAATAAGAGGAAGAAGCCATACATGATGTTGCTTTCAATCTTTGTCAAAGTCTTGATAGTTTAGTTTATTATTTACTTGTCTTTTAGCTTGATCTTGTGTGATCTTGTTTGAGCTTATTAGTAGTTGTAATGGCTATATATTAGCCTCATATTCAACCTTTAAAATCACTTTTGAAGCTTGAAAAAACGAAATACACTTGTATGTATTCATTGTTGAATGATTTTCAGCACACCTTGATTATAATTCGACGCGTCTTCGAGTTGTAATTTAATCGATTCTCAATAGGTCTTGAGGAGAGATTGCCTTATCAAACTATAGGTCTAGTTTAATAATTTACTTTCATATTATCTTGTTTACGGAAACCGAATTGCCCTACTTTTGGTTAATTCTTACGAGTGTTACACATATACGAGTGTTGTGAGGTAACAAAATATATCCGCTGCATTTTCCGGCGAATTTACGTTCATCTTAATACGTAATTCGTATCATGAGGGGAGAGACGGTTGCAAGGGAGGCCGAGCTCCAGGGTGCGCAACAGGCGGTTGCGGAGTTGAAAGGGAAGCTAAAGGCGACCGAGGCCGATCCCTTTCTTAACGTGGAGTTCGTCAGTGAGTTTGCCTATTACATGGCATTCACTGACTTGCTCCGATCTGCTAAGAAGGGAGAACTGGAGGTCGGCCCTCTAGCCGAAAACTTCAAGGCGTATGCGTTGGAGCACCCTCTTCATCCTGACTTCTCCGTGCCAATCTTGGATCTCTCGGAAATCGGCGTAGACCTGAGCTGGTACCCAACTCCGGCAAACCTTGTTCATCCTGACGCTCCGGTGGACGGGGAGGCTGATCCAGAAGCTGGCGAAGGATCGCGGGCCGATCCAGAGGTTGAAGGCGAAGGCCAGGCAGGAGCCTGAGGCTCTTCGTTCTTATTGTTTTAGCTCTTTTGCTTTGTATTTTGTAGCTTTCTCTTGTAATACTTAGGCCTTCGGGCGACCATGTATGTACTTCTGAAACTTCAAGTAATGAAATGAGTGTTTATTTCTCCGATTTATCACTTGAATGATTGCTTTTCTGAGTCTTTGCATGACTTTGTACATATGTGTGAGGAGAGATTGTTGCGTGTGTAGATTCAAGTGAATTGATAAACTCATATAGATAACTTTTACAACAAATTCGATCACTACACAAACATCTGAAAAATGCCGATCTCCGTATGTAATTGAATAGGGACGATCGTCGTATATATAGCTCCACACTCTTCCCCCTTGTTTTTGTTCACTTAGTGAAAGTAAGGGGACGAAAATAAATCGTTGAGTGAGCGGTCTTCAATTTTGTCGAATCCTCGAAAGGCCGTCCATCTCGGTCTTAAGGAACCGTGCACGATCGCAGAGTTCGATGGACCGATATCCACGATCATGTCTTGTGCGCGAGCGACATTCCGTCTGATGGCTAAGTTCTCGCGACTCACTTAATTGGTAGGGTCCTCCGAAGGCTGCGCCTCGCCTCGTATTTAAACGAAGAGCGTGCGGTCTTGGTCTGGAAGATTCCTTGCGCGGGGCGTCGTCGGATTAATCAACTCCACTTCTGCGGCTTTTTAGCTCTGCTTCTACCTCGGCCCGCCATTAAGATGGCGACCCTCGAAGGTATACGTTGAGACGGGGGGAGGGACGCGTCGCATTGTCCGGGAAGGACCCACCACGTTAAGTGATGGACCTTTGAGGGCGGACGAATGTGTCCACAGATTAGTTTTGGAGGGCCCTCAGACTACGCTGGCCTCGTATTTAAACGAAGGGCGGGCGATCGTGGCCCAAAGGGACCTTGCATGGGCGCAAAGAACGGTTCCATCGTCCTCCACGACCATGGCGACACTCTTCTACCTCGGACCATCAAGTCAGATGACGATCCTCGACGATATACGTTGTGTAAGGGGAGGAGATCGCCTGCCTAGGTTCTTCATGTAGATGACGAACTTTAGAGAGCGAGCGAGTAATCCTCTGGTTTGTTTTGGATAGACCTTCAGCTACGCCCGCCTCGTATTTAAATGAAGGGCGACCGATCGAAGCCCAAAGGAACCTTGCATGGACGGATCGTCGATTTAATCGATTTTCGCGACCATGGCGGCACTCTTCTACCTCGTACCATCATGTCAGATGACGATCCTCGATGGTATACGTTGTGCTAAGGGAGGCGATCGCTGCCTAGGTCCATCATGTCGATGACGAACTTTAGAGGGCGAGCGAGTGATCCTCTTTTTCGAAGCGTTTGCTCAGGCAGTAGCCTTTCGTTCAATGAGGTGGGAAATCGGGGAGAGACATCCGAAGTTCCCTTCTCTTGATTGAAGCATGTAGATACGGTCGCCGAGGTTGATCGAGGGGTCGGCTCGTATGAGCTTTCCAGCCTGTTCGTGTTCGACTCATGCGAACGTGTCGGGAGATTGGTGGGGCTCCGGCTAATCCAATAAGCTGTCCAACTTGCCCTCCTCGAACAATCTCCAGAGTTGTCTGAGGAGGTCGCAACATTGGTTGGTGTTGTGGCCGGGACTCTTGTGGTAGACACAATATTGATTGTGGTCCAGATGACCGTGGTCCCTTATCGCCTTTGGCTTGTTTAGCGGTTCGTGCCCCTTGATGGCGTAGAAAATGTGGGCCGGAGTTTGGTTGAACTTGTGGAGGGGATGGGTTTCCACATCCTCGAAGGCCTTGTGGTCGTCGGATGGCTTGGCGACCATCTTTTTGGTTTTGGCGATCGCCATCTTTCGGACAGGAGGTGGCGTTTCCTCGCCTAGGCGGGGGGTGAGTAGCCTTTGCCTGGCTAGAAAGTCGACAGCATTAGCGCGGAAGATCGCGTAGGTTGGGGGGATGTCCTTTGTGCGATGTCTAAACATGGGTGAGTGACCGTAGAATCCCCCCAGGACCGAATAGAGAGCGAGCTCGTCGCTGATGGGCTCGCCGGTGAGGACTATTTCGTCTACTCGGTCGATATAATCTGTATCGGATTCGTCTTCTCCTGGCCTGATTTTCATCATGCGGTGGGGGCCTTCGGGTCTGTTGACCTTGGCGGTGAAGTATGACGTGAAGTCATTCGCCAGTTTCTCAAAAGAGATGATCGATCGCGGTGGTAGCGAGACGTACCACCTATGGGCCAGCTCGCCCAAGGTTAATGGGAAGATTCGGCATTTGGTCGCGTCTGATGCCCCACACCCAGTCATGTATATCCGAAACTTGCTTAGGTGGGTTTCGGGGTCCGATCTCCCTTCGTACAGAGATGTTTTGGGAGGAGCGATCCTCGGTTGCACGGGGGCAAGCTCAATGTGGACCGCGAGTGGCTCGGTCGGTCCGATGATCTTTCTACTGGTGCTTGCCCCAGTATCCAAGAGTGCTTTCATCTCGTCGAGCTGGCATTGCATAGCGGCTATCGCTGCGTCATGACTGCTAGCGGCTAGGCGCTCGGAGCGGGGGTCGAGGCGATCAAGTACTGACCCCCTGGCGTTCGGAGCGGGAGCCAGATGGCTGACCTGCATTCGGCTGGGAGTTGGGTAGGCCGAACTCCTGGTGATGGACTCGGATTCCGTCGTCTCGTGGTTGGGGCCAGAACGCCCCGATCGCCATAATGGATCGCTTCCCAAGCGATTGAATACGGAACCTTCCGACCTTGCGAGAGCCTTTTCTCGCGAATCGGGGCTTTCTGACGATCGCTCGCCCAGCAGCCCCTTGAAGTTCCATTTGCCCACTCGGCATATGGCCGAGGGAGTTATAGCGGGCGCCGCGCATGCTCTCCGTCGCTCCTTTAGGATGGCCATAGCCTCCTCGATCTGTTCCGCGGTTTGGAACTGGTCGAGTGAGAGGCTGGGGTCACCCCTCGGGTGCGGGATCGAGAGTCTCGCGTTGCCGCGGCTTCCCTCTGTCGTCGACTGGAGCTCGGATCGAGCCGGGATATGGTGTCCGACGGTTTGGAGAGCGGCTCTCTTCGATGTAGTGGCGGACGTCATGATTCTGAAGGCTTTCTTTGAAGCGCAGTGAGTGTCACTTCAAGTATATGCCCCGAGAACAGTAAGTGTTCTTCGGGACGGTAGGAATAAAAATGAAGGTTACGACGCCGCGCCCCCTTCTTCTAGCGCCAATCGTTGCTACCCAAAATATTATCCGGGGATAGATATTGTAACACCTCCAAAACCTTAGGGGAGTATTACACGCCGTGGGCCCCGCGCCGGAACCCAGCAGGCTGAAAACCAATTACAAAAATGACCAAAAAGGCCGATGACGGTAGTATTTTCCAAAACTCACAAAAGCCATTTACAAACACCAACTACCGTCAAGACAAACAAGGCCAAAGACTCGGTTAAGGGAATCGGTTTTCGAAATCAAACTCAGTTGGCATAAAGCCGAAAGCCATTTGAAAGAACTCACACAGCGGATAAAAACATAGTCCAAGATACATATACATCAATAATGATATACACAAACAAAATACACGATTCCCCAACAATATGCCATAGCCAGTATCGTCCGGAATCCTCGCCTCACGACCGCTACCATCAAAGTTCTCAATACCTGAAAAACAAGTCCCACAACGGGGTCAGCAATAATGCCCGACAAATAACCGCAAGTACATAAACATAAATATTCACATGCCATGCATCATGAGAATAATAACCTCAACGATAACCTTACCACTTCCGGTAATCCAACGATTCTCGTCAAAATCCCAATATCACGATAATACCATAAAAATCCCACTATCACAACAATACCGTATAATACCTCAATACTGAATACTTTCTCGTACATAATCCTCTATGTACGATTACCATAAAACATACCTCTCTCCGGACTTCCTTCCGGAATGCATACACAGATCAAGAATATCCAAAATGACATCAACAATATCCGAATACTACAATCTTCCCAAGATTGTTCAAGTATCTCAACAATCATCAACCGTGCATTCTAATCCTTTTAGAACATCACTGAACATTCGTCAATATGCAATACAACATAAAATACTTATGAAATGTAAATGGAATTACTCATCAAAACATTACAACCGAACAAGTAAACACTTGCCTGGATACCAACATGACAAAACCAACACCGAACTCATCGCCCTCGTCTACGAGCTCTTCAGCCCCGACTGGCATGAATCTACGGTCTTCAAACGAAGCACAACGGTTATACCTATGGGTTAATCAACCTAGAACAATAATCATGTCAATAATCGGACCAACTCGGTAACAAGGATCATAACATGCACAATCTGGAATTCAACCTCGTATTATGATCCAGAAATCCATCTCAAAACGGTTTAAACGAATCATCATCTTTAATAATATGAAGAAACATTCGAAGTTCTTATCAAAATCCATAAAATCCCATATAACATCGTTATATGATTATCCAACATGTTCCTCACATGTAATCATCCAAGAAAAACGAACCATTAACAAAGGAATACGAAGATTACCTGGTTTAGACGAACCAAAAAGAAGAACACTAGAACTCCATCCATAGAATCATGAACAACTTGAAGAACAAGGCTTGAATCCAAGCTCTCAATCTAATGTTGTTAAAGATTATCATTATACAGTGTTTGGGAATCCCAAATAACTCCCAACTCTCTCTCTCTCCTGACTGAAGAAAGAAGAATGGACGAAGTGCCTCACAATACCCGTCTGTCCTCCTTTTATAATAAACATTATTAGCGTGCGCTAACATCTCATGTTTAGCGTGCGCTACTTCCTTAGCGTGCGCTAACTGACTTTGTTAGCGTGCGCTATCGCAGCCTGCAGGCTACCGCCTCGCCAGAATTAGCTTACGTACGTAATGCCCATGCATTAACGTACGTAAAACATCCTGCCTAGCGTACGCAAGTCGTTGACCTTAGCGTGCGCTATCCGAAGTTGACTTGCTACAGTATCGTGTCCCCACATGCCGAAAGCATCCGCGATTACCGGGATTCCTTTGACCGATCTGGAATTAGCGTGCGCTAATCATACGGTTTTAGCGTGCGCTAGCTCTACACGACAAACACACCTTGACCTTATCTGGACACACGTCGAACATGGCCGGGTCCACCCGCCGAAAGCTAAGATTCCATTATTGGCGATCTGATGTTAGCGTGCGCTAACCAACATGCGTTAGCGTGCGCTAACTGAATATAAAAATCAACCTGGGCCTACCTGTCGGCCACCTTCCGGAACTAACCCAGCAAGTCGTTACGTACGTTAGGGGTCCTCCTTAGCGTACATAACCGAACCTCTTAGCGTACGCTATCAATACTTCGTAGCGTGCTCTACCTGTACTAAGTAGCGTGCGCTAATGGAACACTTATAGCGTGCGCTATCGTTGCTGTGCCTAGCCATATTCAGTTATCCTCGACCAACATCTCGACATACCAAACGATCATATGGCGCAATGAATACATATATGCATTTCAATAACATTATCATACGTTCACAACATCCTCGAGCACAATTATCCATCAACGATATCCAACATATAAACGAAAAAAATATATCCGAAAAAATCGGGGTATTACACTCTACCCCCCTTAAAAATAAGTTTCGTCCTCGAAACTTGCAACCTGTCGTCAACAACATATAAATCCAAAATCACCAAGATAACCAAGAATTATTGAATAATCCGAACAACATACTTACAGGTCAGTGAAGACGAAGATCTCCCGTGATACTAGCATATG
Source organism: Orobanche coerulescens (assembly GCA_033398695.1). Classification (NCBI taxonomy): domain Eukaryota; kingdom Viridiplantae; phylum Streptophyta; class Magnoliopsida; order Lamiales; family Orobanchaceae; genus Orobanche; species Orobanche coerulescens. The sequence goes on from CM065803.1 coordinate 144,014,950, forward strand.
ACACCATTTCAAAAATCTCGACACAACAAGAATGCCAAAACAGGAATAATCACAATTTGAAAACGATTGGTCTCCGCCAAGACCACAACAAGTTTAGAGCACTGTCGAGTTTTGTGGGATCTGTGACGCTGTGTCTCCTCACCTAAAGCGCATGAGCCGCTCCTTGTCACATGCACGTATCACCGGCGTTCCACTCCACATCGAAAGTCGCACATTGCACGTGCCTCGCACCGGCGTTCACTTCCCGATTGGAGCCGCACCTTGCACATGACCATGACACCGGTGTTCACTCCCTGCCTCGTCGGTCTCGGGAACACCAACAATCCCCAAACCCACACATCACCACGACAGTACTCAAAAATCACACAGTTCCAAAACATCAGAAACATCACGCTACTACCACACCGGTAGAGCCACATAACACACATGCCCGGTTATCACAAAACCATGGGCTCCGATACCATATTTGTAACACCCCCAAAACCTTACGGGAGTATTACACGCCGTGGGCCCCGCGCCGAAACCCACCAGGCTGAAAATCAATTACAATAATGACCAAAAAGGCCGATGACGGTAGTATTTTCCAAAACTCACAAAAGCTATTTACAAACACCAACTACCGTCAAGACAAACAAGGCCAAAGACTCGGTTAAGGGAATCGGTTTTCGAAATCAAACTCAGTTGGCATAAAGCCGAAAGCCATTTGAAAGAACTCACACAGCGGATAAAAACATAGTCCAAGATACATATACATCAATAATGATATACACAAACAAAATACACGATTCCCCAACAATATGCCATAGCCAGTATCGTCCGGAATCCTCGCCTCATGACCGCTACCATCAAAGTCCTCAATACCTGAAAAACAAGTCCCACAATGGGGTCACCAATAATGCCCGACAAATAACCGCAAGTACATAAACATAAATATTCACATGCCATGCATCATGAGAATAATAACCTCAACGATAACCTTACCACTTTCGGTAATCCAACGATTCTCGTCAAAATCCCAATATCACGATAATACCATAAAAATCCCACTATCACAACAATACCGTATAATACCTCAATACTGAATACTTTCTCGTACATAATCCTCTATGTACGATTACCATAAAACATACCTCTATCCGGACTTCCTTCCAGAATGCATACACAGATCAAGAATATCCAAAATGACATCAACAATATCCGAATACTACAATCTTTCCAAGATTGTCCAAGTATCTCAACAATCATCAACCGTGCATTCTAATCCTTTTAGAACATCACTGAACATTCGTCAATATGCAATACAACATAAAATACTTATGAAATGTAAATGGAATTACTCATCAAAACATTACAACCGAACAAGTAAACACTTGCCTGGATACCAACATGACAAAACCAACACCGAACTCATTGCCCTCGTCTACGAGCTTTTCAGCCCCTACTGGAACGAATCTACGGTCTTCAAACGAAGCACAACGGTTATACCTATGGGTTAATCAACCTAGAACAATAATCATGTCAATAATCGGACCAACTCGGTAACAAGGATCATAACATGCACAATCTGGAATTCAACCTCGTATTATGATCCAGAAATCCATCTCAAAACGGTTTAAACGAATCATCATCTTTAATAATATGAAGAAACATTCCAAGTTCTTATAAAAATCCATAAAATCCCATATAACATCGTTATATGATTATCCAACATGTTCCTCACATGTAATCATCCAAGAAAAACGAACCATTAACAAAGGAATACGAAGATTACCTGGTTTAGACGAACCAAAAAGAAGAACACTAGAACTCCATCCATATAATCATGAACAACTTGAAGAACAAGGCTTGAATCCAAGCTCTCAATCTAATGTTGTTAAAGATTATCATTATACAGTGTTTGGGAATCCCAAATAACTCCCAACGCTCTCTCTCTCTCCCGACTGAAGAAAGAAGAATGGACGAAATGCCTCACAATACCCGTCTGTCCTCCTTTTATAATAAACATTATTAGCGTGCGCTAACATCTCATGTTTAGCGTGCGCTACTTCCTTAGCATGCGCTAACTGACTTTGTTAGCGTGCGCTATCGCAGCCCAGAGGCTACTACCTCGCTTCGTAAACTAGCTTACGTACGTAATGCCCATGCATTAACGTACATAAAACATCCTGCCTAGCGTACGCAAGTCCTTGACCTTACCGTGCGCTATCCGAAGTTGACTTGCTACAGTATCGTTTCCCCACATGCCGAAACCATCCGCGATTACCGGGATTCCTTTGACCGATCTGGAATTAGCGTGCGCTAATCATACGGTTTTAGCATGCGCTAGCTCTACATGACAAACACACGCTGACCTTATCTGGACACACGTCGAACATGGCCGGGTCCACCCGCCGAAAGCTAAGATTCCATTATTGGCGATCTGATGTTAGCGTGCTCTAACCAACATGTGTTAGCGTGCGCTAACTGAATATAAAAATCAACCTGGGCCTACCTGTCGGCCACCTTCCGAAACTAACCCAGCAAGTCGTTACGTACGTTAGGGGTCCTCCTTAGCGTACGTAACCGAACCTCTTAGCGTACGCTATCAATACTTCGTAGCGTGCGCTACCTGCACTAAGTAGCGTGTGCTAATGGAACACTTATAGCGTGCGCTATCGTTGTTGTGCCTAGCCATATTCAGTTATCCTCGACCAACATCTCGACATACCAAACAATCATACGGCGCAATGAATACATATATGCATTTCAATAACATTATCATACGTTCACAACATCCTCGAGCACAATTATCCATCAACGATATCCAACATATAAACGAAAAAATATATCCCAAAAAATCGGTGTATTACAGATATTGCTGAAATGGTTGAGTAGCATGCGAGAACACTTCCGTGGGAAAGTAAATAACACAAGATTTGCCGGGGTTGTTAGTCCCGGGCTTGAATGCTCTCGTGAGATGTTATTAATATAAATGTTTTGGGATACAAGTATTAATGTTAGAGTACAATTACAATGAGTGTAAAGACCCTAGTTATCTTAGCTATTGAACATGAAGATTGCCGGAAGAACCAGATATGATGCTCTGTGAGTTCTTGTAACAACGTTGATGAGCTGTGACGACCGTGAGAAATCGACAGTCTCTCATGGCGTGTAGTAGCTGTATGTTGGAGTTCCTAGGCTTGTGAGTCTCGTTGAATCTGTTCTGCAGGGAGTTCTTGCCTCTGCCGACCGTCTTCTGGATGAGAGGTGCTGAGAGAGAAGTCCTGAGGTAGATCCAAGAGAGAAAACCGAGAGCCTTAACGAATATATGTATTCTGAATGTATTTTTCCACTGAGAGGGATTGAATTTCCAACCGAATAGTTCTGAGAGAGGAACCTTTTTCCAGTCGTTGGATGTTCTCTATTTATAGGACTGGAATATGCTGGGCGATCGCCTCCGCTGTATTATAATAAGCAGGCGATCGTCTTCAGCACATGGGCTGGTCCCCTTAAAGTCCGCAGGAGTTGCTGGTAGCCAGCTGTGCGGTCCAATGAGAAGTCTGCACGCGTCTGAGTGGCTGTCACGGGCGGTCCCACCTTGTACCTTTCGGCGGGTTTGTCGGTAAGTGATAAGGTGGTGACAGGATGTGGTCAACGATCCATGTTATGTGGCGCCTTTCGTGGATCTGCACATGGGCGCTGCTTTGAGATCCAGTCTTCGTAGACTTTGACGGACGATGGTCTTATTCGCGTCTCAGGACGCTCGTCCTAGGTCGGGCACCAGAGTCGATCGCTAGGTGCCAAAGGCGATCGCCTTGAGAGTCGATCGCTAGATATTCGAAGGTGGACTGTTATCTCCATTTAGGCAAGTTTGCCGCAGCTTGATTGGTTGTGAACTCGGTCACTCGACGTTCGTGCCGATAGCCTGTCGAGGTGTATGAATCTCGACACAACATACATGTTATGATTTTGGAAGGATTTAGGATAATTTTGGAATGTGATTATTCACGATAATAATCGGTAAATTGTTTTCTACGAATTTACAACTATGAACAAGAAGGAGTTTTGTCTTCGTATTTGGAGTTGAAGTTGAAATCGAATATGTTATAAAATCATTAATGTCGTGATGAATTGATCATTGATTTGATGAATACATTTTAAAGTGTTGGTGTTTTGGATATGAATATGGAATATTCACATTTATAACTAAGTTATGTATTTTGGTACAATATTCGTATAGGAATACGAATATGGTTCCGGGTTTGATAAGATTATGACTCACTTTTGAGTTTGAGAATTCATATGTATTGAACAAGTGTTCAATTCGGATAATGGAATTATTTGAAACCTTTGGAAAATGGTTATCTATAATGTTGAATTAATCGGATCGTCCGGATTGATGATGATAATCGGTAATTGGTTTAATTATGATTTACAACGACGAAACTTGTATCCGTATTTAAGATTGAATTTGGAATCGGTAATGTTAGACCCTTGTTGGTTTAAATTGATTGTTGATATAATTTTTGGATTGTGGAATCTATTTGTGGTTTTGAATTCGTGATTGATTGGTTTGAATTTTTTTGGTTTGTATTTAATCGGGATATTGTAGAACCGTTGTGGTTGTTGATTGGTTATTGATTGTTATTTGTGATTATCGAGTTACGGCTTATATTGTGGATATGAGTTCGTATTTGTTGAGTTAGGTTATTTGGTTTTATGTATATGATCGAGGTTTCGTTGAACTGTTGAGTTTGTTGGTTGGGTATGTCGGTTATGTTTAAGGAGAAAGTAAAAGACTGCAAATCAATTGTATTGATAACAATGAATAGAGGGGCCTTTATATAGGCATTACAATGAGAGTCCTTCCATACATAGGATTCCTAGTTAAGGTAAGACATCTAACAGGATCCTACTACCTCTGGAAGAGTCTAGAACCTTCCATAACTCTATTCCCCTACAACCAGTATTAGGTAAGATACTAATAAGGGAAGGATTTCCCGGAACACTCCCCCTGTGTCGAACACTAATACTAACATGGTGCATAAGGTGTTGCCTCGGTAAAAAACCTTTCCAAGTCAAATAAAACCCCATGGGAAAAACAAAGACTTGGCGAGGAAAAAGAGCACAACGCACCAACTACAAATGTCAGAATCATGTGAAGTATACTCCCCCTGAGGTATACATGACAGCTCATTCCGTCGAGCTATCATTAGTTGAGCTCGGATAATCAACACATGCCGATGTTTCTCACATGTTTCTCAAATGTAGATTTTGGCAGAGACTTAGTGAACAAGTCTGCGATATTCTCATCGGAACTCACTTGTTTCACTTCGATATTCAGCAATTTATGCTGCTGCTGATTATAAAAGAACTTCGGCGCGATATGCTTGGTATTGTCACCCTTTATGAAACCTAACTTCATCTGCTCAATGCATGCCGCATGGTCCTCAAAGATGCAAGTAGGGGTTACTGTGGTGGGATCTAATCCACAAGTTCCTCGTATATGGTCTATGACTGACCGGAGCCAAATGCACTCCCTTACGGATTCGTGCAATGAAATTATCTCTGCATGGTTCGAGGAAGTAGCAACCAGGGTCTTCTTGGTAGATCGCCAAGATATTGCCGTATTCCCAATGGTGAACACATAACCATTTTGGGAATGTCCTTTATGCGGGTCAGAGAGATAACCGGCATCAACAAATCCAACTAACGTGTCGTTAGGATTCTCTGCATAAGGGGTAAGCTTGCTCGCATTAGCACTTCTGGTAGTCAAGCTACCATGCTCAGCTGCAATATCAGAGGAAGATCGACGTTCGGTATGCATCGTCTTAACCTCAACAGTTCCTTTCAGAATATCGCTCTCTCTTGCGTAGGGAAAGAACAATCCAAGATCACTGGAGCCTTTCAAGTATCGAAAGATGTGTTTTACTCCATTCCAATGCCTTATCGTGGGGGCGGAGCTAAATATCGTTAACAGATTCACAGAGAATGCGATGTCTGGACGAGTACATTGAGCCAGATACAACAACACACCGATTGCGCTAAGGTACGATGTTTCTGCTCCAAGGACCTCATCATCCTCCTCTTTGGGACGAAACAGATCCTTCTTCATTTCCAGACTTCGACCAATCATGGCGGTAGCAAGAGGATGCGCCTTGTCCATACTAAATCGCCTGAGCATTTTGTGGACATAGGCAGACTGATGGATGAGTATGCCATCATTTCGATGTTCTAGCTCTAAGCCCAAGCAGAATCGAGTCCTCCCCAGGTCTTTCATCTCGAATTTGGATTTAAGGTAGCGGGCCGTTTCACTGACCTCATCTATGGTACCGATAACATTCATGTCATCTACATAGACGGCTACAATCACGAATCCTGTATCTGTTCTTTTCACGAAAATACATGGACAGATGTCACTGTTCTCGTATCCCTTCCCAACCAAGTATTCACTTAGGTGGTTGTGCCACATCCTTCCGGATTGTTTCAACCCATACAGTGAACGACGCAATTTCACAGCGTAAGCGCTCCGTGGTTTAGAGCTACTTGATTCGGACAATGAAATCCCTTCGGGGACTTTCATATAAATATCCGTATCTAGATCCCCATAAAGATACGCTGTAACCACATCCATAAGATGCATATTCAGTTTTTCGGACATTACCAAACTGACTAAGTAGCAAAAAGTGATGATGCCCATAACAGGAGAATACGTCTCCTCGTAGTCAATGCCAGGGCGCTGCGAGAAGCCTTGGGCAACTAGTCTCGCTTTGTAATGCATGACCTCATCCTTATCATTGCATTTACGATCAAAGACCCACTTATGTCCAACTGGTTTAACGCCCACGGGTATTGGCTCGATACGGCCAAATACCTGACGTTTAGCCATTGAGTCTAGTTCAGCCTGCATTGCATCTTTCCATTTCGGCCAATCGGCTCGTTGTTGACATTCAGCAACCGAGAATGGCTCAGCGTCGTCGTCTTCAATAATTTCTTGAGCGACGGAGTAGGCAAAAGCATCATCAACTAGCGTGTACGACCTGTCCAATAGTACGTATTCACTCGTACATTACATCGAGATTTCTTTATTCTCTGACATCAACAAAGTTTCCGATGCGTCCGTCGATTGTTCCATTGTTGATTCGAGGACATATCCATAGTCAGAGATAATCTCGTGTGACGGAGTCACTGTGTCAATGATGAGAGGATTTTGTGCCTCCGTTCTTCTTCTCTTTCGAGGTTCAGTATCCTTTCTACCCACTGGCCTCCCCCTCTTTCGAGCAAGGATAAGAGCAGCCGAAGTAGCCGTCCCACCACTAAGGTTGACGCCGGGGGCATCATTCCTTTGGGCGGCTGAACCTTGCCCTATAACTGGGACTTCTAACCTTGCAGGAACATTCGCAGCGGGAATGGTAGATCTTGTCACTTTCGCAGTATCAGTAAAGCTATCGGGCATCGAATCCGCAACTTTCTGAAGACTGAGAATACGTTGCACTTCTAGCTCGGATTGAGCTGTGCGGGGATCTTGATGAGGCAAGAAGGGAGCACACCAGACAATTTCCTGGCGTTCAACTGGAATCGGTCGATTCCTCTCTCCCCCTAACGACGGGAAGTTTGTCTCATCAAAGTGACAGTCTGCAAATCTTGCAGTAAACAGGTCTCCTGTCAAAGGTTCCAAATAGCGGAAAATTTTAGACGATTCATAGCCAACGTATATACCTAATCGTCTTTGCGGACCCATTTTTGTACGCTGTGGAGGCGTAATTGGCACATAGACTGCATAACCAAAAATGCGTAAGTGTGAAATATCAGGCTCATATCCAGTTACCAACTGGTACGCACTAAACGGTTGATTGGCAGTGGGTCGAAAGCGAATAAATATAGCCGCATGCAAAATTGCATAACCCCAGGCAGAAATTGGCAAGTTGGTGCGCAATACCAATGCTCGGCCGATGAGCTGTAACCGCTTAATCATAGCCTCGGCAAGGCCATTCTACGAATGAATATGGGGGACGGGATGTTCAACTTCAATCCTAATCGACATGCAATAATCGTCAAAAGACTTTGATGTAAACTCACCAGCATTGTCCAATCTTAATGACGAGATTGGAAAGTCGGGATGGTTAGCCCGTAACTTGATGATTTGTGCTAGGAGTTTAGCAAATGCAGCATTTCTTGTGGATAGCAGAGCGACGTGTGACCATCGCGTCGATGCATCAACCAGAACCATAAAGTATCTGAATGGTCCGCACTCTGGTTGAATAGGTCCAAAAATGTCCCCTTGAATTCTTTATAAGAGGCGAATATTTTGTGTTGAGTCTTTAGCAAAGGATGGAGAGGGTATCAACTTTGCTAGTGAACAGGCTTTGCAAAACGATTTATGGGCATTAGAAATTGCCACGGAAGCCTCGGGATTTACGAGAGATGCACCGTCAACCTTATCAGGGCGTGCGATCTTTAGTCCCGGTGATACGGTATCAAGCTGACTCACATCAATGCCGATATCGAGTGGTGCTTCCAATCATTTTCTGGACTTGAAAAATGGATGACCATGTGAGTTTTTCAAAATACGAATCATCATGTCGCGTCCAGGGTGACCGAGTTGGTCATGCCATAGTTGGTATGCTTCGGAATCACAAAGTTCGTGACTCACAGCGTAGGATTCAATAACCCTTATTGTAGTCTGGTATAAACCACTACTTAGACCCATAAGTTTCTCGAGAACATGGCATCTTCTGCATTCTGCCAGAGTAACACACAAAAATTCTATCCCATTCTCATAATGTGTATCAAGGTGATAACCGTTGGCACAGATGTCCCTAAAACTTAGCAAGGTTCAGTTTGCTCTTGGGGCATAGAGAGCATTTATGACATTAATATGCGTACCATTAGGTAGCAAGAAATGAGCAGGTCCCCTCCCTTGAATTACTTGGGAGGAACCAATCATTGTTGTCACTGAGGATATATATGGCACAATATCCTTGAATAATTGCCTATTCCGAAGAATAGTGTGGGTTGTTCCACTATCAGCAAGGCACTCAATTTCGCCACGAGACATCTATAATAAGACATGAAACTCGATTAGTCTTGTGATTAAAGACAAAGCGAAAACTCATTAACTTCGAGTATGGGGAAATTCGACCAAGTTGGTTAGGATCAAAGTTAGCACAATCGCTGGAAATAATTTCCGTGTAGCTTGACCTTTATCCTCTAAAACAGCAATAACTTATTTGTTAAGAAGGCTATGGACGAACGGTCAGTTGTTTTGGAAACTAGACTTCCGTATCTTTCTGTCTATAGGTCGTGCACTTTCTGGATCATTAAACTCAGATCTCAGAGCTCGTTTCAACTTTCTATTTAGGTATTTCCCTATTGTTGAGTGATAGAGCAAGGTTGAAGCCTTTTTCGAAGGCATTATTGTTGATACAATACTATGGCAATATGGACATAGGATCTTTTAAACACTTCAAAACGCATCGTGGTGTTCGATTTATATCTCGACTAATGATCCTTTCGGTAACTCCAACTTGGTAGACTTGCAGAGAAAGTAGGAATGTCGGTCTGACTAAAAATTTGTTTAAAAACCACTGATTCCGTTTGAACTTTCAAAGCATAAACAAATACCAAGGAGGATGCGCCTAGTCTTGATCATAAGTTTTGATGAAATCCACCAATGTATCAATTTAACCAAGCAATTCATTACTGAGTAATTGTTTTGTGATAAACCAAACATGCTTTCGAAGGGAAAAATAAAATTCATTTTTGCACAATCACAGCAATTAAAAGAATTTTATTCATCATGGCCAACTTTATTACATTCATAGAAAATCCAAAGTAGTTCTCGAAAACTAGAAACAAGACAAAACATAACCAAAGCGTAAAACTAGTCAAACTACAATGATCTAGTCAAATTCGGCAACATCCATATGTTGGTCTTTGTCATAATCTTGAGAGGAGGGATCTCAGTCGGGATCTCAGTATGGTTCACCTCCGTATTCTCATTATCTCCCTCCATGTAATTTGACTCTTGAGTCACGTACTGTTTATAGTGCTTGTAGTAAGCTTGGATGTTCTTTGGAGCCTTGTAATTGCGGTAAGTATGCTTCTTCGATCCGTAAGTATAGCAATTGCGGCCTTCCTTTGGAGTGGTTCCATTCCCGGCGGCAGGAGGCGGTCCACGTGGTTGGGTTCCACTAGGTCCCATGGCCGAGCCACCTTGCCTCTTCCACACATTGGAACGACGACCTCGTCTTTTCCCTCGCTTGCTCGAGTCATGCACCCGTGGTGCTTGCAAAAACTGAGTAGCGTTGCCTTTTCTATTTTGTCGTGGTGCCTTCCTGTGGGTATCCTAATTCACTTCCGGAATCGGCTTCGTACCAGCTGGGCGCGCATTGCTATTGAGAATAATCTCATGGTGCCTTTCTTTTTTCGCGAGGTGGGAGATAAGGTCACTAAAAATTTTAATTCTCCCTTCCTCATAGGCAACGCGCAGCTGATGAGCAATCACACTTGCTCCCACGGGAAACATGTTAAGAGTCTTCTCAATCAAATCTTGATCAGACTTCTTGACACCACAAAAACCAAGATCAGCGCGAAGATCGAGGATGGCTTGGTTATAGGCCTCCACATTCGCATAATCCAAAAATCGGATTTGCTCCCACTGAAGTTGCCATTCGGGGAAGCGCTGATCATGCACATCATTAAATCGTTGTTCGAGTGTATCCCATAGTTCTTTGGGGTTTGCAAATTCATATAACACTTTTTCAACAACGGATGTATATGTCTACGCAAGTATATCAGTGCATTAGCCTTGGTTTCGTCGCTCGGTTCTTGAGCGGTAGACTCGTTTGAGGGAAAGATGGTGGTGTTAAATCTCTTACCGACGAACGCCAAGCGAACGTCTGAGACCCACCTATGGTACTCCTTACCAGCATGGTCAAGGATGTCGAACTTCGGATGAACATTGGAGCTTTGTGCCATCTACAAGATATAAACAAGAGGAAGTTAGGCTCTGTTCTTTTGGACTGAATGAATATGAATCGAATCAATCGAATCGAATCAATAGACTGAATCAATCGAATCGAATCGAATCAGGCCCAATCGAATAGACTGAATCGAATCGAACTAAATGAATCGAATGGACTTGAACTGAATCAATCGAATCGAATCGAAATATATATATATTAAGAGTAAATAATAATAATATAATAACAGTAAAATAAAAATAATAAAAATAATAAAATAATAATAAAAATAATAATATAATAAAATATAAATGATCAATATTATATAAAAATATTAACAATAAATAATAACAATAAATAATAGTTAGGTTTATTATAACAAAATATATTAGTTAGGTTAATAAAAATATTATAATATTATTGATACTATTTTAAAACGTAATTATAATTATAAAACTGAAAGTTTTTTTGGAATTTGTCAAGATAACGAAAGGATTGAAATGAAGAGAAAGATTGATGTGATGAAAATATATCAATATTGGGCTCTATTTGTAGGGAATGAAAACCATGAATTTTGGGATATTAATTATTTTTTAATTTTTTGTTAAAATGATGATGGTTTTTAATAGTGATTAGGACTCGTGTTCTTTTAAGGGTTTTTAATTTTTTGACATCTTATAATATAATCTTTGATGTGATATGATCATGAGCATTCTCATGAATACTGATGACTTTTGATTCTCGCTAGCAGTGGACAATGTCAACTGATTATTCTTAAGACCATTGGTGATTCTTGTAAATATCTTTTTCTTAAAATGTCTATTATTACCAATACCACATTATTGTATTATAATAATATTAATGATATTAATAACAAGGGTAAATTTTTTTTTTACACTAAAAGCTTTTGGGCTAATTTGAAGTTACACCACAACCTTTTTTTTTTCATGCGACACCAAAACCTTTCAAAAATTTTGAAATCACACAAATGTTGTGGATGGCGTTAAGAATTTCCGTCAGAAAAATAAGAAGTAAAAAAAAAATTCTGAAAATTCTGGAAAATCTAAAAAAATCTGAAAAATTCTGCAAAATTCAAAAAATCTGAAAAAAATTCGGAACTTTTATTTTTTAAGAAAAAAATATCTGGAATAAATATTACAAGTCAAATCTTTTATTTGAAATTCAAAAACAAAAAGTAAAAGTTCTGATTTTTAATATTATTATTTTCAGAATTTTCAGAATTTTATTTTAAATTTTCCAGAATTTTCCAGAATCGGAACTTTTATTTTAGATTTTCTAGATTTTTTTTATTTTTTACTTCTATTTTTGATTTTTAAATACTAGATCTGATTTTTAATATTATTATTCAAGATATTTTTTCTTAAAAAATAAAAGTTCTGATTTTTTTTTTCAGATTTCTTAAATTTTGCGGAATTTTCCAGAATTTTCGGAATTTTTTTATTTTTTTTCAAATTTTTAGATTTCCCAGAATTTTCAGATTTATGGGCATTAGAAATTGCCACGGAAGCCTCGGGATTTACGAGAGATGCACCGTCAACCTTATCAGGGCGTGCGATCTTTAGTCCCGGTGATACGGTATCAAGCTGACTCACATCAATGCCGATATCGAGTGGTGCTTCCAATCATTTTCTGGACTTGAAAAATGGATGACCATGTGAGTTTTTCAAAATGCGAATCATCATGTCGCGTCCAGGGTGACCGAGTTGGTCATGCCATAGTTGGTATGCTTCTAATCACAAAGTTCGTGACTCACAGCGTAGGATTCAATAACCCTTATTGTAGTCTGGTATAAACCACTACTTAGACCCATAAGTTTCTCGAGAACGTGGCATCTTCTGCATACTGCCAGAGTAACACACAAAAATTCTATCCCATTCTCACAATGTGTATCAAGGTGATAACCGTTGGCACGGATGTCCCTAAAACTTAGCAAGGTTCAGTTTGCTCTTGGGGCATAGAGAGCATTTATGACATTAATATGCGTACCATTAGGTAGCAAGAAATGAGCAGGTCCCCTCCCTTGAATTACTTGGGAGGAACCAATCATTGTTGTCACTGAGGATATATATGGCACAATATCCTTGAATAATTGCCTATTCCGAAGAATAGTGTGGGTTGTTCCACTATCAGCAAGGCACTCAATTTCGCCACGAGACATCTATAATAAGACATGAAACTCGATTAGTCTTGTGATTAAAGACATAGCGAAAACTCATTAACTTCGAGTATGGGGAAATTCGACCAAGTTGGTTAGGATCAAATTAGCACAATCGCTGGAAATAATTTCCGCGTAGCTTGACCTTTATCCACTAAAACAGCAATAACTTATTTGTTAAGAAGGCTATGGACGAACGGTCAGTTGTTTTGGAAACTAGACTTCCGTATCTTTTTGTCTATAGGTCGTGCACTTTCTGGATCATTAAACTCAGATCTCAGAGCTCGTTTCAACTTTCTATTTAGGTATTTCCCTATTGTTGAGTGATAGAGCAAGGTTGAAGCATTTTGAAGGCATTATTGCTGATACAATACTATGGCAATATGGCCATAGGAGCTTTTAAACACTTCAAAACGCATCGTGGTGTTCGATTTATATCTCGACTAATGATCCTTTCGGTAACTCCAACTTGGTAGACTTGCGAGAGAAAGTAGGAATGTCGGTCTGACTAAAATTTGTTTAAAAACCACTGATTACGTTTGAACTTTCAAAGTATAAACAAATACCAAGGAGGATGCGCCTAGTCTTGATCATAAGTTTTGATGAAATCCACCAATGTTTCAATTTAACCAAGCAATTCATTACTGAGTAATTGTTTTGTGATAAACCAAACATGCTTTCGAAGGGAAAAATAAAATTCATTTTTGCACAATCACAAAGAATTAAAAGAATTTTATTCATCATGGCCAACTTTATTACATTCATAGAAAATCCAAAGTAGTTCTCGAAAACTAGAAACAAGACAAAACATAACCAAAGCGTAAAACTAGTCAAACTACAATGATCTAGTCAAATTCGGCAACATCCATATGTTGGTCTTTGTCATAATCTTGAGAGGAGGGATCTCAGTCGGGATCTCAGTATGGTTCACCTCCGTATTCTCATTATCTCCCTCCATGTAATTTGACTCTTGAGTCACGTACTGTTTATAGTGCTTGTAGTAAGCTTGGATGTTCTTTGGAGCCTTGCAATTGCGGTAAGTATGCTTCTTCGATCCGTAAGTATAGCAATTCCGGCCTTCCTTTGGAGTGGTTCCATTCCGTGGCAGGAGGCGGTCCACGTGGTTGGGTTCCACTAGGTCCCGTGGCCGAGCCACCTTGCCTCTTCCACACATTGGAACGACGACCTCGTCTTTCCCTCGCTTGCTCGAGTCATGCACCCGTGGTGCTTGCAAAAACTGAGTAGCGTTGCCTTTTCTATTTTGTCGTGGTGCCTTCCTGTGGGTATCCTAATTCACTTCCGGAATCGGCTTCGTACCAGCTGGTCGCGCATTGCTATTGAGAATAATCTCATGGTGCCTTTCTTTTTTCGCGAGGTGGGAGATAAGGTCACTAAAAATTTTAATTCTCCCTTCCTCATAGGCAACGCGCAGCTGATGAGCAATCACACTTGCTTCCACGGGAAACATGTTAAGAGTCTTCTCAATCAAATCTTGATCAGACTTCTTGACACCACAAAAACCAAGATCAGCACGAAGATCGAGGATGGCTTGGTTATAGGCCTCCACATTCGCATAATCCAAAAATCGGATTTGCTCCCACTGAAGTTGCAATTCGGGGAAGCGCTGATCATGCACATCATTAAATCGTTGTTCGAGTGTATCCCATAGTTCTTTGGGGTTTGCAAATTCATATAACACTTTTTCAACAACGGATGTATATGTCTACGCAAGTATATCAGTGCATTAGCCTTGGTTTCCTCGCTCGGTTCTTGAGCGATAGGCTCGTTTGAGGGAAAGATGGTGGTGGTAAATCTCTTACCGACGAACGCCAAGCAAACGTCTGAGACCCACCTATGGTACTCCTTACCAGCATGGTCAAGGATGTCGAACTTCGGATGAACATTGGAGCTTTGTGCCATCTACAAGATATAAACAAGAGGAAGTTAGGCTCTGTTCTTTTGGACTGAATGAATCGAATCGAATCGAATGAATCAATAGACTCGAATCAACTGAATCGAATCGAATAGACTCGAATCGAATGAACTAATCAATCGAATCGAATGGACTTGAACTGAATCAATCGAATCGAATATATATATATATATATATATTAAGAGTAAATAATAAGAATATAATAACAATAAAATAAAAATAATAATAAAAATAATAATATAATAAAATATAAATGATCAATATTATATAAAAATATTAACAAAAATAATAACAAAAATAATAGTTAGGTTTATAATAACAAAAATAATAGTTAGGTTAATAAAAATATTATAATATTATTGATACTATTTTAAAACGTAATTATAATTATAAACCGAAAGTTTTTGGAATTTGTCAAGATAACGAAAGGATTGAAATGAAGAGAAAGATTGATGTGATGAAAATATATCAATATTGGGCTCTATTTGTAGGGAATGAAAACCATGAATTTTGGGATATTAATTATTTTTTAATTTTTTTGTTAAAATGATGATGGTTTTTAATAGTGATTAGGACTCGTGTTCTTTTAAGGGTTTTTAATTTTTTGACATCTTATAATATAATCTTTGATGTGATATGATCATGAGCATTCTCATGAATACTGATGACTTTTGATTCTCGCTAGCAGTGGACAATGTCAACTGATTATTCTTAAGACCATTGGTGATTCTTGTAAATGTCTTTTTCTTAAAATGTCTATTATTACCAATACCACATTATTGTATTATAATAATATTAATGATATTAATAACAAGGGTAAATTTTTTTTTTACACTAAAAGCTTTTGGGCTAATTTGAAGTTACACCACAACCTTTTTTTTTCATGCGACACCAAAACCTTTCACAAAATTTGAAATCACACAAATGTTGTGGATGCCGTTAAGAATTTCCGTCAGAAAAATAACAAGTAAATAAAAATTCTGAAAATTCTGGAAAATCTAAAAAAATCTGAAAAATTCTGAAAAATTCAAAAATCAAAAAATTGAACTTTTATTTTTAAGAAAAAATATACGGAATAAATATTACAAGTCAAATCTTTTATTTGAAATTCAAAAACAAAAGTAAAAGTTCTGATTTTTAATATAATTATTTTCAGAATTTTCAGAATTTTATTATAAATTTTCCAGAATTTACCAGAATCGGAACTTTTAGTTTAGATTTTCTAGAATTTTTTTATTTTTTAATTCTATTTTTGATTTTTAAATACTAGATCTGATTTTTAATATTATTATTCAAGATATTTTTTCTTAAAAAATAAAAGTTCTGATTTTTTTTTTCAGATTTCTTAAATTTTGCGGAATTTTCCAGAATTTTCGGAATTTTTTTATTTTTTTTCAAATTTTTTAGATTTCCCAGAATTTTCAGATTTATGGGCATTAGAAATTGCCACGGAAGCCTCGGGATTTACGAGAGATGCACCGTCAACCTTATCAGGGCGTGCGATCTTTAGTCCCGGTGATACGGTATCAAGCTGACTCACATCAATGCCGATATCGAGTGGTGCTTCCAATCATTTTCTGGACTTGAAAAATGGATGACCATGTGAGTTTTTCAAAATGCGAATCATCATGTCGCGTCCAGGGTGACCGAGTTGGTCATGCCATAGTTGGTATGCTTCGGAATCACAAAGTTCGTGACTCACAGCGTAGGATTCAATAACCCTTATTGTAGTCTGGTATAAACCACTACTTAGACCCATAAGTTTCTCGAGAACGTGGCATCTTCTGCATTCTGCCAGAGTAACACACAAAAATTCTATCCCATTCTCACAATGTGTATCAAGGTGATAACCGTTGGCACGGATGTCCCTAAAACTTAGCAAGGTTCAGTTTGCTCTTGGGGCATAGAGAGCATTTATGACATTAATATGCGTACCATTAGGTAGCAAGAAATGAGCAGGTCCCCTCCCTTGAATTACTTGGGAGGAACCAATCATTGTTGTCACTGAGGATATATATGGCACAATATCCTTGAATAATTGCCTATTCCGAAGAATAGTGTGGGTTGTTCCACTATCAGCAAGGCACTCAATTTCGCCACGAGACATCTATAATAAGACATGAAACTCGATTAGTCTTGTGATTAAAGACATAGCGAAAACTCATTAACTTCGAGTATGGGGAAATTCGACCAAGTTGGTTAGGATCAAATTAGCACAATCGCTGGAAATAATTTCCGCGTAGCTTGACCTTTATCCACTAAAACAGCAATAACTTATTTGTTAAGAAGGCTATGGACGAACGGTCAGTTGTTTTGGAAACTAGACTTCCGTATCTTTTTGTCTATAGGTCGTGCACTTTCTGGATCATTAAACTCAGATCTCAGAGCTCGTTTCAACTTTCTATTTAGGTATTTCCCTATTGTTGAGTGATAGAGCAAGGTTGAAGCATTTTTCGAAGGCATTATTGCTGATACAATACTATGGCAATATGGCCATAGGAGCTTTTAAACACTTCAAAACGCATCGTGGTGTTCGATTTATATCTCGACTAATGATCCTTTCGGTAACTCCAACTTGGTAGACTTGCAGAGAAAGTAGGAATGTCGGTACAGCTAAGGCTGTTTAAAAACCACTGATTACGTTTGAACTTTCAAAGTATAAACAAATACCAAGGAGGATGCGCCTAGTCTTGATCATAAGTTTTGATGAAATCCACCAATGTTTCAATTTAACCAAGCAATTCATTACTGAGTAATTGTTTTGTGATAAACCAAACATGCTTTCGAAGGGAAAAATAAAATTCATTTTTGCACAATCACAGCAATTAAAAGAATTTTATTCATCATGGCCAACTTTATTACATTCATAGAAAATCCAAAGTAGTTCTCGAAAACTAGAAACAAGACAAAACATAACCAAAGCGTAAAACTAGTCAAACTACAATGATCTAGTCAAATTCGGCAACATCCATATGTTGGTCTTTGTCCGCAATGCTGAGAGGAGGGATCTCAGTCGGGATCTCAGTATGGTTCACCTCCGTATTCTCATTATCTCCCTCCATGTAATTTGACTCTTGAGTCACGTACTGTTTATAGTGCTTGTAGTAAGCTTGGATGTTCTTTGGAGCCTTGCAATTGCGGTAAGTATGCTTCTTCGATCCGTAAGTATAGCAATTCCGGCCTTCCTTTGGAGTGGTTCCATTCCCGGCGGCAGGAGGCGGTCCACGTGGTTGGGTTCCACTAGGTCCCGTGGCCGAGCCACCTTGCCTCTTCCACACATTGGAACGACGACCTCGTCTTTCCCTCGCTTGCTCGAGTCATGCACCCGTGGTGCTTGCAAAAACTGAGTAGCGTTGCCTTTTCTATTTTGTCGTGGTGCCTTCCTGTGGGTATCCTAATTCACTTCCGGAATCGGCTTCGTACCAGCTGGGCGCGCATTGCTATTGAGAATAATCTCATGGTGCCTTTCTTTTTTCGCGAGGTGGGAGATAAGGTCACTAAAAATTTTAATTCTCCCTTCCTCATAGGCAACGCGCAGCTGATGAGCAATCACACTTGCTTCCACGGGAAACATGTTAAAGAGTCTTCTCAATCAAATCTTGATCAGACTTCTTGACACCACAAAAACCAAGATCAGCACGAAGATCGAGGATGGCTTGGTTATAGGCCTCCACATTCGCATAATCCAAAAATCGGATTTGCTCCCACTGAAGTTGCAATTCGGGGAAGCGCTGATCATGCACATCATTAAATCGTTGTTCGAGTGTATCCCATAGTTCTTTGGGGTTTGCAAATTCATATAACACTTTTTCAACAACGGATGTATATGTCTACGCAAGTATATCAGTGCATTAGCCTTGGTTTCCTCGCTCGGTTCTTGAGCGATAGGCTCGTTTGAGGGAAAGATGGTGGTGGTAAATCTCTTACCGACGAACGCCAAGCGAACGTCTGAGACCCACCTATGGTACTCCTTACCAGCATGGTCAAGGATGTCGAACTTCGGATGAACATTGGAGCTTTGTGCCATCTACAAGATATAAACAAGAGGAAGTTAGGCTCGTTTTTTGACTGAATGAATCAATCGAATCGAATCGAATCAATAGACTCGAATCGAATCGAATCGAATCGAATCGAATGAATAGACTCGAATCGAACGGAACTAAATCGAATCGAATCAATGGACTTGAACCGAATCGAATCAATCGAATCAATTGAATCGAATCAATCAAATATATATATATATATATATATTAAGAGTAAATAATAATAATATAATAACAATAAAATAAAAATAATAATAAAAATAATAATATAATAAAATATAAATGATCAATATTATATAAAAATATTAACAAAAAATAATAACAAAAAATAATAGTTAGGTTTATAATAACAAAAAATAATAGTTAGGTTAATAAAAATATTATAATATTATTGATACTATTTTAAAACGTAATTATAATTATAAAACTGAAAGTTTTTTTGGAATTTGTCAAGATAACGAAAGGATTGAAATGAAGAGAAAGATTGATGTGATGAAAATATATCAATATTGGGCTCTATTTGTAGGGAATGAAAACCATGAATTTTGGGATATTAATTATTTTTTAATTTTTTTGTTAAAATGATGATGGTTTTTAATAGTGATTAGGACTCGTGTTCTTTTAAGGGTTTTTAATTTTTTGACATCTTATAATATAATCTTTGATGTGATATGATCATGAGAATTCTCATGAATACTGATGACTTTTGATTCTCGCTAGCAGTGGACAATGTCAACTGATTATTCTTAAGACCATTGGTGATTCTTGTAAATGTCTTTTTGTTAAAATGTCTATTATTACCAATACCACATTATTGTATTATAATAATATTAATGATATTAATAACAAGGGTAATTTTTTTTTTTACACTAAAAGCTTTTGGGCTAATTTGAAGTTACACCACAACCTTTTTTTTTCATGCGACACCAAAACCTTTCAAAAATTTTGAAATCACACAAATGTTGTGGATGGCGTTAAGAATTTCCGTCAGAAAAATAAGAAGTAAAAAAAAAATTCTGAAAATTCTGGAAAATCTAAAAAAATCTGAAAAATTCTGCAAAATTCAAAATCAAAAAATTGAACTTTTATTTTTAAGAAAAAATATACGTAATAAATATTACAAGTCAAATCTTTTATTTGAAATTCAAAACAAAAAGTAAAAGTTCTGATTTTTAATATTATTATTTTCAGAATTTTCAGAATTTTATTTTAAATTTTCTAGAATTTTCTAGAACTGGAACTTTTATTTTAAATTTTCTAGATTTTTTTTTATTTTTTACATCTATTTTTGAATTTTAAATACTAGATCTGATTTTTAATATTATTATTCAAGATATTTTTTCTTAAAAAATAAAAGTTCTGATTTTTTTTTCAGATTTCTTAAATTTTGCGGAATTTTCCAGAATTTTCAGAATTTTTTTATTTTTTTCAAATTTTTTAGATTTCCCAGAATTTTCAGATTTCTTTTATTTTTTTTCAGATTTTTTAGATTTTCCAGAATTTTCAGATTTTATTTTTTATTTTTTTCAGATTTTTTAGATTTTCCAGAATTTTCAGAATTTTTTTTTACTTTTTATTTTTCTTACGGAAATTCCTAACTCCATCCACAACATTTATGTGATTTCAAAATTTTTGAAAGGTTGTGGTGTAACTTCAAATTAGCCCAAAAGCTTTTAGTGTAAAAAAAATTCTCTAATAACAATAACGATAATAATAAATGATAAATAATAATAATAATAATAATCAACAACAACAACAACGATAATAATAAATATTATTATTAGTAATAGTAAATATTATTTAGTAATAATAACAATAATAATAACCAAGATTATTATTATTATTAATAAAAATTAAAAAATAATAATAATAATAATCGAATCGAATCAATCGAATCAATCGAATCGAATGGACTCGAATCGAATCGAATCGAATCGACTCGAATCGAATGGACTCGAATCGAATCGAATCGAATCGAATGGACCTTAATCGAATCGAATCGAATCAATTGAATCAATCGAATCAAAATCGAAAAATAAGTCCAAAAGAACAGGGTCTTAGTGTTGTTGGATTTTCAGTGACAATGTAAACGGTCACAATCGATTCTTTTAAAAGCGTGTAACATAACCGTTACTTGATGTACTTCCCTTAATTGTTGTTTAGTAAAGTCGACAAAAAAGAAACGGCGATATCAGATCGCACCCAGATACGTGGTGTATGCAACAACCACAAGTATCGACTTTCAACAATTCCGTGACTCCCCCAGGACCGTCACACAGTTTTCTTCGACACACAGAGATACCGACTTCTCTCGCGGTCTCATCCACCGCAAAGTAGCGTGGGAGATAAAGAACCCAATAACCCATGTCCCCAAAAGAAAAATTCCCAAAAGGAGAGAATTGAATAGGGACAAGTCAGATAATTACTTCGATTATAAAATTAGGCACGTGATGAATTTGTGGTGTTCTTCGATCTACCGGTTGGTACTCGATGCGACGACGTGAAACCGGAGGTGCAATTTTGGCGGCTTCCGAAGATAAGTTGATGTTCGGGTTTTGGTCGAAGAGTCGGTCGGACTCGGGTCAAATTGGAGTGGCTGGCCGTGATCTGTGATGTTGATGTTCAGGCTGGATCGGCTTTCCATTCAGAAGCGGTCCGGCGGCGGCGGATGGGCAGAGGCGGAGGCTGTGCAGTGGCGGCGTTCGGCTGGCGAGGCGGCCGGGCAGCGGCTGGCGGCGGCAATCGGGCAGCATGTGGCAATGGTGGCGAGGTGGCGGCGGCGCCGCCGCCAATTTTTCTCTTTTTTTTTTTTTGTTCCAACTACGTGCTGATAATGTGTTTAAGGAGAAAGTAAAAGACAGCAAATCAATTGTATTGATAACAATGAATAGAGGGGCCTTTATATAGGCATTACAATGAGAGTCCTTCAATACATAGGATTCCTACTTAAGGTAAGACATCTAACAGGATCCTACTACCTCTGGAAGAGTCTAGAACCTTCCATAACTCTATCACCCTACAACCAGTATTAGGTAAGACACCAATAAGGGAAAGATTTCCCGGAACAGGTTATTGATTTTTATCGAATGTGTGTTAATCGGTTCTTGCAATAGGTTGAGATGTTTGATCGTTGTTTGTTGTAATACCCACATTTTTTTTTCTCGTTTCCATTTCGTTCGACTGTATTGAGGCGATTGTGTTCGTTAATGCTTCTGACCTTGTATTGTTTCTCACCTTTGTCATTCGAGCGAGTTCTGATATTGTTCCAAATTGAAGTGTATATCGTTGTGATATTTCCAATTTCGTGTTCGAAATTAACACCTCGTAATTCCTACAAGTTTATTGATGTCTTGATTTGAGGTGTGAACTTCATAGTTGATCGTTGTTGTTCGATCATTGCTATTTGTTCGTCGTGGTACAATCATTATTGTTTGATCTTGTAATCCTGATTGTTGAACTTCTGGGTCATTTCGTAATTTCCATAAGTGCTGGGAAATTGTCTTCGCATTTGGTCTTCCAAATCTTTGAGTTACTGGAATTTCATACCTTCCAGTATTGGAATCGTGATTTGATTTTTGTATTGCTCGGTTTTATCAACCGCAGCGATTCATTCTCGTTGCTTTTCGTAAGCATTCTTGCATATTAAATTGGGTCGTAGTGGCTTTATACTGCATGGAGCTCTGGTGTGTTGTCGAGAGTCGCCTTGCTTTTGTTTTAAGTTTCGGGACGAAACTTATTTTTAGGGGGATAGAATGTAATACCCACGATTTTTGTCCCGGTTATTTAGGATTTTTTTTAGATATTTCCTAGTTGTCGAGTGCTGGTATTATTTTCTCGACAACTGATTTTGGCATTTATGACCGTAGGTGATGATTTGTTATCCGTTGTTTTCATTTCGGATCTATGATGTTGTTCCCGAGTGTTTCGTCATGTTCGTTCCGTGCGATTTTGGAAAATCGAGTCGTCGAATCATGGTGGTCGGGCACTGGCCGGACGGTTATGGGCACTGGCCAGACGAGTGGGGGCACTGGCCGGACGGGTACAGGCACTGGCCAGGCGGTTGCAGTAGGAACCGGCGTAGCGCACGCTACATCCGGAAGGTAGCGCACGCTACGGCCGGTTAGCTGTGCGCGCTAGTCGGCCGAGACAGTAGGGGCAGAGAGGTTCTGGACTCAGGAGGATCGGCAGGTAGCGCACGCTACTGTCGGACACTGCGCACGCTACTGTTAGGAATATGCCCTCGAATGCCACTCAGAGGATGAGAGAGTGAGCAATTGTATTGTAATTATGAATATTATATTTAATAAGGCAATTATTATTTCTATATTATTGTATATCACTGGCATTGTGATTTGGTATATAGAATAATAGTCCTTGCATTTGAGAGTGAACATTCTACTCCTTATGGAGATAAGGAGATAGGCACTAGAAGTGTTTAGAGCTCGAATGCTTAACTAGTTCGCAAGTCGATAAAACTTAACAGGACATTAAGTTTAAATAAGACTTGTATAACTGATGCTAGGATGTGTGCACGTATTGATAGCATAGTTATAAGTATATTGGTGGGACCAGTATACTCGAACATGACTCATACTCGATTCAGTCACACGGTATTCACTCTCGGAGAGTCGATGACGAATCGAAAGGTTGTGATAGTATACGTGGACCTTTGACTTGAGGGTTCAGTAGAAGATGTGTCTGTGATGTTTAGTTTGTCATTAGAGTAGTTAGACTCATTTGCTTAATTGTTGAGTCGACCTCGAAGTGCGGACTATACGGGCAGGTAGCAGTCTTTGCTGAACACCAAGAAAGGATTGTATCTCCTGTTAGTGAGCAGGCGAATGTCCTATACGGTTAATGGCAAATAAGATCATAAGTCTTTGGCCAAAGCATTCTGATATAGTCATATTAGATACACTATTAATCAGTCGGTCTTGATTTGCATTAACACATGTATAGAGTTTAGTCAACAGTAGGGTTTGACTTTACCGTGACCCGAAGACTTGACCGAGACATCTGATGAAGGGTCTATACGTATATAGTATTCACGACATAATGGTTCTGGAATGATTCGTTCATTCGTTCTCAGTCGGGGTTTACAGTGCGGCCCGCTAAGTGGCTAAGTCGCCCGCACTCATTGGTTCCTCCCAATGCCGGCTGAGACGAACCTACGGGTCGCGCAATAGGGTCATTGATGGATAAATGTGAATTAATAATCTCTCTTATAATATTAGATATTAGATATCTAAGTTTGATTTATCGGATAAATCAAATAGCGGTCTTATGAATTGTAAGTAGGTTACTGGGTGATTACTTTAATTCATAAATTATATTTCTTAGAGAAATATATATTTGTGTTTGATATAATTAATTAATTGGATTAATTAATTAGTCCAAACACATTGGAAATAAAACGGATTCGTTTGACGAACATCCGGTACACGAGGGATTCGTTTTGACGAACATCCAGTACACGAGCCGAGTAAATTCGACCCGTCTTCCTGGAAATTTCCCTTAATGCCGCCCTCCTCCCTCTCTTGTCTCTTTTATACTTATTTTATGTCACTAGGTGACATATGTGAGGTGTATTTGATACCCTCAATCATGTGTTAAAGGAAGACTTTCATTTTTTATATAAATAAAAGTCTTTAAAAAGGAGAGAGGACAACTTCTTCTTGAATGAACTCAAAATCACGAATTTGAGAGAGAGAGTAAGGTTGAAAACTTCATCTTGATCTTAGAGACAAGATATAAGAAGAATACATTGAGAGAGAAAATTCCTACAAGCTTCCCTAGCCGCATTCTTGAAGAAAGGAAGCTTGTCGATTTTTCCATCAAGTTCCGGCGTGTGAAGTAGAGGTATCTTGCTTTAGGTGCTTGGAACGAAAGGCTCTTCATCATCATCATCATACGAAGGTTTTTCAGAGACATCATAGGTATGGGACTTTGATTCCTTAATCTTCGTATTTTTCTTTTCGTATATACGTTACTTGATCGATCCTCTTAGGGATTCCGTTATTCTTCCACTGCGTTTATTTTCTGTGGAATCCCAACAGTGGTATCGGAGAGAGGTCAAATATATCGTATATACGATCATTTTTGCATTTGGAATGTTATTTGATGATGTTTATGATTTAGAATCATAATAGATATGATCGAAGAAATTTAATCATTCCTAGTAAGTCAAGTTTCGACTATTTTATGTGAATTATAAATATGAAAATTTTGATTTTTGTTGATATATAAGTTCTTCATGAAGTTAAGAAACTTTTTCGTTTTGGAAGCGAGTCGAAAAAATGAGTAAAACGGGGGTTAAACACGAATACCGCACGAAGACGCACGGCAGCAGCCCATCGGATCGCCGCTCGCCGGCCGAGAGTGACTCGTGAGTTATCAGAGCCGCCGCCACCGCTGCAGCAGGCCGAGAGTGACTCGGTCCGGCGATTCTTGGGTTTTCGCCGATTTTGAATCGGGCCGTAATGGTCACCGACATCGGATTTTCCGGGACTCCATTTTTGTGTTTATATTTCGTTGTAATAATTTTCGAAATTTAAATTGGATTTAATTGTATTTAATAAAATATTTGGAATATCTTTTTATTAAGGAAAATTATTAGACGAGAATATTATATTGGCCGGATTACTTTGAACGGATTAAAATGACGATTATAAATATTAATTTGATTAATATTTTAGAAATTAAATAGATTAATTTTTATATTAATTGGATTAATATATTAATTGATTATTTAATTTCATTTACCATTACATGTTGTACGGAATGCCTTATGTGATGGTGATATAGCTCGTGGACTTAGTTGTTGATTTGTTCGATTCGATATGGTTGTAAAGGCCATTTTGAGCCTAGTTATATTTACTAGAAAATATGTATTATAGGACGTATTGTTCAATGATGTAATTATTCATATGGCTATGACGAAGACCGAAGACGACCGACTAGAAGACGAAGAATCAATACTGTATTTTTCCTTTCTTTATTTGGCTTGGCCCAATACTTAGGAAAAAGTCCATGAGCTATATGTTGGTAGTAACTAGGTTGCTATTTATTGTTTTTCATTTTGAATGATTGACAAAGCACAAACCGCGCTTAGAAACGGATTAATGTGCAAAGTGTAACATATAATCGCATTAATACTCCCACTTACAAACACTAAGTTATAAAGGTTACAAGGTTTCCTACCCTCCGTCAAACTCATGGAAAATTGAAATCTAAACCGGAATATTATTCTTCCGAGTATGTCGGGGTAATATTTTTGGGGAAAGTTGATAAATTCCTAGAGTGCATTAGATGCCTTTGGTTGTGACAAATCAAACCCCTATAAACCGTATGGGTTGCCGGGTAAGATTCAATTGTCAGACTAATAGGAGTTGACGGTTTAAACTTAGATAGTTCAGTGAGCCATAGAAACCGAATGGGTTGAGGGCAAGTGAACTAGGGGTAAAAGAAGATCGAATCATCCATTAGATGGGTTGGTATTAGACACCACTTTATAAAGAATAATAGAATATAAACCGTATGGGTTGCCCTCTATTAAACTTTGTAAAGAAATCGATCACCACTATGAAGTCACCCAAGAATTCCGGATTTAACATGGAAGTGTGTAAATGCCGATAAAATAGTGGGAGCCGAGTTATGAATAAAGAAAGTCCTTAAATTCTTTACTCGGATCATAATTAAACAATCACTAACGAATCTCATATTATTCTCTGCAGTTAACAAAACTCTCAATATGACAATGAACCCACTCGCTATACTACTTGAAAAGAACGTCGTGACTGGTCCGAACTATGTGGACTGGCTTCGGAACTTGAGGATTGTCCTAACTATGGAAATGCTAGGATACGTCTTGGAGGCGGACATCCCAGCGGCTCCTGCAAGAACCCGAGCCAATCAGGAAGATGTCGATGCCCATGAGAAATGGATAAAAGACGACATAAGAGTGCGAGGGTACATGTTAGGCTCAATGACCAATGAGCTTCAACATGCCCATGAAAAGATGACGTCTTCACGAGCCATCTTAGCGCACCTGGCTGAGCTCTATGGAGAGCATAGCCGAACTGCTAGATATGAGATATCAAAGCAATTATTCGGCGCCAGGATGAAGGAAGGAGAGAAGGTTGGGGACCATATCCTCAAGATGATCTCGATGATTGAGAGATTGGAAGCTCTTGATTTTCAGATGCATGCATCTCTCCAAACTGACCTTATCCTGCAGTCACTTCCTGACTCATTTTCCCAATTTGTCATGAACTTCAACTGCAATGAGATTGCATGTAACTTAGCCGGGCTAATGAACAACCGACAACCGCCAGCCTCGTAAGAAGACAAAGGGAAAGGAAGCTGCACTTGTGATTTCTTCTAAGACTTGGAAGTCCAAGAATAAGAAGAAAAAGAACAAGAAGCAGTTAGGTCCGATAGCCAAGATCGACAAGGAAAGGGGCAAGGCCCCAATGGTTCAAAAGAGAAAAGGGGCCAAGAAAACGGATGTATGCCTCAACTGCGGTGAGCTAGGCCACTGGAAGAGGTATTGTCCAAAGCTTGACCGTAATGCGCCTTCAGGTACGGAACTACTAGTTTTAGAAACAAATTGTTCAGAATCGTATATTCTACTTCTTGGATACTTGATTCCGGTGCGAGTTCTCACATTTTTACAATTATTCTTGATCTGGAAAGTAGTAGGAAGCTGGATTCAGGGGAGGTGATGGTCACCGTCGGAAGTGGGCATAGTGTCGAGGCTTCTGATATCGGATCCCTTATGTTGGATTTAGAATCTGGTTTTATTCTCACTTTAGAAGATGTACTTGTTTTGCCCAAGGGGCACAAGAATATTGTATCAATTCCGGTCATGGACCGAAAGGGATTTCACTTCTTTATTGGAGATGGTTCCTGTCGTATTTATTTCAGAAATAAATTGGTTGGTACTGCTACATTATTAAATGGTTTATACCATTTAAATTTAAAGAATAAGACAAGTGTGAACACTATAACTACGAAGCGTGGTAGGGATGAAACGAACCAAGCACTTAAGTGGCATCTTAGACTTGGTCATATCGGTCAGACCAAGGTTCATAAAATGGAGAAAGATGGGCTTACGGGTACATGAGTACCGAATTTGATGAGTTCTTAAAAGAACTAGGAATAGTGTCACAATTCACTCCTCAAGCTACTCCACAATTAAATGGTGTATCAGAAAGAGGGAACCGAACCTTGTTGGACATGGTTCGCTCCATGCTTAACTATACTGATCTACCGATTTATCTGTGGGGTTACGCGCTCCTTACTGCTGTGCATATCTTGAACAGATGTCCTTCCAAATCCGTTCCTAAGACTCCCCATGAGATGTGGAGAGGTAGGAAACCAAGTCTTAATCACATTAGGATTTGGGGATGCCCTGCTTATGTCAAGAAGACTAAAGTAGAGAAATTAGAAACTAGGTCTGTGAAAGGTCGTTTCATAGGATATCCAGGGGATTCCATGGGATATCTATTCTACATGCACGGAGATCATAGGATCATCGTTGCTATACAAGAACACTTCCTGGAAGATCAGTTTATTCAGGAAGGAGGGGCAGGTAGAAATATTTCTTTGGAAGAAATAAAAGAAACACCAAATGAGACACCTATGCAAGATATAAGAACCGAACCTTCTGAAATACAAATACAACCTCGCAAGTCTAGTAGAATTTCTCAATTACCTGAGAGGTATGGCTATCTGCATCAAGAGGAACTGGGTGTCCATGAAATGACAGAAAGTAGTCAAGAGAATGATCCTTCTACATACGACCAAGCGATGGTAGACATTGACTCCACCAAGTGGCAAGAAGCTATGGAAGCTGAGATAGACTCAATGCATGCTAATCAGGTCTGGACTTTAGTAGATCGTCCTAAAGGCATAGTGCCTATTGGAAACAAATGGATCTATAAGAGAAAGACTGATGGAGATGGCAAGGTTGATACCTATAAGGCCAGGCTTGTGGCAAAGGGTTATTCCCAAAGAGAAGGAATCGATTACTTCGAGACCTTATGATACGAATTATCCGGGAGAGGCGGATACGTATCGTTCGGAGTGTACGTATGAATATCGTAGCGGAAGTCTTTTTACGAGTATGGGTGTGTTTAGATGTATTTTGTGATGTAATATCGAATATGACGAGGAAAATTCGAACAAATGGAAAATGGAAGTAATATCGGGAAAGTGATAATATCCATTAAGAAGACTTGAACGATCGAGAACAAGGGTTTATCGAATTAGACCTATAACTCGATAAGGTGATTTCTTCCCAAGACCTATTGAGAATCAATCGGATTAATACTCGAAAACGCGTCGAATAAAAATCAAGTTTCGGTAAAAATCATTTACCAATGATAGAAACACAAAGTGTATTCTTTCACATTCAACATTCATAATACAATATCCTCTTACAATGCTTATCAATGACTACTTATAGAAGGTGAAGCCTTCTTACAACTAAGGAATCTAAAACAACAAGATCACATGATCTTTGAAATGAAAAACAAAAACCAAGTAAAGAAATCAAAAGCAAGATCAAATGATCTTAAAAAGGAAGACAAGAATCAAAATAAAACTATAAAAATAACAACAACAAATAATAGGGGGATAAAGAAAGAAAAAGGAGACAAAAACAACACACAATGTGTATAAAGAAAATGGGCTGGCTGGCGGACACGGGCCGTGTCGATGGACACGGCCGCGGCTGCATGTGCCATGTGCGGCAGGACTCGACCGTGTTCGACTGACACGGTCGGGCTGGTCGGCAGGCGTTTCGGCGCTTCTAGGCGAGTAGGACTCGACCGTGTTCGTATGACACGGTCGGGCTGGTCGGCAGACTTGCGACGCTTTCCGGAAGAGTAGGACACGGTCGTGGCTCGGGACACGGTTGGGCTGGTCGGCAGTTCGTTCGGCATTTTCCGGACGATCGTGTCCTGGGACACGGTCGAGCTCGGCAGCAGTTCGTTCGGCCAATTCCGGAAGGGTGTGACCCGGTCGTGTCCTGGGACACGGTCGAGCTCGGCAGCTTGGTCCTTTTACGTCTTGTGTCCGTTTTCTCGCCTAAAAATGTCACCGTACGTGCATGACGCGTTGTAAGGCCATTTACGTCGATCCTTGTTTCGTTTTCTTTATTCAGACTAGTCAATTTCCGTATCACTTTCTCGCCTGTAGCTATGATTAAGTCTATTCGCATGATGCTTGCTATAGCAGCCCACTTAGATTATGAAATATTGCAAATGGATGTGAAAACGGCATTCCTAAATGGATTCCTCGAGGAGGAGATTTATATGGAACAGCCTAAGGGATTCATATCTCAAACCAATATTCATAAAGTATGCAAACTTCAGCGTGCCATTTATGGACTGAAGCAAGCTTCACGGAGTTGGAATCTTCATTTTAACGAGACAGTCAAAGAGTTTGATTTTGTCCAAAACGAAGAAGAGCCCTGTATTTACAAGAAGGTTAGTGGGAGCAAAATTGCGTTCTTAATACTATATGTAGATGACATTCTACTTATAGGAAACGACGTAGGGATGCTCGATTACGTGAAAGCTTGGCTTTCTAAAGAGTTCTCAATGAAAGACTTGGGAGAAGCTACCTATATTCTGGGTATTCGTCTCTACCGGGATAGAGCGAAAAGAATGTTAGGTCTTTCCCAAGCCCTCTACATAGAAAAGATCCTGAAGCGATTTAGGATGGAAGATTCTAAAAGAGGGTTTCTACCTATGCAACATGGTGCAAAACTTTCCTTAGAGATGTGTCCTCAAAGTGAGGAAGATAGAAAGGAAATGAGCAAGGTACCTTATGCTTCGGCAGTAGGTAGTCTTATGTATGCAATGATTTGCACTAGACCGGACATTGCCTATACTGTGAGCGTAGTAAGTCGGTTTCAGTCAAATCCAGGGCAGGAATATTCGACTACTGTAAAGAACATTCTTAAGTACCTAAGGAGGACTAAAGACTTGGTTCTTACATACGGAGGTGGAGAACTAAGAGTGATGGGTTATACAGACTCAGATTTTTCGGGGGACATGGATGCTCAGATGTCCACATCAGGGTATATCTTTACTCTGAATGGTGGGGCAGTTTCTTGGAGAAGTGCCAAGCAAAGTTCGACTGCTATCTCTACATGTCAAGCCGAATATCAGGCAGCCACGGAGGCTGCTAAAGAAGCTTTTTGGATAAAGAAGTTCACTGAGGAACTTCAAGTGGTTCCTAACGCAGAGAAGCCCGTGACACTGTTTTGTGACAACGACGGAGTTGTTGCACAGGCTAAGGAGCCTAGGGCTCAACACAACACCAAACATATTGCGAGAAAATATCATTTTGTTATAGAAATGGTTCGGGATGGGAATGTTACACTGCAGAGAGTAGACACAGCAAATAACGTTGCTGATCCGCTTACCAAGCCACTATCTCAGAAGGTCTTAGAGAGACATCTGGAGAGTATGGGTATTAGATACCATAGTTTGTGGCATTGAGTGCAAGTGGGAGATTGTTAGGAATATGCCCTCGAATGCCACTCAGAGGATGAGAGAGTGAGAGCAATTGTATTGTAATTATGAATATTATATTTAATAAGGCAATTATTATTTCTATATTATTGTATATCACTGGCATTGTGATTTGGTATATAGAATAATAGTCCTTGCATTTGAGAGTGAACATTCTACTCCTTATGGAGATAAGGAGATAGGCACTAGAAGTGTTTAGAGCTCGAATGCTTAACTAGTTCGCAAGTCGATAAAACTTAACAGGACATTAAGTTTTAATAAGACTTGTATAATTGATGCTAGGATGTGTGCACGTCTTGATAGCATAGTTATAAGTATATTGGTGGGACCAGTATACTCGAACATGACTCATACTCGATTCAGTCACACGGTATTCACTCTCGGAGAGTCGATGACGAATCGAAAGGTTGTGATAGTATACGTGGACCTTTGACTTGAGGGTTCAGTAGAAGATGTGTCTGTGACGTTTAGTTTGTCATTAGAGTAGTTAGACTCATTTGCTTAATTGTTGAGTCGACCTCGAAGTGCGGACTATACGGGCAGGTAGCAGTCTTTGCTGAACACCAAGAAAGGATTCTATCTCCTGTTAGTGAGCAGGCGAATGTCCTATACGGTTAATGGCAAATAAGATCATACGTCTTTGGCCAAAGCATTCTGTTCTAGGCGTTTTTGATACACTATTAATCTGTCGGTCTGGATTTGGATTAAGACTTGTTTAGAGTTTAGTCAATGATGAGGTTTGACTTTACCGTGACCCGAAGACTTGACCGGGACATCGATGAAGGGTCTATACGTATATAGTATTCACGACATAATGGTTACGGAATGATTCGTTCATTCGTTCTCAGTCGGGGTTTACAGTGCGGCCCGCTAGGCTGGCTAAGTGCTGCCCGCACTCATTGGTTCCTCCCAATGCCGGCTGAGACGAACCTACGGAGTCGCGCAATAGGATCATTGATGGATAAATGTGAATTAATAATATCTCTTATAATATTAGATATTAGATATCTAAGTTTGATTTATCGGATAAATCAAATAGCGGTCTTATGAATTGTAAGTAGGTTACTAGGTGATTACTTTAATTCATAAATTATATTTCTTAGAGAAATATATATTTGTGTTTGATATAATTAATTAATTGGATTAATTAATTAGTCCAAACACATTGGAAATAAAACGGATTGTTTTGACGAACATCCGGTACACGAGGGATTCATTTTGACGAACATCCAGTACACAAGCCGAGTAAATTCGACCCGTCTTCCTGGAAATTTCCCTTACGGCCGCCCTCCTCCCTCTCTTGTCTCTTTTATACTTATTTTATGTCACTAGGTGACATATGTGAGGTGTATTTGATACCCTCAATCATGTGTTAAAGGAAGACTTTCATTTTTTTATAAATAAAAGTCTTTAAAAAGGAGAGAGGACAACTTCTTCTTGAATGAACTCAAAATCACGAATTTGAGAGAGAGAGTAAGGTTGAAAACTTCATCTTGATCTTATAGACAAGATATAAGAAGAATACATTGAGAGAGAAAATTCCTACAAGCTTCCCTAGCCGCATTCTTGAAGAAAGGAAGCTTGTCGATTTTTCCATCAAGTTCCGGCGTGTGAAGTAGAGGCATCTTGCTTTAGGTGCTTGGAACGAAAGGCTCTTCATCATCATCATCATCATCATACGAAGGTGTTTCAGAGACATCATAGGTATGGGACTTTGATTCCTTAATCTTCATATTTTTCTTTTCGTATATACGTTACTTGATCGATCCTCTTAGGGATTCCGTTATTCTTCCGCTGCGTTTATTTTCTGTAGAATCCCAACAGCTACGGCCGGCAGGTAGCGCACGTTACGGCCGACAGGTAGCGCACGTTACGACCGGCAGGTAGCACACGCTACGGCCGGAAGGCTGCGCATGCTACCTGGCCGAGCCAGGAAGTCTCTGGATTGCGGCCCGGGACGACAGCGCACGTGTCCAGCGCATGATGACGGGTCCCATCCGAACATTCTTGACCATGACCGCCCGTTAGCGCACGCTAGCCCGGCAGCCTAGCGCACGCTAGGCTGCACCAGTATAAATATGGTCGAGCAGTCCAGTTTCAGTCATTTTTCCATTTCTCTCTTTCTCTTCCGTGGCTGGATCCTTGGGGAACTTGAAGGCATGTTGTTACACAATTAATCCATGTAGTTTGGGAGCTCATATCATCAATTAATCACTCCATAACATCCTTCAATCCAGCGAATCAAGGTTAGTTTTCCTAAAATCATGGTTTTGGGAAAATTGGGGGTTTTGCTTGATTTCGCCCGTTTGATCCGTGATAACTTATATTTGTGATGTATTGATGATTATTAAATCATATTATACCAATTTCCTTGTTTATCCATGGTTCGATTGTTAAAGATTCTTCATTTTGTTGAGTTCCTAATCAGTGCCTTGAAGGTGTCCGGTGAAAATCCTTAGAGGGGGGTCTTGGGCATTCTACGATTATTATTCCTCGTACGATCGTTGATTGTTGACGGTATGATGTTAGGGTCAGGTTCCTTGCGAAGAACTCGATCCGGAACTCTTCCGTTCGTCGTTTTCCGATCAGTTGTGTCACCGTCGTTTCCACCGGAGAGTTGTGGGCGTTCGAGGTTTCCCGGTTGAGCCATGTTCGTCGGAGTGTCCGGTATCGACTATTAAGGCAAGTATATTGCCCATACATTACGTGTTTTGTGGATATAATGGTTGGTAATCGACGATATTTTGCTAAATGAAGGTTTACAACTATTTTTCAAAAGAATCGGTATATTTACAAATATGGTTTTCTTAAAGGACGACTCTTGTGTTCGGGACTTAATGTGGTTAATTGACTATGTGTGTTAGTGTTGAGTATAGGATCTCCTTACTTTCGGGTGATGCCATTATGTGTCATTTTATTGTCGGTAAGTTTAAAGTTCAATTATTTTGTTAAGATTGCGTGTGGAGTCATGCGGATGTGTGTGAATATGTGAGCTTGTGTGATATTGGTTGTGTCGTTTGGTGCTGTTTAGATGGTGTGCTTCTTTGTTAATTGTATAAGCTTTGGGTCATGAGTATATGTTGGATAAGTTGGCCATTCTAGCAAAATACCTCGACTATATATATATATTGTGATTGACTCTTGAGGATTGTGGTTTTGGAAATGTGAATTAATGAGAATTGTAAGGTTGTTCTCGGGTACTCTCACTCGGGGATTGACTCGACGGGGTCACACAGGGACCTGGTGGCTTAGCGGCTGGACCGGGTCGTGAGAGTTACTTCGAGTGGGCATTCTCACCTGGGGATTGCTCGACGGGGCACACAGGGACTTGGTGGCTTGAGGGCCAGACCGGGTCGTGAGAATTGCCAGAGTGTTTGTACTGATGATTAATTGTGATATGTCCGGAGTATCACAATGCTTGGTGCTCGGGTTCGAGAGGCATTATATATCGAGTCTTGGTGTTTGGCTAAAATGGCATAAAATAATGTGTTATGTGTAATGTGTTGTTGGAAGTGAATTGAAGTTGATGATCGGGTCGTGGACCCTGTGTTTTGTGACTGGAATGGTTGGGTCGTGGACCCTATGTTTTGTGACTGGAATGGTTGGGTCGTGGACCCTGTGTTTTGCGACCGGAATGTTTGGGTCGTGAACCCCGTGTTTTATTAACGGATTGCATTTTGGAAAATGAACTTTGGGGCGGTGACCCTAAGTGGCTTTTGAAGAATTAAGAACTTTTCAATCGTCAAATGTTTTCAAAACTCTCGAGATTTAGAAATGTTTTCAAAGTGCTTTCTTGTTTTGTTTCTACTTTCAAGACTTGAACTATTTTTAATCAAACAAAATATCTCGGGAAGTCTCTTGTTGTATTCTCGGAATGTGTTATGTATGGCTCGTATTTGCACTTTATACTTGTACTAGCAAAACAGTGGAGTTTTGCTAACTCGGGGGTGGATGTCTGTTTTGCATCTAGGTACATGCAGGTTTGGGGAGCAAAACACAGGATCGGCGCGAAGGATGATGGATGGCGAATGATACTAATCATATGAAGGCCAGTTTTGGGTGCAACTAGTCGGAGTACGTGTATGGTCTTTTCCGCTGTCGTACTTTTTGTTTGTGAGTGTATTTTACCCTTTCATGGGTATGAGTCGAGATAGAAATGTGTATTTTTGACTTGTATATTAGTGACGAAAGACCAATTTGGTCTACGGATTTGGTATTTTATCATGTCGGTATGTAATTTATTGTGTGGTTTCGATGTCTAGCCTGGTGGATCCTCACGGAGAGGGTCTGCGGCGTGTAATATTCCCGATTTGATTTCGGGGGTGTTACATTTATGGTATCAGAGCTTAGGTTGGGGAAACCTAGGCTGTCGGGTCCAGTCGTGTATTGTCGTGTCTTGTCCTGATAGATTGTACCTGTCTAAGTCGTGTCGTGACGCGTCGTCTGTAATGTCGGCCGTGATTAGTATCAAGATGCAGCCATCATCTTCGTGCGATCTGTGGATGTAAGTCTCCCTACTATATTGTGCCTAGTGTTAACGAGCTTGTATGATTTTGTGCTATGACGTGAAGTTTAAAGGTGATTTGTGATTATGTGGCCTATGCTTGTTTGATCCTCGTATGATGCTAGAATGAAAGTGGTGCCAACGTATATGTATATATACACACATCCTGATATAAGTCGTTTTTACAAGAGTAATGGCCTTGGTGTGGTTACGCAAAGAAAAATTCATCAATGTGATATTTTAAAACTTTACATGTTTTTGGGGAGTCACGTATATTTTGTTTTAAAACATCCTTCAAAGGGAGGAAAAAGTTTGATTTTCGTATGATGACCTCAAGGTCGAAATTATTGGAGAATTCAAACTACCGATATTTTATGTTCATCTTGTATTATAAGTTTTCAAAACACAATTTTTAAACTCAAGTGAGGTCTACAAAATGTAATCAAGACGTGACTCTCGCTGTTAGTCGAGAAATACGTGATGATGTTCTTGTTGTTCGGGCAGTGTTGCCAGTTTTAGATTAAAACTGTGATGTGAATGCTGAGTCGTTCGGTTTGTGTACATTGAGATAGCTCTCTTTAATAAGAGGTGAGATTTCGGTTTTTGAATAACAATTGTCTTTTGATGGTTGCTCATGAAGTGTTAAATCGATGGCTTTGAGATTTGAACGTGTTGTTGTTTATTTGTGACCATCGATTCTAGTAATGTCGTATATATGTTTGCGATCATGTTGCTGAGATGGATAAGCTAGCACACGCTGAGTGCGAGGCTAGCGCGCGCTAATGCAGCATGGGTAGCGCACGCTAAATAATTGTTGTAGCGCGCGTTAGTTAGCTAGGACAGAGGCTAGAGAACCGCATTTCTTTTAACTATTAGGCATAACCTTGGCAGTCGATCACCCGTAACTGTATTCTGTGTGCGTTCTCTAGTGATGACAACCGTTTTGTGTGAACGTGTGTTGTGACCTTTCATTCGCGCTAAGTGATAATTGATTTTGTTTGGTGAGTTGATAAATTATGTCTGTTGTGTGTGTCTGTTCGAAAATGTTTTCCTGAAACTTTCAAAAGTTTGTGCGAGTTGCGGAAAATCAAATTTTGAAACTAATTTGACGTTGTGATTAAATTGGCGGCTTCGTATGAACTTTGAAAATTGTTTGAAATTTGCGAGCCGGCCTAGGATTCTCTAGTAAAACCTCAGCGGTATTGAAAGAGTTGTTTTAAAGTACCTTGAACATTTTGTAAAATTTTACTGTCGTTAATGTTTGTGAAGTGTTGGGAGAATTTTCGAAAATGATTTTAACGTATTGTTGTATTTTCAAATAATTCGAGTAAATGATTTTCAAAAATCTTTCACATCATAAAAATATTTTATTTCAAAAACCAATATGATTTTTATTTTCAAAAATATATAGTGAAAGATGAAAAATCTCACTCAATGTAAAGTTCAAACTCGGATTTGGAAATGTTAGAGTATGTAAGAATGGTTTGATGATCTTGCATGGTTAACTTGTTGGTTGTTAACGGTGATGATGATGCGTAGAGGCATGATGATTTTGATAACGCCGGTTACAAGGAATTATTATTTTGGCAAATGATTTCAAATGAGACGGTTAAAGTATGTTGTTTACAAGTTTTGATGAAACAACCCGAGGTACCAAAAGTACTTTTAAAGTTTATTTTGAATAGCATACAAATCCAAGGATTTTCAAAAGATTTCCTTTAAAAGGATACCTCGTGGATTTTCTTTTCGAGTTGTTATTGGTTACCTTATGTGATATCTCATGCTAAGTTGGTACTTTAGCATATTGTTTCTGCGAAGTGGTGCAATCGTATTGAGTGAGAATCCGCTTAGTGTGCCGAGGGACAGAGGACGCGGCCGTGACCGCGGTACAGTTGGTTATGGAGATTAGATGCGGGACCAAGAGGATATGGCCGGGAAGGTTGCTATTCAAGCACTTCATTCTCGTTGTTTAGGTTTCGGGGACGAAACCTCTTTTAAAGGTGATATGATGTAATACCCACATTTTTTTCTTCTCGTTTCCGTTTCGTTCGACCGTATTGAGGCGATTGTGTTCGTTAATGCTTCTGACCTTGTATTGTTTCTCACCTTTTTCATTCGAGCGAGTTCTGATATTGTTCCAAATTGATGTGTATATCATTATGATCTTTCCAAGTTCGGATCGATTTCTTGTGAACCGTGTTCAAAATTAACACCTCGTGATTCCTACAAGTTTATTGATGTCTTGATTTGAGGTGTGAACTTCATAGTTGATCGTTGTTGTTTGATCATTGCTATTTGTTCGTCGTGGTACAATCATTATTGTTTGATCTCGTAATCGTGATTATTGAACATCTGGGCCATTTCGTAATTTCCATAAGTGCTGGGAAATTGTCTTCTCATTTGGTCTTCCAAATCTTTGAGTTACTGGAATTTCATACCTTTCAGCGTTGGAATCGTGATTTGATTTTTGTATTGCTCGGTTTTATCAACCGCAGTAATTCATTCTCGTTGCTTTTCGTAAGCATTCTTGCGTATTGAATCGGGTCGTAGTGGCTTTATACTGCATGGAGCTCTGGTGTGTTGTCGAGAGTCACCTTGCTTTTGTTTTAAGTTTCGGGACGAAACTTATTTTTAGGGGGATAAAATGTAATACCCACGATTTTCGTCCCGGTTATTTTAGATTTTTTTCCGGATATTTCCCGGTTTTCGAGTGCCGGTATTATTTTCTCGACAACTGATTTTGGCGTTTATGACCGTAGGTGATGATTTGTTATCCGTTGTTTTCATTTCGGATCGATGTTGTTGTTCCCGAGTGTTTTGTCGTGTTCGTTCCGTGCGATTTTGGAAAATCAAGTCGTCGAATCATGGTGGTCGGGCACTGGTCGGACGGTTGCGGGCACTGGACGGACGGTTGCGAGCACTGGCCGGACGAGTGGGGGCACTGGACGGACGGGTGGGGGCACTGGCCGGACGGTTGCGGCAGGAACCGGAGTAGCGCACGCTACGTTCGGAAGATAGCGCATGCTACGGTCGGGAGGCAGCGCACGCTACGGCCGGTTAGCTGCGCGCGCTAGTCGTCCGAGACAGTAGGGGCAGAGAGGTTCTGGACTCGGGAGGATCGGCAGGTAGCGCACGCTACTGTGGGACACTGCGCACGCTACGACCGGCAGATAGCGCACGCTACGGCCGGAAGGCTGCACACGCTACCTGGCCGAGCCAGGAAGTCTCTGGATTGCGGCCCGGGCCGACAGCGCACGTGTCCCGTGCATGATGGCGGGCCCCGGCCGAACATTCTCGACCATGACCGCCCGTTAGCGCACGTTAGCCCAACAGCCTAGCGCACGCTAGGCTCCACCAGTATAAATATGGCCGAGTAGTCCAGTTTCAGTCATTTTTCTCATTTCTCTCTTTCTCTTCCGCGGCTGGATCCTTGGGGAACTTGAAGGCATGTTGTTATACAATTAATCCATGTAGTTTGGGAGCTCATATCATCGATTAATCACTCCATAACATCCTTCAATCCAGCAAATCAAGGTTAGTTTTTCCTAAAATCCTAGTTTTGGGAAAATTGGGGTTTTGCTTGATTTTGCCCGTTTGATCCGTGATAACTTATATTTGTGATGTATTGATGATTATTAAGTCATATTATACCAATTTCCTTGTTTATCCATGGTTCGATTGTTAAAGATTCTTCGTTTTGTTGAGTTCCTAATCGGTGCCTTGAAGGTGTCCGATGAAAATCCTTAGAGGGGGGTCTTGGGCGTTCTACGATTATTCTACCTCGTACGATCGTTGATTGTTGACGGTATGATGTTAGGGTCAGGTTCCTTGCTAAGAACTCGATTTGGAACTCTTCCGTTCGTCGTTTTCCGATCGGTTATGTCACCGTCGTTTCCACCGGAGAGTTGTGGGCGTTCGAGGTTTCCCGGTTGAGCCATGTTCGTCAGAGTGTCCGGTATCGACTATAGAGGCAAGTATCTTGCCCATACATTACGTGTTTTTTTGGATATAATGGTTGGTAATCGACGATATTTTGCTAAATGAATGTTTGCAACTATTTTTCAAAGAATCGGTATATTTACAAACATGGTTTTCTTAAAGGACGACTCTTGTGTTCGGGACTTAATGTGCTTAATTGACTATGTGTGTTAGTGTTGAGAATAGGATCTCCTTACTTTCGAGTGATGCCATTATGTGTGATTTTGTTGTCGGTAAGTTTAAAGTTCAATTATTTTGTTAAGATTGCGTGTGGAGTCATGTGGATGTGTGTGAATACATGAGCTTGTGTGATATTGGTTGTGTCGTTTGGTGCTGTTTAGATGGTGTGCTTCTTTGTTAATTGTATAAGCTTTGGGTCATGAGCATGTGTTGGATAAGTTGGCCATTCTAGCAAAATACCTTGACTATATATATTGTGATTGACTCTTGAGGATTGTGGTTTTGGAAATGTGAATTGATGAGAATTGTAAGGTTGTTCTCGGGTACTCTCACTCGGGGATTGACTCGACGGGGTCACACGGGGACCTGGTGGCTTAGCGGCTGGACCGAGTCGCGAGAGTTACTTCGAGTGGGCATTGTCACCTGGGGATTGCTCGACGGGGCACACAGGGACTTGGTGGCTTGAGGGCCGGACCGGGTCACGAGAATTGCCAGAGTGTTTGTACTGATGATTAATTGTGATATGCCCGGAGTATCACAATGCTTGGTGCTCGGGGTCGAGAGACATTATATATCGAGTCTTGGTGTTTGGCTAAAATGGCATAAAATAATGTGTTATGTGTAATGTGTTGTTGTAAGTGAATTGAAGTTGATGATCGGGTCGTGGACCCTGTGTTTTGTGACTGGAATGGTTGGGTCGTGGACCCTGTGTTTTGTGAATGGAATGGTTGGGTCGTGGACCCTGTGTTTTGCGACCGGAATGTTTGGGTCGTGAACCCCGTGTTTTGTTAACGAATTGCATTTTGGAAAATGAACTTTGGGACGGTGACCCTAATTGGCTTTTGAAGAATTAAGAACTTTTCAATCGTCAAATGTTTTCAAAACTCCCGAGATTTAGAAATGTTTTCAAAGTGCTTTCTTGTTTTGTTTCTACTTTCAAGATTTGAACTATTTTTAATCAAACAAAATATCTCGGGAAGTCTCTTGTTGTATTCTCGGAATGTGTTATGTATGGCTCGTATTTGCACTTTATACTTGTACTAGCAAAACATGTTGGTATAAAATCAGATAATTGCGCCGTTTGTGCGGAAGCGAAAGTAAATTGCGGAAAATAAATCACACAAGCCTTTATAGAGGTTCGGCTATTAATGAAGCCTACGTCCTCTCTTGATGTATCTTTTTCTATAGGATTAAGATCAAAACCTCTACGCCTCTCTTCTATCGGTCGAGGGATTACCGTTTACAAGCTCATCTTCTATCGGTCCGAGTAAAACCATTTTTCCTTTTCTATTTGATAAGGAATCAACCACTCTAGCTTTCTATGGGTACTAGATAAACCTCACTTAGATATCGATTGCGATTCTAATAATGCAGGATCCTTGATCCTAATAACACCGAATCCAATCGTATCTTTTCTTTTACCTCTCCTGTATAATGCTGAATGTATAAACACTTAAACTAACAATATAAGCTCAATATCACAACAACAATGTAAGTATATGAATATAAGATCAATGTCTCTATTGCTTGGAGTTGTTGTACTCAAACAATACCATATGAATGGTATTTATAGGCATTTCCCACAAACTAGCCGTTGCTGGCTGTTTTGAATTGCTAGCGTGCGCTAGCCTTTCTCTATTAGCGTGCGCTAGTATCATTAGCGTGCCTGTAACGTGCGCTAGACTGTTCCCAGTTTCAGTCCAGTAGCTTCGTTTCTTCTTTAGCGTACGTTATGCCTTCTTCCTTACGTATGTTATACTCTTGCTTTAGCGTGCGTTAATAATATAATGTAGCGTGCGCTAAGCAATATATCCGTTGCCTTCATTCGTCAAAGTATCTGTTTGATATGCTGACTTTTGACCTGCTTTTTCCCAACGTTCTGATTGACTAGAATTCAAACTGATATTTAGCGTGCGCTAAATATCATTCCTTGCGTGCACTAGTACTGACTTCATTGCATGCGTCATTCTGAGTTTGAATATCTTCACACCAGTAACATGGCTCGATAGCGTGCGTTAATGCACAAGTGTAGCATGCGCTACCTCATCAGATGACTTCCCTTCAGGTAACTTCGAACTTGACTGATATACAGATTACTCCCCGTTAGCGTGCGCTAACATATATGTCTTAGCGTGCGCTAGACATGCATTTTGCTCAGCTTTTTGCATCTTCGTCTGCTTCGCTGTTTTGCTTCGCCTCGATGTTGTTTTGTTGTTTAGCAACTTTAATCATCAAAACACAAATTAAATAATGTGTGGAATAAATATTCCAACAATCTCTCCCTTTTTGATGATTACAAAACAACTCTTGAATTGGATAAAATCTACAAAAATAAAATATATGTATATGTATACGAATCAAAGTTTTCGGCTTTGATCGTTTCGTTAGTTTCTCCAATCCTTTTCTTTTTCTTCTCTTTTTCGACTTTTTCGTTTTTCATTTTTCAATTTTTCAACTCCTTCGTTTTTCCCCCTTTTCGTATGCTTTCTTTTTCTTTTCGACTTTTTCGATTTTTCTCATTTTTATCAATTTATCTCCTTCTCCCCCTTTTTGTCTTCATCAAAAAGTATAAAATAAATGTAGAGAATACCAATTATCGAATATAAATAATATGCATGATATGGGTAAAGCTCCCCCTGAAAATATTATCTCCCCTTAAAAATTAAGTTTTGGGGATCCAACCTATAGTTAGTTTTTGTTTCGAGACGTGAACGATAATTGAAACGTTTGTTCCTTTAGGAACCCAAATCTTTTTAATTTTTATCGTTCGTCTTGGGATTTTACAGTTTGAGATATGATGCCTGATTTTCAAACATTTTTCACAACGGGGTATATTAAAATTTAAGGATTCGTTTTTAAAACGTGGTTTGAATCCTAACCCCTCTTTATTTAAAGTATATTTTTGAACCGAGAGCATATTTTCAAATTTCTCGTTTCCGAG
Source organism: Orobanche coerulescens (assembly GCA_033398695.1). Classification (NCBI taxonomy): domain Eukaryota; kingdom Viridiplantae; phylum Streptophyta; class Magnoliopsida; order Lamiales; family Orobanchaceae; genus Orobanche; species Orobanche coerulescens. The sequence continues at coordinate 144,058,193 of CM065803.1, forward strand.
AGAAATTTCTTTGTCAAATTCTTGAGCTCGGTTTGAACTTTAACAAGATCATTCTTTAAAATATTCTCGTTTTCAATGCATTTTGAATGATCGATCTCAACGAATTTTCCCTTTTCAATAATTTTGGAATTTTCAATTTCCAAAGATTTATATTTAGTTTGAAGGGATTTAATTTCTTTTAAAGCATTTTGATAATCCGTATGTAATAGTTCGAATGCTTCAAAAAGTTCGTTGTAAGAATTACTTACATGGCTTTCGACATCGCTATCGTCGAATGAACTCCGGGCCATGAGCGCGAGATTATTTTGATTCATGAAATCTTCATCGGGATCTTCATCGCTCCATGTTGCAACTAAAACCTCCTTTTGCTTTACTCGACATTTCTTAGCAAAGTGGCCTGGTTTACCACATAATCGACAGGTGTTGTCGAATTTCTTAGATTCGCCCGCTTGAATGTCCTTCTTCCTCTGGTTTAATAAGTGTTGTAACTTCTTAATATTCTTGGAATAATATGCCGATTCTTCATCGCTTTCGTCCACCGGAATTTCTTATTTCTTTCTCGGCACCTTAGCCTTGAAGGCTATCGATTTTTCCTTCGGTTTTAGTTTGGCATTCCGAGATTTTAGAACAATCTCGTAGTCGATAAGAGAACCAACGAGAGCACTAAAATCGAGAGTATTTAAATCTTTTGATTCCATTATTTCCGTAACCGTACCATCCCATTCTCGAGGTAGTGATCGGAGAATTTTCTCTACTTTCTCACTACTCGAAAGTGGTTTTCCAAAATATACTAATCCATTAGTGATAACCGAAATCGGTCAAGCATAATCGAAATGGATTCGTCGTCCTTCATTTGGAATAATTCATAATCGTGAAGGAGCATGTTTATCTTCGTCTCTTTGACTTGAGACGTACCTTCGTGTGTTACCTCAAGCATTTTCCAAATTTCTTTGGCACTATCACACGATGATATCCGGTTGTGTTCTTCCGGATTTAAAGCACAGTATAATAATTGCGTGGCTTTGCAATTATAATGGTCGTTTTTCCAATCCGCATAGTCATACTCTTCAAAGGTTTTGAGAGTTCTGTTTGCGTTCGTTGGAATTTTGGTACCAAGGCATATCATCTTCCATAATTCGATATCGTAAGCTCGGATGAAAATAGACATTTTCTTCTTCCAAGTCATGAAATTCGATCCATCAAAAAATGGTGGTCGGTTGAGAGCAAGTCCTTCGACGGGAGCCATTTGAAATTCCATTTTGGATCTTCTCCTCGGATGTTAAGCCGCGTATTGGAGTACCGCTCTGATATCAATTGTTGGTATAAAATCGGATAATTGCGCCATTTGTGCGGAAGCGAAAGTAAATTGCGGAAAATAAATCACACAAGGATTTATAGAGGTTCGGCTATTAACGAAGCCTACGTCCTCTCTCGATGTATCTTTTTCTATAGGATTAAGATCAAAACCTCTACGCCTCTCTTCTATCGGTCGAGGGATTACCGTTTCCAAGCTCGTCTTCTATCGGTCCGAGTAAAAACGTTTTTCCTTTTCTATTGGATAAGGAATCAACCACTCTAGCTTTCTATGGGTACTAGATAAACCTCACTAAGATATCGATTACGATTCTAATAATGCCGGATCCTTGATCCTAATAACACCGAATCCAATTGTATCTTTTCTTTTACCTCTCGTGTATAATGTTGAATGTATAAACACCCAAACTAACAATATAAGCTCAATATCACAACAACAATGTAAGTATATGAATATAAGATCAATGTCTCTATTGCTTGGAGTTGTTGTACTCAAACAATACCATAGGAATGGTATTTATAGGCATTTCCCACAAACTAGCCGTTGCTGGCTGTTTTGAATTGCTAGCGTGCGCTAGCCTTTCTCTATTAGCGTGCGCTAGTATCATTAGCATGCCTGTAGCATGCGCTAGACTGTTCCCAGTTTCAGTCCAGTAGCTTCGTTTCTTCTTTAGCGTACGTTATGCCTTCTTACTTACGTATGTTATACTCTTGCTTTTGCGTGCGTTAATAATATAATGTAGCGTGCGCTAAGTAATATATCCGTTGCCTTCAATCGTCAAAGTATCCGTTTGATATGATGACTTTTGACCTGCTTTTTCCCAACGTTCTGATTGACTAGAATTCAAACTAATATTTAGCATGCGCTAAATATCATTCCTTTCGTGCGCTAGTACTGACTTCATTACATGCGTCATTCTGAGTTTGAATATCTTCACACCAGTAACATGGCGCGATAGCTTGTGTTAATGCGCAAGTGTAGCGTGCGCTACCTCATCAGATGACTTCCCTTCAGGTAACTTTGAACTTGGCTGATATACAGATTACTCCCCGTTAGCGTGCGCTAACATATATGTCTTAGCATGCGCTAGACATGCATTTTGCTCAGCTTTTTGCATCTTCGTCTGCTTCGCTGTTTTGCTTCGCCTCGATGTTGTTTTGTTGTTTAGCAACTTTAATCATCAAAACACAAATTAAATAATGTGTGGAATAAATATTCCAACAATCTCTCCCTTTTTGATGATTACAAAATAACTCTTGAATTGGATAAAATCTATAAAAATAAAATATATGTATATGTATACGAATCAAAGTTTTCGGCTTTGATCGTTTCGTTAGTTTCTCCAATCCTTTTCTTTTTCTTCTATTTTCGACTTTTTCGTTTTTCATTTTTCAATTTTTCAACTCCTTTATTTCTCCCCCTTTTTATATGCTTTCTTTTTCTTTTCGACTTTTTCGATTTTTGTCATTTTTATCAATTCATCTCCTTCTCCCCCTTTTTGTCTTCATCAAAAAGTGTAAAATAAATATAGAGAATACCAATTATCGAATATAAATAATATGCATGATATGGGTAAAGCTCTCCCTGAAAATATTATCTCCCCTTAAAAATTAAGTTTCGGGGATCCAACCTATAGTTGGTTTTTGTTTCGAGACGTGAACAATATTTGAAACGTTTGTTCCTTTAGGAACCCAAATCTTTTTAATTTTTATCGTTCGTCTTGGGCTTTTACAGTTTGAGATATGATGCCCGATTTTCAAATATTTTTCACAACGGGGTATATTAAAATTTAAGGATTCGTTTTTAAAACGTGGTTTGAATCCTAACCCCTCTTTATTTAAAGTATATTTTTGAACCAAGAGCATATTTTCAAATTTCTCGTTTCCGAGAGAAAATTTCTTTGTCAAATTCTTGAGCTCGGTTTGAACTTTAACAAGATCATTCTTTAAAATATTCTCGTTTTCAATGCATTTTGAATGATCGATCTCAACGAATTTTCCCTTTTCAATAATTTTGGAATTTTCAATTTCCAAAGATTTATATTTAGTTTGAAGGGATTTAATTTCTTTTAAAGCATTTTGATAATCCGTATGTAATAGTTCGAATGCTTCAAAAAGATCGTCGTAAGAGTTACTTACTTAGCTTTCAACGTCGCTATCGTCGAATGAACTCCGGGCCATGAGCGCGAGATTATTTTGATTCATGAAATCTTCATCGGGATCTTCGTCGCTCCATGTTGCAACTAAAACCTCCTTTTGCTTTACTCGACAGTTCTTAGCAAAGTGGCCTGGTTTACCACATAATCGACAGGTGTTGTCGAATTTCTTAGATTCGCCCGCTTGAATGTCCTTCTTCCTCCGGTTTAATAAGTGTTGGAACTTATTAATATTCTTGGCATAATATGCCGATTCTTCATCGCTTTCATCCACCAGAATTTCTTCTTTCTTTCTCGGCACCTTAGCCTTGAAGGCTATCGATTTTTCCTTTGGTTTTGGTTTGGCATTCCGAGATTTTAGAACAATCTCGTAGTTGATAAGAGAACCAACGAGAGCACTAAAATCGAGAGTATTTAAATCTTTTGATTCCATTATTGCCGTAACCGTACCGTCCCATTCTCAAGGTAATGATCGGAGAATTTTCTTTACTTTCTCACTAGTCGGAAGTGGTTTTCCAAAACATGCTAATCCATTAGTGATAACCGAAATCGGTCAAGCATAATCGAGATGGATTCATCGTCCTTCATTTGGAATAATTCATAATCATGAAGGAGCATGTTTATCTTCGTCTCTTTGGCTTGAGACGTACCTTCGTGTGTTACCTCAAGCATTTTCCAAATTTCTTTGGCACTATCACACGATGATATCCGGTTGTGTTCTTCTGGATTTAAAGCACAGTATAATAATTGCGTGGCTTTGCAATTATAATGGTCGTTTTTCCAATCCGCATCGTCATACTCTTCAAAGGTTTTGAGAGTTCCGTTTGAGTTCGTTGGAATTTTGGTACCAAGGCATATCACCTTCCATAATTCGATATCGTAAGCTCAGATGAAAATAGACATTTTCTTCTTCCAAGTCATGAAATTCGATCCATCAAAAAATGGTGGTCGGTTGAGAGCAATTCCTTCGACGGGAGCCATTTGAAATGCCATTTTGGATCTTCTCCTCGGATGTTAAGCCACGTATTGGAGTACCGCTCTGATACCAATTGTTGGTATAAAATCGGATAATTGCGCCGTTTGTGCGGAAGCGAAAGTAAATTGCGTAAAATAAATCACACAAGGATTTATAGAGGTTCGGCTATTAACGAAGCCTACATCCTCTCTCGATGCATCTTTTTCTATAGGATTAAGATCAAAACCTCTACGCCTCTGTTCTATCGGTCGAGGGATTACCGTTTACAAGCTCGTCTTCTATCGATCCGAGTAAAACCGTTTTTCCTTTTCTATTGGATAAGCAATCAACCACTCTAGCTTTCTATGGTTACTAGATAAACCTCACTTAGATATCGATTGTGATTCTAATAATGCCGGATCCTTGATCCTAATAACACCGAATCCAATCGTATCTTTTCTTTTACCTCTCGTGTATAATGTTGAATGTATAAACACTCAAACTAACAATATAAACTCAATATCACAACAACAATGTAAGTATATGAATATAATATCAATGTCTCTATTGCTTGGAGTTGTTGTACTCAAAAAATACCAAAGGAATGGTATTTATATGCATTTCCCACAAACTAGCCGTTGCTGGCTGTTTTGACTTACCAGCGTTCGCTAGCCTTTCTCTATTAGTGTGCGCTAGTATCATTAGTGTGCATGTAGCTTGCGCTAGACTGTTCCCAGCTTCAGTCCAGTAGCTTCGTTTCTTCTTTAGCGTACGTTATGCCTTCTTCCTTACGTACGTTATACTCTTGCTTTAGCGTGCGTTAATAATACAATGTAGCGTGTGCTAAGCAATATATCCGTTGCCTTCATTCGTCAAAGTATCCGTTTGATATGCTGAATTTTGACCTGCTTTTTCCCAACGTTCTGATTGACTAGATTTCAAACTGATATTCAGCGTGCGCTAAATATCATTCCTTGCGTGCGCTAGTACTGCTTCATTGCATGCGTCATTCTGAGTTTGAATATCTTCACACCAGTAACATGGCTCGATAGCGTGCGTTAATGCACAAGTGTAGCGTGTGCTACCTCATCAGATGACTTCCCTTCAGGTAACTTCGAACTTGGCTGATATGTAGATTACTCCCCGTTAGCGTGTGCTAACATATATGTCTTAGCGTGCGCTAGACATGCATTTTGCTCAGCTTTTTGCATCTTCGTCTACTTCGCTGTTTTGCTTCACTTCGATGTTGTTTTGTTGTTTAGCAACTTTAATCATCAAAACACAAATTAAATAATATGTGGAATAAATATTCCAACAAAACAGTGGAGTTTTGCTAACCCCCGAGTATTCGGAGGTGGATGTCTGTTTTGCATCCAGGTACATGCAGGTTTGGGGAGCAAAACACAGGATCGGCGCGAAGGATGATGGAAGGTGAATGATACTAATCATATGACGGCCAGTTTTGGGTGCAGTTAGTCGGAGTACGTGTATGGTCTTTTCCGTTGTCGTACTTTTTGTTTGTGAGTGTATTTTACCCTTGCATGGGTATGAGTCGAGATAGAAATGTGTATTTTTGACTTGTATATTAGTGACGAAATACCAAGTTGGTCTACGGATTTGGTATTTTATCATGTCGGTATGTAATTTATTGTGTGGTTTCGATGTCTAGCCTGGTGGATCCTCACGGAGAGGGTCTGCAGCGTGTAATATTCCCAGTTTGATTTCGGGGGTGTTACATTTGTGACCGTTGTGTTGCGGTTGAGGTCGAAGAGTTCGTAGATCACTTTGTTCGGGGCTGAGGAGCTTGTAGACGAAGGCAATGGATTTTGGTAACGGCTTCGTGGTATCGGTATCGACGCAAGTTTATACTTGTTCAGTTTATAATATTTGATGAATGGTTTCGTTTACATTTCATTTATAATTCGTATAGCAATGTTGGTAGAAATGTAAGTTGTCGGGATAATGGTTTGTATATCGTGCTCTGGTTGTATTAAATCATAAGGTATATGATTTAATTGTGTTCAAGGAAGACGTGAGTTATCTTTGGTCAAGGATATAGAATAACAGATATCGAGGATAGTTATCGTGATGACATAAGTATCGGGATAAAGGTTTATTGGTATTGAATGGATGGTACCTTATTTGAGATTATTCGTATAACTGTGTATTCATTCAGGGATGTTGTTCGTGGAAAGGATGTTGTCTTCGGCTTTGAGGTAATTTATGTATTGTTCAGTTATGAGATAATTATTATGTTGAGTTGTTGTATATGTTGTACGTCGAGGCTTCGTATATTGAGATTCGTACTGGTTGTTCATTGAGGGATGTTGATCCCAGGACTATTGTTGGTATTAATGGTTGTGTTGATCGTCTCATTGAGGGATGTTGATCCCAGACTTGTTGTCTGAGATTGTTGATCGTATGGATTATCTTTGGGGTTTGTGATCCCGGGATTGTTGTTTTGGATATTGATTGGTCGTGTCGACTTTTCACCGTCAGTCTGTTGTTGTTCACTTTGGTGAGTCTTTGATCCTTGTTGGATATGCGTTTCTTTGAGTTTCATTGTCATGTTGCATCGTGACATATCTGGAGTCATATCTGCGTGCTGATTGGTTATTGTATAGGATTTTTATCCGGGCACATGATTGGTTATTGTGTAGGTACAAGACCACACGTGTATTTGATCGATACCCGGGGTGGCTTGTTCACGGACACATTTCCGGATCGGGCGTACTATGACTTCCATCTTTGAGCCATATTGTTTGGTCATTCATCCTCCATTTATGGTTGGGTATGTTCGACGGTTTGTGACTGGTTGTTCATACGCCCGAGGAGTATGTTCGATGGTCGGAGTTATTTCTTTGAGATCCATTATTGTTGATCATTTGGAGTTTACCTTGTTGATGGTATTCTCGGTTATTGTTGGTCCTTTGTTGATCATTTGGAGTCTACCTTTTTGAGGGTATTCTTGGTTATTGTTGATCTTTGTTGATCGTGTTGGGAGTTTACCATGTTGAGGGTACTCTCGGTTATCATTGATTCTTTGTTGGTCTGCTTGGAGTTTGTCATGTTGGTGATATTCTCAGTTGACGTATTGGTTGATCAGTGTTATTGATCATATGAGCATTCGGGATGTACGTCATTGTTTCGGGATTTGTATTCATTGTTTTGTGGTAGTTGATCTACAGATCTGTTGTATGTTATTGGTTTACCCAGGTTGAGATTTGATTGTGTAATCCGATGGACAGGATTTGGCACGGGTGAATTATTTCATGATTAGGAGTTATGATGATGTTTTGAGGATTTTTGATATTGTTTGAATACAATACAATTGGATATGGTTGAGTTCATTTCACCATTTGAGAATGCGAAATGTGGATTATGGTAAGGATTAATCTGTTACGGATTGTTATGGATTGGTAAGATATGACGGTAAGATTACTTTGGTAGTATTCTTACTATATTATTACATTGGTATGTAATTATTTATGTTGATGTTATCGATATCATTATTGAGTATTGTGGCTGACCCCGTCGTGGGCTTTATTTTTAGGTTCACGGAGATCGAGCTAGTAGCGGTCGTGAAGGGGTGAGCTTCCCGAGTGATACTGGTTGTGGCATGTTTTTGAGTATCGAGTATTTCTTTTCTGGTTATTCATTTCCACTGCAATTGTGTATTTTTGAACTGCATTTTATCCGATGCGTGTATATTTCAAAATGGCTCTTTGATATTTTTACCAACTCGTGTGTATTTTCAAAATGGCCTTTTTGGCATTTTACGAACTTGGGTTATTTTCGTCAAACTCTTTTTCCCAAATTATTTTATCGGTACGTTTAAGTGGTGTCTTAATATACATTTTGAACTATCGAGTTTTGGCACTTCGCCTTGTACTTTCAAATGGTATTTTATGACGGTATTTGAGAACTATGTTTTTGGAAAATATTTGAGTATTTAAAATACTACCATCATCGGCCTTTTGGCATTTTTAAACATTTTTGAAATGGTTTTTAGCCTGGTGGGTTTCGGCGCGGGACCCACGGCGCTGTAATATCCCGAATGGTTTTGGGGGTGTTACAGTGTTGCTGTTCCTGTATTCGAGAGTCAAGTTGCCTATTTATTCTTACAGTATCAGCACGTTCTTTCCTGCATTCAGCGTTTTCTTTCAAAAGTTGAGACCGAGTCTTTTTCAAAGAGTCAAAAATTGTTTTGTATTCATCTTTTACTTTTGCAATTTCTTGTTCGTATTTGAACTGTTGACACTTTAAGACTGCGTTCTCATCATCAAGATTTTCAACTTTTGTTGACAAGGTATTTTCAAAACTCGTGTTTTCATTTTTATGTTACAAGGCTAGTTCAAAATTAATACTTTGAGCCTCGCACCATTGAAGTTTCTTTTGAAGTTGAAAAATCTCTTTTGAATGTTTTTGTTGAACATCATCATTTTGTTTCATAATTCTCTCTTTTTCATCTTTTAAAATCTCAATCTCGGGTCTCAACTTTTCACTTTCAGAATTATGATCAGCAACAAGCATAGAATTACATGAAACATAAATAGAATTCATGAACACCGAGATAATATCAGAACTCAAAACATCTTCCAAGAGTCAATCTGCTTCATTTTGATGAATTTTGTTTTGACATTTTTGCTTAGAGATCAAATGTTCTGTTGCATTAAAAGTTTGTATCATGGATGCTACTTTGTTTTGAAGTTCCCGTTCCCAGTGTGTTGCACAAAGACGCAAATGTTGAACATGAGGCAAAAATTGTTTTTGAAAAATTTCTCGCTATTCTTTTGCGTAAGCAGATTGAAAAGTGGAAATTTTAATTTCTGAATTACGTTCAATTGCTTCTTCCAACAATTTGATGTCTTCCAAAAATGTATCAAAATATCTAAGTACAAGAAAACGTTTTGGTAATGGTTGGATTTCACCAGAAGGTGGTAAAGGGCCATTTATTTGTGCAACTGGTTTAACAGGACCAACATCAGAAGTAGATTCATAAATTTGAGATATAAACCAAGGTTGTTCTGTTTTTTTTTTGAGGAACAAAGTTGTCAAAAATATGAGGCAGTTTTGAATAATAAAATGGTTTATTAAACTTAACATTGCTCATTTTTTATCGACTCTCTTCATCATGTTCCTGTTCTTCCTCATAATTATATACAACATGCATAATTGATTCATCAAGGAGCTATTCTGCACTATACAACTTTGGATTTTCCTGGAGTGCTTTGTGTAGAAAACGTGGTTTATCGTCACCAAGAGCAAAACCATAACCTTGGGGATTTTACTTTAAAGTAAACTTTTGAATTGTTGTTACAGACTCACCAGTTTTGTAAACAACTTTTTGAAACTCTTTAAATTTACTTTCCAAATCAACGATTTCATCAAAAGAGTCAATTTGTTTCCTAGACACTTGTTTATGTTCAGAAAAACTAGCTTGACAAGTTGACAACTCTGTTTTTTTGAAAGTTCAGAATTGAGGTGTTCAACCTGTTGTTTGAATTCTAATTTTTCTTGTTACATTTGAGAAACCAAGGTACTTTTGGAAGCAACTAACTCTCGTATTTGATGTTGTAACTCTTGTTCCTTTACATAAGCATTTTGAAAAGCAACTTCAAAACTTTGTTCTCATTTAGATTGAGTTTCATAATTCGTGAGTTGTGTTTTAGAGCACTCAATATCCGCAGTCAATGATGCAATTGTTGCTTTTAACTTACTGTTGATTTCATTACATTTCTTAACTTAGGATTGGGTGGTCATAAGCAAGGTCATGAGTTTTGGATCTGGATCAGATGAAGTTTCAATCTGTTCAAGTTGATCATTGTTTAAGTCCTCAATTGGATCATAAAATGTAACGACATGGTTAATTTGATCATCTTTTTGAAGAGTTGGCAATGAATCGTCTTGAATAAATTGCTCCTTGTCAGATGCAGATGCAGATGGAGATGCTATTTCATGAATTAGACATGAAGTTGGTACCTAAGACAAGCCATCAGTGTCATACACTGGGCCTGAATCACTCATATGAAGTTCCTGCATGTTTGCCATTAACATCACTGCTGCATTTGCTTCCAGATCTTCCATGTCATCATCGGAGTAAGCATTTGCCATGAAGCTGTTTTCTTTGTCAGTGAGAGTTCCACCAGCTTCATCCTTAAAAGCTAGGAGTAGAGCTTCCTTATGAAAAGCACTGCCTTTGGTTCTTGGTTTAGGACATGCATTAGCCAGATGACCCCTCCTATTACAATTGTAGCACCTGATCCCTGTATTCCCAGTCTGTGTATTTCGAGTCTCAAGAAATTCAACCCTTCTTTGAGAATCACCTGCATTGTTCCTATTTCCACCAGTTCTATTAAACACTTGTCCATTGATAGAGTTTCCTGCATAACCACCATTTCCCATTGGACGTCCATAAGATCTATTCTGCACTTCAATTCTTCCATTCTAGATAACAACTTGATTCCTTGTGTTTGATGAGGTTCGAAGACGATTGTTGGTTCTTGCAAATTTGTTGAATGCACGAGCAACTAATGCAAATCCCTGGTTCAAAGTGTTGAATGCCTCTGCTTCTTCATCATTAGCCTGTGCACAATATATCTGATCAGTATTGTCATAGGGAACCATTTGATTGTCCATTGAGGGTTGTGATGAATCATATGGAATGATTTGGGTTGAATTGATTGTCGAGGATAAGTAAGTTGTTGTGGTTGTTGGACAAATGCAGTAGTAGACTGTGGATATGGAGCAGGATAATATTGAGCCATCAGTGCAAGTGAATTCGAAGGTGTAGGAGGTTGAAACTATAACACCCCCAATCCGCTCAGGGATATTACACGCCGTAGAACCTTTCCTCAAGGATCTACCAGGTTGGTAACAACAAACGAACAACTCGACAATGCCTTTAAGGCTAAAAAGACTCAGTAGACCGATTTGGCCTTTCAATAAATACATACAACTCAATTACAATACATGCCCACGCAGGGGTCGAACACAACACACTCCCGTACAACGGGGAAAGAAAACTGCAGCGGAAATAAAATACAACTAAACCAATAACATCATACGGATCCTCGTGTGATTAGTATCGTTCATCTTTCATCATCCTTCGTGCCGACCCTGTGCTATGCTCCAAAACCTGAATGCAAAATAGACATCCATCCCCCGAATACTCGGGGGTTAGCAAAACTCCACTGTTTTGCTAGTGCAAGAACAAAGTGCAAATACGAGCCATACAATTCACATTTCACAAATAACAATAACCAGGAATCCTTAAAAATCCAAACATGACGAAAAGTACTTCCCGAGGCAAGAGTTTGGTAAGACATTCTAAGACCGAAAGGTCACAAATCAAGGGAAAACAATTTATAAAACAGTTTAAATTGCCATCGAGAGTTTTAATAGGAAACAATTTAGGATTACCGAATCCTTCGCTTTCCAAAAATCAACAGGGTCACAGCCCAAAGGTTTTGTTTTCGCAAATAAAACCAACCATAATACACAAGGTTAAAAACCCACGTCATGCGTCCTCGACGGACATAAAATACACACACACCCGTGAAGTTTCACTCGTGAATCTGTGTCGAAGCCAATGGAATTCCCTCCATGGCCCCGCCGAACCCTCCCGAGGTGAGCAAACACATTCACAAAACATAAGCAATCGCACTCATGAATCTGTGGCTATACCATTGACTCCTCCGTGATCCCATCGGACCTCCCGAGGTGAGCGAAAAACAATCACAAAATATATACACTGAGCGGTGAAGTTTCACTCGTGAATCTAGGTCGAAGCCATTGGAATTCCCTCCTTGGTCCCGTCGAACCCTCCCGAGGTGAGCAAACACATTCACAAAACACGTACTCACATCGCCAGACCGGGACGAAGCCACAAATCCCACTCCGTGATCCCGCGGACCTCCCGAGCCGGCTAGCGAAATACTCAAGCACCACACGTCACCTAGACCGGACGAAGCCACGAATCCCACTCGAGGCCTCGAAGGACCCTCCCGAGCTAGCGAATCAATCATGCACAAATAACATATCACAAAACAACACAAGCGCCACACGTCGCCAGACCGGGACGAAGCCACGAATCCCACTCGAGGCCTCGAAGGACCCTCCCGAGATGGCTAGCGAATCAAACTCAAGCACGAGTAACATATCACACCAAGGATATCCAAACAATTCACCCAGAGGCATCAAACACTTAGTAAAACAACACGTCAAACCACAATGCACCGAAATGAAACATTATACGTCCACACGCAAATACTAAGTGCATCATCAACACCAAACATATCCATAGGATTCACATACTCGTTCATGAAACACACCAATCACAAAACACACGCGTTTTGAAAGCAAGCCTTTAACAAGGCTAAACCGAATCTTCAAAGTTCCATTCAAACGACAAAACAACCACATTTAGACGATCACTAATTATCATATCCACAAAACAAGAATTATATGGACAAGGTACTTGCCTCAAAATCGCACGCAAGTATCCCGACGAACACGGCTCCACCGAAAGCTTCAAACGCCCGATGCTATCGAAGCGGAAGACGCATTTACGAACGAAATGGTTCAACACGGTTTCTTCGCAAGAAACACGACCCTAACATCATACAATCAATAAATCATCGATCATACGAGGAAGAATAATCGTAGAACGCCCGAAAACCCCTCTAAGACATTTCTGGACACCTTCAAGGCGTCGGTCAAGAACTCGACCCAAACAATGAATCGATACGATCCAACCATGGAATAATAAAGGAAATGATATAATACATCTAAATATTCATCAATACATCATAATCCTAAGTTAAATCGGATTAAACGGATGAAAACAACCAAAACACCCAATTTCCCCAAAACTAGATTTCTAGGAAATCGACGGTCAGTAGATCGGAGGATGTTATAGACGGATGATTGATGATATGAACCTCAAAACTTCATGGATTCATTGTACAACAACATCTCTAGATGATTCACACACCCACACCGCGACGGGAAGAAAAAGAATGAGAAATGGTCAAGAAAAACGCCGCCAGTGCCTTAAATAAGCCGATCACGGCCGTGTTACGACGAATCGCCACGGCTTACGACGAATCGCCATGGCCGAACGCACCGCCTGAAATGCCAAGCGCGTTACGCACGGGCCGAGGCCTTACGACGAATCCGGCCTTACGACGAATCGCCGATCACTACCACACGCGTTACTCGGCGGTGGCTGGCCCGGCCTCAAGATGCCCAGCCATGACTCGGCCGGGACCAACTCCGACGGCCCGAACGACCCCGAAACCCGAACCTGAGTACGAATCGAAGATACGGTTACGAAGTACTCGCAAAGACGAATCCGAGAACTAAGAGAACACACGATTCCGACCACCCGAAGGCTCGAAATTCGACAACGGAAAGTAATTACCCCAAACTTTGGGAAATTACGAAAATGGCCCAAAACGCCCGAAAATCACGATACGTGATCGAAACACCAAGCCAAAGCTCGCAACATGAATAATAACATTAAATGAACTTACGAGAAAGTCGAAACAACAGTTTCGGACGAGATTCGCAAGAATCGAACTCAAGTGCGGAAAAACCGCTAAAAAGCACGGAACTCAACAAAACGACACCGAAACGCGCTCGGATGACAAAACGTGCAGAATTAATTATTCTCAGAATGACGAAACGGTCATGAGCGAGTCGACAAAACGGACTTCCGCCAAAAAAAAAAAAGAAATTACCGGAAATCGAAATCACGGGTATTACATTCTACCCCCCTTAAAAGAAGTTTCGTCCCGAAACTTAAAATAAGTAGGGAGAAGCAATATCCACTGTCAGGAAAACTCGACGAGATACCCAAAAACCGAAAACTCGCGCCCGACGGCGAAACGCTGCAAGAAATGCAAAGGAACATACGGCGTGAAAACACGCTCCACGACGACCAACACAACGCCACCGATAGAGAAATAATAAAACCAACAAGTGACAAGCGTCATCAAACAGGTAATACAACCAAGTCGATTATCCGAAAAATCACAAAACACAACGAACGAAAATCAATATGATTGACCACCCCAACGGTACATCAATCAAAACGCGAGCCAATCGCTGAAGAAATACGGAATTCCACCGCTCAAGGGTTGGAAGATCGAAAACGAGACAAATTTCCCGAATATAAGGAAATTAGGAAGGAGTCTGAATGCTCAACAATCACGAAACGAGATCAACAAAAACCGAACAATCAAACGATCGAACCACAACGGTCGAGACAACAAAAATCGAACAATCATGTTCGAATCACGAAGAACAATAAAATTCAAACAACAACTCCCAGGTTCACGTCTCGGCTCGAGACAATATATGATCCGGTAAAAGCAACAAGATGTGCATTCATATAAGATCCACAGGAAAGGGAATAGCAATAGAAAAGTCACAACGACAAACGAGTTATTCCGAAATAATACCACACTCGTTCGATCAACAAAAGCAAGGGGCAGGACAAGCTCAGAAATGTCAACGAACATAAACGAGTCGACAGAGTCGAAAACACAAGAGTTCCAAATCCGATCCACTTCGAATAAGAGAACTAATAGAACCAAAAGATGTTACATCCGAACAAGGTTCACAAGTATCGAACCGGACTCGGAAAAGTCACAGCGATAACCAGATCGACCCAAAACAAGATCACAGCTCGTTCGAACGATGAAACCGAAATACAGAACAAGTCTGTAAAGTGTCAACGAACACGAGCGAGTCGATAGAATTGAGAAAGAGAAAATGCGAAGCCAAAAATAATACGGGTATTATATTCGACCCCTTCTAAAAGAAGTGTCGTCCCGAGACTCACAACAACGAAATCAAGGTGACGACACAACAAGCAACCGACGAAACATCCTTGAAGGCCTCTCAAAGACGATTCCGATGATCGTGTCAAGCGCGAACTCCGAAAGTCTCGGTAGCCACCCGCAAAATCAATTCGTGTCCTCGAGTCCACACTTGAAATGTGTTACCGACGAGAAGGACAATTTACACGTGCATGCCCCGGCACATCACGGTTGAGATGCCTCAGCTCGGCATACCGAAAATACAAATGCTAGATACAATGGGGCATAACGTCGCAAAACAACATAGCGGAGATGCCAACTCAGCACAACAAGGAATCATAATACATATCATATACAACGATTATCATCGTAAAATAATACACACAAACACTACAGCAACGACGGTATCGTCCGGCGACCTCAACGGCCCGAACAATAACCAGCACATAATTACAAACATTATGAAACAATCATATATGTACACAAACGTACAAACCCAAGCTTTAACAGCTCACACAGGTGCGATAACACGCAAGCCACCACGAAATGACAACATTAAGGATCGTCATCACACCTCCCACAAGGGCTAACAAAATATATGCGTGGCGAACGACTCGACGCTCACGCCACCAATTCAATCACAATTCGGGGTTAACACCGTAACGAAAGTTCGAAAACCATACACGCATTTCCGGTCCGCAAACAGGAATGATAGGTTTTAAAAACGAAAACCACATTTTGAAAACAGTTTGGAAACAACAGTTGATCTTGAGTATCATTTTAGAAAAAGTAGTACAAACACCATTATCGAGACTTTGAAAATCATCTTGCGTTTGAACAAAAATGAGGACACCTTTCTTTTAGTGAAAAACATTCAGAATATTCGACCCTCGGGTCTAAGTAAAAATGTTTTTAAATCAATGAAAATATCTCAAAACATTTTGGTCCTCGAGGTAGAAAATTTTGAAACATATTGTGGCATCTTGGATGTACCACGAGAAAATAATTCATTTTAAGAGTACATCTCGAAATTTATTTTCTAAGATACTCAAGTTTTTCAAGGATAATTCAATGGGCTAGAATGCCCAAAAATTTCAGGTAATTACACGGAACATTATAACGCCGTGGGCCCCACGCCAGAACCCACCAGGCTAAAAACCATTTACAAAAACGTCAAAAAGCTGATGACGGTAATATTTCAAAAACTCACAAAAGCCATTTACAAAATACTAAATACCGTCATAAGAATTTTGCCAAAACGATCAAAGCCATAATGCCAAAAACTCGGTTAAGGAATCGGTTTTCGAAATAAAACTCAGTCGGTAAAATACCGAAAGCCATTACAAAAGAACTCACGCAGCGGATAAAAGAAATAAAGTCAAACATGCACAAGACAGCAACACTACTCCTCATATGAACGAAAAATGGGAGTCAAATAATCACATATCACGAAATCAAAATCCATAAGAGGATTCCGTCAATTAACTCATAATCATAAAAATAGCTCGTGTCACACTAGGCACAACACAAAGAAGGGAGACTTACATCCACAGGTCGCACGAAGATGATGATTACACACGATACTAATCACGACCAACCAACTCAGACGACGCGTCGCGACACGACTCAGTCAGATAAAATCTGACGAGACAAAAACTCAATAGACACCACTGACCCGACAGCCTAGGTTTCCACAACCTAAGCTCTGATACCATTCTGTAACACCCCCAATCCGCTCAGGGATATTACACGCCGTAGAACCTTTCCTCAAGGATCTACCAGGCTGGTAACAACAAACGAACAACTCGACAATGCCTTTAAGGCTAAAAAGACTCAGTAGACCGATTTGGCCTTTCAATAAATACATACAACTCAATTACTATAACACCCCGAGATATTCGGAATAATTACAGCGCCGTAAACCCTTTAAGTAAGGATTTACAAGGCTAATTAAAAAGGAAAGTAAATATAAGACATCAACACTGCAAAAATTCAAGTTTATGAAAACGTACAACTGGTTCAACGGGTAATTAATACAACCATATCGAATTAATATCAAAAGGACACGCGTACTCGAGGAAACCAAACCAAGACAACAAATCTCCAATAACAATAAACATCACTGAACCCCTTCGTCGTCACGTCGGTCCTGTGGCTGTTTCCCTGCTCCTCGGCTACCTGAACATCAAAACAAATGTCCACCCCCGAAGGGGTTAGCAAAACGATGCTAGTACAAGTATCATGTTAAACAATTCGAATATACATCAACAATACATAACAAGATACACCACACGGACTTCCGCTACCGGAATCCGACAATGCGAATCTACAAGATTCCATTACACAGCATGGGTATTCCAATGATCCGCCCTCAAGATAGATCCCAAGATGATCCCGTCGGACCAACACGAGGTGGAAATAACCCGTCCAATGATCCGGCGCCTCACCTAGATCCCAAGATGATCCGTCGGATCAACACGAGGTGGACATCCGATCCAGGCGCCTCGGCATAGATCGTACAACGTATACAAACACAACTCATGCATACACTTATGCCAAATCATTATGTTCATCAACATGAACATGTAAACACTATATAACGAATATCATGACAAATCAACGAAGTAAATATCATGTTCAACAACATGCATAATCATACGCATACTCCAAAATACCGATATTAACATATCACGATACTTGCCTCGAAGATGGCAAGAACGATATACTTCAATGCTCGACGCACTGGAAGGCCGCCTCCTCCGATCAACGTAACAAGCTCGAACCTTAACAAAAGGAACGATATACAAATCATCTCAAGTCGAACAATGGCCTAACAATTGCCTACGGCCAAAAGCTCAAACTAAACAAGTCGCTGGATTGCTTAGCGCGCGCTACGTACTCTACGTAACGCGGCGCTAAGCCGATCATTAGCGACGCTATCGTATAAGACTAGCGCGGCGCTAGCCACGAATCGCGATCGACTGGCCGTCTTATAACGTACGCTACGACGTTTTGTGCGAAAACCGAACCTCGATAGCGCACGTTAACTCACACATGTTAGCGTGCGCTAATCTTGCATGGCGAATCGCAAACCGAAAACTGGGTTGAATGGTGAAGAACTCATGAATCCTATGGTGATATTACAAGTTATCCTCGGGCATATCATGCTAATAAGGTTTGTGGAAGTCCTATGATCATGAGATATGAATATACGGATAGTTATCTCCATATCATAATTCCTCTACGATCTTCAAGAAATAATCTAAGTTCCATCGTCTTACGTTCCAAAACACATGATTTCAACGTGTACAACTCAGCAACTGGGTAATATCCGAATACTTGATCATAAATCGATTTGAACATGCTTAGGAGTCCTTAATAATAAGATGGTTCAAAGGTTCATTCGATATATAGTACCGATACGTCAAAAGTATCCTTCTAACATGTGATGACCGATGAAAACGAAATACTTGCTATCCAAACATGATTCAAACTTCCTTAGGAACATTACTAATCATTGGTGAAGAATCACCTACCTCAAAGTAGTGAAGAACACGGATGAAAATAAAGCAATCCAACACCGAAGGCTTGAACACCAATCTCCAATGATATATGATCTTCAATCTCGAACTAGGTGGTTGATACGAAGTGTTTAGGACGAGTGGAGTTATGTTTCAAGTGCAAGAGTTCGGGTTATGGGGGAAGAAGGAACTGAATTCACGAATAGGATGCTGTCCTATTTATAATAAATGGCTATTAGCGCGCGCTATACCCTGTTCGTAGCGTGCGCTAACGGCTCACGCCTAAGCAGTACTCGGCACTTAGCGTGCGCTACGCATATACCTGTAGCGTGCGCTAAGGCGTTGACCCGGCTTTTCCCGAAAGCCGTCCAGGTACATCCGACACGATCCGACAGGGGTCCCCCGGCCAGATCTCACCTACCGCATGTCTCAATCAATCTGACCACGCATAGCGTGCGCTAATTACACTCTGTAGCGTGCGCTATGAAACCATGCTAGCGTACACTACCCTTAGCCTGTAGCGTGCGCTACATGCACAAAATTTCAACCTTTTAAATCACATACACGAAATTATATGCTCGACGACATCGGATTATGAAATACGGAGAATAGTATTCATACAAAAGTACAATCATTACAATATCACAAGTTTCAATTACATAACAGAAATCTCGGGTATTACATCCTTCCTCCCTAAAAAGAAGTTTCGTCCCGAAACTTAGGATGAAAACAACTCCGGATATTTAGCCATCATACCGTCCTCCGTTTCCCAAGTGGCCTCTTCGACTCCATGTCGTGACCATTGTACTTTAACCAAATGTATTGGTTTATTCCTCAATTGTTTGATCCGGCTCTCAAGTATCTTGATTGGTCTCTCTTCGAAGGTGCCATCATTAGCTATCTCGATCTCGTCGAAATCAATAACGTAACTGGGGTCCGGTATATACTTCCGCAGTTGGGATACGTGAAACACATTGTGAACATGACTCAGCGATGGCGGTAAGGCCAACCTGTACGCTAAATCCCCAACTCTCTCTAGGATCTCAAATGGCCCGATATACCTTGGACTAAGCTTGCCTCTTCTCCCAAAACGGAAAATCCCTCGTGTAGGAGACACCTTCAATAGTACGTGGTCCCCAGCGTCGAACTCTAGAGGGCGACGACGTACATCCGCATAAGACTTCTGTCGACTCTGGGCAGTCAACAGTCTCTCTCGAATCACAGCTATCTTCTCTTGAGTCTGAATAATCAATTCCGGTTCCGTCCCGATCAAATCCGAAGAATCATCCCAACACAGGGGTGATCGGCATCTCCTCCCGTACAAAGCTTCAAATGGTGCCATTCTAATAGAAGCATGCCAATTATTATTGTAAGTGAATTCGATCAAGGGCAAGTGAACTTCCCAATAAGTTGACCAATCCAACGCACAGGCTCTAAGCATGTCTTCTACAGTTTGAATAGTTCTTTCGGACTGACCATCTGTTTGGGGATGATAAGCTGTGCTAAAGTTGAGCTCAGTCCCCAAAGCCTTGTGAACTGCTTCCCAGAAGTGCGACACGAAACGACCATCTCGATCCGAAATAATGGTCTTCGGCGTCCCATGCAATCTGACTATCTCCGCAATAAATACTCGCGCCAATCTTTCGGGTCCCCAAGTATCTTTGATCCCTAGGAAATGAGCCGACTTGGTTAGTCGATCAACTATAACCCAAATCATGTTCATTCCCGTTCTAGTCCTTGGCATACTGGTGATGAAATCCATCGAGATGTCCTCCCACTTCCATTCAGGGATCGGAAGCGGCTTTAACATCCGTCAGTCGCCGATGCTCAATCTTGACCTGCCGACAAGTCAAACACTTCAAACGTACTCTGCCACGTCCTTCTTCATATTCCCCACCGGAAGTTTTGTTTTAGATCCTTATACATCTTATCACGCCTCGGTGAATAGAATAGGCGCGCTATGAGCTTCTTTCGAATAGTCCGTCGCAAATCATCATCATCGGGAACGCAAAGTCGACTTTGAAATCTCGAACTCCATCATCTTGTATCACGAATCTCGGGCTTTTCCTTTCTTTACTTCATCACATAATCGAAGGATCGAGAATCGTCCCAACCGCTTGGACTTGATCTTCTCGACTAGTGATGAAGTCGGCCCATCACATAAAGTCGCCTGGATTCCCGGTGCCCATACTTCAATCCTTCGCGGATCGGTTCGTTGAATGCCGGTCTGCAGGCGTAAGAGCTTCCAACACTCTAAGAGAAACAGTTTACGGCTCAATGCATCGGCTACTACATTTGCTTTCCCTGATGATAGAGAATCTCTAAGTCGTAATCCTTGATCAATTCCACCACCTTCTCGCCTCATGTTTAATTCTTTACGATTGAAAATGTATTTGAGGCTCTTATGATCTGTAAAGATCGACAATGAGTGCCGCATGCATAATGTCGCCAAATTTTCAAGGCAAAGACCACAGCTGCTAGCTCCAGATCATGAGTCGGATAATTAACTTCGTACGGTTTCAATTGCCGAGAAGCATAAGCAATTACTTTATCCTTTTGCATCAACACACAACCCAAACCCTGATTTGAAGCGTCGCTGTATACCATAAATCCGTCAGTTCCTTCTGGCAGCGCTAATATAGGTGCTGTCGTCAGTCTCTTCATAAGTTCGTCAAAACTAGCCTGGCACTTCTCATTCCATGCGAACTTTTGAGTTTTCTGTAACAGCTGGGTGGGCGGACGAGCAATTTTGGAAAATCCCTCTACAAAGCGGCGATAATATCCAGCAAGTCCTAAGAAGCTTCGGACTTCTTTCACGTTCTTAGGGGCTTCCCATTCCAAGATTGCTTCGACTTTCTTCGGGTCCACCTGAACTCCGTCGGATGATATCACGTGCCCAAGGAAGGTTACTTCCTTAAGCCAGAATTCGCATTTAGAAAGCTTAGCATACAGCTGTTCCTTTCTCAAGATGCTCAAAACCACACGTAAATGATCAGCATGCTCCTCTGCGTCCCTCGAATATATCAAAATGTCGTCAATGAAAACGACCACAAATTTATCCAAGTATTCCAAGAATACCCGATTCATCAATTGCATGAATACCGCAGGAGCATTGGTAAGTCCGAATGGCATCACTACAAATTCATAATGCCTGCATCGATCCAAAGCGCATTTCGTATGTCCGATTCCTTAATTCTCAATTGGTGGTATCCCGATCGCAAGTCAATCTTCGAGAATACCTCGCCTTGCGCTTGATCAAACAAGTCGTCGATCCGAGGTATAGGATACTTATTCTTGATCGTCATCTTGTTAAGCTCCCGTAATCAATACACAATCGGAGGGATCCGTCTTTCTTAGGACAAAGAGAACGGGCGCTCCCAAGGAGAAACGCTAGGTTGAATATATCCCTTCAGTAACAATTCCTCCAGCTTGCTTCTTGAGTTCATACATCTCGGTTGGCGCCATACGGTATGGTGCCCCGGAAATAGGGTTTGCTCCGTGCTCTAATTCGATGGTGAATTCCACTTCTCTTTGCGGGGTAACCCCGGTAGCTCGTCAGAAATACATCCGAGAACTCATTCACAATCGAAATAGACGAGAGCTCTATTCCTTCCTCTTTCCTCATGGCATAGCACCAAAGTCCGTGACATCCACCTTGATAATTTCACGACTTTCATTGCCTTGATCAATTTCCCGAGCTTCCCGGTCTCCATCCTCGGAATAAGTGTTCGAGATCCGTCATCGCAATGATGGAAATGACTCTCTCTCAGAATTCAAAGACAAACTCCATAACGGTTGAGCCAATCATCTCCGAGAATTAAATCGTCACCGCAGATGTCAACTACAGTAAGATTCGATGGCCAATCTCTTCCTTCTATAGATACTGGGAAATCCCTAGCTTCTAAGGTTCCCACAATTTTCTCTCCGCTCGGTAATCCCACAACATAAGGTTCACAATTATACAAGCACGAGATGTTCAAACGTTTAACACAGTTCAAAGATATAATAGAATGCGTAGCTCCCGAATCGAACAAGACACTAACTGGTTGCAAAAGGATCTGAATCGCACTCGATGCAACAAGCAGTGTTCAGTCGTCGATCTCCTCATTTCGCACAGCGCGAGGAACGGACCCAAAGATCGATATCTCTCTCTTCCCAACGTTCACTGCTGAAATCCACTCTGCGTTCTGGTTCACACTTATCTCCTTGGGAACTGGTGCTGGAGTGCGGGTACCAAAAGATCTAGCAGCGGCTCCACAGAAGGCCGCACGGTGCCCTTCTTGCCCACAATCGTAACAAGTCACAGAAGATGCGGGGCAATCACGTCGAATATGCCCTGCTCGACCACAATTGTAGCATTTCTTTGATGCGTCCGAGACTGCTGATGCTGTCCGGAACTTCTTTCCGCCTCTAGAAGGATGTGGAGGTTTCCTAGCCGAATAAAAGGAAGACTGGCTCTTGTTTTCTGCAAAGCTGCCGGTCACCTTCTGCCTCTTTGCCTCTGCTGATTTCTCCCCCGCCGCCTCTTTCATGTCGTAGGCCAGCGCTTTGTCTTGATACTGCCGCAACGTAGTACACTCGAATCCGGACATGTACTGCTGAATCTCCGGCTTCATCCGCATATCAAAATGAAAAATCTTTTCTGCCTCCGTTCTGACCAAGTGTCGCACACAAGTCAGCTGATGATTGAAAGTTTTAATTACATCTGTCACAGATGCCTCCGAACTCTGTGGTGAGAAAAACTCTCGGATCTTCGCCTCTCTAACTGGACGAGGACAATACTGTGCTTCCATCATTTGTTTGAATTCCGTCCAATCCGCATTATGATTCTCGGGTCGAATAGCCTCCCACCAATCAAAGGCCTCCCCAGTCAGAAAATATTGGGCAATAGGAACCTTCCGGTCCTCGGGACAGTTAAGACCCGCGAATATCTTTTCCAACTCCTTGAGCCAGTGATCCCAAGTAAGTGTCTCAGCAGATCCGTCAAATTTTGGCGGGTGCAATTTAACCACTTCCGCAAGCCATCTGTCTCCCCGGTTATCCTCGTGGTGCTGCTGCCCCATCGCTGTCTGCATGCGATCAACGACCTGGGCGAACTGATTTATTTGCGCCACCACCTGTTGAAGCACTCCTGGCATGTTAGGATTTGCGTCATCATTCGCTGATCCTTGCTGCCCTCCAGAATGGGAATCGGTTCGACTAGCCGATATTTCTGGGGTAGTTGCGGAATCCTCATGTCTCACGTTACCACGTCCGCGTCCACGACCGCGTCCGCGTCCACGTCCTCCTCTCAACATACTGTAAACGCAATTTCTCAATATCCAGAACAAAATTTTTGAAATAAAGTCCGTCAATACTCACAAAACAGTAATTAAGTAAAACGGTAGTATAAGAGATTAAGAGACTTACAGCCACGGTCCACATGACGACTTCGGCTGAACAGTGATGTTACAAACGACTCATAAATCAAACAACGTAAACAAACCCAACTAAAACCCGACTGCCAAGATATCCATGAATCTTAGCTCCGATACCATATTCTGTAACACCCCGAGATATTCGGAATAATTACAGCGCCGTAAACCCTTTAAGTAAGGATTTACAAGGCTAATTAAAAAGGAAAGTAAATATAAGACATCAACACTGCGAAAATTCAAGTTTATGAAAACGTACAACTGGTTCAACGGGTAATTAATACAACCATATCGAATTAATATCAAAAGGACACGCGTACTAAGTACGAAACCAAACCAAGACAACAAATCTCCAATAACAATAAACATCATCGAACCCCTTCGCTGCCACGTCGGTCCCGTGGTTGTTTCCCGCTCCTCGGCTACCGAACATCAAAACAAATGTCCACCCCGAAGGGGTTAGCAAAACGATGCTATTAAAAGTATCATGTTAAACAATTCGAATATGCATCAAAAATACATAACAAGATACACCACACGGACTTCCGCTACGGAATCCGACAATGCGAATCTACAAGATTCCATTACACAGCATGGGTATTCCAATGATCCGCCTCAAAGATAGATCCCAAGATGATCCCGTCGGACCAACACGAGGTGGAAATAACCCGTCCAATGATCCAGGCGCCTCGGCTAGATCCCAAGATGATCCCGTCGGATCAACACGAGGTGGACATCCGATCCAGCGCCCTCAGCATAGATCGTACAACGTATACAAACACAACTCATGCATACACTTATGCCAAATCATTATGTTCATCAACATGAACATGTAAACACTATATAACGAATATCATGACAAATCAACGAAGTAAATATCATGTTCAACAACATGCATAATCATACGCATACTCCAAAAATACCGATATTAACATATCACGATACTTGCCTCGAAGATGGCAAGAACGATATACTTCAATGCTCTCGACGCACTCGAAGGCCGCCTCCTCCGATCAACGTAACAAGCTCGAACCTTAACAAAAGGAACGATATACAAATCATCTCAAGTCGAACAATGGCCTAACAATTCGGCCTACGGCCGAAAAGCTCAAACTAAACAAGTCGCCGATTGCTTAGCGCGCTACGTACTCTACGTAACGCGGCGCTTAAGCCGATCGTTAGCGTACGCTATCGTATAAGACTAGCGTGGCGCTAGCCACGAATCGCGATCGACTCGGCTGTCTTATAACGTACGCTACGTACGTTTTGTGCGAAAACCGAACCTCGATAGCGCACGTTAACTCACACATGTTAGC
Source organism: Orobanche coerulescens (assembly GCA_033398695.1). NCBI lineage: Eukaryota > Viridiplantae > Streptophyta > Magnoliopsida > Lamiales > Orobanchaceae > Orobanche > Orobanche coerulescens. Next base: position 144,083,695 of record CM065803.1, read on the forward strand.
GTGCGCTAATCTTGCATAGCGGAATACTGCAAACCGAAAACTGGGTTGAATGGTGAAGAACTCATGAATCCTATGGTGATATTACAAGTTATCCTCGGGCATATCATGCTAATAAGGTTTGTGGAAGTCCTATGATCATGAGATACGAATATACGGATAGTTATCTCCATATCATAATTCCTCTACGATCTTCAAGAAATAATCTAAGTTCCATCGTCTTACGTTCCAAAACACATGATTTCAACGTGTACAACTCAGCAACTGGGTAATATCCGAATACTTGATCATAAATCGATTTGAACATGCTTAGGAGTCCTTAATAATAAGATGGTTCAAAGGTTCATTCGATATATAGTACCGATACGTCAAAAGTATCCTTCTAACATGTGATGACCGATGAAAACGAAATACTTGCTATCCAAACATGATTCAAACTTCCTTAGGAACATTACTAATCATTGGTGAAGAATCACCTACCTCAAAGTAGTGAAGAACACGGATGAAAATAAAGCAATCCAACACCGAAGGCTTGAACACCAATCTCCAATGATATATGATCTTTAATCTCGAACTAGGTGGTTGATACGAAGTGTTTAGGACGAGTGGAGTTATGTTTCAAGTGCAAGAGTTCGGGTTATGGGGGAAGAAGGAACTGAATTCACGAATAGGATGCTGTCCTATTTATAATAAATGGCTATTAGCGCGCGCTATACCCTGTTCGTAGCGTGCGCTAACGGCTCACAGTCTAAACTGTACTCGGCACTTAGCGTGCGCTACGCATATACCTGTAGCGTGCGCTAAGGCGTTGACCCGGCTTTTCTCGAAAGCCATCCAGGTACATCCGACACGATCCGACAGGGGTCCCCCGGCCAGATCTCACCTACCGCATGTCTCAATCAATCTGACCACGCATAGCGTGCGCTAATTACACTCTGTAGCGTGCGCTATGAAACCATGCTAGCGTACGCTACCCTTAGCCTGTAGCGTGCGCTACATGCACAAAATTTCAACCTTTTAAATCACATACACGAAATTATATGCTCGACGACATCGGATTATGAAATACGGAGAATAGTATTCATACAAAAGTACAATCATTACAATATCACAAGTTCCAATTACATAACAGAAATCTCGGGTATTACAATTACAATACATGCCCACGCAGGGGTCGAACACAATACACTCCCGTACAACGGGGAAAGAAAACTACAGCGGAAATAAAATACAACTAAACCAATAACATCATACGGATCCTCGTGTGATTAGTATCGTTCATCTTTCATCATCCTTCGTGCCGACCCTGTGCTATGCTCCAAAACCTGAATGCAAAAATAAACATCCACCCCCCGAATACTCGGGGGTTAGCAAAACTCCACTGTTTTGCTAGTGCAAGAACAAAGTGCAAATACGAGCCATACAATTCACATTTCACAAATAACAATAACCAGGAATCCTTAAAAATCCAAATGTGACGAAAAGTACTTCCCGAGGCAAGAGTTTGGTAAAACATTCTAAGACCGAAAGATCACAAATCAAGGGAAAACAATTTATAAAACAGTTTAAATTGCCATCGAGAGTTTTAATAGGAAACAATTTAGGATTACCGAATCCTTCGCTTTCCAAAAATCAACAGGGTCACAGCCCAAAGGTTTTGTTTTCGCAAATAAAACCAACCATAATACACAAGGTTAAAAACCCACGTCATGCGTCCTCGACGGACATAAAATACACACACACCCGTGAAGTTTCACTCGTGAATCCAGGTCGAAGCCAATGGAATTCCCTCCGTGGCCCCGTCGAACCCTCCCGAGGTGAGCAAACACATTCACAAAACATAAGCAACCGCACTCGTGAATCCAGGGCTATACCATTGGACTCCCTCCGTGATCCCATCGGACCCTCCCGAGGTGAGCGAAAAACAATCACAAAATATATACACGTAGTGGTGAAGTTTCACTCGTGAACCTAGGTCGAAGCCATTGGAATTCCCTCCGTGGTCCCGTCGAACCCTCCCGAGGTGAGCAAACACATTCACAAAACACGTACTCACATCGCCTAGGACCGGGACGAAGCCACAAATCCCACTCCATGATCCCGTCGGACCCTCCCGAGCTGGCTAGCGAAATACTCAAGCACCACACATCACCTAGGACCGGGACGAAGCCACGAATCCCACTCGAGGTCTCGAAGGACCCTCCCGAGCTGGCTAGCGAATCAATCATGCACAAATAACATATCACAAAACAACACAAGCACCACACGTCGCCTAGGACCGGGACGAAGCCACGAATCCCACTCGAGGCCTCGAAGGACCCTCCCGAGTTGGCTAGCGAATCAAACTCAAGCACGAGTAACATATCACACCAAGGATATCCATACAATTCACCCAGAGGCATCAACCACTTAGTAAAACAACACGTCAAACCACAATGCACCGAAATGAAACATTATACGTCCACACGCAAATACTAAGTGCATCATCAACACCAAACATATCCATAGGATTCACATACTCGTTCATGAAACACACCAATCACAAAACACACGCGTTTTGAAAGCAAGCCTTTAACAAGGCTAAACCGAATCTTTCGAAAGTTCCATTCAAACGACAAAACAACCACATTTAGACGATCACTAATTATCATATCCACAAAACAAGAATTATATGGACAAGGTACTTGCCTCAAAATCGGCACGCAAGTATCCCGACGAACACGGCTCCATCGGAAAGCTTCGAAACGCCCGATGCTATCGAAACGGAAGACGACGACGAACGAAAGGGTTCAACACAGTTTCTTCACAAGAAACACGACCCTAACATCATACAATCAATAAATCATCGATCATACGAGGAAGAATAATCGTAGAACGCCCGAAAACCCCTCTAAGACATTTTACCGGACACCTTCAAGGCGTCGGTCAAGAACTCGACCCAAACAACGAATCGATACGATCCAACCATGGAATAATAAAGGAAATGATATAATACATCTAAATATTCATCAATACATCATAATCCTAAGTTAAATCGGATTAAACGGATGAAAACAACCAAAACACCCAATTTCCCCAAAACTAGATTTCTAGGAAATCGATTCGATTCAGTAGATCGGAGGATGTTATAGACGGATGATTGATGATATGAACCTCAAAACTTCATGGATTCATTGTACAACAACATCTCTAGATGATTCACACACCCACAACACAGACGGAAGAAAAAGAATGAGAAATGGTCAAGAAAACGTTGCTGTGCCTTAAATAAGCCGATCACGTTACGACGAATCGCCACGGCTTACGACGAATCGCCATGGCCGAACGCATCGCCGAAATGCCGGAAGCGTTACGCACGCCAGTGGCCTTACGAACGAATCGGCCTTACGACGAATCGCCGATCACTACCGCACGTTACTCGGCGGAGTCGCTCGGCCTCAAGATGCCCGGCCATGACTCGGCCGGGACCAACTCCGACGGCCCGAACGACCCCGAAACCCGAACCTGAGTACGAATCGAAGATACGGTTACGAAGTACTCGCAAAGAAGAATCCGAGAACTAAGAGAACACACGATTCCGACCACCCGAAGGCTCGAAATTCAACAACGGAAAGTAATTACCCCAAACTTTGGGAAATTACGAAAATGGCCCAAAACGCCCGAAAATCACGATACGTGATCGAAACACCAAGCCAAAGCTCGCAACATGAATAATAACATTAAATGAACTTACGAGAAAGTCGAAACAACGCTTTACGAGATTCGCAAGAATCGAACTCAAGTGCGGAAAAACCGCTAAAAAGCACGGAACTCAACAAAACGACACCGAAACGCGCTCGGATGACAAAAAGTTCAGAATTAATCATTCTCAGAATGACGAAACGGTCATGAGCGAGTCGTCAAAACGGACTTCCGCTGAAGAAAAAAAGAAATTACCGGAAATCGAAATCACGGGTATTACAGAAACAATCCACAAAGAGCTCGATCTTTGTCAACTTCAGATTGATGGTGCTTCAAATAGTCATAAAACAAACCATATAAGCATTGTGAAGATTTTTGGCTTGGCGAACAAACATTACATATTTTTGCCAATCTGGACCAAGATAACTGAGAAACTTAGTATTGATTGCAATCCTTGGTAAAACAATGTTGTGTCGGTCCAAATCATTGATGATGTTTGTGAACCGATGGTAATAAGATTCAAATGACACCCCTGATTCAATCATGAAAACTGTATATTCGAGGTAGCGTTTGGATTCCATGTCCTCTTGGTTCAGTTCAGTGCCTTCCATTAAGAGATGAACGTGTTCCCGCATATCCTTAGCTGTTTTTTGAGCATCAACGCTTCGGAAGATAGGATTTGGTATACCCTGAAAAATATACGACATTGCAAGTTTATTTGCTTCATAGTGAAGTATTTGCTCTGCAGTAAGTTTAGTCTCAGGAACAGGGGTCACTGTTTCAGGTCTTGGAGGAATAGCAGTTGCATCTCCTGGAACCGTTGTAGTTGGCATTTGGAAAGGACCTTCAAATATAACCTTTTTCAGATATTTTCCATGCGGTCTCTTGAGTTCGATGAACCTTAAGAATCGACTTTCCCATTGAACATAATTACCGGGAGTGAGCATCGGGGGTGTTTCCAGTGATCCATCTTGATGTCGAGATTGTTGACTGCTGATGGCTTCACACAATTGATCAAACCATTGTTGTTGTTTTGTAGGATTAGGAAATTGTTCAATTGGAAATTGTGGTGAAAGGTATGGTTGTTGTTGAGTTAATTGTTGTTGTGGAAAGAATGGTTGTGGTTGCATTTGTTGCATTTGCTGAGGATACTGTTGTTGCTGAGGATACTGCTGTTGTTGAGGATACTGCTGAGGAAAGTAGTTGAAGTAAGGTGGTTGAGACATTGTAAAACTTGTGTAGATGATGGATCTTGTAGATGGTTATGAAGTGTGATGAGTTGTTGATAACTTAATTCCTTGTTCGAAAGTTTTCTTGCTAGTTCGAAACTTTTCTTGAAAACCTAGTTCGAAACTTTTCTTGAATACCTAGTTCGAAACTTTAATTGAATACCAAGTTTGAAACTTGTCTTCAATACCCAGTTCGAAACTTGTAAGAAGCTTGTTCAAAAATTCTGTGTTCGAAAGTTAAGTCCTTAGTTCGAAAAAACCTTAGTTCGAAAGTTTCAACCGTGCTCGAAAATTTCTTAGTTCGAAATTTTTTCAGCTAGTTCGAAACTTTCAGATTTCGAATAAAACTTTCTAATTTATACAAATTAGAAAGATTCCCAAGTGTTGAAGTATTTTTCTCACTTATACAAGAGAGAGAAACACTGCGTAATCCAACGAATCTGAAGATAACCTCTGGAACGCTAGTTCGAAACTTTAAAGTTTAGTAGTTCGAAAATTTAGGGTTTTGAGCTAGTTCGAAAAAACAGGGTTTTGAGCTAGTTCGAAATTTGGACAGATTTTTGAAAATGATTAAAGGACACTAAAAACAGAATTGTAATCCAAGATTCTTGTACTTCTAGTCTTAAAAACACTAAAACAATAAGAAAGTTGTAAACTTTAAAGTTATTAAGAAAATTTTTTGTATTTCAAAAATATGTAGAACTAAAAAGTACGAATCTAAAAACATAAGTCTAGCAAAAAATTTTGCAACTTTCTTGTAGAACAAGGTGTATAACACTAGTTTGTAATCAAACAAGTGCCAAATACCACGAAACAAACAAGAAAGAACAATAAAGAATTTTAACGAGAGGAAAAAAATAAAAGTATAGCTCGAAACAACCCAAAAAACTTGTAACCTTCTTCTAGCGATTGATACCACTTGTTAGGTCACCATGATAGTATAGAAATGAGATAGAGATGAGAGGTGGATCATTACTTCAATATAAAAGATAAATGGACAAAGGTAGAGTAACATAATGAAATAACCAACAATAATAATGTATGTTACATGTTCTATTTATAGGGAAGGAAGCTAGGGCAACACACCCTCTTCCTTCCTTTCATACGAATTGGGCCTAAGACATAGGCTCATGGGCTTACTCCATAAGCCTACTAATTTAAACTAACATATAAGCCTTATAACTAAGCAACCTATTACATAATTAAATGACCGACACTTGATAATAATAAAACGTAATCCCAATAGAAGGTTCACATTTCACCTATTCCTTCCCCACATCATCTTCGCCTCCGTTTGTTTTCCTATCTTCACCATCAGTCACATTATCTTGTCCACTACCAAGCATCTCCTTCTTAGTATGTTTCATTTCGTGGAGTTTGCATTTCATAGTTTAACACTTCTTCCTACCCTTCTGATCTAAACCTAGTTTGTCTCTAGACGCAACCTTAAACTTATGCGCTTCTGGGGTAGATCCGCTCGGTTTTGAGCATTTCATAGAAGCGTAAACTAATGCTACATACTCTTTATATGCCTTCGATTCTTTGTCAGCAAGATCCAGCAGATGTTGTGGAACTGGCATTGGTACATTTTTCTTGACAAATGGTGTACTAAATGTATCATGCATGGATGATTCATTTGGTGTTGGATCTTGTGGTCTTCTAGATATGTGTGGATGTTGCCTCATCAGTTGGGCAATCATGAGTTTGATGTATCTGACAAAAGGAATGCATACATTCTTCTTCTTTGCTGACATCTTGCTGGTTACATGTTCGACTATATCCACCCAGATCATCTTAGCATAGTTGAAGTGGTGCTGATTCACAATAACATACATGATTTGGTAAAGTGTGTTAGTGCCTCTAGTCATACCTGATTCTTTTCCTGTTATGCAACGGTTTAGAATTGAGAAGAGCGTAGCCCATCTTGCAGGAAGAAACATTAGCTTAAATGATGATGTTCTTTTGAAGTTTTTAGCATCATTGTCGTATCCCAACTTGATGAAAAAATCAACCAGTTGCTTGGCATTTGGTTGTTCTTCAAAATCTTCATATTTGCCACTATTCGCAGTTCGAAGATTAAGTGCAGTGCGAAGAGATTTTGTCGACAGTAGAACTTGTTGTGTCTCGATTGTTGTTTGGAGAGTGTCAGGCTTTTCTTCATCCAAGAGAACAATGTGATGCCAGAATTGTTGCATTGGGACATTTGAGACTGCTGATGATAATGCAGGATAGATGGTGTGATTTCTGAGAATTTCTGGGATAATTTTGTGATCACATTCAAAAGAGTCAAGAATGAATCGGTGATTGCATTCACCAATTCTAAGGAATTCAGCCTTGGGGAGAAGTTCTTCATTAGTGAGAACTGGAACATCTTGAACTTCTACATGAATGTTTTGTGGTTGTTTTTGTACTTGTTCTTGAGCCATTTGTGAATATGATTCTGAAATGACATGAAATTGGTAAGTATATGGATAAATTTACATTTATTTATTTCACTCTGTCTGTTTTTATATGTTCTGGCATTTCTTTTTCGAGCATATTTCTTTTTTTTTTCTTATGCTTTCTTGCTTTTATAGAATAAGCGCATGCTCTTTTCTTTACATGCGATTTAATTCTCTATATCTATTTTTGTTTTCCTCACCAAAAGTTTGTTTGTTGTGATAATTTTTCAAAAGATTTTCAGGTTTAGATATAACGTTGTTTTATATTGCTCATGCATAAAAAATCTACGTTTATCTAACCTTTATTAAGTTTTGGGAAAAAGTATCAACATTTCTATCAAACCTAAGTAATCTAGTACATACTAGATAACTTGTTTTAGAAAAACATTTACAAAGATAATTTGATTGCACGAGCGTGAGATTTCTTGACAAATGACAGAACTTTAAACTCTCTATTGCGTTGCCTAGTTAAAGGAGTCCATTATTAGTTTTTAGGTGATAACTATTCCTAGTAACTATCTTGAAGATGAGAAGTTTTAGGTTAAGTCAAATACAATTCGTCTCAAAAGAGCATTTGTTGCATAAGAGTGAGATTTCCCTAAACATATCAAAACATTGAATACTCTATTACGTTGCGTAGCTAAAGGGATACATGATCAGTTTTTAATTGACAACTAGCCCTAATAACCACCTTGAAGATGAGATATCCTTAGTTAAGACAGTGTCGAGTCGTCTCAAAACCATTTTTGGAAAAACAAATTAGAGTTAAACTTGTTACAAGGTTGCATGAATTGTTTTGGAATATGAAAATTCATAGCTTTTGCAACCAAGAACATAATTGTAAATTATCCGTCAAATCTATTCATTCTCATACATAGAGAGTTCATAAAGCTGCAATCATAGAATAGTCTATTATTTCTAATTAAACATATGCATCACTAACTATTTTAAGGCAATATAGTGATACAATCCTAGTCTAATTATTATAGAACTAAACATATGCAATTTTATGTCTCAGTGTTTTAAATTTCTTCTTTTTGAAGATTCATTTTCTTCTGAAATTGAATTTAAACTTGAGAAACACATTTGTGTTACATAAAAAAAATTGGCTCTTTGGTGAACTTTTTAGTTTTTGAAAAGTAATTTTCAAAAAATTTGAAGTTTGAACAAGTTATGACTATTTTTAGAAAAGAATGTTTGATCATGATAATTACTTGACAAGTTCATATGGGAGCACGAATCGTAGCAAACCTACAGAAGTTCAGCAGGCCCCTTCCCAACGAATCGTTAAATGTTTCCTATGTGATGGGCCTCATTTTCTCAGTAATTGTCCGAAGAGGCAACTTTTGAGCGCCTTGACAAGTGCTGCAGAATCGAGTTCGCAACCGAAAGAAGAGTTGCAAGTACCAGATGACGAAGGAAGATCGGAAGATGAGGAAAACCTTGGGGCCATCAATCAATGGTGCAACTCATTAACCCATCAGGTGGCAGCTAAGGCAAGAGTGCCGACAAAAGCTAGAAAACCCGTGCCTGCTCTCACGATAGGTGGTCCCGATAAGAGAAAGAAGGGATTAATATTTGTTGATGTTAAAATCAATGGGAAAAATATTCGTGCTATGATAGACTCTGGTGCCAGCCATAATTATCTGGCGAGCACCGAAGTGGGGAGGCTTGGACTATTGTTAGAGAAAGGAGTGGGTCGGGTTAAAGCCGTCAACTCTCCGGCAAAACCAATATCGGGGATTGCCAAGGCTGTTCGAATTAAGGTAGGAGCCTTCGAAGGTAGGGCCGACCTATCTATTGTGGAAATGGATGACTTAAAATTGATACTCGGGCTCGAGTACATGCGTGACACTCAAACCCTAGTCATGCCGTATGCTGATGCACTCTTGGTTTTGGGGGATAAACCACATATTATCCTAACAATTAGCGCAACCCAAGGGCAAAATAACCTATCCGCGCTACAATTCAAGAAGGGATGCAGGCATGGGGAACCATCCTTCCTGTGCGCCTTGCAGTTCGACGAAGTAGAAGCCTCGGAAGCTTCCACCCAAGAGGGCGGTCGATCATGAGATTGAGTTGGTGTTGGGCACAAAACCTCCTGCCCGAGCCCCTTATCGTATGTCGCAACCTGAGCTTGTGGAGCTCAGAAAGCAGTTAAAAGAGATGTTGGAATGTGGTATGATCCAACCGGCGAAATCACCGTATGGAGCTCCTGTTCTCTCTCAGAAAAAGTCGGATGGAACTTTGCGATTGTGTTGTGATTATCGTGCTCTAAATAAAATTACGGTGAAGAATGTGTATCCTATTCCGCTCGTAGCAGATTGCTTCGACCGACTCAGTGGAGCGGAATACTACACGAAGATCGATCTGAGATCAGGTTATTGGCAAGTTCGCATCAAGGAGGGAGATGAGGTAAAAACGACGATTGTCACACGTTATGGGGCCTTCGTGTTCTTGGTCATGCCCTTTGGCCTAACAAACGCCCCAGCAACTTTCAGCACCTTGATGAATCAAGTTCTCCAAGGGTTCTTGGACGAGTTTGTCGTGGTATACCTGGATTATATCGTTATATACAGCCGAACCTTGGAAGAACATGTGGAACATTTGAGAATGGTTCTTACTAGGTTTTGTGAGCACGAACTATATGCTAAGCTCTTGAAGTGCTCATTTGCCCAGAAGCGGATCAGTTTCTTGGGTCATATCGTTGAGTGTGGCAATATTCGTATGGATCCGAGAAAAATACGAGCAATTCAAGAATGGAAACCACCAACCGATGTACATGAAGTACGGTCATTTCTCGGGTTGGCGAATTACTATAGAAGATTTGTGATGGGGTATGCCGGAATAGCAAGACCCCTAACCGATTTGACAAGAAAGACGGAAGTTTGGGATTGGTCACCGGAATACCAAATTGCCTTCGACAACTTAAAGAAGGCCATCCTAACAGACCCGGTTCTTGCACTACCAGATCTATCCAAACCTTTTGTGGTTGAAACGGATGCTTCAGATGTTGAACTAGGAGGAGTTTTAGTGCAAGATGGCCATCCTGTTGCCTTCGAGAGTAAGAAACTTAAGGATGTCTAGAGGCGCTACACGGTGCATGAGAAAGAGATTTTAGTAGTGGTCCATTGCCTTCGACTTTGGAGACATTACTTATTGGGGTTGCCATTTATTGTCAAAACTGACAACACTGTTGTTAGTCACTTTCTGTCCCAACCGAAGCTTACTGGGAAACAAGCGAGATGGCAGGAACTATTGTCCGAGTTCAACTTTGTGATCGAGTATCGTGTCGGTTCTAGTAATCAGGTGGCGGATGCCCTGAGCCGCAGATCCGACCTAGCTGCTCTACAAGTGCTGGCAACACTTTCTTCGAGTCAGGTGACCACTCCATTAAAAGATCAAATACGAGAACTAATGGGAACCGATGCAACGGCTCAATGTTTGGTGAATCTTGTCCGCCAAGGCACCACATGAAGATTTTGGCTTGAGGATGGTCTCTTATGGACCAAGCGGAGACGTCTATATGTACCTCTAGGCGACGATTTGAGGAAATCTATTATTGCGGAATGTCACGACACTCTCTGGGCGGGCTACCCAGGAGAGGAGCGTACTGTGGCCTTAGTTCAACGAGCTTACTATTGGCCCCAAATGCAGGACGACATTGAGATTTTTGTCCGCACCTGCTTGGTGTGCCAACAAGATAAACCCGATCGACAAAAGAAGGCAGGCTTGCTGGAACCACTACTCATACCCGTCAGGGCTTGGGAAAGTGTTTCAATGGATTATATCACCAGTCTACCAAAAGTTGGGGATCTTGATGCCATTGTTGTTGTGGTAGACCGGTTCTCCAAATATGCTACATTCATAGCGGCACCCAAGACAGTTTCGGTGGAAGAGACAGCTCAACGCTTTTTCAAGCATATTGTCAAGTATTGGGGACTGCCGAGGGACATTGTTAGTGACCGAGACCCCTGGTTTACTAGTAACTTTTGGACCGAGCTCTTCAAACTACTCGGCTCCAAATTGAACATGAGCTCTAGCTTCCACCCACAATCTGATGGCCAAACTGAAAGATTTAACTCGATGTTGGAGGAATATCTTCGACATTTTGTGAGCACTAATCAGAAGGACTGGGTGAAGCTTTTGGATGTTGCTCAACTGTGTTTCAATGCTCAAAAATGCTCTACCACCAATAAGAGTGCTTTTGAAATTTGTAATGGGCAGCAACCACTCCTCCCGCATAATATTGACACTGTTCCGCAAACTGCCAGGTCTACTTCGGCGCAAACCTTTTCCCTTGAATGGGAACAAAACCTTGATTTGGCCCGTGGCTACCTGGAGAAGGCTCAAAAGCGGATGAAAAAATATGCTGATCTTAAACGCCGCTTTTTTGAATACTGTGTGGGTGACGAAGTAATGGTGAAGGTCCCGAACCAGAGTTCCTCTAGGGCAACACGGGGGAGAGACTCTCGGCTAATGCAAAAATATATTGGGCCCCTAACTATCCTCAAAAGAGTCGGAAAGGTAGCCTACAAGCTAGAGTTACCACAATGGTGGCGCATTCATAATGTCTTTCATGTCAGCCAACTCAAGCCATATCAGGCAGACAAAGAGGACACCACACGCAACCTGCCCAACCATCCATAACTGAAACTACGCAACTTGGGGAAGAGGGTGGCCGAAGCTATTATCGACCACCGTGATGCAGTGCCGAAAAAGAAGCTATATAAAGAATATTTGGTGAAATGGCAGGGCTGCAGTATGGAGGAAAACACTTGGGAGAGGGCGACAACACTTAAAGCTTTCCAACCACTACTGGATGCTTATCTCACATCTATGGCGCCGAGGACGTCACCAACTCAGAGGGGGGAGTGCTGTCACGAGGTACCCGCGACCCCAGGCGGTATTACCTGATCACAGGCTATTCACGGGCCACTTGCAGCTTTATGGGATGCCGAGCCTCTTCAAGTTATCATCTATAGTGTAGGACTTTACTTTATTTTCCTTGTAATGTTGTAATAGCTAGTTAGTGCTTGTTCAGCTTTTCAATATCTAGTCCTGTCATTAGCTTTTATTTTTCTAAGCCTATTATAGGGGGGAAGAGTGTACTGAAGAGGTGTAGTACGAATTGGCAAGTTTTCTGAGACCCTCCTATTCGTGTATGATTGTAATTGTTGTTGCCTATTGTAATCGTTCATTGTATTAATACAAATCGATTTTCATCTTCAATTTTGCTGTGCCACTAAAACGCCTCGGCGTGATTGCGTCGCATTAGCACCAACTCTCGAACGAGTTAGGCGGACGTAGTCGGGTAAATTGACTACTAGACGCACGATGCACGTACATTCTCTACAAACTATAAGCACCCCTTGACACGCGGGCATAGTATTTCACGAATGCTCAATTCTTACTTTGGTTTGTGAGCATCTCGTATTACCATTGATGTACCATTATTCTGCCTTTGGATGCATATCATGTTGTACATGTATTTGATATTCATTATCTGGATGACTGACCCCGTGGGGGCGGAACATGTTTTTCATGTTTTAGGTGTTTGCGAGGAGAGAGTTGAGACACAGGGGCATGACAATGGTGACGAGGCATTCGAGCGATACTAGTCCGAGATGTTTTGGTGTTCATGTCAGTCAGACAGTTGGAGTACTCCTGTTTTGTTCAGTCGTTGTCATTTTGTATTATCCGAGTAAGGCTCGTGGATGTGTTGTACTTTTATTTTGGCCATGTAGGCCTACTTTTATCGTTGAAATTCCATATCGGAATATTATGTTGGACGTCATAGTAGGGACTGAGATTCCCCTTTTGGTCAGTTTGTTGTATTTTGGTCATGCTCGCCTGGTGGATCTCCTGGCGTGGGGTCTACGGCACTGTAATAACCCAATGGGATTTGGGGGTGTTACATTATATTGTAAGATTAAGTCAATGAGTACAAGAATTTTGATGATAGAATATTATGATATGAACCGCACACCAAGTGTTTGATTAAATGTTTCAATTTTATTGCTATTTGATGACAAGAGAGTATGAACCACACTATCACACACCAAGTGGTTGATTAAATGAAGCACACACCAAGTGCTCATTTTCCAAAAAGGCTTTACCTTTTTATTGTTATGTTTACACTTTTTTGAGAAATTTGGGATTTGCTTCTTTTCGAATACCTACTTAGTTTAAAATTTCAATTGAACTGACGTCGTTGTAAAGTTTAACAACATTATTGTACTGAATTTTATTCACAAATCTTCATGCCTAGTTTGAGCTGACTAAGCATTCACATCTTACTTATGCTACTTCAAAGTAGCTTGTCATACCATTATAGCCTAACATCTATCTACGTGTGTCGTTTTTTCACCGGGACCTCTCAGTCTGAGCATGACAACTGAAATGCAAATGCAAACCCGTTTAATTGAAGATATTGACACAAATGGATATTTGGTCGACCACCAGAATACAGAGTATGTTTGTGAGAGACCAAGCTATGATGAAGTTAACGATGATGATATTTGGGAGAAGCCGAACGAAGATCGAGTGAATATTGGATGTGATGATATTGAAATTAACGACGACAATATTTTGGGAAAGATGTTTAACATTAGCACTAAGTGGTTCAAAAACATTAGCATTAAGTGGTTGTTGAGATTCTGAAGGCACTAAATGATCTACACTTATAGAAGCTTCTTTTTTTTTTTTGAAAATATGTTAAAATATATTCAAAAAAACCTTTTTACATAGCGTTTTGGAGGTTAAACTTTAATTGAAAAACTAACTTTACAACTTCTAATCAACCTCATCCTGTTGAAAAGCAGAATTGTAGTACTTCGCCATACTTCGGTTCCCCTATCTCTTGTATGGTACTTAGACGATTCCTTACCATTTTGTCTGTCATCCTGCTTAGTTGTTGGGCAGTGTTACTACGCTCACCGTGTCTTCGCTGATTCCGCTCTTTCCATAGCGAATATACTAGGACTTGAAACGAGTATCGAATAGCTAGGGTAGGCAAGAAAGGAGTACCTTTCGCTATACGAGCCACAATTTCCTCCCATTGCACTGTAAAATCGACTCCCTTGATGCCCGATACCAAGTTCCTCCATATTACCCTTGAATAACCACAAGAGAAAAAAAGGTGATCCCTTGTTTCCACCGGCTCATTGCACAATGAACAGCCTGGATTCATATTCCCATTCCAAGCCAACATGCGATCTCCAGTCGAAAGACGGTTTTTTATTGATAACCAAGTAATAAAAGAGTATTTAGGGGTTGAAAATCGAAACCAAATACCTTTATACCACTCAATCTTTTGGTTTGATTGCCTGATTAAACCCCAAGTCCCCTTCGAGTGAAAAGAATCCTTGAAACTATCTCCTTTGTACCGCCATAGAGGTGTGTCCTCATCAAGTATGCATGGACCACATTCATATTTACCTAGTTCATCCTCTATTTAAACCAGAAACCCATTGCGGCGAGATATCCTTTTACGCCTATTCCTCATTGCTTCCCCAACAGTGGCTTCTAATGACAAACCAAATATTGTGCGGCGATTTGTACGCCTCGACGGCGATCGGATCAAGGGACGAGCGACCGAATCTTCAACCAATCAGGATACGGCGAACTCGCCTAAACGAAGATACCAGTCCACCTTCAAGTACCTAGCGATCGACTCTCAAGGCGATCGCCTTTTGGCATCTAGCGATCAACTCTGGTGCCCGACCTAGGACGACCGTCCTGTGCCACGAACAAGACCATCGTCCGTCAAAGTCTACGAAGACTGGATCTCAAAGCAGCGCCCATGTGCAGATTCGCGGAAGGCGCCGCATAACATGGATCGTTGACCACAGCCTGTCACCACCTTATCACCTACCGACAAACCCGCCGAAAGGTACAAGGTGGGACCGCCCGTGACTGCGACTCAGACACGTGCAGACTTCTCATTGGACCGTACAACTGGATGCCAGCAACTCCTGCGGACTTTAAGGGGACCAGCCCATGTGCTAAAAGACGATCGCCTGCTTATTATAATGCAGCAAAGGCGATCGCCCAGCTTCTCCCAGTCCTATATATAGAGAACCTCCAGCAACTAAAAAAAATCATTCCGAGAAACATTCACAAAAGTTCTTCTCTCTGTTCCAAAATCCGTCCAAGAATACATACATTCCATCAGGCTCTCGGTTTCCTCTATTGGATCTACCTCAGGATTTCTCTCTCAGCACCTTTCATCCAGAAGACGGTCGGCAAAGGCAAGAACTCCCTGCAGAACGGATTCAACGAGACTCACAAGACAAGGAACTCCAATATACAGCTACTACACGCAGTGAGAGACTGTCGATTTCTCACGGCCGTCACAGCTCATCAACGTTGTTACAAGAACTCACAGAGCATCATATCTGGTTCTTCTGGCAATCTACACGCTCGCTAGCTAAGATAACTAGAATATTTACACTCATTGTAATAGTATTCTAACATTAATACTTGTATCCCAGAATATTTGTATTAATAACATCTCGCGAGAGCATTCAAGCCCGAGACTATCAACCCCGGCAAATCTTGTGTTATTTACTTTCTCTACGGAAGTGCTCTCGCACTTTGTTTGCTATCCATCCATTCCAGCAATATCTATCTCCGGATAATATTTTGGATAGCAACAATTGGTGCTAGAAGGAGGGCGATCTAAACCTTTATTTTTATTCCTACCGTCCCGAAGAACACTCACTGTTCTCGGGGCATATACTTGAAGTGACACTCACTGCGCTTCAAAGAAAGCCTTCAGAATCATGACATCCGCCACTACATCGAAGAGAGCCGCTCTCCGAACCGCCGGACACCATATCCTGGCTCAATCCGAGCCCCAGCGGACGGCAGAGGGAAGTCGCGGCAACGCGAGACTCTTGATCCCGCACCTGAGGGATGGCCCCAGCCTCTCACTCGATCAGTTTCAAACTGCAGAACAGATCGAGGAGGCTATGCCCGTCCTAAAGGAGCGACGGAGAGGATGCGCGGTGCCCGCTACAACTCCCTCGGCCGTCCGCCGCGTGGGCAAACGGAAGTTCAAGGGGCTACTGGACGAGCGATCGTCAGAAAGCTCCAAGTCGCGATAAAAGGCTCTCGCAAGGTCGAATGGTTCCGTTTTCAATCGCTTGGGAAGCGATCCATCATGGCGACCGGGGCATTCTGGCCCCAACCACGAGACGACAGAATCCGAATCCGTCACCAGGAGTTCGGCCTACCCAACTCCCAGCCGAACACAAGTCAACCGTTTGGCATCCACTCCGAATGCCAGGGGGTCAGTACTTGATCACCTCGGCTCCCGCTCCGAACGCCTAGCCGCGAGCAGCCAGGCTGCGGCGATGGCCGCTATACAATGCCAGCTCAATGAGATGAAAGCACTCTTGGACACTGGGGCAAGCACCAGCAGAAATATCATCGGACCAACTGAGCCACTCGCGGTCCACATCGAGCTCGCCCCCGTGCAACCAAGGATCGCTACTCCCAAAATACCTCTATATGAAGGGATATCGGACCCCGAAACCCACCTAAGCAAATTCGGGATTTACATGACCGGGTGTGGGGCATCAGACACGACCAAATGCCGAATCTTCCCATTAACATTGGGCGAGTTGGCCCATAGGTGGTACGTCTCACTACCACCACGATCGGATCGACTCCTTTGAGAAACTGGCGAGTGACTTCACGTCATACTTCACCACCAAGGTCGCCAGACCAGAAGGCCCCCACTGCATGATGAAAATCAGGCAGGGGGAAGACGAATCCGATGCGGATTACATCGACCGAGTGGACGAAATCGTCCTCACCGGCGATCCCATCAGCGACGAGCTCGCTCTCTATTCAGTCCTGGGGGGATTCTACGGTCACTCACCCATGTTTAGACATCTGACGAAGGACATCCCCCCAACCTACGCGATCTTCCGCGCTAAGGCTGCCGACTTTCTGGCCAGGCAGAAGCTACTCACCCTCCACCTAGGCGAGGGAATGCCACCTCCTGTCCGAAAGACGACGATCGCCAAAACCAAGAAGGCGGTCGCCAAGCCACCCAGAAATCTCAGGACCTTCGAGGATGTGGAAGCCCATATCCTCCAAAAGTTCAACCGAAATCCGGCCCACATTTTTTACGCCATCAAAGGGCGCAAACCGCTACATAAGCCAAAGGCGATAAGGGACCACGGTCATCTGGACCACAATCAATATTGTGCCTACCATAAGAGTCCTGGACACAGCACCAACCAATGTCGCGACCTCCACAGACAACTCTGGAGATTGTTCGAGGAGGGCAAGTTTGACAGCTTATTGGTTTAGCCGGAGCCCCTACCAATCTCCCAACACGATCATCCGAGTCGAACGCAAATAGGCTGGAAAGCTCATACGAGCCGACCCCTCAATCAACCTCGGCGACCATATCTACATGCTTCAATCAAGAGAAGGGAACTTCGGAAGTCTCTCCCCGATTTCCCACTTCATTGAACAAAAGGCTACTGCCTGAGCTAACGCTTCAAAAAAGAGGATGACTCGCTCGCCCTCTAAAGTTCGTCATCAACATGATGGACCTAGGCAGCGATCGCCTCCCCTAGAACAACGTATACCGTCAAGGATCGTCATCTGACATGATGGTCCGAGGTAGAAGAGTGCCGCCATGGTCGCGAAAATCGATTAAACCGACGATCCATCCATGCAAGGTTCTTTTGGGCTTCGATCGCTCGCCCTTCGTATAAATATGAGGTAGGCGTAGCCGAAGGTCTCTCCAAAGCAAAACTGAGGATTACTCGCTCGCTCTCTAAAGTTCGTCATCTACATGAAGAACCTAGGCAGGCGATCTCCTCCCCTTACACAATGTATATCGTCGAAGATCGTCATCTGACTTGACGGTCCGAGGTAGAAGAGTGTCGCCATGGTTGTGGAGGATGATGGAACCGTTCTCTATGCCTATGCAAGGTCCCTTTGGGCCACGATCGCCCGCCCTTCATTTAAATACGAGGTCGGCGTAGTCTGAGAGCCCTCCAAAACTAATCTGTGGACACATTCGCCCACCCTCAAAGGTCTATCACTTAATGTGGTGGGTACTTCTCGGACAATGCGACGCGTCCCTCCCCCCGTCTCAACGTACACCGTCGAGGGTCGCCATCTTCATGGCGGGCCGAGGTGGAAGCAGATCTAACAAGCCGCGGAAGTGGAGTTGATTAATCTGACGATGCCCCGCACAAGGAATCTTCCAGACCAAGACCGCACGCCCTTCGTTTAAATACGAGGCGAGGCGCAGCCTTCGGAGGACCCTACCAATTAAGTGAGTCGCGAGAACTTAGCCATCAGACGAAATGTCGCTCGCGCACAAGACATGATCGTGGAGATCGGTCTATCGAACTCCGTGATCGTGCACGGCTCCTCAAGACCGAGATGGACGGCCTTTCGAGGATTCGACAAAATTGATGACCGCTCACTCAACGATTTATTTTCGTCCCCTTACTTTCACTAAATGAACAAAAACAAGGGGGAAGAGTGCGGAGCTACCTATACGACGATTGTCCCTATTCAATCACATACGACGATCGACATTATTCAGATGTCTGTGCAACGATCGAATTTGTTGTAAAAGTTATCTATATGAGTTTATCAATTCACTTATACCTACACACGCAACAATCTCTCCTCACACATTTGTACGAAGTCATGCAAAGACTCAAAAAAACATTCATTCAAGTAATAAATCGAAGAAGCAAACATTCATTTCATTACTTGAAGTTTCAGAAGTATATAAACGGTCGCCCGAAGGCCTAAGTATTACAAGAGAAAGCTACAAAACTACAAAAAAAGAGAGCTAAAACAATAAAAACGAGGAGCCTCAGGCCCCTGCCTAGCCTTCGCCTTCAACCTCCGGATCGGCCCGCGACCTTCGCCAGCCTCCGGTGCAGCCTCCCCGTCCTCCGGAGCGTCAGGATGAACAATGTTCGCCGGAGTTGGGTACCAGCTCAGGTCTACACCGATTTCCGTGAGATCCAAGATCGGCACGGAGAAGTCAGGATGAAGAGGGTGCTCCAGCGCATACGCCTTGAAGTTTTCGGCTAGAGGGCCGACCTCCAGTCCTCCTTTATTAGCAGCTCGGAGCGAGTCAGCGAACGCCATATAATAGGCAAACTCACTGACGAACCCCACATTAATAAAGAGATTGTCCTCGGTCGCCTCTAGCTTCCCTTTCAGCTCCGCCATCGCCTGTTGTGCACCCTGGAGCTCGGCCTCTTTTGCAGCCGTCTCTCCCCTCGACACCGCCAGCTCGCTATTCAGCCGAGCGACAGTCACCTTTAGTTGATCGGCCTCCTTCTCAGCGGCCGCCTGCAACCGTCGGGCATCAGTCATCCGGTCCCGAAATCGATCGATCGTTGCCCGGGCTTGCTCGGCATCCTGTCTCGCCAGCTCAAGTTCATGGTTCGCCCGCTTAGCTGCATCCAGGGAGTCCTTCTCCATTGCCACGATCTTGTCGGCGAACTCGGCATTCTCTTTCCGAGCGGCCTCGAGATCCGTCTGATACGAGATCGACATGGCCAATCGAAGAAAGACGACGTAGACGACCATGCAACCATGCATACGGCCATGCACACACATGCACCTACACGACACGCACTTACTTCTTTGGACGAGACGACTAATACGAGACTTGAAGTAACCTTGAACATATTTTACGTATGCATGAAGAAATTACGAACCATGCACTCATCCACCTTCTTCATGCATTGAAACCGATGGTTCCCCTCCCTTGAATAAGTCACCTACATGGCAACAAAGTCGTCAAAGCATGATAATAATCATCAAGAATCAAACCAAAGTCTTCTAACATGATTAGTTATTTTATTTTGTTTCTTGTCTTTGGTGAATATTTGCTCAAGATTTAGCCCATGTCACAATCACCAAATCAGCCGAAATAAAGGAGGAAGAAGACACCAAGATGTTGCTTTTATTTTCTATCCTTGTCAAAGTCTTTCAAGAAGATATCACATGATAAAGATGTTATCTACTCCCTTGAAGTACCCCACGGCCGAAAATGAGAGGAAGAAACCAAGCATGACTTTGTTTTCAATCTTTGTCAAAGTTGATAGATTAGTTTAATGTTTACTTGTTTTCTTGTTTGATCTTGTTTGATCTTGTTTGTAGTTGTTAAGGCTATTTATAAGCCTCATCCTCAATCTTTCATATCACTTTGAAGCTTGGAAAAAAACGAAATACATGTATGTATTCATTGTTGAATGATTTTCAGCACAACTTGATTATAATTCGACGCGTCTTCGAGTTATAATTTAATCAATTCTCAATAGGTCTTGAGGAGAGATTGTCTTATCAAGCTATAGGTCTAGTTTGATAATTTACCTTCATTTTATTCGTGTTCACGCAAGCCGAATTGCCCTACTTTCGGTTAAATCTTATGAGTGTTACACATATCGAGTGTTGAGAGTTTAAAAGATATTTCCGCTGCATTTTCCGGCGAATTTACATTCATCTTAATACGTAATTCATATCATAAGTGGTATCGGAGCCCAAGGTCATCTCCTTGGGTGATTTATTCAACGAAGTTTTAGTTGAAGTATTTAGTCACCTTCTTGGGTTGTTCTTCATGGTTAGAAGAATTTTCGCATAACATTGGCAGATTAGCGCATTCGGAAGAAAATAAAGTTTCCCGTGGATTCGACCGTTGGATCGTCACGAAATTTTGACAAAGGTAAGCCAACTCATTGAACTACAGTTTGAACGGTAGAGATCAGATTCTTTGATCATCTTCTTGGTTCATTCTTCACGGTTTCTTGGCAAATTTTCTGTTCGATTTCTTGATCATTAGAAGAGATGGACTTTTCCAATACCGAATTCTTGGTAAAGCTACGTGATGTTTTACATGACTTACCGGAACCTCGACGAGGAGGAGAAGGCCTGTGTTCCCCACGCCATACTAATGAGTTCGAGTTGAACGAACTTCCGAAGTTCATCGGAGGTACCGATCCCGAAATTTATTTGGAATGGGAACGTAAGATGGATCGCTTGTTCGAGTTTAAAAGTCTTAACGATGAGAAGCGTTGCAAATATGCAATTATCAAGTTGGTTAAAGGCGCTTCAGTTTGGTTCGAATGTAAGAAGAAGCAAAGGACTCGTGCTGGAAAAAACAAGATCCGTTCGTGGGAGTCGTTGAAAAGAAAACTTCACAAGAGATACGTACTTTTCGGCTCGAGTTCGGCTCTCAAAATCGTAACAACATCAACCCCCAACTCGGTTTATAAAGCTCTCGACTTGACTAGTGAGACGAGTTTGCTAGAGGTGAGTTGTTTCATTGGCCAAGGGTTCGATCATGTGCAAGATGTTTGCCCGACTCTTTCTACCCAAGACGAGTTAATAGCCGAGGAAGAACAAGAAAGGCTAGGCGACATTCTCAAGTTTGATATAGAGGACGAAGGAGAAGAAGAATGTGTAGTTTACGATGATCCCGATTATGATACAGACTTAGTTCTTCGTACTTTAGAATCCAAATCGGTTTCAAATGATTTGGAGCATCAGGACGAGTTAACGAGTGAGGAATTCACAAGTATACTTTTTAGTTCTACACAACCGTCCATTTCCCGAGCTACAGAAGATGAATAGATTGAGGACAAGGCGATTGTTCCCCAAAATTTCTATGAGGTTATTTCTATTATTGTTAAAAAATTGGAGGATCCCAATCCAATTGTTCTCATTGATCCGGTTCCCGACACCGACCAACGTAAAAGCTATGTGGCTACATGTGACTGGAAAATAGTAAAATACGAACTCATTGATGAAAGGAATGAGGACAAGATTTGTGCCCACATGACGCCGGAAATGGAAATTATTTCGTTAAACCAAAAATCTTTTTTTGGGGATTCCGTTAAGGGAAATGGTAGACACCCAGATACGTTGTTTGTTTTTATTTTGCAGGTTGGTCTTTTAAAAATGCAATCCCAAGTAAACGTCAACACATCCGACGAAAATTACATCTTCAACCTGGGAGGAACACAACCCTATCCGGAATACCAACCGTCCTTGGACTTTAGATTCGAGGATGAATCTCTTTAAAGGACGAGGGGATGATACGAGATCGACATGGCCAACCGAAGAAAGACGACGTAGACGACCATGCAACCATGCATACGGCCATGCACACACATGAACCTACACGACATGCACTTACTTCTTTGGACAAGACGACTAATACGAGACTTGAAGTAACCTTGAACATATTTTACGTATGCATGAAGAAATTACGAACCATGCACTCATCCACCTTCTTCATGCATTGAAACCGATGGTTCCCCTCCCTTGAATAAGTCACCTATATGGAAATAAAGTCGTCAAAGCATGATAATAATAATCATCAAGAATCAAACCAAAGTCTTCTAACATGATTAGTTATTTTATTTTGTTTCTTATCTTTGGTGAAGATTTGCTCAAGATTTAGCCCATGTCACAATCACCAAATCGGTCGAAATAAAGGAGGAAGAAGACACCAAGATGTTGCTTTCATTTTCTGTCCTTGTCAAAGTCTTGCAAGAAGATATCACATGAGAAAGATGTTATCTACTACCTTGAAGTACCCCACGGCCGAAAATGAGAGGAAGAAACCAAGCATGACTTTGTTTTCAATCTTTGTCAAAGTTGATAGATTAGTTTAATGTTTACTTGTTTTCTTGTGTGATCTTGTTTGATCTTGTTTGTAGTTGTTAAGGCTATTTATAAGCCTCATCATCAATCTTTCAAATCACTTTGAAGCTTGGAAAAAACGAAATACATGTATGTATTCATTGTTGAATGATTTCCAGCACAACTTGATTATAATTCGACGCGTCTTCGACTTATAATTTAATCAATTCTCAATAGGTCTTGAGGAGAGATTGTGTTATCAAGCTATAGGTCTAGTTTGATAATTTACTTTCATATCATCTTGTTTACGTAAACCGAATTGCCCTACTTTCGGTTGATTCTTACAAGTGTTACACATATACGAGTGTTGTGAGGTTTAAAGATATTTCCGCTGCATTTTCCGGCGAATTTACGTCCGAATTATACGTTAATTCGTATCACCGCCTGCAGACGTGTAATAGAAGGACGCCCCTCGAACTCCTGCACAGCCTGGGCAGCCATCATCGCCGCCTGGAGAGAAAGAGCAAAAGCGGCTTGCATTGCACTCCCGGATCGCTGGCGAGCGATCGTATCCAAGTCCGTCGTACAGGCCTTCGGCAAAGCGGAAACGGCCCGATTGACGTATAACGGGACATCGCAGGCCTGGCAAGGAGATCGGCTCGCTAATAAATCCAGCACCATCGGCGGGCAAGTTGGGTTAGTGCTACGGATCCTGCATCAAACAACAAAAGTTAGCACATCTCCCACGCAAATGACGAAATTCAACTCAACAAGCAAAGTCTACCTCTCGGCTCTCTCAGGATCACGGCCGAAATACGGTTTCCCGCGAGGGGTTTCAGCCTCGGCGATCGCCATCTCCCACAGAAAAGCCACAGAGGGTGTAGGCTCATTCGTCGGAGGAACAATAGTGATCGGAGGCGCGACGATCGGCACCTCACTAGCAGGGGTAGAAACTGGAGTTTCTCCTAACCTCCGCCGTTTGCGATTCGTCCGGAGCCCCTCCTCCCGAACTTCCTCCTCAGCCACGATCGGCTCTACGCGAGGCTCCACCTCCGGAATGATAGGTAACGCCACCGGAGGAACCCGAGATAACTTCTTCTGGCGGAGACGGCCCAAAACTCCAGGGTTCGACATAGCTATCTCCGGTGGGGGCTCCAAGAAATGAGGAAAGCGGACCCCTACAATAAGGACAATCAAACCACAGTCAGACACACTCTCCAAGCAGGACGATCGCCAAGCAATTGGAGATCATAGAAAATCATACCTGAGACCAGGAGATGTCGTGGAAAACGAAATAGCCGAGCAGACAGCCAACGGCTCTCATACGGCTCGAGTGCTCGCTTGTCCCCACGATCGATACCTGAAATACAAGGAGTATTTCCCCCATTTAAGGGGATAGCGACAACTGCTAGTGCAAGTACAATCCATTTGAACTACATTCTAATCAGATGAATATGTGCCAAAAATCATTTTAGAAAACATTTTATATTCCGGAATATTTACAATGTACAATCACAAAACACATTATCTCCAACAATCATAATTCAAAGTTAACCTTGGTACGAGACTCACGGCCACCGTACCCCGCAGAGCCCCGTCGGACATCCCTGGGTGGTTAACCACAGTTCGTGATACGCACACACCCGGCAATACGTATCCCTAGAGGCCCCGTCGGACCGTCCCTAGGTGAACATACACATATCCATCCACAACAACCATAATACAGCCATAATTCAAATGCTAGAACATGTAAACAAATGTAAAGTACTTGCCTTTGTGACATCTTCGAAGAATCGGAAGTTAAAAACGACTACGGATGATCCGAGTGGAAGACGACGGTTCCTAACGAAGAATTAACATCACTCAGTCCCAACGGACATCAATAATCGAAAGGAATACTCCCATAACCCCGATTACATGCTACGACAATGAACGATAAATTGATACGGGCGAGGATTTACGTAAAATCTCCCCGTATTGATAATTCACGGATTAAAATCAAGGAAATTGGATTTGGAATCACTCAATAACAACAGTAGGTAAGGAATATCGTAACATAATTGAACAATTCGGAACTAATCCCTAGAATCCTGAAAAAACCCCAAATTCATCAAAGTTAGGGTTCCTGAGGAAATACCTTAGATTCGACTGATGGAAGATGATAATGTTGATGGTAATATGATAGCTCGACTCTACAGTGGTGGAATACAAAAAATTCTTAGATGGAAGCTGAAGGAATTCGCCCTCTGCGTCACCTGAAGAAGAAACGATAGAAAAGGAATGAAAAACTGACATTCTGAACTGCCCACTGATATATATAAAATGTGAAGTTAGCGCACGCTAACTATTATATATAGCACGCGCTAACGGGGCTGTGACCGGTCCAGTAGCTACTGCTACCATTCGCTAGCGTACGCTAACAATAGTGAGTTAGCGTACGCTAACTGCACATCGGTAGCGCACGCAAGGTAACAGGAGTAGCGTGCGCTACTTACGCAGCAGTTCAGTACTGCTCACATCAGCAGTACGCTGCTGCCGAATGTACAATACTCGAAACGCACGACAAGGTCAGAATACAGAAACATAAACACGAAGCATACAAGACGACGGAGCTAAGCGCTGAAAGAAAATATAATTCCGACTACCAGAGGGTCCGTAATGCGACAACAAAAATGAGATTCCCTAAACTATTAGGAAATTACAAAAATGGCCCAAGTGTCCGAAAATCACGAAACGACGTCGGATTTACATACCGAAAGTCTCAACATGACCAACTCAAGCATACGAACTTGCACAAACCAAGAAACAACGAAAACGAACGAGTTTTATGAGAATCGAATGTTCATACGGCAAAACATATCATAAAATGAAATCACATGAAAACATCACCAAAACTCGTCCAAATAGAAAAACTCCAAGAATAAAGTAGATTCACAATGTCGAAACGGTTACAAGCGAGTCAATAAAAATAGACATACACCAAAAATGGAAACTGCTAAAAATGGAAAGTTACGGATATTACATTCTCCCCCTCTAAAATAAAGTTTCGTCCCGAAACTTAAGAATCAAAAAGCTCGGGGTGCCTCGAACGCATATCCTCCTCTAACTCCCACGTCGCTTATTCCAATCCGTGTCTCGACCATTGCACCTTAACCAAAAGAATGGTTTTGTACCTCAACTGCTTGTCTCGACGCTCCAAAATCTTGACGGGCCTCTCCTCAAATTTAACATCCTTCTCGATCTCCACGTCTCCAAAATCAATAATGTGGGACGGGTCCGGAACATACTTCCTCAACTGGGAGATGTGAAATACGCTATGAACATGACTCAGCGATGGAGGCAAATCCAAACGGTATGCCAACTCACCGACTCTCTCCAATATCTCGGAAGGCCCAATATACCTCGGGCTGAGCTTCCCCTTTTTCCCAAAACGGAAAACTCCCTTCGACGGAGACACTCTCAACAGAACATGATCTCCCACCTCAAACTCCAAAGGTCGATGCCTAACATCCGCATAAGACTTTTGTCGACTCTGAGCAGCCAACATTCTCTTCCTAATCAACTCAACTTTCTCCCTTGTCTCTAACACAAGGTCTGGCTCGGTGCGAATTAGATCGGACGGTTCATCCCAACATATCGGCGATCGTCAACGTCGGCCATAAAGTGCCTCATACGGTGCCATCTTAATCGATGCGTGCCAGCTATTATTATAAGTAAACTCAATCAAGGCCAGATGTTCCTCCCAGTCACTACTCCAATCTAACGCACACGCGCGCAATATATCCTCGAACGTGTGAATAGTATGCTCGGACTGCCCATCGGTCTGGGGATGGAAAGAAGTGCTCAAACGTAACTGTGTCCCCAATGCCTTATGTACCGCCTGCCAAAAATGCGATACAAATCAGCCATCTCTGTCCGAAATAATGGTCTTCGGCGTACCATGAAGTCTCACTATCTGCGCGATAAAAATAAGAGCCAGTTTTTCTGGACCCCAAGTTTCCTTGATGCCTAGAAAATATGCCGGCTTAGTCAGTCGGTCTACAATCACCCACACCATATTCATACTAGTCTTCGTCCTCGGCAAACCCATGACAAAATCCATAGAGATATCCTCCCAGTTCCACTCCAGGACGGGAAGTGGTTTCAACAGCCCGGCTGGCTGTTGATGCTCAATCTTGACTTGCTGACAAGTCAAACACTTAGCCACAAACTGAACTACCTCATTCTTCATGTCGTTCCTCCAGAAATTTTTCCTCAAATCTTTATACATTTTACTCGAGCCCGGATGGACTGAGTAAGGTGACGCATGAGCCTCTCGCATAATACTCTGCCTCAATTCCGAGTCGTTCGGAACACACAACCGACCTCGGAATCTCAACACACCGTCCTCATGAATAACGAATCCCGGGGCCTTCCCCTTCCCTACACTCTCTCGAAGCTGACTAAACATCGGGTCCTCCAACTATCCTGATTTAATGTCATCGACCAGAGATGAAGATTTCTCAAGAGTACGCAACTGTCCGGAACTCTCTGGCCGTACAACCTCAACACTCAACCTCATCAACTCCTGCTGAAGCTCCGACTGAGCCATAAGTAACTCAAGCGCCCGAAGCGATACCGATTTCCGGCTCAAGGCATCTGCTACCACATTAGCCTTGCCCGGATGATAAAGGATCTCGAGATCGTAATCCTTAATCAACTCCAACCATCTCCTCTGTCTCATATTAAGCTCTTTCTGCGTAAAAATGTACTTCAGGCTCTTGTGATCGGTGAAAATCTGACACGACGAGCCATACAAGTAATGACGCCAGATCTTCAACGCAAATATAACTTCGGCCAACTCAAGATCGTGCGTAGGGTAAGTCAACTCGTATGGTTCCAGCTGACGGGAAGCATAGGCAATCGTTCTCCTGTGCTGCATAAGTACACATCCGAGTCCTTGGCCCGAAGCATCACTGAAAACTGAGAAATCCTCATTACCACTCGGTAAAGCCAAAACAGGAGCGGTCGTCAACCGCTTCTTCAACTCCTCAAAACTATTCTGTCTCTTGTCGGTCCACACAAACTTCTCTGACTTCTGTAACAACTGAGTCAGCGGTCGAGCAAGCTTAGAGAACCCCTCGACGAATCTACGGGAATATCCGGCCAAAGCCAGAAAACTACGGACCTCCTTCACGTTCTTGGGTGGCGCCCAATCCAACACTGCCTCTACCTTATGTGGGTCCACACGAACACCCTCGGCCGAGATCACATGACCGAGAAACATAACCTCCCGTAACCAAAACTCACACTTTGAGAACTTCGCAAAAAGATGCTGAGTTCTCAAAATATCTAACACGATATGCAAATGACGGGCGTGCTCCTCATCGCTCCTCGAGTAAATCAGGATGTAATCGATAAAAACGACTACACACTTATCGAGGTACTCGATAAAGACTTTGTTCATAAGCTGCATGAACACGGCTGGGGCGTTGGTTAGCCCAAAAGGCATAACCACGAACTCGTAGTGACCATATCTCGTCCGAAAGGCCGTCTTCGGAATATCGGTATCCTTCACTCGGAGCTGATAATACCCCGATCTCAAATCAATATTCGAAAACACGGTTGCCCCTTGCAACTGATCAAACAAGTCATCAATCCTGAGGAGCGGATACTTGTTGTTGATGGTCACTTTGTTCAACTCTCGGTAGTCGATACACAAACGAAGTGACCCATCCTTCTTCTTCACAAACAGGACCGGTGCGCCCCAAGGTGAAGCGCTCGGTCGAATATACCCCATGTCCAAAGAACTCCCCAATCAAGCTTTCTTCAACTCCAGCATTTCGGCAGGCGCCATACGGTATGGCGTCTTAGAAATCGGTGCTGCACCCGGCTCTAAATCGACGGTAAACTCAACTTCTCGGTCCGGCGGCAAACCCGGCAACTTGTCTGGAAAGACGTCAGGATATTCACACACTACCGGGATAGACGAGAGCTCAACTCCCCCTTCTTACGATTTCAAAGTGTAACACCAATAACCCGTGCAACCTCCTCGAAGAAGTCTCACCGCCCTCAAGGCGCGGATCAGGAGTCTCTGGCTACTCCGCTTACGCCCCACAAAAGAATGCTCGGTACCGTCAGAGGCTAACATCGAAATGGTTCTCGTCCTATAATTCATGATTGCCCCATGACGGTCCAGCCAATCCTCACCCAGAATCAAATCTTCATCTCTAATGTCTACCGCAATCAGATTAGAAGGCCAAACCCTCACCGCGATACTTACTGGAAAATCTCTAACCTCACGATCCCCCACGATAATATCCCCACTAGGCAGTTTAACAACAAAAAGCTCACAAGCAACTAGGCAATCAACATGTAGACGACGCACACAATCCATAGATATGAAAGAATGCGTAGCACCAGAATCGAATAATACGAAAACAGGATGGTCAAGGATGTGAACGGTACCTGTAGCCACCGTCGCGTCGGGATCTACAGCTCGCTTCATCTCATACACACGGGGCGGAACAGACCCTGCACTAGAAGCTCCCCCTCTAGAAGGCTGCCCACGTCCCCGACCTCTACCAAAACTCTACTGCGGCTGAGCAACTGTCGGTGCCTGATTCACACTCGGCGGATTTTATCAAGCTCATCTCGGACATGGTTTCTCACATAATGCAACTGTTGATTGTAGTCTTTGATAGCTTGAGAAATAGGAACTTCTTGGGGCTTAGCCTCAAAGAAGGCTCGGATCCTCCCCTCTTTCACTGGCCATGGACAAAATTCATCTTCCATCAGATCCCGAAACTCTGCCCACGTGGCTGCCCGGTCACGCGATTTTACCGCTTGCCACCACGTTGCTGCCTCCTTGGCGAGGAAGTACTGAGCAATGGGTACTTTCCTCTCTTCAGAACAATTAGCAGCCTCAAATACTTTTTCCATCTCAAAAAGCCAACTCTCCCATCCGGAAGGGTCGGAAGCACCATCAAACTGCGAAGGACGCATACGAATCATGTCCTGAAGTAACTTGTCATTGCCAGATCCAGTAGGCGGAACAAGGTTGACATTAGCTTGGCCGACCAGAACGGCCTGAGTCAGTAGCGTCATCTGGTTCGCTACTTGTTGCAAAATATTAGCCACTCCAACATTCTCATTAGCATTACCGGAGCTAGCAGATTGGTCCTGCTGACCTCCGGAACTAGGGGGAATACTATTCGACAAAGAAGGCATCGCCGAATCAGTTCCCAAGTGATCGGACATGGCCGCCCCACCGGCTGCGCCATGTCCCCTACCGCGTCCGCGACCGCGTCCGCGTCTTCTACCAGCAGGAATTCTGAGGAAGTAACGGGTCAGTACAATTCAAACGCAAAATGCGACAAGATACTAAGACAGGAATAGAACAGAATGGTGAAACGAGTCAAGTTAGGAAAAACTTACGAGCACCGGCGTACTGAGATGATGGCATAGCGGTGATACTGTCCCAAAAACGACACTTGACTAGACCCAAATAACTGACAGCCTAGGTATCCATAAACCTAATCTATGATACCATATTCTGTAACACCCCAAGACATTCAGGGCATATTACAGCGCCGTGGACCCCACACTGTGGAATCCACCAGGCTAACATACAAAACAAGACATTCGACAACGAGAAATATTCATCAATAAAATGACAATTCAAATAAAAGACTACAAACCGACAAATAAAACCTGACATCAAATCCATTTCCCAAAACGGGAACACCACATTAACAAATTCAAACAGGAAGTACTCAGGTACTTAAACCAATTTTATAATACAGAAATCCCAAAACAATACATCAACAATAACCGACAGAACAAAACACCGATAATCGACTACTGGACAGTATCATGCTTGCCCATCATCCTCATACGGCTCGAGTGCTCGCTTGTCCCCACGATCGATACCTGAAATATAAAAAGTATTTCCCCCATTTAAGGGGATAGTGACAACTGCTAGTACAAGTACAATCCATTTGAACTACATTCTAATCAGATGAATATATGCGCCAAAAATCATTTTAGAAAACGTTTTATATTCCGGAATATTTTCAATGTACAATCACAAAACACATTATCTCCGACAATCATAATTCAAAGTTAACCTTGGTACGAGACTCACAACCACCGTACCCCGCAGAGCCCCATCGGACATCCCTGGGTGGTTAACCACAGTTCGTGATACGCACACACACGGCAATACGTATCCCTAGAAGCCCCGTCGGACCGTCCCTAGTTGAATATACAAATATCCATCCACAACAACCACGATACAGCCATAATTCAAATACTAGAACATGTAAACAAATGTAAAGTACTTGCCTTTGTGACATATTCGAAGAATCGGAAGTGAAAAACGACTACGGATGATCCGAGTGGAAGACGACGGTTCCTAACGAAGAATTAACATCACTCAGTCCCAACGGACATCAATAATCGAAAGGATTACTCCCATAACCCCAATTACATGCTACGACAATGAACGATAAATTGATACGGGCGAGGGTTTATGCAAAATCTCCCCGTATTGATAATTCACGGATTAAAATCAAGAAAATTGAATTTGGAATCACTCAATAACAACAATCGGTAAGGAATATCATAAGATAATTGAACAATTCGGAACTAATCCCTAGAATCCCGAAAAACCCCCAAATTCATCAAAGTTAGGGTTCCTGAGGAAACACCTTAGATTCGACT
Source organism: Orobanche coerulescens (assembly GCA_033398695.1). Taxonomy (NCBI): domain Eukaryota; kingdom Viridiplantae; phylum Streptophyta; class Magnoliopsida; order Lamiales; family Orobanchaceae; genus Orobanche; species Orobanche coerulescens. The sequence goes on from CM065803.1 coordinate 144,115,397, forward strand.
GATGGAAGATGATAATGTTGATGGTAATATGATAGCTCGACTCTACAGTGGTGGAATACGAAAAATTCTCGGATGGAAGCTGAAGGAATTCTCCCTCTGCGTCGCCCGAAGAAGAAACGAGAGAAAAGGAATGAAAAACTGACATTCTGAACTGCCCGCTGATATATATAAAATGTGAAGTTAGCGCACGCTAACTATCATATATAGCGCGCGCTAACGGGGCTGTGACCGGTCCAGTAGCTACTGCTACCATTCGCTAGCATACGCTAACAATAGCGAGTTAGCGTACGCTAACTACACATCGGTAGCACACGCAAGGTAACAGGAGTAGCGTGCGCTACTTACGCAGCAGTTCAGTACTGCTCACATCAGCAGTACGCTGCTGCCGAAGGTACAATACTCGAAATGCACGACAAGGTCAGAATCCAGAAACATAAACTCGAAGCATACAAGACGACGGAGCTAAGCGCTGAAAGAAAATATAATTCCGACCACCGGAGGGTCCGTAATGCGACAACGAAAATGAGATTCCCTAAACTATTAGGAAATTACAAATATGGCCCAAGTGTCCGAAAATCACGAAACGACGTCGGATTTACAAACCGAAAGTCTCAACATGACCAAATCAAGAATACGAACTTGCACAAACCAAGAAACAATGAAAACGAACGAGTTTTACGAGAATCGAACGTTCATACGGGAAAACATATCATAAAATGAAATCACGTGAAAACATCACCAAAACTCGTCCAAATGGAAAAACTTCAAGAATAAAGTAGATTCACAATGTCGAAACGGTTACAAGCGAGTCGATAAAAATAGACATACACCAAAAATAGAAACTGCTAAAAATGGAAAGTTACGGATATTACATTTTTCTAGGAGAAAGGAGGGACTTCTGTGCAATTGAGGAGAATATCAGGAGCCGAAGTGCAACCGTCGCTATTAATGACTCCCTTGAAACCCGCGATGCATCGTTTCGAGGACACGCCAGACGAGGAGTCGCATCTAACCGTCGGTGTCCCCCAATAGGAACCCGACACGTGCCCCGGAGACTTTTCCATGTCCATTATCATTTCCCGCTCATTTCAGCGTCCGACCAGGTCGTCCAAATTCAGAATCAAACCGCTCAAAGATGATCGCCAGTTCCATAAAATGTAGAGTCACTCGTCATAATTCAGCGATCGCCAACAGAACCACCTCACCCCACATTTCCAACATCGGAGCGAGCTGGGAGGCAATTGTTGTGCGGTGATTTGTACGCCTCGACGGCGATCGGATCAAGGGACGAGCGACCGAGTCTTCAACCAATCAGGATACGGCGAACTCGCCTAAACGAATATACCAGTCCACCTTCAAGTATCTAGCGATCGACTCTCAAGGCGATCGCCTTTTGGCATCTAGCGATCAACTCTGGTGCCCGACCTAGGACGACCGTCCTGTGCCACGAACAAGACCATCGTCCGTCAAAGTCTACGAAGACTGGATCTCAAAGTAGCGCCCATGTGCAGATCCGCAGAAGGCGCCGCATAACATGGATCGTTGACCACAGCCTGTCACCACCTTATCACCTACCGACAAACCCGCCGAAAGGTACAAGGTGGGACCGCCCGTGACAGCGACTCAGACGCGTGCTGACATCTCATTGGACCGCACAGCTGGCTGCCAGCAACTCCTGCGGACTTTAAGGGGACCAGCCCATGTGCTAAAAGACGATCGCCCGCTTATTATAATGCAGCAAAGACGATCGCCCAGCTTCTCCCAGTCCTATATATAGAGAACCTCCAGCATCAAAAAAAAAAATCATTCCGAGAAACATTCACAAAAGTTCTTCTCTCAGTTCCAAAATCCGTCCAAGAATACATACATTCCATCAGGCTCTCGGTTTCCTCTCTTGGATCTACCTGAGGATTTCTCTCTCAGCACCTCTCATCCAGAAGGCGGTCGGCAGAGGCAAGAACTCCCTGCAGAACCGATTCAACGAGACTCACAAGCCAAGGAACTCCAACATACAGCTACTACATGCCGTGAGAGACTGTCGATTTCTCACGGCCGTCACAGCTCATCAACGTTGTTACAAGAACTCACAGAGCATCATATCTGGTTCTTCCGGCAATCTACACGCTCGCTAGCTAAGATAACTAGAATCTTTACACTCATTGTAATAGTATTCTAACATTAATACTTGTATCCCAGAATATTTGTATTAATAACATCTCGCGAGAGCATTCTGCCCTGACTAACAACCCCGGCAAATCTTGTGTTATTTACTTTCTCTACGGAAGTGCTCTCGCACTTTGTTTGCTATCCATCCATTCCAGCAATATCTATCTCCGGATAATATTTTGGGTAGCAACACCAAACTCAATGGTCCCCCTTTGCCCAACAATATGAGTTATAGAAGCTTCAGCACCCGCTATACTTTCTCTATCGACATTGCCACTAGAAGATAAAACTACAACCAATCAGAGGTGAATCTGTCATAAACACCACCTCTGTATTTCTTAATTGAAACTATTAAATACGTATTTACTTCATTCAACTGATATATTTACCTTCTTTGCTTCTAATTTCCTCCGCTGCAAGAACTATAAAACTGATGGCACTTCTAAGCTACTTGCATAAATTGGCTGCAAGTATTTGAGATATATAAAAGCAGATTAAACAAACACAACAACCTGCCATCACATTTGTAATAAGTGAACACAAGTTAAAAAAAAGTATGTTGCAAACTTGATGAATGAGCAGAACATTGTCAACCACGCTCACGGCTATCTTGTTGGAATAAACAGGTAGAGAACCTTGATGGAACGAGAAAACAGAATGAAATATGGATCATTTGGTTGGCTGGAATCATTTATAAAAGATACAGATTAAAATTAATTGGCCAAAGAAGAACGATGTTGCAAAAGGAAACCAAAAAGTCACTCCATCACAAATGTCATCTGATGCAATGTCTAACAAATATAGTTAAAGAACAGACTGAATTCTGTGACCTGAAAACGACATGAATATATGAAAACCAACTATGGTCAAATCACTCTTTTGAGCGAGAATCGGGGTTTTTTTTCTGGGCAGAAAGAGTTAGTTACCTAAAAAAGTTACGAAACATAAAGCCAATGTTATACACACCATTTAGTTATGACAACCATTTATGTCACATTTGATCCAAACATAAGTAAAGTCCATTTTCTATTATCACTTAAGCCATATAACAGTTTATTCATACTATCACGCTTCTACATGATATAACAATTTTTCATAAAATCAAACTTTGTACCACAACATGATTACCTGAGCTTATATTAGCAATCTGCTACAAGTCTACAGCAATTACCACTAAAAAAACACTAACAGTTACCTACATTTGTTACAGCCAATTTTGCTTCAATGCACATGATGTATTAGTCAAAATCTAATTTCTTCAACTAAATCATTAATAGTCAAACAACTAGTTAGCAAACCAAATCATTACCACTTACATAACTTTGAAATCACGAATAGCTATTGAACCACACATTCACTTTCTCCAAAAGTTATTGCCTCAAAGTTGGTTGCCTAAAATTGGATCACATTTGGTTACCCTTTAGAAGATTTTATCAAAATCATGTGACAAATCGAATTATTGTTACATAAACAACTAATTCCACCACATTATGTGATTAACATATATAATTGATTAAACTCACCTAGTAAGACAAGAATGAGGCAAATTTCGAATTGGGGTTAGATAAATAAGATGTGATTTTCAAGTGGGATAGGATTTTACAAGGAATAAGGCTTTATGATTTAGTTGGAATAATAAGTGAAGTTGGCACTTGTTTCGTAAATAACGAATCGAACCTAAAATTCGAACAGATGGTCGATTGATTCTAAAGGTACCTTTGGTTGAATAGCTATTCGTGATATCATAGTATGGTTGTGGTTGAAGTGGTGATGAGATCAGAGATTGCTTGATTTGCTTCGGTTGTGGAAAAGAAGTGAAATGGAGAAGTGAGTCTGGATTTTTTATACTTTTAATAAAACGGTGTAGTTTTGGTGGGTTCTATACCCAAGCTTGTGTACACTACAGCCACACCTTCACTTTCCCCATATATTTTTTTAGGTTTTTTCATTAATGAAATGAAATTTATAAAGTTTGACTTAATTGATTCTCAATTTTGACTTTTATTAGTAAATGAGAATGAGAGGGCTCAATTTTGCAATTGAGCTCACCTATTGGTTAATAAAAAAAATTGATTGTTACAAAACATTTTCTCTTATTAGGTAAAAGGTTTTATCTCATGCATATTGTTTCTCTTTATATAGAGAAGAAACTCTTTTAATAAAATTATGAGAATTAATCTACCAATTATTCTCCTCGTAATATTTGTTGGGAATTAAAGCTTCTAGGGTTGCTGCTGCTCTAAAGGTTAAGAGTGCTCTTGTAACTCAAAGAAAAATCTTCTAAGTGTTTAATGCTGCTAATGCAAAAGTTAAGACTGCTGGTGTTAGTTAAGACTGCTATTAGAAGATTACAACTGTTGATGAACTTCAAAGGATTATACACTAAGTAGTTAGTGCTGCTAGAAGAAAACTTGGTGCTACTAGTACTAAGTTACAACTGCTGAAGAGTTAATGCTGCCAGAGTAAAGATTAGTGTTGTTGGTTAATTAATACTGCTGCTGGAGTGTTAGAGTCGGTTTGTTTGTATGATAAGTAAAGTAATACCGTGTAAATATAGAAAAGATTTAGAAGATATTGATCTTGTAGAGAAAGTTATTGTAAGCCGACTAGGACTCCTTAATCTATAAAAGGAGGTCCTAGGGCATTGTGTTAGATATCTCAAGACGTGTGTTAAGAATTGAGTTATAGCTGTTGAAATAATTTGAAAATGATTACTTGAAAAGAACAGAATAGAAATATATATATATATATATATATATATATATATATATATATATATATATCGAATATATATATTATATAAATCCTGCAAAAAAATTGTTAGCAAAACGAAATCCGCCGATCCCGTACGTGAAACGAAAGTTTCGCTGTTGAGTCCAGATAATCTGTCTCCTTAAAGCAAATTCGTCCTCACCACGGTGTATGACGTCTGCCTCCCAGGATAAAACAACAGCTCGATGTAACGAATCTGTGATCCGCTGCACCCTCAACGAACTAGAACAAATCTGTCTACTATCACCGACCACAGAAGAAAGAAAAACGAAGAAAAATATTTGGCTGTGTAGGTTCTCAAATTTCATCCGCAAAAATAAGTGTTTAAAACGAGCCCCCTCAGCCGGGTATTTATAGGTGAAGGCTGGACGAGGTTGTGTGCTGGAGGAACTCTATACCGACCGAAATTGGTATCTGGAGGAACTCTAAACCGATCGAAATTGGTTTCTGGAGGAACTCTAAACCGATCGAAATACTTATCCAGATTCGATTTTATCCGGATCCGAAAAATTCGGAATTTATTAATTGAGGTATTTTTGGTAAAATAAAATTTTACCGAATAAAATTGCAGTAAAAAGATAACTTCGAGACGCCGAGACATTTCGCCCAAATCGCCCTTCGACCGAGATCGAGACGACCCGACCCGACCCGGCCGGACGGACGGCGGCGGCGCGCGTGTGTGTGTGTGCGCGAGGGGCGCCTAGTCACACATCCACACATGTCTCATTTTGAACATGCCTTTGTCCATATCTCCTTATATACTCACAATTTCTTCCTTCTTTTTCCAATGTGGGATAGCATCCCAAATTCATTTTTAAAGGGTTCACTTTGGAACATTATATCTCATTCATACCTCAATCATTTTGAGTGTTCTTACATGTTTTGGAAACCTCGTACGGAGTACTATGTATTCCAACTAAGTCCCAACTTTAACTCGAGTCGAGCCCACTCAAAATTTCCTCTCAAATGGGCTGCTCAAAATAGCCCATTTTCTCCATTTTATCTTATATTTCCAACAATCCCCCACATGAATGAAATTGATGGTCCAGCAGCACACGTCAGACACGGAGTTGACTTGGTGATAGTTACTACAGTTAGGCATTGCATAGGATAGGTAGAGTATGCTCCTTGAACCTTCCCTCGAAAAGATATATTCTCCTTACTGGCTAGACAGTGTGACTAGATGCCTTTGAACTGTCCGACCGCTTGTGTAAGTGATTGTATATCCTTCACAAGTGCCCTTCCTGATTTGTTCTGTTCTCATTATTGTGCCCATTTTGGCCGTGGACACCGTCCTGGTTCTGCGAGAGTTTCTAAAGAATTGTGCCTTAGCAATTCTCCTTTGAAGCGGCCCCTCTTCTCTCTAACATAGGTGATTCTCTTTAAGTGTTTTGAGTAAACCCGTATTTTACTCCACCCGACTATACGTTGTCGACTTAAGAATCATTAAAAGCATAAGCTTAACCTCTCCCTACGGGTATCACTGTTTTCATCCTAGGAATGGTCGGTTCGGGGTAACCCCCACAGTGATCGTGCCCAGTTTTATGAATTCGTTGTCCCATTGAACCTAGATCTTGGGATCTCCAGTCAGCTTAGGTTGGATATCCTCCATAAAACCATTAACTCAAGGCAATAGACCCATTCCTCTTGATGATTTATCAACAAGGTCTCTTGATAACCCTTTGGTTAGCGGATCCGCAATGTTATCCTTTGATGACACATAATCAATAGTGATAACTCCTGTTGATATCAATTGTCAAATGGTATTATGTCTCCTACTTATGTGACGAGACTTACCATTGTACATTACGCTCTGTGCCCTGCCAATCGCAGATTGACTATCGCAATGAATACATATTGCAGTCACAGGCTTTGCCCATCTTGGAATATCTTCTAGAAAATGGTGTAGCTATTCTCCCTCTTCTACACATTTATCTAAGGCTATAAACTCGGATTCCATCGTTGACAAAGATATAAGTGTCTGTTTCGAAGATTTCCATGCCACTGCTGTGCCGGCTAGTGTGAATACATATCCACTTGTAGACTTGGAGTCTTTTATATCAGATATCCAATTTGCATCACTATATCCTTCAAGTACTGCTGGATATTTGGTATAGTGCAGCCCATACTCTCGAATACCCCTTAAGTATCTTAGTACCCTTATGATCGCCTTCCAGTGAACCTTTCCGGGGTTGCTCGTATATCTACTTAGTTTACTAACTGAGTAGGCTATGTCTAGTCTTGTACAGCTCATCAAGTACATCAGACTTCCTATTATGTGTGAGTATTCGAGTTGAGATACTCTTTCACCCTTATTCTTGGATAGTCTCAACGTCATATCCATCGAGGTTTTGGCTGTGCCCGAGTCATCTTTATTAAATCTTTCAAGGATTTTGTCCACATAGTAGGCTTGACTCAGCATGAGACCTTCCGATGTTCGTGTGATTTTAATCCCTAAAATTACATCTGCGAGTCCCATATCCTTCATATCAAATCTCGACCTCAGCATGTCTTTGGTCGATTTGATTATTCTTTCATCACTGCCGGTAATGAGTAAGTCATCTACATATAGACACAAAATGACGTAGCCATTTTCTGTGTCTTTCACATATACACATTTGCCGGATTCATTAATTTTGAAGCCACCGCTTATCATGACATGATCAAATTTTTCATGCCACTGTTTTGGTGCCTGCTTCAATCCGTACAATGATTTTACCAGCTTGCAGACTTTCCTTTCTTGTCCAGGAGCAGAGAACCCCTCGGGTTGTTCCATGTAGATTTCCTCTTCTAAGTCCCCATTAAGAAAGGCAGTCTTAACATCCATTTGATGAACTTCTAAGCCTCGTAATGCTGCGATGGCAAGTATCATCCTGATGGAAGTTATTCTCGTCACAGGAGAGTAAGTATCAAAATAGTCTAGGCCTTCACGTTGGTTATATCCCTTCGCTACGAGCCTAGCCTTATATTTATCAACTGCTCCATCTTTCAATTTCTTCTTGAAAATCCACTTATTTCCTAATGGTTTACACTTAGGAGGTAATTCCACTAGTTCCCAAGTATGATTCTATAATATAGAATCAATCTCTTCTTTGATAGCCTCCTTCCATAGAGGTCTATCCGTCGAGCTTACAGCTTCTTTGTAAGTCTGAGGAGCCTTTTCGAGCAAGTAGGTGATGAAATCTGGTCCGTAAGATTTCTCCGTCCTTTGTCGCTTGCTCCTTCTAGGTTCGTCCTCATTATCCCTTATTTGGTCTTCATTATCTTCATCCATTAGTTCAGAAGTCTATTCAGATGAGATAAGCGGGTCACTTACAGTCTTGCAAGGAAAGATATTCTCAAAGAATGACGCATTCCTTGATTCCTTAATCGTATTCTTGTGAATCTCAGGCACTTTGGATTCATGCACAAGAAATCGGTAAGCATTGCTGTTGTGTGCATATCCAATGAAAATGCAGTCAACCGTTTTTGGGCCTATTTTAACTTTCTTAGGAGTAGGTATCAGCACCTTTGCTAGATACCCCCACACTTTCATGTAATTGTAGGAAGGCTTGACTCCTTTCTACAATTCATAAGGAGTTTTGTCTCCGTTCTTACGGCATATCTTGTTTAAAAGATAATTCGCCGTTAAGATGGATTCTCCCCACATATTTTGCGGCAGACCTGAATTTAGTAATATCACATTCATCATCTCTTTCAGAGTGCGATTCTTACGTTCCGCCACGCCATTTGACTGTGGTGCATATGGGGCAGTGACTTCATGAATAATCCCATGTTGCGAGCAAAAATCGCCAAATGGTTCCACATATTCACCTCCGCGATCACTTCTCAAGATTTTTATCTCAGCATTCAATTGATTCTCAACTTCCGTTTTATAGAGAACGAATTTCTCTATGGCTTCATCTTTGCTTTTAAGCAAGTATACATAGCAATATTTAGTACAATCATCCACGAAAGTAATAAAATATTTGTTTCCACCTCTAGTTTGAACAAACTTCAAATCACATAGGTCGCTATGTATTAATTCTAAAGGTTTGGTGTTTCTTTCAACTTGTCAGAATGGAGATCGAGTTAATTTTGCCTCTACACGAGTTTCACACTTGTGGTTTAAATCGATTTTAAACTTTGGTATGTGTTCTAATGCAATTAAAATTAACATTTCCTAATCTAGCATGCCATAAATTAGGAGACTCAGGCAAGTAAGCAGAAGAATTCTTCATTTCATTATTTTTGATAGTCATTACATTGAGCTTAACTATCCCATCACATTCATATTCCTTGCCTATAAACACACCATTTTTCGACAAAATAACTTTATCGGACTCGAAAACTGTTCTAAAGCCATGCTTCATCAACAAGGTACCGGAAATAAGGTTCCTTCGAATATCAGGCACATATAACACACGTTTAAGAGTCACTTCCTTTCCAGACGTCATCTTTAAAATCACCGTGCCTTCACCCAAGATAGTTGAGGTTGCAGAATTTCCCATATACAATATATCACCGGCATCCATTTCTTTCAAGGAGGAGAACATAGTCTTGTTGGCACATATATGCCTAGTTGCTCCATTGTCAATACACCACTCTTTGGTGTTTGAGCCAACTAGGTTCACTTCGGAGATCATAGCACATAAGTCAAGATGTTCCACTTGTTCGGTAATCAGATGTGCTGCATTACCCTCCTTTTTCTTTGGTTTCTTTGGCAGCCTGCAGTTGGCCGCCCTATGACCCATCTTTTCACAGTTGTAGCATTTTCCAAGGAATTTTTCTTTCTTTTTCCCAATTCCTCCTTTAGGTCCCAGCTTGGTTCCCTTTCCATTGTTGCCTTTCTTGGATGTCTGTCCAGTTTCCACAACATTGGCCTTTGCCACAACAATATTTACTTTCTTCTCTGATCCTCGGTTGTCTTCTTCTATGCGAAGTCTAACGATCAGATCTTCCATGCTCATTTCCTTGCGCTTGTGCTTTAGATAATTCTTGAAATCTTTCCAAGTCGGGGGCAATTTTTCGATCACAGCAGCCACTTGGAAGGATTCGCTAATGACCATTCCTTCAGCATGGATTTCGTGAATGATCACTTGCAGCTCTTGTCCCTGACTCACTACAGTCTTGGAGTCCATCATCTTGTAATCGAGAAATCATCCAACAATCCACTTCTTGGCACCGGCGTCCTCGATTTTGTATTTATGGTCTAGTGAGTCCCATAACGCCTTAGCTGATTTAGCACTGCTGTACACGTTGTACAAAGAATCGGCAAGGCCACTCATCACATAGTTCCGACACAGACAGTCAGAAGTTTTCCAAGCGTCAATGGCCATCAGAGTTTGTTGGTCACTGTCTTCGTCATATTTTGGCGCATCCTCCTTGAGGAATCGAGACAAGCCTAGAGTGGTCAGATAGAACATCATCTTCTGCTGCCATCTCTTGAAATTCTGCTCGTTGAATTTCTCTGGTTTGTCCGCATGGTTGACCGGAACCAAAACCGAAGTAGTAATCGGAATCGAAGCTGTACCCGATCCAGTTATCAGAGGCGCACCTCCAGTCGCTGAACCCGAGCCGATTTTCTGAGGCGCACCTGCTGAAACGTCCGTAGACATTGTTGGGTTTTGAGAATCCATATTAGCTTATCTTTTGAAAATAGATCTGTTTTAATCAAGTAAAAGGAATTTGCTTTAAGATTGTTGAAATAATTTGAATATAATTACTTGAAAAGAACAGAATAGATATATATATATATCTATATATATATGTATCAAATATATATATATATATATTATATAAATCCTGCAGAAAATTGTTAGCAAAACGAAATCCGCCGATCCCGTACGTGAAACGAAAGTTTCACTGTTGAGTCCAGATAATCTGTCTCCTTAAAGCAAATTCGTCCTCACCACGGTGTATGACGTCTGCCTCCCAGGATAAAACAATAGCTCGATGTAACGAATCTGTGATCCGCTGCACCCTCAACGAACTAGAACAAATCTGTCTACTATCACCGACCGCAGAAGAAAGAAAAACGAAGAAAAATATTTGGCTGTGTAGGTTCTCAAATTTCGTCCGCAAAAACAAGTGTTTAAAACGAGCCCCCTCAGCCGGGTATTTATAGGTGAAGGCTGGAGGAGGTTGTGTTCTGGAGGAACTCTATACCGACCGAAATTGGTATCTGGAGGAACTCTAAACCGATCGAAATTAGTTTCTGGAGGAACTCTAAACCGATCGAAATACTTATCCAGATTCTATTTTATCCGGATCCGAAAAATTCGGAATTTATTAATTGAGGTATTTTCGGTAAAATAAAATTTTACTGAATAAAATTGTAGTAAAAAGATAACTTCGAGACGCCGAGACATTTCGCCCAAATCGCCCTTCGACCGAGACCGAGCCAACCAGAGCCGAGCCGGACGGACGGACGGACGGCGGCGGCGGCGCGCGCGTGTGTGTGTGTGTGCGTGAGGGGCGCCTAGTCACACATCCACACATGTCTCATTTTGAACATGCCTTTGTCCATATCTCCTTATATACTCACAATTTCTCCCTTCTTTTTCCAATGTGGGATAGCATCCCAAATTCATTTTTAAAGGGTTCACTTTGGAACATTATATGTCATTCATACCTCAATCATTTTGAGTGTTCTTACATGTTTTGGAAACCTCGTACGGAGTTCTATGTATTCCAACTAAGTCCCGACTTTAACTCGTAGTCGAGCCCACTCAAAATTTCCTCTCAAATGGGCTGCTCAAAATAGCCCATTTCCTCCATTTTATCTTATATTTCCAACAATAGCTTCAAGGATGTTGTTGTGCGACGATTTATATGCCTCGACGGCGATCCGTATAAGGGCCGAGCGACCGATTTCTCGACCAAATGAGTTACGACGACCTTGTCAGAATGAAAGTAACAGTCCACCTTCGAGTATCTAGTGACCCACTCCCAAGACGATCGCCTTTTGGCAGCTAGCGATCGACTCTGGTGCCCGACCTAGGACGACCGTCCTGTGCCACGAACAAGGCCTTCGTTTGTCAAAGTCTGTGAAGACTGGATCACGAAGCAAGCACCCATGTGCAGATCCGCGAAAGGCGCCGCAGAACATGGATCATTGACTCCAGCCCATTAGCAGCTGTCAGTGACAAGTACGGCCTCACCTACCGACAGACCCGCCGAAAGGTCCTAAGTAGGGCCTCCCAAGACAGCGACTTAGACGCGTGTTGGCCTCTCATTGGTTCGCACTTCTGGCAGCCAGCAACTTCTGCGGACTTTAAGGAGACCAACCCATGTGCTAAAGACGATCGCCCGCTTATTATAATACAGTAGAGGCGATCGCCCAGCAACTCCCAGTCCTATAAATAGAGAACCTCCAACAAGTGGAAAAAGGTTCAGACGTTCCTCTCCGAAAATACGTTGGCAAATACGTTCACAAAAGTTCACAATTCTCTCCTCTCGGGCTTTCTCTCTAGAACCCATTTAGGATTTCTCTCTCATCACCTCTTCACCAAAAGATGGTCGACAGAGGCAAGAACTCCCTACAGTTCAGGTTTGAAGAGATTCACAAGTCCAGGAGCTCAGACATTCAGCTAATACATACAGTGAGAGACCGTCGATTTATCAAAGTCGTCACAGCGCTCCATCGTTGTTACAAGAACTCACAGAGCATCATATCTGGTTCTTCCGGCAATCTTCACGCTCGATAGCTAAGATAACTAGGGTATTTACACTCATTGTAATTGTACTCTAACATTAATATTTGTACTCTAAAGTATTCATATTAATAATATCTCACGAGAGCATTCAAGCCTGGGACTAACAACCCCAGCAAATCTTGTGTTATTTACTTTCCCCACGGACGTGCTCTCGCATTTGTTTGTTACTCGACCATTCCAGCAATATCATCTCCGGATAATATTTTGGGTAACAACAATTGGCGCTAGAAGGAGGGCGGCGTGCTCCCTGTATCTTAACCTTCATTTTCATCCTACCGTCCTGAAGAACACTCACTGTTCTCCGGGGCATATACTTGAAGAAACACTCACTGTTCTTCAAAGAAAAACCTTCAGAATAATGTTGTCTGCCACCACAGCAAAGCGAACCGCTCTCCGAACCACCGGACATCATATTCCGGCTCGATCCGAGCCCCAGCCGACGGCAGAGGGTAGCCGCGGCAACGCGAGACTCTCGATCCCGCACCTGAGGGACGGCCCCAGCATTTCGATCGACCAGTTCCAAACCGCGGAACAGAACGAGGAGGCTATGGCCATCCTAAGGGAGCGACGAAGAGCATGCGCAGCGCCCGCTATAACTCCCTCGGCCATCCGCCGCGCGGGCAAATGAAAGTTCAAAGGGTTAGTGGTCGAGCGATCTTCAGAAAGCCCCGATTCGTGAGAAAAGGCTCTCGAAAGGCGGGACGAGTCCGTCTTCATCCGCCTAGGGAGCGATCCATCATGGAGACCGGGGCATTCTAGCCCCATCCACGAGACGATGGAATCCGAGTCCATCACTAGGAGTTCGGCATTCCAAACTCCCAGCCAAATACAGGACAGCCGTTCAGAGCACTTCCGCAAAAGAGTCGAGCCACGTGGCAAGGACATCATCAACAGTGGAGCCAGGGGGTCTGTACTTGATCGCCTCGGCTCCCGCTCCGAGCGCCTAGCCGCGAGCAGCCAGGCCGCGGCGATGGCCGCTATGCAACGTCAGCTCAACGAGATGAAAGCGCTCTTGGATACTGGGGCAAGCGCCAGTAGAAAGATCATTGGACCGACTGAGCCACTCGCGGTCCACATCGAGCTGGCCCCGTGCAACCAAGGATCGCTCCTCCCAAAACACCTCTGTACGAAGGGAGATCAGACCCCGAGACTCACCTAAGCAAGTTCCAGATTTACATGATCGGGTGTGGGCCATCAGACGCGACCAAGTGCCGAATCTTCCCGTTAACATTGGGCGAGCTGGCCCATAGGTGGTACGTCTCACTACCAACGCGATCGATCATCTCCTTTGAGAAATTGGTGAGTGACTTCACATCATACTTCGCCGCCAAGGTTACCAGACCAGAAGGCCCCCACCGCATGATGAAAATCAGATAGGGAGAAGATGAATCTGACGCAAATTACATCGACCGGGTGGATGAAATAGTCCTCACCGGCGAGCCCATCAGCGACAAACTCGCTCTCTACTCGGTCTTGAGGTATTCTCCGGTCATTCACCCATGTTTAGACATCTCACAAAGGACATCCCCCCGACCTACGCGATCTTCCGCGCTAAGGCTGCCGACTTTCTGGCCAGGCAGAGGCTGCTCACCCTCCGCCTAGGCGAGGGAATTCCACCTCCTGTCCAAAAGATGGCGATCGTCAAAACCAAAAAGGGGGTCGCTAATCCACCCGGAGATTTCAAGGCCTTCGAGGATGTGGAAGCCCATCTCCTCCACAAGTTCAACCGAACTCCGGCCCACATTTTTTACGCCATCAAGGGGCGCGAACTGCTAAACAATCCAAAGGCAATAAGGGACAATGATCATCTGGACCACAATCAATATTGTACTTACCACAAGAGTCCCGGCCACAACACCAACCAATGCCGCGACCTCCTCAGACAACTCTGGAAATTGTTCAAGGAGGGCAAGTTAGACAGTTTATTGGCTTAGCCGGAGCCCCATCGATCTCCCGACACGGTCGCTAGAGTCGAACGCGAACATGCCGGAAAGCTCGAACGAGCCGACCCCTCGATCAACCTCGGCGATGTAATATCCGCAATTTTGATTTCCGGTAATTTTATTTTTTGGCGAAAGTCCATCTTAGTGACTCTATTGTGACCTTTTCGTCATTCCGAGAATGATTAATTCTACACTTTTTGTTATCCGAGTTCGTTTAGGCCCTGGAGCGGGCTGTACCGCGGTGTCACAGGGCGCTTTCCATATTATTCGGAGTACCCTGGATTGACCCGTATTTACAAAGGATTGTGTTGGATAGTTGCCCTGCGACACGAATAAGGTTGGGGACGTGCGACAGTGGTCGGCGTCCGGAGTGTGTCCGTGCGCGGGCAGGACCTTGAGTCGTGGAGCAGAGGGCTTTAGGAGAATAGTTTCGTGAAATTCTTGAAATGGGGAGTTCTTTGGAGTGTTGGGAAGGTCTCCACCAAGTTTCACAGCTAGACGGTTCCGTTTGAGTAGCGAACGATGCGAAGTATCGAGATGCTGCAGTGCAGTGGCATTGTAGTTGTTTCAGAATATTGCAGAGGAAATTCCTCACTCCTCGAGTATCGGATGGGGCTGAAACTTTGAGGACTTATAGACAATATCGTAAGCTACTCTACGGTTCAAGCGGATAAGGATTTGGAGTTCGGATGATGGAGTTACGCTCGATGTGCTTCCTCGGCCAATCAATGTCTAGTGCAATTACAAGGTATTATTTTTCTAAGCCTATTATAGGTGGGACAGTCCTTAGATGGGCAATGGTGGGCAAGCGGTCAGTCTTCCTCGTGCTGTCGATCACCAAGCGTGCAATCTTCCTAGAGGTAAGGGGGGCCTCTAGGGAGCCAACTCTAAGCATTCGAAGTGTGCGAGGAGTTCCCGAGCGAGTTGGGAATCGTTAGGGCGGCGTAGGACCTATGTGGTCTGCGTTGGGCTTAAGGTTGGCATGGAGGCTATAGTGTGACCGGATGGATGCCGTCGGCCATATAAAACTTCCTCTATGTCGATTGGGCAATCGAGGCACTCATCTAAATCATACGCCTCGTGAGCTTACTCGTAAGCATTAGCTATCGATTCCGGCTATGCTGTGGGGGATCGTTGGCTTGTACATGTGGTTGCGAGACAACACCACATTGCGTATTGAAGGTAATATGTCGGTATGCGAAGTAGTCCCAAACATCGTGCGGGGCAAATATCTATTGATGGCATGAATCTAAGCCAAGATCTAAAAGGTTGTCCGTCTCGGGTGAGGTACTCTCAAGGGAGCCAAGGTACTGCACCTAGGAAGTCCCGAGTGAGTGTCGAGCACGAGGAATTACACTTTGGGCATGCGAGTGACCCTTAGTGCCAAGTGCCATTGCGGGTTAAGCTTGAAGGGTATGAGATACCGGCCCTTAGTTGGTTGGAGGCAAAGGACAGGCGGGTGCCTAGTGTTTTACGCAGCACAATGGACCAGTGTATGATATCTCTAATGTTGGTACTATATGAAATCTCGTTGATGGTAGCCGGACGGAGACTCAGAAGTCTCCTAGGTGCACGGGTGATTCGTGATCCGCTGCATGAATTCGACGGCCTGAACCTCAGTGAGCTGCATCCCGTGACAAGTGGTATCGTAGCCTGGAATGTCGCATCCAGGTTTCAGTTGAGCTTTGTTGAAGATCTTTCTTCCCTTGAGAACCGGTACCAAAATTGTGCTGAATTTTTCTAATTAGCCATTGTAGTGGCATTTCAGCGAAGGGCTTGCAGTGCAATCTTACGTATTGTGGCAGAGTTGAGAATTTAGTTGGCAGTGGGATTTGAGCGAATGGTAGTACCTCGAGTTGGCTTTTCAATTGGGTGAATGGTAGTACCCTGGTTGTTTGGTTTCTGTCAGTGATGTTCGAAAGCTTTGTTCAGTGCGAGTTGTAGACATTAGTGATTTCGGCGAATGGTAGTACCTGGGTTACAACGTGTTTAATGACTATTTATTCTCTGCAAGTACGGTTGGCATTTGGTGGATGTGAGGTGAACATCCCTATCGGTAAATTGCGGACGCGCGAGTAACGGTGTTGGTGCAATCAAATCAGAATCGGTGTTAACCTTTTTGCGGGCTTATTAGACATCTTGATATCCTAGAAGGAGACATGCCGGTAATCCGGGTGGTGTGTAGTAGCCACGTCTGCCAAGTTGCAGCCATGTTTGCGTAGCGCCGTAGATTGAGAGGTGATTTGGGTTTGAGACCTATTAGTGCGCAAACTTTAGTGCGGGTAACCATCACAGCACGTTCAGGTGCAAAACTTGGGCTGAATCTTAGTGCGCGCAAGCGTCATAACACTTAAGGTGCATCGGTTATGTCGGTTACATGAGATTTGAATTTTTATGCACAAAGCGCTTTCGCACATGCGGTGCAATCGTAACACAGCCACCACGGAAGTTGCAAGAGTGGAGTGTTCAATCTTCCTGGTTTGAGTCGGGCAGATATGAGAATGGGCATGCTCCAAGTGTGGTGTTGCATGTACCAGCAGTCTATGAGGGACAAGAGATTTGGGTCTGGCCTCCAACATGAGTGGGGGAGGGCCAGACTCTTGAGACGAAATGGGCTGATTCGAGAATGATTTTCCTTAAGGGGATTCCAAAGCCTAGAGTATAGGCTCTGTGGTTGAGGGATTTTCTGAAAGGGACTGAGTTATATGGAGCATTGGGATCCTTGGTTACCGAGGAGGTGTGTCCATCCTGGACACACACGTGAGCGATTCTGAGATGGCTGTTCTTGGAAGTGATTTGGAAGCCAATTAATGGGACCTATTCGTTGAAGGATTTCTGATTGGAGCAAGCCGTATGAGGTGTACTCGTACAGAGTTCACAATCGTGCGTTGAGCAATAAGGCCAGAGGGCCAAGTTACGAGTTAGGCCATAGGGCCTGGGTTCGTGTCTTCGTCTGAGTCAGAGGACCAGCGAGACCACCCGTGAGTTTTCGTCACGCCAGGCTGAAGGCCGGTGACGCAGTGTGCCGAGAGTTAGGCATCACCTTCGAGCGGGGGAGGGTGCGTTGATCACGCGCACAGCCTTCAAGCTCCTTGCCGTAGAAGTGCGGTGGCCCGAGGGCCGAGAGTTTAGTGATTTGTGAGTAGCCGTGCAGGCCTCTTTCGACTTGAGCTAGAGGGCACTTGTCTTACAGAGTTTCAGATTGGGTTTGGCTCGTCCTTGATAGAATTCTAAATCTGTATTACGGGGTATGGTTAGTAAGGATTTTTGAGAGGGCAGCCGCTGTGGTATTTTGAGCAGAGCACAAGGCTCCTTTGGATGGGTTATTGGTGTTAGTGAGCACTCTTAGAAGTATCATGTACTCCAGACGTTCAGGCAAATCGACCCGGTTTAATTCGGAGAACTTGTCGCTAGTCTCGGACTTGACAGTGAGGGAGTAACTTGATTTGAGCTAGAGTGGCGATCTGACACCATCGGTTGGTTTTTGGTTATATCGAGGCATGGAGAGAATGATTCCAGCCAAGATTAGAGTGAGGGTGTGTGCTGAGAGCGGCAACATCCGAGAGGAGGGAGGGTGCATTGATCGCATGTACTGCATCCATACGAGCAATGAGTTTGAATGCGCGATGCGCAAGAGATGCCGAGTGAGCGGTGGGAAATTGCGATCACCGAGTTGCCGTGCAGGCATTCCTCGAGTTGGGCCTCCGACTTTGCAAAGAAGGTGCCACTCGATGGAAATAAGAGTGATGTGCTAATGCACACAAGTTGAGGAGATGGAGGTAGAGTGTCAGGTTCGTTGCCCTAGTATTTTCATGATGAGATGGACAGCGCATGTACATAGAGTAGGTTGTGTGTGCATGCGTTGACGAGGACGTCAATGGATCGAGAGGGGGAGGATGTCACAGGGCGCTTTCCATATTATTCGGAGTACCCGGGATTGGCCCGGATTTACAAAGGATTGTGTTGGATAGTTGCCCTGCGACACGAATAATGTTGGGGACGTGCGACAGTGGTCGGCGTCCGGAGTGTGTCCGTGCGCGGGCAGGACCTTGAGTCGTGGAGCAGAGGGCTTTAGGAGAATATTTTCGTGAAATTCTTGAAATGGGGAGTTCTTTGGAGTGTTGGGAAGGTCTCCACCAAGTTTCACATCTAGACGGTTCCGTTTGAGTAGCGAACGATGCGAAGTATCGAGATGCTGCAGTGCAGTGGCATTGTAGTAGTTTTAAAATATTACAGAGGAAATTCCTCACTCCTCGAGTATCGGATGGGGCTGAAACTTTGAGGACGTATAGACAATATCGTAAGCTACTCTACGGTTCAAGCGGATAAGGATTTGGAGTTCGGATGAGGGAGTTACGCTCGATGTGCTTCCTCGGCCAATCAATGTCTAGTGCAATTACAAGGCATTATTTTTCTAAGCCTATTATAGGTGGGACAGTCCTTAGATGGGCAATGGTGGGCAAGCGGTCAGTCTTCCTCGTGCTGTCGATCACCAAGCGTGCAATCTTCCTAGAGGTAAGGGGGGCCTCTAGGGAGCCAACTCTAAGCATTCTAAGTGTGCGAGGAGTTCCCGAGCGAGTTGGGAATCGTTAGGGCGGCGTAGGACCTATGTGGTCTGCGTTGGGCTTAAGGTTGGCATGGAGGCTCTAGTGTGACCGGAGGGATGCCGTCGGCCATATAAAACTTCCTCTATGTCGATTGGGCAATCGAGGCACTCATCTAAATCATACGCCTCGTGAGCTTACTCGTAAGCATTAGCTATCGGTTCCGGCTATGCTATGGGGGATCGTTGGCTTGTACATGTGGTTGCGACACAACACCACATTGCGGATTGAAGGTAATATGTCGGTATGCGAAGTAGTCCCAAACATCGTGCGGGGCAAATATCTATTGATGGCATGAATCTAAGCCAAGATCTAAAAGGTTGTCCGTCTCGGGTGAGGTACTCTCAAGGGAGCCAAGGTACTGCACCTAGGAAGTCCCGAGTGAGTGTCGAGCACGAGGAATTACACTTCGGGCATGCGAGTGACCCTTAGTGCCGAGTGCCATTGCGGGTTAAGCTTGAAGGGTATGACCGGCCCTTAGTTGGTCGGAGGCAAAGGACAGGCGGGTGCCTAGTGTTTTACGCAGCACAATGGACCAGTGTATGATATCTCTAATGTTGGTACTATATGAAATCTCGTTGATGGTAGCCGGACGGAGACTCAGAAGTCTCCTAGGCGCACGGATGATTCGTGATCCACTGCATGAATTCGACGGCCTGAACCTCAGTGAGCTGCACCCCGTGACAAGTGGTATCGTAGCCTGGAATGTCGCATCCAAGTTTCAGTTGAGCTTTGTTGAAGATCTTTCTTCCCTTGAGAACCGGATACCAAAATTGTGCTGAATTTTTCTTATTAGCCATTGTAGTGGCATTTCAGCGAAGAGCTTGCAGTGCGATCTTACGTATTGTGGCAGAGTTGAGAATTTAGTTGGCAGTGGGATTTGAGCGAATGGTAGTACCTCGAGTTGGCTTTTCAATTGGGCGAATGGTAGTACCCTGGTTGTTTGGTTTCTGTCAGTGATGTTCGAAAGCTTTGTTCGGTGCGAGTTGTTGACATTAGTGATTTCGGCGAATGGTAGTACCTGGGTTACAACGTGTTTAATGACTATTTATTCTCTGCAAGTACGGTTGGCATTTGGTGGATGTGAGGTGAACATACCCATCGGTAAATTGCGGACGCGCGAGTAACGGTGTTGGTGCAATCAAATCAGAATCAGTGTTAACCTTTTTGCGGGCTTATTAGACATCTTGATATCCTAGAAGGAGACATGCCGGTAATCCGGGTGGTGTGTAGTAGCCACGTCTGCCAAGTTGCAGCCATGTTTGCGTAGCGCCATAGATTGAGAGGTGATTTGGGTTTGAGACCTATTAGTGAGCAAACTTTAGTGCGGGTAACCATCACAGCACGTTCAGGTGCAAAACTTGGGCTGAATCTTAGTGCGCGCAAGCGTCATAACACTTAAGGTGCATCGGCTATGTCGGTTACATGAGATTTGAATTTTTATGCACAAAGCGCTTTCGCACATGCGGTGCAATCGTAACACAGCCACCACGGAAGTTGCAAGAGTGGAGTGTTCAGTCTTCCTGGTTTGAGTCGGGCAGATATGAGAATGGGCATGCTCCAAGTGTGGTGTTGCATGTACCAACAGTCTATGAGGGACAAGAGATTTGGGTCTGGCCTCCAACATGAGTGGGGGAGGGCCAGACTCTTGAGACGAAATGGGCTGATTCGAGAATGATGTTCCTTAAGGGGATTCCAAAGCCTAGAGTATGGGCTCTGTGGTTGAGGGATTTTCTGAAAGGGACTGAGTTATATGGAGCATTGGGATCCTTGGTTACCGAGGAGGTGTGTCCATCCTGGACACACACGTGAGCGATTCTGAGATGGCTGTTCTTGGAAGTGATTTGGAAGCCAATTAATGGGACCTATTCGTTGAAGGATTTCTGATTGGAGCAAGCCGTATGAGGTGTACTCGTACAGAGTTCACAATCGTGCGTTGAGCAATAAGGCCAGAGGGCCAAGTTACGAGTTAGGCCATAGGGCCTCGGTTCGTGTCTTCGTCTGAGTCAGAGGACCAGCGTGACCAACCCGTGAGTTTTCGTCACGCCAGGCTGAAGGCCGGTGATGCAGTGTGCCGAGAGTTAGGCATCACCTTCGAGCGGGGGAGGGTGCGTTGATCACGCGCACAACCTTCAAGCTCCTTGCCATAGAAGTGCGGTGGCCCGAGGGCCGAGAGTTTAGTGATTTGTGAGTAGCCGTGCAGGCCTCTTTCGACATGAGCTAGAGGGCACTTGTCTTACAGAGTTTCAGATTGGGTTTGGCTCGTCCTTGATAGAATTCGGAATCTGTATTACGGGGTATGGTTAGTAAGGATTTTTGAGAGGGCAGCCGCGGTGGTATTTTGAGCAGAGTGCAAGGTTCCTTTGGATGGGTTATTGGTGTTAGTGAGCACTCTTAGAAGTATCATGTACTCCAGACGTTCAGGCAAATCGATCCGGTTTAATTCGGAGAACTTGTCGCTAGTCTCGGACTTGACAGTGAGGGAGTAACTTGATTTGAGCTAGAGTGGCGATCTGACACCATCGGTTGGTTTTTGGTTATATCGAGGCATGGAGAGAATGATTCCAGCCAAGATTAGAGTGAGGGTGTGTGCTGAGAGCGGCAACATCCGAGAGGAGGGAGGGTGCATTGATCGCATGTACTGCATCCCTATGAGCAATGAGTTTGAATGCGCGATGCGCAAGAGATGCCGAGTGAGCGGTGGGAAATTGCGATCACCGAGTTGCCGTGCAGGCATTCCTCGAGTTGGGCCTCCGACTTTGCAAAGAAGGTGCCACTCGATGGAAATAAGAGTGATGTGCTAATGCACATGAGTTGAGGAGATGGAGGTAGAGTGTCAGGTTCGTTGCCCTAGTATTTTCATGATGAGATGGACAGCGCATGTACATAGAGCAGGTTGTGTGTGCATGCGTTGACGAGGACGTCAATGGATCGAGAGGGGGAGGATGTCACAGGGCGCTTTCCATATTATTCGGAGTACCCGGGATTGGCCCGGATTTACAAAGGATTGTGTTGGATAGTTGCCCTGCGACACGAATAAGGTTGGGGACGTGCGACAGTGGTCGGCGTCCGGAGTGTGTCCGTGCGCGGGCAGGACCTTGAGTCGTGGATAAGAGGGCTTTAGGAGAACAGTTTCGTGAAATGCTTGTAATGGGGAGTTCTTTGGAGTGTTGGGAAGCTCTCCACCAAGTTTCACATCTAGACGGTTCCGTTTGAGTAGCGAACGATGCGAAGTATCGAGATGCTGCAGTGCAGTGGCATTGTAGTAGTTTCAGAATATTGCAGAGGAAATTCCTCACTCCTTGAGTATCGGATGGGGATGAAACTTTGAGGACTTATAGACAATATCGTAAGATACTCTACGGTTCAAGCGGATAAGGATTTGGAGTTCGGATGAGGGAGTTATGCTCGATGTGCTTCCTCGGCCAATCAATGTCTAGTGCAATTACAAGGCTTTATTTTCTAAGCCTATTATAGGGGGGACAGTCCTTAGATGGGCAATGGTGGGAAAGCGGCCAGTCTTCCTCGTGCTGTCGAGCACCAAGCGTGCAATCTTCCTAGAGGTAAGGGGGGCCTCTAGGGAGCCAACTCTAAGCATTCGAAGTGTGCGAGGAGTTCCCGAGCGAGTTGGAAATCGTTAGGGCGGCGTAGGACCTATGTGGTCTGCGTTGGGATTAAGGTTGGCATGGAGGCTCTAGTGTGACCGGAGGGATGCCGTCGGCCATATAACACTTCCTCTATGTCGATTGGGCAATCGAGGCACTCATCTAAATCATACACCTCGTGAGCTTACTCGTAAGCATTAGCTATCTGTTCCGGCTATGCTGCGGGGGATCGTTGGCTTGTACATGTGGTTGCGAGACAACACCACATTGCGGATTGAAGGTGATATGTCGGTATGCGAAGTAATCCCAAACATCATGCGGGGCAAATATCTATTGATGGCATGAATCTAAGCCAAGATCTAAAAGGTTGTCCGTCTCGGGTGAGGTACTCTCAAGGGCGCCAAGGTACTTCACCTAGGAAGTCCCGAGTGAGTGTCGAGCACGAGGAACTGCACTTCGGGCATGCGAGTGACCCTTTGTGCCGAGTGCCATTGCGGGTTAAGCTTGAAGGGTATGAGATATCGGCCCTTAGTTGGTCGGAGGCAAAGGACAGGCGGGTGCCTAGTGTTTTACGCAGCACAATAGACCCGTGTATGATATCCCTAATGTTGGTACTATATGAAATCTCGTTGATGGTAGCCGGACGGAGACTCAGAAGTCTCCTAGGCGCACGGGTGATTCGTGATCCGCTGCACGAATTCGACGGCCTGAACCTCAGTGAGCCGCACCCCGTGACAAGTTGTATCGGAGCCTGGAATGTCACATCCAGGTTTCAGTTGAGCTTTGTTGAAGATCTTTCTTCCCTTGAGAACCGGATACCAAAATTGTGCTGAATTTTTCTTATTAGCCATTGTAATGGCATTTCAGCGAAGGGCTTGCAGTGCGATCTTACGTATTGTGGCAGAGTTGAGAATTTAGTTGGCAGGGGGATTTGAGCGAATGGTAGTACCTCGAGTTGGCTTTTCAATTGGGGGAATGGTAGTACCCTGGTTGTTTGGTTTCTGTCAGTGATGTTTGAAAGCTTTGTTCGGTGCGAGTTGTTGACATTAGTGATTTTGGCGAATGGTAGTACCCGGGTTACGACGTGTTTAATGACTATTTATTCTCTGCAAGTACGGTTGGCATTTGGTGGATGTGAGGTGAACATCTTCATCGGTAAATTGCGGACGCACGAGTAACGGTGTTGGTGCAATCCAATAAGAATCGATGTTAACCTTTTTGTGGGCTTATTAGACATCTTGATCTCCTAGAAGGAGACATGCCGGTAAGCCGAGTGGTGTGCAGTAGCCACGTCTGCCAAGTTGCAGCCATGTTTGCGTAGCGCCGCAGATTGAGAGGTGATTTGGGTTTGAGACCTATTTGTGCGCAAACTTTAGTGTGGGTAACCGTCACAGCACGTTCATGTGCAAAACTTGGGCTGAATCTTAGTGCGCGCAAGCGTCATAGCACTTAAGGTGCATCGGTTATGTCGGTTACATGAGATTTGAATTTTTATGCGCAAAGCGCTTTCGCACATGAGGTGCAATCGTAACACAGCCACCACGGAAGTTGCAAGAGTGGAGTGTTCAGTCTTCCTGGTTTGAGTCGGACAGATATGAGAATGGGCATGCTCCAAGTGTGGTGTTGCATGTACCAGCAGTCTATGAGGGACAAGAGATTTGGGTCTGGCCTCCAACATGAGTGGGGGAGGGCCAGACTCTCGAGACGAAATGGGCTGATTCGAGAATGATGTTCCTTAAGGGGATTCCAAAGCCTAGAGTATGGGCTCTGTGGTTGAGGGATTTTCTGAAAGGAACTGAGTTATATGGAGCATTGGGATCCTTGGTTACCGAGGAGGTGTGTCCATCCTGGACACACACGTGAGCGATTCTGAGATGGCTGTTCTTGGAAGTGATTTGGAAGCCAATTAATGGGACCTATTCGTTGAAGGATTTCTGATGGGAGCAAGCCGTATGAGGTGTACTCGTACAGAGTTCACAATCGTGCGTTGAGTAATAAGGTCAGAGGGCCAAGTTACGAGTTAGGCTAGAGGGCCTGGGTTCGTGTCTTCGTCTGAGTCAGAGGACCAGCGAGACCAACCCACGAGTTTTCGTCACGCCAGGCTGAAGGACGGTGACGCAGTGTGCCGAGAGTTAGGCATCACCTTCGAGCGGGGGAGGGTGCGTTGATCACGCACACAGCCTTCAAGCTCCTTGCCGTAGAAGTGCGGTGGCCCGAGGGCCGAGAGTTTAGTGATCTGTGAGGAGCCGTGCAGGCCTCTTTCGACTTGGGCTAGAGGGAACTTTTCTTACAGAGTTTCAGATTGGGTTTGGCTCGTCCTTGATAGAATTCGGAATCCGTATTACGGGGTATGGTTAGTAAGAATTTTTGAGAGGGCGGCCGTGGTGGTATTTTGAGCGGAGCGCAAGGCTCCTTTGGATGGGTTCTTGGTGTTAGTGAGCACTCTTAGAAGTATCATGTACTCCAGACGATCAGGAAAATCGACCCAGTTTAATTCGGAGAACTTGTCGCTAGTCTCGGACTTGACAGTGAGGGAGTAACTTGATTTGAGCTAGAGTGGCGATCTGACACCATCGGTTGGGTTTTGGTTATATCGAGGCATGGAGAGAATGATTCCAGCCAAGATTAGAGTGAGGGTGTGTGCTGAGAGCGGCAACATCCGAGAGGAGGGAGGGTGCATTGATCGCATTCACTGCATCCCTACGAGCAATGAGTTTGAATGCGCGATGCGCAAGAGATGCCGAGTGAGCGGTGGGAAATTGCGATCACCGAGTTGCCGTGCAGGCGTTCCTCGAGTTGGGCCTCCGACTTTGCAAAGAAGGTGCCACTCGATGGAAATAAGAGTGATGTGCTAATGCACACGAGTTGAGGAGATGGAGGTAGAGTGTCAGGTTCGTTGCCCTAGTATTTTCATGATGAAATGGGCAGCGCATGTACATAGAGCAGGTTGTGTGTGCATGCGTTGACGAGGACGTCAATGGATCGAGAGGGGGAGGATGTCACAGGGCGCTTTCCATATTATTCGTAGTACCCGGGATTGGCCCGGATTTACAAAGGATTGTGTTGGATAGTTGCCCTGCGACACGAATAAGGTTGGGGACGTGCGACAGTGGTCGGCGTCCAGAGTGTGTCCGTGCGCGGGCAGGACCTTGAGTCGTGGATCAGAGGGCTTTAGGAGAATATTGTCGTGAAATGCTTGTAATGGGGAGTTCTTTGGAGTGTTGGGAAGCTCTCCACCAAGTTTCACAGCTAGACGGTTCCATTTGAGTAGAGAACGATGCGAAGTATCGAGATGCTGCAGTGCAGTGGCATTGTAGTAGTTTCAGAATATTGCAGAGAAAATTCCTCACTCCTCGAGTATCGGATGGGGCTGAAACTTTGAAGACTTATAGACAATATCGTAATCTACTCTACGGTTCAAGCGGATAAGGATTTGGAGTTCGTATGAGGGAGTTACGCTCGATGTGCTTCCTCGGCGAATCAATGTCTAGTGCAATTACAAGGCTTTATTTTCTAAGCCTATTATAGGGGGGACAGTCCTTAGATGGGCAATGGTGGGCAAGCGGCCAGTCTTCCTCGTGCTGTCGAGCACCAAGCGTGCAATCTTCCTAGAGGTAAGGGGGGCCTCTAGGGAGCCAACTCTAAGCATTCGAAGTGTGCGAGGAGTTCCCGAGTGAGTTGGAAATCGTTAGGGCGGCGTAGGACCTATGTGGTCTACGTTGGGATTAAGGTTGGCATGGAGGCTCTAGTGTGACCGGAGGGATGCCGTCGGCCATATAACACTTCCTCTATGTCGATTGGGAAATCGAGGCACTCATCTAAATCATACGCCTCGTGAGCTTACTCGTAAGCATTAGCTATCGGTTCCGTCTATGCTGCGGGGGATCGTTGGCTTGTACATGTGGTTGCGAGACAACACCACATTGCGGATTGAAGGTGATATGTCGGTATGCGAAGTAGTCCCAAACATCGTGCGGGGCAAATATCTATTAATGGCATGAATCTAAGCCAAGATCTAAAAGGTTGTCCGTCTCGGGTGAGGTACTCTCAAGGGCGCCAATGTATAGCACCTAGGAAGTCCCGAGTGAGTGTCGAGCACGAGGAACTGCACTTCGGGCATGCGAGTGACCCTTAGTGCTGAGTGCCATTATGGGTTAAGCTTGAAGGGTATGATATATCGGCTCTTAGTAGGTCAGAGGCAAATGACAGGCGGGTGCCTAGTGTTTTACGCAGAACAATAGACCCGTGTATGATATCCCTAATGTTGGTACTATATGAAATCTCGTTGATGGTAGCCGGACGGAGACTCAGAAGTCTCGTAGGCGCACGGGTGATTCGTGATCCGCTGCACGAATTCGACGGCCTGAACCTCAGTGAGCCGCACCCCATGACAAGTGGTATCGGAGCCTGGAATGTCGCATCCAGGTTTCAGTTGAGCTTTGTTGAAGATCTTTCTTCCCTTGAGAACCGGATACCAAAATTGTGCTGAATTTTTCTTATTAGCCATTGTAGTGGCATTTCAGCGAAGGGCTTGCAGTGCGATCTTACGTATTGTGGCACAGTTGAGAATTTAGTTGGCTGGGGGATTTGAGCGAATGGTAGTACCTCGAGTTGGCTTTTCAATTGGGCGAATGGTAGTACCCTGGTTATTTGGTTTCTGTCAGTGATGTTTGAAAGCTTTGTTCGGTGCGAGTTGTTGACATTAGTGATTTCGGTGAATGGTAGTACCCGGGTTACGATGTGTTTAATGACTATTTATTCTCTGCAAGTACGGTTGGCATTTGGTGGATGTGAGGTGAACATCCTCATCGGTAAATTGCGGACGCACGAGTAACGGTGTTGGTGCAATCCAATAAGAATCGATGTTAACCTTTTTGTGGGCTTATTAGACATCTTGATCTCCTAGAAGGAGACATGCCGGTAAGCCGAGTGGTGTGCAGTAGCCACGTATGCCAAGTTGCAGCCATGTTTGCGTAGCGCCGCAGATTGAGAGGTGATTTGGGTTTGAGACCTATTTGTGCGCAAACTTTAGTGCGGGTAACCGTCACAGCACGTTCCTGTGCAAAACTTGGGCTGAATCTTAGTGCGCGCAAGCGTCATAACACTTAAGGTGCATCGGTTATGTCGGTTACATGAGATTTGAATTTTTATGCGCAAAGCGCTTTCGCACATGAGGTGCAATCGTAACACAGCCACCACGGAAGTTGCAAGAGTGGAGTGTTCAGTCTTCCTGGTTTGAGGCGGGCAGATATGAGAATGGGCATGCTCCAAGTGTGGTGTTGCATGTACCAGCATTCTATGAGGGACAAGAGATTTGGGTTTGGCCTCCAACATGAGTGGGGGAGGGCCAGACTCTCGAGACGAAATGGGCTGATTCGAGAATGATGTTCCTTAAGGGGATTCCAAAGCCTAGAGTATGGGCTCTGTGGTTGAGGGATTTTCTGAAAGGGACTGAGTTATATGGAGCATTGGGATCCTTGGTTACCGAGGAGGAGTGTCCATCCTGGACACACACGTGAGCGATTCTGAGATGGCTGTTCTTGGAAGTGATTTGGAAGCCAATTAATGGGACCTATTCGTTGAAGGATTTCTGATGGGAGCAAGCCGTATGAGGTGTACTCGTACAGAGTTCACAATCGTGCGTTGAGTAATAAAGTCAGAGGGCCAAGTTACGAGTTAGGCCAGAGGGCCTGGGTTCGTGTCTTCGTCTGAGTCAGAGGACCAGCGAGACCAACCCGCGAGTTTTCGTCACGCCAGGCTGAAGGACGGTGACGCAGTGTGCCGAGAGTTAGGCATCACCTTCGAGCGGGGGAGGGTGCGTTGATCACGCGCACATCCTTCAAGCTCCTTGCCGTAGAAGTGCGGTGGCCCGAGGGCCAAGAGTTTAGTGATCTGTGAGGAGCCGTGCAGGCCTCTTTCGACTTGGGCTAGAGGGCACTTTTCTTATAGAGTTTCAGATTGGGTTTGGCTCGTCCTTGATAGAATTCGGAATCCGTATTACGGGGTATGGTTAGTAAGAATTTTTGAGAGGGCGGCCGTGGTGGTATTTTGAGCGGAGCGCAAGGCTCCTTTGGATGGGTTCTTGGTGTTAGTGAGCACTTTTAGAAGTATCATGTACTCCAGACGATCAGGAAAATCGACCCAGTTTAATTCGGAGAACTTGTCACTAGTCTCGGACTTGACAGTGAGGGAGTAACTTGATTTGAGATAGAGTGGTGATCTGACACCATCGGTTAGTTTTTGGTTATATCGAGGCATGGAGAGAATGATTCCAGCCAATATTAGAGTGAGGGTGTGTGCTGAGAGCGGCAACATCTGAGAGGAGGGAGGGTGCATTGATCGCATGCACTGCATCCCTACGAGCAATGAGTTTGAATGCGCGATGCGCAAGAGATGCCGAGTGAGCGGTGGGAAATTGAGATCACCGAGTTGCCGTGCAGGCGTTCCTCGGGTTGGGCCTCCGACTTTGCAAAGAAGGTGCCACTCGATGGAAATAAGAGTGATATGCTAATGCACACGAGTTGAGGAGATGGAGGTAGAGTGTCAGGTTCGTTGCCCTAGTATTTTCATGATGAGATGGGCAGCGCATGTACATAGAGCAGGTTGTGTGTGCATGGATCGAGAGGGGGAGGATGTCACAGGGTGCTTTCCCTATTATTAGGAGTACCCGGGATTGACCCGGACTTACAAAGGATTGTGTTGGATAGTTGCCCTGCGACACGAATAAGGTTGGGGACGTGCGACAGTGGTCGGCGTCCGGAGTGTATCCGTGCGCGGGCAGGACCTTGAGTCGTGGAGCAGAGGGCTTTAGGAGAATAGTTTCGTGAAATTCTTGTATTGGGGAGTTCTTTGGAGTGTTGGGAAGGTCTCCACCAAGTTTCACAGCTAGACGGTTCTGTTTGAGTAGCGAACGATGCGAAGTATCGAGATGCTGCAGTGCAGTGGCATTGTAGTAGTTTCAGAATATTGCAGAGGAAATTCCTCACTCCTAGAGTATCGGATGGGGCTGAAACTTTGAGGAATTATAGAAAATATCGTAATCTACTCTACGGTTCAAGCGGATAAGGATTTGGAGTTCGTATGAGGGAGTTACGCTCGATGTGCTTCCTCGGCCAATCAATGTCTAGTGCAATTACAAGGTTGGCTATGCTGCGGGGGATCGTTGGCTTGTACATGTGCTTGCGAGACAACACCACATTGCGGATTGAAGGTTATATGTCGGTATGCGAAGTAGTCCCAAACATCATGCGGGGCAAATATCTATTGATGGCATGAATCTAAGCCAAGATCTAAAAGGTTGTCCGTCTCAGGTGAGGTACTCTCAAGGGTGCCAAGGTACTGCACCTAGGAAGTCCCGAGTGAGTGTCGAGCATGAGGAATTGCACTTCGGGCATGCGAGTGACCCTTAGTTCCGAGTGCCATTGCGGGTTAAGCTTGAAGGGTATGAGATACCGGCCCTTAGTTGGTCGGAGGCAAAGGACAGGCGGGTGCCTAGCGTTTTACGCAGCACAATGGACCAGTATATGATATCTCTAATGTTGGTACTATATGAAATCTCGTTGATGGTATCCGGACGGAGACTCGGAAGTCTCCTAGGTGCATGGGTGATTCGTGATCCGCTGCACGAATTCGACGGCCTGAACCTCAGTGAGCCGCACCCCGTGACACGCGAGCGGCGGCCCCTTCTGGCCGTGCCGCAGCACAAAGCTGATTTCTGGGCCGATACTGGCCGGTAGCGCACGCTAGTACGGAAGGCTAGCGCACGCTAGGCCGTGCCAGTATAAATATGACTGAGCAGTCATATTTCCACTCATTTTTCATTTCTTTTCTTTTCTGTCCGCGGTTGGAGGTTCGGAGAAGGCGAAGGCATGTTGTTAAAAAACAAATCCACAAAGTCCTATAGCTTACATCATTGATTAATCATCCTATAACATCCTTTGATCGAGCGAATCAGGTCAGATTTTCTAGAAATCCTAGTTTTGGGGAATTTGGGTATTTGTTTGATTTCGTCCGTTTAATCCGATTTTACTTAGGATTGTGATGGTTTGATGATTATTTAGATGTATTGTATCATTTCCCTTGTTATTCCATGGTCGGATCGTATATATTCGTTGTTTTGGTTGAGTTCGTAATCGACGCCTTGAAGGTGTCCGGTAGAATGTCATAGAGGGGTTTTCGGGCGTTCTACGATTATTCTTCCTCGTATGATCGTTGATTTATTAATTGTATCATGTTAGGGTCGAGTTTCTTGCGAAGAACTTGTGTTGAACCTTTCCGTTCGTCGTCATCTTCATTTTTGTTAGTATCGAGCGTTTCGAAGCTTCCCGGTTGAGCCGTGTTCGTCGGAATACTTGCGTCCCGATTTTGAGGCAAGTATTTTGCTCATACTTTTCATGTTCCGTGGAGGCAAAAATAGATAATCGACTATGTGTGTTTACTTGGAGTACTCATAACGAACTTTCAAGAGGATTGATACAATCCCATTAACGGTTTTCTTTGAAAATGCCCGAGTGCTTTGCAAATAAATGAGTTCTCCGGATATGTGTATTGTGGTTGCGAATTGAAATATATTGCCTTCGTGCTACGTGATTATAAAATCCCTCTTTCCCTTGTTAAGGGTTATATGCTCGAATATGTATTCGTTTGAGGAATGCACATATGTTGTGTTGTATTGCTTGTCGACTCCCTTGTAAGGAGGTGGTACTATTTGGTGTTGTTGGGGATTTTATCTCCTCGTGGTTGTGATCATTCTATATATTCACTTTGGGACGGACTGACGGGTCCTCAGAGGGTTCCGTAGCCTTTGGTGCGGTTCCACGAATATATTTGGGTTAACCACTCTGGGGCGGACTGACGAGTCCTCTGAGGGTTCCGTTGCCTCTGGTGCGGTTCCATGGTTAATCACCCACATAATTGAAAAGTGACGCACAATGAGACTTAGTACTCCGGAAATACTAGTCTTAAGTTTTATATAATTGAAAAGTGACGCACAATGAGACTTAGTACTCCGGAAATACTAGTATTAAGTTTTATATGATTGTATATATCCACTCTGGGATGGGCCAACGGGTCCTCTGTGGGTTTCATAGCCTCTGGTGCGATTCCGCGGATATTTTGGGTTAACCACTCTGGGACGGACCGACGGGTCCTCTGAGGGTTCCGTAGCCTCTGGTGCGGTTCCACGGTTGATCATGTATGTATTGATGTGATGCTATGAGATTTAGTTATTCCGGAATACTAATCTTGAATTGTACGATTATATTTATTTCAACATCGATTACATGTGACCCTCAGTTATGTACCATCATTTGGTTTAGATTATTATACTCTTAGAATATGTTATGTATGGCTCGTATTTGCACTTTATACTTGCACTAGCAAAATAGTGGAATTTTGCTAACCCCCGAGTGATCGGGGGGTGGATGTCTGTATTGCATTCAGGTACGTGTAGGTTCCTGAGGAGCATGACACGGGATCGGTACGAAGGATGATGCAAGGCAAATGATACTATTCACATGAGGGCCAGTATTGGGATTTGTTGGTTGAGTTGTATTATTCTTTTCCGCTGTAGTGTATACCACGTCGTGTGGAAGTGTCGTTGTATTTTGACCCTTGCATGGGTACGAGTTGGGATAGAGATGTATATGAAGTTTAAGTTGTATGTCATTGATGAAAGGCCAAATCGGTCTACTGAGTCGTATTTAGCCATGTTGGCACTTGTTTTTGATGTCTTGTTTTGGTATCTAGCCTGGTGGATTCTCACTCAGAGGGTCTACAGCGCTGTAATATTCCCGAGTGGATTGGGGGTGTTACAAGAGACCGGATCTATATGCTTCAATCAATAGGGGGGAACTTCGGAAGTCTCTCCCTGATTCCCGCCTCATCAAACCAAAGGCTACTGCCTGAGCAAACGCTTCGAAAAAGAGGATGACTCGCTCGCCCTCTAAAGTTCGTCATTTAACATGATGGACCTAGGAAGCGATCGCCTCCCCTAGCACAACATATACCGTCGAGGATCGTCATCTGACATGATGGTCCGAGGTAGAAAAGTGCGGCCATGGTCGCGAAAATCGATGAAACCAACGATCCGTCCATGCAAGGTTCCTTTGGGATTTGACTGCTCGCCCTTCGTTTAAATACGAGGAGGGCATAGCCGAAGGACCCTCCAAAATAAATTAGAGGATTTCTCGCTCGCCCTCCAAAGCTCGTCATCAACATGAAGAACCTAGGCAGGCGATCTCCTCCCCTTACACAACGTATATCGTCGAGGATCGTCATCTGACATGATGATCCGAGGTAGAAGAGTGTCGACATGGATGTGGAGAACGATGGAACCGTTATCTGCGCCCGTGCAAGGTCCCTTTGGGCCACGATTGCTCGCCCTTCATTTAAATACGAGGCGGGCGTAGCCAAAGGGCCCTCCAAAACAGATCTGTGGACACGTTCGCCCGCCCTCAAAGCTCCATCATTTAACATGGTGGATCCGGACAATGCGACACGTCCCTCCCCCCGTAACAACGTATACCGTCGAGGATCGCCATCTAACATGGTGGTCCGAGGTAGAAAAGTGCTAACAAGCCGCGGTCGTGGAGTCGATTAATCCGACGACGCCCCGCGCAAGGACTCTTCCAGACCAAGACCGCACGCCCTTCGTTTAAATACGAGGCCGGCGCAGCCTACGGAGGATAGTGGAGGCGCGGCGATCGGCGGCTCACCAACAGGGGCATAGACTGGGGGCTCCCCCGACCTCTGTCGCTTGCGGTTCAGCCGGAGTCCCTCCTCCCGAACCTCCCCCCCCGCAGCGATCGTCTCCACGTGAGGCCTCACCTCCGGAATAAGAGGTAGCGCCACCTGAGGAACTCTACTCGACTTCTTATGGCGCAGGCAACTCAAAAATCCGGGGTTCGACATAGCAATCTCCGGTGGAGGTTCCAAGAAGCGAGGAAAGCGGACCTCTGCAATAAGGAACGATCAAACAACAGTTAAACACATTCTTCAAACAGGACAATCGCCAAGCAAAAGGAGATGGTAGAAATTCATACCTGGGATCGAAAGGTGTCGCGGAAAATGGAATAACCGAGCAGACAGCCAACGGCTCTCTTTGTTAATCCGGCGAGCGTCTAAATCGTCGTTTGGAAGACTACGTATCCGTTCCCAGATGACCATAAAATCGAAAGGTAGCTCGTCGGCCTCCGGAATATGGAAACCTGCAAAATGAAGACCAAATTAGATCAGTTCAGAACATATCCAAACAAAGGGAGAGTCAAAACCCTTACTCGGATTCCTCTCCCGAAAGCCAATGGGAATATCCAGCTCGCCTGTGGAGTTGTCGCTCGCTGATGCCTTCCATGCACCGCCGACCTAGAACCATTTCGCCGGATCGCCCCGCACCTTGTTCGGGACCCCGAGGATCACCCGACCGGATCGGCCTTGGATATGATAGCCTCCGACGGACCCTTTCTGAACCGTCAGCTTGAACAAGTGGTTCATCTCCAATGGCGAAGGAAGGCGGTACAGTCGGTGACCGCCGAACAAGGTGAGGGCACAGACGATCTGGAGCCAGGCATTCGGCGTTAGCTGAAGCGGCGCCACATTCCAAGCAACCAACAGATGGGAGATGGAGAACGACAGAGGGAACTGCAGCCCGGCCTCCATAATCGCCTCATTCACGGCGACCACCCTCCGGGGGTTGGTCGGCTCACTCATTCTCGGCCGGCGCGAAAAGATCCACATCTGAGGGGATATGGTACCTCGCCCTCCAGATGGCCAGGTCCTTCCCGGTCGCCGAGCTCCTGATTTAGCCGAGGGACCACTGAGAGTGCTGTGCGTCCCGGAACAGTGACCGCCTCGCAGATTGATAGGGATGAGCGATCGAGTAGTCCCGATAGTCGAACTTGGGACTCGGACCAGCCAACCTCTCCATGATTTCTGCGAAGGCCAAATAGGCTTAGCCAAAGGCACTATGCTGCTCCCAGTACGCCCTCACCGCCAAATCCTTCTCCGTCAGCAAATGTTTCTGCGCAGCCGCCGCCTCCCTGGCAGCATCGGCCTCGTTGAATAAAGCCTCGACTTCCGTGGGATTAATACCGGCGCGGATAGCCTCGGCGGCCGTTTCCATATGGAATTCCGCGGAGGATCCTCCCCGGACAGTCGAAGTCCCGGTGGCAGAGGCAATGTCTATTCCAGACAATGAAGGTACTCCAGACGACCGAGTGATTGTTTCTCGGAGGAGAAAGAGGATTGTTTCTTACCGAGTGATTGAGTCGATCGACGATCGGCAAACAAAAGCTTCAGAAAATTTCTCAGATATATTCTTCTTCTCCGATGAAATAGCATAAGGTTCTTAACACTGTAACCCATCCCGGTTTTTTGTAGGAGAAGGCGGGGGCTTCTGTGCAAATAAGGAGAATCTCGGGGGTTGAAGTGCAACCGTCGCAATTAATGCCTCCCTTGAAACCCGCGTACGCGTCGTTTCAAGGAACTTCCGTGAACATATTTACCAACGTATTTTCGGAGAGGAACGTCTGAACCTTTCTCCAGTTGCTGGAGGTTCTCTATTTATAGGACTCGGAGTTGCTGGGCGATCGCCTCTGCTGTATTATAATAAGCGGGCGATCGTCTTTAGCACATGGGTTGGTCTCCTTAAAGTCCACAGAAGTTGCTGGCTGCCAGAAGTGCAAACCAATGAGTGGCCAACACGCGTCTAATTCGCTCTCTTGAGAGGCCCTACTTAGGACCTTTCGGCGGGTCTGTCGGTAGGTGAAGCCGTCTTTGTCACTGACAGCTGCTAATGGGCTGGAGTCAACGATCCATATTCCACGGTGCCTTTCGCGGATCTGCACATGGGTGCTTGCTTCGTGATCCAGTCTTCGCAGACTTTGACGGACGAAGGCCTTGTTCGTGGCACAGAACAGTCGTCCTAGGTCGGGCACCAGAGTCGATCGCTAGGTGCCAAAAGGCGATCGCCTTGGGAGTGGATCGCTAGATACTCGAAGGTGGACTGTTACCTTCATTCTGACAAGGTCTCCGTAGCTCATTTGGTCGTGAACTCGGTCGCTTGGCCCTTATACCGATCGCCGTCGAGGCGTATGAATCGCCGCACAACAATTGCCCCCAGCTCGCTCCGATGTTGGAGACGTGGGGTGAGGTGGTTCTACTGGCAATCGCTTAACTTTAACGAGTGACTCAGAATTTTATGGAATAGGCGATCGTCTTTGAGCGGATTGCTTTTGAATTTGGACGACCTGGTTGGTCGTTGAACTGAGCGGGAAATGACAGCGGTCGTGGAAAAGTATTCGGGGCACGTGTCGGGTTCCTGTTGGGGGAGACCGATGGTTAGTTATGACTCCTCGTCTGGCGCAACTCTCTCCTCTCGGGCTTTCTATCTTGAACCCATTTAGGATTTCTCTCTCAGCACCTCTTCACCAAAAGACGGCCGGCAGAGGCAAGAACTCCCTACAGTTCAGGTTTGAAGAGATTCACAAGTCCAGGAGCTCAGACATTCAGCTAATACACAGAGTGAGAGACCGTCGATTTCTCACAGTCGTCACAGCGCTCCATCGTTGTTACAAGAACTCACAGAGCATCATATCTGGTTCTTCCGGCAATCTTCATGCTCGATAGCTAAGATAACTAGGGTCTTTACACTCATTGTAATTGTACTCTAACATTAATATTTGTACTCCAAAGTATTTGTATTAATAATATCTCGCGAGAGCATTCAAGCCTGGGACTAACAACCCCGACAAATCTTGTGTTATTTACTTTCCCCACGTACGTGCTCTCGCATTTGTTTGTTACTCGACCATTCCAGGAATATCATCTCCGGATAATATTTTGGGTAACAATAGATGTAAAACCCTAATATTGTTGAGTATTCGTATTATAGTCAGTAATATTGAAGCGTTTTGTTTGTTAAATCATTGTGTTCTTTACTGTTTCATTCATACAAAAGTTCTTCTTAATATCAAGTATTAGATTCCGCATAATATTTGATAAACACAAACACAGTTTTTATAGCTTAGTTGTGCTATATATCTAGTATAACTTAACTTTACACGCTAAGGGATTCGATCAATTGTATAACTGGGATCAACAAGTGGTATCAGAGCTTGTGATCTAGAAGCTGTGATAAAGAAGAATTTGTGAAGATTGTTTAAACTCAGAAGACATGGATCAAGACTCTACACATATGATGGCAGTATCAAAGGTCCCAATGCTCAAACCTGGTGAGTTTGAGATTTGGAGGATGAGAATCGAACAGTACATTCAGATGATGGATTATGCACTCTGGGAAGTAGTTGAGAATGGAAACACAACACCAAAAACAAAAACAACTGCAGAGTGTGTTACATCTATAGTGCCTCCTAAATCTGCTGAAGACAAGGCACAAAGAAGGTTGGAGGTAAAAGCAAGAAGCACTCTTATGATAGGCATCCCTAATGAACATCAGTTGACATTTAACTCTATCAAGGATGTTAAGTTGCTAATGGAAGCAATTGAGAAGAGATTTGGAGGGAATGCTGCTACTAAGAAGACCAAGAAGAATCTTTTGAAGCAACAGTATGAGAACTTTGCTGCTCCAAGTTCTGAGATGCTGGATCAAACCTTTGACAGGCTTCAAAAGCTTGTAACTCAACTGGAGCTTTTGGGAGAAAAGATTTCATAGGAAGATATCAATGTGAAGTTGCTAAGAAGCTTGTCACCAGAATGGAACACACATACTATTGTGTGGAGGAATAAGCCAGGTCTGGATACAATGAGCATAGAAGATCTCTACAACAACCTCAAGATGTATGAAAGTAAAGTCAAAGGGACATCTAGCTCAAGCACAAGCCATCAGAACATGGCCATTATGTCTTCTACTAATAACAACACTAGCAGTACCAATGAAGCATTTACTACTGCTCATGGTGTTACTACTGTTGGTACTCAAGTTACTGCTGCTAACTCAACTAATGTTGACTGTAATACCCGGTTCTAATTCAGTCATTATAATTCAGTAATTGTCATTCAGTAATTGTCACTCAGTAATTATTCACTCATTAATGATCATTCATCGTTCATATTCATTCATTGTATTGACTGATCAGAGTATTTTGTATCGTACATCAGTTATTATTTCGTCTTCCTACTGCAATGCTCGGATAATAATGGTGTATTTATCTTGTATTCGACCTTGTATTATTCAACTTCGTGATGTTATTAATCGTAGATTGGTTTCCTGTATTCGTACCCTTACATTTTTATATCTACAACATTTTTGCATGCATGTTTCTGCACGTGTTTACGTACGCTATAGATTATGCATAACATATGCTAAGTCTGATGTATAACGTACGTTATATGTTGAGCTTAAAGTACGTAAGCTCAGTCAACTCGAGATCAGATAAGGGTCGGCGTGTGGGGGCCGGTGAAGATTTGTGAGATGCTCCGCGTGAACCTGGACATGGATTTTACGTACGCTATGGTGTATTCTTAACAGACGCTAAGGACCTGAAGATTACGTACGTAAAACCCTTATGCTAACGTACGTAAGACAATCCCAGAATCAGGACAGTAAGATCTGGCTAGACGATTACGTACGCTAATGTATGAGAATAACGTACGTAATGTTTGTTACGTACGTAAGTTGTTTTGCATAACGTACGTAATGGTCAGGCATCTATTTATAGACTTCAACCCCCATTTCATATATCACTCTCACCTTGGCCAAAATTCCGTGTTCTTGAGATTATCCCTCACCTCATATCCCTCATATCAGCATCTACATCTGATTTTGGGGAGCTTAGACCGTGTGGATTGGTGATCAAGCTTCCAGTGAAGAGTTTATTCAAGATTTCCATTGTTCTTCTCCTCTTTAAGGTATGTTAACTCTACACCAAGATGAGGATTTTGTTCTTAGTTATATTATGAGCTTTTCCCAGAGATTATTGAGCTTGTTTCATCGTAATAAATCCAATACCATGTTTAGAAGGATTGTATTGGTTGAATTAAGGTTTCCATTGTTATAGTTGAGCCATAATATTTACCAACCTTAAGGATGAAATTTCTGAGATTGAACACACCTTGTTGATCCTTTCGTAACACTCTTTTTTATGAACAAACTGTTGAGGATTACCCCTGAGTAAGATGAATTCGTGAAGTTGAACGTGGAGTGTGTTCAATTATAATTCTTGCCTTTGATGAACTCGTTGTTAATCTTCTTGGTTAATTAGAACCATGAAAGGATAATTGGAACAATCATTTTGAATGAAGAATTTGATAAGAAGAATTACCCGCGGAAGAACAAGAATCGTAAAGACGAATTCACCTAGAATTTGATTGTACGTGATTATCTCGTTATGTATCGTAGTAGCAACCGAACCAAGCATTCGAGTTAATAATCGAAATTAGAGTTGGAACACGGGATATAATGATATAATGAATGTCTTTGGAATTGTAGAAACCGACTTGGTGTTCCGTTACGATCTCTTGAATTCGCATGCCTTTTTCCAAACTTAGTACTCGTCGGAAAATAGGACTGGGAACCGATTTTCCGTTATTGATAACTCGATTATAACTTAAGAAGTTCGGTACTTGTACGTTAGTTTCGGGAGGATTATTGAATACATTGTTATTCCTTGTACAAGGTGATCGATCGAGGGGCGACGACCTTCGGACGTGTGACATTCGTGGGAGTATTTAATTCTTGCCATATTTGAGGCAAGTATCGTATTTTGAAATTGTTAATGTTGGGATTTTGAGCATGCATATGGTTTATTCATGTTGTTGAACATGGGATTTATTTCATTGAATTGTCTTGATATTCGTTATCAGTTACTTGTATGTTCATGTTGATGGACATAGCGATTTTGCATATATGTATGCATAAGTTGTGTTTATGTATGTTGTGCGATCTATGCTGAGGGCGCTGGATCAGATGTCCACCTCATGTTAGTCCGATGGGATCATCTTGGGATCTATGCTGAGGGCGCTGGATCATTGGAGAGGTTTTCCACCTCGTGTTGGTCTGACGGGATCATCTTGGATCTATGCCGAGGGCGCTGGATCATTGGAATACCCATGTTGTGTTAATGGAATCTTGTGGATTCGCATTGTTGGATTCCGGTAGCGGAAGTCCGTATTGTGTATTCTATTATGCAATGTTGTTGCATATTCGATTTGTGTAATATGATACTTGTACTAGCATCGTTTTGCTAACCCCTTCAGGGGTGGACAATTGTTTTGATGTTCAGGTAGCCGAGGAGCGGGAAAACAGCCACAGTAACGACATGATGATGAAGGGGCTCAGTGACGTTTATTATTGTTGTGACTTGTCTTTCTGGTTCATTTTCAGTACTCGAGTGGGCGTGTCTTATTAATATTTTGAGATGGTTGTAATAATGGACTCATTTGATCTGTTTAAACTGGTTTTGTATTTTGAAATTTAATGATACTGTTGTATTATTTTTACATTTCTTCAAATTAGCCTTGTAAATTCTTACTTAAAGGGTTTACGGCGCTATAATTATTCTGAATATCTCGGGGTGTTACAGAATATGGTATCGGAGCTAAGATTCATGGATATCTTGGCAGTCAGGTTTAGTTGGGTCTGTTTACGTTATTTGATTTACGGGTCGTTTGTAACATCACTGCTCAGCCAGCGTCGTCATGTGGACCATGGTTGTAAGTATCCTAATCTCTTATACTACCGTTTTACTTAATTTCTGTTTTGTGAATATTGACGGACTTTATTTTTGAAAATTTTGCCCTGGATATTGAGTATTCGTGTTTACAGTATGTTGAGGGGAGGTCGTGGACGCGGACGTGGTAATGCGAGACACGAGGATTCAGCGACTACCCCAAAATTATTGGCTAGTCGAACCGATTCCCATTCTGGAGGACAACAGGGATGAGCGAATGACAACGCAAATCCTAACATGCCAGGGGTGCTTCAGCAGGTGGTCGCTCAGATGACCCAGTTCGCTCAAGTAGTTGACCGCATGCAGACAGCGATGGGCCAGCAGCGCAACGAGGATAATCGGGGAGACAAGTGGCTTACAGAGGTGGTCAAATTGCACCCACCAAAATTTGACGGTTCTGCTGAGATGCCTACTTGGGATCACTGGCTGAAGGAGTTGGAAAATATATTTGCAGGGATCAACTGTCCCGATGACCGAAAAGTTCCTATTGCCCAGTATTTTTTGACTGGGAGACTTTTGACTGGTGGGAAGCTGTTCGACCTGAGGATCATAATGCTGACTGGACAGAATTCAGATTAATGATGGAAGTACAGTATTGTCCTCGTCCAGTTAGAGAGGCTAGAGTCCGAGAGTTCTTCTCCCCGCAGAGTTCGGAAGCATTTGTGACAGACATAATCAAGACTTTTAATCATCAGCTGACTTGTGTGCGACACTTGGTCAGGACGGAGGTGGAGAAGATTTTTCATTTCGATATGTGGATGAAGCCATAGATTCAGCAGTATATGTCTGGATTCGAGTGTATTACCTTACGACAGTATCAGGACAAAGCGCTGGCCTACGACATGAAAGAGACGGTGGTGGAGAAATCGATGGAGGCAAAGAAGCAGAAAGTGTCCGGCAACTTCTCGGAGAACAAGAGTAGTGGGCCCCGCAAGGGCCAGTATTCATTTTATTCGTCTAGGGAACCTCCGCATCCTTCTCTAGGTGGAAAGAAGTTCCGGACAACATCAACAGTTTCGGACGCATCGAAGAAGTGTTATAACTGTGGTCGAACAGGGCATGTTCGGCGTGATTGTTCCGCTCCTTCTGTGACTTGTTTTGAATGTGGGCAAGAAGGGCACCGTGCGAATTTTTGCGGAAATGTGACTAGATCATTTGGTACTCACACTCCAGCACCAGTTCCAAAAGAGACAAGTGTGAACCAGACGCAGCAAAGTGGGTTTCAGCAGCAGAGTGTTGGGAAAAGAGAGGCGTCTAGTGCTGGGTCCATTCCTCCGCGCCTGTACGAGATGAGGAAGTCAGACGATCAGAACACTACTGTTGCATCAGGTACAATTCAGATCCTTTTGCAACCAGTTAGTGTCTTATTCGATTCAGGAGCTACACATTCTTCCATATCATTAAACTGTGTTCACCGTTTGAAAATCTCATGTTTATTTGTTTGTGAGCCTTATGTTGTGGGTTTGCCGAGCGGAGAGAGAATTGTGGAAACCCTAGAAACTGGATATTTTCCAGTATCTATAGGAGGGAGAGATTGGCCATCAAACCTTATTGTGGTTGACATCCATGGTGACGATTTAATTCTCGGAGATGATTGGCTCAACCGTTATGGGGCTATTTTAAATTACTGAAAGAGAGTCATTTCTATCATTGCTGATGACGGATCTGAACATTTATTCAAAGGATGGAGACAAGGAAGCTCAGTAAAATTGATCAAAGCTATGAAAGCAGTGAAATTACTGAAGCAGAGTTGTCACAGATTTTGGTGCTATGCCATGAAGAAAAAAGGAGGAGTAGAGCTCTCATCTATTCCAGTTTTGAATGAATTCTCAGATGTATTCCCTGACGAACTATCTGGGTTACCTCTACGGAGAGAAGTAGAGTTCAATATCGAATTAGAGCCTGGAGCCGCTCCTATTTCCAGAGCACCGTACCGTATGGCGCCAACCGAGATGTATGAACTAAAGAAGCAGTTGGAGGAATTATTGCAGAAGGGTTACATACAACCTAGCGTTTCTCCTTGGGGAGCACCCATTCTCTTTGTCCGGAAGAAAGATGGATCCCTTCGATTATGTATTGATTACAGGGAGCTAAATAAGGTGACAATCAATAACAAGTATCCTATACCACGGATCGACGACTTGTTTGACCAACTACAGGGGGCCAGAATATTCTCAATGATTGACTTGCGATTGGGATACCATCAGTTGAGAATTAAGGAATTGGATATACCGAAATGTGCTTTCAGATCCCGGTACGGGCACTATGAGTTCGTGGTGATGCAATTCGGACTTACCAATGCTCCTGCGGTATTCATACAATTGATGAATCGTGTATTCTTAGAATACTTGGATAAATTTGTGGTTGTTTTCATCGATGACATCTTGATCTATTCTAAAGACATAGAGGAACATGCAGAGCATTTGCGTATCGTTTTGATCACTTTGAGAAATGAACAGCTTTATGCGAAACTTTCTAAATGTGAGTTCTGGATTAGGGAAGTAACCTTACTTGGGCATGTGATATCAGCTGACGGAGTTCAGGTGATCCCGAAGAAAGTCGAAGCAATCTAGGAATGGGAATCTCCTAATAACGTGAAAGAAGTCCGAAGCTTCTTAGGACTTGCTGGATATTATCGCCGTTTTGTAGAAGGATTTTCCAAAATTGCTCGTCCGCTTACTCAGCTGTTGCAGAAGACTCAAAAATTCGTGTGGAATGAGAAATGCCAGGCGGGTTTGATGAACTTAAGAGAAGACTGACGACAGCGCCTATACTAGTGTTACCAGATGGAACTCATGGAGTCATGGTATATAGCGACGCTTCAAATCATGGTCTGGGATGTGTATTGCTGCAAAAGGATAGGGTGATTGCCTATGCCTCTCGATAATTGAAACCATACGAAGTTAATTACCCGACTCATGATCTGGAGTTAGCAGCTGTAGTCTTTGCTCTAAAAATTTGGCGACATTACTTGTACAACACTCATTGTCAGATCTTCACAGATCATAAGAGCCTCAAGTATATTTTCAGTCAGAAGGAATTAAATATGAGGCTGGGAATGTGGCTGTAATTAATCAAGGATTACGATCTGGAGATTCTCTATCATCCAGGCAAAGCGAACGTGGTAGCTGATGTATTGAGCCGCAAACCTGTATCTCTTCGAGTGTTGGAAGTGCTCACATCCCAAACCAGCATTCAACGAGAACTGATCCACGAAGGGATTGAAGTATGGTCACAAGGAGTCCAAGGGCAACTATACGTGATGGAACTAACTTCATCACTAGTCGAGGAAATCAAATCTAAGCAGTTGAATGATTATCTGATTCTTCGGTTATGTGACGAAGTAAAGAAAGGGAAGGCCACAGGATTCGTGATACAAGATGATGGAGTTCTGAGATTTCAGAGTCGAATTTACATTCCCGATGATGATGTTTTGAGACAGACAATTCTGAAGGAAGCTCACAGCGTGCCCTATTCTATTCACCCGGGTACCAGTAAGATGTATAAGGATCTAAAATATAATTTCTGGTGGGGAAATATGAAGAAGGATGTAGCAGAATACGTTTCGAAGTGTTTAACTTGTCAGTAGGTTAAGATTGAACATCAGCGACCTGCCGGAATGTTGAAGCCACTTCCGATTCCTGAGTGGAAGTGGGAGGATATATCGATGGACTTCAACACCAGTATGCCAAGGACCAAGACAAGAATGAACATGATTTGGGTTGTAGTTGATCGACTAACCAAGTTGGCTCATTTCCTAGGAATTAAAGACACGTGGGGACCCGAGAAATTGGCACGAGTATTTATTTCAGAGATAGTCCGATTGCATGGTACACCGAAGACCATTATTTCGGATCGAGATGGTCACTTCGTGTCGCATTTTTGGAAGGCGATTCATAAGGACTTGGGAACCGAGTTGAACTTTAGCACGACCTATCATCCTCAGGCGGACGGTCAGTCCGATAGGACTATACAGATAGTAGAAGATATACTAAGAGCTTGCACTTTAGATCGGTCAACCGATTGGGAGGTTCATTTGCCGTTGATTGAATTCACCTACAATAATAGTTGGCATGCTTCCACTAAGATGGCACCGTTTGAAGCATTGTATCAGAGAAGATGTAGATCACCATTGTGTTGGGATGACTCTTCTGACTTGATCGGGACGGAACTAGATTTGATAGTTCAGACTCAAGAG
This sequence comes from Orobanche coerulescens, assembly GCA_033398695.1. Classification (NCBI taxonomy): domain Eukaryota; kingdom Viridiplantae; phylum Streptophyta; class Magnoliopsida; order Lamiales; family Orobanchaceae; genus Orobanche; species Orobanche coerulescens. The sequence continues at coordinate 144,160,066 of CM065803.1, forward strand.
AAGATAGCTCTGATTCGTGAAATGCTGTTGACTGCCCAGAGTCGACAAAAGTCTTATGCTGATGTGCATCGTCGCCCGCTGGAATTTGAGACTGGGGACCATGTACTATTGAAGGTTTCTCCTACCCGGGGAATCTTCCGTTTTGGAAGGAAGGGAAAGCTGAGTCCGAGATACATCAGACCATTCGAGATCCTGGGAAGAGTTGGGGAGTTGGCGTACAGGTTGGCCTTACTGCCATCGCTGAGTCACGTTCATAGTGTGTTCCACGTATCCCAATTATGGAAATATGTACCGGGTCCCAGTCATATCATTGATTTTGGCGAGATTGAAGTGGCTAATGATGGCTCGTTCGAAGAAAAGCCAATCAAGATACTTGAGAATCGAGTCAAGCAATTGAGGAATAAACCGATATCCTTGGTTAAAGTTCAGTGGTCTCGGCATGGAGTCAAAGAAGCAACTTGGGAGACGGAAGATAGTATGAGGTCGAGATACCCGGAATTATATTCGTTTTAAGTTTCGGGGCCGAAACTTCTTTTTAGAGGGGTAGTATGTAATGCCCGGATACTAATGGTGTATTTATCTTGTATTCGACCTTGTATTATTCAACTTCGTGATGTTATTAATCGTAGATTGGTTTCCCGTATTCGTACCCTTACGTTTTTATATCTACAATATCTTTGCATGCATGTTTCTGCACGTGTTTACGTACGCTACAGATTATGCATAACGTACACTAAGTCTGCTGTATAACGTACGTTATATGTTGAGCTTAAAGTACGTAAGCTCAGACAACTCGAGATCAGATAAGGGTCAGCATGTGGAGGCCGGGGAGGATTCGTGAGATGCTCCGCGTGAACCTAGACATGGATTTTACGTACGCTATGGTGTATTCTTAACGTATGCTAAGGACCTGAAGATTACGTACGTAAAACCCTTATGCTAACGTACATAAGATAATGCCAGAATCAGGACAGTAAGCTATGGCTAGACGATTACGTACGCTAATGTATGAGAATAGAGTACGTAATGTTTGTTACGTACGTAAGTTGTTTTGCATAACGTATGTAATGGTCAGATGACTATCTATAGACTTCAACCCCCATTTCATTTCTCACTCTCACCTTGGCCAAAATTCCGTGTTCTTGAGATTATCCCTCACCTCATATCCCTCATATCATCATCTACATCCGATTTTTGTGAGCTTAGACCGTGTGGATTGGTGATCAAGCTTCCGATGAAGAGTTTATTCAAGATTTCCATTGTTCTTGTCCTCTTTAAGGTATGTTAACTCTACACCAAGATGAGGATTTTGTTCTTAGTTATATTATGAGCTTTTCCCAGAGATTATTGAGCTTGTTTCATCGTAATAAATCCAATACCATGTTTAGAAGGATTGTATTGGTTGAATTAAGGTTTACATTGTTATAGTTGAGCCATAATCTTTACCAACCTTAATGATGGAATTTCTGAGATTGAACACACCTTGTTGATCCTTTCGTAACACTCTTTTTTATGAACAAAGTGTTGAGGATTACCCCTGAGTAAGATGAATTCGTGAAGTTGAACATGGAGTGTGTTAAATTATAATTCTTGCCTTTGATGAACTCGTTGTTAATCTTCTTGGTTGATCAGAACCATGAATGGATAATTGGAACAATCATTTTGAATGAAGAATTTGATAAGAAGAATTACCCACGGAAGAACAAGAATCGTAAAGACGAATTAACCTAGAATTTGATTGTACGTGATTATATCCTTATGTATCGTAGTAGCAACCGAACCAAGCATTCGAGTTAATAATTGAAATTAGAGTTGGAACACGGGATATAATGATATAATGAATGTCTTTGGAATTGTAGAAACCGACTTGTTGTTCCGTTACGATCTCTTGAATTCGCATGCCTTTTTCTAAACTTAGTACTCGTTGTAAAATAGGACCGAGAACCGATTGTCCGTTATTGATAACTTGATTATAACTTAAGGAGTTCGGTACTCGTGTGTTAGTTTCGGGAGGATTATTGAATTCTTTGTTATTCCTTGGTACAAGACAATCGATCGAGGGGCGACGACCTTCGGACGTGTGACATTCGTGGGAGTATTTAATTCTTGCCATATTTGAGGCAAGTATCGTATTTTGAAATTGTTAATGTTGGGATTTTGAGCATGCATATGGTTTATTCATGTTGTTGAACATGGGATTTATTTCATTGAATTGTCTTGATATTCGTTATCAATTAATTGTATGTTCATGTTGATGGACATAGCGATTTTGCATATATATATGCATAAGTTGTGTTTGTGTATGTTGTGCGATCTATGCTGAGAGTGCTGGATCAGATGTCCACCTCGTGTTGGTCCGATGGGATCATCTTGGGATCTATGTTAAGGGCGCTGGATCATTGGACGGGTTTTCCACCTCGTGTTGGTCCGACGGGATCATCTTGGGATCTATGCTGAGGGCGCTGGATCATTGGAATACCCATGTTGTGTTAATGGATCTTGTGGATTCGCATTGTTGGATTCTGGTAGCGGAAGTCCGTATTGTGTATTCTATTATGCAATGTTGTTGCATATTCGATTTGTGTAATATGATACTTGTACTAGCATTTTTTTGCTAACCCCTTCGGGGGTGGACATTTGTTTTGATGTTCAGGATTGCCGAGGAGCGGGAAAACAGCCACAGTACCAACATGACGACGAAGGGGCTCAGTGATGTTTATTATTGTTGTGACTTGTCTTTCTGGTTCATTTTCAGTGCTCGAGTACGCGTGTCTTATTAATATTTTGAGATGGTTGTAATAATGGACTCATTTGATCTGTTTGAACCGGTTTTGTATTTTGAACTTTAATGGTACTGTTGTATTATTTTTACATTTCTTCAAATTAGCCTTGTAAATTCTTACTTAAAGGGTTTACGGCGCTGTAATTATTACGAATATCTCGGGGTGTTACATCTACCTGGTTGGAGGATCAAACCGTGGTTATCATCATTGTCATCTTCATAGTGGGTTGTGTGTGAGGAGTAGTGCACGCTACGTACTCTCTTTCTCGAGCGCTAATTGAGTACGGGTAGCGCACGCTACCTCTCCGTATTAGCGCACGCTAATGTGGTTCACGCCTGCAGTCCAGAAGGCACTGGACTGCAGTCGAGTTGATGTAGCGCACGCTACCAATGATAAGTAGCGCGCACTAATAAGTTTGGTTAGCGCACGCTATGCAATTAGTGTAGCGGGCGCTAAGGCCGATCTGGCAGAGTTCAGTGGGTACTGGACTGATTTTGGAATAACTCCGAGCGCACGCTATGAGTGGATTTTAGCGTACGCTAATGGTGCAGTAGCGCATGCTGATTATTGGACGTAGCGCATGCTATCGCGAGCAGGTCAGAGGATAGGAGGTTATGGACTTCAGACACTGGACATCAGGTATTTAGCTAGCACACGCTAACATTTGGAGTTAACGCACGCTATAGGGAGGGCGTTAGCGCACGCTATCAAGTTCGTAGCGTACGCTAACGAGGCAGTCAGAGTTCACTGGACTGTCCGGTTAACCCGTTAGCGCACGCTAAATAATAGGTCATAGCGTGCGCTAATCTGGGAATAGTACAAATAGGACAGACAGCCCCATCTTCATCATTTTTCATTTCTCACTTCGTTCTTAGGCGATTTCGGGCGATTTTGGGCGATTTGGAAGAATATCTTCGAGCTGAATTATCATCATCATCAAGTTTATCATTCGAATTAATCATCATTTCATCCTCTCCAACACATCAAATCAAGGTAATTATTTCTTGGATCTAGAATTTCGGATTTTGGGGTATTGTCTTTCCAATTTCTTCGTGTAAGCTTGGATTGTTGTTGGAATATGTTAGATATGGATTATCTACCTTGGATAAATTTATTCCTACGGATTTATTGATATGTTTTTCGAATTTGATGAACATTTGGAGAATTAATCAAGAACCCTTGATGTTGACTTTGGTTATTTTTGGGGGTTTCCGATTATAGTTGTCGTAACTTCGAGTTGTGGTTTCCTATTGGAATATTGATATCATTGAAGGTGTTTGTTGGGTTGAACTACTCATTTTGTAGTTGGTTTCGATATATTTGGGTTTTTGTTGTAATCAAGGGTTGATGTTCGCTAAGTGGTTGTTTGAATGCCTCAATGAGTTTGGATATTGTTGTATCAACCTTTGAGTTAGTCGTAATTCATGCTTGATATGTATATTGAACGGATTATTGGTAATTGTGATATTCGAGGTTGTTCGAGCGACCGACATCTCATTTTAGGACGTTGTTCGAGGAAGGACATTCTTCACCGGTGTTGTGTAAGGTAATTCTTACTCAGTTAAAAGGATACTCATTCCTTTCGTGGTTGTTCATTCATAAAGCATAATCATAATTCATTCATAGTGTATTAACCGTATTGAGACTTGTATTTGTCAAATAATCATTTCATTCAAGAGGAACGACGATTCCGATCATTTCAATGAGCTACCTTTCATTTCACTATTATTTCATCTCGGTGAGTCATTCTTAACCTTGTCGAATTATTATTCATTAATATTCATCATGGTCATTCTTGTTCATATGACCTTCTGGGTTCATATTGCATGGCCGGGTGGGGATGTGAAATTTTTAGTCGGGCACGTGATAGTCATGTGATCGTGTTCACCGACACAATGGACTGTGCACACGGTAATGTACCTCCGTGAGACTAATTAGGTACAAGGACGGGTGTGTCCGGACACTCGTCTTGTGCACATGCATATACCATTACGGGCATACTACGATGCCGCTCTTCAGCTTAATTTCATAATTAAGATATATCATGATTGTGTTTATTCAACTCTTGAGGATTGTTGTTCTGTGTAACTGACCCCGTTGGGGGATGTTGCTTTCAGGTCATGGCAAGGCTAAGGCACGGGAAGAGAACGTTGACAGCGAGGAGTCCCAGTGATACTAGTAGGGAGGCCAAGTCCTTTCAGTCATTCATGTTTCCTTCATTTTATTCCGCTGCAGATTTCTGTTTGGATGTTCATTTTCATTCGGAGTTGTATATTTTATCTTTATATAAAATATACTTGTATTCTGTATTTTCCTGGGTGTGTTGTACTTGAAACTCCTCATCGGAGTAATTAATGATATAATGTGGTTCGGTACTACAATTATATTACTTAATTCATTAATTTTCATTCGCCTAGCGGGTCCCAGTCGGGGGTCCACGGCACTGTAATATTCGCCTAGTTGGGGTGTTACAGAATTGGTATCAGAGCGTGGTTTTGAATGCTACCTTCCGAGTCATGTCTCATTGAAATCATCGTTCGTCAGACTAGTATCATTGTACTTTCGCGTCATGTGTGACCCGTGCAAGAGCCGAGCCCCTCAGACCAAAGAACAGTAAGATTTCTGACGCCATGGTATAATTTCTGGCAATAAGAATCACTAATTCATCATTCAACAGTCAACAGTCCTCAATCATCATTTTCATTTTTGATTATGTCGATCATGTTAACTCATTAATCACTCAGTTCATTTCATTGTTCAGTTGTTGATCTTGAGGATCATATCATTAATCTTGTCAACTTATTCAAGATAATCATTTCAAGGATTTCAGCAGATAATCACGTCACTTCAGTTGGTCACTCATGTAATCATTGTGTTTGAGCGCGTATGCTCATTTTCATCATTTCATAACGTAATCGTAATGGGATATTCATGCGAGATATATAATCATCTTGTGACTTTCCCACTTCAGTATGGAAAGAGCTGGTAGAGGCCGCGGAGGCCGCGGTATAGGCTGAATCCCGAGAACTCGTGTGAATACACGTGCGAACGTGGGGAATAATGCTAATTCATCGAGCAGCGACGCCGCCACTCATTCTCCTAGAAATGATCATTCACTGTCAGGGAGTCGTACCCGGGACACAGCTCATTCAGAAGGTGTTCGGGTTGATGCACTCGCGTTTATGCAGGGCATGATGGCCCAGATGACTCAGATGGCACACCTCATGGAGACGATGCAGAATTCAGCTACTCAGAATCAGCAGGCTCCTCCGCCGCCACCTCAGAGGCAAGGAAGGAGTGTGACCAGTATTATTGGCGACATCTCTCGCCAAAGACCACCTACTTTTGAGGGCTCATCTGAACCGGTGGATATTGTTCACTGGCTCGAGCATTTCGAGAAGTTGTTTGCCATGGTGGAGTGTCCTGAAGGGCACAAAGTTTTAGTCGCGGCTTACTATCTAGGTAAGAGCGCTCATTCATGGTGGTTATCGTTGAAGCCCACCGACGGATCTTGTACTTGGGATCAATTCAAGACCCTCATGATGGAGAGGTATTATCTGGCCCCACTCAGAGAGGACAAGTTATCAGAATTACTCACTCCCGACCTCTCAACGGACGATGATGTTCTCGCCATCGCCGAGAAATTTCAGGAGCTTCTTCATTTCGCCTCGTCTATTATTCACTCCGAGGCGGACAAGATCAAGTATTTCAGCAAGAGGTTGAAACCTCGTATGTGGATGCAGTTGCTTAATCACAATTGCACTACTCTGTCCAAATTCATCGAGAAAGCTCTTACTTATGAGCTTACTGCTAAGGAGATTGCTAAGCAACAACCTTCATCTGCTAGCAAGAAGTCAAAGAATCGTAATCAGTCTGAAGGCAGTCAGGCAACCTTCTAAAAGCCTCATGCGGGCCCTAATTTTTCTGAGCAAGCTCCTATGGCGCCTAGACCCGTGGAATCTCAGTCCCGAGCGGCCAGTTCGGCCATTACCTATTTCAACTGTGAAGAACAGGGTCATTTCAGCACCAAGTGTCCGAGGCAGACTGTCACGTGCAATAATTGTGGGATTGCTAGGCATAAGGCCCGTTTTTGCCGAAGAGACTCTAAACCTACTCCGGCATCATCTCAGGCCCCGAGACAGTCAGCGGTTCAGAATCAGGCCACTCAGTCCGCGTTGTTCAAGATGACGGGAGCAAACAAAGGCGGAGCCAAGAGATATCAGACGGGAGCGTCCGGTTCGGGGGCCGGCAAGCCCCGAATTTATGATATGAAGAAGACCGATGATCCAGAGGCCCGCATGATCTCAGGTACACTCGATATTCTATCTCAACCTGTGTGTACCCTTTTTGATACTGGTGCATCGCATTCATTCATCTCCGAGTCATGTTTGAGTAGACTACATCTGGGTAGTGCTACTAGTTGTGAGCCTTATGTCATTGGTCTACCTGATGGTAGAAAAAATATCGGGAATCGTGAGATTAAGGATTGTCCGATTCAGATTCATGGCCGTGATTGGTTAGCAGACCTAATCGTGGTAGATTTACCAAGAGAAGGCGTCATCTTGGGTATTGATTGGATGGATCGTCATGATGCCATCATTAGTGTCCGTAAGCGTATGGTCACTATCATTTCAGGCGATGGGGTCGAATGTGTATTTCAGGGAGGTAATCCCAGCTGTTCCGGGAGAGTCATCAACTTGATGAAAGCAGTGAAATTACTCAATCAGAATGTGTCGGTTATTGGTGCTATATGACCAAGACCGAGAAACCATCAGTAATGTTGACGGATATTCCTATAGTGAGAGAATATGTCGATGTTTTTCCAGACGAGTTACCTGGTTTGCCTCCACAGAGAGATGTGGAATTCACGATTGAGTTGGAGCCTGGTAGGTCCCCAATATCGAAGGCACCGTACCGGATGGACCCGACCGAAATGTAGGAGTTGAAGAATTAATTAGAGGATTTGACCGAGAAGGGTTATATTCGACTGAGTGCGTCCCCGTGGGGAGCACCAGTGTTATTTTTCAAGAAGAAGGATGGTTCGTTTCGCTTGTGTATTGATTACTAGGAATTGAACCGAGTGACGATCAAGAATAAATATCCTCTACCCCGTATTGATGATCTTTTGGACCAACTTCAGGGAGCTTCAGTATTTTCTAGGATCGACTTAAGATCTGGATATCATTAGTTGCGAATTCGAGAGTCGGATATTGCAAGGACGGCATTCCGAACACACTATGGTCATTATGAGTTTGTGGTAATGCCGTTTGGGTTAACTATGTTAGGAGTATGCCCTCTAATGCCACTCAGAGGATGTTGAGTGAGGGCATTGTACTTGTAATTATGTAAATCATTAATATAAGGCAATGGATGTTTCTTTATTTACTGGCAGTTACTGGCATTCCTAACTCGTAAATATACATATAGAAACTAGTCCGTGTATTTGAGAGCAAAACGTTCCACTCCTTATTTGATAAGAGGGTCGGCACTGGAAAGGTTTATAGCTCAAGTACTTAATCGTTCGCCAGTCGATGAAACTTGACTGGGCATTAAGTTTATGTGAATACTTGTATGACATGTTCTTTGACATGGAGAGTGTCTGTCGAACACTAATGGTTAGTGAGAGCACACGTTATAGGTACGCTAATTGGATTAGTATACTAGAACCGACTCACCCTCGATTCGTCACATGGATTTCACTCCGGGACAGTCAATGACGGAATCGAAAGGTTGTGATAGGTATTCGTGAACCTTCGACTTGAGGATTTAGTAGGGATGTGCTTGTGACGTTAAGATTTTCATTAGAGTAGTTCGACCCTATAAACCGGGAGGTGGGGGTCAACCTCGACGTGCATCTTAAAGGGCAAGTAGCAGGTCCTACTGAATACCAAGATAGAATTCTTTCTCCCGTTAGTGAACGGGTTATATGTCCTATGCGGTTATTGGCAAATGAGATCATAAGTCTTTGGCCAAAACATTAGAGCTAGTTGTATTGGATACACGAGAGCTCAATGATCTCGATATGCATTAACGCATGCATAGCATCAAGTACAAATAGGGTTTGACTGACCGTGACCCTATACCTTGATCGGGACATTTGAAAGAAGGGTTGTACGTATACTGGTATTCACGACAGAATGGTTCTTGGATGATCCCAATCATTCGTTCTCAGTTGGGGTACAGTGTAGGCCGCTAGGCTGGCTAGGTGGTGCTACTACTCTTTTATTCCTCCCATTGCTGGCTGAGACGGACCTACCGAGTCGCGCAATAGGATTGACGACGGAATGAATCAAGCTAATTCTCTCATTATGAATATTAGATATTGGATATCTAATTTGGGACATTGGATGTCTAAATTGATTTATTGGATAAATTAATTTACGGCCTAATTAATTAAATAAATTACTGGGTGATTAATTTAATTCATGAATATAATTATTTATTGGAGAAATTAATTATGTCAGTATGTATTTGATATGATTAATTAATTAGATTAATTAATCGATATAAATACATCCGAACGAAATCGGAATTTATCTGTTTGGACTCACGGGAGTCCGAAACGAATCGAACTCGTCCGACTTTTCATCTTGGCCGCCCTCCCCCTTCCACCTAACTTCATCTTGTCTTTTGTTTTCATTTTTAAATAATAGACAAGGACTTGTGGGGTGACTTCTCATGTGGATGAGTTGTAGGTTGGTTGGAGGTGAATAAAGAATGAAGGAGAAGACAATCTCATTATAAGACTATTCCTCACTTCTCCATTGATTGTATCAGTCGTGAGATATAGAAAGAGATTGAGAGAAACCATTTTTCTCTAAGTCATCTTCTTCTTCTTCATTAACTCTTGATTGTTCTTAGAGAAACATCAAGAAATATTGAGAGATCAAACATTAAAACACTTAGAGTGTTACAATCAAAAGCTTCATCACTTGATTCTAGCCGTAACCTTAGAGGTTAATCGGGTGTTGTCATTCCGGTCATTTTTCCGGCCCGTGACAAGTAGAGACGCAGTACTTTCGGCGTTGGATCATTCAAGGGCTTGGAGCGGATTGGATTCGTAGAGATCAAGCAAAGCTTGAGGAATAGCTCAATAGAAGGTTACCATTTAATCAACGGACTTCGAGGGTTAGTTTCTTACAACTCTTGCTTTTCGTTTATATATTCGTATATACGTAGCTCGATCAATCCTCGTAGGGATTCGGATCGAATTAATTTTCGTTTTACCGCTTCCGCTGGGCTTTCGCTTTAGGCACCGAATCCCAACAGTAGTATCGGAGCGTACGTCTTGTGATCGTATATACGATATTAGCATTTGGAATGCTTGATTAGATGGTGTATGATTTGGAATCATAATCGTATTAATCGTTGATTTTCTATTGTTTATCTAAAAATTAATTTTTCATGATTTTATGTTATAACATAAATCTACTTTTCTTTTGAAAAACTGATTTAAATGAGTAATATAAAGATTAGAAAAATATTATTTTTGGAATCGGGGCGAAAAAACGAGCCAAAAACATAAACGGACCGTGACTTGGAGAGTGCCAGGAGCCTTACCTCATGATGCCTGTATGGACCGCGATGCAGTAGCGAGGATCGAGTCACAGTCGGCAGCCTTCCGTCCATTCTCGGCATCTTGTGCGAGCCACCTTTCGGCGACTGGCAAGCGGTGTCCAGGGCTTGTCCCGGCCGTGTTTTTCGACTCCGTTTTTTATATTTCGTTTGATAATTAATTTCTCAAAAATTAAATTAGATTTAATTTGACTAAGATTTAATTATGGTAATTTTATTCTTAGGAGAATTAATTTAATGAAATATTTTCTCGTCCAGAATAAGTTAAAATTGACGGTTGTTTGAATTAATTGGATTAATTCGATTTGGATGGATTGTTTTATATTGATTGGATCAATATTCAGATTCATTATGAATGCCATTTATTTAATGTGTTGGATGCATTATTTTTGAATGGTGATGTGATTCATGGACCTAGTTTTTGAATCGTTCGATTTTATTCGATTGGGTTGTAAAGGCCGTTTTGAGCCTATTTATTTTACTAGAAATATTTGTATCTAGGATGCAATTTTCAATGTAAAATTTATATGTAATGACGAAGACCGGTGTGATATCCCACACCGACAAGCAGAGAGCGGGCGAAGTGCCTTATATGTGCATGCGGAACTCCAATAGCATGAGGCCTTTTGGGAGCCCATTGGCTTTGGGGTGATGAGAACTCCAAAGTTAAGCGTGCTGGCGCGAGGAGCAACCGCAGGAGGGGTGACCTCCTGGGAAGCTACTCGTTGGGCTCCCAGAAACAAAACCGTGAGGGCCAGCTCAAAGGAGAGCGCCTAGAGCGGACAATATCATGCTACGGCGGAGGGGTCCCGGGATGTGACAATTTGGTATCAGAGCCTCTCTACAGCGTCGTGCGAGTGTGCCGACGAGGGCGTCGAGTTCTTTGAGGAGGGGCGAATTGTGATATCCCACACCGACTAGCAGAGAGCGGGCGAAGTGCCTTATATGTGCATGCGGAACTCCAATAGCATGAGGCCTTTTGGGAGCCCATTGGCTTCGGGGTGATGAGAACTCCAAAGTTAAGCGTGCTGGCGCGAGGAGCAACCGCATGAGGGGTGACCTGCTGGGAAGCTGCTCGTTGGGCTCCCAGAAACAAAACCGTGAGGGCCGGCTCAGAGGAGAGCGCCCAGAGCGGACAATATCATGCTACGGCGGAGGGGTCCCGGGATGTGACAATTTGGTATTAGAGCCACTCTACAGTGTCGTGCGAGTGTGCCGACGAGGGCGTTGGGTTCTTTGAGGAGGGGCGGATTGTGATATCCCACACCGACTAGCAGAGAGCGGGCGAAGTGCCTTATATGTGCATGCGGAACTCCAATAGCATGAGGCCTTTTGGGAGCCCATTGGCTTCGGGGTGATGAGAACTCCAAAGTTAAGCGTGATGGCGCGAGGAGGAACCGCATGAGGGGTGACCTCCTGGGAAGCTACTCGTTGGGCTTCCAAAAACAAAACCGTGAGGGCCGGCTCAGAGGAAAGCGCCCAGAGCGGACAATATCATGCTACGGCGGAGGGGTCCCGGGATTTGACAACCGGAGGAAGATCCGTTTCGAGAAGACGAAAATTCAAGACGAAGACTTGTAATTAGATTACGGAGTTTTTGTTTTCTAGGAACGGTCCATGAACCACATGTTGGTAGCAACTAGCTTGTGAATGGTTTTTTCATATTGTATGAATGCCACAGACACGCTAAAATGATTAATGTGTAAAGTGTAACGTTAATCGCGAAAATTCTCCCACGATAAATTATTAAGTTTATAAGGTTTCAAGGTTTTCCTTCCCTCCATCAAGTTTTCGGGAAATTGAAATTCAAACCGGATGTGCTATGCTTCCGAGTTATCGGGGTAGTCGTTCGGGGAGGACGGATAAAATACCGGGAGCGCATTGGATGCCTTCGGTTGGAGCAAATTTTATCCCTAGAAACCTGATACGTTGCCGGATAAGATTCAATTGTGAAACTGATTTGCGTCGATGGTATAAACTTAACTTGTTCACGAACCATAGAAACCGTAAAGGTTGAGGGGAGTGAACAAGGGGAAAAAGAAGATAGAATCATCCATTAGATGGGTTGGTGTTGGACACCACTTTATGAAAATTAATAGACTAGAAACCTGTTCGGTTGCCCTCTATTAAAATTTATAAAGAAATCGATCACCACTATGAAGTAGAGCGACGATACTTACGGATTTCACATGGGAGTGTGTTATTCCGATAAAAATAGTGGGAGCTGGATAACAAAAATAGAAAAGACCTTAATTCTATACTCAGAATATAATATAACAAGTCACTAATTAATCTGTTATACTTAATGCAGACATAACTCTCAATATGACAATGAATCCACTCGCAATTCTACTCGAAAAGAACACCTTAATGGGACCTAACTTTGTGGATTGGCTCCGAAATCTGATGATTGTCCTCAGTATAGAGGCACTGGGATATGTCTTGGAGACGGACATTCCGGCGCCTCCTGTGCGGACCCGAGCCAATCAGGAAGAGATTGAAAACCACGAAAAGTAGGTTAAAGACGACGTGAAAGTCCGTGATTATATGATAGCTTCCATGTCTAATGAGCTTCAGAGAGCTCATGAAAAAATGACTTCTGCTAGGCAGATTCTATCTCACTTAACCGAGCTTTATGGTGAGCACAACAGAACTGCTAGATATGAGATATCCAAGCAACTGTTCAGTGCAAGGATGAAGGAAGGTGAGAAGGTTGGGGAACACATCCTCAAAATGATATCCATGATCGAGAGATTGGAGGCTCTTGATTTTAAAATGGATACTTCTCTCCAAACCGACCTTATCCTTCAGTCTCTCCATGATTCCTTCTCACAGTTTGTTATGAACTTCAACTGCAATGAGATTGCATGTAACTTAGCTGGGCTAATGAATAAATTGGTGACCGCTCAGTCTCAGATGAAGACTCTGCGGATGAAGGAGTCTGCCCTTGTGATTTCTTCTGGACTTCGGAAGTCTAAGAATAAGAAGAAAAAGACCAAGAAGCAGACTGGACCACAAGTTAAGGGCCTTAAAGGAAAGGGCAAGGCCCCGATGGTTCCAAAAGACAAGAAGAAGAAAGTTACTTGTCTGAAGTGCGGTGAGCTGGGCTACTGGGCTAGAGACTGTCCGATTCTTCATGGCACTTCAGTTACAGAACTTTTAGTTTTGGAAACAAATTATTCTGCTACTGTATTTTCTACTTCCTAGATACTGGATTCTGCTGCTAGTTCTCATATTGGTACCGTGAATCAGGATCTGGAACCAAGTAGGAAGCTTGGAGCTGGAGAAGTTATGATCACAGTCGGAAGCGGGTATAGTGTCAAGGCGACCGACATAGGATCACTTCTTTTGGGTTTAGAATCCGGCTTTGTTTTGACTTTAGAAGATGTACTTGTTTTGCCCAGGGGGCACAAAAACATTGTATCTATACCGCTCATGGACCGAAAAGGCTTTTCATTTTTCATTGGTGATGGTTCCTGCAAAATTTATTTCAGAAATAAACTAGTGGGTACTGCTACATTGTTAAATGGATTGTATCATCTAAATATCAGCAACAAAGTAGTTGTGAATACTATGACTAGAAAACGTGGTAGGGATGAAACCAATCAAGTTTTAAAATGTCATTTTAGACTTGGACATGTTGGTCAGACCAAGGATTACAAGACGGAAAAGGAAGGACTTATGGGTCCATTGGAATCGGATCCCTTTCCTACTTGTGAATCTTGCCTTAAAGGCAAAATGACTAAGTCCCCCTTCACAGTGACTTTTGAAAGATCCGCTAATAAACTGGGATTAATCCATACTGTCGTATGTGGTGCTTTGGAAGCAGCACGTGATGGATATCAATATTTCATTATGTTTACGGATGATCATACTAGGTATGGTTATGTATACTTAATGAAACATAAATCCGAGGCCTTTGAGAAATTCCAGGAATTCAAGGCCTTAGTCGAGAAACAAACTGGTAATCATATCAAAGCACTTCGGTCGGACCGAGGTGGTGAGTATATGAGTACGGAGTTTGACGAGTTCCTTAAGGAACATGGAATAGTTTCACAACTAACACCTCCAGGTACTCCTCAGTTAAATAGTGTGTCAGAAAGAAGGAACCGGACCTTGTTGAACATGGTCCATTCCATGCTGGGCTATACAGACTTACCAATTTACCTGTGGGGATATGCACTCCTGACTGCCGCTTACATCTTGAATAGATGTCCTTCCAAATCTGTTCCTAAAACTCCACATGAGATGTGGGAAGGCAGGAAACCAAGTCTTAATCACATTAGGATTTGGGAATATCCCGCCTATGTCAAGAAGACTAAGGTGGAGAAGTTGGAAGCTAGGTCCGCGAAGGGACGTTTCATTGGATTCCCATCTGGGATGATGGGATATCTATTCTACATGCCCGATGATCGAAATATCGTTGTTTCTTTACAAGCACACCTCCTGGAAGATGAGTTCATTCAGGAAGGCGGAGCAGGTAGAAGTATTTCTTTAGAAGAATACAATGAAACTCCTCGGTAGACACCTGTGCAAGAAACTGGAACCGAACCTTCTGAAACACAAGTACAACCACTTCGTAGGTGTCTCATTTACCTGATAGGTATGGGCTTGTGCACTTGGAGGAGCTGGGTCTCCATGAGGTTCCAAGTGATAGCCAAGAGACCGACCCAACAACCTATGACCAAGCGATGGTGGATGTAGACTTTGCGAAATGGCGTGAAGCTATGGAAGCTGAGATAGACTCGATGCATGTCAATCAAGTCTGGACTCTAGTAGACCGCCCCAAGGGCATAGTGCTTATTGGGAACAAGTGGATCTACAAGAGAAAGACTGATGGTGATGGCAAGGTTGACGCCTATAAGGCCAGGCTTGTGGCAAAGGGTTATACCCATAAGGAAGGGATCGATTACCACGATACCTTCTCGCCCGTAGCCATGATCAAGTCTATTCGCATGATGCTTGCTATAGCTGCCTACCATGATTATGAGATATGGAAAATAGACGTAAAGACGGCTTTCCTTAATGGATTCCTCGAGGAGAAAATCTATATGGAGCAGCCTAAAGCTTTGTGTCCGAAGTCGATATTCAGAAGGTGTGCAAGGTTCAGCGTTCCATTTATGGACTGAAGCAAGCGTCGCGTAGTTGGAACCATCGTTTTGACGAGGCGGTCAAAGAGTTTGACTTCGTGCAAAATGAAGAGGAACCTTGTGTATACAAGAGGGTTAGTGGGAGCAAGATCGCATTCTTAGTACTATATGTGGATGACATTCTACTAATAGGAAATGATGTGGGAATGCTCATTTCTGTGAAATCTTGGCTTTCGAGTAATTTCTCCATGAAAGACTTGGGAGAAGCAACCTATATTCTTGGTATTTGGCTCTACCGGGATAGAGCGAGGAGAACAATAGGTCTTTCCCAAGCCCTCTATATAGATAAGATCTTAAAGCGATTTAAGATGGATGATTCTAAAAGAGGGTTCCTACCGATGCGACATGGAATAAAACTCTCCTTGAAGATGTGTCCTCAAAGTGAGGAACAACGAAAGGAAATGAGTAATATACCATATGCTTCGGCCGTGGGTAGCCTTATGTATGCTATGTTGTGTACAAGACCTGACACCGCGCATGCTGTAAGCGTGGTGAGTAGGTTTCAGGTAAACCCAGGTAGGGAACATTGGACTGCCGTAAAGAACATTCTCAAGTACTTGAGAAGGACTAGAGATATGGTTATGATGTATGGAGGTGGAGAATTGGATGTGGTGGGATTCACTGATTCGGACTTCCAAGGACTGGAGGACGACTCGATGTCTACTTCTGGCTACATAGTTACTCTTAATGGAGGAGCAGTATCTTGGCGTAGTGCCAAGCAAAGCGCGACTGCTGATTCCACCTGTCAGGCTGAGTATCAAGCAGCCTTGGAGGCTTCCAAGGAAGGGTTCTGTATTAAGAAGTTTCTGGGAGAAATTCAAGTGATACCATGTGCTGAGTTGCCTATTCCGCTGTACTGTGACAACGATGGAGCTGTAGCGTAGGCCAAGGAGCTGAGGTTTCACAACAGCACCAAACATATTGAGAGGAAGTATCATCTCGTAAGAGAATTTGTTCGCAAGGGATACATTATGCTGCACAGAGTAGACTCGGCCGACAACATCGCCGATCCACTGACCAAGCCACTTTCTCAAACTAACTTGGAGCGTCATATGGAGAACATGGGTATTAGATACCATAGTGTATGTCATTAAGTGCAAGTGGGAGATTTTTAGGAGTATGCCCTCGAATGCCACTCAGAGGATGTTGAGTGAGGGCATTGTACATGTAATTATGTAAATCATTAATATAAGGCAATGGATGTTTCTTTATTTACTGGCAGTTACTGGCATTCCTAACTCGTAAATATACATATAGAAACTAGTCCATGTATTTGAGAGCAAAACGTTCCACTCCTTATTTGATAAGGGGGTCGGCACTCGAAAGGTTTATAGCTCAAATACTTAATCATTCGCAAGTCGATGAAACTTGACTGGGCTTTAAGTTT
Source organism: Orobanche coerulescens (assembly GCA_033398695.1). Classification (NCBI taxonomy): domain Eukaryota; kingdom Viridiplantae; phylum Streptophyta; class Magnoliopsida; order Lamiales; family Orobanchaceae; genus Orobanche; species Orobanche coerulescens. The sequence continues at coordinate 144,176,961 of CM065803.1, forward strand.
ATGTGAATACTTGTATGACATGTTCTTTGACATGGAGAGTGCCTGTCGAACACTAATGGTTAGTGGGAGCAGACGTTATAGGTATGTTAATTGGATTAGTATACTCGAACCGACTCACTCTCGATTCGTCACACGGATTTCACTCCAGGACAGTCAGTGACGGAATCGAAAGGTTGTGATAGGTATTCGTGAACCTTCGACTTGAGGATTTAGTAGGGATGTGCTTGTTACGTTAAGATTTTCATTAGAGTAGTTCGACCCTATAAACCGGGAGGTGGGGGTCAACCTCGACGTGCATCTTAACGGGAAAGTAGCAGGTCCTACTGAATATCAAGATAGAATTCTTTCTCCCATTAGTGAACGGGTTATATGTCCTATGCGGTTATTGGCAGATGAGATCATAAGTCTTTGGCCAAAGCATTGGAGCTAGTTGTATTGGATACACGAGAGCTCAATGATCTCGATTTGCATTAATGCATGCATAGCATCAAGTACAGATAGGGTTTGCCTGACCGTGACCCTACACCTTGATCGGGACATTTGAAATAAGGGTTTATACGTGTACTGGTATTCACGACAGAATGGTTCTTGAATGATCCCAATCATTCGTTCTCAGTTGGAGTACAGTGTAGGCCGCCAAGCTGGCTAGGTGGTGCTACTACTCTTTGGTTCCTCCCATTGCTGACTGAGACGGACCTACCGAGTCGCGCAATAGGATTGACGACGGAATGAATCAAGCTAATTCTCTCATTATGAATATTAGATATCTAATTTGGGACATTGGATGTCTAAATTGATTTATTGGATAAATTAATTTACGGCCTAATTAATTAAATAAATTACCGGGTGATTAATTTAATTCATGAATATAATTATTTCTTGGAGAAATTAATTATGTCAGTATGTATTTGATATGATTAATTAATTAATCGATATAAATACATCGGAACAAATTGGAATTTATTTGTTTGGATTCATGGGAGTCCTAAACGAATCGAACTCGTCCGACTTTTCATCTTGGCCGCCCTCCCCCTTCCACCTAACTTCATCTTGTCTTTTGTTTTCATTTTTAAATGATAGACAAGGACTTGTGGGGTGACTTCTCATGTGGATGAGTTGTAGGTTGGTTGGAGGTGAATAAAGAATGAAGGAGAAGACAATCTCATTATAAGACTATTCCTCACTTCTCCATTGATTGCATCAGCCGTGAGATATAGAGAGAGATAGAGAGAAACCATTTTTCTCTAAGTCATCTTCTTCTTCTTCATTAACTCTTGATTGTTCTTAGAGAAACATCAGGAAATATTGAGAGATCAAACATTAAAACACTTTACAATCAAAAGCTTCATCACTTGATTCTAGCCGTAACCTTAGAGGTTAATCGGGTGTTGTCATTCCGGTCATTTTTCCGGCGCGTGGCAAGTAGAGACGCGGTGCTTTCGGCGTTGGATCGTTCAAGGGCTTGGAGCGGATTGGATTCGTAGAGATCAAGCAAAGCTTGGGGAATAGCTCAAGAGAAGGTTACCATTTAATCAACGGACTTCGAGGGTTAGTTTCTTACAACTCTTGATTTTTGTTTATTTTGTATATACGTAGCTCGATCGATGCTCATAGGGATTCGGATCGAATTAATTTTCGTTTTACCGCTTCCGCTGGGCCTTCGTTTTAGGCACCGAATCCCAACAAACTAATGCACCTGCGGTATTCATGGAGTTAATGAGTCGGGTCTTCATCGACTATTTGGATCAGTTCGTGGTTGTCTTTATTGATGACATTCTAATTTATTCTCGTGACCGAGGGGAGCACGAATTTCACCTTCATCAGGTTCTCGACGTGTTGAGACGAGAGCAATTTTATGGAAAATTTCCCAAATATGAGTTCTGGATGTCCGAAGTGACGTTTCTCGGACATGTAATTTCATCACACGGAGTTCGTGTCGACCCTCAGAAGACGGAGGCTATCCGAGATTGGCAACCTCCGAAAAATGTTAAGGAAATCCGAAGTTTCCTCGGATTAGCTGGTTATTATCGGCGATTTGTGGAAGGATTTTCAAAAATTTCTCAACCTTTGACGAACCTTTTACGGAAGGATAAGAAATACACGTGGTCCGACGCGTGTCAACAGAGTTTTGAGGAACTCAAGATCCGGTTAATTTCAGCACCTGTCCATTCTTTACCGCAATGGACGGAAGGATTTGTGGTTTATAGTGATGCGTCCGGACAGGGTCTCAGATGTGTATTAATGCAGAACGGGAAAGTTATTGCTTATGCTTCACGGCAATTGAGACCTTACGAGGTTAATTATCCTACCCGTGACCTGGAGCTAGCAGCCATGGTGTTCGCATTGATGATTTGGCGCCATTATCTTTATGGCATTACCTATCAGATATTCACCGATCATAAGAGTTTGAAATATATATTTATTCAGAAAGAGTTAAATATGCGACAGAGGCGGTGGTTGGAACTAATCAAAGATTATGATATTGAGATACTTTACCACCCGGGCAATGCGAACGTTGATGCCAATGCCTTGAGTCGTAAGTCCGTTCAGGAGCATATGCTTGCTCGATTAACAGTTTAGAAGGAACTTGAGCAGGAATTTCTGAGACCCGATATCGAGGTCTGGTTACAGCGAGTACAAGGGCAACTTTGTATGTTAGAGATTTCATCGCCACTGGAGGAGTCGATCAGAGTAAATCAGGGATCAGACCCATTTTTGTTGCGCATTCGAGATGATGTGACTCAGGGGAAAGCCCCTGGATTTGTGGTCTATGAGGATGGACTTTTGCGATTTAAGAATCGGTTATGCGTATCGGCGATCGACGAGTTGAAAAACTCGATTTTGAGAGAAGCTCATGCTACCCCTTATTCCATTCATCTGGGGTCTAGCAAGGTGTACAAAGACTTAAAACAAAGTTACTAGTGGAGTAATATGAAGCGAGAAGTCGCGGGATTTGTTTCGAGATGTTTAACCTGTCAGCAAGTCAAGATAGAACATCACCTACCGGCGGGTATGCTGAAACCTCTCCCTATTCCAGAGTGGAAGTGGGAAGATATTTCAATGGACTTTATCACGAGTTTGCCGACATGTCGTCGTGGCATGAATACAATTTGGGTAATTGTGGATCGTCTAACTAAGTTAGCCCATTTTCTTGAGATTAAGGATATGTGGGGTCCCGATAGACTTGCCCAGTTGTTCATCAAAGAGATAGTGAGATTGCATGGTACTACTAAGAGTATCGTTTCTGATCGTGACGGGCGATTCGTGTCACATTTTTGGAAATCAGTTCATCATGCTATGGGAACTCAGCTTAATCTCAGCACAACTTTTCATCCTCAGTCCGACGGACAATCAAAGAGGACTATTCAGACATTACACGACATGTTGAGAGCATGTGTCCTCGATTGGAAAGATGATTGGGAAGCCCAAATACCATTGATTGAGTTCACGTACAGTTATAGTTGGCATGCTTCGATCAAGATGGCACCTTAGAGTTCGAGGCGGGTGACCATGTTTTGGTCAAGGTATCCCCGAGTCGAGGTATCTTCTATTTTGGGAAGAAGGGAAAGTTGATTCCGAGATTCATTGGATCGTTTGAGATTTTGGATCGAGTACGCGAGCTAGCTTATCGATTGGCCTTACCTCCGGCATTGAGCAGAATTCATAATGTGTTTCACGTCTCTCAGTTGCGGAAGTATGTTGCCGACCCGAGTCACATACTTCAGTTCGACAAGATCGAGATCGCGGACAATCATTCGTATGAGGAGCGTCCCGTACGAGTCTTAGAGCGGCGAATCAAACAGTTGAGGAACAAGATGATTTCTTTGGTTAGAATTCAGTGGTCTAGACACGGAGTCGAAGAGTCTACTTGGGAAACTGAGGATAGTATGCGGGAGAGTTATCCCAAGTTGTTCAACCCTTATTTTCGGGGACGAAACTTTCTTAAGGGGGGCTGTATGTAATACCCGGTTGTAACTCAGTCATTATCATTCAGTAATTATCATTCAGTAACTGTCACTTAGTAATTATTCACTCATTAATGATCATTCATCATTCATATTCATTCATTGTATTCACCGATCAGAGGATTTTATATCGTACATCAGTTATTATTTCGTCTTCCTACCTGGTTGGAGGATCGAATCGTGGTTATCAGCATTGCCATCTTCATAGTAGGCTATGTGTGAGGAGTAGCGCACGCTACGTACTCTCTTTAGCGCGCGCTAATTGAGTACGGGTAGCGCACGCTACCTCACCATATTAGCGCACGCTAATGTGGTTCAGGCCTGCAGTCCAGAAGGCACTGGACTGCAGTCGAGTTGATGTAGCGCACGCTACCAATGGTAAGTAGTGCACACTAATAAGTTTGGTTAGCGCACGTTATGCAATCTGTGTAGTGGGCGCTAAGGCCGATCAGGCAGAGTCCAGTGGGTACTGGACTGATTTTGGAATAATTCCTAGCCCACGCTATGAGTGGATTTTAGCATACGCTAATGGGGCAGTAGCACACGCTGATTATTGGACGTAGCGCACGCTATCGCGAGTCGAAGGCGAGGGAGGTTACGGACTTGATCCAGTACATCAGGTATTTAGCTAGCGCACGCTAACATTTGGAGTTAATGCACGCTATCGGGAGGGCGTTAGCGCACGCTATCAAGTTCGTAGTGTACGCTAATGAGGCAGTCAGAGTTCACTGGACTTTTCGGTTAACCCGTTAGCGCACGTTAAATAACAGGTCATAGCGTGCGCTAATCTGGGAATAATATAAATAGGACAGTCAGCCCCAGCTTCATCATTTTTCATTTCTCACTTCGTTCTTGGGCGATTTCAGGCGATTTGGAAGAATCTCTTCGAGCTGAAGTCATCTATCATTATCTTCAAGTTTATCATTCGGATTAAGTATCATTTCATCCACTCCAACACATCAAATCAAGGTAATTATTTCTTGGATCTTGAATTTCGGATTTTGGGTATTTTCCTTCCGATTTCTTCGTGTAAGCTTAGATTGTTGTTGGAACATGTTAGATATATATTATCTACCTTGGATAAATGTATTCCTATGGATTTATTGATATGTTTTTCGGATTTGATGAACATTTGGAGAATTAATCAAGAACCCTTGATGTTGACTTTGGTTATTTTTGGGGGTTTCTGATTATAGTTGTCGTAACTTCGAGTTGTGGTTTCCTATTGGATTATTGATATCATTGAAGGTGTTTGTTGGGTTGAACTACTCATTTTGGAGTTGGTTTTGATATATTTGGGTTTTGGTTGTAATCAAGGGTTGATGTTCGCTAACTGGTTGTTTGAATGCCTCAATGAGTTTGGATATTGTTGTATCGACCTTTGAATTAGTCGTAATTCATGCTTGATACGTATATTGAATGGATTATTGGTAATTGTGATATTCAAGGTTGTTCAAGCGACCGACATCTCATTTTAGGACGTTGTTCGAGGAAGGACATTCTTCACCGGTGTTGTGTAAGTTAATTCTTACTCAGTTAAAAGGATACTCATTCCTTTCATGGTTGTTCATTCATAAATCCTAATCATAATTCAGTCATAGTGTATTAATCGTATTGAGACTTGTATTTGTCAAATAATCATTTCATTCACGAGGAACGACGGTTCCAATCATTTCAATGAGCTACCTTTCATTTCACTATTATTTCATCTCGCTGAGTCATTCTTGACCTTGTCGAATTATTATTCATTAATATTCATCATGGTCATTCTTGTTCATATGACCTTCTGGGTTCATATTGCGTGGACGGGTGGGGATGTGTGGAATTTTATTCGGGCACGTGATAGTCATGTGATCGGGTTCACCGACATAATATACTGTGCACACGGTAATGTACCTCCATGAGACTAATTAGGTACAAGGACGTGTGTGTCCGGACACTCGTATTGTCCACATGCACATACCATTACGGGCGTACTGTGATGCTCCTCTTCAGCTTAATTTCATAATTAAGATATATCATGATTGTGTTTATTCAACTCTTCAGGATTGTTGTTTTGTGTAACTGAACCTGTTGGGGGATATTGTTTTCAGGTCATAGAAAGGCTAAGGCACGGGAAGAGAACGTTGACGGCGAGGAGTCCCAGTGATACTAGTAGGGGGCCCCAGTCCTTTCCGCCATTCATGTTTTCTTCATTTTATTTCCGCTGCAGATTTCCGTTTGGATGTTCATTTTCATTCGGTGTTGTATATTTTATCTTCATATAAAATATACTTGTATTATGTATTTTCCTGGGTGTGTTGTACTTGAAACTCCTCATCGGAGTAATTAATGATATAATGTGGTTCGATAGTACAATTATATTACTTAATTCATTAATTTTCATTCGCCTAGTGGGTCCCAGTCGGGGGTCCACAACACTGTAATATTCGCCTAGTTGGGGTGTTACATTCACAACTTGAGTGATGTTGTTATTTATGCATTATTGGCCAGTAAACCTAATAGTTCTCAACTTCTACATGAGGACTTGGAACAAATTCATCCTGATGATATAGAGGAGATGGATTTGAAGTGAAAGATGGTAATGTTAACAATGAGGGCAAGAGGATTCTTGAAGAAAATAGGGAAGAATCTTACTATTGGTGGCAATAACAATTTTGGATTTGACAAGTCCAAGGTGGAATGCTACAATTGCCATAAAAGGGGACACATTTCTAGAGAATGCAGGGCACCAAGGAACCAAGACTACAAGACTGGAGAAAGCTCAAGGAGAAATGTGCCTGTGGAAACTTCTAATTCTACAGCTTTGGTGTCTTGTGATGGTCTAGGTGGCTATGATTAGAGTGATCAAGCAGAAGAAGGGCCAAACTATGCATTGATGGCATACTCATCTTCATCTTCAAGTTTTGATTCTGATGTATCTAATGATTCTGGTTGTTCTTTTAAATCTTGTTTAGATACTGTTGAGTCACTTAAAGCTCAGAATAATAAACTAATAGAATATTTACAAAAATATGAGTTAAATATTTTAGGCTATAAGGTAGGCTTAGAGTCTGTGGAGAAAAGACTTGAATTTTTTAAAGAGTAAGAGTTTGAGTATATAGATAAGATTAATATCTTAAAAGGTGAACTTTTTGTAAAAGAAAACATTATTGAAGAGCTTAGGAAGAGGCTTGAAAAGGCTCAAAGATAAAAGGATGTAGTTCAAATGGAAAAAGAAAGTATTCAATTTAAAGTAGATAGATATGAACATGCATCTAAAAGTGTGAATAAGCTCATAGAAAGTCAAATTGTAGACAAGTGCAAGAAAGGTAGTGGATTAGGCTATAATCAAGTTCCCCCTCCCATTACACGAAAATTTGTGCCTCCTACACCTGAATTGTCTTGTTTAGATGAGTTAGTTCCTAAGCCTATAGTTGAGAAAGAAGTAGAGTCTAAGATGATTCATAGGAAGAATACCGATGCACCAATTATTGAAGATTGAGAGTCTGATGATGAGGATCTAGAAGTGCCTCAACCTAAGGCTGAAGGAAAAACAGTTAAGCCTAGTGTTGAAAAGATAAAATTTGTTAAACCTAATTTTGGAGACAAATTGACTATGAAAATGGTTGATTATGTTGAGCAAACTAGGAAGAACACTAACAGGCATAGAGGAAACCAAAGAAACTGTAATAACATGATGCCTCAAAGGTTAAGAAGTGATTTTGAGATATTTAACAAAGCTTGTTATGTGTGTGGTAGTTTTGAACATTTGCAGTATGATTGTCATAACTATCAAAAACAGGTTTGGAACTATGCTAAGAGGGTGAATCCCCAAAGTTTTGCCAAAAACACTCATCCCAGTGCTAAACAGAACATGGGTCCAAGGGCAGTGTTAATGAAATTTGGCAAAGTATCACTTAATACTACTAGACTAGTTAGTGCTGCTTCCACAAAAAGAATAGTGAATGGTGCTAAATCAAAGTTACAGTTTTCAAAAACAGCACATTTAATTGTAAAAAAGCCCATTCAAAAGTCAACAGCAATTAATACTGCTAAGCCCAAAGCAGTAGTTACTACTGCTATGCCAAAAGCAATGATTAATACTGTTATGTGAAATCATCATTATGCTGTTAAGGCCTCAGCTTGTTGGGTTTGGAAACCAAAGATTAAAGTTTTAGACCATGTTTTCAAACATGACAGTGCATCAATAGTCCTAAAGAAATTTGATTATGTTGATGCACAAGGCAGATCCAAGTCAGTAATGGCTTCGGTCCCCAAAATGAACTGATTTTCTTACTTTATGTGCAGGGCAATCCACAGGTGGAGTTAAAGGATGAAGGAGTATTTGACAGTGGATGCTCAAGGCACATGACAGGAAACATGTCCTATATTACTGATTATGAAGAAATTGATGGAGGATATGTTGCCTTTGGAGGTAACCTAAAGGAGGGAAAATCACAGGCAAAGGTACAATCAAAACTGGTAAATTACATTTTGAAAATGTGTACTTGGTTAAAGAGATAAAGTTTAACCTTTCTAGTGTCTCACAAATATGTGTCAAAAAGAATAATGTTCTTTTTACTGGCACTGAATGTATTGTTTTGTTTCCTGACTTTAAGTTAATTGATGAAAGTCAAGTTTTGCTTAAAGTTCCTAGAAAGGACAATATATACAGTGTTGATTTAAAGAACACAGTTCCCAAAGGAGGTTTAACCTCTCTCTTTGCAAAAGCCACATTAGATGAATCTAAACTTTGGCATAGAAGACTAGGTCACTTGAATTTTAAAACAATGAACAAATTGGTTAAGGGAAATCTTGTTAAAGGTTTGCCTTCCAAACTTTTTGAAAATGATGAATCCTGTGTTGCTTGTCAGAAGGGAAAGCAACACAGAGCCTCTTGTAAGTCCAAAATTGTGTACTCTATCAGTCAACCTTTACATATGTTGCACATGGATTTATTTGGGCCGACATTTGTAAAAATTTTAATGAAAATGATGTATTGCCTAGTTGTCACAGATGATTATAGTAGGTTTATTTGGGTTTTCTTTTTGGCTACCAAGGATGAGACTAGTGGAATTCTTAAGTCTTTCATAACAAGGGTAGAAAATCTAGTAAATCACAGTGTTAAGATAATAAGATGTGACAATGGAACTGAATTCAAGAATAGTGTGATGAATCAGTTTTGTGAATCTAAGGGTATATTGAGATAGTATAGTGTAGCTAGAACTCCTCAACAAAATGGTATTGCTGAGAGGAGAAATAGGACACTTATTGAGGCTTCTAGAACAATGTTAGCTGATTCTAAATTACCAACTACTTTTTGGGCTAAAGCAGCTAATTCTGCTTGCTATGTGCAGAATAGAGTGTTAGTTGTTAAGCCTCATAACAAGACCCCTTATGAACTTTTTCATGGTAGAACACCATCTTTAAGCTTTATGAGACCATTTGGGTGTCCTGTTACAATTCTCAATAGCATAGATTGTAACACCCCCAGATCCGAACTTGAATATTACCACGCTGTGGGCTCCGAGACGGAACCCACAAGGCTGAAAGAAAGATTTATAAACATTTACAAATGCCTAAGAGGCGAACGACGGTACTATCTTTTTAAAACATTCGAAGACTTAATAAAATCCATTTATCAAAACCGTCATAAAAATCTCATTTGAAACCACAAGGCCCAAAATGCCAAAACTAAATTGTTTAAAAATATACGTTAAGCTATCGCTTACACGTGCCAACAAAATAGTTTAGAAAACGATTGCCAAAGTAACCTAGGTTACCAGATACCAAAAGGCCATTTAAAATACTCACGCAGCGGGAAAAGACAAATAATTAAAATACTTTAGCAGCGGAATACACGAACTGATCAGGAAACTCAATACACAAATACATGTCATAGCCAGTATCCTCCGGGAAGCACATCTCTCCACAACCGCTACAAGCTTGATATTCCAAGAACCTAAAAACAAAAGCCCACGACGGGGTCAGCCATAAAATCCAACAATGATGACCATCACATCACGTCAATAATTACAAACCAATGAAAAACACTAAGTAGGAATACTACCAATGTAATCTTACCATCATAACTTTACCAAAGTCGTAATAATTCTCATCAGAATAACCATTATTGCAATGCATATCTCGTAATCTCGATTTATCAATTATCTCAAATATAACTCCAATACGGTACCTCAAGCTATACCCAAGATTCTCAAAACATCATCATAATTCGCAATACGGAAATATACCAACTCTGACTAATTCGATCCCTCGGAAATAAACATCATCAAATCAACATGACAATCCATTGTCCATCCCAGGACAAGAACCAAGAAGGAAAATACGGAACATACCTCAGGATACGCAATACCACGGCGAATCACGTCAGTCTAATCCAAGATCATATCAATACAACATACGAACATGGCCCTAGCACAAGATCTACAAATGCATACTCATATGACAACGTCAACATGCTCACATCAATAACAACAATGTATACTTATGGCAAACCCATAATATACCTATGCACAACAACAACACATGGTAATCCAATGATCCAGCGCACACAGCTTAAGATGTCCCATGTTGATCCCGTCGGACCAACGCATGGTGGAAATACCTGTCCAACGATCCAGCGCACACATCTATAGATATCCCATATTGATCCTGTCGGACCAACGCATGGTGGACATATGACAACAATGCACAACTGCACAAAACAACAGTACACAATGCACACGACAACAATGCACAAATGCATGACAACAACAATACACGAATGTGTCACAACATGATCGCCACAAATGATAAAAATAATTAGAGTACTTGCCCCGAGTCCTTCGAGAGCAATATCGATGTCTAAACCATCCCGAACCATTATCCTCAATACTCGACGGTCCAAAACATCACGGATTGCAGACAATTCATATCTTCGTCTTTATCACAACGTATCCTCGATACCCAAGTATACCAATAACAAATGTAAATCATATACATTATGATTTAACTCCCAAAAATCGAAAAACCACATAAAATCCAAATCTCTAGAGTTCACAATTATAATCATCGCTATACGAATTATAAACGAATAAAACTAAAACCATTCATTAAATGTTATAAACTGAGAAAATAATAACTTGCCTTGATAACAATGAAGCTGTTACCAATTCCTTGTCGTCGTCTACAAGCTCCTCGGCTCCAGGCCAAAGCGATTCACGAACGTTCTCGAACACGACCGCAACACACTTTCTAGTTGACGATTATAACCAACGATCAATGATCACAACCTATTAAAGTTATCAATTAACACATATTCGATAATAATCAATTCCCGATATAGCCAATCAATCAAACTCAACGGCTCAAAAATTCCTCGATCATATACAAAACCAAATAATCCAACTCAACAAGTACGAACTCATATCTACAATACAAACCGCAACTCGATGATCATACTTAACAATCAATACAACCAATCAATAAACCCAACGGTTCCACAACATTCCGATTAAACATAAATCCGAACAACCCGAATCAATCAATTATGAACTCATAATCACGATATGTTTCCATAATCCAATAATCAAATCAACGATCAACTCATCTCGATAACAAGGGTTACATAACACATTCTATTCCGAATTCATACGAATTAACACGATTCCTCCTTGTTTATAATTATAAATTTCATAGTAGGACAATACTATCGGCATGATCGGCAACCCGAACTACCCAACAAGTTCAATATCTTTGAGAATCTTGTTATAAGATTAACTATCATCTTTCCGGATTCAAAATTGTTATCATGATTCGTATTTCGTCAAGAACATACGAATTCTACCACTACAATCAACATGGCATTGGTCTAAATCATCAGTTCCAGGATTATACTTAAAAACCATCATATACCTTATCAAATTTCCCTCTTTGATGTGATATATATACCAAGAACATCAAGAACACCATGATTCCATAATCATGATTATAACAAATGACATAATCGAAGACATATATCATTGTATCTTTCCAATATAGAATTCACATAACCTCAAGAATCTTAACAACGATACCATAATACCGTAACGCATAATATTCTACTGAATCTCAAAGCATATCAACTTAGATCGGCAATAAATCTCAATGCAATTCAAAATCCAAATACTTACAGATTGCGAAGCCGACGATTCCCCATGATACTGGCACATGTCTCGACTCAAGAATATACTCGACACAGATATTTTCAAAACACACATTTTGCAAACTCAGTTCAACTCGGGAACACAACACAGCTCTATCTGAAGAAACACGTTAACACCATTTGGAAAAGTTTACAACAACCCCAGTACTACACTGGTAAATCACATAATGCACAAGCCCGAGTGAACAATAAAAACTAGGGATTCTAGTATTAATCAATCGACAACTCGAATGACGCGACAAAACACGACCCAACTCGACCCGACTGCCTAGGTTTTCTCAACCTAAGCTCCGATACCATATTTTGTAACACCCCCAGATCCGACCGGTAAAATTACAGCGTCGTGGGCCACGAGACGTAACCCATAAGGCTGAAAGAAAGATTTACAAACATTTACAAACGCCTAAGAGGCGAACGACGGTACTATCTTTTAAAAACATTGGAAGACTTAATAAAATCTGTTTATCAAAACCGTCGTAAAAATCTCATTTGAAACCCCAAGGCCCGAAATGCCAAAACTCAACAGTTTAAAAACATACGTTAAGCTATCGCTTACACGTGCCAACAAAATAGTTTAGAAAATGATTGCCAAAGTAACCTAGGTTACCAGATACCAAAAGGCCATTTAAAATACTCACGCAGCGAAAAAAGACAAATAATTAAAATACTCTAGCAGCGGAATACACGAACTGATCAGGAAACTCAATACACAAATACATGTCATAGCCAGTATCCTCCGGGAAGCTCATCTCTCCACAACCGCTACAATCTTGATATTCCAAGAACCTAAAAACAAAAGCCCACGACGGGGTCAGCCATAATATCCAACAATGATGACCATCACATCACGTCAATAATTACAAACCAATGAAAAACACTAAGTAGGAATACTACCAATGTAATCTTACCATCATAACTTTACCAAAGTCGTAATAATTCTCATCAGAATAACCATTATTGCAATGCATATTTCGTAATCTCGATTTATCAATTAACTCAAATATAACGTCAATACGGTACCTCAAGCTATACCCAAGATTCTCAAAACATCATCATAATTCGCAATACGGAAATATACCAACTCTGACTAATTCGATCCCTCGGAAATAAACATCATCAAATCAACATGACAATCCATTGTCCATCCCAGGACAAGAACCAAGAAGGAAAATACGGAACATACCTCAGGATACGCAATACCACGGCGAATCACGTCAGTCTAATCCAAGATCATATCAATACAACATACGAACATGGCCCTAGCACAAGATCTACAAATGCATACTCATATGACAACGTCAACATGCTCACATCAATAACAACAATGTATACTTATGGAAAACCCATAATATACCTATGCACAACAACAACACATGGTAATCCAATGATCCAGCGCACACAGCTTAAGATGTCCCATGTTGATCCCATCGGACCAACGCATGGTGGAAATACCTGTCCAACGATCCAGCGCACACATCTATAGATATCCCATATTGATCCTGTCGGACCAACGCCTGGTGGACATATGACAACAATGCACAACTGCACAAAACAACAGTACACAATGCACACGACAACAATGCACAAATGCATGACAACAACAATACACGAATGTGTCACAACATGATCGCCACAAATGATAAAAATAATTAGAGTACTTGCCCCGAGTCCTTCGAGAGCAATATCGATGTCTAAACCATCCCGAACCATTATCCTCAATACTCGACGGTCCAAAATATCACGGATTGCAGACAATTCATATCTTCGTCTTTATCACAACGTATCCTCAATACCCAAGTATACCAATAACAAATGTAAATCATATACATTATGATTTAACTCCCAAAAATCGGAAAACCACATAAAATCCAAATCTCTAGAGTTCACAATTATAATCATCGCTATACGAATTATAAACGAATAAAACTGAAACCATTCATTAAATATTATAAACTGAGAAAGTAATAACTTGCCTCGATAACAATGAAGCCGTTACCAATTCCTTGTCGTCGTCTACAAGCTCCTCGGCTCCCAGCCAAAGCGATTCACGAACGTTCTCGAACACGACCGCAACACACTTTCTAGTTGACGATTATAACCAACGATCAATGATCACAACCTATTAAAGTTATCAATTAACACATATTCGATAATAATCAATTCCCGATATAGCCACTCAATCAAACTCAACGGCTCAAAAATTCCTCGATCATATACAAAACCAAATAATCCAACTCAACAAGTACAAACTCATATCTACAATACAAACCGCAACTCGATGATCATACTTAACAATCAATACAAGCAATCAATAAACCCAACGGTTCCACAACATTCCGATTAAACATAAATCCGAACAACCCGAATCAATCAATTATGAACTCATAATCACGATATGTTTCCATAATCCAATAATCATATCAACGATCAACTCATCTCGATAACAAGGATTACATAACACACTCTATTCCGAATTCATACGAATTAACACGATTCCTCCTTGTTTATAATTATAAATTTCATAGTAGGACAATACTATCGGCATGATCGGCAACCCGAACTACCCAACAAGTTCAATATCTTTGAGAATCTTGTTATAAGATTAACTATCATCTTTCCGGATTCAAAATTGTTATCATGATTCGTATTTCGTCAAGAACATTCGAATACAATCAACATAGCATTGGTCTAAATCATCAGTTCCACGATTATACTTAAAAACCATCATATACCTTATCAAATTTCCCTCTTTGATGTGATATATATACCAAGAACATCAAGAACATCAAGAACACCATGATTCCATAATCATGATTATAACAAATGACATAATCGAAGACATATATCATTGTATCTTTCCAATATACAATTCACATAACCTCAAAAATCTTAACAACAATACCATAATCATCTTCATACGAATCATTCATCAACAATAACATCAAAATCCGAATTCAAGGTGTAGAGTTCATCAATATACCTCAAGAACATGAATAACACAATCAAACTCTTCAAGAATCATTGATATCTTCATATCCAAGCCTCAAATCCATGTTCCCAAGATCATAATCAAGTTGGAAGAGGTTTATTCTCACTAACACACTCATAGGGACGAAGTTTGGAGGAAGAGATGGTTTTTCTCTCGTGAAGAAATGAAAGAACGAACTTCATTTTATAAACTGCATCGCTCATTACGTACGTTATCACTCAACATTAACGTACGTAATTCTCCATAGCGTACGCTACACGTCCAACATAGCGTACGCAACATCATCCCATAACTCACTGACTTGTTTCGTTCACTCGCTTACGTACGTAATACTTTCTTCATAGCGTACGTAATACGTACGTTGACTTGCTACAGTAAATCTCCACTTAACGAACGTAATGCACTACTCGTAGCGTACGTTAACCAAGAGTTGACTCGCCCATGCATGTTCTTCGTCGAAAGCTGCCGACCATGGGACCCGCCTGTCCCCCATAGCCTGATCTGTCCAATATGGACTTTACGTACGTTAACATGTCCGCTTAATGTACGTAATATCTGTACACCTTACGTACGTTAACTGTCCTTCTTAACGTACGTAATCCTTATGCATTAGCGTACGCTAAGTATACATCGTAGCGTGCGCTAATGTGGCTGTACTTAGCCATTTTCAGCTATTCTTGTCTAACGTTTCAACATACAGAATACGAACATATAGCATACTGAATACGTATACTACTTCCAATAATATTCTCATACGATACACAATATCCTCAACTGCAATTGTCGACCAAGTACGACAATTATACCAATACAGATGTCTCAGTCCTGCATTTATTTTATCCATACTGTACAGATTCCATGCTGTACAACATAACTCGGATAAAATAACATTAAACAACAGTAGTAGAAATTCCGGATATTACATACTACACCACTTAAAATAAGTTTCGTCTTCGAAACTTGCAATCCGTCATAAAGAAACAAACCATTCAACCAAAATATCCCAAAATCATCACGACAACGATCAATCATCATCATTAACGAATAACCAAAACAGTATCCTTACATATGCGCCAAGTGGACGATCTCCTGAGATACTAACAAGTGACTCCACCGTAAAGTCTCAATACTCTTACAATCACAATTCCGTGAGTCTCAACAAAATATATCATCTTCGGATGAAATAATCTATCCGTGTCAAATACTGCCTACCTGAGCGCATAATCAAATCCCAATTTTGATAAAAACGAATAATACCCGATGCATCTGTGAAACAACTGCCAAAATAATGACACAAATCCCGAAACATCAACAACTCCAATGACGCGACAAAACACGACCCAACTCGACCCGACTGCCTAGGTTTTCTCAACCTAAGCTCCGACACCATATTTTGTAACACCCCCAGATCCGACCGGGAAAATTACAGCGTCGTGGGCCACGAGACGTAACCCATAAGGCAGAAAGAAAGATTTACAAACATTTACAAACGCCTAAGAGGCGAACGACGGTACTATCTTTTAAAAACATTGGAAGACTTAATAAAATCTGTTTATCAAAACCGTCGTAAAAATCTCATTTGAAACCACAAGGCCCGAAATGCCAAAACTCAACAGTTTAAAAATATACGTTAAGCTATCGCTTACACGTGCCAACAAAATAGTTTAGAAAATGATTGCCAAAGTAACCTAGGTTACCAGATACCAAAAGGCCATTTAAAATACTCACGCAGCGGAAAAAGACAAATAATTAAAATACTCTAGCAGCGGAATACACGAACTGATCAGGAAACTCAATACACAAATACATGTCCTAGCCAGTATCCACCGGGAAGCTCATCTCTCCACGACCGCTACAAGCTTGATATTCCAAGAACCTAAAAAGAAAGCCCACGACGGGGTCAGCCATAATATCCAACAATCATAACCATCACATCACGTCAATAATTACAAACCATTGAAAAACACTAAGTAGGAATACTACCAATGTAATCTTACCGTCATAACTTTACCAAACTCGTAATAATTCTCATCAGAATAACCATTATTGTAATGTACATCTCGTAATCTCGATTTATCAATTAACTCAAATATAACGTCAATACGGTACCTCAAGCTATACCCAAGATTCTCAAAACATTATCATAATTCGCAATATGGAAATATACCAACTCTTACCAATTCGATCCCTCGGAAATAAACATCATCAAATCTCAACATGACAATCGATTGTCCATCCCAGGACAAGAACCAAGAAGAAAAATACGGAACATACCTCGGGATACGTAATGCCATGGCGAATCACGTCAGTCTAATCCAAGATCAGATCAATACAACATACGGACATGGTCCTAACACAAGACCTACAAATGCATACTCATATGACAATGTCAACATGCTCACATCAATAACAACAATGTATACTTATGGCAAACCCATAATATACATATGCACAACAACAACACATGGTAATCCAACGATCCAGCGCACACAGCTACCATGTTGATCTCGTCGGACCAATGCATGGTGGAAATACCTGTCTAACGATCCAGCGCACACAGCTATAGATATTCCATGTTGATCCCTTCGGACCAACGCATGGTGGACATATGACAACAATGCACAACTGCACAAAACAACAGTACACAATGCACACGACAAAAATGCACAAATGCATGACAACAACAATACACGAATGTATCACAACATGATCGACACAAATTATAAAAATAATTAGAGTACTTGCCCCGAGTCCTTCGAGAGCAATCTCGATGTCTAAACCATCCCGAACCATTATCCTCAATACTCGACGGTCTAAAATATCATGGATTGCATACAATTAATATCTTCGTCTTTATCACAATGTATCCTCGATACCCAAGTATACCAATAAAAAATGTAAATCGTATACATTATGATTTAACTCCCAAAAATCGGAAAACCACATAAAATCCAAATCTCCAGAGTTCACAATTATAATCATCGCTACGAATTATAAACGAATGAAACTGAAACCATTCATTAAATATTATAAACTGAGCAAGTAATAACTTGCCTCGATACCGATGAAGCCGTTACCAATTCCTTGTCGTCGTCTACAAGCTCCTCGGCTCCCGGCCAAAGCGATTCACGAACGTTCTCGAACACGACCGCAACACAGTTTTTAGTCGACGATTATAACCAACGATCAATGATCACAACCTATTGAAGTAATCAATTAACACATATTCGATAATAATCAATTCCCGATATAGCCAATCAATCAAACTCAACGGCTCAAAAATTCCTCTATCATATACAAAACCAAATAATCCATCTCAACAAGTACAAACTCATATCTACAATACAAACCGCAACTCGATGATCATACTTAACAATCAATACAACCGATCAATAAACCCAACAGTTCCACAATATTCCGATTAAACATAAATCCGAACAACCCGAATCAATCAATCATGAAATCATAATCACGATATGTTTCCGTAATCCAATAATCATATCAACGATCAACTCATCTCGATAACAAGGATTACATAACACACTCTATTCCGAATTCATACAAATTGACACGATTCCTCCTTGTTTATAATTATAAATTTCATAGTAGGACAATACTATCGGCATAATCGGCAACCCGAACTACCCAACTAGTTCAATACCTTTGAGAATCTTGTTATAAGATTAACTATCATCTTTCCGGATTCAAAATTGTTATCATGATTCATATTTCGTCAAGAACATACGAATTCTACCACTACAATCAACATAGCATTGGTCTAAATCATTAGTTCCATGATTGTACTTAAAAACCATCATATACCTTATCAAATTTCCCTCTTTGATGTGATATATATACCAAGAACATCAAGAATATCAAGAACACCATGATTCCATAATCATGATTATAACAAATGACATAATCGAAGACATATATCATTGTATCTTTCCAATATACAATTCAGATAACCTCAAAAATCTTAACAACAATACCATAATCATCTTCATACGAATCATTCATCAACAATAACATCAAAATCCGAATTCAAGGTGTAGAGTTCATCAATATACCTCAAGAACATGAATAACACAATCAAACTCTTCAAGAATCATTGATATCTTCATATCCAAGCCTCAAATCCATGTTCCCAAGCTCATAATCAAGTTGGAAGAGGTTTATTCTCACTAACACACTCATAGGGACGAAGTTTGGAGGAAGAAATGGTTTTTCTCTCGTGAAGAAATGAAAGAACGGACTTCATTTTATAAACTGCATCGCTCATTATGTACGTTATCACTCAACATTAACGTACATAATTCTTCATAGCGTACGCTACACGTCCATCATAGCGTACGTAACATCATCCCAGGACTCACTGACTTGTTTCGTTCACTTGCTTACGTACGTAATATTTCCTTCATAGCGTACGTAATACGTATGTTGACTTGCTACAGTAAATCTCCACTTAACGTACGTAATGCACTTGACTCACCCATGCACGTTCTTCACCGAAAGTTGCCGACCACGGGACCCACCTGTCCCTCATAGCATGATCTGTCCGATATGGACTTTATGTATGTTAACATGTCCGTTTAACGTACGTAATATCTGTACACCTTACGTACGATAACTGTCCTTCTTAACGTACGTAATCCTTGTGCATTAGCGTACGCTAATTATACATCGTAGCGTGCGCTTATGTGGCTGTACTTAGCCATTTTCAGCTATTCTTGCCCAACGTTTCAACATACGGAATACGAACATATGGCATACTATACGTATACTACTTCTAATAATATTCTCATATGATACACAATATCCTCAACTGCAATTGTCGACCAAGTAAGATAATTATACCAATGCAGATGTCTCAGTCCTTCATTTATTTTATCCATATTGTACAGATTCCACGCTGTACAACATAACTCGGATAAAATAACATTAAACAACAGTAGTAGAAATTCTGGATATTACATAGATCACCTAGGTAAGTTTGATGGTAAGGCTGATGAAGGTTTCTTTGTTGGATACTGACTGAATAGTAAGGCATTTAGAGTATTCAATAGTAGGACTAAGAATTTGATTGGAGATGTGCATTTTGTTGTAAAAACAAGGAAGATGACCAAGAATTTGACATATCAAGGATTCTTTCTTAGTACACTTAAACAAAGAAACAATCATAAAGATCTTCAAAATTATTTGTTTGCTTGTTTTCTATCACAAGTGGAACCCAAGAAGACAATCCAAGCTTTGGCTGATTCAAGCTGGGTGGAAGCCATGCAAGAAGAACTTCTATAATTCAAGCTTCAAGAAGTTTGGACTTTGGTAGATTTACCTAATGGCAAAAGGGATATAGGTACAAAATGGGTTTTCAGAAACAAGAAAGATGAAAGAGGCATTGTGATAAGAAACAAAGCAAGACTAGATGCTCAAGGATACACACAAGAAGAAGGGATTGACTATGATGAAGTCATTGTGTAACACCCCCAAATCCTATTGGGTCATTACAGTACCGTGGACCCCACGCCAGGAGATCCACCAGGCGAACATGACTAGATTACATCAAATTAACTAACAAGGGAGATCATAGTCCCTACTATGATATCCGACACAATATTCCGATAGGGAATTTCAACGACAAAAGTGGGCCTACATAGCCAAAAATAAAAATACAACCACACCCACGAGCTTTGCCCGGGTAATACATAATGATAATGACTGACAAACTAGAGAACACTCCAACTGACTGACCAACATGAACAACTCGGACTAGTATCGCTCGAATGCCTCATCACCATCATCATGCCCTTGTGTCTCAACTCTCGCCTCGCAAGCACCTAAAACATGAAAACATGTTCCGCCCCCACGGGGTCAGTCATCCAGATAATGAACATCAAATACATGTATAACATGATATGCATCCAAAGGCAGAATGAAACGGTAAGATGATAATAATACGAGATGCTCACAAACCAAGTTAAGAACCGAGGATTCGTGAAACACTATGCCCACAGCATATGAATAATACCTGCTCAACAGGTTAGAACATAAGTGCCCAATGACGAATCATAACTTATAAAGCACCACAATGAATTACACGAACATGAACCACACCAGGACTGAATTAAATATGAATCACAATGCCCGAAGGCTCCAATGAAATTACCAAGACATCACAAATGCCTGAAAGCCACTCAACTGAAGCTGTAAATATCATAATCACCTGAAACCGAAACAACCCGAAGCTGTACTAATGAGGGCCAAAGCCACGGCACGAAGCCGTATCACAATGAGGGCCGAAGCCACGGCACGAAGCCGTATCACAATGAGGGCCGAAGCCACGGCATGAAGCCGTATCACAATGAGGGCCGAAGCCACGGCACAAAGCCGTATCACAATGAGTGATAGTATGCTGCCTTGAGTCGGCCAACATAATGGCAGTAACTCACGGATGGGCACCGTCCTCGACAGTCCCAATTTAATACCTCGATTGACTTAGAATGGTCAACCGATACCAATGATACAATGAATGATTGAATACCTCGATTGCCTTAGAACGGCCAATCGACAACAATGATACGAAGGATGTCTCGGCACCTTTAATCGGTTACTGACAACGAAGTTGAGAAATGAATACGCCAAATGTCTTCAATCGGCCAATACAACATCAATGATAAAGCACCAACCTTAATAATGATGATTACAACGACGTCTTAGGTTGACATCAATATCGCAACAATAATCGATACATCAATACCGCGAACCGGCTATCGACAATAACATTAACAACGAGTATCCCAATGCCTTGAACTGACCATTAATGAACAATAATAACGTTTGGCATAATTGCCGAAGAGTATCGTATTGAACGATCCCTTGATATCAATGAACCCATGGAGAGACTAAGTCTCGAAATGATACAACATATTAATACACATATATGATGACATTAATCTCATTGACTAGTACAAGTATAAAACTTGCCTCAAACCGATGGCTAGAAAGTCCTTCCACGAACAATGTCCTTAATGAAATTGTGGGCCACTTGAACAACCTTGAACGACATAAAGACCAACAATTCGTTTAATACACGAATCAAGCATGATCACAACCAATTCAAGAGGTCGATACAATAAATCCCAAACTCATTGAGGCATTTCGACAAACACCTTGAAAACAATCTCCCATCCTAAACAACCAAACCCAATTGTATCGAAAACCAACTTCAAACAAATGATTCAATCCAACCAAACACCTTTAATACAATCGATAATCCAATAGGAATACTCAAATCGAGCTTACGATAACATTTATTCGAAAATCCCAATTCCAAGTCAACCTTCAAAGTATTCTTGAGAAAAACTTCCATCAATCCGATGATAACTCATAAAAACTCGTAATCATACATATAACCATCACAAATCATGACTATATCATCCAAAACATCAAGCTCCAACTAAAATTCAAATCTAGGGTTGAAGAAATTACCTTGGATTATGATGAAGAATCTACAAACATGTTGTTAATCCATACCACAAATTGAAGAAGATGAAATTATCTGAGTTTCATGATGCTAAATCGCCCAAAATATCGCCCACAAATCGCCCAAGGAGGAGAGAAAGAAGGAAAATGATGAAATGAGCTTGATTCTCATGAAACCCGCTGAAATAGGCAAACCTACACTGTGTGCCACAGCACAGGCTGAGTGTGCCACGGCCCATGGCCAAAAACTGCCCAGCACACTGGCTTGGTGCCGCGGCCCGCGGTACAGCCCACTCCAGCACCAAAAGGCACATGGTGCAGCCTTAGCTATTTCGACCATAACTCCTTCATCCGGACTCCGATTTACTCACCGTTTAAACCATTGGAAAGATAACTTGATGCTCTATAATATTGAAAAGATTCAGAATTTTTGGATTTTAAGAGAATTAATGGTGATTTTACAAAGTCGAACTCATACGTGGAAAAGTTGCTTAAGAACACAGAACTCAACAGAACGACACCGAGACGAACTCGGATGATAAAAAGTGTAGAATTAATCATTCTCAGAATGACGAAACGGTCACAATAGAGTTGCTAGGATGGACTTACATCAGAAAAAAAAAATTATCGGAAATCAAAATTGTGGATATTACATACTACCCCCTTAAAAGAAGTTTCGTCCCGAAACTTAAAACAAGTTGGGAGAAGCAATATCCTTCCAGGAAAACTCAATGAGATACACCAGAACTGAAAACTCGCTTCTCATCGGCATCGGATGCCCATACAAACACTGATTCACACCTCCATAGAAGAACAGCAATGCACATATAGTCGTCGGGACCATAACTATCGCACGCCTAAATCCCCATGACTTGATGTCTCGAATCACAATGAACAATTACCCAGATTATCACGAAATCTCGGTATAACACCAAAAGGAAAGCATCAAACGATCTCAAAGTCTCAAGATTCTTAAATACGATCATTATAAAATAGATCAACAATAAATGATCCACAACCACGATACATTATTACGGATTGAGTTACGCAATCATCCAAAAAACAAGGCTACAACTCAAATGTACCCAACATCGATATCCTCCATATCATCGATCTCCTCGGTCCCATCGATTCAAGGTAGACCCAAATCTGAACTCACCGCTCAATATGATCCTCTGGCTCTCGAAGCCTCATAGGACCCTTTAGATAATGCACGGGCTGTAGTAACAAAATCCCTCGAGGCTTGTGATCCATCTCGAGATTTATCGGTACTAGAATTTTTGTAGTATTTCCATAGGTGTCCCCGCCTCCCACACAGAAAACAAACAATAACTGGCACCGTACACCGAGTACTAACGTGCCCTGCTGCATCACAATTAAAGTTAACAACAGTCGAACTCTTCGTCTGAGAAGAAGAAGCTCTCCCAGTACGAAGACGACTAGAAAACAATCTCTTGGACGTCGGAGTCCTATGTCCCTCTGACATCTCTTTCCATACCGAGGCAGGAAAATCACATGATAATTACATATACCGTATGAAGATCGTATTATGATTACGATACGGAATGATGCTAAAGAGCATACATGCTCTAACCTAATGGATGCATTAATAATCCGGTAAAATGATCGTCCATATGATGCCGGAATATGATAAGATCGCGTGAAAGATCGAATGAGGTAACATGATTATCTGATGAAATTCGTGAAATGATTACCTTGAACAAGTTAACAAGGTTGAAAATTCGATCCAGGAGATCAACAAGCCGAACCGTGAGTCAAATTTGGATGATTAATGAATTAACCGAGAAATGAGATTGGTGAGTGATGAATGAATTAAGCGAGCAATGAGATTGGTTGAGTGATGAATGAATTAACCGAACAATGAGATTGGTGAGTGATGGATGGATTAACCGAACAATGAGATTGACTGAGTGATGGATGGATTAACTGAACAATGAGATTGACCGAGTGTTGAATGAATTAACTGAACAATGAGATTGACTGAGTGATGGATGAATTAACTGAACAATGAGATTGACTGAGTGATGGATGAATTAACTGAACAATGAGATTGACTGTGTGCTGCATGAATTAACTGAACAATGAGATTGACTGAGTGATGGATGAATTAACTGAACAATGAGATTGACTGAGTGATGAATAAATTAACTGAGCAATGAGACTGACTGAGTGATGAATGAATTAACTGAACAATGAGATTGACTGAGTGATGGATGAATTAACTGAACAATGAGATTGACTGAGTGATGAATAAATTAACTAAACAATGAGATTGACTGAGTGATGAATGAATTAACTGAACAATGAGATTGACTGAGTGCTGAATGAATTAACTAGAGAATCAGATTGACTGAGTGATGGATGAATTAACTAAACAAAGAGATTGACTGAGTGGTGAATGAATTAATTGAGCAATGAGACTGACTAAGTGATGAATGAATTAACTGAACAATGAGATTGACTGAGTGACGAATGAATTAACTGAACAATGAGATTGACTGAGTGACGAATGAATTAACTGAACAATGAGATTGACTGAGTGATGAATGAATTAACTGAACAATGAGATTGACTTAGTGCTGAATGAATTAACTGAACAATGAGATTGACTGAGTGATGGATGAATTAACTAAACAACGAGATTGACTGAGTGATGAATGAATTAACTGAGCAATGAGACGGATTGAGTGATGAATGAATTAATTGAACAATGAGATTGACTGAGTGATGGATGAATTAACTGAACAATGAGATTGACTGAGTGATGAATGAAATAACTGAACAATGAGATGGACTGAGTGATGAATGAATTAATATGATCGACAAGATCAAAAATGAGGATTGAGTATTATTGACTGATGAATGAGTTGATTCTTATCGTTTACACAGATCACACATGTTCGAAAACAATTAGTCATGAATCAATCGTAAAGTTTATATCACATATATGTTTCAACAAGGCATGTATAATTAATGACATGATGAATGTATGAACATAAAGAGAATAGAGTCCTTACACAGGTCATACGAAGCTTCGAGGTCTTGCGATACTAGTCTTCACTGATGACGACTCGATGAATTAATGACTCGTGCAGTCGTACAAATATTACGACTCACAAAACCCGACTGTCCAGATTGTCATAATCTGGCAGCCCGACTACTACCGCGACGGTAGAGCCACATAACTCACATATCAGGGTATCTCACAACCCAAGCTCTCTGATACCATCTTCTGTAACACCCCCAAATCCTATTGGGTCATTACAGTGTCGTGGACCCCACGCGAGGAGATCAACTAGGCGAACATGACTAGATTACATCAAATTAACTAACAAGGGAGATCATTGTCCCTACTATGATATCCGACACAATATTCCGATAGGGAATTTCAACGAGAAAAGTGGGCCTACATGGCCAAAAATGAAAATACAACCACACCCACGAGCTTTGCCCGGGAAATACATAATGATAATGACTGACAAACTGGCGAACACTCCGACTGACTGACCAACATGAACAACTCCGACTAGTATCGCTCGAATGCCTCGTCACCATCATCATGCCCCTGTGTCTCAACTCTCTCCTCGCAAGCACCTAAAATATGAAAACATGTTCCGCCCCCACGGGGTCAGTCATCCAGATAATGAACATCAAATACATGTATAACATGATATGCATCAAAAGGCAAAATGAAACGGTAAGATGATAATAATACGAGATGCTCACAAACCAAGTTAAGAACCGAGCATTCGTGAAACACTATGCCCACAGCATATGAATAATACCTGCTCAACTGTTTAGAACATAAGTGCCCAATGGCGAATCATAACTTATAAAACACCACAATGAATTACACGAACATGAACCACACCAAGAATGAGTTAAATATGAATCACAATGCCCGAAGGCTCCAATGAAATTACAAAGACATCACAAATGCCTGAAAGCTACTTAACCGAAGCTGTAAATATCACAATCACCTGAAATCGAAACAGCCCGAAGCTATACTAATGAGGCCAAAGCCACGGCATGAAGCCGTATCACAATGAGGGCCGAAGCCACGGCACGAAGCCGTATCACAATGAGGGCCGAAGCCACGGCACGAAGCCGTATCACAATGAGGGCTGAAGCCACGTCATAAAGTTGTATCACAATGAGTGATAGTATGCTTCCTTGAGTCGGCCAACATAATGATAGTAACTCACAGATGGGCACCGTCCTCGACAGTCCCAATTTAATACGTCGATTGCCTTAGAATGGTCAACCGATACCAATGATACAATGAATGATTGAATACCTCGATTGCCTTAGAACGGCCAATCGACAACAATGATACGAAGGATGTCTCGGCACCTTTAATCGGTTACCGACAACGAAGTTGAGAAATGAATACACCAAATGCCTTCAATCAGCCAATACAACATCAATGATGAAGCACCAACCTTAATAATGATGATTACAACGACGTCTTAGGTTGACATCAATATTGCAACACTAATCGATACATCGATACCGCGAACCGGCTATCGACAATAACATTAACAACGAGTATCCCAATACCTTGAACCGGCCATTAATGAACAATAATAATGTTTGGCATAATTGTCGAAGAGTATCGTATCGAACGATACCTTGATATCAATGAACCCATGGAGAGACTAAGTCTCGGAATGATACAACATATTAATACACATATATGAAGATATTAATCTCATTGACTAGTACAAGTATAAAACTTGCCTCAAACCGACGGCGAGAAAGTCCTTCCACGAACAACGTCCTTAATGAAATTGTCGGCCGCTTGAACAACCTTGAACGACACAAATACCAACAATTCATTTAATACACGAATCAAGCATGATCACAACCAATTGAAGAGGTCGATACAATAAATCCCAAACTCATTGAGGCATTTCGACAAACACCTTGAAAACAATCTCCCATCCTAAACAACCAAACCCAATTGTATCGAAAACCAACTTCAAACAAATAATTCAATCTAACAAAACACCTTCAATACAATCGATAATCCAATAGGAATACTCAAATCGAGCTTACGATAATATTTTATCGAAAATCCCAATTCCAAGTCAACCTTCAAAGTATTCTTGAGAAAAACTTCCATAAATCCGATGATAACTCATAAAAACTCGTAATCATATATATATATATATATATATATATCCATCACAAATCATGACTATATCATCCAAAACATCAAGCTCCAACTCAAAATCAAATCTAGGGTTGAAGAAATTACCTTGGATTAGGATGAAGAATCCACAAACATCTTGTTAATCCACACCACAACTTGAAGAAGATGAAATTATATGAGTTTGATGATGCTAAATCGCCCAAAATATCGCCCACAAATCGCCCAAGGAGGAGAGGAAGAAGGAAAATGATGAAATGAGCTTGATTCTCATGAAACCCGCTGAAATATGCAAACCTACACTGTGTACCACGACACAGGCTGAGTGTGCCACGGCCCATGGCCAAAAACTGCCCAGCACACTGGCTTGGTGCTGCGGCCCGGCCATCAGGGCCTGCGGCCCGCGGTACAGCCCACTCCAGCACCAAAAGGCACATGGTGTAGCCTTAGCTATTTCGACCATAACTCCTTCGTCCGAACACCGATTGACTCACCGTTTGAACCACTGGAAAGATAACTTGATGCTCTATAATGTTGAAAAGATTCATAATTTTTGGAGGTTCAGAGAATTAATGGTGATTTTACAAAGTCGAACTCATATGTGGAAAAGTTGCTTAAGAACACAAAACTCAACAGAACGACACCGAGACAAACTCGGATGATAAAAAGTGTAGAATTAATCATTCTCAGAATGACGAAATGGTCACAATAGAGTTGCTAGGATGGACTTACACCAGAAAAAAAATTATCGGAAATCGAAATTGTGGATATTACATACTACCCCCCTTAAAAGAAGTATCGTCCCGAAACTTAAAACAAGTTGGGAGAAGCAATATCCTGTCAGGAAAACTCAATGAGATACACCAGAACTAAAAACTCGCTTCTCATCGGCATCGGATGCCCATACAAACACTGATTCACACCTCCAAAGAAGAACATCAATGCACATATAGTCGTCGGGACCATAACTATCGCACGCCTAAGTCCCCATGACTTGACGTCTCGAATCACAATGAACAATTACCCAGATTATTACAAAATCTCGGTATAACACCAAAAGAAAAGCATCAAACGATCTCAAATTCTCAAGATTCTTAAATACGATCATTATAAAATAGATCAATAATAAATGATCCACAACCACGATACATTATTACGGATTGAGTTACGCAGTCATCCAAAAAAACAAGGCTACAACTCAAATGTACCCAACATCGATATCCTCCATATCATCGATCTCCTCGGTCCCATCGATTCAAGGTAGACCCAAATCTGAACTCACCGCTCAATATGATCCTCTGGCTCTCGAAGCCTCATAGGACCCTTTAGATAATGCACGGGCTGTAGTAACAAAATCCCTCGAGGCTTGTGAGCCATCTCGAGATTTATCGGTACTAGAATTTTTGTAGTATTTCCATAGGTGTCCCGGCCTCCCACACAGAAAACAAACAATAACTGGCACCGTACACCGAGTACTAACGTGCCCTGCTGCATCACAATTAAAGTTAACAACAGTCGAACTCTTCGTCTGAGAAGAAGAAGCTCTCCCAGTACGAAGACGACTAGAAAACAATCTCTTGGACGTCGGAGTCCTATGTCCCTCTGACATCTCTTTCCATACCGAGGCAGGAAAATCACATGATAATTACATATACCGTATGAAGATCGTATTATGATTACGATACGGAATGATGCTAAAGAGCATACATGCTCTAACCTAATGGATGCATTAATAATCCGGTAAAATGATCGTCCATATGATGCCGGAATATGATAAGATCGCGTGAAAGATCGAATGAGGTAACATGATTATCTGATGAAATTCGTGAAATGATTACCTTGAACAAGTTAACAAGGTTGAAAATTCGATCCACGAGATCAACAACTGAACCGTGAGTTGGGCTGGATGATTAATGAATTAACTGAGAAATGAGATTGACTGAGTGATGAATGAATTAACTGAGCAATGAGATTGACTGAGTGATGAATGAATTAACTGAACAATGAGATTGACTGAGTGATGGATGGATTAACTGAACAATGAGATTGACTGAGTGATGGATGGATTAACTGAACAATGAGATTGACTGAGTGCTGAATGAATTAACTGAACAATGAGATTGACTGAGTGATGGATGAATTAACTGAACAATGAGATTGACTGAGTGATGGATGAATTAACTGAACAATGAGATTGACTGTGTGCTGCATGAATTAACTGAACAATGAGATTGACTGAGTGATGGATGAATTAACTGAACAATGAGATTGACTGAGTGATGAATAAATTAACTGAGCAATGAGACTGACTGAGTGATGAATGAATTAACTGAACAATGAGATTGACTGAGTGATGGATGAATTAACTGAACAATGAGATTGACTGAGTGATGAATAAATTAACTAAACAATGAGATTGACTGAGTGATGGATGAATTAACTGAACAATGAGATTGACTGAGTGATGAATGAATTAACTGCGCAATGAGACTGACTAGGTGATGAATGAATTAACTGAACAATGAGATTGACTGAGTGATGGATGAATTAACTGAACAATGTGATTGACTGAGTGATGGATGAATTAACTGAACAATGAGATTGACTGAGTGCTGAATGAATTAACTGAACAATGAGATTGACTGAGTGATGGATGAATTAACTGAACAATGAGATTGACTGAGTGATGAATGAATTAACTGGGCAATGATACTGACTGGGTGATGAATGAATTAACTGAACAATGAGACTGACTGAGTGATGAATGAATTAACTGAACAATGAGATTGACTGAGTGACGGATGAATTAACTGAACAATGTGATTGACTGAGTGATGAATGAATTAACTGAACAATGAGATTGACTGAGTGCTGAATGAATTAACTGAACAATGATATTGACTGAGTGATGGATGAATTAACTAAACAATAAGATTGACTGAGTGATGAATGAATTAACTGAGCAATGAGACTGACTGAGTGATGAATGAATTAACTGAAAAATGAGATTGACTGAGTGATGGATGAATTAACTGAACAATGTGATTGACTGAGTGATGAATGAATTAACTGAACAATGAGATTGACTGAGTGATGAATGAATTAATATGATCGACAAGATCAAAAATGAGGATTGAGGATTATTGACTGATGAATGAGTTGATTCTTATCGTTTACACAGATCACACGTGTTCTAAAACAATTAGTCATGAATCAATCGTAAAGTTTATATCACATATATGTTTCAACAAGGCATGTATAATTAATGACATGATGAATGTATGAACATAAAGAGAATAGAGTCCTTAGACAGGTCATACGAAGCTTCGAGGTCTTGCGATACTAGTCTTCACTGATGACGACTCTATGAATGAATGACTCGTGCAGCCGTACAAATATTACGACTCACAAAACCCAACTATCCAGATTGTCATAATCTGGCAGCCCGACTACTACCGCGACGGTAGAGCCACATAACTCACATATCAGGGTATCTCACAATCCAAGGTCTCTGATACCATCTTCTGTAACACCCCCAAATCCTATTGGGTCATTACAGTGTTGTGGACCCCACGCGAGGAGATCCACTAGGCGAACATTACTAGATTACATCAAATTAACTAACAAGGGAGATCATAGTCCCTACTATGATATCCGACACAATATTCCGATAGGGAATTTCGACGACAAAAGTGGGCCTACATGGCCAAAAATGAAAATACAACCACACCCACGAGCTTTGCCCGGGTAATACATAATGATAATAACTGGCAAACTGGAGAACACTCCGACTGACTGACCAACATGAACAACTCCGACTAGTATCGCTCGAATGCCTCGTCACCATCATCATGCCCCTGTGTCTCAACTCTCTCCTCGCAAGCACCTAAAATATGAAAACATGTTCCGCCCCCACGGGGTCAGTCATCCAGATAATGAACATCAAATACATGTATAACATGATATGCATCAAAAGGTAGAATGAAACGGTAAGATGATAATAATACGAGATGCTCACAAACCAAGTTAAGAACCGAGCATTCGTGAAACACTATGACCACAGCATATGAATAATACCTGCTCAACTGGTTAGAACATAAGTGCCCAATGGCGAATCATAACTTATAAAGCACCACAATGAATTACACGAACATGAACCACACCAAGAATGAGTTAAATATGAATCACAATGCCCGAAGGCTCCAATGAAATTACCAAGACATTACAAATGCCTGAAAGCCACTCAACCGAAGCTGTAAATATCACAATCACCTGAAACCGAAACAGCCCGAAGCTGTACTAATGAGGGCCAAAGCCACGGCATGAAGCCGTATCACAATGAGGGCTGAAGCCACGGCACGAAGCCGTATCACAATGAGGGCCGAAGCCACAGCACGAAGCCGTATCACAATGAGGGCCGAAGCCACGGCACGAAGCCGTATCACAATGAGGGCTGAAGACACGGCACGAAGCCGTATCACAATGAGTGATAGTATGCTTCCTTGAGTCGGCCAACATAATGATAGTAACTCACAGATGGGCACCATCCTCGACAGTCCCAATTTAATACGTCGATTGCCTTAGAATGGTCAACCGATACCAATGATACAATGAATGATTGAATACCTCGATTGCCTTAGAACGGCCAATCGACAACAATGATACGAAGGATGTCTCGGCACCTTTAATCGGTTACCGACAACGAAGTTGAGAAATGAATACACAAAATGCCTTCAATCGGCCAATACAATATCAATGATCAAGCACCAACCTTAATAATGATGATTACAACGACGTCTTTGGTTGACATCAATATCGCAACAATAATCGATACATCGATACCGCGAACAGGCTATCGACAATAACATTACCAATGAGTATCCCAATGCCTTGAACCAGCCATTAATGAACAATAATAATGTTTGGCATAATTGCCGAAGAGTATCGTATCGAACGATCCCTTGATATCAATGAACCCATGGAGAGACTAAGTCTCGGAATGATACAACATATTAATACACATATATGAAGACATTAATCTCATTGACTAGTACAAGTATAAAACTTGCCTCAAACCGACGGCGAGAAAGTCCTTCCACGAACAACATCCTTAATGAAATTTTCGGCCGCTTGAACAACCTTGAACGACATAAATACCAACAATTCGTTTAATACACGAATCAAGCATGATCACAACCAATTCAAGAGGTCGATACAATAAATCCCAAACTCATTGAGGCATTTCGACAAACACCTTGAAAACAATCTCCCATCCTAAACAACCAAACCCAATTGTATCGAAAACCAACTTCAAACAAATGATTCAATCTAACAAAACACCTTCAATACAATCGATAGTCCAATAGAAATACTCAAATCGAGCTTACGATAACATTTAATCGAAAATTCCAATTCCAAGTTAACCTTCAAAGTATTCTTGAGAAAAACTTCCATCAATCCGATGATAACTCATAAAAACTCGTAATCATATGTATATCCATCACAAATCATGACTATATCATCCAAAACATCAAGCTCCAACTCAAAATCAAATCTAGGGTTGAAGAAATTACCTTGGACTATGATGAAGAATCCACAAATATCTTGTTAATCCACACCACAACTTGAAGAAGATGAAATTATCTGAGTTTGAGGATGCTAAATCGCCCAAAATATCGCCCACAAATCGCCCAAGGAGGAGAGGAAGAAGGAAAATGATGAAATGAGCTTGATTCTCATGAAACCCGCTGAAATAGGCAAACCTGCACTGTGTGCCGCGGCACAGGCTGAGTGTGCCGCGGCACATGGCCAAAAACTGCCCAGCACACTGGCTTGGTGCTGCGGCCCGGCCATCAGGGCCCGCGGCCCGCGGTACAGCCCACTCCAGCACCAAAAGGCACATGGTGCAGTCTTAGCTATTTCGACTATAACTCCTTCGTCTGAACTCCGATTGCTCACCGTTTGAACCATTAGAAATATAACTTGATGCTATATAATGTTGAAAAGATTCAGAATTTTTGGAGTTTCAAAGAATTAATGGTGATTTTACAAAGTCGAACTCATACGTGGAAAAGTCGCTTAAGAACACAGAATTCAACAGAACGACACCGAGATGAACTCGGATGACAAAAAGTGTAGAATTAATAATTCTCGGAATAATGAAACGGTCACAATAGAGTTGCTAGGATGGACTTAAACCAGAAAAAATATTGGAAATCGAAATTGCGGATATTACACTTTGCCCCTGTTGCAAGAATTGAGGCAATTAGGCTTTTTCTAGCTTATGCTTCATTTAAAGACTTTGTGGTGTATCAGATGGATGTCAAATGTGCTTTTATTTATGGAAAGATTGAAAAAGAAGTTTATGTTTGTCAACCACCAGGGTTTGAAGATCCTGACTTTCGTGATAAAGTTTACAAGGTTGAAAAGGCAGTTTATGGTTTACATCAAGCTCCTAGAGCATGGTATGAAACCTTGTCAACATACTTGTTGGAAAATGGATTTCGAAGAGAAAAGATTGATAAGACTTTGTTTATCAGAAGACACAAAGGTGATATCTTGCTGGTTCTAGTTTATGTAGATGTGTATTGAATTTGAGAAGATTATGCATGAAAAGTTTCAAATGAGTTCTATGGGAGAAATTACTTTCTTTCTGGGTTTACAAGTAAACCAGAACAAGGAAGGCATATTTATCAGTCAAGATAAGTATGTTGTTGAGATCTTAAAGAAGTTTGGGTATACTGATGTCAAGACTGCCAGTACACCTATGGAAACCTCAAAGCCTCTGCTCAAGGATGAAGATGGTGAAGAAGTTGATGTTCATCAATACATATCAATGATTGGTTCATGTAACTTACTTCTTCAAGACCTGACATTATGTTTGCAGTGTGTGCATGTGGAAGATACCAAGTCACACCTAAAGCTTCACATCTTCATGCTGTGAAAAGAATTTTTAGATATTTGAAAGGTCAACCTAAATTGGGCCTTTGGTATCCAAAGGATTCTCCTTTTGATTTGGTTGCATACACTGATAGTGATTATGCTGGAGCAAGCTTGGATAGGAAGTCTACAACAGGAGGTTGTCAATTTTTGGGGTGTAGATTGATCTCATGGCAGTGCAAGAAACAGATTGTGGTTGCTAATTCGACAACCGAAGCTGAATATGTGGCTGCTTCAAGTTGTTGTGGACAAGTGCTCTGGATTCAGAATCAATTGCTGGATTTTGGGTACAATTTTATGAATACCAAAATTTTTATTGACAATAACAGTACTATATGCATAATTCAAAATCCTGTTTATCATTCAAAAATAAAACATATAGAGATCACACATCATTTTATAAGTGATTGCAATGATAAGAAGTTAATTCAAATGGTTAAAATTCATACTGACAAGAATGTTGCAGATCTACTTACAAAAGCTTTTGATGTAGGTAGATTTCAATATTTAACTGCTAGTATTGGAATGTTAATTGTTTAAATCTTTGATCTCTTTATGTTTTTGTAAAGTTTTCAAAGGACTAGTACTGTTATTTAAGTCATTAAATGTTTCTGCTGCTAAGTGTAATTAGTACTGCTAGTTATACTTAATACTGCTGTTAAGTATGATCTTGTAATTATTGTGAATATGGGTATTGCTTGTGTTTGTTTGGTGTTTGGACTAACATTTTGCAGGATAAGCTGAGAAAAGTGTTGGAGTGCTGATAAATAAGCTGTTTGGAGTGGAAACTGAGTTAATGCTGCTAGGCATAAGTTAGTGTTGCCAAGCTTAACTTAATGCTGCTAGGTTTCTGCTGCTGAGTTTGAGAGTACACTGAGCTACCTCAGGCTAGTGGTTCTACTCACATTGTAGCAGATGAGGCTGTCATTGAGGAGAAGGAGGAGGATGACAGGCTGGTAAGGGCTGCCACTACTGTGTCTAGCTTAGAAGCAGTACAGGCCAGTCGCAACATCTAATCTTATGAACTTGATTCAGGTGATGGAATCCCCAGGCGCCAAGAAACCAAGGGGGCTCAGATGCTCAAACTAGGTTTGAGACTGAGTCTAGCATACCCCATGATTCACCTCTCGGGATAGGTAACACAATCCGAAGTGATGAGGGTAGTCTGGAACTAAAAGTTAATGATTGACGAAATTATCTAGCAAACTATCACAGGAGGTTCTTGATCTCGAAAAGACGACTTCTTCTCAGGATGATGAAATCAAAGGGCTGAAGAGAAGAGTTAGGTATCTTGAAGGGAGACAGAGGTGAAGCACAAATGCAGGGGAGGACACTCAAGTAGTTAATAATGAAGAACATATAGAGATGATTATGGATGAAGGTGTTCAGATGGTTGTTGAAGAAATAGAAGATAATAGTGCTGAAGTTGTTGTGGGAGGAGCAAGTAGAGATGGTTGATACTGCTGAGGTTGAAGATGCTGCTGCTAAGACAGTTAATACTGCTGGGATTGATGATACTGAAGTGGTTAATGTTGCTAAGCTTATGGTTGAAGCTGCTGGAGTTGATGCTGTAGAAACAACTGTTAGTGCTGCTAGTGAAAAAGTTACTACTTCTGGGCCAGAAGTTAGTGCTGCTGCAGAGACAAATGTTAGTGCTGCTGAAGCAACTATCACTACAGAAGAGGCTACTTTAGCTCAAGTGCTTACTGACATCAAAACCCAAGGCTAAAGGAATTACTATCAATTACAACAACAAAAACAACAATAAATTCAGCACAATCAAAAGACAAAGGAAAGAGCATTATGATTGAACCTGAGAAACCTGTTTCTAAGAAAAAGCGGTGCTCTTAGATGCAGAGATAGCGAAAGAGATCAAAAAGAGTATGATGCTGAGAATCAAAGACAACTGGTGAAAGAGTTCAAAGAGAGGAAGAAGCGATGTGCACTAATTAAAGAACTTCAAGAGTGGGATGATGAGAGAGCACGGTGTCTGCTTGATTGGGAGCTAGCCCAAAAGCTGACTCAAGAAGAACAAGCACAGTATACTAATGAAGAAAAAGCTAAACTGTTGGCTGAGTTCTTTGGAAAGAAGAGAAAGTTCTATGCAGCAGAAAGAGCTAAATCTAAGAGGAACAAACCACCTACCAGAGCTCAAAGAAGGAAGGTCATGACTACTTATCTAAGGAATATGGAAAATTGGAAGCTCAAGGATTTAACTCATTTTGATGATGGGAGAGCTTTATGAACAGGCTAAAAGAAAAGTAGACAGATTTGTTCCTATGGAAACAGAGGAGGTGGGAGGTTCTAAGACAGCAGCAGAAGTATTAGAACAAGAGAGTAGTTCTAAAAGAGGAGGGCCAGAGTTAGAATCTGAAGTTGTTAAAAAACATAAAACAGATGAGCAGACAGAGCAAGAGCAAGAAGGTGATGAAACAGCTAACCTACAACAATTGACAGCAATTGCTTCAGATCATGAGGAAGAAATTGTTGATGTTGTTCCTTTGAAAACCAAGGTGCCCATCATTGATTGGAAAACTGGGTATCATGGAAAGACTGCTTGGTGGGAAATAATAAGAGTTGGTGGATAGTCTCAAAGGTTTGTCACTTTTGCACTGATGCTCAGAAAATTTGATAGAGAAGACTTAGAAACCTTATGGAAGCTGATCAAAGATAAGTATGGATATATGGCATTTTGGATAGAATTCTATGGGGTGATTTAAAAGTTATGTTTGAACCACATCCAAAAGATAGTGTATGGTCTAGACAGTATCAAAATAAAGTTGTGCTTTGGAAGCTTTTTCAAACCTGTGGAGTTCATACTGTGATGATGAAAGGACTTCAAATTTATTTGTTAGTTGAGAAAGACTATCCTTTAAGTAAGCCTACACTTGATATGATGATGAATGGTGCAGTCAAACTTCAAATTGATTATTGGTCTGAAATGGTTTATTAGC
The DNA here is from genome assembly GCA_033398695.1 of Orobanche coerulescens. Taxonomy (NCBI): domain Eukaryota; kingdom Viridiplantae; phylum Streptophyta; class Magnoliopsida; order Lamiales; family Orobanchaceae; genus Orobanche; species Orobanche coerulescens. Next base: position 144,214,651 of record CM065803.1, read on the forward strand.
TACTCAAGAAAATGGAGAAACAGCTTTATGCTGTTGATTATAAGAAAATGAGATAAAGTGTTTGGAAGCATCCCCCTGATGATGGTTAAAGCTTTGAAGGAAACTTGATGATTTTAGAAGAAAATATCAAGTTTAGGGGAGGATTGTTGGGAATTAAAGCTTCTAGGGTTGCTGCTTAAGACTGCTCTTGTAACTCGAAGAAAAATCTTTTAAGTGTTTAATGCTGCTAATGCAAAAGTTAAGACTGCTGGTGTTAGTTAAGACTCCTATTAGAAGATTACAACTGCTGCTCAACTTCAAAGGATTATACACTAAGTAGTTAGTGCTGCTAGAAGAAAACTTAAGATTAGTGCTACTGGTTAATTATTACTGCTGCTGGAGTGTTAGAGTCGGTTTGTTTTGTATGATAAGTATAGTAATACCACGTAAACACGTTTAGATTAATATAGAAAAGATTTAGAAGATATTTATCTTGTAGAGAAAGTTATTGTAAGCCGACTAGGACGCCTTAGTCTATAAAAGGAGGTCATAGGGAATTGTGTTAGATATCTTAAGACGTGTGTTAAGAATTGAGTTATAGCTTCAAGGTTGTAAAACCCTAATACTGTTGAGTATTCGTATTATAGTCAATACTATTGAAGCATTTTGTTTGTTAAATCATTGTGTTCTTTATTGTTTCATTCATACAAAAGTTCTTCTTAATATCTGTTGTGCGGCGATTTATACGCCTCGATGGCGATCGGCGTAATGGTCAAGAGCCAACCATAGAAGACATATGCTGGGCAAACGCCTAGCAGTTGGCACCCACGGCGATCGTCTATTGGTATCTGGCGATCGCCTATGATGTCCGACCATAGACGATCGTCCCGTGCCACGTATGAATCCAACACCCGTCAAAGTCTTCGAAGACCGAATCTCGGACGTAGACCCACGTGCAGATCCGCAAAAGGCGCCACAAGATAAGGCTTTTTGACCCCAGCCTGTCACCACCTTCACACTTACCGACAGGCCCGCCGAAAGGTACAAAGTTGGTCCTCCCCTGACAGCGACTCAGGACGCGTGCGGACTCCTCATTGGCCCGCACATCTGGCTGCCAACTGCAGTCTCGGACTTTGAGGAAACAGTCCCACGTGATGGGACGATCGCCCACATTATTCTAATATAGAATACGGCGGTCGCCCGCGATCGCCGGGGAGGACCTAGCAACCTCTTCTACTATAAGTAGTAGGCCTCCAACAGTGGCCTAAGAGAGGGAGATACATTCTAAAAACGGTGGACTTACTTGACGAATACATACACATAAACGGTGAAATCCATTGGCAGTGAAAATCATTCACATATACAGAACACCAAAAGCAAGAACTCACAGAGCATCATATCTGGTTCTTCCGGCAATCTTCACACTCTACAGCTAAGATAACTAGAGTCTTTACACTCATTGTAATAGATTCTAGCATTCAAGCCCGAGACTAACAACCCCGACAAATCTTGTGTTATTTACTTTCCCACGGAAGTGTTCTCGCATTTGTTTGTTACTCGACCATTCTAGCAATATCATCTCCGGATAATATTTTGGGTAACAACAATTGGCGCTAGAAGGACGGCAATCTTAACCTTCATTTTTATTCTGACCGTCTCGAAGAAAACTCACTGTTCTCCGGGGCATATACTTGAAGAAACACTCACTGTTCTTCAAAGAAAAACCTTCAGAGACATGACATCTGCCACGACCTCCAAAAGAGCCACCCTGCGATCTGCCGGACATCTCATTCTGGCCCAGACCGAATCCTAGCCTACGGCGGAAGGCGACCGCGGCGACGCTAGACTCTCACTCCCGCCCCCGAGGGACGGTCCCAGCCTCTCACTCGATCAGTGCTAGACCGCGGAACAGATCGAGGAGGCCATAGCCATCCTCAGGGAGCGACGGAGGGCATGCGACTCACCCATCATTACCCCGTTAGCCATCCGCCGAGCAGGCAAGCGGAAGCTTAAGGGGCTATACGTCGAGAAATCGTCGGAAAGCCTCGACCCAAAAGACCGAGGTTCGACATTGAGATCTCTTTCAGGGGCTCGGAATAACGAGGAAAATGGATCTCTGTCAAAGAAGAAATTCAGACAAGTTAGACATCTCTTTCAAACAGACGATCGTCAAGCAGAAAAGAGGAAATGAAAACTTATACCTGGAACCTTCAGATGGCGAGGGAAGCGAAACAATCGGGCACCCAACCAATGAGGTTCGTAGTTGACTGTGCGAACATCGATATAGGAGTCCGGCAGGCCACAAATTCGCTCCCAGACGATCAAGAAGTCGAAAGGGAGATCGCCGATCGTTGGAACAAGGAAGCCTGCAAAAAGGAAACCAAATTAGATCAGTCCAAGGGGTATCCGATAAAGGGGAGAGTTAAAACCCTTACTCAGATTCCTCTCCCGAAAACTGGTGGGGATATTCAGCTCTTCCTCTGACTTATCGCTCGATGCCGACCTCCACGCTCTGCCGATCCAGCACCATTTTGCCAGGTCGCCTCGAACCTTGTTCGGCACCCCAAGGACCACCCTACCCATGCGACCCTGAATGTGGTAGCCGCCGAGCGATCCCTTCTGCGTAGTCAGCTTGAAGAGATAGTTCATTTCCAACGCAGAAGGTAGGCGGAACAACCGATGACCGCCAAAAAGTGTCAGGGTGCTAATAATCTGCAGCCAGGCGTTCGGCGTCAACTAGAGCGACGCCACATTCCAGGCGGTCAGCAAATATGACACGGCAAACGGCAAGGGGAACCGCAGGCCGGCCTCCAGGATCATTTCATTGACGGCGACCAAACCCTCGGGAGGTTGGTCGGCACGTTCATTCTCCGAGGGCACATACAACGAAACATCAGAAGGAATATGGTATTTCGCCTTCCAGTATTTCGCCCTCCAGCGACTCAAGTCTTTCCTGGTCGCCGAACTCCGAATCTGACCTAGGGTCCACGGGGAGCGGTCCGCGGCCCGAAACGCCGTCCGTTTCACGGGCTCATAGGGGTGGGCGGCAGAATTGGCTCCGAAGTCAAACTGGGGACATGGTCCGGCAATCCTCTCCATGAGCTTGGCAAATTCCAAAAAGGCAGGGCCGAACACGCTGTTCTGTTCCCAGTACAGCCTCACCGCTTCATCCTCATCCACCGGCGAGCCCCTCTGCCCCGCCGCCGCCGACCTCGCCACGTCAGCTTCATTGAAAAGCTCTTCAATCTCCGCGGGTGCAATCCCCGCACAAATGGCCTCGACGGCCATTTCCATATGAAGAGCCACGGGGGTTTCTTCCCGGTCAGGCAAAGCCGCGGCGGCGGAAGAGCTACCAGCCTCGTATGTTTTAGATCCTCCTCCAGACATGTTCTTAAGAGTAAAGGGGGAGAGAAAATTTTTGTTCTTACCTAGAAGGAAAGTCGGTCGGCACAAGAATCTTCGAAAAAATTCGGCAAAGTCTCGTCTGAAAAGCAAGGGCGCATAAAGGGTTGAACTGAAGTGGCCCTAGCACTTTTATAGGCGAGTGCAGGGACCTCTGTGCAAATAGGCGGAATCCCGAGGGCTGAAGTGCAACCGTCGGGAGGAGGACACATTAAATGCAGCCCTCGAAACCCGCGTACGCGTCGTTTCGAGGGCACGTCAGACGACAAGTCTGACAAAACCGTCGAACTCCCCCAACGATAGCGCGACACGTGTCCCTGCAACGTTTCAAGAGCCCGCCTCCATTTCCCGCTATTTCCAGCGCATAAGGAGATCATCCGGATTCGAAATCAGATCGTCCAGGCGACGATCGTCCTTGTCATAAGCAGACGAGCCAATCGTCTAAAACACACGATCGCCAACAGTGCCACCTCACCCCATGTTTTCAACATCGGAGCGAGCTGGGGGGCAATTGTTGTGCGGCGATTTATACGCCTCGATGGCGAACGGCGTAATGGTCAAGAGCCAATCATAGAAGACAGATGTTGGGCAAACGCCTAGCAGTCGGCACCCACAGCGATCGTCTATTGGTATCTGGCGATCGCCTATGATGTCCGACCATAGACGATCGTCCCATGCTACGTATGAATCCAACACCCGTCAAAGTCTTCGAAGACCGAATCTCTGACATAGACCCGCGTGCAGATCCGCAAAAGGCGCCACAAGATAAGGCTTTTTGACCCCAGCCTGTCACCACCTTCACACCTACCGACAGGCCCGCCGAAAGGTACAAAGTGGGTCCTCCCTGACAGTGACTCAGGACGCGTGCGGACTCCTCATTAGCCCGCACATCTGGCTGCCAGCTGCAGCCTCAGACTTTAAGGAAACATTCCCACGTGATGGGACGATCGCCCACATTATTCTAATATAGAATACGGCGGTCGCCCGCAATCGCCGGGGAGGACCTAGTAACCTCTTCTACTATAAGTAGTAGGCCTCCAACAGTGGCCTAAGAGAGGGAGATACATTCTAAAAACGGTGGACTTGCTTGACGAATACATACACATAAACGGTGAAATCCATTGGCAGTGAAAATCATTCACATATACAGAACACCAAAAGCAAGAACTCACAGAGCATCATATCTGGTTCTTCCGGCAATCTTCATGCTCTACAACTAAGATAACTAGAGTCTTTACACTCATTGTAATAGATTCTAACATTAATATTTGTACTCCAAAGTATTCATATTAATAACATCTCGCGAGAGCATTCAAGCCCGGGACTAACAACCCTGACAAATCTTGTGTTATTTACTTTCCCACGGAAGTGTTCTCGCATTTGTTTGTTACTTGACCATTCCAGCAATATCATCGCTGGATAATATTTTGGGTAACAACGATATCAAGTAGTATTAGATTCCGCATAATATTTGATAAACACAAACACAGTTTCTATACCTTAGTTGTGCTAGATATCTAGTATAACTTAACTTTACAAGCTAGGGGATTCGATCAAGTGTATAACTGGGATCAACAATATTTCTCAATAATAGTATTAGTGATTTTAAGACCAATTCATTATGGTTCTTAAATCAAATTTGAAATCGCCCATAAGTAGTTACAAAATAGTTCCAGCTAAGTAATGCACTCAGAACGCTCACTGTATATCATAATTGCTGATGAGTTGATACGAAACTGACTACTCCAAGCGAAAAAGACGAAGTAAGAATTGATGTAAAACACCTCGACCGCACTCCAACATACTTAGGCGAGAAAACAGAAACGACGCACGGAGTTACCTTGATAATTGGAATTGGAGTAACTTAAACAAAAGACAACTTGCATCTTGGGAGGGAGGAGGTCCAAGTGGTAACTAAACAGTAAAAGAATGTTCAGCATTTTCTTACAAAAGCAGCAAGATTCTTGAAAAAAGGCGGCTGTCAACTTTCAACTTGGAGACAAAGCCCAGCTTTTACTTTTGTTTGCAAGTGACATGGGGAACCTTTTATTATCTTTTCATTATTTTAAGAACAACTTGTATTAGTTTAGTTTATCTTGTCAGGTTACTTTTGCCTATAAATAGTGTCAGTAGAGTTGTAATGAAGATTATTGAATGTTGAAGAAATAAGAACACACTTTGTGTTTTCCCTGGTGAATGCTTTTCATCAAAACTTGGTTTTTATTCGACGCGTTTTCGAGTATTAATCGGATTGATTCTCAATAGGTCTTGAGGAGAAATATCTTTGTCGAATTATAGGTCTAATTCGATAAAAACAACTATTTCTGTCCTGTTTCGATATTCTGTTTGTTTTTCGATACAGTTCATACTTGTTCAGTAGTCGCGTAATGTTCGATTCTCTGAACTTGTTTCCTGTTGCAACTCGTATCCGCTCGAAACGTGCTGTTTCGAGTGTTACTGATTGGAAGTGGTCTGCATCAAGTCTTTTACATTTTGTCAAGTTCCTGTCTTGTTGCTGTATCGAGTTTCCGTCATCCTTTCCTGTCGCGAGTGCGTGCCGCTAGTCCGTGTTACTGCTGTAGCGAGCCGTTGTTACCAGTTCCCGATAGTTTCTTTCCGATAGCTTCCGCTCGTCAAAAACAGTTTCCGCTGTATCGATAGCGAATTCGCATCACAAGTAAGAATTCGTATCATAAGTGGTATCAGAGACCAAGTTCTTGATCTTTGGCATTATGGATCTCAACGACGCTGATTTATTGGCAAAACTTCGTGACGCATTGCGTGACGTACCAGACCAATGCGACCAGCATTGGCAACCTAGGCGTGGTGACTATGAACGACCCTCACGCCATGTCGAAGAATGCAAGGGGAACGAGCTTCCGGAGTTCGTTGGAGGGACAGATCCTGAAATTTACCTGGAATGGGAACGAAAAATTGATCGTATGTTCGAATTTAAAGACCTTTACGATGAGAAAAGGTGTAAGTATGCAATTCTCAAGCTGGGGAAAGGAGCTTCACTTTGGTACGAAGGAGTGAAAACACGAAGAGCTCGTGCAGGGAAAGAAAAGATCCGTTCGTGGGATTCTTTGAAAAGAAAACTTCGTAAAAGGTATGTACCAACATCACACCGGTTGTCCTTGTACAGAAAGATTGCAGATCTCATGCAGGGAAAGTTGAATGTCAGTGAATACATTCAGGAGTTTGAGAATCTGACCTTAATGGGAGAAGTAGAGGAGAATGAGGAACAGAAGATGTCGCGATTCTTGCGTGGCTTGAACCGAAGCATAGCTAACTCGGTGGAACTGTATCCAAACGAGGACTTCGATACATTGTGTGGGCTATTTGTGAAGTTAGAAGCTCAAAACAAGATGAAAATGTATAAACCCGAGTTTCCAATCAAATTTAGAAACCCAAGTGTTGGCTCTAGTTCAACTACTAAGGCAACTGTACCGACTCCGATACCTGTTGCGATTCTTAAAACGCCCTACGTGCCGAAGGAGATGAGTTTGGCTAAAGTAAGATGTTTCAAATGTCAAGGATTCGGACATTATCAAAATGCTTGTCCGAAAAAATGAGTGGTGACACTGAGAGAAGCTGTCACGATCCGAGACAAGTTGTTGGTTGAGGAAGAAAGACTGGGTGACGTATTTGATTTCAACATGAAGGACGAAGAAGGAGAAGAATGCGAGACTTACGATGCTCCAAGCTATGACACGACTTTAGTTCTGCGGACGCTACAAGCCAAAGCTGTTTCGAATGATTCGGAACAGCGAAATCAGATATTTCACACGAAGTGTCAAGTTGGAAATAAATGGTGTAGTTTGATCGTTGATGGAGGGAGTTGCACCAACGTTGCTTCCAGCGAGATGGTGACTAAACTCGTGCTGACCACTACGGCTCACCCAAAACCTTACACTTTGCATTGGCTCGATGATGGGAGCAAAATAAGGGTGACTAAACAAGTGAGGATTGGACTAGCCATGGGTTCATATGAAGACAACGTATTATATGATGTACTCCCGATGGATGCATGCCATGTACTGTTGGGAAGACCATGGATGTTTGATAAGGACGTTTTGCACCGACGAAGAAGCAATGAGTACGAGTTACAGGATAAGGGCAAGAAGATTGTGCTTAAACCAATGTCACCTCAGGCTATTCACTCTATGAGTTCTAGTCGGAGTGAAAAGCCAAAACTGGCCATGTTTGCTAGCGAACGGGATGTGGAACATGCTATTAATGATGGCAAGTGCGTATACCTGTTGGTTCTGAAGGAGACACAGGATGGTAACATGGTCGTGCGGAACGACGAGAGGATGGATGCCTTATTGCACGAATTTGTGGATGCTTTTCCCGAAGGATTACCGTCGGGTTTGCCACCTATTCATGGGATTGAACATCAGATCGACCTCATACCGGGTGTGTCGCTCCCTAACAAAGCTGCCTATAGATGTAATCCCGAGGAGACGAAGGAATTACAAAACCAAATCGAAGAACTAATGGATCGTGGGTATGTTCTAGAAAGCCTAAGTCCTTGTGCGGTTCCGGTATTACTGGTTCCTAAGAAAGACGGATCTTGGAGGATGTGTATTGACAGTCGAGCCATGAATAATATAACCATCAAGTATTGATTTCCGATTCCAAGGCTTGATGACATGTTGGATGAATTACACGGATCCGTGATCTTTTCAAAGGTTGACCTACGGAGTGGTTATCACCAAATCCGGATGAGAGAAGGAGATGAGTAGAAGACGGCCTTCAAAACTAAACACGGACTATATGAATGGACCGTTATGCCGTTCGGCCTTACAAATGCACCGAGCAATTTCATGCGCTTAATGAATGAGGTACTTAAGTCGTTTTTGGGGAAATTTGTGGTTGTATACTTAGATGATATTTTGATCTACAGCCGATCGTTACAAGAACATTTCGAGCACTTGAGACAAGTCTTCGAAACCCTTAGAAACCAGAGGTTGTATGGAAAAAGAGAGAAATGCTCATTTTTTATCGAAAGTATAGTCTTTCTTGGCTATATTGTTTCATAGGATGGAGTATCGGTCGATCAAGCAATGATCGAAGCAATTAAGTCCTGGCCAGTTCCCACTACAGTGACGGAAGTTAGATCGTTCCACGGACTGGCTTCATTTTACCGAAGATTCATTCGATATTTCAGTACCATTGCAAGCCCAATAACCGAATGTTTGAAGAAGGGTACGTTTAATTGGAGCCGGGCTACTCAGGAGTCATTTGCAAATTTGAAGGCGAAGTTGTGCGAAGCACCAATCTTAGCATTACCCGATTTTTCGCAACCGTTCGAGGTAGAATGTGATGCTAGCGGAGTTGGAATTGGAGCGGTTCTCATTCAGGGAAAGTGACCTATTGCTTATTTTTCCGAGAAGTTAAACGGTTCTCGTCTAAATTATTGTACGTATGACAAGGAGTTTTATGCTATCGTGAGGGCTCTAGATCATTGGAGTCACTATCTTCGGCCAAAGCATTTTATCATACTCGGACCATGAATCATTGAAGTATATTAACGGACAACACAAGTTGAGTCCCAGGCATGCGAAGTGGGTGGAATTCTTACAATCGTTTCACTTCTCATCAAAGTATAAGGATGGAAAGAGCAATGTTGTAGCAGATGCATTGTCTAGGCGTTATGCCTTACTCACCACTCTTGATGTTCGTTTGCTTGGATTCGAGACAGTAAAGGAGTATTACGACGGTGATGCGGATTTTGGCGAGGCCTTTGCCCTTTGAAAATCTGGGCCGATGGGAGAATTTTCGATACAGGAGGGCTTCCTTTTTAAGGGAATTCGTCTTTGCCTACCCAGGCACACAATTCGAGAGTTGCTGGTTCGAGAGGCTCACGGAGGGGGTTTGGCTGGCCACTTTGGTTCGTCCAAGACATTGGATGTGCTTAAAGAACACTTTTATTGGACAAGGATGCAGGGGGATGTCCATAATATAATCAGTAAGTGTGTGACATGCCATATTGCGAAGAGTTCGTTCAAATCAAGAATATACACACCTTTACCGATTCCGGAGAGGCCATGGGAAGATGTCTCGATGGATTTTATTGTTGCTTTACCTCGAACCCAACGAGGTAGAGATGCGATTATGGTTGTTGTCGATCGTTTTTCAAAGATGGCTCATTTTGTGGCTTGTCACAAAACCGACGATGCGAGTAATGTTGCTGACTTGTATTTTCGAGAGGTGGTACGGTTACATGGAGTCCCAAAAACTATTGTTTTGGACCGAGACTCGAAGTTTCTAAGCTACTTTTGGAACACATTGTGGAGAAAGGTGGGAACCAAGCTTTTGTTTAGTACTTCACATCATCCGCAAACAGACAGACAAACTGAAGTGACTAATCGAACACTGGGAACGCTGTTGCGAGGCTTGGTAAGCAAAACACAAAAGGACTGGGATCTGAAACTGGCACATGCGGAGTTTGCTTATAATCGATCTCCTACTCATGCCACAGCACACTCTCCATTTGAAGTAGTTTACGGGCTAAATCCTTACATACCGCTAGATCTAATTCCACTACCAAGTGACGAATTGGTGCATAAGGATGCGGAGTCAAAACTAGAATCAATGATGAAATTACACGAACAGGTGCGGGATCGAATCAAGGAAATAAACGAGACGTACAAAAGGAAGTCGAACAAGCAAAGAAAGCCGAGACTATTCGAGGTTGGAGATTTAGTTTGGTTACATTTGAGGATGGAAAGATTCCCGAGTAAGCATAAGAATAAGTTAATGCCATGAGCCGAGGGGCCATTTAAAATAATTGCGAAGGTGAACGACAATGCTTACAAGTTAGAACTTCCGGGTGATTACGGAGTGCATGCTACTTTCAACGTAGGTGATCTATCCCCTTATCTCGACGACGATGGGATTGCGGAATTGAGGACAATTCCTTTTAAAGAAGTAGGGAATCATACGAAACTGACTACTCCAAGCGACGAAGACGAAGTAAGAATTGACGTAAAACACCTCGACCGCACTCCAACATACTTAGGCGAGAAAACAGAAACGAGGCACGGAGTTACCTTGATAATTGGAATTGGAGTAACTTAAACAAAAGACAACTTGCATCTTGGGAGGGAGGAGGTCCAAGTGGTAACTAAACAATAAAAGAATGTTCAGCATTTTCTTACAAAAGCAGCAGGATTCTTGGCAAAAGGCGGCTGTCAACTTTCAACTTGGAGACAAAGCCTAGCTTTTACTTTTGTTTGCAAGTGACATGGGGAACCTTTTATTATCTTTTCATTATTTTAAGAACAACTTGTATTGGTTTAGTTTATCTTGTCAGGTTACTTTTGCCTATAAATAGTGGCAGTAGAGTTGTAATGAAGATTATTGAATGTTGAAGAAATAAGAACACACTTTGTGTTTCCCCTGGTGAATGCTTTTCATCAAAACTTGGTTTTTATTCGACGCATTTTCGAGTATTAATCGGATTGATTCTGAATAGGTCTTTAGGAGAAATCTCTTTGTCGAATTATAGGTCTAATTCGATAAAAACAACTATTTCTGTCCTGTTTCGATATTCTGTTTGTTTTTCGATACAGTTCATACATGTTCAGTAGTCGCATATTGTTCGATTCTCTGAACTTGTTTCCTGTTGCAACTCGTATCCGCTCGAAACGTGCTGTTTCGAGTGTTACTGATTGGAAGTGGTCTGCATCAAGTCTTTTACATTTTGTCAAGTTCCTGTCTTGTTGCTGTATCGAGTTGCCGTCATCCTTTCCTGTCGCGAGTGCATGCCGCTAGTCCGTGTTACTGCTGTAGCGAGCCGTTGTTACCTGTTCCCGATAGTTTCTTGCCGATAGCTTCCGCTCGTCAAAAATAGTTTTCGCTGTATCGATAGCGAATTCGCATCACAAGTAAGAATTCGTATCATGAGTTCGGTAGCTGAAGAGCAGAACTCAATAATTAGAGTACTTCTCGAGGGTTGAGCCTTCTGATGAGCTCTCTATTAGTTTGTGGACTATATTTAATATACGTATGACCGGATTTGAACACGAGACTAAGGGATTGCACGCATTGCGTATGAGATTCAATGTTTAATAATTAATATAAATGTTATGAATTAATTATTATTTCACAATATACGTCTAACGGTCGTTAGGACTTAACGGTAAAAAATCCAACAGTCGTTACATGTGTTAGGAACACGTTATAATTATGAAGTGTCGGTTATTATATTTGTAATAGGTCGTTAGTTATTATGGTTTATAATTGTTTGTTATTAAATATCCGGCTCATGTACTAAGCCCATGAGCCATGATGAAAGGTTCTTCTAGAACCTAGGGCAACGCCCATCCTTTGTATGACACTATAAATACCCCCTCCCTTGAAGGGAGAGGGAGGGGGTTGGTTCTTTGGAAGGTAACTTTCATATTACATTTCATAAGTTCCTTCCACTCTCTCTCCCTCTCTCTCTCTCTCTTACTTTCTCTCTCTAAGATTATGCTTGTTTATGAAAGAATGGTGACCTAACAAGTGGTATCAGAGCCAAGGATAGCTTAGGTTGTGTTTCTATAAAGTTTCAAATCGATTTAATAAAGTTTTAAAATTTTCTTTGAGTAAGGAATTTTACCGAATCAAAAAACGTTTTAAAACTGAAAAATTTTGTTACTTTATAGTTGTTTAGGTTGTATTAGGTTAGATCTAGTAGAAAACTTAGATTAAAAACTCGTTTTGTGGAAGATTTTTAGAGTTAAGTTTCGGTGTTCTTCGAGTAAGTATAAATTTCTTCGAATTTGGTTTGAAGTTCTTCGAGTTAGCTTTGAATTTCTCCGAGCAAGCTTGCATTTCTTCTAGTTAGAAAATCCTTCGATTAAGGATTCTTCGAGTAAGGCATTACTTCTAAGTTCTATTTATATTTTCCGAGTTAGGAAATCAGAACTTCTCTTTTATAATCCTTCTACTAAGGGGTTATATACATCTTGAAGGTTTTTTCTTCGAGTAAGACAATTTCTTCAGTAAGCAAGTTTTGTTTATATTTTTCCGAGTTAGGAAATCAGAACTTTTTAAGATTTTAATTTCTTCGAGTAAGGGGCTATATACTTCTTTGTCTGAAATTCTTCGAGTAAGGAATTAATATCTTCGAGTAAGGTTTTTTCTCCGAGCAAGGATTTTTTGAGCAAGCTTCTTTGAGTAAGGAATTTTATCAGAATCTTTTACTTATACTTTCACCAAAACATCTAATCTATCTATCACTAAACAATAACAACAACCTTCATTATCTTTAAAGATCCATATCATTCATCAAGAACAAACATGTCTCAACCACCATATCCTTATTACAACCATTTCCCTTATTACCCTCATCAACTTGGACAACCATTTCCTCCTCAACAACAATCACAACAATATCCTCCACAACTACAATACCCTCCACCACAATTTCCTCAGCAACCAATGCCTACTCCACAATTCCCACAACAACAGCATTGGTTTGCTCAAATGTGTGAAGCAGTCACTAGTCAGCAATCAACTCATGAAGCTGGTTCAGATACTCGTCCTCCAATGCTAACACCAGGAAACTATGTGAAATGGGCAAGCAGATTTCTGAGGTACATGGAACTAAGAAAACCTCATGGAAAGTATCTTAAAAAAGTGATACTTGAAGGACCCTTCCAGATGCCGACAAGAACTGTTACGGAAGACCCCACAGTTGTTCCACCAAGACCAGATATTGTTGTAGAAGTTCCAATAGCCCAGCTACTTCCTGAGCAAATACTTCAGCTTGAAGCAGATGAAATTGCTATGCAAAAATCCTTCTAGGAATCCCAAATCCAATCTACAAAAGTGTTGATGCACAGACAATGGCTAAAGCTATGTGCGAACATGTATATCTCTTGATGGAAGGCACTGAACTAAACAAAATTGACATGGAGTCCAAAATGTATCATAACTTTGATGTGTTTACCATTGAACCTGTGGAGTCACTTGAATCATACTATCATCGCTTCACAAACGTCGTTAATGATTTGGAGAGAAACATGATTCATTTGCCAACAATTGCCATCAACACAAAGTTTCTGTATTCCTTAGGACCCGATTGGCACAAATATGTGACATTTGTTCGTCAAGTCAAGGATCTTCATGGTGTGAAGTATGGATTGCTTTATGATTATCTGAAACATCATCAGACTGAAGTTTTGAAAGACATAGTTGCACGTGGCACACACGGTTTTCCTCCACTACCAATTACTAATCCGGTTGCACTCATGGCACATACTTACCCTAATCCTTATCCCAAGTCAAATCATGCCTTTGATCAACAACAACGTAACTTTAGTTATGCTCCACCAACACCTACTTATCAAATCGTCCCATACGATACCTCTGACAACATGTACTATGCACAGACAACTGATGAATCCGATGAGGCATTTGATACTTTGAATCAAGGAATGTCATTGTTAGCAAGGGCCTTCTCCAAATTCTCCATTTAGTCAAACAATCGTCTTGGCACTTCATCTAATCCAAGGAATCAAGCTGTTGTCCAAGATGGTAGAGTTGAAATACAAAGCAGATCAAGTGGTCGTCAAATTATAACTAATGGTTATGTTGGGAACTCGAGGAATGGTCAGACTGCTTCAGGGAATGCTGGTAATGTAGGGAATTCTCAGAGTAAAGTGGAAATTGTTGAATCAGGGAACTCAAAGACTACGGGAACTACTCCTCATTGCTATAACTGCAAGAAGCAAGGACACTTAGCAAATGCTTGTCCCGAACCACGAATCAGGGGAGGTGACTACTACAAGCAAGTCATGCTTATGTCATACAAGGATGAAGCAGGGGGCAATCTCAATGAAGCTTAGCAAGGTTTTATGGCAGATGCTCTATCAGATGATGAATATGAAGATTTGGAGGCAAATGCAGCAGTTGTCTTGATGGCCAACATGCAGGAGCACCACATGAGTGAAACAGGGAATGGACCAGTCTATGACACAGACAGTCTATCTCAGGTACCTTATCATGACATATGTCTCATAAATGATATTGTATCTGCATCTGCACCTGAAGAGCAACATTCTGTTCAAACTAACTCATTATTAACTCTTCATGAAGATGATCAAATTAACCCAGTTATGACATTTGATGATCTTAGTGATGATGAAACTAATGATTATGTTGAACCGACTGAAGCTTTCCATGGTCCGTATTCAGATGTCATTACTCTTTTGCAAACCACACAAGCTCAAACTGCAAAATGTAATGAAATCAATCAAAACCTAAAAGCTAAGACTACTTCATTAACTGCTGAACATGAGAGCCATAGGAAACGAATCAATGATTTTGAAACAAAAAATAAACATGAAGAAAGTTTTGAAGCTGCGTTTCAAAAATCTTATCTAAGAGAACAAGATTTAGAACATCAAATGCGTACAATCATTGTTTCAAACAAGGAATTGGTTTCAAAACATGAAAACAAAAATCTAAACTCAGACAACAAGTTGAAAAACTTAATGCTGAACTTTCAAAAAGTCAATCAGAGTTTTCAACGTGTCACACAAATTTTTCGAAATTCAAAGAAGAAACTAAAAAATGCAGTGATAACCAAATCTCTGAAATCATTCGATTAGAGAAAAGATTAAAAGATTTTGGAATGGTTGTTTATAAGATTGGCCAGTCAGTTAAACAAGTTGAAATGACAACTCTTAAACAAAGTCCTGATGAAACAAAAACTTTTGCTCTTGGTTACAACCACCCACGTTTTCTACATATAGCTCTCAAGAAAAATCCAAAGTTGTATAGTGCCGCATGTTTTTCTGATCCTGACATGCATGTTATTGTTTATGATTGTGAGGAGCAATGGGTTCAAGAAGAAGAGAGTCGATCAAAACTGCGTCAAGATGGTATTCAACCATATGATTACACAAAACAAAATGCTCTTTACATAAGTTGTTGTTCTCAACAAACAAAATTAGGACAATATTGTTCTATTTCAGAAATAAATGAGTTATCTTCTGTGGAAGATTCCGATCTCACGGTTGCACAAATAAATGGTCCTCTTCCATCCTCTTGCGAAAGCGATTATTTGATAATACCAAAAACTCCTAAACATTGTCTAGCACTACGGTATTTTGATACGTTTATGGAAGACATCACTTTTTTTAGAAAAAGCAATTGAACGAAATTCTGAGTTAAGTGTGTCAAGTTTTCAATCTGCTTACGCAAAAGAGCAACAGAAAATGTTTCAAACACAAATTTTACCTCATGTCGAACACTTGCATCTTTGTGCAATTCATTGCGAATGGGAACTTAAACAAGAAGTGACTTCGATGATTGAATCTTTCAATGCAATCGAAAATTTGATTTCCAACACAAAACGTAAAAACAAACAATTATGAAATGATGTTGATCGACTCTTGGAAGATACTCTTTGTTCTGATATTGTATCTGTTGTGTTATCATCTGTGTCTTCTTCTTGTGATAATGGGTTAAATGCTGAGAATAATTCTGCGCTACACACATTAGAAAAGGAAAATGAAATGTTGAGACAAGAGATTGAGAAATTAAAAGTGGAACACAAGAGAATCTTATGTCATAACGATGATGTTCAATCAAAACTTTCAGACGAGATTTCTGAACTTCAAATAAGACTTCATTGGTGTCAAACTCGGACAATTAACACTGAGTTAGCTTTGCAAAACCAACAAGAATAAAAATCTTTTGAAAACGACTTGACACCAAAACTTGAAAGTCTTGATGACGAAAACGTGTCTCTCAAATGTCAACTTTTCAAGTATGCATAAGAGATTGAGCATTTAAAGCAAGAATACAAAACTATTTACGATTCTCTCAAAAAGACACGATCACGGCATTCAAAAGAGATCAATGAATTTGTTGAAAAGTACAACCACAAGTGTTATAAAAAGTCACTTAAATGCTCAAGATCAACAACATCTAATCAATGATTTTAAAGAAAGATTGAACAAAATCGAAAAAGGAAAGAATGTTAACACAAATGTGATTGCTCCTGGAATGTACGACATAGATACATCAACTAGGAAGGACACTACTGCAAGCACTCAGGATACTAATTTGATTCCTTCCACTTCTACACGAATAGTTGCCTCCACTAACGTTAGCATATCAATGCCTAAGAGAACAAAATGGAAGAATAGGATCTTGCAACATAGGAAAGGAATGTCTCAAGCTCAACTTAGGAATTCGAATAAAACTCATGTTGCATCTGATTTAGATTCTAATTTGGCAAATTGTAATCGAAATATCAGTGTAACGAATGATAAACCTTTGAATGTTTTGACTGTTAATGCATCTTGTGTGTTTTGTCGTAAAAGTATGATGTTTGGTGATCACAGTACGTGTGTTGCAAACTCCCTTTTATCTCGTTCTAGGAAACCCATCAGTGGCACAACATCTAGGTCCACTACCGCTGCGAAATCTAACTTAGGAAAGGTGCCTAGTGAATTCACTAAGACCAAAGCGCGAAATAGTTGGATATGGCAAAAATGTTTGCAAAGTACACCTAGCTTTAAGTGGTTACCCAAAATGTCTAGCATGTGTACATCTAACCTTCAGGAACCGACTAACTCTTCGGGTTCTCCCTCTACCATTATTCCACCTTTGTCGTCTTCATGTGATGCAGGTGGTTCATCTCGTTCTATGTATTGTTGATAGCGGATGTACCCGACATATGACAGGCAATCTCAAACTGTTACTAAACTTTTTATCAAAGTTCATCGGCAATGTCAAATTCGGGAACGATCATTTTGCTGCTATCATGGGCTATGGAGATTATGTCAATGGAAACATCAAAATTAGTCGGGTTTACTACGTCGAAGGCCTTGGACACAATATTTTCTCGGTTGGACAATTTTGTGATGATGATTTAGAAGTTGCATTTCGATCAAAGACATGTTATGTACGCGATTTGGAAGGACATGATCTTCTCACCGGAAATCGTGGCAAGAACCTTTACACATTTCCTATGTCAGATATGATTGCATCTTCACCAATTTGTCTTCTTTCTAAAGCAACCTCGACGAAATCATGGTTATAGGCATAAACGGCTCTCTCACTTAAATTTCAAAACCATGACTGAACTTGCAAGGCATAAGTTAGTTGATGGTCTTCCCAGATTCCGGTACTCCAAAGATCATTTATGTCCGGCATGTGAACAAGGAAAAAGCAAAAGAGCAAGATTTCAGTCAAAACTGTTAGACGTATGTTAGTATTAAAGAAGCCTTTGGGCTTTGTTATTAGTGATAGGCCGCCTAGCCCATTTTATATTTCGTATCTAGAACAATCTATTGGGAATTATATATTGTAATAGTGTGTTAATTAATGGACAAGCAAAATTACAAAACTAATATGGTATCAGAGCCATTTAGGACCTGTTTAGTTTAGGAAAATTATTATTATTCTATTCTAAATTTTTCAAGAGTATTTCAAAATATTATGTTTTCAGAAAAATATGGAAAATTGGAGAAAACATGTTCAGAAACAGTCCAGTTTTCCAATTTGGAATATGCGGTATTCCATTATTCCAAATTTTTGGAATACTCCAGTTCAAATTTGGAAAACAAGCTGAGATTGTTTTCCAAATTTTGACTTGTTTTCCAGAAAAATGGAATATTGAAATACCACATATTCCAAATTATTTCAAATGAACTGTTTGTGAGCATGTTCTCCAAATTCTCTTGTATTCTAGAATATTATTCTGAAAAAGTGAATAATTTTCCTGAACTAAACAGGGTCTTAACCTTTCTCCAAATCTCTCTCAATTCTCGTCCCAAAATTCTCCATACCTCACGTGTCTGGTTTTTTTCTCCAATCCCCCAAAATCCTAATTTTTTTTTCTTTTCTTCACCTAAATCATTCTAGCAGCCATTGTTGACTTATCCTTTGGTTTTTTTTGTTATCAATTGTTTATTCGATTTGGTTAAGAAACAAGGGGTGAATGCTTCAGTTGCCTTGTTTTCAATCTCTATGATGATATCAAATAACAACACTTTATTGACATCATTTATCCTATGTTATTAGCTTGTTTTATATTATTTTGTATGAGAATTGATACTTAATCGTTTACTTTTGTAATTCTCAGTTATAAACGAGCATTTGGTGAAAGTTAGCTATTTTGGACGGAAAATGGAGCAAAATGGATCAAGTTGGAAAAGTGTACTAAACTGAAGGAAGATACGCCGTATCATTCTAGAAAGATACGTCGTACATCAAGACTTAGATGAAAATGAAGACCATTGCCTGACTTTGAAGCATGCGCCATACGGATTTATCCCGTACGCCGCATATGAAACCTTGGTTAACGAGAAGAACTAACTTGTTTTACTCCAGATGCGTCGCATGACATTCCAGATATGCGGCGTATCAATCTCAAGACTTCACCAGAATTATCCAAGATACGGAAGACAATGCGCCGCATGAAGACTGAAGGTACGCCGCATCTCAAGGCGGTGTAAAAATATTCCTGAATATTATAATCTTAGACCCCACGCGAAGTTACCTCGATGCGCTGTATCAACTTAATAGATACGTCGTATCGACACT
The DNA here is from genome assembly GCA_033398695.1 of Orobanche coerulescens. NCBI lineage: Eukaryota > Viridiplantae > Streptophyta > Magnoliopsida > Lamiales > Orobanchaceae > Orobanche > Orobanche coerulescens. Next base: position 144,233,590 of record CM065803.1, read on the forward strand.
GCAGACAGAAAGTATAAATATCCCATTCAACAGCCACATTCGGAGGACGATACCACAGAACAGAAGTCAAAACCCTAGAGAGAAGAAGATAGTGTAACACCTCCAAATCCTATTGGGTCATTACAGTGCCGTGGACCCTACACCAGGAGATCCACCAGGCGAACATGACTAAATTACATCAAATTAGCTAACAAGGGAGATCACAGTCCCTACTATGATATCCGACATAATATTCCGATAGGGAATTTCAACAACAACGATGGTCCTACATGGACAAAAATAAAATACAACAACATCCACGAGCATCTACTCGGGTAATACATAATAACAATGACTGGCAAACTAGAGAACACTCCAACTGACTGACCAACATGAACAACTCGGACTAGTATCGCTCGGATGCCTCGTCGCCATCATAATGCCCCTATGTCTCAACACTCTCCTCGCAAGCACCTAAAATATTCCGCCCCCACAGGGTCAGTCATCGAGATAATGAACATCAAATACATGTATAACATGATATGCATCCAAAGGCAGAATGAAATGGTACAATGATAATAATAATACGAGATGCTCACAAACCAAGGTAAGAACCGAGCATTCATGAAATACTATGCCCACGGCATACTATTAATACCTGTTCAACAGGTTAGAACATAAGTGCCCAACGGCGAATCATAATCACAGAGTACCACAATGAATTACACGACATGAACCAAACCAGAACTGAAATAAATATGAATCACAATGAATTACATGAAGATGAACCAAACCAGAATTGAATTAAGTATTAGAGTTGAATGACGAGTATCACAGTATGTCCGAATGAAATGTGTGAGTGCACAAGTAGCCGAGTGTCCGGAGCTCCAGATATACACCCGCAACTTGGCCTAATTAGTCTCACGGAGGTACTTTACCGTGTGCACAGTCTTAATGTGTCCGGAGTCCCGCATATACACATGACCATAGTGGAATATCATAGTATGCCCGAATGGAATGTGTGAGTGCACAAGTAGCCGAGTGTCCGGAGCCCCGCATATACACCCGCAACTTGGCCTAATTAGTCTCACGGAGGTACTTTACCATGTGCATAGTCTAAATGTGTCCGGAGTCCCGCATATACTGATACGGAATCATTTGATATGAATGAAGAAGACGAAGTAAGGATCGATATAAATGACCTTACTACACGCCATGCACGGACTACTATGTATTTAGGCGAGAAAACGGACATAAGACGTGGAGTATCGGTCTCAGCGGCCCGTCTCATGCTGTGCCGGAAGGTCGACATCCAACCTGCCGGAAAAATGTTTAATATGCCGGAAAATATCCAACCTGCAGGAAAATTCACCACCTGCCGGAAAAATCACCACCTGCCGGAACTGGCCGAGCACTGCCGACCGGACCCGACCGTGTCGTCCGACACGGCCCGTGCCGCACTCATCCGGAAATGCCAAAGTCACTGCCCATTGGACTCGACCGTGTTGTCTGGCACGGCCGAGTCGAACTCTTCCGGATAAGTCAAAAACCCCTGCACAGACGCCCGACCGTGTTCCAGGACACGATCGGGTCCATGCCGAACGTCCTTGTCAAGCGCCGCGCCCGTGCCGAGTCACTGTCGGACGTCCCTGTCGCGCCGCGGCCGTGTCAAGCGGGCACGGTCGAGTCACTGCCGACGTCCTTGTCAGCGCCGCGCCCGTGCCGAGTGTCCTTGTCGCGCCGCGGCTGTGTCACGCGACACGGCCGAGTCCTGCCGGCAGATTTCACTTTTTTTTGTATTTTCTTTTGTGTGTTTGTATTTGCCTTGTTTTTTACTCATTTTAGGGATTGTGTTTCCCCTAAAATTAGGATTGTTGTTCCTTTTATATTTTATTTTGATTATTCAAAGATTTTATAAATCTTCGAATTATTTTCTTTTATTATAGGAAGACTTGAAGTCTCCTATATATAGGCTTGTGTAAGCATTGTAACCTCCATTGTATGTTGAAGAAATAAGAATACACTTGTGTTTTCTTGGTGAATGCTTTTCATCGAAACCTTGATTATAATTCGATGCGTTTTCGAGTTTTAATCGAATCAATTCTCAATAGGTCTTGAGGAAAGATTATGTTATCAAACTATAGGTCTAGTTTGATAAATAATTCATATTATTCTTGTTTATGTAAGCCGAATTGCCCTACTTTCGGTTATATCTTACGAGTGTTACACATATTCGAGTGCTGTGAGGATCAATTATATTTCCGCTGCATTCCAGACGAGTTTACGTCCATTTTCATACGTAATTCGTATCATTAGTGGCATCGGAGCCCAAGGTTATTTCCTTGTCGAAATTCTCTTGGCGATTTTCTGGACTAAACTATCTCATCATGGATTTTTACGACGACTTCATGGAGAAACTACGTGAGGCACTACACAACATGCAAGAACCACGTTTTCAAGCAAGAAGAGGAGGATATGATGCACATTCACCGCGTCATGTGGATGAATTTAAAGTTAATGAACTTCCGGAATTTGTCGGAGGTACCAATCCCGAAGTCTACTTGGAGTGGGAAAGGAAGATTGAACGTATGTTCGACTTCAAGCACCTTAACGATGATAAACGTTGCAAATATGCGATTATCAAGTTAGGGAAGGGCGCTTCCTTATGGTTCGAGGGTATGAAAACACAACGAGCTCGTGCGGGAAAAGAAAAAATCCGTTCTTGGGATTCTTTGAAGAAAAAACTACGTAAAAGGTATGTTCCGACATCACATCGGTTAGCCTTATACCGAAAAATTGCGGAGTTCGTACAAGGGAAACTAAGTGTGGAAGAATATATCGAAGAATTTGAAGGCTTGGCCTTAATGGGAGAACTTGAGGAAAATGAAGAACAAAGAATATCTTATTTCTTACGTGGTCTAAACCGAAACATTGCAAATACGGTGGAATTATACCCATACGGAGATTTTGACACTTTATGCGGACTATGCATAAAAATTGAAGCTCAAAACAAGTTGAAGTTTACCAAACCCGAATTCCCATACAAATTTGGAAATACAAGTGCCGGCTCAAGTTCGACTACGAAACCTACCGTACCTTTTCAAGTCCCTACCCCGGCCCCGAAGGTTCCCCACGTTTCCAAGGAAACGAGCTTGGCTAAAGTATGATGTTTTAAATGTCAAGGCTTTGGTCACTATCAAAATGCATGTCCAAATAAATGGGTGGTCACTTTAAGAGAAGCTCTTGCGGTCCGAGATGAACTCTTAGTCGAGGATGAGAAGAAAGGCCTTGGTGACGTATTTAACATGGAGGCCAAGGAAGAGAATGAGGATTGCAAGACTTATGACGCTCCGGAATATGATACTACTTTAGTGCTTCGAGCACTACATACCAAAATCGTTCCAAGTGATACGCAGCAAAGAGACCAAATCTTTCATTCCAAATGCAAAGTCGGAGAAAAGTGGTGTAGCTTGATAATAGACGGAGGGAGTTGCACGAATGTAGCATCAAACGAGATAGTCACCAAGCTCGGTCTAACTACTATGGCTCACCCGAGACCGTATGCTTTACATTGGCTTGATGATGGAAGCAAAGTGAAGGTGACGAGACAAGTACGGGTCAACTTAACTATGGGATCATACGGAGACGATGTGTTATGTGACGTACTCTCAATGGACGCATGCCACGTACTTTTGGGACGACCATGGATGTTCGACCGAGATGTTTTGCATCGAGAAAGGAGTAACGAATATGAATTACGAGATAAAGGCAAGAAGATTGTGCTTAAACCGATGGCACCCCAAGCCATTCGATCGATGAGTTCTAATCAAATGGAGAAACCGAAGCTTACCATGTTTGCTAGCGAGAAAGAGGTGAGACACGCTATTGACGATGGCGAGCGTGTGTATTTATTGATGATTAAAGAAACACGAGATGTTGACGTAGTTGTGCAAGGCAAGAGAGATATCGATACCTTGCTACAAGAATTTGCGGATGTCTTCCCGGAAGACTTACCGCCGGGTTTACCACCCTTACGTGGGATTGAACACCAAGTCGACCTTGTACCGGGTGCATCACTCCCTAACAAGGCCGCCTATCAATGTAACCCCGAGGAGACAAAGGAGTTGCAAAAACAAATCGAGGAGCTAATGAACCGCGGGTACGTTCGAGAAAGTTTGAGCCCTTGTGCGGTTCCAGTTTACTTGTTCCAAAGAAGGATGGGTCATGGCGGATGTGTATAGATAGTAGAGCTGTGAACAACATAACCATCAAATATCGGTTCCCAATTTCGAGACTTGATGATATGTTGGACGAGTTGCATGGTTCAGTGATTTTTTCGAAGGTTGATTTGAGAAGCGGCTATCATCAAATTCGCATGCGGGAAGGAGACGAATGGAAAACGGCTTTCAAGACAAAACATGGATTATATGAATGGCTCGTGATGCCCTTTGGCCTTACAAACGCGCCAAGTACTTTCATACGATTAATGAATGAGGTACTCAAGCCGTTTTTGGGAAAATTTGTCGTCGTATACTTGGACAACATCTTGATATATAGTCGATCATTGCAAGAGCATACCGGGCACTTGAGGAAAGTCTTCGAGATCCTTAGGGATCAAAAACTTTATGGGAAAAAGGAGAAGTGTTCGTTTCTAGTCGAGAGTGTAGCCTTTCTTGGCTACATCATTTCTAAAGAAGGAGTGTCGGTTGATCAAACCAAGATCGAGGCGATTAAATCTTGGCCTACGCCCAAAACCATCACGGAAGTCCGATCCTTTCATGGACTTGCTTCATTTTATCGGAGGTTCATATGAGACTTTAGTACCATTTCTAGCCCGATAACGGAATGCTTAAAAAAAGGACCGTTTGTGTGGAACGGGGCTGCTCAAGGGGCGTTTGAAAAATTAAAGGCGAAAATGTGTGAAGCACCTATCTTGGCTTTACCCGACTTTTCACAACCTTTCGAGGTAGAATGTGATGCAAGTGGAGTGGGTATTGGGGCGGTCCTCGTCCAAGGGAGGCGGCCAATTGCATACTTTTCAGAGAAATTGGGTGGGGCTCGACTCAACTATTATACTTATGACAAGGAGTTCTATGCCATTGTGAGAGCTTTTGATCATTGGAGCCATTACCTTCGGCCGAAACATTTCATCCTACATTCGGATCATGAGTCCTTAAAGTATATTAACGGCCAACAAAAGTTGAGTCCGAGACATGCTAAATGGGTGGAATTCTTGCAATCATTCCACTTTTCATCGAAATACAAAGATGGCAAGAGCAACGTTGTGGCGGATGCTTTATCTAGACGGTATGCCTTACTCTCTACTCTTGACATTCGGTTGCTTGGGTTCGAAGCATTGAAGGAGTGTTATGATGGGGATGTGGATTTTGGTGAGGTTTTCATTCGGTGTAAATCTGGCCCATTTGGAGAGTTTACGTTGCAAGAAGGATTCATTTTCAAAGGGAATCGCCTTTGTTTACCCAAACACCCGATTCGGGAATTGTTGGTTCGGGAAGCTCACGGTGGAGGCTTGGCCGGTCATTTTGGTTCGGCTAAAACTTTGGAGGTACTTAAAGAGCATTTTCATTGGCCGAAGATGCAAGTGGATGTACACGACATAATTAATAAGTGTGTAACATGCCATATTGCTAAGAGCTCGTTCAAGCCGGGAGTATACATGCCTTTGCCGATTCCGGAAAGGCCGTGGGAAGATGTCTCAATGGATTGCATTGTTGCTTTGCCTCGTACTCAACGAGGGAGAGATGCTATTATGGTTGTTGTAGACCGATTTTCGAAGATGGCTCACTTGTGGCTTGCCACAAGACGGACGACGCAAGTAACGTCGCTGATTTGTAATTCCGAGAAATCGTACGATTGCATGGGGTTCCAAAAACGATTGTTTCGGATCGGGACTCAAAATTCCTTAGTTATTTTTGGAACACCTTGTGGAGAAAGGTGGGAACCAAACTACTTTTTAGCACGTCACATCATCCACAAACGGATGGTCAAACCGAGGTAACCAATCGAACGTTGGGCACTTTACTATGTGGTCTTGTGAACAAGACACAAAAGGATTGGGACTTGAAACTTGCACATGCAGAGTTCGCTTATAATCGTTCTCCTACTCATGCCACGGCACACTCTCCGTTCGAAGTAGTTTACGGACTAAACCCGTATATGCCGTTAGATCTAATTCCATTGCCAAGTGACGAGTTAGTGCACAAGGATGCGGAATCAAAACTGAAATCGATGATGAAATTACACGAGCAAGTACGTAATCGAATCAAGGAAATAAATGAGGCTTACAAAAGAAAGTCCAACAAACAAAGAAGGCCGAGATTGTTCGAAGTTGGTGATTTGGTTTGGTTGCACTTGAGGAAAGAGCGATTTCCAAGTAAACGTAAGAATAAATTAATGCCGCGAGCGGAGGGACCGTTTAAAGTAATCGCGAAAGTGAACGACAACGCTTACAAATTAGAACTTCCGGGAGATTATGGGATTCATGCAACCTTTAATCTTGGGGACCTCTCGCCTTACATCGATGATGACGGAATTTCGGAATTGAGGACAATTCCTTTTAAAGGAGGAGGAGATGATACGGAATCATTTGATATGAACGAAGAAGACGAAGTAAGGATCCATATAAATGACCTTACTACACGCCATGCACGGACTACTATGTATTTAGGCGAGAAAACGGACATAAGACGTGGAGTATCGGTCTCAGCGGCCCGTGTCATGCTGTGCCGGAAGGTCGACATCCAACCTGCCGGAAAAATGTTCAATATGCCGGAAAATATCCAACCTGCCGGAAAATTCACCACCTGTCGGAACTGGCCGAGCACTGCCGACCGGACCCGACCGTGTCGTCCGACACGGCCCGTGCCGCACTCGTCCGGAAATGCCAAAGTCACTGCTCATTGGACTCGACCGTGTTGTCTGGCACGGCCGAGTCGAACTCTTCCGGATAAGTCAAAAACCCCTGCCCAGACGCCCGACCGTGTTCCAGGACACGATCGGGCCCATGCCGAACGTCCTTGTCAAGCGCCGCGCTCGTGCCGAGTCACTATCGGACGAGTCCCTGTCGGACGTCCCTGTCGCGCCGCGACCGTGTCAAGCGGGCACGGTCGAGTCACTGCCGACGTCCTTGTCAGCGCCGCGCCCGTGCCGAGTGTCCTTGTCGCGTCGCGGCCGTGTCACGCGACACGGCCGAGTCCTGCCGGCAGATTTTACTTTTTTTTGTATTTTCTTTTGTGTGTTTGTCTTTGCCTTGTTTTTTACTCATTTTAGGGATTGTGTTTCCCCTAAAATTAGGATTGTTGTTCCTTTTATATTTTATTTTGATTATTCAAAGATTTTATAAATCTTTGAATTAATTTCTTTTATTATAGGAAGACTTGAAGTCTCATATATATAGGCTTGTGTAAGCATTGTAACCTCCATTGTATGTTGAAGAAATAAGAATACACTTATGTTTTCTTGGTGAATGCTTTTCATCGAAACCTTGATTATAATTCGACGTGTTTTCGAGTTTTAATCAAATCAATTCTCAATATGTCTTGAGGAAAGATTATCTTATCAAACTATAGGTCTAGTTTGATAAATCATTCATATTGTTCTTGTTTATGTAAGCCGAATTGCCCTACTTTCGGTTATATCTTACGAGTGTTACACATATTCGAGTGCTGTGAGGATCAATTATATTTCCGCTGCATTCCATACGAGTTTACGTCTATTTTCATACGTAATTCGTATCATATACACATGACCATAGTGTGCCCGACTAAATATTCCACACATACGCTACCCGGCCACGAAACACAATCCCAGAAGGTCACAAAAACAAAAGCGACCAAAATTTAAAGATTACCGAATTCAGCAGAATGATAGTGTGCTGCCTTAAGTCGGCCAACACGATAATGATGACTCACGGATGGGCACCGTCCTCGGCGGTCCCAATTCAATACCTCGATTACCTTATGTTGTGTGGCGATTTATACGCCTCGACGACGATCGGTATAAAGGCCGAGCGACCAAAGACAACATCAACTAAATCAAAGGCAGACTTGCCAAAGCGAAGAGTCCAGACCGAAATCAGGTACCGAGCGATCGACGTCCGGGGCGATCTCCTTTTGGCACCTAGCGATAGACTCTGGTGCCCGACCAAGGACGACCGTCCTATGCCACGAACAAGGCCATCGTCCGTCAAGTCTACGAAGACTGGATCACGAAGCAAGGACCCATGTGCTGATCCGCGAATGGCGCCGCAGAACATGGATTGTTGACTCAAGCCCATCAGCAGTTGTCAGTGACAAGGACGGCCTCACCTACCGACAGAGCCACCGAAAGGTCCTAAGTGGGGCCTCCCAAGACAGCGACATAGATGCGTGTTGGCCTCTCATTGGTTCGCACTTGTGGCAGCCAGCAACTGCTGTGGACTTTAAGGAGACCAACCCATATGCTAAAGACGATCGCCCGCTTATTATAATAAAACAGAGGCGATCGCCCAGCGACTCCAGTCCTATAAATAGAGAGCCTCCAGCAACTGGAAAAAGGTTCAGAAATTCAGACTCTCGGTTTACCTCTTGAACCTATCCATGATTTCTCTCTCACAGCCTCTTAACCAAAAGACGATCGACATAAACGGGAACTCCTCACGGTTCAGAGAAGTCCAGTCCTTAAGAAGTTCACAAGTTCAGAAACTACTTCCATATGAGAGTTCAGCAAATTCACACAATGAGGGACCGTCGATTTCTCACAGTCGTCACAACACTCCATCGTTGTTACAAGAACTCACAGAGCATCAACTCCGGTTCTTCCGGCAATCTTCAGCACTCGATAGCTAAGATAACTAGGGTCTTTACACTCATTGTAATTGTAATCTAACATTAATATTTGTACTCCCAAGTATTTGTATTAATAATATCTCGCGAGAGCATTCAAACCCGGGACTAACAACCCCGACAAATCTCGTGTTATTTCTTCCCCACGGACGTGCTCTCGCAATTTGTTTCTTACTCATCCATTCCAGCATATCATCTCCGGATAATATTTTGGGTAACAACAATTGGCGCTTGAAGGAGGGCATCTTAACCTTCATTTTCATTCCTACCATCTCGAAAAACACTCACTATTCTCCGGGGCATATACTTGAAGAAAACTCACTGTTCTTCAAAGAAAAACCTTCAGAATCATGACGTCTGCCACCACATCGAAGAGAACCGCTCTCCAAACTGCCGGACATCATATTTCGGCTCAATCCGAGCCCCAACCTACGGCAGAGGGTAGCCGCGGTGACGCGAGACTCTCGATCCCGCACTTGAGGGACGGCCCCAGCCTTCCGCTCGACCAGTTCCAAACCACGGAACAGGTCGAGTAGGCTATGGACATCCTAAGGGAGCGATGGAGAGCATGCGCGGTGCCCGCTATAACCCCCTCGACCATCCGACGTGCGGGCAAATGGAAGCTCAAGGGGTTACTGGCCGAGCGATCGTCAGAAAGCCCCGATTCGCGAGAAAAGGCTCTCGCGCGGCGAGACGGTTCCATATTCAGTCGCTTAGGAAGTGATCCATCATGGCGACCGGGGCATTCTGGCCCCAACCACGAGACAACGGAATCCGAGTCCGTCACCAGGAGTTTGGCCTACCCAACTCCGAACCAAATACAGGTCAGCAGTCTGGCCCCCATCCGCCGAAGAGTCGAGTCGCGCGGCAAGGACATCATCGACAGCGGAGCCAGGGGATCAGTACTTGATCGCCTCGGCTCCCGCTCTGAGTGCCTAGTCGCAAGCAACCAAGCCACGGCGATGGCCGCTATGCAATGCCAGCTCGACGAGATGAAAGCGCTCATGGAAACTGGGGCAAGCGCCAGTAGAAAGATCATCGGACCGACTGAGCCACTCGCGGTCCACATCGAGTGCCCCCGTGCAACCAAGGATCGCTCCTCCCAAAACACCCTTGTATGAAGGGAGATCGGATCGCGAGACTCACCTAAGCAAGTTCCGGATTTACATGACCGGGTGTGGGGCATGAGACGCGACCAAGTGCCGAATTTTCCCGTTAACGTTGGGTGAGTTGGACCATAATTGGTACGTCTCACTACCACCGCGATCAATCATTTCCTTTGAGAAACTGGTGAGTGACTTCACGTCATACTTCGCCGCCAAGGTCACCAGATCAGAAGGCCCCCACCGCATGATGAAAATCAGGCAGGGGGAAGACGAATCCGATGCATATTACATCGACCGGGTGAATGAAATAGTCCTCACCGGCGAGCCCATCAGCGATGAGCTCGCTCTCAACTCGGTCCTAGGGGGATTCTATGGTCATTCACTCATATTTAGACACCTCACAAAGGACATCCCCCCGACCTATGCGATCTTCAGCGCTAAGGCTGCTGACTTTATGGCCAGGCACATGATGCTCACCCTCCGCCTAGGCGAGGGGACGCCGCCTCCCATCCGAAAGACGGTGACCGTCAAAACCAACAAGGCGGTCGCCAAGCCACCCAATGATTTCAAGGCCTTCGAGGATATGGAAGCCCATCTCCTCCACAAGTTCAACCGAACTCCGGCAACATTTTTTACGCCATCAAGGGGCGCGAACCGCTAAACAAGCCAAAGGCGATAAGGGACAACGGTCATCTGGACCACAATAAATATTGTGCTTACCACAAGAGTCCCGGTCACAGCACCAATCAATGCCGCGACCTCCTCAGAACTCTGGAGATTGTTCGGGGAGGGCAAGCTGGATAGTTTATTGGCTTAGCCAGAGCCCCATCGATCTCCCGATACGGTCGCCAGAGTCGAACGCGAATAGGCCAAAAAGCTCATATGAGCCAACCCCTCGATCAACCTCGGTGACCGGATCTATGTGCTTCAATCAAGAGGAGGGAACATCAGAAGTCTCTCCTCGATTCCCGCCTCGTCAAACCAAAGGCTACTGCTTTAGCAAACACTTCGAAAAAGAGGATGACTCGCTCGCCCTCTAAACGTTCATCATTTAACATGATGGACCTAGGCAGTGATCGCCTCCCCCAGCACAACGTATACCATAGAGGATCGCCAACTAATGTGACAGTCCGAGGTAGAAGAGTGTCGACATGGCTGTGGAGGACGATGGAACCGTTCTCTGTGCCCGTGCATGGTCCCTTTGGGCAGCGATCGATCGCCCTTCGTTTAAATACGAGGCGGGCGTATCCAAAGGGCCCTCCAAAACAGATATGTGGACACGTTCGCCCGCCCTCAAAGGTCCATCACCTAACATGGTGGATCCGGACAATGCGATGCGTCCCTCCCCCAGTCACAACGTATACCGTCGAGGATCGCCATCTAACATGGCGGTCCGAGGTAGAAAAGTGCTAACAAGCCGCGGTTGTGGAGTCGATTAATCCGATGACCCCCTGTGCAAGGACTCCTCCAGACCAAGGCTGCACGCCCTTCGTTTAAATATGAGGCGGGCGCTGCCTACGGAGGACCCTCACAATTAAGTGAGTCGCGAGAACTTGGCCATCAGACGGAATGTCGCTCGCGCATAAGACATGGTCGTAGAGGTTGGTTCCATCGAACTCCGTGATCGTGCACGGTTCCTCTAGGCCGGGATGGTCAGCCGTCCTCGAGGAATCTGCAAAATTGAAGACCGCTCACTCAACGATTTATTTTTGTCCCCTTACTTTCACTAAGGAAACAAAAACAAGGGGGAAGGGTGGAGCTATATATACCACGATCATCCCTATCCAATTACATAAGGAGATCGGCATTTTTCAGATGTATGTGCAGCGATCGACTTTGTTGTAGAAGTTATCAATATGAGTTTATCAATTCACTTGGAGCTGTACACACAATGATCATTTCTCTAACACTTGTATAAAGTCATGCAAAGACTCATATAGACAATCATACAAGCAAGAAATCAAAGAAGCAAATATTCATTTCATTACTTGGAATACAAAAGTACAAATACGTTTGCCCGAAGGCAGAAGTACAAGGAAAGATACAATAATTACAAGCCAAAAACAAAAAACAAAAAGAAGGACGTAAAACCTCAGGCTGCCCCTGCCTGGACTTCACCTTCGACCGCTGGATCGGCCCGCGCTCCCCCGCTGGCTTCCGGAGCTGCCTCCCCATCCTCCGGGGCATTTGGATGAACGAGATTTTCAGGAGTTGGGTACCAGCTCAGGTCTACGCCGAGATCCGAGAGGTCCAAGATCGGCACGGAGAAGGCAGGATGCAGAGGGTGCTCCAGCGCGTAAGCCTTGAAGTTTTCATCTAGAGGGCCGACCTCCAGCCCTCCATTCTTAGCGGCGCGGAGTGAGTCAGCGAATGCTATATAGTAGGCAAACTCACTGACGAACTCCACGTTGAGAAAAGGATCGGCCTCGGTCGCCTCCAGCTTTCCTTTCAACTCCGCAACCGCCTGATGCGCACCCTGAAGCTCGGACTCCTTAGTAGCCATCTCTCCCCTCGACGACGCCAGCTCGCTATTCAGCCGGTAGATGGTCACCATCAGCTGATCGGCTTCCTTCTGAGCAGCCGCGTATGACCGACGGGCCTCTGTCATCTGATCCCGAATCCGGTCGACCGTCGCCCGAGCTCGCTCAGAATCCTGTCTCGCCAGCTCAAGATCTTGACTTGCCCGTTTTGCCGCATCCAAGGAATCCTTCTCCATAGCCACGATCTTGTCGGAAAAATCAGAGTTCTTTTTCCGAGCAGCCTCGAGGTCCGCCTGAAGACGGGAAGTAAAAGGGCGCCCTTCTAAGTCCTTCACAGCTTGGGCAGCCATCGTCGCCGCCTGGAGGGATAGAGCGAAGGCAGCCTGTATCGTGTCCCCGGATCGCTGGAGGGCGATCGCATCCAAATCGGTCGTCCAGGCCTTCGGCAGAGCAGAGACAGCCCAGGCGATGTATTGCGGGAAGTCACAGGCCTCGCGAGGAGATCGGCTCGCGAGAAAATCCAATACCAACGGCGAGCAAGCCGGGTTAGTGCAGTGGATCCTGCATTAAGAACAGAAGAGTTAGCACATCTCCTACGCAAGTGACAAAACTCAGCAAAACAAACAAAGTTTACCTCTCGACTTTCTCGGGTTCACGGCCGATCTATGGTTTCCCGCGAGGGGTCTCGGCCTCGGCAATTGCCTTGGCCTGCAGGAAAGCCGACGAAGGCGTAGGCTCATCCACCAAGGGGACCGTGGTGAGCGGAGGCGCGGCGATTGGCGGCTCACCAACAGGGGCAGAGACTGGGGGCTCCCCCGACCTCTGTCGCTTACGGTTCAGCCGGAGTCCCTCCTCCCGAACCTCCTCCCCCGCAGAGATTGGCTCCACGTGAGGCCTCACCTCGGGGATAAGATCTAGCGCCACCGGAGGAACTCGACTCGACTTCTTCTGGCACAGACGACTCAAAACTCCGGGTTTCGACATGGCAATCTCCGGCGGAGGCTCCAGGAAGCGAGGGAAGTGGACCTCTGCAAAAAGAAACGATCAAACAATGGTTAGACACATTACTCAAACAGGACGATCGCCAAGAAAAAGGAGATCGTGGAAATTCATACCGGGGACCGAAAGGTGTTGCGGAAAACGAAATAACCGAGCAGACAACCAACGACTCTCTTTATTAATCCGGCGAGCGTCTATATCGTCGTCCGGAAGACTGCGTATCCACTCCTAGACGACCAGAAAGTCAAAAGGTAGCTCGTCAGCCGCCGGAATATGGAAACCTGTAAAAGGAAGACCAAATTAGATCAGTTCAGAATATATCCGAACAAAGGGAGAGTCAGAACCCTTACTCGGATTCCTCTCCCGAAAGCCGGTGGGAATGTCCAGCTTGCCCGTGGGATTGTCGCTCGCGGATTCCTTCCATGTATTGCCGACCCAGAACCATTTCGCCGGATTGCCCCGCACCTTGTTCGGGACCCCAAGGATCACCCGACCAGAACGGCCTAGGATATAGTAGCCACCAACGGACCCCTTCTGAACCGTCAGCTTGAATAGGTGGTTCATCTCCAACGGCGAGGAAAGGCGGTATAGTCGGTGACCGCCGAACAAGGTGAGGGCACAAACGATCTGGAGCCAAGTGTTCGGCATTAGCTGAAGTGGCGCCACATTCCAACTGACCAGCAAATTGGAGATGGCAAACGACAGAGGGAACCGCAGCCCGACCTCCATTATCGCCTCATTCACGGCGACCATACCCTCCGGAGGTTGGTCGGCTCGCTCGTTCTCGGCAGGCACGAAAAGGTCCATATATGAAGGGACATGGTACCTCGCCCTCCAGATGGCCAGGTCCTTCCGGGTCGTCGAGCTCCTGATCTGGCCAACGGACCACGGAGAGCGCTGCGCGGGAACAGCGACCGCTTCGCGGATTGATAGGGATGGGCGATCGAATACTCCCGATAGTCGAACTTGGGACACGGACTGGCCAACCTCTCCTTGATTTCTGCGAAGGCCAAATAGGCTTGGCCAAAGGCACTATGTTGCTCCCAGTACGCCCTCACCGCCAAGTCCTTCTCCACCAGCAAACGTTTTTGCTCATCCGCCGCCTCCCTCGCAGCATCGGCCTCGTTGAATAGTGCCTCGACTTCCGCGGGATTAATACCGGTGCGGATAGCCTCGGCAACCGTCTCTATATGGAATTTCGCGGAGGATCCTCCCCGGACAGTCGAAGTCCCGGAGACGGAGGCGATGCCCGTTTCAGACATTGTAGGTACTCCAGACATTCTCAAAAAGAAAAGGGAAAAAGAGGATTGTTTCTTACCGAAGGATTGAGTCGATCGACGATCGGCAGATAGAAGCTTCAGAAGATTTTCGGCTATCTTCCTCTCCGATGAAATCGCATAAGGTTTTTAACTCTGTAACCCAACCCCTTTTTATAGGAGAAGGCGGGGGCTTCCGTGCAAAATAAGGAGAATCTCAAGGGTTGAAGTGCAACTGTAGGATAAAGCCGCAATCAATGCCTTCCTTAAATCCCGCGTACGCGTCGTTTCAAGGACACGCCAGACGAGGAGTCTTAACTAACCGTCAGACTCCCCCAATCGCATCGCGACACATACCCCCGCGGATTTTCGAGCCCGCTATTTATTTCCCGCTCATTTCAGCGACCAGCCAGGTCGTCCAAATTTCAAAACTAGTCCGTTCAAAGATGATCGTATGTTCCGTAAAATGCTGGGTCACTCGTCTAAGTTGAGCGATCGCCAGTAGAACAACCTCACCCCACGTCTCCAACATCGGAGCGAGCTGGGGGGCAATTGTTGTGCGGCGATTTATACGCCTCGACGGCGATCGGTATAAAGGCCGAGCGACCAAAGACAGCATCGAATTAATCCAAGGCAGACTTGCCAAAGCGAAGAGTCCAGGCCGAAATCAGGTACTGAGCGATCGACGTCCAGGGCGATCGCCTTTTGGCACCTAATAATCGACTCTGGTGCCCGACCAAGGACGGCCGTCCTATGCCACGAACAAGGCCATCGTCCGTCAAGTCTACGAAGACTGGATCACGAAGCAAGGACCCATGTGCTGATCCGTGAATGGCGCCGCAGAACATGGATCGTTGACTCCAGCCCATCAGCAGCTGTCAGTGACAAGGACGACCTAACCTACCGACAGACCCGCCGAAAGGTCCTATGTGGGGACTCCCAAGACAGCAACATAGATGCGTGTTGGCCTCTCATTGGTTCGCTTTAAGGAGACCAACCCATGTGCTAAAGACGATCACCCGCTTATTATAATACAGCAGAGGCGATCCCCCAGCGACTCCCAGTCCTATAAATAGAGAGCCTCCAGCAACTGGAAAAAGGTTCAGAAATTCAGACTCTCGGCTTCCCTCTTGAACCTATCCAGGATTTCTCTCTCATAGCCTCTTAACCAAAAGACGGTCGGCAGAAACGGGAACTCCTCACGGTTCAGAGAAGTCCAGTCCTTAAGAAGTTCACAAGTTCAGAAACTACTTCCATACGAGAGTTCAACTAATTCAAACAGTGATGGACCGTCGATTTCTCACAGTCATCACATCACTCCATCGTTGTTACAAGAACTCACAGAGCATCAACTCTGGTTCTTCCGGCAATCTTCAGCACTCGATAGCTAAGATAACTAGGGTCTTTACACTCATTGTAGTTGTACTCTAACATTAATATTTGTACTCCCAAGTATTTATATTAATAATATCTCGCGAGAGTATTCAAGTCCGGGACTAACAACCCCGGCAAATCTTGCGTTATTTCTTCCCCATGGACGTGCTCTCGCATTTTGTTTGTTACTCGTCCATTCCAGCATATCATCTCCGGATTATATTTTGAGTAACAACACCTTAGAATGGTCAATCGATAACAACGACACAATGGATGGGAACTATCCTCGACAGCCCCAATTCAATTCCTCGATTGCCTTAGAATGACCAACCGATAACAATGATGCAGTGGATGATTCAATACCTCGATTGCCTTAGAACGGCCAATCGATAACAATGATACAACGAATGATTTAGTACATCGATTGCCTTAGAACGGCCAATCGATAACAATGATATAACGAATGATTGAGTACCTCGATTTACTTAGAACGGCCAATCGATAACAATGATACAACGAATGATTGAGTACCTCGATTGCCTTAGAACGGGCAATCGATAATAATGATACAATGAATGATTGAGTACCTCGATTGCCTTAGAACGGCCAATTGATAACAATGATACAATGAATGATTGAGCAACTCGATTGCCTTAGAAGGGCCAATCGATTAGAATGATACAATGAATGCCTCGGCACCTTTAATCGGTTACCGACGACGAAGATGAGAAATGAATACGTCAATTCCTTCAATCGTCCAAAACAACATCAAGGACAAAACTCCAATATTTATAACAATGATTACAACGACGTCTTAGATCGACATCAATATTAACAACAACAATCGATACATCGATACCGCGAACCGGCGATCGACAATAACATTAACAACGAGTATCCCAATGCCTTGAACCGGCCATTAATGAATGATAATAAACATTTGGCATAATTTCCAAAGAGTATCGTATCGAACGATCCCCTAATATCAATGAACTTATGAAGAGACTAAGTCTCAGAATGATACAACACATTCATACACATATATGATAACATTAATCTCATTGACTAGCACAAGTATAAAACTTGCCTCATGTAATACCCGGTTGTAATTCAGTCATTATCATTCAGTAATTATCATTCAGTAATTATCATTCAGTAATTGTCACTCAGTAATTATTCACTCATTAATGATCATTCATCGTTCATATTCATTCATTGTATTCACCGATCAGAGTAATTGTATCGTACATCAGTTATTATCTATCGTCCTACCTGGTTGAAGGATCGAACCATGGTCATCATCATTGTCATCTTCATAATGGGCTGTGTGTGAGGAGTAGCGCACGCTACGTACTCTCTTTAGCGCGCGCTAATTGAGTACGGGTAGCGCACGCTACCTCTCAGTATTAGCGCATGCTAATGTGGTTCAGGCCTGCAGTCCAGAAGGCACTGGATTGCAGTCGAGTTGGTGTAGCGCACGCTACGAATGGTAAGTAGCGCATGCTAGTAAGTCTGGATAGCGCCTGCTATGCGGTCAGTATAGCGCGCACTAAGGCCGATCAGGCATAGTCCAGTGGGTATTGGATTGATTTTGGAATAATTCCTAGCGCACGCTATGAGTGGATTTTAGCGTATGCTAATGGGGCAGTAGCGCACGCTATCGCGAGCAGGTCAGAGGACAGGAGGTTCTGGACTTCAGTTACTGAGCATCATATATTCAGTTAGCGTGCGCTAACACAAGGTTAACGCACGCTAAGTATATGGTTGTAGCGCACGCTACCGTTTCGGACAGAGGGTACTAGACTACCCAGAATTCCCGTTAACGCACGCTAAATATCAGGATTTTGCATGCGCTAAACTGGAATTACTATAAATAGGACAGTCCGGCTCAAATTCATCATTTTCACTTCTCACTTCGATTTCGGGCGATTTTGGGCGATTCGGAGAGATGTTTTCGAGCTGCACTCATTCATCATAATATTCAAGTTATCATTTGGATTTATCATCATTTCATCCTCTCCAACACATCAAATCAAGGTAATTATTTCTTGGATCTAGAATTTCCGACTTTGGGTATTTTCTTTCCGATTTCTTCGTGTAAGCTTGGATTGTTGTTGGAATATGTTAGATATGGATTATCTACCTTGAATAAATGTATTCCTACTGATTTATTGATATGTTTTTCGAATTTGATGAACACTTGGAGAATTAATCAAGAACCCTTGATGTTGACTTTGGTTATTTTTGGGGGTTTCCGATTATAGTTGTCGTAACTTCGAGTTGTGGTTTCCTATTGGAATATTGATATCATTGAAGGTGTTTTGTTGGATTGAACTACTCATTTTGGAGTTGGTTTCGATATATTTGGGTTTTGGTTATAATCAAGGGTTGATGTTCGCTAAGTGGTTGTTTGAATGCCTCAATGAGTTTGGATATTGTTGTATCGACCTTTGAGTTAGTCGTAATTCATGCTTGATATGTATATTGAGCGGATTATTGGTAATTGTGTTATTCAAGTTTGTTCGAGCGACCGACATCTCTTTTTAGGACGTTGTTTGAGAAAGGACATTTCAACACCGGTATTGTGTAAGTAAATTCTTACTCGGTTAAAAGGATATTCATTCCTTACGTTGTTGTTCATTCATACATGTAATTCACTCATAATATATCGTTCATGTCGAGACTCGTATTTATCAACTCATCATGTAACTCACGAGGAACGACGGTTCCAAAATCATTTCATTGAAGCTATCACTCGTTGTATCATTATTACATCTCGGTGAGTCGTTCTTGATCCTTACCGGATTCTATTCATTACTCCTCACCTTGATCATTTTTGTTCTGGTGATCTTCCGGAATTATATTACATGGCCATTAGGCGCATGTGTGGAATTTTAGTCGGGCACACTATGGTCATATGTATATACGGGACTCCGGACACATTGGACTGTGCGCATGGTAATGTGTATACGCGGGACTCCGGACACATTGGACCGTGAGACTAATTAGGCCAATAGCGGGTGTATATGTGGGACTCCAGACACTCGGCTACTTGTGCTATTACTCATTTCATTCGGGCGTACATTGATGCTCATCATTCAACTTAATTCATTAATTCATTTATGTGATTGTTGTATATTGTTCAACTCTTGAGGATTGTTGTTCTGTGTAACTGACCCCGTTGGGGGATGTTGTTTTCAGGTCATGGCAAGGATAAGGCACGGGAAGAGAACGTTGATGGCGAGGAGTCCCAGTGATACTAGTAGGGGGCCCCAGTCCTTTTCAGTCATTCGTGTTTCTTCATTTTATTTCCGCTGCAGACTTCCGTTTGAATACTCATTTTATTCAGTGTTGTATATTTTATCTTCATATAAAATATACATGTATCTGTATTATCTTGGGCGTGTTGTAATGAAACTTCTCATCGGAGTAATTTGACGATATAATGTGGTTCGGTACAACAATTATATTATTTAAGTCATTAATTTTCATTCGCCTGGTGGGTCCCAGTCGGGGGTCCACAGCATTGTAATATCTGCCTAGTTTGGGGTGTTACAGAGTTGGTATCGGAGCGTAGTTTTGAATACTACCTTCCGAGTCATGTCTCATTTAAATCATCATTCATCAGACAAGTATCATTGGACTTTCGCGTCACGTGTGATCCGTGCAAGATCCGAGCCCCTCAGACCAAAGAACAGTAAGATTTTTGACGCCATGGTATAATTTCTGGCAATAAGAATCGCTCATTCATCATTCAACAGTCAACAATCCTCATTTATCATTTTCATTTGTGATCATGTCGATCATGTTAACTCATTAATCACTCAGTTCATTTCACTGTTCAGTTGTTGATCTTGAGGATCGTATCATTAATCTTGTTAACTTGTTCAAGATAATCATTTCAAGAATTTCATCAGATAATCTCGTCACTTCAGTTGATCATTCATGTAATCATTTTGTTTGAGCGTGTGTGCTCATTTTCATCATTTCATAACATAATCATAATGTGATATTCATGCGAGATATATAATCATCTTG
Organism: Orobanche coerulescens; assembly: GCA_033398695.1. NCBI lineage: Eukaryota > Viridiplantae > Streptophyta > Magnoliopsida > Lamiales > Orobanchaceae > Orobanche > Orobanche coerulescens. The sequence goes on from CM065803.1 coordinate 144,253,665, forward strand.
TGACTTTCCCACTTCAGTATGGAAAGAGCTGGCAGAGGACGCGGGGGAAGAGGCCACGGTGCGGGCCGAACCCCGAGAACTCGTGTGAATACGCATGCGAATGCGAGGAATAATGCTAATTCATCGAGCAACGACGCCGCCACTCATTCTCCTGGAAATGATCATTCACTGTCAGGGAGTCGTACCCAGGACACAACTCATTCAGAGGGTGTTCGGGTTGACCCACTTGCCTTTATGCAGGCATGATGGCCCAGATGACTCAAATGGCATGCCTCATGGAGACGATGCAGAACTCAGCTACTCAGAATCAACAGGCTCCTCCGCCGCTACCTCAGGGGCAGGAGAGGGGTGTGAGCAGTATTATTGGCGACATCTCTCGCCAAAGATCACCTACCTTTTAGGGCTCGTCTGAGCCGGCAGATATTGTTCATTGGCTTGAGCATTTCGAGAAGTTATTTGCTATGGTTGATTGCCCCGAACGGCATAAAGTTTCAGTTGCGGCTTACTATCTGGGTAAGAGCGCTCATTCATGGTGGTTATCGTTGAAGCCCACCGACGGATCATGTACTTAGGATCAATTCAAGACTCTCATGATGGAGAGGTATTATCCGGCCCCACTCACAGAGGCCAAGATATCGGAATTACTCACTCCCGACCTCTCAGCGGACGATGATGTTCTCACCATCGCCGAGAAATTTTAGGAGCTTCTTTCTTTCGCCTCATCTATTATTCACTCCGAGGCGGACAAGATCAAGTACTTCAGCAAGAGGTTGAAACCTCGTATGCGGATACAGTTTCTTAATCACAATTGCACCACTCTGGCCGAATTCATCGAGAAAGCTCTTACTTATGAGCTTACTGCTAAGGAGATTGCTAAGAATCAAACTCCATCATCTCGCAAGAAGTCAAAGAATCGAAATAAGCCTGAAGGCAGTCCGGCAACTTTCAAGAAGACTCGATCGGGCTCTACTTTCACTGAGCGACCTCCTATGGCACCCTGACCCGCGGAATCTCAGTCACGAGCGGCCCGTTCGGCCATTACCTGTTTCAACTGTGGAGAACAGGGTCATTACAGCACGAAGTGTTTGAGGCAAACCGTCACGTGCAATAACTGTGGAATGGCGGGGCATAAGGCCCGTTTTTACCGAAGGGACTCCAAGCCTACTCCGGCGTCATCTCAGGCCCCGAAACAGTCAGTGGTTCCAAATCAGGCTACTCAGTCTGCGTCGTTTAAGATGACGGGAGCTAACAAAGGTGGAGCCCACAGCTATCAGACGGGAGCATCCGGTTCCGGGGCTGGCAAGCCCCGAATTTATGAGATGAAGAGAGCTGATGATCCGGAAGACCGAATGATCTAAGGTACACTCGAAATTCTATCTCAACCTGTGTGTACCCTTTTTGATACTGGTGCATCACATTCATTCATTTCCGAGTCATGTTTGAGTAGACTACGTCTGGGTAGTGCTACTAGTTGTGAGCCTTATGTCATTGGTCTACCTGATGGTAGAAGAATTATCGGGGATCATGAGATTAAGGATTATCCGATTCAGTTTCATGGCCGTGATTGGTTAGCAAACCTAATCGTATTAGATTTACCGAGAGACGACGTCATCTTGGGTATTGATTGGATGGATCATCACGATGCCACCATTAGTGTCCGTAAGCATATGGTCACTATCATTTCAGACGATGTAGTCGAATGTGTTTTTCAGGGAGGTAATCCCAGCTGTTCCGGTAGAGTCATCAACTTGATGAAAGCAGTGAAATTACTCACTCAGGGGTGTGTCGGTTATTGGTGCTATATGACCAAGACCGAGAAATCATCAGTAATGTTAATGGATATTCCTGTAGTGAGAGAATACGCAGATGTATATCCAGACGAGTTACCTGGTTTGCCTCCACAGAGAGATGTGGAATTCACGATTGAGTTGGAGTCTGGTACGTCCCCAATATCAAAGGCACCGTACAGGATGGCCCCGACCGAAATGCAGGAGTTGAAGAATCAATTAGAGGATCTAACCGAGAAGGGTTATATCCGACTGAGTGCATCCCCGTGGGGAGCACCTGTGTTGTTTGTCAAGAAGAAGGATGGTTCGTTTCGCTTGTGTATCGATTACCGGGAATTGAACCGGGTGATGATGAATAAATATCCTCTACCCCGTATTGATGATCTTTTGGATCAGCCTCAGGGAGCTTCAGTATTTTCTAAGATCGACTTAAGATCTAGATATCATCAGTTGCGAATTCGAGAGTCGGATATCGCAAGGACAGCGTTTCGAACACACTATGGTCATTATGAGTTCGTGGTAATGCCGTTTGGGTTAACTAATGCACCTGCAGTGTTCATGGAACTAATGAATCAGGTTTTCATCAATTATTTGGATCAGTTTGTGGTTATCTTCATTGATGACATTTTGATTTATTCTCGTGAACGTGAGGAGCACGAATCTCACCTTCATCGGGTTCTCGACGTGTTGAGACGAGAGCAGCTTTATGGAAAGTTTTCCAAATGTGAGTTCTGGATGTCCGAGGTGATGTTTCTTGGACATGTAATTTCATCAAACGGAGTTCGTGTTGACCCTCAGAAGACGGAGGCTATCCGAGATTGGCAACCTCCGAAGAATGTTAAGGAAATCCGAAGCATTCTCGGATTAGCTGGATATTACCGGCGATTTGTGGAGGGATTTTCTAAGATTGCTCAACCCATAGAGAACCTTTTACGAAAGGATAAGAGATACACGTGGTCCGAAGCGTGTTAGCAGAGTTTTGAGGAACTCAAGAGCCGATTAATTTCAGCACCTGTCCTTTCTTTACCGCAAGCGATGGAAGGATTTGTGGTTTATAGTGATGCATCTGGGCAGGGTCTCGAATGTGTACTAATGCAGAACGGGAAAGTTATTGCTTATGCTTCACGGCAATTGAGACCTTACGAGGTTAATTATCCTACCTACGACCTGGAGCTAGCAGCCGTGGTGTTCGCACTGAAGATTTGGCATCATTATCTTTATGGCGTTACCTATCAGATATTCGCCGATCATAAGAGTTTGAAGTATATATTTACTCAGAAGGAGTTAAATATGCAGCAGAGGCGGTGGTTGGAACTAATCAAAGATTATGATATTGAGATACTTTACCACCCGGGCAAGGCGAATGTTGTCGCCGACGCCTTGAGTCGTAAGTCCATTCAGGAGCCGATGCTTGCTCGATTAATAGTTCAGAAGGAACTTCAGCAGGAATTTCTGAGGCCCGAAATCAAGGTCTGGTTACAACGAGTACAAGGTCAACTTTGTACGTTAGAGATTTCCTGGCCACTTGAGGAGGCGATCAGGGAGAATCAGGGTTCGGACCCATTTTTGTTAAGCATTCGAGATGATGTGACTCAGGGGAAAGCCCCTGGATTTTTGGTCCACAAGGATGGACTTTTGCGATTTAAGAATCAGTTATGCGTCCGGCGAGCGACGAGTTGAAAAACTCAATTTTGAGAGAAGCTCATGCTACCCCTTATTCCATTCATCCGGGGTCTAGCAAGATGTACAAAGACTTGAAACAAAATTACTGGTGGAGTAATATGAAGGGAGAAGTCGCGAAATTTGTTTCGAGATGTTTAACCTGTCAGCAAGTCAAGATAGAACATCAGCGACCGGCGGGTATGCTGAAACCTCTCCCTATTCCAGAGTGGAAGTGGGAAGATATTTCAATGGACTTCATCACGAGTTTGCCGACGAGTCGTCGTGGCATGAATACAATTTGGGTGATTGTGGATCGTCTAAATAAGTCAGCCCATTTCCTTGAGATTAAGGATACGTGGGGTCCCGAGAGACTTGCCGAGTTGTTCATCAAAGAAATAGTGAGATTGCATGGTACTCCTAAGAATATCGTTTCTGATCGTGACGGGCGATTCCTGTCACAGTTTTGGAAATCAGTTCATCGTGCTATGGGAACTCAGCTTAATCTCAGCACATCTTTTCATCCTCAGTCCGACGGACAATCAGAGAGGACTATTCAGACATTGGAGGACATGTTGAGAGCATGTGTCCTCGATTGGAAAGATGATTGAGAAGCCCAACTACTGTTGATTGAGTTCACGTATAATAATAGTTGGCATGCTTCGATCAAGATGGCACCTTACGTGGCCTTGTACGGTCGTCGTTGTCGATCTCCTTTGTGTTGGGATGACTTATCAGAATCAATCGGCACCGAGCCCGATATGCTTATAGCCGCCCGTGAGAAGGTAGCTTTGATCAAGAGTCGTTTGTTGACCGCTCAGAGTCGACAGAAATCATACGCAGATAATCGTCGTCGGCCATTAGAGTTCGAGGTGGGTAACCATGTTTTGGTCAAGGTATCCCCGAGTCAAGGTATCTTCCATTTTGGGAAGAGGGGAAAGTTGAGTCCGAGATTCATTGGACCGTTTGAGATTTTAGATTGAGTAGGCGAGCTAGCTTATCGATTGGCCTTACCTCCGGCATTGAGCCGAATTCATAATGTATTTCACGTCTCTCAGTTGCGGAAATATGTTGCCGATCTGAGTCACATACTTCAGCTCGACGAGATCGGGATCGCAGACGATCATTCATATGAGGAGCATCCCGTATGAGTCTTAGAGCGGCGAATCAAATAGTTGAGGAAGAAGACGATTCCTTTGGTTAAAATTCAGTGGTCTAGACACGGAGTCGAAGAGGCTACTTTGGAAACCGAGGATAGTATGCGGGAGAGTTATCCTGAGTTGTTTGACCCTTAGTGTCGGGGACGAAACTCTTTTAAGGGGGGGTGTTGCAACACCCCCAATCCGCTCAGGGATATTACACGCCGTAGAACCTTTCCTCAAGGATCTACGAGGCTGGTAACAATATAGAACATCTCAACAATGCCTTTAAGGCTAAAAAGACTCCGTAGACCGATTTGGTCTTTCAATAAATACATACAACTCAAATATATTACATGCCCATGCAGGGGTCGAATACAACACACTCCCGTACAACGGGAAAAAATACTGTAGAGGAAATAAAATACAACTAAACCAATGACATCATACGGATCCTCGTGTGATTAGTATCATTCATCTTTCATAATTCTTCGTGCCGACCCTGTGTTATGCTCCCAAACCTGAATGCAAAAACAGACATCCACCCCCCGAATACTCGGGGGTTAGCAAAACTCCACTGTTTCGCTAGTGCAAGAACAAAGTGCAAATACGATCCATACAATTCACATTCCACGAATAACAATAACCAAGAATTCTCAAAGATCCAAACGTAACGAAAAGTACTTCCCGAGGTATGAGTTTGGGTAAAACATTTCAAAACCAAAAGATCACAAATCAAGGGAAAACAATTTATAAAACGGTTTAAAATGCCATCGAGAGTTTTAATAGAAAACAATTTAGGATTATCAAATCCTTATCTTTCCAAAATCAACAGGGGTCACAGCCCAAAGGTTTTATTTTTCACAGGTGAAACCAACAACAATACACAAGGTTAAAACCCACGTCACGCGTCCTCGACGGACATAAAATACACACGCCCCCGTGAAGTTTCACTCGTGAATCCAGGGCGAAACCATTGGACTCCCTCCGTGGCCCCGTCGAACCCTCCCGAGGTGAGCAAACACATTCACAAAACATACACACGCACTCGTGAAGTTTTTACTCGCGAACCCAGAGTGAAGTCATAGATTCCCCCGAGGCCCCGTCGGACCGTCCCAGGGTGTGTAAAATACATTCACTAAACATACACACGCAGTGGTGAAGTTTCACTCGTGAATCCAGGGCGAAACCATTGGACTCCCTCCGTGGCCCCGTCGAACCCTCCCGAGGTGAGCAAACACATTCACAAAACATACACGCACAGGCATCGCCTAGGACCAGGACGCCACCATGAATCCCACCCGAGGCCTCGAAGGACCCTCCCGAGCTGGCTAGCGAAACAATCAAGCACAGGCATCGCCTAGGACCAGGACGCCACCATGAATCCCACCTGAGGCCTCTATGGACTCTCCCGAGCTGGCTAGCGAAACAATCAAGCACAGGCATCGCCTAGGACCGGGACGCCACCATGAATCCCACCCGAGGCCTCGAAGGACCCTCCCGAGCTGGCTAGCGAATCAATCATGCACAAATAACATATCACACCAAGGATATCCAAACAATTCACCCAGAGGCATCAAACACTTAGCAAAATACCACGTCAAACCACAATGCACCGAAATGAAACAATATACGTCCACACGCAAATACCAAGTGCATCATCAACACTAAACATATCCATAGGATTCACATAGTCACTTACAACCCAACAATATACAAAACACACGCGTTTTGAAAGTGGGCCTTTAACGAGGCTAGCCGAATCTTTTGAAAAACTCGTTTCAAACAAACAAACAAACATACCAAGACGATCACCAATCATCATATCCACAAAACAAGAAATGTATGGACAAGGTACTTGCCTCGAAATCGGCACGCAAGTATTCCGACGAACACGGCTCAGCCGGAAAGCTTCGAAACGCCCGATGCTATCGAAAAGGAAGACGACGATGAACGGAAGGGTTTAACACGGTTTCTTCGCAAGAAACACGACCCTAACATCAATTAATTAATAAATCAACGATCATACGATGAAGAATAATCGTAGAACGTCCGAAAACCCCTCTATGACATTCTACCGGACACCTTCAAGGCGTCGATCAAGAACTCGACCAAAGCAACGAATCGATACGATCCAACCATGGAATAACAAGGGAAATGATATAATACATCTAAATAATCATCAATCCATCATAATCCTAAGTTAAAACGGATTAAACGGACGAAATCAACCAAAATACCCAATTTCCCCAAAACTAGATTTCTTGAAATCTAACCTTGATTCGCTCGATCAAAGGATGTTATAGGATGGATGATTGATGATATGAACTCCAAGACTTCATGGATTGATTTTCCAACAACATCTTTCCATGATTCCCACGCCTCCAGCCGCGTAAGAGAAGAAAAGATTGAGAAAAAATAGTGAAAACCCGTCCGTAGGGCCTTAAATAGGCAGCCTGCCGGCCGAGTTACGTACGTAACCGGCCAAGGGCTTACGTACGTAACCGGCCATGGCTGAGACGCTGCCCAAAAATGCCAGAATCCTTACGTACGTAACCGGCCAAGGGTTACGTATGTAACCGTCATTACATACGTAACTGCCGAGCGCTACCGTACGTAACTCGGCCAGTGCCGGCCTGGGCCCAGACTGCCCGGCCATGACTCGGCCGGGGCCAACTCCGACGGCCCGAACGACCCCGAAACCCGAACCTGAATACGAATCGAAGATACGGTTACGAAGTACTCGCAAAGACGAATTCGAGCACTAAGAGAATACACGATTCCGACCACCCGAAGGCTCGAAATTCGACAACGGAAAGTAATTACCCCAAACTTTGGAAATTACGAAAATGGCCCAAAACGTCCGAAATACACGATACATGATCGAAACACCAAGCCGAAGCTTGCAGCATGAATAATAACATTAAATGAACTTACGGGAAAGTCGAAACAACAGTTTCGGACGAGATTCGCAAGAATCGAACTCAAGTGCGGAAAAACCGCTTAAGAACACGGAACTCAACAAAATGATACCGAAACGAACTAGGATGACAAAAAGTGCAAAATTAATCATTCTCGGAATGACGAAATGGTCATGAGGGAGCCGTCCAAATGGACTTTCGCCAAAAAAAGAAATTACCGGAAATCGAAATTACGGATATTACACACTACCCTCCTTAAAAGAAGTTTCGTCCCGAAACTTAAAACAAGTAGGGAGAGGCAATATCCCCTGCCAGGAAAACTTGACGAGATACACAAAAACCGAAAACTCACGCCCGACGGCGAAACGCTGCATGAAACGCAAAGAGACATACGGTGGAAAAATACGCTCCACGGCGGCTAACACAACACCACCGGTAGAGACATAATAAAAGCAACCTGTGACAAGCGTCATCAAACAGATAATACAGTCAAGTCAATTATCTGAACAATCACAAAACATTAAGCAACTATTACAAAGAGACACGCACAATCAAGAAAATAGAAATAAACACACAAACGATCCACAAGGACAACCAAAAACAATTCGGACTACGTCGAAATCCTCAAAAACTACACTAGGCATTTCTGTGTCCTTACGGAGCAGAGACGCAACCTCAATCCTCAAATCTCTCAGCTACCGTCTCCCAATGCACGGCTCGGTGACCCACCCGGCCACACTCGAAACAGCTGACTAACGGTGAACGACAATTCTTCACGGTACGAGATCAGGCAACAATAGTCAGACAACCCCGATCGAACCACAACGATCGAATGACAACAGTCGAACAATGACTCCGAAATCCCCACTTCAACTCCAGACATTAAAAGAACTGATAGAAAGTGAAAGATGTTACCTCCGAACAAGGTTCACAAGAATCGAACCGAACTTGAAAAAGTCACAATGATAAACAGATCGATCTGAAACAAGGTCACAACCAGTTCGAACGATGACAACCGAGACATCAAACAAGTTCAAAAAGTATCGACGAACACGTGCAAGTCGATAGAATTTAGAAGGAGAAACTGCAGAAGTCAAAAATAATACGGGTATTATATTCGACCTCTTCTAAAAGAAGTGTCGTCCCCGAAACTCACAACAACAAAATCAAGGTGACAACACAACAAACAACCGACAGAAACATCCTTCGAAGGCCTCTCAAAGCCAGTCCTGATATCTGTGCTGAAGCGCGATCTCCGAAAGTCTCGGTAGCCAATTCGCAAAACTGAATTATGTGTCCCTCAAGTCCTCACTTGAAACGCGTTACCGACGAGAAGGACAATTGGTACGTGCATGCCCCCGTCACACCACGGTTGAAACACCTCGGCTCGGGATATCGAATATACAAATGCTAGATACAATGGAACATAATATCGCAAAACAACAAACCGGAGATGCCAACTTGGCATAACATATCAACGCATACAAAAATCACCACAACAATGGCATCGCTCGACGATTACAACGGCCCGAACGATAGCCAACACACAATCACAAACATCATGAAACAAACACCCATGTGCATAAACGCACAAAAATCCAAGCTTCAACAGCTCACACTCGTGCGACAACACGCAAATCACCACGAGACGACAATTAGTAAATACCAGTTCACACCTCTCACAGATGGCTAGTACAACAAATGCGTGGCAACGCCTCGATGTTCATGCCACCAATTCGATCATACTCGGGAGCAATATCATAACGAAAAATCAAACATCATACATACATTCCCAAATGCAAACGGGAATTGATAGGTTTTAAAAAAAAAAAACCACATTTTGAAATAATTTAGAAAAACACCGGTTGATCTTGAGTATCACCTTTCAAAAAAAAATACAAACGTGAAACATCGTTATCGAGACTTTGGAAAACCATCTTGCGTTTGAACAAAAATGAGGACACCTTTCTTTTAGTGAAAAACTTTCAAAAATATTCGACCCTCAGGTCTAAGCAAAGCATTTCCAAAATTACTGGAAAGAAAAAAAAATATATTTTGGTCCTCAAGGTAGAAGAATTTTGAAACAGATAGTTGCGCTAGTAGGCGCCTTGAAAATACAATCCATTTAAAAGTACGTCTCGAATTTTATTTTGTAAGATACTCAAGGTTTTCAAAGATAATTCAATGGGCTAGAATGCCCAAAAATTTCAGGTAATTACACGGAACATTATAGCGCCGTGGGTCCCGCGCCGGAACCCATCAGGATAAAACCATTTACAAAAATGCCGAAAAGGCTGATGACGGTAATATTTCAAAAACTTACAAAAGCCATTTACAAAGTACTAAATACCATCGTAAGAATTTCGCCAAAACGATCAAGGCCATAATGCCAAAAACTCGGTTAAGGGAATCGGTTTTCGAAATAAAACTCAATCGGTAAAATACCGAAAGCCATTACAAAAGAACTCACGCAGCGGATAAAAGAAATACAGTCCAACATGCACAATCCAGCAACATTACTCCTCATATGAACGAAATATGAGTGTCAAATAACCACATATCACGAAATCAAAATCCATAAGAAGATTCCGTCAATTAACTCATAATACATGTAACTCGCATCAGACGAGGCACAAACACAAAAAAGAGAGACTTACATCCACATGTCGCACGAAGATGATGATCGCCCCACGATACTAATCACGACAAACCAACTCAGACGACGCGTCGCGACATGACTCAGTCAGACAAAATCCGACAAGACAAAAACTTAACAGACACCACTGACCCGACAGCCCAGGTTTCCACAACCTAAGCTCTGATACCATTTATGTAACACCCCCAATCCGCTCAGGGATATTACACGCCGTAGAACCTTTCCTCAAGGATCTACCAGGCTGGTAACAACATAGAACATCTCAACAATGCCTTTAAGGCTAAAAAGACTCCGTAGACCGATTTGGTCCTTCAATAAATACATACAACTCAAATACATTACATGCCCACGCAGGGGTCGAATACAACACACTCCCGTACAATGGGAAAAAATACTGCAGTGGAAATAAAATACAACTAAACCAATGAAATCATACGGATCCTCGTGTGATTAGTATCGTTCATCTTTCATCATCCTTCGTGCCAACCCTGTGTTATGCTCCCAAACCTGAATGCGAAACAGACATCCACCCCCCGAATACTCGGGGGTTAGCAAAACTCCACTGTTTCGCTAGTGCAAGAACAAAGTGCAAATACGAGCCATACAATTCACATTCCACGAATAATAATAACCAAGAATCCTCAAAGATCCAAACGTAACGAAAAGTACTTCCCGAGGCATGAGTTTGGGTAAAACATTTCAAAACCAAAAGATCACAAATCAAGGGAAAACAATTTATAAAATGGTTTAAAATGCCATCGAGAGTTTTAATAGAAAATAATTTAGGATTATCAAATCCTTATCTTTCTAAAATCAATAGGGGTCACAGCCCAAAGGTTTTATTTTTCACAAGTGAAACCAACAACAATACACAAGGTTAAAACTCACGTCACGCGTCCTCGACGGACATAAAATACACATGCCCCCGTGAAGTTTCACTCGTGAATCCAGGGCGAAACCATTGGACTCCCTCCGTGGCCCCGTCGAACCCTCCCGAGGTGAGCAAACACATTCACAAAACATACACACGCACTCGTGAAGTTTTTACTCGCGAACCCAGAGTGAAGTCATAGATTCCCCCGAGGCCCCGTCGGACCGTCCCAGGGTGAGTAAAATATATTCACTAAACATACACACGCAGTGGTGAAGTTTCACTCGTGAATCCAGGGCGAAACCATTGGACTCCCTCCATGGCCCCGTCGAACCCTCCCGAGGTGAGCAAACAGATTCACAAAACATACACGCACAGGCATCGCCTAGGACCAGGACGCCACCATGAACCCCACCCGAGGCCTCGAAGGACCCTCCCGAGCTGGCTAGCGAAACAATCAAGCACAGGCATCACCTAGGACCAGGACGCCACCATGACTCCCACCCGAGGCCTCGAAGGTCCCTCCCGAGCTGGCTATCGAAACAATCAAGCACAGTCATCGCCTAGGACCAGGACGCCACCATGAATCCCACCCGAGGCCTCGAAGGACCCTCACGAGCTGGCTAGCGAATCAATCATGCACAAATAACATATCACACCAAGGATATCCAAATAATTCACCCCGAGGCATCAAACACTTAGCAAAATACCACGTCAAACCACAATGCACCGAAATGAAACAATATACGTCCACACGCAAATACCAAGTGCATCATCAACACTAAACATATTCATAGGATTCACATAGTCACTTACAACCCACACAATATACAAAACACACGCGTTTTGAAAGTGGGCCTTTAACGAGGCTAGCCGAATCTTTTGAAAAACTCGTTTCAAACAAACATACCAAGACGATCACCAATCATCATCTCCACAAACCAAGAAATGTATGGACAAGGTACTTGCCTCGAAATCGGCACGCAAGTATTCCGACGAACACGGCTCAACCGGAAAGCTTCGAAACGCCCGATGCTATCGAAAAGGAAGACGACGAAGAACGGAAGGGTTCAACACGGTTTCTTCGCAAGAAACACGACCCTAACATCATACAATTAATAAATCAAGGATCATACTATGAAGAATAATCGTAGAATGCCCGAAAACCCCTCTATGACATTCTACCGGACACCTTCAAGGCGTCGATCAAGAACTCGACCAAAACAACGAATCGATACGATCCAACCATGGAATAACAAGGGAAATGATATAATACATCTAAATAATCATCAATCCATCATAATACTAAGTTAAAACGGATTAAACGGACGAAATCAACCAAAATACCCAATTTCCCCAAAACTAGTTTTCTTGAAATCTAACCTTGATTCGCTCAATCAAAGGATGTTATAGGATGGATGATTGATGATATGAACTCCAAGACTTCATGGATTGATTGTCCAACAACATCTTTCCATGATTCCCACGCCTCCACCCACGGAAGAGAAGAAAAGATTGAGAAAAAATGGTGAAAACCCGTCCGCAGGGCCTTAAATAGGCAGCCTGCCGGCCGAGTTACGTACGTAACCGGTCAAGGGCTTACGTACGTAACCGGCCATGGCTGAGACGCTTCAAAAATGCGGCATCCTTACGCACGTAATCGGTCAAGGGTTACGACGTAACCGCATTACGACGAATCGCCGAGCGCTACCAGACGTAACTCGGCGAAAGGCTGGCCTGATCGCCCGGCCGTGACTCGGCCGGGGCCAACTCCGACGGCCCGAACGACCCCGAAACCCGAACCTGAATACGAATCGAAGATACGGTTGCGAAGTACTCGCAAATAAGAATTGGAGCACTAAGAGAACACACGATTCCGACCACCCGAAGGCTCGAAATTCGACAACGAAAAGTAATTACCCCAAACTTTGGGAAATTACGAAAATGGCCCAAAACGTCCGAAATACACGATACATGATCGAAACACCAAGCCGAAGCTTGCAACATGAATAATAACATTAAATGAACTTACGAGAAAGTCGAAACAACAGTTTCGGATGAGATTCGCAAGAATCGAACTCAAGTGCGGAAAAACCGCTTAAGAACACGGAACTCAACAAAATGATACCGAAACGAACTCGGATGACAAAAAGTGCAGAATTAATCATTCTCGTAATGACAAAACGGTCATGAGCGAGCCGTCCAAATAGACTTTCGCCGAAAGAAAGAAATTACCGGAAATCGAAATTACGGGTATTACAGGTGTATGTAATACCCGGTTGTAATTCAGTCATTATCATTCAGTAATTATCATTTAGTAATTGTCACTCAGTAATTATTCACTCATTAATGATCATTCATCGTTCATATTCATTCATTGTATTCACCGATCAGAGTAATTGTATCGTACATCAGTTATTATCTGTCATCCTACCTGGTTAGAGGATCGAACCGTGGTCATCATCATTGTCATCTTCATAATGGGCTATGTGTGAGGAGTAACGCATGCTACGTACTCTCTTTAGCACGCGCTAATTGAGTACGGGTAGCGCACGCTACCTCTCAGTATTAACGCACGCTAATGTGGTTCAGGCCTGTAGTCCAGAAGGCACTGGACTGCAGTCGAGTTGGTGTAGCGCACGCTGCGAATGGTATGTTGCGCACGCTAGTAAGTTTGGATAGTGCCCGCTATGCAGTCTGTATAGCGCGCGCTAAGTCCGATCAGGCAGAGTCCAGTGGGTACTAGACTGATTTTGGAATAATTCCTAGCGCACGCTATTAGTGGATTTTAGCATACGTTAATGGGGCAGTAGCGCACGCTGATTATTGGATGTTGCGCACGCTATCGCGAGCAGGTCAGAGGACAGGAGGTTCTGGACTTCAGTTACTGAGCATCATATATTCAGTTAGCGTGCGCTAACATAAGATTAACGCACGCTAAGTATATGGTTGTAGAGCACGCTACAATAGGTACGTAGCGCACGCTACCGTTTCAAACAGAGGGTACTGGACTACCCAGAATTCCTGTTAACGCACGCTAAATATCACGATTTAGCGTGCGCTAAACTGAATTACTATAAATAGGACATTCCGGCTCAGATTCATCATTTTCACTTCTCACTTCGATTCCGGGCGAATTTGGGCGATTCAGGGAGATCTTTTAGAGCTGCACTCATCCATCATCATCTTCAAGCTTATCATTTGGATTTATCATCATTTCATCCTCTCCAAAACATCAAATCAAGGTAATTATATCTTGGATCTAGAATTTTGGACTTTGGGTATTTTCCTTCCGATTTCTTCGTGTAAGCTTGGATTGTTGTTGGAATATGTTAGATATGGATTATCTACTTGAATAAATGTATTCCTACGGATTTATTGATATGTTTTTCGGATTTGATGAACACTTGGAGAATTAATCAAGAACCCTTGATGTTGACTTTGGTTATTTTTGGGGGTTTCCGATTATAGTTGTCGTAACTTCGAGTTGTGGTTTCCTATTGGAATATTGATATCATTGAAGTTGTTTTGTTGGATTGAACTACTCATTTTGGAGTTGGTTTCGATATATTTGGGTTTTGGTTATAATCAAGGGTTGATGTTCGCTAAGTGGTTGTTTGAATGCCTCAATGAGTTTGGATATTGTTGTATCGACCTTTGAGTTAGTCGTAATTCATGCTTGATACGTATATTGAGCGGATTATTGGTAATTGTGTTATTCATGGTTGTTCGGGCGACCGACATATCTTTTTAGGACGTTGTTCGAGGAAGGACATTTCAACACCGGTATTGTGTAAGTAAATTCTTACTCGGTTAAAAGGATATTCATTCCTTACGTTGTTGTTCATTCATACATGTAATTCACTCATAATATATCATTCATGTCAAGACTCGTATTTATCAACTCATCATGTAACTCACGAGGAACGACGGTTCCAAAATCATTTCATTGAAGCTATCACTCGTTGTATCATTATTTCATCTTGGTGAGTCGTTCTTGATCCTTACCGGATTCTATTCATTACTCATCACCTTGGTCAATTTTGTTCTGGTGATCTTCCGGAATTATATTGCATGGCCGGTTGGCGCATGTGTGGAATTTTAGTCGGGCACACTATGGTCATGTGTATATATGGGACTCCGGACACATTGGACTGTGCGCATGGTAATGTGTATACGCGGGACTCCGGACATATTGGACCATAAGACTAATTAGGCCAATAGCGGGTGTATATGTGGGACTCCGGACACTCAGCTACTTGTGCTCTTACTCATTTCATTCGGGCGTACATTGATGCTCATCATTCAACTTAATTCATTAATTCATTTATGTGATTGTTGTATATTGTTCAACTCTTGAGGATTGTTGTTCTGTGTAACTGACCCCGTTGGGGGATGTTGTTTTCAGGTCATGGCAAGGCTAAGGCACGGGAAGAGAACGTTGATGGCGAGGAGTCCCAGTGATACTAGTAGGGGGCCCCTGTCCTTTTCAGTCATTCGTGTTTCTTCATTTTATTTCCGCTGCTGACTTCCGTTTGAATACTCATTTTATTCAGTGTTGTATATTTTATCTTCATATAAAATATACATGTATTCTGTATTATCTTGAGCGTGTTGTAATGAAACTCCTCATCGGAGTAATTTGACGATATAATGTGGTTCGGTACTACAATTATATTATTTAAGTCATTAATTTTCATTCGCCTGGTGGGTCCCAGTCGGGGGTCCATAGCACTGTAATATCTGCCTAGTTTGGGGTGTTACACCTCAAACCGAAGGCGAGAAAGTCCTTCCACGATCAACGTCCTTGAAGTGGTTATCGATCCTCGAACAACCTTGAATAACACAATTACCAATGATTCGCTTAATAAACATATCCACGTATAATCAAGATCAACTCAAAAGGTCGATACAACACTACCCAACCGATGGGGGCAATTCAACAAACACGTTGTAGACAACCTCCAATTGTTTACAACAAATATCCATTATATCGATATCAAACCTCCAATGAATTATTCAATTCAACAAAACATCTTATATACATTTAATATTATCATAGGAATACACAATTCGAGATTACGACAACATCAAATCGAAACCCCCAATTCCAAAAGTCAACATTCGAAATGTTCTTGAATAATCCCAATTAATCCGATGATAATCCATAACAATTCATGATCACAAGTATATCACTTCATATATCATGATTATAACATTCAAAACATCATATCCCAAGTTGAAATCGAAATCCAAGATGTTGAAGAATTTACCTTTGAAGATCCAAACACTTCGATCCGGTGAATACGTGTTAAATTGACTCCTTAAGCTCTAAAATCGGAGATAGATGATTAGAACATGAACACACAAGTGTTTTGATGAACAAAAATCCTTTCCCAAACACCTCTCTCCCGAACTCAAATGAAGAAATGAAGAGAATGAGCACAACAATCCCGTCTCGTTCAATATATACTGCGCAGAGTTACGGCCGTAACTCTGCCATATTACGGCCGTAACACTCCAAGGTCAACAGCCTTATGGCCGTAACATCTTATATTTACGGGCATAACTTCTCTTCGTCAAAAACTGATGATGAACACACTGACTAAGTTACGGCCGTACCCAATGATACCTTACGGCCGTACCAACAACACTTACGGACGTATCCTACCTAACTTACGGCCGTAAGTTATATTCGTCAAAACACCCTTAATCTAACGAACGCATGTTACGGACGTAATGCATGATAGCTTACGTCCGAAACTCTCATCTGGAGAGAAAAATGCGGAAACTCTGCCTCCTTGACACGAACGATGAAAGATCCGACATACGTAATAATGATACTCCCAACACAAGGTTACCAATCACGATGATGATGAAAATATTCCCGTCTCGATCTCGAACAGTGATGAATGACGAATAACAACTGATACACGACTCCATGATACGCTGAACGATGAACACGAATACGAATGATGAATAATCATTACTGAGTGAAAAAAATTCTGAGTGGCAAATTACTGAATGATAATTAATGAATTCACAACCGGGTATTACATACCCCCCCGCCTTAAAAGAGTTTCGTCCTCGAAACTAAGGGTAAACAACTCGGAATATGAACTATCCACCACAATCTGAAAACGACATCTCCAAGAATACTCCTTAACGCGAACCACTTCGCCTGCAGAACTAGGCCAACCCCATGACTCATAACACCGGCGTATACACCCCGCCCATCGCAACGGACGCCTATATGAACACTGATTCGCCTCAAAAGAAAAATAACAACACATATATGGTCCTCAAAACCATATCAATCGTACACCAAATTTCTCATGACTTGACGTTGTTGTGCGGCGATTAATACTCCTTGAAGGCGATCGGCATAACGATCAGAGAGTCTACCATAGAAGACATACTCTGGGCAAACACCCAGCAGTCGGCACCCACGGCGATTGTCTTTCGGTATTCGGCGATCGTCTTTTGTTAATTGGCGATCGTCTATGATGTCCAACCAGAGATGATCGTCTCGTGCCACGTATGAATCCAACATCCGTCAAAGTCGTTGAAGACCGAATATTAGACGGTGGCCCACGTGCAGATCCACAAAGGGCGCCGACAGATAAGACATTTGACCCCAGCCTGTCACCTACCTCACCTACCGACAGGGCCGCCAAAAGGTACAAAGTGGGTCCTCCCCGGAGAGCAACTCAGGACGCGTGCAGGCTCCCCATTGGCTCGAACAGCTCGCCGCCAGCAGCAGCCCCAGACTTTAAGGGAACAGCCTCACGTGATGGGACGATCGGCCATCTTATTATAATATAGAAAACGGCGGTCGCCCGCGATCGCCGGAGAGGTCCCAGCAACCTTGTCTCCTATAAATAGGAGGCTCACTACAGTGGCTAAGATAGGCGGTCATTTACCGTGAATACAAGTGCAAAAATACAGAGAGAGAATCATAGACTCATCTGGCAATTACTTACACATTCATAGTGATATTCATCCCAAGCAAGAACTCACAGATCTTCATATCTGGTTCTTCCGGCAATCTACACCCTCTACAGCTTAGATAACTAGAAGTCTTTACACTCATTGTAATAGATTCTAACATCAATATTTGTACTCCACAGTATATTTATTAATAACATCTCATGAGAGTATTCAAGCCCGGGATTAACAACCCCGGCAAATCTTGTGTTATTTATTTTCGGGTTATTATACAAACAGGTTACTAAAGTTTACCAAAAATGACAATTTTCTGACTAAAGTTTTTTTTGTTACAAAGAGGTTACTCAAGTTTTCGGGTTTGTCAACTGGGTTACTCAAAGATTAAAATCTTACACAAATGTAACTGCGAGAGTGGGCAACCGGATGATTACCGGTTCCCCTTGTCCACGTCAGCACCATAGTTTTAAATGTTACAAAGAAGTTACTATAGTTTACGGGGTTATTAAATAGGTTACTGAACTTTACAAAAAGTTACTATGCGTGTTTTTTTTCTTTTTTTTCTTTTTTTCAAAAAAAATAAAAAGTAAAATTTTCTAGGAAAAACATTATCTTTTCGAAAAAAACATTATTTATGGAAATTTTTTATTTCTTCCGAAAAAATTAAAAAATATTTTCTGGAGAAATATTTTTTTTTGGCAAAAAAATATTTTTCGAAAAAAATTTATTTTCTGGAAAAAATATATTATTTTTTCGAAAAAATAAAATTATTTTCTGGAGAAATATTATTTTTTGGCAAAAAAATATTTTTCGAAAAAAATTTATTTTCTGGAAAAAATATATTATTTTTTCGAAAAAATAAAATTATTTTCTGGATTTTTTATATTTTTTTTAAAAAAAATACTTTTTGCGAAAAATAGAAAAAAAATATTTTCTAGAAAAAAATAATATTTCGAAAAAAAATTATTTTCTGAAAAAATATATTATTTAAAAGAAATGTATTAGCCAAACACTTTTTTTATGAAATATTGTGTAGGTAGTTTTTTTATATGCTGCAATCACCCCTAGTTATAAGTCAAACCCTAAGTCAAATTTTTTTTAAAAAAAAAAAAATCCACGTTGACAATGTAACCGGTATCAATGGGTTAAAACATCTTTAGTTACTTAAGTAACCGGTTACAAAACTTTAGTAACCTATTTGTAACAAAATAAACTTTAGTAACAAAATTGCATTTTTTAGTAAACTTTAGTAACATGTTTGTATAATAACCCTTTATTTTCCCGCGGAAGTGTTCTCGCATTTGTTTGTTACTCAATCATTCCAGCAACACTATCTCCGGATAATATTTTTGGTAACAACAATTGGCGCTAGAGGGAGGGCGGGCCCACCTATAAACCTTCATTTTTATTCCTACCGTCTCGAAGAACACTCACTGTTCTCCGGACATATACTTGAAGAAACACTCACTGTTCTTCAAAAGAAAAGCCTTCAGAAAAATGACATCTGCAATGACCTCCAAGAGAGCAACCCTGCGATCCGCCGGAAACCTCATTCCGGCCTGGACCGAATCCCAGCCCACGGCGGAAGGCGACCACGGTGACGCCAGGCTCTCACTCCCGCCCCCGAGGGACGGTTCTAGCCTCTCACTTGATCAGTTCCAAACCGCGGAATAGATTGAGGAGGCTATAGCCATCCTCAGAGAGTGACGGAGGGCATGCGACTCGCCCACCATCACTCTGTCGGCCATCCGCCGGGTAGGCAAGCGGAAGCTTAAGCGGATCTATGTTGAGAAATCAACAGAAAGCCCCGAGCCGCAGGAGAAGGCTCTCGTGAGGCGGGACGATTCCGTCTTCAGCCGCCTAAGGAGCGATCCCTTGTGGCGACCCGGGCACTCAGGCCCCAGCCGGGAGACATCGGAGTCCGAATCCTTTACTAGGAGTTCGGCATATCCGACTCCTAGGAGACAAGCCGGTCAGCAAGCCCCCGCTCGCCCAAGGAATGAATCCGCTGGCAGGGAGCTCATTGTTCACCATGGAGCCAAGGGATCTGTGCACGATCGCCTTGGCTCGCGCTCCGTGAGCCAATCGGCGAGCAGTCAGGCAACGACAATGGCCGCCATGCAATGCCAGCTCGACGAAATGAAGGCGCTCTTGGAAACTGGGGCAGGCGTCAGGAGATCGATCGCTGGGCCAAGTGACCCACTTGCGGTTCAGATCGAGCTCGCCCCAGTTCAACCAACGATCGCTCCCCCCACAAACACCTCTATATGGGGGAAGATTGGATCCGGAGACCTACTTGAGCAAATTCCGGATCTATATGACCGGATGCGGGGCATCAGATGCATCGAAGTGTCGAATGTTCCTGTTAACTCTGGGCGACCTCGCCCACAGGTGGTACATCTCACTACCACCTCGCTCAATCAATTGCTTTGAGAAGCTGGCGAACGACTTCACGTCGTACTTCGCCGCCAAAGTCGCTCGCCCCGAAGGCCCCCACCGCATGATGAAAATCAAGCAGGAGAAGGATGAGTCATAAGAAGATTACATCGACCGGGTAGACGAGATAGTCCTCACCGGCGAGCCCATTAGCGACGAGCTCGCCCTCTATTCAGTCCTGGGGGGATTCTACGGCCACTCACCCATGTTCAGGCATCTCACAAAGGATATCCCCCCGACCTACTCGGTCTTCCGTGTCAGAGCCGCCGATTTCCTGGCCAGGCAGAGGATGCTCTCCCTCCACTTAGGCGAGGGACCCTCCGGAGAAGGGAAGACGCCATCCCATGTCCAGAAGAAGGCGGTCGCCAAGCCCAGAAAGGTTGTCGCAAAGCCGCCTGGTGAATTCAAATCCTTCGAGGATGTAGAGGTTCACCTCCTCCACAACCTCAACTTATCTCTAGCCCACATCTTTAATGCAATTAAGGGGCGCGAGTGGCTTTCCAAACCAAAGCCGATAAGGGACCACGGTCATCTAGACAGTAGCAAATTCTGTGCCTACCACAAGAGTCCCGGACACAACACCAGCCAATGCCGCGACCTCCTCAGACAACTCTGGCAACTGTTTGAGGAAGGAAAATTGGACAATTTGGTCACCAAGCCAGAACCTAGGACAGAGAGGACCGGAGGGCGCGAGCGCCGACAAAATGAAAGGACCCCTACCAATCCGGTCGCCAGGATCGAGCATGAACCGGAGTACTCTGATGAATCGATCCCTTCGATCAACCCTGGCGGTCGGATTAATATGCTTCAAGCAGGAGGTGGAAACCTCGGGGGCCTTTCCCCGGTTTCCACCACGTCAAACAGGAAACGAAAGGCCAAACTGAGGGCGTTCGCCGGGGTCCACGTCGTGGTACCTCCAGAGCCGACCATCTCTAAAGAGGTGCTCATCACCTTCTCCAACAAGGACAGGGAGGGAGTACAATGCCCCAAAGAGGATGCATTGGTGATCTCTGCTTGTATCCTTGGAGAGATGGTCGATTGCGTATTGGTCGACAATGGGAGCTTCTGCAATATAATATTTAAATCCGCCGTAGACCAGTTCGGCAACTTGACTAAGTTCATCAAGCTGTTCGGCACCGTGCTCCAAGGGTTCGGCGACAACACAGTCCAAGCCTACCGAAGGATCAAGCTCTCTATCGAGCTAATATGCTTTTACGATCCCAAGGTTAGGATTACTAGGAACCTAAATTTTGTAATCATAGATAGGCCCAGCATCTATAATGGGTTCCTAGGTCACCCCATTCTAGAAACCTTTGAGGCGGTCGCCTCGTCTTTCTTTTACTGTATCAAATTCCCCACTACCGATGGGACGGTCGGTACTGTAAAAGGAGATCAGCTAACGGTAAAGAAATGTTTGAATTACTCCTGTGTCGTAAATACTTCTCATGCTATGTGTAACTTTGAGACGATCGACGATCAATCCATGGAGATCGACGAGCCAAGCACATCATACCAATCCGACTCAAGGGACGCCATCTCACATAGATTAACGGACGACATCGAGCCAAGGATCGGTTTTGAGCCAAGTCTCGACATCGATCCTAGGAACGAGTCCGGAAATCGCTCCAAACGAGAGGCGACCGTCCCCGTCGAGGAGTTGGAGAATATAACGATAGATCCGGCTCGCGGCCGGAGCGGGAAGTACAGATCGGCGCTAGCATCGATCGTGAATTGAAAGAGGACCTGATCAATTTACTACGTAAGAACATCGGAGTCTTTGCCTGGTCGCATCAAGATATGGTCGGCATAAGTCCTGAACATGCTTGCCACTATCTAAAGATCGACCCGGCAAGGAAGACTGTTCACCAGAAACGTAGGAAATTCGGTCATGAGAAGTACGCAACGCTCGACGTAGAAGTCAAAAATCTACTCAACAACAAACTAATCGGAGTAGCTACAGACGATCCACAGTGGGTCGCCAACGCGGTGCTCGTCAAAAATCCAACTGGTTCCTGGAGGTTGTGCATCGACTTCACCGACCTCAACGCGGCATGTCCAAAAGATCACTTTCCGATGCCCCATATCGATCACTGGGTCGATAGTACTGCAGGCTGCAAAATGATGTCGTTCATGGATGCCTTCGCCGGATACCATCAAATCCCAATGGCGGAGAAAGACATAAAGCACACATCTTTCCACATGGAAAAGGACATATACTTTTGGGTCAGAATGCCGTTCGGCCTGAAGAATGTGGGGGCAACCTACCAGTGTCTAGTCAACGGAATGTTCGCCAATCATATCGGCAAGACCGTGGAGGTCTACATTGACGACATCGTGGTCAAAAGCCTCAAGAAGGAAGACCACCTCAATGACCTCGCCGAGGCGTTCGCCATCCTCGAGAAGTTCAACATGAAATTGAACCCCAAGAAATGCAACTTCGGGGTGGGCTCCGGAAAATTCCTGGGGCACATTGTGAGCAAAAGGGGGATCGAAGCGAACCCCACCAAGATTCAGGTGATCCTCGACATGCAGGAACCACGGAACGTCAAGCAGGTGCAACGCCTCACAGGTTGTCTATCCGCCCTCAACCGTTTCATATCTTGACTCGGCGATAAAAGCAAGCCTTCCTTTGCGACCATAAAGAACAAGAAGTTCGCATGGACGAAGGAGAGTCAGGTAGCGTTCGCCAAAATCAAGGAATACCTATCTAACCCCCAGATCCTAGCAAAGCCGATCCCCGCTGAGAAATTATTCCTTTACCTAGCAGCCTCGGAGGTCGCACTAAGTGCCGTTTTGGTGCGAGCGGAGGGACAAGTCCACTTGCCGATCTACTATGTTAGTCAAGCGCTCCACAATGCTGTGAAACGTTATACTCCATTGGAGAAGATCGCCTACGCTCTAGTCATGAGTGTTCGCAAGCTAAGGGCTTATTTTTTCGAACATCAAGTGGAGGTTCTGACGACTCTCCCTATAAGGTAAGTTCTACACCGACCGGACACCAATGGGCGACTTCTCAAGTGGTCACTGGAGATCACCCAATACGGTATCACGTATGCTCCTCGCACAGCGATCAAAGGCCAAGCTCTGGCAGACTTCGTGGTGGAATTAACATTCCCTCACAGTCCGACCCAGATCGGCCGACCAGCCTGGAAGATATACGTGGATGGCTCGGCGACCAACTCGCGAGAAGGGGCTGGGATTGTCCTCATCAGTCCCGATGGACAAAGTTTCACAAATGCTATGCGTTTCGGGTTTCGCGCAACAAACAATGAAGCCGAATACGAACCCTTGGTAGGCGGGCTCGATCTAGCCCTCGCCCTAGATGTTCGTCGCCTCCATATCTTCATGGACTCCCTCTTAGTCGTGAACCAAGTCAAAGGAGAATATGAGGCGCGCGGTGAACAGATGGTCAAATACCAAGAGCTGGTCGCCGAAATGTAAACGAAATTTGAGGAAGTGCTAATCGAACAAGTCCCGAGAGAGCACAACTCCCAGGCCGATGCCCTATCCAGGCTAGCATCGTCAGATGGAGCAGCTGACTTCTCTAATATCCAAATTACAAAATCAGCAAGGCCAGCGATCGACAGAAACCTGGTTACCACAGTCGCCGCTGCCGAGGAGAACTGGATGACTCCATTCATCAAATACTTAAAAGATGGAACGGTCCCTGACGACCGTATCAAAGCTCGCCAACTCCAGCTACGTGCGACCAGATACACCCTATTGGACGACCGGCTTTACAAGCGAGCTTTCAGCCTTCCCCTCCTCAAGTGCATTACACCGGAGGAAGGTCGGCTCGTTTTAGCCGAAATCCATGACGGGATCTGTGGAAACCATGCTGGCGGACGAGCTCTCATCCATAAAGCAACCAGGCAAGGTTTTTTATGGCCGTCACTTCAGAAGGATACGATCTCCTATGCCAGATCGTGTCATAGGTGTCAAGTAATGGGACCAAACATCAAACTCTCCCCCAAGCAGCTCACTTCAATGTATAGCCCATGGCCTTTCGCCCAATGGCCCATCGACCTTATAGGTCCCTTGCCGACAGCGCCAGGGGGGTGTAAGTTTGCCATCGTAGGGGTCGACTACTTCACCAAATGGGCTGAAGCCGAACAGCTAAACAATATCGGCCAAGAGTAAGTAATCAAGTTCATCTGGAAAAACATCATATGCCGATTCGGTCTACCCCAGGCCATCATCTCCGACAACGGAAAGCACTTCGACGGCTTAGAAGTCATGCAATTCTGCGAGAAGTGGGGAATCAAGAGATTGTTCTCAGCCCCCTACCACCCTCAGACGAACGGGCAGGTAGAAGCCGTGAACAAAATCCTCAAACACACGATTAAAGCACGGCTAGAGTCCAGGCAAGGATGATGGGCGAACGAACTCCCAGACGTTTTGTGGTCTTATCGAACGACGACCCATAATTCAACCGGCGATACCCCATTCGCCCTCGCCTTCGGAACAGAAGCGGTGATCCCCTCGGAGATCGCCGTCCTCAGCCATCGAACCGAACAAGAGATGACTATCGATAATGATGTGGCCCGACGGATCGACCTCGACATGCTCGAAGAACGACAACTGACCTCAGAAATGAAGAACAATCTCTACAAAAGGAGATCCGAGAAGTTCCACAATTCGAAGGTCAAGGAAAGACGTTTTCAAGTGGTCGATCTCGTCCTCAAAAAGATCCAGACCCACACAGGTGTCTTTGGTCCAAACTGGGAAGGCCCCTTCAGGATATCTAAGTGGCTAACTAAGGGAGCCTACGAACTTGAACACCCTGACGGTACTCCGGACCAATATCCCTGGAACGCCGTGCATCTGAAAAAAATACTACCAGTGAAAACTTTGTATTCAGTTTCAACTGCCCAATGTACAAGGAATATAATGAGATTACTTCCTATCCCATCGATTCTAACAATCGCCCCACCAAGCATATCGTATACCATCGAGGGTCGCCATCTAACATGACAATCCGAGGTAGAAGAGTGTCGCCCTGGTCCTGGAAGTTGATGGAACCGACTGCTTCAGCCATGCAAGGTCCCTTTGGGCCAGATCGCCCGCCCTTCATTTAAATACGAGGCCGGCATAGTCCGAGGGCCCTCCAAAACTAATCAGTGGACACGATCGCCCACCCTCAAAGGTTCATCATCTAACGTGGTGAACCCGGACAATGCGACGTGTCACTACCCCCATCTCAACGTACACCGTCGAGGGTCGCCATCTTCATGGCGGGTCGAGGTGGAAGCAGAGCTAACAAGCCACGGACGTGGAGTCGAATAAACCGACGAAGGCCCGTGCAAGGACTCCTCCAGATCAAGACCGCCCACCTTTCATTTAAATACAAGGCGGGCGCAGCCTAATGGAGGACCCTCACAATAAAGTGAGTCGCAGGAATATCCCTCGCACACAAAGACACAGTTGTGGAGATCGGTCCATCGTACTCCGCGACCGTGCACGATTCCTCAGAGTCGGAAAAACTGAAAATAGCTCACCAAACATACTATTTTTGTTCCCTTACTTACAATAAGTAAACAAAAACAAGGGGGCAGAGAAGGGGAGCTAATCCTAAATGCGATAAGACAGAAGGAGACGTACTCGATCGGCTTCGTTCATACACACGCAAGACGATCGAAATTGTTCAACAATATTTACAAGTAAGAATTTCCAAAACATGTCGATACATTCAAACAATCGGTCGGATGAACAAGACATCGGAAGCAATCATACACATACTCGAAAAAATTCGCATGCAAACATTCAAAGGCGATCGTACATGTAAAGACACAGATACAAAAAGGGAGTATTTTATTCATGACAAGGAGTTTATACAAAACGAAGCCCGAAGGCAATACAAAGAAAGAGCAAACAAAAAAAATTACAAGTGAAAGAAAACAAAGAAGTCACTCAGGGCCCCTCCGGCTGGTCTTCGCCCCCAGGAGGCGGATCGGCATGCGCTCCCCCTTCGGCCTCAGGATGAATGAGTTTATCCGGGAAAGGATACCAACTCAAGTCGATCCCCAAGTCGACGAGGTCAAGGATCGGCAGGGAAAACTCCGGATGCAAAGGGTGCTTGAGTGCATAGGCCTTAAAGCTCTCCATCAAAGGACCGATCTCGATCCCTACCTTTTTGGCGGCTCGGGCAGCGTCGGCATAGGCTACATAATAGGTGAACTCGCCGACGAGTGCCACATTGAGGTAGGGATCGGTCTCGATCGCCTTCAGCTGCCCTCTCAGCTTAGTGGTCGTCTTCTCAGCTTCTGCCAGTTCGACCACCTTAGCGGCCGTTTCCCCCTTAGCCTTCTCCAGCTCTCCCTTCGCCGCCTCCAGCTCGCGGTTGAGCCGATCCACCATCGCCTTCATCCTGGCCGTCTCCTCCTACGAGGCCACGTGCATCCGGAGAGCCTCCTTCTCCTGGTCGCGGAGCCGATCGGCCACTTCCTTGGAGCGGCACAGCTCCTGCCTCATCTGATCGTTGTCCTGTTTAGCTCGTTTGGCCGTCTCTATGTACTCCTTCTCCATAGCCTGGATCCGGTTAGCAAATTCAATGTTTTTGTTCTGGGCGGCCTCGAGGTCGCTATGGAGACGAGCATTAGAGAGTCGCCCCTCGTAATCCCTTGCAGCTTGGACGGCCATCGTCGCCGTCTGGAGAGCCAGGGCAAGGGTCGCCTGCATGGCATCTCGAGATCACCGACGAGCGATCGCATCGAGATCAGTCGTCCAAGCCTTGGGCAGAGAGGTGATGGCCTTCTGGACGTAAGTAGGGATGTCGAGGGACTTCTGCGGAGACTTGCTCACTAGGAAATCCAGCACCATCGGCAAGACGTCCGGATCAGCAAAACGAACCCTGCAACGCAAACAAAAGAGACAAAGGAGTTAGAATATACCTAACTAAATTTTCCAACTCGGAAAGTTTAATCCAATCTCACCTGTTGACCAGCTCAGGATCGCGGCCAAAATAGGGCTTTCCCCGAGAAGTCTCAGCTTCAGCGATCGCCGCTCTTTTCAAGAAGCCGGCCAGTGACCTGGAGCCGGACGCCGAGGGCCTGGGACCAGTGCCCTCCACCATCGGAACGGAAGAAACGGGGGGAGCGGCGATCGGCGGCTCCAAGATAGCTAAGTCCACCTCAGCTGACGGCAGGGACCCATCCGGCCTCCGCCTCTTGCGGTTGCACTGAAGTTGTTCCTCCTCTTGAATTTCCGGCTCGGCGACCGGCACCGCAGCGGGCCTCACCACAGGGGCAGGGCGAGACGACGTCGCAGCGACGCGACCCGTCTTCTTTCCAGGTGAAGACGACCGATAAGACCAGGATTAGACATGGCGATCTCCTGCGGTGGCTCGAAGAAGCGGGGAAAATGAATCTCTACCAAAGAACAAACTCTAACAAGTTAGACACATACTTGGACATTGCAACTTCTTGGAGACGACCGTCACGCAGGAAAGAGTGAATAAAAAGTCGTACCAGGGACCTTCAAGTGGCGAGGGTAGCGAAACAGTCGAGCTCCCAACTGGTGACGTTCGAGGCTGACTGAGTAAACGTCAATGTAGGAATCTCACAATGCGCGAATCTACTCCCAGACGATCAAGAAATCGAAGGGGAGATCGCCGATCGCTGGAACAGGGAATCCTGCAAAAAGAGAGACAAATTAGATCAGTTCAAGGAGTATCCAAATAAATGGAGAGTTAAAACCCTTACTCGGATTCCTCTCCCGAAAATTGGTGGGGATATCCAATTCTTCCTCCGGATTATCGCCCGATGCCGACCTCCATGCACCGCCGACCCAGCACCACTTTGCTAGGTTGCCCCGAGCTTTGTTCGGCACCCCAAGGAGCACCCTACCCAGGCGACTTTGGATATGGTAGCCGCCGATCGATCCCTTCTGCACAGTCAGCTTAAAAAGATAATTCATTTTCAGCGCAGAAGGCAAACGAAACAGCCTATGACCACCGAACAACATCAATGTACTGATAATCTATAGCCAGGCATTCGACGTCAGTTGGAGAGGCACCAGATTCCAGGCGACCAACAGATACGAGACGGCGAACGGCAAGGGAAACCACAGTCCGTCCGCCAGGGTCATTTCATTAATGGCGACCATACCCTCAGGAGGCTGGTCGGCACGTTCATTCTTGGAGGGCACGTGCAGTGAAACGTCAAAAGGAATATGTTATTTGGCCCTCCAGCGGCTCAAGTCTTTCCGGGTCGCCGAACTCCGAATCCTACCGAGAGTCCACTAAGATGGGTCGGTGGCCCGAAAGACCGTCCGCTTCACATGTTCGTAGGGATGAGCAGCGGAGTAAGCTTCGAAATCAAATTCTGGACAGGGCCCGGCAATCCCCTCCATAAGCTTAGCGAAAGCCATATAGGCGGGGCCGAACACGCTATCCTTTTCCCAAGACAACCACACCAGTTCATCTTCATCCACCGGCGAACCCCTTTGCTCTGCCGTCGCCGCAGATCTCGCCACTTTAGCCTCGTTGAAGAGCTCCTCGAGTTCTGTGGGTGCAATCCCCCCACGAATAGCCTCAACGGCCATTTCCATATGGATTCCCACGGGAATTTCCTCCCGGTCCGGCGAAGCCGCAGCGGCGGAGGTGCTTCCGGTCTCGAAGGTCTTAGATCCTCCAGACATATTATAAAAAGTATAGGGAGAAAGAAGATTAGTTTTCTTACCTAAAAAGAAAAAGGAGGACGATCGGCACAAGAAGCTTCGGAAATTTCTGCAGAGTTTCGGCAAAGAAGGCAAGGACGCGTGAAGAGTAAAAATGAGATAGCCCTAGCCCCTTTTATAGGCGGGAGCAGGGGTCTCCGTGCAAATAGGCGAAATTCCGAGGGCTGGAGTGCAACCGTCGGAAGGGGAACACATTAAATGCGGCCCTCGAATCCCGCGTACGCGTCTTTTCGAGGGCACGCCAGGCGACAAGTCTGAAAAACCATCGGACTCCCCCAATGGTGGAGCGACACGTGTCCTTGCAATGTTTCGAGAGACAGCCTTCCTTTCCCGCTGCTCCGAGCGCTAAGGAGATCATCCAAATTTGAAATCAGATCGCCTGATCGTCTAAACACTGGCGATCGCCAACAGTGCCACCTCACCCCGTGTTTTCAACATCGAAGTGAGCTGGGGGCAATTGTTGTGCGGCGATTAATACGCCTCGAAGGCGATCGGCATAACGATCAGAGAGTCTACCATAGAAGACATACTCTGGGCAAACACCCAGCAGTCGGCACCCACGGCGATCGTCTTTCAGTATCCGGCGATCGTCTTTTGTTAATTGGCGATCGTCTATGATGTCCAACCAGAGACGATCGTCTCGTGCCACGTATGAATCCAACATCCGTCAAAGTCGTCGAAGACCGAATCTTAGACTGTGGCCCACATGCAGATCCACAAAGGGCGCCGACAGATAAGACATTTGACCCCAGTCTGTCACCTACCTCACCTACCGACAGGGCCGCCAAAAGGTACAAAGTGGGTCCTCCCCGGAGAGCGACTCAGGACGCGTGCAGGCTCCCCATTGGCTCGAACAGCTGGCCGCCAGTATCAGCCCCAGACTTTAAGGGAACAACCTCACGTAACGGGACGATCGGCCATCTTATTATAATATAGAAAACGGCAGTCGCCCGCGATCGCCGAAGAGGTCCCAGCAACCTTGTCTCCTATAAATAGGAGGCTCACTACAGTGGCTAAGATAGGCGGTCATTTACCGTGAATACAAGTGCAAAACATACAGAGAGAGAATCATAGACTCATCTGGCAATTACTTACACATTCATAGTGATATTCATCCCAAGCAAGAACTCACAGATCTTCATATCTGGTTCTTCCGGCAATCTACACCCTCTACAGCTTAGATAACTAGAAGTCTTTACACTCATTGTAATAGATTCTAACATTAATATTTGTACTCCACAGTATATTTATTAATAACATCTCACGAGAGCATTCAAGGCCGAGATTAACAACCCTGGCAAATCTTGTGTTATTTATTTTCCCGCGGAAGTGTTCTCGCATTTGTTTGTTACTCAATCATTCGAGCAACACTATCTCCGGATAATATTGTGGGTAACAACAGACGTCTCGAATCACAATGAACAATTACTCGGATTATCATGAAATCTCGGGTACAACACCAAAGGAAAGACATCCCAACAAGTGACCCAAATCTCAAGATCCTCAATTACTATAGTTACAAGATAAAGCAACAACAGATGGTTCACAACCACAATACTACGATGCAGACAAGTTAAACAGTAACCTGGAACACAAGGCTACATCTCAAATGTACCCAACATCGATATCCTCTAGATCATCGATCCCCTCGATCTCATCGATTCAAGGAAAACCCAAATCTGAACTCATCGCTTGATATGATCCCGAAAGGTTACAAAAACGAGAGCGACTACGATGAATGATATATGACTAGAAATCTGACAAGGATCAAGAATGACTCACCGAGGTGAACTAATAACACAATGAGTGATAGCTCAAATGAAGTGATTGGAACCGTTGTTCCTCGTGAATTGAATGATTAGTTTGATAATTACAAGCCTCAACATGATTGATGTATGATGAATGAATTATATGAATGAATGAACGACAATGAAATGAATGATTA
Organism: Orobanche coerulescens; assembly: GCA_033398695.1. NCBI lineage: Eukaryota > Viridiplantae > Streptophyta > Magnoliopsida > Lamiales > Orobanchaceae > Orobanche > Orobanche coerulescens. The sequence goes on from CM065803.1 coordinate 144,284,700, forward strand.
TACTGTTACCAAGCAAGAATTAACTTGTCCAAAACTGGTGATGAATGTCCTTACCTCTGGCTCTCGAAGCCTGACAGGACCCCTTGGATGATGCACGGGCTAGAGTAACAAAATCCCTCGAGGCTTTTGAGCCCTCTCGAGATCTACCGACACTAGAACTCCTACAGTATTTCTGAAGGTGTCCCTGTCTCCCACACAGAAAACAAACAACGGCCTGCATCGAGCACCGGGTACTGCGATGTCCTATAGCATCACAGTTAAAGCAAACAACAGTTGAACTCATCGTCTGAGAAGAAAATGCTCTCCCAGCACGAAGACGACTAGAAAACGATCTCTTAGACGTCGGATTCTGATGTCCCTCTGACAGCTCTTTCCATACCGAGGCAGGAAAGTCACATGATAATTACAGATCCCATATGAAGATCGCATTATGATTACGAGACAGGATGATAACAATGAGCATACACGCTCTAACACAATGAATGCATTAATAATGTAATAAAATGATCGTCGACATGACGCCGGAATATGATAAAATCGCATGAAAGATCAAGTGAGGTAACATGATTATCTGATGGAATTCCTGAAATGATTATCTTGAACAGGTTAACAAGATTGGTAGTTCGATCCCCAAGATCAACAACTGAGCAATGAGACTGAGTGAGTGATTAATGAATTAACTAAGCAATGAGATTGACTGAGTGATAAATGAATTAACTGAACAATGAGATTGACTGAGTGATGAATGGATTAACTGAACAATGAGATTGACTGAGTGATGAATGAATTAACTGAACAATGAGACTGACTGAGTGATGAATGAATTAATATGATCGACAATATAAAAATGATGATTGGGGATTGTTGACTGATGAATGAGTTGATCCTTATCGCTTGCATGGTCAGACGTGCTCCAACACAATTAGTCATGAATCAATCATAACAATAATATCACATATAGGTTTCAACAAAGCATGTATAATTAATGACATAATGAATGTATGAACATAAAGAGAATCGAGTCCCTACACAGGTCATACGAAGCTTCGAGGTCTCACGATACTAGTCTTCACTGACGATGACTCGATGAATGACTCGTGCAGTCGTACAAATTTCACGACTCACAAAACCCGACTGTCCAGATTGTCATAACCTGACAGTCCGACTACTACCGCATCGGTAGAGCCACGTAACTCACATATCAGGGTATCTCACAACCCAAAGCTCTCTGATACCATCTTCTGTAACACCCCCAAATCCTATTGGGTCATTACAGTGCCATGGACCCCACGCGAGGAGATCGACCAGGCGAACATGACTAAATTACATCAAATTAGCTAACAAGGGAGATCACAGTCCCTACTATGATATCCGACACAATATTCCGATAGGGAATTTCAACGACAACGATGGGCCTACATGGACAAAAATAAAATACAGCAACATCCACGAGCATCTGCTCGGGTAATACATAATGACAATGACTGGCAAATTGGAGAACACTCCAACTGACTGACCAACATGAACAACTCGGACTAGTATCGCTCGGATGCCTCGTCGCCATCATAATGCCCCTATGTCTCAACTCTCTCCTCGCAAGCACCTAAAACATGAAAACATGTTCCGCCCCCACGGGGTCAGTCATCTAGATAATGAACATCAAATACATGTATAACATGATATGAATCCAAAGGAAGAATGAAACGGTACAATGATAATAATAATAAGAGATGCTCACAAACCAAGGTAAGAACTGAGCATTCGTGAAATACTATGCCCACGGCATACTATTAATACCTGTTCAACAGGTGAGAATATAAGTGCCCAACGGCGAATCATAATCACATAGTACCACAATGAATTACACAACATGAGCCAAACCAGAACTGAATTAAATATGAATCACAATGAATTACATGAAGATGAACCAAATCAGAATTGAATTAAGTATTAGAGTTGAATGGCGAGTATCACAATATGTCCGAATGAAATGTGTGAGTGCACAAGTAGCCGAGTGTCCGAAGCCCCGCATATACACCCGCAACTTGGCCTAATTACTCTCACGGAGGTACTTTACCGTGTGCATAGTCTAAATGTGTCCGGAGTCCCGTATATACACATGACCATAGTGGAATATCATAGTATGCCCGAATGGAATGTGTGAGTGCACAAGTAGCTGAGTGTCCGGATCCCCGCATTGTAATATGCAAAATTTCTACTAATGTTGTTTAGTGTTATTTTATCCGAGTAATATTGTACAGTGTGGAATCTGTACCATATGGATAAAATAAGTGAAAGACTGAGACTGCTATACTTGTATAATTGTTGTACTTGGTCATCAAATGCATTTGAGTATATCGTGTATTAGATATATCGTATGAGAATATTATTGGAAGGAACATGTGTATTCAGTATGTCGTATGTTCGTATATAGTATGTTGAGATGTTAGACAAGAATAGCTGAAAAAGGCTAAGTGTAGCATTATTAGCGCACGCTAATATACATGCCTAGCGCACGCTATCGTACAGGTTTAGCGAACGCTAATGGTAAAGGATAGCGCACGCTAGTACAGACCATATTAGAGGGAATCTACGTGTGGACCCGTCACTTTCGGCGCATGTGCCGACAAGGTCAACGGATATTTGTTGAGAAGGTTTAGCGCATGCTAATGCATATTGTTACCGCACGCTAACATCAATCAGTCTAAAAGGTATCTTATCCTAGTCAGAGCTGTCGGCGTGTGGACCCGTCTTCGGAGCATACAGACAAGCGAGTCAACTATGAGTAGCGCACGCTATGATCGGACACTACCGTACGCTAAATAGAGGAGATTACGTACGCTATTTCATGGACATTACGTACGTAACTCATTGTATTCAGTAAGGCAGTAGCCTCTAGACTGCGATAGCGCGCGCTAACAAAGACAGTTAGCGCACGCTAATAATAGTCAGTATATATATGTGCAGTTGGCCACTATTCTTCATTTCGTCCATTCTTTCCTTGCAACCGATAGAGAGAGTTCTTAGAGAGATCTTTGAAGTTCCAAACACTGGATTATGGTGGAGTTAATCATCCATAACAATATTAAGCTTGGAATCGATTGGAAACGGATTCAAACTTGGGATTCAATCCATTCCTTCAAAAAGGTAATCACTCTTCATCTTTGGATTTCGTTTTGGATTGAATGTTGATGTTCTTGAGTTGATGATTATTACATAAACAAGTTGACAAGCATGATTATGAGGTGGATTACCGGAGTATGATGATATTGTTGATATGCGGATATTGATATTATTCGTGTGGTTTTGAATGGTGTTGTTTTTCTTCAAGAGATATGTTGGTTAATATCTCCCTTTATTTCGGGTTTTTGATGTTGTTGTTGTTGTTGTTTTTTACTTCATATGATGATGAACCTGCAAGTGATTATGATTCTTGGTGTATATGATATGATTAAGAAGATTATATGTTGAAATGTTAGTGGAAATAAGATTTGGACACTTGTTTGGAAAGTAATGTGTATAAGGTTCGACTTTGGAAAAATCACCACCGATTATTGAAAACTCCAAAAATCTGAAACATAATAATATGATAGAGCATCGAGTTATCTTTCTAATAGTTCAAACGGTGAATCAATCGGAGTCCGGATGAGTTATGCTCAAAATGGCAAAAACTATATTGTTTGTATTCTGAGAATAGGTAGCGCGCGCTATTGATAAAGTTAGCGTACGCTAACGTGTCTGGACGTATAAAAACATAAAGCAGTCGGGAATTTCATTTCCCAACCTTCCTACACGATCCCCTTTCATCCCAAATCACCCAAACTCGGTTTTTAACCCCTAAACCTCAGATTTTGAGTTGGTTTATCAAGTGATAACACCTAGGAAAGCTTGGAACAAGGATTATAACATCATTCTTGATTCTTTCGCCGCATTGAAGGTAATTGGCTTGAACTCTAATATTTTGGGATGTTTGAGATTTTTGATATATTTGGGTTGTTTAGTTCGTATCGATGGCTAGAATCATATAATGTTGAAGGATATATATGTTTGTGATTGTGTTCTTCGTGTTCTTGATGTGGTTGGTGTTTATTGATTGATGATTCGAAGATACGTTTGAATTCCGCCTTCAAGGTGTTTGATTGAAGTTTTGAAAGAGAAATTGATTGGAATATTTTGGTTAAGTTTGTATACTCGCCTTATCGAATCGATATATAGACTTTGCGGAATCATGGGAATGCATTTGTAATTGTTTGAGTTAGATTGTTCGGACTTATGTTTAATCGAGATATTTTGGAATCGTTGGGTTTGTGGATTGGTTATATCGATGGTTGATTGTTATCGAACTTATTGTTTATCGATTATTGCAATAGGTTGAGATTATTGATCGGTGATTATAATCGTGGGCTGCGGTCGAGTTCGAGGATGTTCGTGAATTGCTTTAGTTGGAGTCGAGGAGCTCATGTACGAAGACAAGGAATTGGTGACGGTTCCACTATCGTCGTATCGGTATCGAGGCAAGTTATTACTTGCACAGTTTACAATATTTAATGAATGGTTTCCGTTTCATTCGTTTATAATTCGTATAGCAATGTTTATAATTGTAATCACAGGAGATTTGGGATTATAAGTTTTATTCGAGTTTTGATAATTAAATCACAATGTATATGATTTACATTTGTTGTTGGTATGCTTGGTATCGAGGATACATTATGGTATAGATGAAGACATGAATTATCTACCGTCCATGACATTTTGGATCGTCGAATATTCAGAATAATGGTTGGTGATGGTTTAGATATCAAGATTGCTCTCGAAGGACTCAGAGCAAGTATTTTTATCATTTTCGTCATTTGTGTCGATCATGTTGTGGTACATTCATGTATCGTTGTTGTCATGCATTTGTGCATTGTTGTTGTCTTACATTGTGTACTATTGTTTTGTGCAGTTGTGCGTTGTTGTCATATGTCCACCATGCGTTGGCCCGACGGGATCAACATGGGATATCTATAGCTGTGTGCACTGGATCGTTGGACAGGTAATGCCACCATGCGTTGGTTCGACGGGATCATCATGGGGATCTGTAGCTGTGTGCGCTGGATCGTTGGATTACCATACGCGTTGATTGTTATTGTGCATATGTATATTATGGGTTGCCATAAGTATACAATGGCGTTATTGATGTGAGCATATTGATGTTGTCATATGATTATGCATTTGTAGGTCTTGTGTTAGGACCGTGTCCGTATGATGTACTGATCGGATCTCGGATTAGACTGATATGATTTCGTCGTGGCATTTCATATCTTGATGTATGTTCCGTACTTCCTTTGGTATTTTTCTTTTGATGGATAACCGATTATCGAGTTGAGATTTGATGATGTTTATTCCGATGGATCGAATTGGTCAGAGTTGGTATAATTCGTAACAGTGAGTTATGATAATGTTTTGAGAACCTTGGGTATTGTTGAGATACCGTACAGATATTTCCATATTAATTTATTGTGTTGTTAAGGATACGAATCGTGGATTTTCGTAAAGTTATGGTGGTAAGATTACATTGGTCGTATTCTTACTTAGTAATTTCATTGGTATGTAATTATCGACCTGATGTGATTGTTATCATTGTTGGATATTATGGCTGACCCCGTCGTGGGTTTTCTTTTTAGGTTCTTTGGATATCAAGCTTGTAGCGGTCGTGAAGAGATGAGCTTCCCAGAGGATACTGGCTAGAGCATGTATTTGTGTATCGAGTTTCCTGATCAGTTATTGTATTCCGCTGATAGAGATTTTTAATTATTTGTCTTTTTCCGACGCGTAAGTATTTTGAAATGGCCTTTTGGTTTCTGGTAACTTGAGTTACTTTGGAAAATCATTTTCTAAACTATTGAGTTTCGGCTGTTTGGGCTTGTGGTTTCAAATGAGATTTTACGACGGTTTTGTTAAACGGGTTTTGTAAAGTTTTCGAATGTTTTTAAAAGATAGTACCATCGTTAGCCTCTTGGGTGTTTCTAAATATTTGCAAAAAGTTCCTTCAGCCTTGTGGGTTCCATCTCGGGGCCCACGGCGCTGTAATATGCCTGGATGGCTCTGGGGGTGTTATAGAATATGGTATTGGAGCTTAGGTTGTGAAAACCTAGGCAGTCGGGTCGAGTTGGGTCGTACTTTTGTCGTGTCATTCGAGTTGTCGGTTGACAAGTGTTTGAGCTCTGGGTTTTTGTTTTTCACTCGGGCTTGTATGTTATGTCGGGTTGTTGTAAGATTTTCTAAATGGTGTTAACGTGTTTCTTCGGATAGAGTCGTGTTGTGTTCTCTAGTTGAGCTGAGTTTGCAAAATATGTGTTTTGAAAATATCCATGTCGAGTAATTTCTAGAGTTGAGACATGTGCCAGTATCACGGGGAATCGTCGGCTTCACGATCTGTAAGTATTTGGATTTTTGAATTGCATTAAGATTTATTGCCTTTCTAAGTTGATATGCTTTGAGATTTAGAAAGATGTTATGCGTTACAGTATGAAGTGACAAAGTTGGGACAGGATTGAGGATCTTGAGAGTTTATGATTTTGGAAATCAATATGTCAGTTAAATTTTGGAACGGAGTTGTGCAATTGGGAGAAAGATTGTGGATTGATGAGGAGAACATGCAGTCATGTTAGTACATTTTGAGATGTATGAACTGTTTTTGAGTATTTGAAAATGATACTTTTCAAAATAAATGTTTTACGAATGTTTTACGGAAAATGATTTTAGGCCGAGACCCAATCGATTTTGAAATAGTTTTGTAAATCAGACTTGGAGTCCAAAAGAGTTTTCTATTTTTTTCTAAACTTCTCGTAACGTGGAGCGGGATATGGGCTGGGATCCTAATGTTTCTAAAGGCTTTTCTGTTTTCTTAAAACTCCCGATATTTGTAAAACACTTTACCAATCGTTTATCTATTTTATTTCCGCCTTTCGAGATTTTGGTTTACTTGTTCAAATGAGACTTCTCGGAAAGTCTTTCGCTGTGTTGATTTGTTTCAATGTTTTGTCATAGCATATTTGATGTGATCCAGGATGGGTTAATGATAGACGTTGCGAGTCGTATTTGGAAAAAGGAGTTTATGTCGGATTCTATACATTAAGGTTTTGGAACTCTAACGTGTGGTTTGCGATGGAATGTCAGTGGAATTGGTGACGAACCGAATTGGTATACAGGAGTATGGTTGTAGTCGAGCATTTGCATAATTTTATCTCATTTTCGTGTGTATTCGAAAAGAATTGTCATCGAGAACTTGACACCAGCTAGCCAATTTAATTTTTCGAAAATTGATTTTGTGGTCTTACCAAAATTTATGTTCTAAGTTTTGAAATTTTTGAAGGAACTTTCGAAAATTTGTCTTCTTGACGAGATATACGATTTCAAACTGGTTTTGAAAATGTGATTGATATACATACGCATTTAGTGCATAGTGCATATCATGGTGAAGTTATGAATGCGTTCCACAAACTGGATAACACATCAGTGTGGAACGATGAATAAAGATTCGAACTTCAGTATGGTAGTTCAGTTATCCAGGGATGCTCAGTTGATTTATTGGATAAGAGAAATAGGCTGCGTGTTTTAGATCCATGCACATGATGTAATTTTGGAACTTTGGATTTCGTGAATCGGGACATATGTGCTATGTGATTCCATTGGTATGGTAGTAGCGTGATTTTTTACCATAGTGATTTTTGAATGATTTTTTTGTAAATGTAGATTGGGGATGGTGACCCCATGATGGTTGTTTTGAATATTGAGTGGTCGTTCCCACTCCATGTATGATTGAATATGTTCGTTGGTTTGTGATTGGTTGTTCGTATGCCGAGGAGTATGTTCACCAGTCGGGTATGTTTATTGAGATCCACTGTATGTGATTGGTTTGTCGTTTTGAGAATGTTATTCTTTCGTATATCTATTTCTATGGTTCTGTGTTGACCATGTTGGAGCTTACCGTGAGAAGGTATTCTCGATTATTGTTGATCGTTCGTTGGTCATATTGGAGTTTATCATGATGATGATATTCTCGATTGTGTTTTGACCTTTGGATTGGTCGTATGAGAGTTTATCATGTCAATGATATTCCCGGTTAATTTATTGGTTGATCATTGTTGGTGATCATCTGAGCGTTCGGATTTTGTGTCGATGTTTCGGGATTGTGTCATTGTTTTGGGCAGTTCTTTCATAGATGTATCGTGCATTATTGGTTTTTAGCAGATTCGGACTTGATTGTGCAATTAGGCAGACAAGATTTGACACGGATAGATTATTGCATCCGAAGATGATATATTTTCTTGAGACTCATGGAATGTGATTGTAAGCATATTGAGGCTTTACAGTGAAGTCACTTGCTAGTATCCCAGGAGATCGTCGACTTTGCGCCTTTGTAAGTATGCTAGTTTGGTTATTCAGTAATAATGATGATCGATCGTTGTCATGATGGTTTCAGAATATTTTGGTCGAACGATTTGTTTGTTTTTCTATGACGGATTGCAAGTTTCAAGGACGAAACTTATTTTAAGTGGCGTAGTATGTAATATTCGGAATTTCTACTACTGTTATTTAATGTTATTTTATACGAGTTATATTGTACAGTGTGGAATCTGTACCATGTGGATAAAATAAGTGAAAGACTGAGACTGCTATACTTGTATAATTGTTGTACTTGGTCAACAATTGCATTTGAGGATATCGTGTATTAGATGTATCGTATGAGAATATTATTGGAAGGAGCATGTGTATTCAGTATGTCGTATGTTCGTATATAGTATGTTGAGATGTTGGACAAGAATAGCTGAAAATGGCTAAGTGTATCATTATTAGCGCACGCTAATATACATGCCTAGCGCACACTATCATGCAGGTTTAGCGCACGTTAATGGTAAAGAATAGCGCACGCTAGTACAGACCAGATCAGAGGGAATCTACGTGTGGACCCGGTCACTTTCGGCACATGTGCCAATAAGGTCAACGGATATTTGTTGAGAAGGGTTAGCCCACGCTAATGCATATTGTTAGCGCACGCTAACATGAGATCGGTCCAAAAGGAATCTTATCCTAGTCAGAGCTGTCGGCGTGTGGACCCGTCTTCGGAGCATACAGACAAGCGAGTCAACTATGAGTAGCGCACGCTATGATCGGACACTAGCGTACGCTAAATAGAGGAGATTACGTATGCTATTTCATGGACATTACGTATGTAACTCATTGTATGCATTAAGGCAGTAGCCTCTGGACTGCGATAGCGCGTGCTAACAAGGACAGTTAGCGCACGCTAATAATAGTCAGTAAATATATGTGCAGTTGGCCACTATTCTTCATTTCGTCCATTCTTTCCTTGCAACCGATAGCGAGAGTTCTTAGAGAGATGTTTGAAGTTCCAAACACTGGATTATGGTGGAGTTAATCATCCATAACAATATTAAGCTTGGAATCGATTGGAAACGGATTCAAACTTCGGATTCAATCCATTCCTTCAAAAAGGTAATCACTCTTCATCTTTGGATTTCGTTTTGGATTGAATGTTGATGTTCTTGAGTTGATGATTATTACATAAACATGTTGACAAGCATGATTATGAGGTGGATTACCGGAGTATGATGATATTGTTGATATGCGGATATTGATATGATTTGTGTAGTTTTGAATGGTGTTGTTTTTCTTCAAGAGATATGTTGGTTAATATCTACCTTTATTTCGGGTTTTTAATGTTTTTGTTATTGTTTACTTCATATGATGATGAACCTGTTGGAAAGTAAAATGCAGCGGAAGCGAAGTTTGGGAAAGTTGATAATCGCGTTTTACGCATCTACGAGCATAAGATCTATTTAGGCATGCTAATTAATTAATTACTAAGACTAATAAGCAATTTAAATATTATTTATTATTTATTAATTAAATATGTTGATAATTAAAATATCCTAATCTAGATCCAAGATCATAGGATATTACCTTTTGAAAAGTATTGGTTACTTCTATCTTGATCACCTTGTATTTCTACCTTTAGATCTTCTAGAGTATGATCCGCCTTGAACCGGACGTTGTCTGGGCAACGAGCTACCGGATCTTGTTTGGACACCTATGGATCGGCCGATTTCTATGCCTCACAATTCTCGATTTTCTTTTCTTCAAGTAATTCCGATATGTAGCAAGAATTAAAGTGTTCTCTCAATTGTGGAATCAAAGACACAAGTCAAGATCCACAATTAAACACTTAGAAGAAAAATCGAAATTCCTTGTGTAAGTATATGATGAAAATCGGCCAACACCCCATATTTCCTATTTATAGGCTCTTGGACTACTACTAGGGATCTAAAGGAGGATTATGGAAGGACTCCCTAATAAATTCATCTTACCTTATTAGGACTCTTCCTAATATAATGAATCTATTAATATCAACTTAGTCCACTAAAAAGTTGATATTGCACTTCCTACCAAAATCCCAAATTACGAAATTGGGCTCCGTATTAAATATATTATTTTCCGTGTTTAAGATATCGAATGTCCATTAATTAATTATAAGCTAGTGACAGCTTTAATTAATTAATATTTTATCCAAGAGTAGTACCATTCGAACCTTATTATTATATCGGAATTAAATCCACCTGCAGGGTTTGATATAATAATCATTATCGAGCTCCTCAAGGGGACATCATCAACCCGCATGAGTCGGGACACGATTTCTAGTAATAATAATAATTGTCGTGTAAACAATATTATTGCCCAAGATACGAGGCTTATTGAGTCGATCATTTTGACTCTCACCTATGATAAGTCAAAGCAATAATTATTATAAATACACAATTAAATATTATATACTTTGAATTAAGAAATAATAATTATCCGAGATTTACGTTCTTCTTACAGTCAGTACATAAGACACTATCTCACCTCAATCCTGTTCAACATATGCAAATACGTTTATGTATGTTAATAGTCAAGACCAACTATTCTCAAGCATACACTACAACCTTTTATATAATTTGTCTAATAATTATATAGGTTGTGAACTATTATTATTTTATAAGGCACCGATAATGTGATCTTCCGTGTGATACCAACACACCACATTATCTACAATATAAAATAATTAGACATTTCATTTGCATAACCATAACGTGAATAAATATGCAAAACATGTGATTAAATGTAATTAATATCTTCATAGGTAGTAACAGGGAAATTAGGTAATACGAGCATAAAGTATGCTTTGCAGTATACAATCCTAACAATCTCCCACTTATACTCAAAGCATGCTTTTAAGTATACTACTCTATTACATAGTCTCTCATTTCTCCCACTTATACTCAAAGCAATGCTGCCATACACCGTAATCCCATTCCTTCCACATGCCTTTCAAAAACTTTTGAAGGTAGGCCTTTCGTGAAAGGGTCAGCAAGATTATCTTCTGATGCAACCCTGGCTACAACTACGTCTCCTTCCTTTATGAAGTGTCGTATGATGTGGTACTTGCGGTTGATATGTTTACTTGCCTGATGGGCTCGTGGTTCCCTTGAATTTGCGACTGCACCAGTATTATCACAATAAAGTGTAATACCCTCTGGCAAATCGGGAATCACATCTAAGTCCTGCAGGAAGTACTTGAGCCACACTGCCTCCTTGGCTGCCTCAGAGGCTGCCACATACTCGGCTTCCATGGTAGAGTCCGAGATGCATTTCTGCTTCACACTCCTCCAACTAATGGCTCCACTTCCCAGGCTAAACACATAACCCGAAGTAGACTTGGACTTTTCTTTGTCCGATGAAAAATCTGAGTCAGTGTAACCCACCGGAAACAGGTCGTCTGATTGATATACAAGAATGTACTCCCTAGTCCTTCTCAGGTACTTGAGTATGTGCTTGACAGCAATCCAGTGTCCTCGTCCTGGGTTCGACTAATATCTAGCAGCCATGCCTACGGCATGATAGATATCTGGTCTAGTGCAAAGCATAGCATACATGAGACTTCCCACAGCAGATGTATAAGGGACCATCTTCATGTCATCTATCTCCTTTTGTGTCTTAGGACACATGTTCTTAGATAGTTGAATTCCATGCCTGTAAGGTAGAAAACCTTTCTTGGAATTCTCCATGCTAAACCGCTTCAGCACTGTATCGATATAGGATGCCTGGGATAAGCACAACATCATCTTCTTCCGATCACGAAAGATCCTGATTCCAAGGATGTGTCCTGCTTCTCCTAGATTCTTCATATCGAACTGCTCAGATAGCCATACCCGTATGTCCGACAATTCCTTCACGTTGTTTCCAATCAAAAGGATATCGTCTACATACAGTACAATAAACACCAACACGTTTCCATCACATTTCTTATACACACAACTCTCACTCGGACATTGGACAAATCCATATGACTGGACAACTTCGTCAAAACTAGTGTTCCAAGATCTAGATGCTTGCTTAAGTCCATAAATGGATTTCTTAAGTTTGCACACCAAGCACTCTTCTCTTTCAACAATGAATCCCTCTACTTGGCGCATATAGATTTCCTTGTGTGGACTCCCATTCAAGAATGCAGTCTTGACATCCATCTGCCAAATCTCCAGATCTAAATGCGCAGCTATAGCTAAAAGAATCTGGATTGACTTAAGCATGGCTACCGGCGAAAAGGTTTCATCATAATCGATACCCTCTTTCTGAGTGTAACCTTTTGCAACAAGCCTCGATTTGAAGGTTTCAACCTTCCCGTCACGTCCTTTCTTTCGCTTGTAGACCCATTTACTCCCAATGGCTTGTACACCATCAGGTAGCTCTACTAGCTCCCACACTTGATTGGAATCCATATATCCCATTTCTGATTCCATTGCTGCTTGCCAGGAGTCAGCATCTTTATCTTGGATTGCCTCCTTATAGGTCCAGGGATCTGATTCATCTTCGCCTGGGATTGAGTCCGAAGACTTTCCCATGCCTATGAATCATTCCAGCTGACGAACAACCATCCCACTACGACGAGGCAAATTTTGAGTTGGTGTAAAAGTATCAGAATCGATACGTGGTGCAGTGTTAGTTGGCGCTTGTACGATTGGTATAGACGGGGTCTCGCCCCTCAGTTCTTCCAGAATTATCTCGCTCATGGGCTTGTGACTAATCATATAATCCTCTTCCAGAAAACGGGCATTGGTGCTAACAATGACCTTCTGATCCTGGGGACTATAGAACAAGCCACCCTTCGTTCCCTTAGGATATCCTACAAACACTCGTACTTCTGTACGAGATGCCAACTTATCAGCTTCCTTAATTGGCACATGTGCTGGAGTACCCCAAATCCAAACATGTCCTAGACTGGGCTTACGCCCACTCCACAGTTCTGTGGGTGTTTTTGGAACTGATTTCGAAGGCACCAGGTTTAGAATGTATGCCGTTGTTTCTAAGGCGTATCCCCAAAACGAAATAGGTAAATCTGAATAACTCATCATTGATCTAACCATTTATAAAAGAGTCCTATTCCTTTTTTAGCCACACCATTTTGTTGTGAAGTTCCCGGCGCGGTGAGCTGGGACGAAATCTCCTCATTCACCAAGAAATCCAAAAACTCTCCACTAAGGTATTCGCCACCACGATCAGATCGTAGTGACTTGATACTCTTCCCATGACGCTTCTCCGTTTCAGCCTTGAAGTCTCTGAACTTGTAAAATGCTTCAGACTTACGTCGCATCAAATAGATGTATCCATATCTCGAATAATCATCTATGAACGTGATGAAGTATTCGAAACCACCCCTAGCCTGGATATTCGTTGGACCACATACATCCGTATGAACCAATTCTAACACATTCTAAGCACGGTTTCCCTTGGTTTTAAAAACCCTTTTGGTCATCTTACCTTCCAGACAGGGTTCACAAATTGGAAATGACTCAACTTGGAGATCATCCAATGGGCCATCGTCTACCAATCTTTGAATCCTTCCAAGGTTTACATGTCCCAACCGTAAATGCCACAGATATGTTTGGTTTATGCTTGAAGATTCTTTTCTCTTTTTTAGGTTTAGACAAAGAGTTAAGTGATTTATGCATAGGAGTTTGTGCAGTATTAACGACCTATAGTCCATCATGAAAAGTACCTTTGCAAATATATTCACCGTTCATTTTCTTAATAATGGCATCATCATCAAAAAAAACTGAATAACCACCGCTTTTTAATTTAGAAACCAAAATTAAATTCGTTCTAAAATCCGGTACTAATAATAAATTATTGAGAACTAATAATTTATCATTAATCTTCAACTGCACGACTCCCACTGCAACAGCCATAAGCCTGGAATAATCGCCCCAGTTGATGGTAATCTCGCCCGCACTAAGCTGCTTGGTTACCTGAAAACCATGCGAGTCAAAGCAAACATGATCAGTGGAGCCTGAATCAACTATCCACGAAGTGGAAGAACAAGCTGCCAAACAAGTTTTGACTACTAGTGCACGAGATATACCTTTCTTAAGAGCAGGGCAGTCCGCTTTAAAATGTCCTTTCTGACCGCACTTGTAGCACTTTCCCTTTGGCTTTTTGTTCGCCTCGGGGTGAGGAGCCTTGCTTTTCACCTTGAGGGTTGCCACTTACTTCTGGCCAACCTGTTTCTTCTTCTTTCCCCATTTTGGTTTGGAAGAAGTAGCACCAGTTGCCGCAAGAATCTGATGATAACCTTGTTTGAAGAGACCTTCAGCAGACTGAAGCTCTGTCAGAAGTTCCGCCAAACTATATGTCCTACGGTTCATATTGTAGTTGAGGCGGAACTGCTCAAAGCTTCTAGGTAAGCTGCCTAAGATAATATCGACCTGCGTTTCCGCATCGATAGTAGCCCCAAGATGCTCGCCTGCTCAAATGAGACATCATTTTGAACATGATCCTCATCGGGGTCCTTCTGCATTTGGGTTGTCATCAATACCCTCATTGCATTTTGTCTAGCCGCCCGGTTCTGATGACCAAACATCTCGATGAGACTTTTCATCATTTCCGCGGTCGAGCCCATCGTCTGATGCTGATGCTGCAATACATTTGTCAATGAAGCCAAAATGTAACAGCGAGCCATCTCATCAGACTTTTTCCATTTTCGGAATTCAGAACTCTTCGGGAGTGGCATCCGGTTCTGGTTCTAGAGGGCTCTCCTCGATTAAGACAAATTTATGCCCCTCAGCAGTCAGGACAATGTCAAGATTTCTTTTCCAATCGGCAAAGTTAGTGCCATCAAGTTTAATTTCTTTGAGAATAACAACTACTGGATTGAAAGACATCTGAGATAAAAATTAAAAACATCCATCACATAATGCATAGCAAAATATATCGAAAAACCTTAAAACACAATATATATGCTAGCAACCAACACCTCGAATAATCCGCACATGCAAGCCACGATCGTGTGGACGTTTACACACACATTTTCCAAGTAGAGTTTTACGTCTTTAATTTTACTATCTAGTCAAATTACGTTATGACAAGTAAAATTAATAGTTGGTTCCTCTTGGTCATGTATTAATTAACATAGACTCTGATGGGGAGCTTATTAATTAATACACCTAAGTGAACACCATAATTTAACATCCTTAAAATATTATCTTTTAAATAATAGTCCTACAGATGGAGAGGTCCTATCATAAAAAAATAATATTTACCTTATGTTATCATTTTGAAATTTTAAACTAATGAACCTATAATTAGCACATCCGATATGGAGGAAGACTCTAATGTCAACACGCATGCTAATTACTTCACAATTTAAATTAATTATGGAGGCCAATTTGATTTTATTTTTTAAAAAAAAAATCAATTTAATCACTTAGTTATTTTATCCTTAAGGTTTTTAATTTTCTCGTCCTAACATGTAAGGAAACATATCACGCATACATCCATACATGCCATACATCAAAACAATAAAAACCAAAAATAAAGCATGGATAATTAAATTATCCAATTATCATGGTCTTCTTCCTTGAGTTGAATCCGAGAAAATCTTCGACTCGATCTCTCCCACTGAATCAAGCATCACGTCGCTCCTCCCCGGTCGGGCTGTGGATTTCCAAAATTAAAATTTTACTTTTATGCAAAATTAATTACATAAAAAAAATTTAATCTTAAATCCCGACTCTCCAGCGGACGCAACGAACGGCGGCGAAAGGACCGACTAAATCGACGACCTGCCCGAACCAATAATCGCCCGACCAAAGCTTCTGCGCACCTGGCGGTGCTCAAGGCCGCCGACAGCGCCGCTTGTCGCTGCTTGCCATGGCCGCCAGTTAGCCCCTGTTCTCGCTCTATTTCTTCGTGATCCCGTCTTTTCCGAATTCGATTACAATTTTATACGAATAAAATACATCGAAATTACATCAAGATTACACGAAAAATAAAACCACCTAGAACTACCTGCGGATTTTCTCACGGGAAAAACCATTACATGCCTCAAAAATCGGGCCAAACCAACAATTGCATAATTAATAAAAGTAAATAAATAAATACACCATTCATATAAACCATGATAATTGGATCATATCACCTGCAACAACACATCTAGCAAAATATTCCAACGTCAAAATATATGAATTTTTAAATTGCTATCAATTAATCACCAAAATTAATTAAAATAGTAAAAGCCTAAAAATCCGGCTCCGATACCAATTGTTTGAAAGTAAAACGCAGCGGAAGCGAAGTTTGGGAAAGTTCATAATCGCGTTTTACGCATCTACGAGCATAAGATCTATTTAGGCATGCTAATTAATTAATTACTAAGACTAATAAGTAATTTAAATATTATTTATTATTTATTAAATAAATATGTTGATAATTAAAATATCCTAATCTAGATCCAAGATCATAGGATATTACTTTTTGAAGAGTATTGGTTACTTCCGTCTTGATCACCTTGTATTTCTACCTTTAGATCTTCTAGAGTATGATCCGCCTTGAACCGGACGTTGTGTGGGCAACGAGCTACCGGATCTTGTTTGGACACCTATGGATCGGCCGATTTCTATGCCTCATAATTCTCGATTTTCTTTTCTTCAAGTAATTCCGATATGTAGCAAGAATTAAAGTGTTCTCTCAATTGTGGAATCAAAGACACAAGTCAAGATCCACAATTAAACACTTAGAAGAAAAATCGAAATTCCTTGTGTAAGTATATGATGAAAATCGGCCAACACCCCATATGTCCTATTTATAGGCTCTTGGACTACTACTAGGGATCTAAAGGAGGATTATGGAAGGACTCCCTAATAAATTCATCTTACCTTATTAGGACTCTTCCTAATATAATGAATCTATTAATATCAACTTAGTCCACTAAAAAGTTTATATTGCACTTCCTACCAAAATCCCAAATTACGAAATTGGGCTCCTTATTAAATATATTATTTCCCGTGTTTAAGATATCGAATGTCCATTAATTAATTATAAGCTACTGATAGCTTTAATTAATTAATATCTTATCCAAGAGTAGTACCACTCGAACCTTATTATTATATCGGAATTAAATCCACCTGCAGGGTTTGATATAATAATCATTATCGAGCTCCTCAAGGGGACATCATCAACCCGCACGAGTCGGGACACGATTTCTAGTAATAATAATAATTGTCGTATAAACAATATTATTGCCCACGATACGAGGCTTATTGAGTCGATCATTTTGACTCTCACCTATGATAAGTCAAAGCAATAATTATTATAAATACACAATTAAATATTATATACGTAGAATTAAGAAATAATAATTATCCGAGATTTACGTTCTTCTTACAGTCAGTACAGAAGACACTATCTCACCTTGATCCTGTTCAACGTATGCAAATACCCTAGTGTATGCTAATAGTCAAGACCAACTATTCTCAAGCATACACTACAATCTTTTATATAATTTGTCTAATAATTATATAAGTTGTGAACTATTATTATTTTATAAGACACCAATAATGTGATCTTCCATGTGACACCAACACACCACATTATCTACAATATAAAATAATTAGACATTTCATTTGCATAACCATAACGTGAATAAATATGCAAAACATGTGATTAAATGTAATCAATATCCTCATAGGTAGTAACAGGGAAATTAGGTAATACAAGCATAAAGTATGCTTTGCAGTATACAATCCTAACAGAACCTTCAAGTGATTATGATTCTTGGTGTACATGATATGATTAAGAAGATTATATGTTGAAATGTTAGTGGAAATAAGATTTGGACACTTGTTTGAAAAGTAATGTGTATAAGGTTCGACTTTGAAAAAATCACCATTGATTCTTAAAAACTCCAAAAATTCTGAAACATAACAATAAGATAGAGTATCGAGTTATCTTTCTAATGGTTCAAACGGTGAATCAATCGGAGTCCGGATGAGTGAGTTATGCTCAAAATGGCAAAAACTATACTGTTTGTATTCTGAGAACATGTAGCGCTCTATTGATAAAGTCAGCGTACGCTAACATGTCTGGACGTATAAAAACGTAAAGCAGTCCAAAATTTCATTTCCCAACCCTTCCTACACAATCCCCTTTCATCCCAAATCACCAAAACTCGGTTTTTAACCCATAAACCTCAGATTTTGAGTTGGTTTATCAAGTGATATCATCTAGAAAAGCTTGGAACAAGGATTATAACATCATTCTTGATTCTTTCGCCAGATTGGAGGTAATCAGCTTGAACTCTAATATTTTGGGATGTTTGAGATTCTTGATATATTTGGGTTGTTTAGTTCGTAACGATGGCTAGAATCATATAATGTTGAAGGATATATATGTTTGTGATTGTGTTCTTCATGTTCTTGATGTGGTTGGTGTTTATTGATTGATGATTCGAATATACCTTTGAATTCCGCCTTCAAGGTGTTTGATTGAAGTTTTGAAAGAGAAATTGATTGGAATATTTTGGTTAAGTTTGTATACTCGCCTTATCGAATCGATATATGGACTTTGCGGAATCATGGGAATGCATTCGTAATTGTTTGAGTTAGATTGTTCGGACTTGTGTTTAATCGAGATATTTTGGAATCGTTGGGTTTGTGGATTGGTTATATCGATGGTTTATTGTTATCGAACTTGTTGTTTATCGATTATTGCAATAGGTTGATATTATTGATCGATGATTATAATCGTGTGTTGCGGTCGAGTTCAGGGATATTCGTGAATTGCTTTAGTCGGAGTCAAGGAGCTCATTTACGAAGACAAGGAATTGGTGACGGTTCTACTATCGTCGTATCGGTATCGAGGCAAGTTATTACTTGCATAGTTTACAATATTTAATGAATGGTTTCCGTTTCATTCGTTTATAATTCGTATAGCAATGTTTATAATTGTAATCACAGGAGATTTGGGATTATAAGTTGTATTCGAGTTTTGGTAATTAAATCACAATGTATATGATTTACATTTGTTGTTGGTATACTTGGTATCGAGGATACATTGTGGTATAGACGAAGACATGAATTATCTATCGTCCGTGACATTTTGGATCGTCGAATATTCAGAATAATTGTTGGTGATGGTTTAGATATCAAGATTGCTCTCGAAGGATTCGGAGCAAGTATTTTAATCATTTTCATCATTTGTGTCGATCATGTTGTGCTACATTCATGTATCGTTGTTATCATGCATTTGTGCATTGTTGTTGTCGTACATTGTGTACTGTTGTTTTGTGAAGTTGTGCATTGTTGTCATATGTCCACCATGTGTTGGCCCGACGGGATCAACATGGGATATCTATAGCTGTGTGCGCTGGATTGTTGGACAGGTAATGCCACCATACGTTGGTTCGACGGGATCATCATGGGGATCTATAGCTGTGTGCGCTGGATCGTTGGATTACCATATGTGTTGATTGTTATTGTGCATATGTATATTATGGGTTGCCATAAGTATACAATGTCGTTATTGATGTCAGCATATTGACATTGTCATAGGAGTATGCATTTATAGGTCTTGTGTTAGGACCGTGTCCGTATGATGTATTGATCTGATCTCGGATTAGACTGATATGATTTTGTCGTGGTATTTCATATCTTGAGGTATGTTCCGTACTTCCTTTGGTATATGTCTTTTGATGGATAACCGATTATCGAGTTGAGATTTGATGATGTTTATTCCGATGGATCGAATTGGTCAGAGTTGGTATAATTCGTAACAGTGAGTTATGATAATGTTTTGAGAACCTTGGGTATTGATGAGATATCGTACAGATATTTCCGTATTAACTTGTTGTGTTGTTAAGGATACGAATCGTGGATTTTCATAAAGTTATGGTGGTAAGATTACATTGCTCGTATTCTTAGTTAGTTATTTCATTGGTATGTAATTATCGACGTGATGTGATTGTTATCATTGTTGGATATTATGGCTGACCCCATCGTGGGTTTTCTTTTTAGGTTCTTTGGATATCGAGCTTGTAGCGGTCGTGAAAAGATGAGATTCCCGGGGGATACTGGATAGAGCATGTATTTGTGTATCAAGTTTCCTAATCAGTTGTTGTATTCCGCTGCTAGAGTATTTTTAATTGTTTGTCTTTTTCTGCTGCGTAAGTATTTTTAAATGGCCTTTTGGTTTATGGTAACTTGAGTTACTTTGGCAAATCATTTTCTAAACTATTGAGTTTCGGATGTTTGGCCTTGTGTTTTCAAATGAGATTTTACGACGGTTTTGTTAAACGGGTTTTGTAAAGTTTTCGAATGTTTTTAAAAGATAGTACCGTCGTTAGCCTCTTGGGTGTTTGTAAATGTTTGCGAAAATTTCCTTCAGCCTTGTGGGTTCCATCTCGGGGCCCACGGTGCTATAATATTCCTGGATGGCTCTGGAGGTGTTACACGCATATACACCCGCAACTTGGCCTAATTAGTCTCACGGAGGTACTTTACCGTGTGCACAGTCTAAATATGTCCGGAGTCCCGCATATACACATGACCATAGTGTGCCCGACTAAAAATTCCACACATAGGCCACCCGTCCACGAAACACCATCCCGGAAGGTCACAAAAACAAAAGCGACCAAAATTCAAAGATTACCGAATTCACCAGAATGATAGTGTGCTGCCTTGAGTCGGCCAACACGATAATGATGACTCACGGATGGGCACCGTTCGGCGGTCCCAATTAAATACCTCGATTACCTTAGAATGGTCAATCGATAACAACGACACAACGGATGGGAACTATCCTCGACAGCCCCAATTCAGTACCTCGATTGCCTTAGAATGGCCAACCAATAACAATGATGCAGCGGATGATTCAATACCTCGATTGCCTTAGAACGGCCAATCGATAACAATGATACAACGAATGATTGAGTACCTCGATTGCCTTAGAATGGCCAATCGATAACAATGATACAATAAATGATTGAGTACCTCGATTGTCTTAGAACGGCCAATCGATAACAATGATACAATGAATGATTGAGTACCTCGATTGCCTTAGAACGGCCAATCGATAACAATGATACAATGAATGATTGAGTACCTCGATTGCCTTATGACGGCCAATCGATAACAATGATACAATGAATGATTGAGCACCTCGATTGCCTTAGAACGGCCAATCGATAAGAATGATACAATGAATGCCTCGGCACCTTTAATCGGTTACCGATGACGAAGATGAGAAATGAATACGTCAATGCCTTCAATCGGCCAAAACAACATCAAGGACAAAACTCCAACATTAATAATAATGATTACAACAACGTCTTAGATCGACATCAATATTAACAACAATCGATACATCGATACCGCGAATCGGCGATCGACAATAACATTAACAACGAGTATCCCAATACCTTGAACCGGCCATTAATGAATGATAATAAACATTTGGCATAATTGCCGAAGAGTATCGTATCGAACGATCCCCTAATATCAATGAACTTATGAAGAGACTAAGTCTCGGAATGATACAACACATTCATACACATATATGGTAACATTAATCTCATTGACTAGTACAAGTATAAAACTTGCCTCAAACCGAAGGCGAGAAAAGTCCTTCCATGATCAACGTCCTTGAAGTGGTTATCGGTCCTCGAACAACCTTGAATAACACAATTACCAATGATTCGCTTAATAAACGTATCCACGTATAATCAAGATCAACTCAAAAGGTTGATGCAACACTACCCAACTCATGGGGGCAATTCAACAAATACGTTGTAGACAACCTCCAATTGTTTACAACAAATCTCCATTATATCGATATCAAACCTCCAATGAATAATTCAATCCAACAAAACATCTTATATACAATCAATATTCTCATAGGAATACACAATTCGAGATTACGACAACATCAAATTGAAACCCCCAATTCCAAAAGTCAACATTCGAAATGTTCTTGAATAATCCCAATTAATCCGATGATAATCCATAACATTCATAATCACAAGTATATCACTTCATATATTATGATTATAACATCCAAAACATCATATCCCAACTTGAAATCGAAATCCAAGATGTTGACGAATTTACCTTTGAAGATTCAAACACTTCGATCCGGTGAATAGTTAAATTGACTCCCCAAGCTCTAAAATCGGAGATAGATGATTAGAACATGAACATACAAGTGTTTTGATGAAGAAAAATCCTTTCCCAAAGACCTCTCTCCCGAACTCAAATGAAGAAATGAAGAGAATGAGCACAACAATCCCGTCTCGTTCAATATATACTTCGCAGAGTTACGGTCGTAACTCTGCCATATTACGGCCGTAACACTCCAAGGTCAACGGCCTTACGGCCATAACATCTTATACTTACGGGCATAACTTCGCTTTGTCAAAAACTGATGATGAACACACTGACTGAGTTACGGTCATACCCAAAGATACCTTACAGCCGTAACAACAACACTTACGGCCATATCCTACCTAACTTACGGCCGTAAGTTATCTTTGTCAAAACACCATTAATCCAACAAACGCATGTTACGGCCGTAATGCATGATAGCTTACGGCCGAAACTCTCATCTAGAGAGAAAAATGCGGAAACTCTGCCTCCTTGACATGAACGATGAAAGATCCGACATACGTAATAATGATACTCCCAACACAAGATTACCAATCACGATGATGATGATGAAAATATTCCCGTCTAGATCTCGAACAGTGATGAATGCCGAATAACAACTGATACACGACTCCATGATACGCTGAACGATGAACAAGAAATGAATGAATACGAATGATGAATGATCATTACTGAGTGAAAAAATTTCTGAGTGGCAAATTACTGAATGATAATTAATGAATTCACAACCGGGTATTACAGATAGACGAATTGGCAGCACAAGACACAATGTAAAGGAAAAATTCAGAGCAGTAAGAAGGTCCTGCTAGTACTTTAATTCATAGGAAAACTCGTTTACTTATATTAGAAATCTGTTAATGGTTGAGTTAGTGTCTTTTTCACTATTTGATCGGACTTAATATTTCCAGCGGTTATAAAGAGTATTTGATGTTTATTTGGTTTCTTTATGCATGTGCTTTGATTAAGTATTAGGATCTATCGCGCCTTGTCGACCATAGGCTCGCGTAATTACTTCATTAGCATCATTATAGTTGATGTAAGCCAGTAAAAGGGATAAATAATACATAAACCTAGTAATCATTAAGAGTTTACTCGACTGTAACTAAGACTGCACTGAGAGAGAATAGATTTTAGCACTCATCTTATACAGCTAAGCATTTAAACGTGTGAGAAGTTTTCCTACTATCGGCTTGACCTCTTATCTGTGTCTGTTTTCTATCTGTGAACGTGTTTTCCATTCGCCTATTTGCTTTTCTAGTTTTATTTACTATTTACTTAATCTGCACAATTGTGCCAGGCTCTCAGGCTAAAAACACCCCTTGCATTATGATGCAGGATTTCTGACCAGGTTTTAATATTTATAAATTATCTCGTCTACCTATGGTCTACCTTATGCACTAGTTGATCATCCTATATTGCTATGACTATGTCTTCTAATTAAACTTCCTATTGCTTCAAGTGGGGCATAGAATTCACTAGACTCCTTTGGTCAATTCGTCTAGCCTATCTCCCTAGAGTCCGTCCAGGACACCAAAGGTCTGGATCCTTATAGCTGTCAAGGCTTATAGGTAAACTAGTTTGAGTCATTAAGCGCCACTACATGCTAGATTAATTTTTTGTGTGATCTGGCCATTAGGATCTTAGACCACACATCTAATTTCTTAAGTTCATCCAACCCGGAGGGTGATCCTTTGGTCAATTCGCATGCAAGGGATTTGGTAGTCCTTTGGTCAATTCTTACCAACCCTCGCAACATACTAAACTAGGGTCCTTTGGTCAATTCTCCTAGAATGATACGTACAACCGACCTTCAAAACTACCGAAACTAGAGGATCTATCGAATAACTAAGTATGAAAACACTAGAAATAATAACTAAAGTACGAAAACATAATCAACACAATATAGAAATCATAACTAGGCTAGCACCAAAGGTGCTTAGCCGATCATATTATACGGTACAACAGATTTAATGTTTTGCATGTAAATGGAAGACATGGAATCGTAGATGTAATATAATAATGAAAAGCTCAAACTTATGGATGTTATGTCATGATTTCTCCCTTGGAAATGCTTCGTATGCTGCTGTAGATCGTCCTCCTTAAGCCTCCATTCATTTTCTGACTTTTTGTGGTGTGGAAGGATATATCAAATGCAGAAATTTGGGCTGGTATTTATAGGCCCGTCGAGGCTACGGTGTAACCTTGAGTAGTGGTTACGCCGGAGCTAGTGTAATCCTCGGATGATCTTATCCATTAATGATGGTTACAGAGTAACTTAGGTGATTAGTTACGCCGTAATCCCTGGCGGCAACATCTATGTCGTAGCCTTGATCCATGGCTATGACGTAACCTTCTAGGGTTTTCTTCTACATCGTAATCTTATTGCTTAGCTACGCCGTAATCTCGTACAAATCTCAAATCCCATTCTGTGTAACGTCTACGCCGTAACCTTATGAGTTGGTTACGGTGTAACCTTCTCCGCCATCAAATTCTTCCAAGTCTTCAAATGGTTACGGCGTAACCTTGTTGTGATAGTTACACCATATTCTCCAATAAGCGTTGACTTGGTCTTCATGTATAATATCTAAGTCACGGCGTAAGTGGAAAGTGTAGTTACGCCGTAACTTCTTCAAGCATACTAAAATGTAGAGTCTTGTAAGTGCTTTTCCAAATCCGCGTCTCTTCTGCTCATATGCTCACTTGTAACCTGAAAATGAAATATAACGAAATCAAAGTATATATTCACATAAAATGATACAAACATGAGCATATTAGGGGGAAATTGACACTTAAATATGTGGACTATTTAATGTCATCAAATATCCCCCCCACTTAAACTCTACTTGCCCTCAAGTAGACCTCATTAGAAAAATTTCTAAAAAGATATCCCCCAAATTACTTGGGAAATATGAGATTAAAAAATTCCTATGCTAGAATATTCAAAGTCGAGCACCTCACGAAATGGGAAACAAACACTCATACTCTCTCTAATCTAAGTGTCAATTTCAGGGTGATCACTCAACGCACAGTCATAGCATGTATTCTATCATAGGCTTGGCAGTTACACATATCTCCACCACTAGAGCTAAGGACAAAACAATATTTGAAGGCAATATTGGGTGAACAAATTATAAGGCTAGGGTGTAGTGTTGTTACTATCATACTATGGCGAGAGCGACAAAGACCATCGATACATGACCAGAACGCTGGCCAAGACACCAATGACTGCTCGGACCCCTCACCTAAGTATGATTCACAACTAAAGGGTAGGATAAGACATGGGATTCATATAATGGGTGAAAAATAAAAATAAGAAGCAAATAGTCTTAGCCTACAACCAAGTCGTCACCATCCGCCGTCCATCCAAAATCGAAGCTTCAAGATGTAAAAACCGGATCATAACAAGCTAGTGTGCCATTAGAGGACGTCATGATGGGCACACTACTTGGTCTTCATCAACATGTTGGTGTAAATAATTCACCAACTCAAATCTTCATATGTGATCGAAGTGGCCTCCTCGATACTAAATCTGATAAGCTCGTCAAAGTGCTAATAACAATGCACTATTATTACATTAACTATTTACATACAGAAACTCACAATATTTTTTTCATTTTTTCGATTTTTTTTGAATCATAACTAATACAAGAATAATAACATCCCCCCACTTGAGATGAATCATATATGAGAAAATTTGGGGGGTCTCCAATGATCTTCAAAAATGTGTCTTCGATGTAGGCGTGATTCCCAAATCTCTCTACTTGGACCTTAAACTTGGGCAAACAGTGACTTCCCAATCATGAGCTAAGACTACACGGCAGGCTAAGGCGAATAGGTGTATCGAAACAATATTGATAAGGGTATGAAATGAAAGGAATGGCTTGGAAGGGTTTATCTAGGGGTATCTTGCACTAAAGGTGAGTGCAACAAAAGGGTTTAATACGGGGGTCAAAGAGTCGAGGTGACTAATCGATAAACGCACACAATTATATACATATATGGCTTTTTGGGTGTTAATCCTAAAATATTGCCTTCTCGAATTATTTCTTCCAAATGTATCAATCTAACTCGACACACTACTCGTCTATGGTCTCGAAATGATGTAAAGGGCAAGTTATAAAGTTTACATACTACCGGCACACTCAGTATTTGGTGGATTTGGGGTAAATAAGGGGAAACTGAAAGGCTAAATCTCACCATAGAATTCAAGGGTTAAATGTGCTCAGCTAAGGTCTATTCTAGTTAGGTTAGGAAAAACATGTCAAAATTTTAAGAATGGCATAATTTTTCAAAATAAACTAGAAAAATGAGGGCAAATGAGTTCAAGATATAATTCTACTCTCGTCCCCCCCTTGAAATGTACAAAGTCCCTTTTGTACTAAACATTAAATAACAATGAGGTAAAAGTAGAATTAGAGAGAGAACTTCCCTGAAATTTGGTCCAAAATGAAAGAAGAATAACGTTGAAAATTCGTGCCTTCGTCTTGCCTCCATGAGCAAACTTCAATTCCCTGAAATCACAACACTACCACAAGCATAATTCTAAAAATAAAAAGGAAAAATAAAAATAAACAAAAACCTAACTCACTTTCGTAGGAATCACGGTTGCATTTAGCTTATGCAACAAGCCTTTTAAACCACTTGGTGTCCCAAGTGGACGAGTGAAGTCTCGTGAGGGTTTTCAGGGAACACACCCACAAAGTTCATTTAAAATTAATACAAGGTTATGGTGTATAAGATTAAAATAAAATTTGGTACACAGGAAAGGTTACGGCATAATCTCATTACTGAGTTACGCCGTAGTTGGTAAAACCTGATAGACATCAGATATTGGATAGAATGGCTACGGCGTAACCATAGACATGGGTCACGCCGTAAATATGACACAAAATGGGAATTCCATACTGGTTCCTTCTTCTGTGAGCTTTTACACCATTTTCCTAGCTCCAATTCCTGCAAAATATTAAAAGAAACACACCAAACCAATCTAAACTAATAAAATAAAAAGAAAAACGGATAATTCGGGTTGTCTCCCGAAAGAGCAATTTTGTTTATTTTACGAGTCTTTAAGTTAGACTCAAGGCCACGGCTACTACGCGGGTGGATGGGCTTGTTCGCCCTTGCCCTTATCCCAAGTGGTAAATGACTGGTCCCAAACCATCGGAGCTATATAAGGTGTTAAGCTATATCGATCTTCTTGTAGAAAATTAGCCTTGACCTATTCATCACGATATTGAATTTCAATTTGCTTACTCAATTGAACTTCTCCGAACTTGACTTTGACCCAATTTTCACAAAATATCCCATGGTAACCGACTTGTCCTCTCTTGTGCTCATTAAAACATGTCCATTCGTAATGTTTTAGCATATCTTCTTCAAGGAATTTCCCTCCATTACATTTCTTGCAAATGGGATCACAAGTAGGCCAAGCTTGGGTGGTCCCTCTATATGTCATGATAGCCGATTTACAAAAGTGAACCGCCCATTCAATCTTCTCATTTAAGTTAGCGCCCATGAAGTGGTCACGGAACCATGTTTACTTAATCACACTTGCATCTTCAAAGCACCACCAAACGTTTGCTTCCTTCTTCAACCTGATTTGGCCTCCTCCATTGCAAAATTTGACAA
Organism: Orobanche coerulescens; assembly: GCA_033398695.1. Lineage (NCBI taxonomy): Eukaryota > Viridiplantae > Streptophyta > Magnoliopsida > Lamiales > Orobanchaceae > Orobanche > Orobanche coerulescens. The sequence continues at coordinate 144,312,857 of CM065803.1, forward strand.
AGGTGTCACATGTTGGTAAAGTTAGTTTTGACCCCTCTTTCATAATTGTTCTTGGTTCACAACAATGAAGCCTTGCTGCTACGCTTACCGGAACTCCTTCATCATCCCCAATTTCAAGTACTGGATCTTCTTCATCACTATCATACCAAAAAGATCCATCGCTCTCATTTGAATTGACCGCCTGTTCATATCTTAAACACAAAGGAGTCTTATAATTAAAGAGGTCATTAGAGATTTAAAATATCTCTGGTGGAGTTTTCTCAACCACGATGTCGCATTCTAATTTTATTCCACTTATCTTAGTTCTTATGACTTCTAACTAATACTAGGCCCCCATTTTCTACTCTTCTTATTTACTCATGCCATGTCGGGAATACATAAGCCCACTCATTTACGCTTTCTCATTTACATGGAAAGGCGTCCCAATCGATGTAAGTCAAGAAATATAAACTCATGGTTCGGCGATTCACAATTTCTTTAATTAAATGAAAAGGCGTCCCAATCCATTTAACTAAGGAGATTATAAATCATCCTATTTATACACTTTCGACATAATACTCGTACTCATTGCTCATTTTCACTTTACTTTCTTTCTCTTCATTCTTATTATACTTCACATTAACTTTTTAACTTTTCAGACTTGGATCCATACCTTTATTAACATCATTAGCTTGGTCAAGGATACCACCATTAACCTGGTCATCTCAAAAGATGCCATTATTAACATCATTAGATTGGTCATCCCGAAGGATACCACCATTAACATCATTAGATTGGTCATCCCGAAGGATACCACCATTAACATTATTAGATTGGCCATCCGGATGCCACCATTTACTATCATTAACTGGATCATCCCGAAGGATGCCATTATTAGTCATCATTAACTCATTGGTTATATGATAACTATCTTTAACCTTTCACATTTTACTATCATTAACACTCGATTTTTTTCTACAGTTAACCTTACATAGGTTAGTTCGATAACACCTTCATTAACTTACTTTCAACCTTTATCTTCACTTTTTACATTAATACGATCTCTTCGTGTTTAATTTAGACAACATATCTTTACATTCTTAACTCATCCCTTTTTAGTTATTAGCACATTAGCTATACCATTTTCATCTCATCATTACTTTTCATCGTTTCTTAATCCCATTCTATAATTCTCATATTAATAGACACTTAACAATTAGTGTGTCAATTCTCATCTTACCTTCACACGTTATACTTTAGCACACTTATCATTACTACGTTTCATACTTTAAGTGTCAAATACTTTGATTCACCATTAGCCCATCTCTAATACCACTTACCATTTCTAGTCACATTCCATTATCATCATTCTAACACACATTCATAAAATCATAATACGATCACCGGTACTAACCGAGGTGCACGGCAATCTAATCAAGTAAACACCTAAAGTCCTCCACGGACTAATATCACATAGACATTAACACTATAGAACACATTCATCATTATCAACTTAGGTTCATATAACCTATCACATAATTCGCTTCGAAACTTAAACATTTACTTTCTCGCATTACCTTCTCTTACATCTAACGCATCTAATAGTGGTTTAAGTCTAGGCAACCTAAAGTGGAAAGCTAATTCACTTAAACTGAAGATCCGATACCAAGTTGTAACACCCCATGAACGACACGACTTAAATTCATTGAAATTTGAACTTTTACGCGGAAACAGATATTCTGTTACTCTTTTGACCATTAAAAAAAATCTATAAACATTCAGACCTTGAGACTATTTTTAAATGAAAATAGACTCAATTACCTTCGAAACGACGAGTAGCACGACCCGTGACGACCTGCGATTGATTTTATACAAAATAAACAAAACAGACAAAAACTGCAAAATTCTTCTTGTGCACTTGGACCCCTCTTGGGCACTTATACCCTTCTTGGCCACTAAAGGATGCCTCTTGGGTACTTATACCCTTCGTGTGCACTAAAGGACCCCTCTTGGCACTTATACCCTTCTTGGGCACTTATTTTCTCAAAATGACCCGTAACACCTTTAAACATAAAATCAACACTTTAGACTTATATTTAAACACATATAATCCCCATTTAACTTAAAATATACCATATACATTGTCTCCCAAAATTCTTGACCCGTTTGATCCAAAATGGGTTAAAATGGACCTTGTCCCAAACACCCCTTTTTCTGCATTCCTCTTTTATGCACTTTTGACCCATTTTCCGAAATACGACTTCTATTACTCGGAAAGACACCAATATTTCTAGAATTTATTAAGACCTCAGACATATCATTTTTATGTATAAACATTTACCATTTGACCTCCGGAATGCTACTTTACAATTTGACGGGTTTTATGCCAAAACCCGTTTTGATCCATTTACCTTGCATTCAACTTATACCACTTTCATATTACTCCAAACATTCCAGAAATCATTAACTTAACATAATAAATCATGTGCATAGTCAGTAACCCGTGTACAACCCAAATGGGTATAAATACACATTGTTCCAAACTCCCCTTTAAACCTGACCATAAACACTTAAACCATACTAGGACGCATCATTGACGACTCCTTTACATCCAACGACTATGAAATACACTTTGACACTTGAAAACACGTTTATAAAACCGTTAAGACTCTCGGGGGTACAACATTGTATGAGCTCGTATCTACCTAAGCTCTACTTTTTTACCATCTTCTAACTTCCGCATAATCCAACCTTAGACATTAGTCTAAGTCAAGCATCATTGCACAACCTACAAAACATTAACACTTAAACCATAAGCATGAGGGTTAGTAAGCAAAACGGATATAACTTAACATTATACATCAATCACACGTCACACATTATAACCATTCATCCATTACAACATTTAAACATAAGACATCCCTTAAGCCATCACTAAGCTTCACCAGTTACTTCATAGACAAGCCCTCCTATTCTAACATTCATTTGCTAGTTGTGCCAAACTAGCCTTACTATCCAATATCACATATACACATACATTTGAGTCATACTACGTCCTTAACATAAACATCACATAACACATAATGCATTGAAATCCGTATAATATTAACTTATAACCGGTTTACTTATCTTGTTCCCAAGCTAAAGCAATCAAGCATATCATCATCTTCATTCTTGTCATCTAGGCCAAATCACTATTATCATAAACATATAATTAATCAACTTTGTCATGGCTACCATAACCATAACCCTTTCTAACCATTACTAATTATCACATAATCATATGATGATTATATGATAATCAATCCCATTAGCTTATTGACTTAACTCAATAATACTTAACCCATATTCTTTATAACTCCTTAATTTAGTTTATAAACATCATTTACCCAAGTTCCCCAATTAGGGTTCACAAACCCTAACCTTCCAATCATGAATTAAACACAAATTAGGGGTTACTTACTTGCAAGGATCATTGCTAAGTACATTACTCTTGGATTGGAACTCTTAAACCTCATCAATTTGGTCACCAAGCTTCACTCTCTTTTCCCTCCTTTCTTCCCTTCACGTCATACACACACTCACCACAACATTCTGGAAATCTGATGATACTTAGAGAAGTATCCAGATACTAGTAGATTGCAAGTTTGTCTAATTGGCACATTAAGTCCCTAAGTTCCTTTCTTTCTATATTAACCATAATAACTTAGTAACACATTTACAACTTGACAACTTAGGTCCCTTAAGTACCTTTCTCTTATAAATGTGACACATCATATTTTCTATAACCATTTACATAACATTTAATACTTATAGTTTGACTATCGGGTTGACTAACCAATCCCGTAAGTCCATAAAATTTATAAAAGTCATATGTTGTGTCACGATTTATTCATCCCGACAGGCGATCGACAATAAGGCCGAGCGACCTAGTCAACTCCAGTCAAACTATGGTTAGCTCGCCAAGTCGAAGATATCAAACCACCATCAGTTACCTAGCGATCGACTCCCAAGGCGATCGCCCTTTGGCAGCTGGCGATCTACTCTACTGACCGGCTAAGGGCAATCGACCAGCGCCCCGAGCAGAGACGATCGCCCATCAAAGTCATCAAGGACTGGATCTCAGAAAAGCACCCACGTGCAGATCCACCAAAGGCGCTGACAAGATCTTCTGCTGACAGACAAGATCTTTTGACCACAGCCTGTCACCTACCTCACCTACCAGCATGCGCGCCGAAAGTTGTCAGTGGGACCACCCGTGACAGCAACTCAGGACGCGTGTAAGCTCCCCAGAAAGACAAATGCTCATTTCATTACTTGAAAAATCGGAGTACATGATCGCCCGAAAGCCTAAGCGCTACAAAAGAAAGCTACAAACTACAAAGAAAGTAAGCTAAAAACATCAAAAATGAAGCGCCTCAGGCCCCTGCCTGGCCTTCGCCATCTGCATTCGGCGCGGTCCCCTCATCTTCCGGAGCGTCGGGATGAGCAAGATTGTCTGGAGACGGATACCAGCTCAAATCCACGCCGATGTCCGCAAGATCCAAGATCGGCAAGGAGAAAGCCGAATGGAGAGGATGCTCCAATGCATATGACTTGAACTTCTCAGCTAGAGGACCGACCTCCAAGCCTCCCTTCTTAGCCGCTCGGATCGAGTCGGCGAACGCCAAATAATAAGCGAACTCGCTGACATACTCCAAGTTTTGGAAGGGATCGGCCTTGGTCGCCTCAACCTCTTTTCTCAGCTCGGCCATCGCCTGTTGCGATCCCTGAAGCTCGGCCTCCCTCGCAGCAACCTTCTCCTTCGCCTCCGTCAGCTCATTGTCACCCGAGCGATCGTCACCTTCGCGATCGCCTCCTCTTCAAGAACGTTCCTCGCCCGGACGGCACTCGCATCCGGTCCCAAAACGTCGACCGCCATACGATATTTCTCGCCTCCTTCTTCTCCGGCTCAAGCTCATGGCTCGCCCGCTGGCCGCCTCCAAGGAGTCCTTCTCCATCGCCGCGATCTTAGCCAAAGAACTCGGCGTTCTCTTTCCGAGCCGCCTCGAGATCCTCCTGCAGGCGAATGGTGGAGGGCCGCCCCTCAAACTCCTGAGCAGCCTGGACGGCCATGGTCGCCGTTTGAAGAGAAAGGGCGACAACAGCGTGCATCGAACTCGCCGATCGCTGACGAGCGATCGCATCCAGATCAGTCGTCCATGCCTTCGGAAGAGCAGCAGCAGCCTTGCTGACATAGGGAGGAATGTCGCAGGAATGGCGAGGAGATCGACTCGCCAGGAAATCCACGACCATTGGTGGACAAGACGGATCTGCGCGACGGATCCTGCATCAAAACAACAAGGTTAATACAACTCCTATGCAGATGCAATTTTCAACACAGAAATGCTATCTACCTCTCAGCCTTATCGGGATCCCGACCGAAAAACGGTTCCCCTCGAGGGGTCTCAGCATCCGCGATCGCCGTCTCCCGCAGAAAAGCCGCAGAGGGCGACTCGCCCTCCGGAGCAACGATGGTGATCGGAGGCGCGGCGATCGGCACTTCATCGCCCGGGGCAGGTACGGTTTCTTCCGGCCTCGGCCTCTTGCGATTCGCCCAAGCCCCTCCGGAATTTCCTCCTCAACCACGACTGCTCCACGCGAGGCTCCGGCTCCACGCGAGGCTCCGCCTCCGAACTATAGGCAATGCAACGTGGAACCCGAGTCGACCTCTTATGACGAAGACGGCCTAGACTCCCGGGTTCGACATAGCGATCTCGCCGAGGCTCCAAAAAGCGAGGGAAACGAACCTCTCAGCTTAAAGACGATCGACTAACGGCCGACACTTTCTCAAGTAAGGCGATCGCCTAGAAAGTGAAGATCGCGAAGCTCATACTGCACCGCGAGATGTCTCGGAAATGGAATAGTCGAGCCGACAACCGACTCTCCTTGTTGATCCGAGTGGCGTCTAGGTCGTCGTCCGACAAGCTCCTAATTCGCTCCCAAACAACGAAAGTCGAAAGGCGCCTCGATCACGGATATGGAAGCCTCGCAAAATGTAAATCAAATTAGATCACCCAAATCGCATCCAAACGAAGGGAGAGTCTAAACCCTTACGGGATTCCTCTCCCGAAATTCGTGGGGATCTCCACCGCCTCGTGGGATTGTCGCTCGCCGAAGCTCTCCACTTGCCGGCGACCTGAACCACTTCGTCGATCGCCACGTATCTTATTCGGACTCCATGAATCACCCGACCAGATCGGCCTTGAATATGGTAACCGCCGACCAACCTCTCGTGAGCCGTCGCTTAAACAAATGATTCATCTCCAACGGCGATGGGAGGCGGTACAGCGATGACCGCCGAAAAGGGTGAGGGTGCAAATAATTTGGAGCCGTGCGTTCGGCGTCACCAAGTGGCGCCACATTCCAAGCGGCCAACGGATGGGAGACCGTAGGACAGAGGGAAGCGTAGCCCGGCCTCCATAACGGCCTCACTCACTGCGACCATACCCATCGGAGGTCGGGTCGGCTCGTTCATTCTCCGCGGCGCGAACATGTCCACATCTCAAGGAACATGGAATCTTGTCCTCCAGACGGCCGATCTCTCCCGGTCGCCGAGCTCCGTATTTGGCCGAGCGACCACAACGACACCGCAAAGACGACATCGCGACCGCTTGGGAAGCACATAGGATAAGCGACCGAATATCCCCTAAGTCGAATCTCGGAGTAGACCGCTAACCTCTCCATTATTTCAAAGAAAGGCCCTATAGGCCCGACCAAAAGTGCTATGTTGCTCCCAAGAAGCCCCGATCGCAGATCTCTCTCGATCTGCGATCGTCTCTCTTCAGCCCGACTCCTTAGCAATATCGGCCTCATTAAACAAAGCCTCAACTTCACTGGTCGATTCCGGCTCGAATGCCACCGCCGTCTCTGTGGAAGACGGAAGGATTTTCTCCTGTGGAGCCGATGTCCCGGCGCGTAATCGGTACCCGCTCCAAACGATGATGAGGCTCCGCCATTTTGAGTTAGAGAAGAAGAAAAGGATTTTTCTTACCCTAAAGTGAAATCGAACGACGATCGGCTCTAAGATCTTGAAAATTCGGCACAGGTCCTTCTTTCTCCAATAAGCACGCGTGAGTAACATCTGCAAAGACCGCGCCCTTTTATAGGAGGAGGCAGGGACCCGATTGCAATAAGGGAAAACCTCGGGGTCGGATCTCAAACGATGCAATAGTTGACCCTCGAGACCCGCGACGCGTCTTTTCGAGGACGCGCGCACCGAGGAGTCATTAATGACCGTTGGTGTCCTCCAATAGAAGCCCGACACGTGCGCGAGACTTTTCAACGCCTGCTTTTTCCTCACAGATTCGGCCAACCAGTTGTCCGAACTCAGATATATCGGCTCAAAGACGATCGCGCCTGATTAAACACAAAGTCGCTCGTCACAAGGTCGGGCCGATCGCTAAGAGAGCCACCTCACCCCATGTTTCCAACGTATGAGCGAGGGGCAATTGTTGTGTCACGATTTATTCATCCCGATGTGCGATCGACAATAAGGCCGAGCGACCTAGTCAACTCCAAATAAACTATGGTTAGCTCGCCAAGTCGAAGATATCAAACCACCATCGCTACCTAGCGATCGACTCCCAAGGCGATCGCCTTTGGCACCGCGATCTACTCTCATCGAGCCGGCTAAGGGCAATCGACTGCGCCCGAGCAGACGATCGCCCATCAAAGTCATCAAGGACTGGATCTCGTAAAAGCACCCACGTGCAGATCCACCAAAGGCGCCGACAAGATCTTTCACGACAGACAAGATCTTTTGACCACACTGTCACCTACCTCACCTACCAAAGATGCGCGCGAAAGTTGTCGTGGGACCACCGTGACAAAGAACTCAGACGCGTGTAAGCTCCCATTGACCGCACGCTTGATCGCCGGCAACTCCTGCAGACTTTGAGGGGACAGGCCCATGTGCTAAAAGACGATCGCCCGATTATTATATTGCAGAAAAGGCGATCGCCCGGCGTATCCAAGCCCTATAAATAGAAAACCTCCTCCTACTGGAAAAAGGTTGGGAATTCACTTAACCTACAGTTCAGATTCTCTCACATTCAACCTACGGTTCGAAATTCATTACACCAACGGTTCCGAATTCATTCTGACTCACGCTCAGAACAAATTCTCTCACATTCCGATACATTCACGGAAATACTGAAGAATATACATATCATCAAGCTCCCGGCTATCTCACCGGAATCCATCTCAGGACTTCTCTCTCCAAATCTCTCGTCTAGAAGACGATCGGCAGAAGCAGCAAGTCTCCACTAGACAGATTCCAAAGGATTCATAAGCCCCGGAGCCCAAGCACTCAGCTAAATACTCGTCGTGAGAGACGATCGATCTCTCACCGCCGCGACTGTTCATCTCCTTTGTTACAAGAACTCACAGAGCATCAAATCTGGTTCTTCCGGCAATCTACACGCTCGCTAGCTAAGATAACAAGAATCTTTACACTCATTGTAATTGTATTCTTACATTAGTACTTGTATCCCCGAATATTGGTATTAATAATATCTCGCGAGAGCATTCAAGCCCGGGATTAACAACCCCGACAAATCTTGTGTTATTTATCTTTCTCACGGAAGTGCTCTTGCATTTGTTTGCTATCCCATCCATTCCAGCAATATCTATCTCCGGATAATATTTTGGGTAGCAACATCATAGTCAACACTTCTGATGGCATTCTTGTAATAAATTGCTTAGGCCCGGTTTCAGGGTGTTATACTTACGCTCTCCGTGCCTTCCATCCTCCAGAAGATTATGTGACTTTTAGGCATTTTATGCTACACGAACATATTATTATATTGATAAATACACTCGACATACTTTCGATTATTCTATATAAATGATGGACAAAACATAACTACGTATGCCTATTCCAGGGCATTACGATACAACAACATTTTCCTGATCATGTATTAACTCATATATTTTAGGATTTACGAAACTCGTCACAGTTTTGTTTACATGGAATTATGTGTGAATCTAAGTATTACAAGTCTTGTATGGGCGGGACTTGTAATAGGAGGATTGATACGATAGTTGCTATGTTAACTCGCTTATAAAGATTCTCATCCTATTTATGTTAACCATGTACTCACCAACTATTTTGAACACTATGTCGATTTCCCCTAATTATCTTACTCCCCAAAGATGAGTGAGAATATTCGTTCCGTACTCCTGGAACACTAGTGTCGTCTCGTAATACACTGCCTTGTAACTCACCGGCTAAGTATGAGTGTTGTGTCAGAGATTCTTAAGTAGGATGATTTATAATGTCCCTATTTGAATGGATTGGGACACCTTTTCATTTAAATAAAGATTGTGACACTTATTTATGTAAGTAATGAGTTATAAATGAGTGGGCTTATTTGTATCCGAAATGACATAAGTATGAACTCGAACCCGATAATCACCAGAATTCGTTAAAAAGATCTAGAAACACGATAGTGTCTTACCACTCAGCAAAATCTTAAGACCTTATTTATACTATCCGATTTCACTCTTGAAAGTTTTCATTTATGAGATAATCTGAACTGCTATCTTGGGATAGTTATCAATTCTTCTCTTTATTCCTTAGAAGTTCTAGCCTGTATAGGTCCTAAGGATGTTATTCCACCATAATCCTTTAAAATCTCTTATGATTTTTAAAGCAAACTTAGACATCTCTACCTAAGAATAATGGTAAGCGTACACTACACTCTTCTAATCATCAACATACCACATCACTATCTGAACCCATTATAAGACTTCATGGATGATAGAGAACTACTACAATAAGATAAGTCAGTATGTAAAGCTTCACAGTATCACGTTTCATTCGAACTCTAGTTGACTTAGACACTGTACGATATGTCCTTTATCCCAAAACTACCCAAAACATTTCCTAGATTCCTCACCACTGGATAACACACACTGAATTCCGGGACGGAATTCCTTTTAAGGTGGTAAGACCGTAACAACTCAAAAATTTCACGTTAATATTTATTTAAAACATAAACATTTTTCCCAAAAATCGCATACAATTTTGAACTTTAAAAATAACCGTTTAGGTTATCTTGCGCGTAACGAAAACCGACTCTGAACATTTATATCACATTAGATTAATTTTTAGTTCACTTATAATTGTTGATAGCCCATCCACCTTCGCATCCATGTAAGCACTCCAGGCGGCTGAACCGGCCGAGCAGAGCCTGAAGCCGAACCAATTATGAACCCGATTTTCTCCCGGGCTCGTTAAAAACCGGACCGGACAGAGACATCAAAGCCGACCCGATAGCCGAACCAGGAGGGCCGAGCTGATCGAGGATAAAAACGCTCCAACTCAAGATTACGACAAGGCCGACCTGAGTGGCGGGAGACCCGAGGACCGACCTGAACGGCGGGAGACCCGAGGACCGACCTGAACGGCGGGAGACCCGAGGACCGACCCCAGCGGACAGACGTCGCCAGAAGCATGTGGGATAGGCCCGCATGCCAATTAACGCATGCTGTCATGTCCCTTATCGAAGCAATCCTCAGAGGCCGCCACGTGTGTAAGGAACATTTACAGTCTGACAAGTGTTTTGGGCATATTCCCCAACATTCGCCAGCTGTCATCTCCTGACTGGCCGAGATTGCCTATATATAGAAGGAATATACAGTAAGAGAGGACTTTTGGACTTTTGGCATTTATGAGAAAAAGAGAAGACTTGTAATAAGCAAGCATAAAACATAGACCGGCCTGAAATATTCAGCTCGGTTCTATTGCATATTAAGGTCATTAATAAAATTTAGTGATCTAATCCTTTTTCATCTTGTTTATTATTTTCTACGTGGCTTCGATCCATTCGTCCATATCAGCACACGTGACGTTGACCAAATCAGACGTCAACAGATTGGCGCTAGAAAGAGGGCTTGAACCTCCGACCTTTTCATCCGGGAAGCCCAGTACCCGACCTGGGTGGCCAACCCGGTCTTGGTAAAAAAGCCGACTGGGCTATGGAGGCTCTGCATTGACTTCTCTAACCTGAATAAAGCCTGCCCGAAAGATAGCTACCCCCTCCCCCATATCGACTACATGGTGGATGCAACGGCCGGGCATGAGATAATGAGCTTTATGGATGCATATTCCGGATACAACCAGATCCCAATGCATCCCACTGATGAAGAAAACACCACCTTCTACTCGGCCCGCGGCCTATACTGTTACCGAATGATGCCTTTCGGGCTCAAGAATGCCGGCACAACATATCAACGCCTGGTAAATAAAATATTCAATAGCTTGATAGGCCATATAGTGGAGGTATATGTAGATGATATGTTAGTAAAGTCTTTGCGCTCGGCCGATCATGTAAATGAACTCAATAAAATATTTGCTATTCTGCGAGAGTACAAGATGAAGTTAAATCTAAAGAAATGTTCATTTGGGGTAGGTTCTGGAAAATTCCTCGGCTACATGGTGAGCCAAAGAGGGATTGAAGCCAACCCCGATAAAATTAAGGCAGTGACCGAACTTGTCCCACCAAATTCGGTCAAAAAAATGCAGAGCCTAACTCGCCGACTAGCCGCGCTAAGTCGCTTTATCTCTCGCTCAACTGATAAATGTAAACCTTTCTTTGAGGCAATAAAAAAGAACAGAGATTTTTAGTGGACAGAACCTTGTCAAAGAGCCTTCGAAGCTATCAAGGAAGTCCTGGCAGAAGCCCCGATCTTACAGCGACCGGCCCAAGGGGAACTTCTCAATTTATACCTTGCGGTATCTGACTCCACGATCAGTGCCGCTCTTATCCAAACGGAGAATGCAGTTCAACATCTGGTCTATTATGTTAGTCAGGTCCTTCATGATGCCGAGCTCAGATACGCCCTGATGGAAAAGCTGGCCTATGCGCTCATAATTGCGTCCCGGAAGTTAAGACCCTATTTTCTGGAACATCAGGTAGTCGTCTTAACAAACTATCCTTTAAAGCAGGTCATGCACCGACCTGACGTATCCGGACAGATGGTCAAATGGGCCGTCAAACTCGGACAATTTGACATAACTTATGAATTGCGCACTGCCATAAAGGGTCAAGCCCTGGCGGACTTCATTGCAGAGTTCACACCAGCGATCGCACAAGAGAATGACCGATCAGAAGAGTGGTCACTTTACGTTGATGGATCCTCAACCGCCGACCAGTCGGGTGCAGGAATAGTCCTCGTCAATCCCGACCAACATTTGTTCTGCTCGGCCATTCGCTTAGGTTTTCCGACCACCAACAATGAGGTAGAATATGAAGCTCTCTTGGCCGGTCTAGAAATGGCGACCTCCCTCGGTCTTGCCCGCCTCAATGTTTTGAGTGATTCTCAATTAGTGGTGAATCAAATCAACGGCGAATACGAAGCCAAAGAACCCAAGCTGGTCAAGTACCTCAGCCTGGCGCGCACTCGGTTGCGAGGTTTTCGGGGAACTATACAACACGTCTCTAGAACTGAGAACATCCAAGCCGACTCCTTGGCCAAACTCGCATCCAGCTCCGGAGCCGAACATATGGACGAGGTCAGCATAGGGTATCATGCCTCATCAGCCCTGGAAATGGCCGAAGTCCGGGCAGCGGAACAATCAGAACCACAAGGATGGATTCAGCCTATAATCCAATATCTTCAAAGCGGCATTTTACCTGAGGACCGAGCCCAGGCGATATCATTACGGACTCAGTCCGCCCGGTTCACCATCGTGGATGGAACTTTATACAAAAGAGGATATTCGGTTCCATTGCTGAAATGCCTGTCCGAATCACAAGCAGAATATGCCCTCAGAGAGGTGCACGAGGGTATATGCAGTAATCATTCTGGCGGCCAGGCATTGGCCTATAAATTGATCCGACAAGGATATTATTGGCCAAATCTTAAAAAATATGCCATCATGCTCGTACGAAAGTGCGTCCGGTGCTAAATCTTCGCTCCGCAGATCCGATCCCCGCCGGAAACCCTCACTTCCGTATATTGTCCATGACCATTCGCCAAGTGGGGGATCGATTTGATCGGCCCTTTATCTAAAGGACGGGGAGGAGTACAATACGCCATCGTCGCTGTCGATTATTTTACAAAATGGGCAGAGGCCGAGCCTATGGCGCGGACAACCGAGCAGAAAATAATTGATTTTATATGGAAGTCACTCATCTGCCGGTTCGGGATCCCTCAATCTATTGTCTCTGATAATGCAAAGCAATTTGACAATAAAAAGTTTCGGGCCTTCTGCGACGGCCTCCAAATACGAATTAACTTCTCCACACCATACTATCCACAATCTAACGGGCAGGTCGAGGCGGTCAACAAAATCCTAAAACAGCATCTCAAGACATGCCTCGAGGAACTCAAGGGTTCCTGGCCCGAGGAACTCCCCGGAACCTTATGGGCTTACAGAACAACGCATCGGTCCGCCACCGGAGAAACACCTTTCTCCTTGGCTTTCGGCTCTGAAGCCGTCATCCCGGTTGAAATCGTAGCGTCTACCTACCGAATAGCCCATTTTCAAGAGCAAGATAACGACTTGGCCCTCCAAGTAAACCTAGACCTCCTTGCCGAAAAACGGGCCCAAGCGTAAATGCGGAACGCCGTCTACAAAAGAAGGAGCGAAAAATACTACAACTCCAAGGTTCACCCTAGGAGCTTCCAGGTCGGAGACCTCGTCCTTAAACGGGTATTGGGCCCGGATCCCGGACCACTCAAGCCCAAATGGGAAGGACCATATAAAGTTAGCGAAGTCCTACAGAATGGAGCCTACCGGCTAGAATATCTGAACGGCCAGAGATTGACTTACCCATGGAATGCTATGTATTTAAAGAGGTATTATCAATAAAATTTGACGTTATTCCATTTTTTAATATTGGTGCACCTCATAAGACCGGCTCATCCGGCGCTATAAGACCGAGCTCGCCTCGGCACCTCATAAGACCGGCTCATCCGGCACTATAAGACCGAGCTCGCCTCGGCACATCATAAGACCGGCTCATCCGGCACTATAAGACCGAGCTCGCCTCGGCACCTCATAAGACTGGCTCATTCGGCACTATAAGACCGAGCTCGCCTCGGCACCTCATAAGACCGGCTCATCCGGCACTATAAGACCGAGCTCGCCTCGGCACCTCATAAGACCGGCTCATCCGGCACTATAAGATCGAGCTCGCCTCGGCACCTCATAAGACCGGCTCATCCGGCACTATAAGACCGAGCTCGCCTCGGCACCTCATAAGACCGGCTCATTTGGCACTATAAGACCGAGCTCGCCTCGGCACCTCATAAGACCGGCTCATCCGGCACTATAAGATCGAGTTCACCTCGGCACCTCATAAGACCGGCTCATCCGGCACTATAAGACCGAGTTCGCCTCGGCACTTCATAAGACCAGCTCATCCGGCACTATAAGACCGAGCTCGCCTCGGCACCTCATAAGACCGGCTCATCCGGCACTATAAGACCGAGTTCGCCTCGGCACCTCATAAGACCGACTCATCCGGCACTATAAGACCGAGCTCGCCTCGGCACCTCATAAGACCGGCTCATCCGGCACTATTAGACCGAGCTTGCCTCGGCACAATCAACAATTGATGAACATGATAGAAAGGCAACGGCCCAACCAACTGGGCCCAAACATCCAAAAAACAGCAACAAATGCTACAAGGAAGATTTTATTCACTTAAGGCATTTTTGCAAAGTACATATGATGAAAACAGAAAACAAAGACAGATTGGCACGCAGGCCGTACATGAAATAAAACAAAAATCTACTCGGCCCCACCCTCCTGGCCGGCCGCTGGAAGGACTGTCCCTCACCTTCGTCGTGCGGAGCCAACCCGGGATCTTCAACCTCGGCGACCTTTGGCTCGTCAGCTCCATGGATATCAACATGCAGATCAGTCGCTTGGGATGCTATGTAGGCCTCGATCTCCTGAACGGTCTTCCCTCCCTTCATGGGATCTAATATCTCATAGCAGGTGGAGACGTAATTCAGATTGATCAGATCCTCGAACTCAGGCGTCTCCTTAAAGGCTGCAGCCCCTTCGGCAAGACCCTTGGCATAGCCCGAAGACTCGCAGGTATTAACACGCTCGGTCAGACTCTCAACTTGGGCCTTGGTTTCTTTCAAATAAGCCTCGTGCTCAGCCCTGATGTCTAACCATTGTTTATGCGCCCGCTCGGCCGCCGTGGTCATCTCTTCGGCCTTTCCTTTCTCTCGAGAGCCCGACTTTCCAAAATCTCCATTTCACCCTTCATGGAGGTCATCTCCTCCTCCAAAGACTTGATCAGCGATGGGCAGAGATAATGCTCCTCCTGCAAGGCCTTGAGATCGGCCTCCTCCTTCTTGTGCTTCTCGACCAAGGCCATCAGCTCATCGGTAGCCTTTAGATATGTGCACAACGCACGGCCGATCAGAGCATTCCCGAATTGGATCTGCTCATCCGAACCCATGTCGTTGGTCACCATCTCCATCTTGGGCGTCCAGCCCCTGATAGGGATATGACTGGACTCAACCACCGCCGGG
The DNA here is from genome assembly GCA_033398695.1 of Orobanche coerulescens. Lineage (NCBI taxonomy): Eukaryota > Viridiplantae > Streptophyta > Magnoliopsida > Lamiales > Orobanchaceae > Orobanche > Orobanche coerulescens. The sequence continues at coordinate 144,328,379 of CM065803.1, forward strand.
GGAACCCGGTTTAGCATCTCAGCGGTTGGGGTGGCTGCCCGGACGTAATCCAGAAACCAGCGTGGCCGTCGCCCCTTCATCTGGGCACAAGGTTCCTCCCGGTCCTTATTAACCGGGAGATAGTGGCCCTCCAAGTCAATTACGGGCTCCTTACCGGTCGCACGACCCGTCCAGACAGGACTCGGGGCGGATACAGCAAGTTCAGGTACGGACGAGCCCTCCGCCTTGGTTGCACTATCCTCAGGCTCAGCCTCTACCCTCTTCCGCTTGCCCGTACGCTCCCTACGCTCGGCGGCCTCAGCAGCCAGCCTTGCCACTCGCTACGCAGGCGTCTCTTTCCGTCCAGGCGAAGTCTTGGCCCTAGGAACTGGAAAAAGAAGACATGTCAAAAAAAAAAAAAAAAACTGATGAAGACATAATACTCGGATCGGTTGATCGAAGTCCGGACGCCCAGAGGTTTTCCTCGGTAACCAAAAGGTGCGACTTCCTCTGCTCGGTGGGAAGATCCAAAAGCTGTTCAACCCGGTTGTCGAACTTGGGGGAGGTCTCTTGCGTCGGGATGCGTTCTGCACATGCAATAAATGATGAGCGTTAGATAAAAAAGGAACAGAAATACGAAAAACGACACTCATTTTAGCAATGAAGTGCTCCGGGACCCGAAGCTCGGCATCTATCACACCAGGCTCCCACACATCCGCCGAGCTCCTCCAAGGTCCCCCTATATAGAACCACTGCTCCTTCCAGCTATGGATGGTCTCCGGCACATCCACCAATTCCTTATGCATGGCATGCCGGTCAGTAAAACCAATGAGCCGGATCTGCCGACCGACCTCCATAGGAAGAGACTGTTGAACTCCTCAAAGCTGGGCTCGGGCCAGCCGTGCTGGTTGAAAAGGATGAAAAGACCCACCACCCGAGCCCAGGAATTCGGATGAACTTGGGGGACAGGGAGGCCCCACTGCCTTAGCCACCGGGAAAAGGTTAATGGGAGCGGAAACCTGAGCCCTGCCAGCAGAGAGCGGTAGTACACCGCCGTACAACCGATGGGCGGAGTGTGAGTCCTCTCCTCGGGATTCGGAATGAACATATGCACCCTAGCTGGGATCTTAAATCGCAGCCTCCAAGCCGCTAATTGCTCTTCCGTAACGGTTCTCCGAATCGAGGCCGAGTCCCACTCCGCCTCCACGAAAGGGGACGGCCGAGGGCGAGTCCAAGCCACCACCGACTCAACCCTTTCTTCCGCCTGAGTCCCTCCGACCGCCGTCAACGGCGCCGCCACCTCAGCGTCTCCAAGATCTGGCGACCTCGCGGCCTCGCCGCCTTCCTCCTCATTGCTCCAATCGACGGGAACGTCGCCCATGGACATATCCACTACCCCCGTGCGGTCCGGAGACACAGTCAACGCCACCGCTGTCTCATCCCTCAGCTCCGACATCGTAAAATAGAAAAAGGGAAAAGGCTTACCGGGAAATTCTCTCTAAAAGCAGGGAAAGGACGCCGGAAAATTTTCTCTCTCTTCTCCGCAACCAAACACAAAAATAGCGGAGAAAATAATGAAAAAGGAGACATCCTATATTTATAAGGAAAGAGAGGCATTAAATGCCCAGCGCGTGACGCGAAGATTCATACTGAACAGTCGCGAAAATCGAAAGCGCGTGAACGCGTCGTCAAATAAGATTCTGCCACGCGTCTCCATCTTCATGACACCTATTAACAATGAAACCGAATCCACGCGCCTCTCGAAGAGGCGTCACTTCGAGAGATCTTATCCTCCCACAAGCCGGATCGGCCTCAGTATGGAACGACCCCAGCCTCGGCCAGCACGGCACGGCCCTGGACTCGGGGGCCCTTGTTGATAGCCCATCCACCTTGGCATCCACGTAAGCACTCCAGGTGGCTGAACCGACCGAGCAGAGGCTGAAGCCGAACCAATTATGAACCCGATTTTCCCCCGAGCTCGTTAAAAACCGGACCGGGCAGAGACGTCAAAGCCGACCCGATAGCCAAACCAGGAGGGCCGAGCTGATCGAGGATAAAAAAGCTCCAACTCAAGATTACGACAAGTCCGACCTGAGTGGCGGGAGTCCCGAGGACCGACCTGAACGGCGGGCAACCCGAGGACCGACCTGAACGGCGGGAGACCCAAGGACCGACCCCAGCGGATAGATGTCGCCAAGAGCATGCGGGACAGGCCCGCATGCCAATTAACGCATGCTGTCATGTCCCTTCCCGAAGCAATCCTTAGAGGCGGCCACGTGTCTAAGGCACATTTACAGTCTGACAAGTGTTTTGGGTATATTCCCCAACATTCGCCAGCTGTCATCTCCTGACTGGCCGAGATTGCCTATATATAGAAGGAATATACAGTAAGAGAGGACTTTTGGACTTTTGGCATTTATGAGAAAAAGAGAAGACTTGTAATAAGCAAGCATAAAACATAGACCGGCCCGAAATATTCAGCTCGGTTCTATTGCATATTAAGGTCATTAATAAAATTTAGTGATCTAATCCTTTTTCATCTTGTTTATTATTTTCTACGTGGCTTCGATCCATTCGTGCAGATCAGCACACGTGACGTTGACCAAATCAGACGTCAACAATAATCATTATATGAAATTTTAAAATTTAATTTCAAATGTTACCAAATAGACTTACGAGACTAAACTTGCGTTTTAAACATTTTTACTTATATGCAAACTTAACACACCACATTTTGTAAGACGTTTAAACACTTTTACTTTTTTGGAAAAGTCAATACATTTCCTCCTCCTTTGACCATAAAAATCATCCCTTGATTTTTAAACTAAACAATATCAAACAACACAATATTTACACTAAATAAACTAAGTTGTAAATATCTAAACTACTTGGCCATTTTTATTTATTTCCAAGTCATAAATACTTCTTAACTAAGTTTCGACATTTTCTATGAACCTTATATTTTTACCTCACTCGATTTTCAGTTTCATGATTTAAATGCTAAACGTTAATAATCATCGGGATCAAATTATAACACAACAAATTTACACTTAAAACACTAAACAAGAAAACAATTTATTTTTCTTGTTTCCACCTCATTTCCCTCCCCCTCCTCCATTTTGGCGTCACTATGGTGAATCACCAAGACATTATGTCTTGGTGATATTTTACTACAACACATGTCCTAACCCTAAGTCATTAAGTTAGAACATACATGCATTCATCCAACACTTAGTCCCTAAGTTTCCTAGATAACTATCAAAGAACACATTTCACCTCCTTATTAAGTCATTCCATGACTCACTTTGTACACAGTGGTCTTAGGTTCAATCTTGTCTACGATTAAAACACATATACATAACTTAGCCATTAAGGATGATGATTAACCCTCCTTTGACTAACCATTTCACCTCCTCAAGAGGTTATATAAACCCCACCCCCCCTTGTCTTCTCCTTTTGACGCCGAACACACCATCATCTCCTTTGATCTTTTACTTCAAGTGCTATTCCAAGAATCAAGTCCTTTGCAAGCCTTATCAACTCTTTGCAAACTATTGGTGATTTCTCTTAAGTTTAAAGCTACTTAAGTAACTGTTAGGCGTATTTTTATACGCTTATTTATCATTATTTTGTATTATTTTGGAGAGTAAATTTGCTTAAATGAGCTTTTAATGCCTTAATTTTGTATGTTTGTCAGGAGATTGGAGTCCGGAAGCTAAAACGAGGCGAAACGGGCGAAAACGGCAAATTTTGGCCGTGAGCCGCGGCACAAGGCAGCAGGGCCGCGGCACACGCAGAGGACCAGCGGGCACCAGAGTAGACTGTACTCTGTGCCGCGGCACAGTCCAGGTGAGCCGCGGCCCAGACGTAACACCCAGCGCCCAGGTTTTGAATTACACGCCATGTGCCGCGGCACAGATTAAGTGAGCCGCGGCACACTTAGCGGTTTTGGTGTGCTCCGCGCGGATTTGGGCCGTTTTGAAGCCAGTTCTCGACCTACTCACACGGACGCGATTTGGAGACTGAGCAGAGCTATAAATAAGGGTTTAAGACCCTAATTAATTAAGCTTGGAAATCTGGAAAAGCTGGGAAGCTTTGGAATCTGGGAGGCTTGGAAAAAGGAAGAACACAGAAGACTATCACAGACGAGAGAAGCAGAAGAGATCAAAGGCAGAGGGCGGAAGTCAGAAGAACGGAGGAATCCGAGCTCTTCATCTGCGTTTTATTTATTAATTCTGTATTTTCAATAATTAGCATGTGAGGCTAAAACCCTAATCTGGGATTTTGATGAAACCTTTGTTTTGACGGATTTGCTTGAGATTATCTATTTAATTTCATTTTTGTTGAGTTTTCCCAATCGTGTTTAATGCTTTCAATTATCTGGCCAATAGTTGTATTATTTTAATCATTCAATTCGAATCGGGAGAGGAGAGTTGGTGAGGAACTATTGGTGAGGACCATTTTATTCTGTGAGATAAGAATATACTCATAGGAACTACGTGGCCTTTTGGAGATTTTATGCTTTTTGCCTATTGACGAATCAATTCACCTAGGGATAGAGTGCGTTATTCGCCTTTAGAAAAATCTATTGACCTCGGGAGAGGCGGTAGAGTATATTAGCAATCTTCGCCTTCAATAAATTGGGAAAATCATTAACTTCAGATAATCGAGAGTAAATTCGGATAAACCGAGGTGGATTCAGAATCCTAGACTTATTCATCATTTGATTCTCTTTCTTCAAGCTATCGTTTTTTACTGTTTAGTCTTTTATTAATTCTTTTAGTAATTAATTGCAAAACCAAAGTTCGATTGTTCAAATAAAACTAGAATACATAAAAATTGGTAGTTAGTGATTCAGTCCTCGTGGGAACGATACTCACTCATCACTTTATTACTTGTATACGATAACGTGCACTTGCGTTTAAGAAATATCGCAACAAGTTTTTGGCGCCATTGCCAGGGACTGAAATTTTGCTAATATCGATTTCAGTATTTCTAGTCTTAGTTTGAACGTTTTTTTTTTACTTATTTTCGTGTATTTAATTTTATTTATTTGTTTTTCCTTTCAGAATTTTTCGCGTAGTGCATGAGAAAACTCGGTGACAAAGGCCTACTACCTTTGAATACCGAACTCGAGCGCACTCTTAGGAGAAAGAAGAAGGAGAAACGAGAGATACCGACAACGGTCAACATGGCTGAAAATATCAAAATTCAAGGAGGAAATAATATTGTGCAGCAAGCTCAACCGGAAATGGCACTTCGAGATTATGCCATGCCGTAGATTAACGCAAACTTTTCGGGGATTCGGCATCCCACCATTCAGGCAAACAACTTCGAAATCAAGCCTGCTATTATTCAGATGGTGCAGGCGAGCCAATTCTGTGGATTGCCGAATGATGATCCCAACGCACATATTGCTTCATTTCTCGAGATTTGTGACACGTTCAAGAACAATGGTGTCACCGACGATGCTATCCGATTACGGCTTTTCCCTTTTTCTTTGAGGGATAAAGCGAAATTTTGGCTGAATTCCTTACCGCCGGGGTCGATCACGACATGGGCAGAGTTAGCGCAAGCCTTCCTTGCTAAATTCTTCCCACCTTCTAAGACGGCGAGACTGAGAAACGAGATCACCACTTTCGGTCAGTATGACATGGAATCGCTTCACGAGGCATGGGAGCGATACAAAGATTTGTTACGGAGATGCCCACATCACGGCCTTCCAGACTGGCTTCAAATTCAGACGTTCTACAATGGTTTGAGTGCTTCTACATGCACTCTCGTGGATGCAGCCGCCGGTGGAGCTTTGATGGGAAAGACGATGGCTGAAGCACATTCGTTGTTGGAAGCTGTGGCCGCTAATGCTTATCAATGGCCATCCGAACGAATAACGCCGAAGCGAGTTTTGTAAATTTCAAATAATGATCCAATCTCAACATTGTCAGCTCAAGTCGCCGCCTTGACTCAGCAGCTTCAAGCATTTCTGCAATTGGTGTAACGGATCTCACCCTAGCGCGGAGTGCCAAGTCGGAAACCCGTTCGAGCAACATCCGATGGAGCAAGCTCAATTCGTGGGAAACGGAAATCGACAAAATAATTCTTACCCCAGCACTTATAATCAATGGTGGCGAAATCAACAAAATTTTTCGTGGAGGAACGGGCAAGCTTTAAAACCTCCACAAGCTCACTTCATGACCCCACAGTGACCCCTCAATCACCAAAGGTATCATTGGAAGATGCTCTTGCTCAATTGACGGCTAACACGAGCTAATTCATGACCCTCACCGAAACGACCCTCCAAAATCATTCTATCTCCATCCGAAACCTAGAAACACAAATGGAGCAGATTGCTAATTTATTGACTTCTCGGTCTCAAGGTGCATCGCCCAGCGCAGCCGATATGAAACCCAAGGAAAACGTGCAAGCAATCGAATTACGAAGTGGAAAGGAGTTGAAAGGGCAGCCTATCAATAACAAAGAGCAGCCGATCGAGCAAAATGAGAATGAAATGGATGAGGCGCCCAAGCCAAAGGAAGTATCGACTACTCAGCCCACTCCTCAAATCCATTCCCACAGCGTTTCCAAAAGAAAAAATTAGACAAGCAATTTTCAAAGTTCCTCGACGTCTTCAAGAAATTGCACATAAACATTCCATTTGCCGATGCATTGGAACAAATGCCGAGTTATGTAAAATTAATGAAAGAAGTCTTGTCAAACAAAAGAAAGCTCGAGGAATATGAGACGGTCACATTAACGGAGGAGTGCAGCGCTATTTTACAAAAGAAGCTCCCACCTAAATTGAGAGATCCGGGAAGTTTTACCATCCCTTGCATCATCGGAAATTCGTCTTTTGAAAGAGCCCTATGCGATCTCGGAGCCAGCATAAACCTTATGCACCTTTCTATTTTTAACAAGCTGGACATTGGGGAAGCCAAGCCGACGACGGTCTCCTTACAATTGGCCGATAGGTCCATCAAATATCCGAGGGGAGTAATAGAGGACGTGTTAGTAAAGGTTGACAAATTTATCTTTCCAGCGGATTTTATTGTGCTCGACATGGAGGAAGATCAAGATATCCCAATTATCTTGGGAAGACCATTCTTGGCGACTGGCCGAACTTTGATCGATGTGGAAAAGGGGAAGCTGACTCTACGTGTTCAAGAGGAGCAAGTAACGTTCAATATCTTTCGATCCGTAAAATATCCGAGTGACACTGAAAATTGTTTCCAAGTGGACGTCATTGACTCGTGCGTGAGTAGAACCTTTCGAGAGAATTATCCACCCGATCCATTGGAATCCGTTTTGATTGGGTACATTTCGAACTAAATGCAGAGCATGCAGCCTACGTACGCCACATGGATGCTTCCCCACCAATTTTCATTCGTAAACCATTCGAGGAGCTCGGAAGTTCACTAACTCGACCAGCCCCATCGATCGAAAAACCTCCAAAGTTGGAACTCAAGAAGTTGCCGCCTCATTTAAAATATGCATTTTTGGGGCCCGATGACTCCCTTCCAGTTATTCTTTCGGCCACTTTAGCGGGGGATCAAGAGGCGAAATTATTAAGAGTTTTGAGGGAGTACAAATCTGCTCTTGGATGGTCTATTGCGGATATTAAGGGGATCACCACAATTTTCATGCACAAGATTTTGATGGAGGAAGATTACAAACCATCCGTGGAGCATCAACGCCGGTTGAATCCAAACATGAAGGAGGTGGTAAAAGTCGAGGTTTTAAAACTCCTCGACGCAGGTATGATCTTTCTGATTTCTGATAGCAAGTGGGTAAGTCCGGTCCAAGTTGTGTTGAAAAAGGGTGGGATAACGGTTGTTCAAAATGATAATAATGAATTAATTCCCACTAGGATTGTCACGGGGTGGCGTATGTGCATAGATTATAGGAAATTAAATAAGGCCACTAGAAAAGATCATTTCCCCTTACCTTTTATCGATCAGATGTTAGATAAATTAGCCGTACACGATTTCTATTGCTTTCTGGATGGTTACTCGGGGTATAATCAGATTTATATAGCCCCCGAAGACCAAGAGAAAACGACGTTTACATGTCCTTACGACATTTTCGCTTATAGGCGCATGCCTTTTGGATTATGTAATGCGCCGGCTACTTTTCAATGGTGTATGATGGCTATTTTTTCTGACATGGTAGAACAATGTATTGAGATTTTTATGGATGATTTTTCTGTTTTTGGAGATTCGGGACAAGAAAGGGACTGAAAATGTTATAGCCGATCACCTTTCACGATTAGAGAGTTCCCTTGAGAAGGGAGAAAGTCAGCCACAAATCATGGAAACCTTCCCCGACGAGCAGCTCTACAAGTTGGATTCAAAACACGCGCCTTGGTATGCTGATCTAGTGAACTACTTGGCAAGTAAAACAATTCCAAACGACCTCTCACGCCATCAAAAGAAGAAGCTAATCTCGGACGCTAAGTATTATTTGTGGGACGATCCTTTTCTTTTCAAGAGATGCCCCGATCAAATCATTCGTAGATGTATTCCGGATGAGAAAATCCACAGTGTGCTAAACCATTGCCATGCATCACCCTACGGTGGACATTTTAGTGGAAATAGAACATCGGCGAAGGTCTTACAATCGGGGTTCTATTGGCCGTCCTTATTCAAGGATGCTCACTCCTTTGTGTCCGCGTGTGATCGGTGTCAACGGACGGGAAACATTACAAGATGACACGAAATGCTGCTGAACACCATACTTGAAGTTGAATTGTTCGATGTATGGGGGATCGACTTCATGGGTCCATTTCCTCCATCAAATAAGAATCTCTATATTTTGGTGGCCGTAGATTATGTCTCAAAATGGGTTGAAGCGGTGGCACTACCTACGAATGGGTCCAATGTCGTAATCAAGTTTATAAAACAATATATCTTCACACGTTTTGGGACTCCACGTGCTATTATCAGTGATGGTGGGTCACACTTCGACAACAAATTTCTTGATGCGGTTTTGAGAAAATACGGAGTCACTCATCGTGTTGCTACAGCATACCATCCTCAGACGAGCGGTCAAGTCGAGATATAAAATCGAGAGCTGAAGTGGATCCTAGAAAAGACGGTCAGCTCGTCTCGAAAAGATTGTTCGTTTAAACTCGATGATGCACTTTGGGCGTACCGGACTGCGTATAAAACACCTATCGGAATGTCACCCTACAGATTGGTTTATGGGAAAGGTTGCCATTTACCCGTAGAGATGGAACATCGTGCTTACTGGGCGAGAAAGAAACTAAACTTTGATCTAAAATCTCCTGGTGAAAAGCGTTGTTTGCAGCTGAACGAGTTGGAGGAAATTCGCCACGACGCATACGAAAATGCGAAACTTTATAAGGAGCGGACAAAGACTTGGCATGATAAGCACATCACGCAGAGAGAGTTTGTCCCGGGACAAGAGGTGTTGCTATTTAATTCTCGCTTAAAGTTATTTCCCGGGAAATTGCGTTCACGATGGCCGGGACCGTTCACCGTAGTTCAAGTGTTCCCACATGGTGCGGTAGAAGTACAAAAAGATGACCGAAAATTCAAAGTTAATGGACAACGGTTGAAGGCATACTTGGGAAATCCAATAGACACGCAGAAAACGAGTGTCGTCTTATCCACCGCCGGATGAATGCGAGAAAAGTCCGGCTGAAGACTATAAACTTAACGCTTCTCGGGAGGCAACCCGAGTATTAGTTGTAGAATCTTTATTATTTTCTTGCATTTTTAGAGTCTTTATTTGTTGTCATTTTTCTTTGATCCGTCCATCCCTCTCGTCTTGATGTTTTCGTTTAAAAATTCTGTGCAGGAATCACCCAAGGGGAGGAATTCAATGATGGGCCGCGGCACAATAAAAGTGAGCCGCGGCACGCACCAGTTGATGAAACATGGCCAAACAAACTGTACTCTGTGCCGCGCCACGATTTTACTGAGCCGCGGCACACCAAATGTTCAAGAAACGCCCAGGAGACTGTACTCTGTGCCGCGGCACGGGGCAAATGAGCCGCGGCACACTAACACGTTGAGCCGCGGCACGCCTAATGTTCAAGAAACGCCCAGGAGACTGTACTCTGTGCCGCGGCACGGGGCAAATGAGCCGCGGCACACTAACACGTTGAGCCGCGGCACCCGGCGGTATTACAAATAAGTACCAGGCCGACTATACTCTGGTCCGCGGTTCACTTATGTTGTGCCGCGGCCCCCGTCGCAATATAAGAATGCCCAGGTATGCTTCATACAGTCGAGCGGCCAGTAAGGTCCCTTCCTTCCTTCCTTCGCACAATGAGGTCAGTCGATACCCTTCTCTTAGTCTCCTTCTCAAATTCTTCAGGTAATTCTTGATTTCTTAATCATAAGTGATACTTGATTTGAAAAGAATTGAAGTTATATATTGCTAGTTGTTCTTCAATGTTTTCTCTAAAATGGAGTTGGAATATGGGGAATTTGGTATTTAATTGTGATGGAATTGGTAATTATGAACGAATTGGTGATGATAGTTGTCGTTATTCATGGCTATTATCTGTGTTATTATTTTTGGGATTTGGAGTTAACCATCAAAATTCTTGTTCTTCATTTTAACTTGTGCATACCAAGTGTTTGATAAATTGCAGCAGTGAAAAAATTGGTAAGCCAAGCATTTTCAAATTATATGCAACGAATCATTTTATCGAATTACATTATCCCCAACCCTTACATCATGTTAAAATTGAGAGCTTGTACTTAACTTCCTCTTTGATGATGCAAGCTCATTTATTCACACTCCGCATGATGTAGTCGAGAAGCGTGCAAGCTTGCCGGATGATGTCGGTGTTGTGACTAAAACGAAGGCCCAGCGGAAGCAGTAAAACGAAAATTAATTCGATCCGAATCCCTACGAGGATCGATCGAGCTACGTATATACGAATATCAAAAACGAAATACAAGAGATACAAGAAACATACCCTCGTAGTCCGTTGATTAAATGGATAACCTTCTCTTGAGCTATTCCCCAAGCTTTGCTTGATCTCTACGAATCTATTCCGCTTCAAGCCCTTGAACGATCCAACGCCGAAAGCACCGCGTCTCTACTTGCCACGCGCCGGAAAAACGAACGGAATGACAACACCTTGCTATCCTCCGAGGATACGGCTAGAGCTAGGTGATGAAGCTTGTTATAGATATTAATATCACTCTAAGTGTATGAATATCTATCTCTCTCAATATTTCCTCACAAAATTTCTCTAAGAAGTTGTGAAGAAGATGAATGAAGAAGATGAATAAAGAAGATGATGAAGAAGACTTCTATATCTCTCTCCTCTTCAACCTCACGTTGAAATGAAAGTTGCTAGGAATAATGATAAGTGAGAGATGTCTTCATCTTCATTTATTCAACTCTCCACATGCACATCTCATAATTATGAGAATCAAAGCCCCACCACCTCAATGATCAACCATAAAGAATGGAACATGGGTCCATATGAAAGTGGGTGGAAGTGTGGGGTTTGGCCCATGTAGAAATCGGACAAGTTCGGTTCGTTTCGGACTCCCGCGAGTCCAAACAGATAAACTCCGATTCCATATCAATGTATTTATATCGATTAATTAATCCAATTAATTAAACATATCAAATACATTATAACATAATTAATTTCTCCAAGAAATAATTATATCCATGAATTAAATTAATCACCCAGTGATATATTTAATTCATTAGGCCGTAAATCAATTTATCCAATAAATCGATTTAGACATCTAATGTCCTAAATTTAGATATCCAATATCTAATATTCATAATGAGAGAATTAGCTTGATTCATTCCGTTGTCAATCCTATTGCGACTCGGTAGGTCCGTCTCGATCAAAGAATGGGAGGAACCAAAGAGTAGTAGCACCACCTAGCCACTGGCGGCCTACACTGCACTTAACCGAGAACGAATGATTGGGATCATTCAAGAACCATTCTGTCGTGAATACCAAGATACGTATAAACCCTTCTTTCAAATGTCCCGATCAAGTTATAGGGTCACGGTCACCAAACCCTATCTCGTACTTGACGCTATGCATGCGTTAATGCAAATCGAGATCATCGAGTGCCGTGTATCTAATACAACTAGCTCCAATGCTTTGGCCAAAGACTTATGATCTCATCCGCCAATAACCGCATAGGACATATATAACCCGCTCACTAACGGGAGAAAGAATTCTATCTTGGTATTGAGGACTCGCTACTTGCCCGTCCAAGATGCACGTCGAGGTTGACCCCCGCCTTCCGGTTTAGTGGTCGAACTACTCTAATGAAAATCTTGACGTCACAAGCACATCCCTACTAAATCCTCAAGTCGAAGGTTCACGAATACCTATCACAACCTTTCGATTCCGTCATTGATCGTCCCGGAGTGAAAACCATGTGACGAATCGAGGGTGAGTCGGTTCGAGTATACTAATCCAATTAGCATACCTATAACGTGTGCTCCCACTAACCATTAGTGTTCGACAGGCACTCTCCATGTCAAAGAACACGTCATACAAGTCTTCACATAAACTTAACGCCTACCAAGTTTCATCGACTTGCGAACGATGAAGTATTTGAGCTATAATCTTTCCAAAGGCCGACCCCCTTTATCCAATAAGGAGTGGAACGTTTTGCTCTCAAATACACGGACTAGTTTCTATATGTTTATTTACGAGTTAGGAATGCCAGTAACTACCAGTAAATAAGAAACATTCATTTGCCTTATATAAATGGTTTACATAATTACAAGTACAATGCCCTCACTCAACAACCTCTGAGTGGCATTCGAGGGCATACTCCTAGCAATCTCCCACTTGCACTCAATGCCACACACTATGGTATCTAATACCCATGTTCTCCAGAAGACGCTCCAAGCTAGTCTGAGAAAGTGGCTTGGTCAGTGGATCGGCGACGTTGTCGGCCGAGTCTACTCAGGCAAGACAATGTATCCCTTGCGAACAAATTCTCTTACGAGATGATACTTCCTCTCAATATGTTTGGTGCTATTGTGAAACCTCGGCTCCTTGGCTGCGCTACACTCCGTCGTTGTCGCAAAGACAAATGAACAGCAAATCAAGACATGGTATCATTTGAAGTTCTCCTTAAACTTCTTAATCTAACCCTTCCTTGAAGCCTCCGAGGCCGCTTGATACTCACTGACAGTGGAATCGAATCGCGCTTTGCTTGGCACTACGCCAAGATATCGCTCCTCCATTAAGAGTAAATATGTAGCCGTAAGTGGACATCGAGTCGTCCTTCGATCCTTGGAAGTCCGAATCGGTGAATCCCACCACATCCAATTCTCCACCGCCATACATAAGAACCATATCTCTAGTTCTTCTCAAGTACTTGAGAACGTTCTTTACTGCACCCAATGTTCCCTACCCGGGTTTGCTCGAAACCTACTCACCACGCTTACATGCACGATGTCGTCTTGTACATAACATAGCATACATAAGGCTACCCACGGCCGAAGCATATGGTATATTACTCATTTCCTTGCGTTGTTCCTCACTTTGAGGACACATCTTCAAGGTGAGTTTTATTCCATGTTGCATCGGTAGGAACCCTCTTTTAGAATCATCCATCTTAAATCGCTTTAAGATCTTATCTATATAGAGGGCTTGGGAAAGGCCTATTGTTCTCTTCGCTCTATCCCGGTAGAGCCGAATACCAAGAATATAGGTTGCTTCTCCCAAGTCTTTCATGGAGAAATTACTCGAAAGCCAAGCTTTCACATAACTAAGCATTCCCACATCATTTCCTATTAGTAGAATGTCATATACATATAGTACTAAGAAAGCGATCTTGCTCACACTAACCCTCTTGAATACACAAGGTTCCTCTTCATATTGCACGAAATCAAACTCTTTGATTGCCTCACAAAACGAAGGTTCCAACTACGCGACACTTGCTTCATCCATAAATGGAACGCTGAAGCTTGCACACTTTCGAATATCGACTTGAGACACAAAACCTTTAGGTCGCTCCATATAGATTTCCTCCTCGAGGAATCCATTAAGGAAAGCCGTCTTTACGTCCCATTTGCCATATCTCATAATCGTGGTAGGCGCTATAGCAAGCATCATGCGAATAGACTTGATCATGGCTACGGGCGAGAAGGTATCGTGGTAATCGATCCCTTCCTTCGAGTATAACCCTTTGCCACAAGCCCGGCCTTATAGGCGTCAACCTTGCCATCACCATCGCCTTTCTCTTGTAGATCCACTTGTTCCCAATAGGCACTATACCCTTGGGGCGGTCTACTAGAGTCCAGACTGATTGACATGCATCGAGTCTATCTCGGCTTCCATAGCTTTACGCCATTTCGCGAGTCTACATCCACCATCGCTTGGTCATAGGTTGTTGGGTCGGTCTCTTGGCTATCACTTGGAACCTCATGGAGACCCGGCTCCTCCAAGTGCACAAGCCCATACCTCTCGTAAATGAGACACCCTACTAGACCTACGAGGTGGTTGTACTTGTGTTTGAAAGTTCGGTTCCAGCTTTCTTGCATGTGTGTCTCTCGAGGAGTTTCATTGTATTCTTCTAAAGAAATACTTCTACCGCTCCGCCTTCTGAATGAACTCATCTTCCAGAAGTGTGCTTGTAAAGCAACAATGATCCTTCGATCTTCGGGCATGTAGAATAGATATCCCATCGTCCTGCACGGAATCCAATGAAACGTCCCTTCGCAAACCTAGCTTCCAACTTTTCCACCTTAGTCTTCTTGACATAAGCGGGACATCCCCAAATCCTAATATGATTAAGACTTGGTTTCCTTCCTTCCCACATCTCATGTGGAGTTTTAGGAACGGATTTGGAAGGACATCTGTTCAAGATATACGCGGCAGTCAGGAGTGCATACCCCCACAGATAAATCGGCAAGTCAGTATAGCCCAGCATGGAACGGACCATGTTCAACAGGGTCCGGTTCCTTCTTTCTGACACACCATTTAACTGAGGAGTACCTGGAGGTGTTAGTTGTGAAACTATTCCATTTTCCTTAAGGAACTCGTCAAACTCCGTACTCATATACTCGCCACCTCGGTCCGAACGAAGTGCTTTGATATGATTACCAGTTTGTTTCTCGACTAGGGCCTTGAATTCCTGGAATTTCTCAAAAGCCTCGGATTTATGTTTCAATAAGTATACATAACCATACCTAGTATGATCATCGGTAAACGTAATGAAATATTGATATACGTCACGTGCTGCTTCCAAAGCACCACATACATTGGTATGGATTAATCCCAGTTTATCAGCGGCTCTTTGAAATGTCCCTGTGAAGGGGGACTTAGTCATTTTGCCTTTAAGGCAAGATTCACAAGTAGGAAAGGGATCCGATCCCAGTGGACCCATAAGTCCATCTTTTCCCATCTTGTAAACCTTGGTCTGACCAACATGACCAAGTCTAAGATGCCATTTCAAAACTTGATTGGTTTCATCCCTACCGCGTTTTCTAGTTATAGTATTCACAACTACTTTGTTGCTGAGATTTAGATGATACAATCCATTCAACAATGTAGCAGTACCCACTAGTTTATTTCTAAAATAAATTTTGCAGGAACCATCACCAATGAAAAATGAAAAGCCTTTTCGGTCCATGACCGGAATGGATACAATGTTTTTGTGCCCCTTGGGCAAAACAAGTACATCTTCTAAAGTCAAAACAAATCCGGATTCTAAACCCAAAAGAAGTGATCCTATGTGCCGCCTCGACACTATGCCCGCTTCCGATTGCGATCATAACTTCTCCACTCCAAGCTTCTTACTTTGTTTGCATCCCGATTCACGGTACAAATATGAGAACTAGCACTTAATCCAAAGATCCAGAAGTAGAAAATACAAGAGCGAACAATTTGTTTCCAAAACTAAAAGTTTTGTACGAAGTGCCATGAAGAATCGGACAGTCTCTAGCCCAAAGGGCTCCACCACCGCACTTGAGACAAACAACTTTATTCTTATTGTTCTTTTGAACCATCGCGTCCTTGACCTTTACATTAAGGTCCTTAGCTTGTGGTCCAGTCCGCTTCTTGGTCTTTTTCTTCTTATTCTTAGACTTCCGAAGTCCAGAAGAAATCACAAGTGCAGACTCCTTCATCCGCGGGGTCTTCATCTGAGACTGAGCGGTCACCAGTGTGTTCATTAGCCCAGCTAAGTTACATGCAATCTCATTGCAGTTGAAGTTCATAACAAACTGTGAGAAGGAATCAGGGAGAGACTGTAGGATAAGGTCGGTTTGGAGAGAAGTATCCATTTTAAAATCAAGAGCCTCCAATCTCTCGATCATGGATATCATTTTGAGGACGTGTTCCCCAACCTTCTCACCTTCCTTCATCCTTGCACCGAACAGTTGCTTGGATATCTCATATCTAGCGATCACTGTGCTCACCATAAAGCTCGGTTAAGTGAGATAGAATCGCCAGCGTAAGTCATTTTCTCATGAGCTCTCTGAAGCTCATTAGACATGGAAGCCATCATATAAGCACGGACTTTCACGTCATCCTTAACCCACTTTTCGTGGTTTTCAATCTCTTCTGATTGGCTCGAGTCCGCATAGAGGCGCCGAATGTCCGTCTCCAAGACGTATCCCAGTGCCTCTATACCGAGGACAATCATCGACATGGAGCCAATCCACAAAGTTAGGTCCCATTAAGGTGTTCTTTTCGAGTAGAATTGCGAGTGGATTCATTGTCATATTGAGATTTGTCTGCATTAAGTATAACAGATTAATTAGTGACTCATTCAATTATGTTTTGAGTATAGAATTTAAGGTCTTTTCTATTCTTGTTACCCAGCTCCCACTATTTTTATCGGAATAACACACTCCCATGTGAAATCCGGAAGTATCGTCGCTCTACTTCATAGTGGTGATCGAGTTCTTTATAAATCTTAATAGAGGGCAACCGAACAGGTTTCTAGTCTATTAATTTTCATAAAGTGGTGTCCAACACCAACCCATCTAATAGATGATTCGATCTTCTTTTTCCCCTTGTTCACTCCCCTCAACCTATACGGTTTCTATGGTTCATGAACAAGTTAAGTTTATACCATCGACGCAAATCAGTTTCACAATTGAATCTTATCCGGCAACCTATCAGGTTTCTAGGGATAAAATTTGCTCCAACCGAAGGCATCCAATGCGCTCCCGGTAATTTATCCATCCTCCCCGAACGACTACCCCGATAACTCGGAAGCATAGCACATCCGGTTTGGATTTCAATTTCCCAAAAACTCGATGGAGGGAAGGAAAAACTTTGAAACCTTATAAACTTAATTATTTGTTGTGGGAGAATTTTCGTGATTTACGTTGCACTTTGCACATTAATCGTTTAAGCGCGTTTGTGGCATTCATACAATATGAAAACAACCATTCACAACCTAGTTGCTACCAACATGTGGTTCATGGACCGTTCCTAGAAAACAAAAAGTCCGTAATCTAATTACAAGTCTTCGTCTTGAATCTTCGTCTTCTTGAAATGGATCTTCCTCCGGTCTTCGTCATTACATATAAATTTTACATCGAAAATTGCATCCTAGATACAAACATTTCTAGTAAAATAAATAGGCTCAAAACGGCCTTTACAACCCAATCGAATAAAACGAACGATTCAAAACTAAGTCCACGAACCACATCCCCATTCAAAAAGCATTCATCCAATAAATACTATATAAATGGAAAGCGTAGAGATACATTGATCCAATCAACAATACGAACCGATCAAATCGATTCACACAATCGGTAATTTGATAACGTTCAAAATAATTCGGTCGACTATAAATATTCCAATTAATCAAATTTTCCTTATAAAATGAAATACCATAAATCATTTTAATCATATTAAATCCAATTTAATGTGCGGGAGATTAATTTTTAAGAATACACGGAAAAATCGAGCCGGGGTGAAAACGGGCCAAAGATGACCGAAGTCACCTCGGCACTTACCGCCACGCACGGCTTGGCCGAGTCACGATCGGAAGATGCCGGACAGGACACGACCGAGTCCCAGGACACGGTCGGGTCGCCTGGCAGTGACTTGGTAGACTGCCGGACACGACCGTGTCACCCAGGACACGGTCGAGTCACTCTCGGCCAGATAACCCTTTTTTGTCCAAGAATCGTCCGACGACGATTCGGGGCTAGATTTTCGACCGGATATCCAATATCAATATTTTACGACTTTCATATCTTCAATATAAATCATATTTCCCAGAAATATAAGATTTATATTTAGACATAAACTTACGAAAAATACAATTATTACGAACGAAAAACATATACCATGATTATGACTAAAATGATTCCAAATCATTCACCATCTAATCGAGCATTCCAAATGCCAATATCATATATACGATCGCAAGACCTACGCTCCGATACCACTGTTGTGACTAAAACGAAGACCCAGCGGAAGCGGTAAAATGAAAATTAATTCGATCCGAATCCCTACGAGGATCGATCGAGCTACGTATATACGAATATCAAAAACGAAATACAAGAGATACAAGAAACATACCCTCGTAGTCCGTTGATTAAATGGATAACCTTCTCTTGAGCTATTCCCCAAGCTTTGCTTGATCTCTACGAATCTATTCCGCTTCAAGCCCTTGAACGATCCAACGCCGAAAGCACCGCGTCTCTACTTGCCACGCGCCGGAAAAACGAACGGAATGACAACACCTTGCTATCCTCCGAGGATACGGCTAGAGCTAGGTGATGAAGCTTGTTATAGATATTAATATCACTCTAAGTGTATGAATATCTATCTCTCTCAATATTTCCTCACAAAATTTCTCTAAGAAGTTGTGAAGAAGATGAATGAAGAAGATGAATAAAGAAGATGATGAAGAAGACTTCTATATCTCTCTCCTCTTCAACCTCACGTTGAAATGAAAGTTGCTAGGAATAATGATAAGTGAGAGATGTCTTCATCTTCATTTATTCAACTCTCCACATGCACATCTCATAATTATGAGAATCAAAGCCCCACCACCTCAATGATCAACCATAAAGAATGGAACATGGGTCCATATGAAAGTGGGTGGAAGTGTGGGGTTTGGCCCATGTAGAAATCGGACAAGTTCGGTTCGTTTCGGACTCCCGCGAGTCCAAACAGATAAACTCCGATTCCATATCGATGTATTTATATCGATTAATTAATCCAATTAATTAAACATATCAAATACATTATAACATAATTAATTTCTCCAAGAAATAATTATATCCATGAATTAAATTAATCACCCAGTGATATATTTAATTCATTATGCCGTAAATCAATTTATCCAATAAATCGATTTAGACATCTAATGTCCTAAATTTAGATATCCAATATCTAATATTCATAATGAGAGAATTAGCTTGATTCATTCCGTTGTCAATCCTATTGCGCGACTCGGTAGGTCCGTCTCGATCAAAGAATGGGATGAACCAAAGAGTAGTAGCACCACCTAGCCACTGGCGCCTACACTGTACCCTTAACCGAGAACGAATGATTGGGATCATTCAAGAACCATTCTGCCGTGAATACCGGTATACGTATAAACCCTTCTTTCAAATGTCCAGATCAAGTTATAGGGTCACGGCTACCAAACCCTATACGTACTTGACGCTATGCATGCGTTAATGCAAATCGAGATCATCGAAATGCCGTGTATCTAATACAACTAGCTCCAATGCTTTGGCCAAAGACTTATGATCTCATCTCGCCAATAACCGCATAGGACATATATAACCCGCTCACTAACGGAGAAAGAATTCTATCTTGGTATTCGAGACTGCTACTTGCCCGTCAAGATGCACGTCGAGGTTGACCCCGCCTTCCGGTTTACGTGGTCGAACTACTCTAATGAAAATCTTGACGTCACAAGCACATCCCTACTAAATCCTCAAGTCGAAGGTTCACGAATACCTATCACAACCTTTCGATTCCGTCATTGACTGTCGGAGTGAAAACCATGTGACGAATCGAGGGTGAGTCGGTTCAGTATACTAATCCAATTAGCATACCTATAACGTGTGCTCCCACTAACCATTAGTGTTCGACAGCACTCTCCATGTCAAAGAACACGTCATACAAGTCTTCACATAAACTTAACGCCTATCAAGTTTCATCGACTTGCGAACGATTAAGTATTTGAGCTATAATCTTTCCAACCGACCCCTTATCCAATAAGGAGTGGAACGTTTTGCTCTCAAATACACGGACTAGTTTCTATATGTTTATTTACGAGTTAGGAATGCCAGTAACTACCAGTAAATAAGAAACATTCATTTGCCTTATATAAATGGTTTACATAATTACAAGTACAATGCCCTCACTCAACAACCTCTGAGTGGCATTCGAGGGCATACTCCTAACAGTCGGCACCAGCTCGTGAGAGGACTGGAGGGGAGTACTTGACCTTCTTATTCTATTGCATATTATATTTTGTCCATTGAGGTCAATGTACGTCCTAAGTTTGGTGGGGGGGGGGGTTACTTTCTGTTGCTACATTTATTGCTGTACTTTTTTCGTTGCACTTTTTGTTATTTTTTAGTTATCTTTTTGTCGATAGCCTTGCTTGTCTTGATTTTACTCTATTCGTGAATTTTTTGTGCTTCTATTTGTGTAATACTGATGTTACGACACTGTTTTTCTCTCTGAAGAAACGGTCGAGTTTTAGTCGGGTTGTAGTCAGTGATTTCTGTTTCTGCTAAGTCTTCATTTAGGTCCGAAATTTTCTTCGTTTTTGTAGAGACCTTAGCGGATAAGAGAGGATACATACGTGTTTTAAAATCACCGTCGATACGTTTGGTTACATTTTTTGGTTAGCTAGTCGTCCAGTTACATAAGTCGTGTTGGAACTTAGATTGAGTTTAGAGTCGGTCAGTTTTTCCCAAAAGTCGAGTTATTTTTGTTCTATGATGGGAAGTCTAGTAACCGGGGGTATTCACGTGACCCGTTGTTTACTCTCGCGTAAAACGACGACCCTGATTAGACTAGTGATTTAGAAATTTCGCATGTGCCAATGATAAGGAGCCTAGTAACCGGGGGTATTCGCGTGACCCGTTGTTTACTCTCGCGTAAAACAGCGACCATGATTCGGACATGCGGGAATTAGCTATTCGAGTTGTTTCTCCGCTGTGGAGGGGAACTTAGTAACTAGAAGCATCCATGTGCCCCATGAGTGTCTTTTACGTCAAACGGTTTCCCAATACATGAGAATGGAAGTTCCACCTTAGGATTATCCCGATGAAACACCCCGAGATCCGAACCTAGTGGTCAACTCGAATCAACTTCTTGAGCATATATATAAGGGAATACTGTCCAAGGATTATATTTTTGATGAAACTCGTGAAAATTTTGCCATTAGACTGTGGAACGGGGCGAATTTAGCTCGTTTATTTTAACCTTTCATATTGACGGTCGATTTGATTTACGTTTGTTAATCTTTGAGCTGGATTTTCTTCATGAACGAGTAATTAGGACTGAACTTGGTTACTTTGTAGAATCAGTGTTCTGAGTGTAGCTCGCTATTACGATACTCGTATTTTTCAGAGAGAATTTCAGGATAGTATTGATTAGGTTGAGCACTATGAGTTGCACGATTATTCACGACATTCTTTTGTTGAATTTAATTCTTTTTGCTTGAGGACAAGCAAAGGCTTAAGTTTGGGGGTATTTGTTAGGCGTATTTTTATACGCTTATTTATTATTATTTTGTATTATTTTGGAGAGTAAATTTGCTTAAATGAGCTTTTAATGCCTTAATTTTGTATGTTTGTCAGGAGATTGGAGTCCGGAAGCTAAAACGAGGCGAAACGGGCGAAAATGGCAAATTTTAGCCGTGAGCCGCGGCACAAGGAAGCAGGGCCGCGGCACACGCAGAGGACCAGCGGGCACCAGAATAGACTGTACTCTGTGCCGCGGCACAGTCCAGGTGAGCCGCGGCCCAGACGTAACACCCAGCGCCCAGGTTTTGAATTACACGCCATGTGCCGCGGCACAGATTAATTGAGTCGCGGCACACTTAGCGGTTTTGGTGTGATCCGCGCGGATTTGGGCCGTTTTGAAGTCAGTTCTCGACCTACTCACACGGACGCGATTTGGAGACTGAGCAGAGCTATAAATAAGGGTTTAAGACCCTAATTAATTAAGCTTGGAAATCTGGAAAAGCTGGGAAGCTTTGGAATCTGGGAGGCTTGGAAAGAGTAAGAACACAGAAGTCTATTACAGACGAGAGAAGCAGAAGAGATCAAAGGCAGAGGGCGGAAGCCAGAAGAACGGAGGAATCCAAGCTCTTCATCTGCGTTTGATTTTCATGCTTTTATTTATTAATTCTGTATTTTCATTAATTAGCATGTGAGGCTAAAACCCTAATCTGGGATTTTGATGAAACCTTTGTTTTGACGGATTTGCTTGAGATTATCTATTTAATTCCCTTTTTGTTGAGTTTTCCCAATCGTGTTTAATGCTTTCAATTATCTGGCCAATAGTTGTATTGTTTTAATCATTCAATTCGAATCGGGAGAGGAGAGTTGGTGAGGAACTATTGGTGAGGACCGTTTTATTCTGTGAGATAGGAATATACTCATAGGAACTACGTGGCCTTTTGGAGATTTTATGCTTTTTGCCTATTGACGAATCAATTCACCTAGGGATAGAGTGTGTTATTCGCCTTTAGAAAAATCTATTGACCTCGGGAGAGGCGGTAGAGTATATTAGCAATCTTCGCCTTCAATAAATTGGGAAAATTATTAACTTCAGATAATCGAGAGTAAATTCGGATAAATCGAGGTGGATTCAGAATCCTAGACTTATTCATCATTTGATTCTCTTTCTTCAAGCTATCGTTTTTTACTGTTTAGTCTTTTATTAATTCTTTTAGTAATTAATTGCAAAACCAAAGTTCGATTGTTCAAATAAAACTATAATACATAAAAATCGGTAGTTAGTGATTCAGTCCTCGTGGGAACGATACTCACTCATCACTTTATTACTTGTATACGATAACGTGCACTTGCATTTAAGAAATATCGCAACAGTAACTAAATACTAGCACAAGTCCTACATATTCAAAAGAAGAGTAGAAAGCTTCCAAGAAGTGGAGATTTGCTCTAGTCCTAGCCCTAGTCCTTGTTTGTCCTTCTTCGAAAGACAAAAGTTGTAAACCCTAGCTTGTGCTCATCAACCCCATCATTCATTATTTTACACACTTATGCTATGCTCTATATGATCATTATATTGGTTTCATGTTGTACAAAACATAAAAACACAAGTTAAACATTCATATTCAATTGCTTGCAACAAACTAGTAAACTAGCAACCTTATACATGTTTTGTCGCAAAACCAAGTGCCTAGAGCCTTGGACAATTACATATAGTTGTAGAGGAACTCAAACCAAAACTATAGCCTTTTTGAATCGATTAAAAAGGATGTACGAATCAAAAGATACAACAAATTAAAAATCAAGCTGAAAACCTTAAAAGCTGGTAAAAAGCATTATGTCTAGAATTTGAAACGCAATTTAAACCACTTTATAATCCGAATCATCAAAAGTGTAAAACACAAAAGTTGTCCGGAATGATATTTTACGTCTAGTCACGTGAAATCTTAGCCTGAAAACGCATGATGAGGGCTGGGCAGTGCGGACTGTTTAGACCCAAAACATGATTTTTTCAAAAATCTTCTCATTCAACCTAGTTCCCGAACTTGATAAATTTACCAAACTTCATTAATAACCTATAAACGTTATTTCAATAAATTAAAATCATACACTTGACCCTCGGAGTAGTGTTTTCTCAAATGACGAGAAATATGACCAAAGACGTGTTTTTATGTCATTTTCATAAACTTATAAATTTTATAACTTGGCATATCTTGCGAAAATGTAATATACAACATACTAATAAACTTTCCTAAGTTTATTTAACCTTTGGAATAATGTTTTTCACATGTGAAAACCCGTTTTTCACATGTGAAACCATGTTCGAAACTTATAAACATTATTGATGTCTTATAGAAGTGCAAATTATATGTTTTACATATTAAGTACTACGTTACTAGGGAATTTCATATGAGGGGCTTCATTTGGGTAAACATATCGACGAGTTGCTGGATTTACGAATTAAAGTGTCCTAACTCTTCGAACGTTTTCTACATGACCTCTGAATTATGATGGCCCGAACAGTGGTACGATATTTAACTAAACACGTTTCACAAACTACTAAACCATTTCAACGAAAAACACGATTGCTATAAACTACTATGTACAACATCATGATCAATATAAGGACTTGTATAGACTCATATATATTTCCCACATCATTATTTCAAAACCTAAGACACGATATCATACTATAGGTTGCTCGAGGAAGTATTCCACGACACGTCCAGCACTTTCAATACTTAACATCATTAATTCACGGTGAGTCATAGCCCCTCTTTTACTTGTTTTGAACTATTTTGAGGGAGATACATGCTACTTCTTTTATAACAATCACAATTACTTAAAAACTATACTATGTGCTATATAAATCTTCATTGATACTTGGAATTACGTACTAGGAACTATGTGCTTGAAACGATGTGCCATAGAAATTGATATTGATACCTTATGTGCTATATCAAAACCCACCTTGTTAAGTACTAGTTGTAAGTGAGAATGTCTTGAATAGTACTATTGAGGTGGACACATCCGTCCATAGTAGGTTAAACTCTACGATCCTAACCAGTGTCTGAAAGACACAACACATTTGGTGGCCCCCTACCGGGTAGATTATCGATATCTACAAGAATGAGATGAGAAAAACTATGGGTGCATAACAACATAACCCACGATTCAACCGACTTGATACAATTACGATTCAACGGACTTGATACAATTACGATTCAACGGACTTGGTACAATTACGATTCAACGGACTTGGTACAATTACGATTCAACGATTCAACGGACTTGGTACAATTATGATTCAACGGACTTAGTACAATTACGATTCAACGGACTTGGTACAAATAAGATTCAATGGACTTGGTACAAATACGATTCAACAGACTTGGTACAATTACGAACTAACGGACTTAGTACAATCGTGAACTAAGAAGAAACTAGAAACCAGAAACTAGAAAACTTAAGACTTCAGTGCTAGTAACCTAGGGCAACGAAAGCACTATCTTTATGTTGTAATTGTATTTATGTGCAATAGTCATACACTCTAAAGTTTTATGAACTACATTTAGTATTTACATATACTTGTCACGATGATTCTTACAAGGTTTTATAGATAGAGCAATACTATGCGGACAATGACATTTCTTCTCTGATGATGATGAGGAGTACAATTGTCTGATGGCCAACTTAGCTTAGCTGATGAAGAGGTAACATCCAAACCCTTAATTTCAAATAATAACAGCTCAGACATGTCTCATGATATGGACTTACATGAGTCTGTCAAGTCCGTTGAATCTTATTTGTACCAAGTCCGTTGAATCTTGTTTATGAATTTGTTTTGGGCAGCCTCTAAAGCTTCATATCCTCAGTTGTTCAATAAAACTATGGAAAAGATCAAGGTTGCAAACCCTAATGCTTACAAATACTTGATAGAAAAAAAACCCAAAGACTTGGTCCAAGGCATTTTTTGAGTTAGACAAAGGGTGTGAAGCTGTTGAAAATGATTTAAGTTCGTGCTTTAACTCGGTCTTGGTGAGTGTGAGAAAGAAACCCCTTCTCACTATGTTGGAAGCTATAAGAGTGATAGTACTTGAAAGGCTGAACACCATGAGGAAAATTTCTTCGAAATGGAATGATGACATATGTCCATCAATCAAAAAGAGACTTGACTTACTAATTCTTAATATTATATTCTTTGTTCTTAGTTATGTTGAATAATAATTCTTTTAAATATAAACTGGAGGTTTTGGCATGTTATTCCTGCTGGTGGTGATGCATTTGAAGTAAGACCAGGAAGTGATGCATTTGAAGTACGATCAGGAAGTGATGCATTCAAGATTGACTTATCAACAAGGACATGCAGTTGCAGAATGTGGCAGCTATCTGGGCTGCCATGTGTTCATGCCACATCTGCAATTTTCAAGATCAATTGGGTTCCAGAAGAGTATGTTCCAAACTGGTTTAGGGAGACCTTTTACTATGCCACACACCACAATTATCTTAGCCCAGTGGGTGGAACTGACTTTTGGCCTGATCAAAGTCAATTCTCCAAAGTTCTATCACCAAAACCTACAGTTATGCTAGGAAGGCCAAGGAAGAAGAGGATCAGGGCAAAGGGTGATGATGGAAGTGGATCAAGGGTATCCAAGGTAGGTGGTATTGTAACTTCTCATAACTATTTTCAAATTGGTCATAACAAAAAAGGTTGTAAATCTGCAACTGTTCAAATACCTGTTAAGGAAACAAGAAATCTGGTAGGCCAAGAAAATGAACTGCAAGTAATGTTGGTGGGTCTGCAAACCCATTAGGTGGTTCTTCATCAGGCCAGGGTGGATCTGCATCAAGCCCTGGTGGGTCTGCATCAGGCCAGGGTCAGTCTGCTAACCTATTGGGCGGGTCTGCATCAGGTCAGGGTGGGTTTGCTAACCTATTGGGCGGGTCTGCATCAAGTCAGGGTGGGTCTGCGAATGATCTGGGTGGGTTTGGACACCATATAAGTGGGTCTTCAAGTGAAGTTGGTGGGTCTGGAAGTGGTCTAGGTAAGTCTGAAACCATAGAGGTGGGTCTGCAAGTGAAGTTGGTGGGTCTGCAAGTGGTCTGGGAGGTTCTGGGAAGTTTAACGTGGTTTCTGATAATGTTTCTATGGGGTCAACAAATATGTTTGTGAGGTCTTCAAGTGGCCTGGGTGGATGTGGAAGTGGTTTTATGGGGTCTTCTAGTTGTCTGGGTGGGTGTGGGAGTGGTTTTATGGGGTCTGCTAGTGGTCTGGGTGGTGTTGCAACAGGTACTGGTAGGGCTTGCAACAGGTACTGGTAGGGCTGGAATTGGTAGTGGTGGTGTTAGGGGTTCTGATATTCCAGGTTTGAAGTTTGCAGCACCTCATAGAAGGGAATTCAAAAGGTTTAGTGGTATCAATTTTGCAAAAACACCAACGGATTCACAACCAACAACACCAACTGGTTCACCACCAAGCAGACCAAGGCAACAAAAGCAGAGAAAAGGATTTGGTCATTGGTTTGGTAATGATGACACTGGTGGTCTTATGTATGATATGAATGTTGTTAGTCAAGGAAATCAAGATGCAAGCCATGCCAATCCATCTGTCCAAGCAAGCCAGACATAAGTGGAAATTCCTACTCAAGATGAAATTCCCACTCAAGAAACCAATGAGGTCCCAATAGAAGTGCAGATGCAAGTTGCAGCAAGACAACCAGTTGCAACAAGAAAAAGGTATGCATCAAGACAAAGGTACCCAAGTGAGAGAATCTTAAAAAGCAAATTGGCAAAAACAGTTCATGGTGAAGGAAGCTCCCCAAATACTCCTATGAACTTAGAGTAATCTATCACTATGTGCTCATTTGTGTACTAAACTTTTAACATTATTAAGGTAGTAAGTCACTTTAGATGCCCTCTTTGTGTATTATTTTGGGAATTGAAAAACTTGCAATATCTGTATGTATGTTACTAAACTGGATGCCCTCTTTTGTGGTATTTGACTTTGTAAAGTCAATTATTCTATGAAGTTAACTGACTTGGTAAAGTTAAATTTAAGCTATGCTCTTTTGTATCCTTAAACTGTATTATTTTAGGCATTGAGAAACTTGTAACATTTGTATTTGACTTACTAAAGTCAATTATGCATCTGTATTTGACTTTATAAATTTAATCTGTGTTATTCCTTTTGTGTATCCTTAAACGGTAAAGAATAATCCAGACAAGAAATAAGATCGAAAACTGCAAATTCTTTCATTGCTAATAACAGTTTGACTTTATGGAGTCAAATTCTATTACAACAAAACACCATGTTAGGAACACGTTATAATAATCAAGTGTTGGTCATTAACATTTGTAATAGGTCGTTAAGTATTAGGATTATAATTGTTAGTTTAAAGGGTTGGCCTATGTACTAAGCCCATAGCCCAAGCCCATGAGATATTTGGGCAACGCCCATCCCTTATGTAAAAACTATAAATACCCCCTCCCCCACCATGGGAGAGGGTGTTGGTTCTTTAGAAATAAACTTCAATATTACATTTCATAACTTCCTCACACTCTGTCTCTCTCTCTTACTTTCCCTCTCTAAGATTTATGCTTGTTTATGAAAGAATGGTGACCTAACAAGTGTTGAGGGTGTGTCAATACATGATATCCAAAAAACACAAATGTCGGGAACTTTATTGCTAATTGTTTACTTGCAGGTACAAATGGAGACCAAAGTCCCAGAAAAGACAAATACCATCATCATAATCAACAACTCACACTCAAAGACCAACATGCTCGCACCAACATCAATAAGTTCAAAGAAAGTTCTCAAAGCATACGTCAAAGATCAAAGAATCTACAAAGTCAAAAGTCAAAGACAAAGACAGAGTATGAGAACAAATACAACAATGAAGTTAAAAGTTTATCAAGTCATGTGAGCATGTTGGACAAAGAAGTAAAGACACAAGTGACAATGAAGTTGATAAAGGAAGCACCACTGACCAAAAGAACAAGAACGAAGGACAAAGATTAATGAGACGTCAAAACCAAAAGAAGCTGAAGACGTCGAACGGCCTATGATGACCAACCCTTAGGGGGAGATTGTTAGGAACACATTATAATAGTCAAGTGTTGGTCATTAACGTTTGTAATAGGTCATCAAGTATTAGGCTTATAATTGTTAGTTTAAAGGGTTGGCCTATGTAGTAAGCCCATAGGCCAAGCCCATGAGACATTAGGGCAACGACCATCCATAATGTAAAACTATAAATACCCTCATCCCTTGATGGGAGAGGGTGTTGGTTCTTTGGAAATAAACTTCGTTATTGCATTTCATAAGTTTCTTCCACTCTCTCTCTCTCTCTCTCTTACTTTCTCTCTCTAAGATTTATGCTTATTTATGAAAGAATGGTGACCTAACACACCAGACTACCACATTTTATGTCATACAATCCTACACAATCCTACCCAATCCTCATACCTAATACAACACATATCTACCATTACTATTAAAATAGGGTCGCACATAAATTTTGATAACAGGTGTCACTCCCTGATTAACTTTGTTAATTTGTTTTTTACAAAAATAAATATGAAAGTAATTCTTGAAAACTGTCCACTAATTAATTTCCCGATTTGAATGAAGAAACCGATATGAAAGTGGTCCACTAACTTCAAATTTGAATGAAGAAACTGATCAAGCCACTACTCTGCACATTTGATGAAATTGACGGAAACTACCTAATATGTTAGTGGGTAGGCCTGTTAAAGTGAAAATTCGAGTACCCTTTTAGTATAGTGGTTCAACTGCTCACCCCCACTAATTTAGAGGTTATATGGATTCCTCTTTATTCTACAACTATAAATAAACCCTATTTCACCTAAAATACTATTACATTATAATTGCATTTACTATTACAATACCAAAAGAATAATAACAAGGATATACAGAGTACAATCAATGCCTTATTTTTTCAGTTTGGTGAAGGATCTGAAGCCATCAACCACACTATGGGTAATGAGACTTCGTCTGGTTAGAAGTTTTGATGTTCCTGCATACAACAACAAAACTGAAATAGCAAGCTTTGAATTCATCTTTCAAGAGAAAGAGGTTAATTTTAAAAATACACTTCACTAATTAAGATTCTGTTTTACATACTTACAATAATTTGTGTAATATGTTTAAGGGTGATCGAGTGTATGCTTCTGCAAGAGGCCATGCAATGAAATTTTTGAAATCAAAGCCAGTCGAGGGACATCTATATGCATTGAAGGATTTCATTGTACTGGAAAATAGGAGCAAGTTCAAAACAACTGCTCACCCTTGTAAGATTAATATCCTACGGAAAACAAAAATGGAGGAAATATTTGATGAAAAATTTCCGGAAACTATTTATAACCTTAAATCCTTTAATCAGTTAGAAAAGGAGAATGAAAGTTCCCAGTTTCTTCTTTTTGGTGAGATTTTTTTGCATTATATATTAGTATCTTTTTACAGTTAACTATCTAACATATTAACAAACTGCAAATGTTTTGGGTAGATGTGATTGGCAGGATTATTTCATGCCAGCTTCCCCCTGTGGCAACAGAGAGAGGAAAAAGGATGGAGTTCACACTCGAAGATCATGTCAAAAATAATATCAAATGCACACTGTGGGACAACTATGTAGACGACTTACTCCTTTTGTTGAAGCAGATTCGGAGGAAAATATCATTGTGCTTATTGAATTCGGAAGGGTCTCTATTTTTGGACTAAAATTAGAAAGCTTTTGTTCATCGAGTTGCAATTGAAAAATGAACACCAATTTTTTTGTTGATACAGAGCAAGTAAGGGTATGCAATAGCTTTA
Source organism: Orobanche coerulescens (assembly GCA_033398695.1). NCBI lineage: Eukaryota > Viridiplantae > Streptophyta > Magnoliopsida > Lamiales > Orobanchaceae > Orobanche > Orobanche coerulescens. The sequence goes on from CM065803.1 coordinate 144,358,845, forward strand.
ATGTTATCAAGGTAACAGTGAATGGGGAATCAAGGATTTTCCGAAACTTTAATGAAGGGTACATTCTATAGCTTTATAAAAAATTTTAGTCAACAGATTTCTGAATGTTGAGTTGTTTACCTAATGAAATTATTTTGAAATCAGATTGGCCAACTCTGGCTCAGTTTTCGCTTCATTAACAACATTTGAAAGTATTTCTGCTCCAAATATCTATGATGCCTTCAAAAAGATAGAAGCTGATGTCAAAAACTTAGCTGAAATTATTCGATCAGACAAGGATGGCCAGTTTTGGGTATCTGCTACCATAATTCAAGTTGAGAGTTTGAAAGACTGGTTCTATTTAGCAAAGAAACTGTTACATGCCTCTAACAATTTTCAGTGTGCAAAGTGTGGAATGAAAGACCATCGAGGACAATACAAGTATGATTTTAACAATTCATTTTTCTACTTCAGGCGTTTTTCATTTTTGATGTCCTATTTCAACCTGACAATTATCTACTACTATTATAAAAATAGGTACAAAATTGAAGTGCTGGTACTCGATGAAAGTGGAAGTGCAAGGTTCATGTTGTGGGATAAGGAGTGCTATGAGTTGATAGGGAAAACAGCAGCAGATGTCACGAAATCTAATGTGTGTTGTATTTATAGATTTATTTATATAAAAAAACATTTTAAAAAACTTACAAATAGTATTTTTGGTTTGAATACAGTGAGAGTCATTCGATTCTATTCCGAAGGAGATTGAAGAGGCCTTGACTGACCGTGTTGGGCTTTTTAAAGTTCAAGTTAGAGAGACAGATCAGCGCCGCAACTCTGTGATCTATAATGTGTAACACCCCCAAGTTATTCAGGGATATTACAGCGCCGTAAGCCCCGCCGTGGGACCCACAAGGCTATACATACGCGTAACCATAAATTTTGACCGATAAGGTCTACACACAAAGGAATGAAAAACGATACAAAGGTATTCGAAACATAACCAATGTATTCACGGACATCACAATACAATTCAATACTTCGGCAACACAGGCCGGAACATCAAGGGAAAAGGAAAACGATACTCGAGTATTCAAAAGACAATCCAGTACAACAACACTGAACCGGAACTCCAACCATAACTGGAAGAAAGACACAGTATCACACTTGCCCACCATCTTTATGCCGACCCGATACCTGCCCGTCCGCTCTCCTGGAACCTGAAATACATGAAACGTATTTCCCCCATAAAGGGGTTAGCCGTCGAATAGCTAGTGCAAGTATAACAATATGAAACATAATACTTCTCGACAATAAAGTAAATGTAATCCGTCAATTCATCAATATCCGTCAATTCATCAATTTAAGACTAGTATTCCGAAATGACTAAAATCTCAAGACGTATGTGAATGCCGTAGAAACGGTTCGTTCATATCATACGCCGTTACATGTAGGAATGCCGTCAAAACGGTTCGTTCATTACATGCCAACATTATTTCATATGAATGCCGTAGAAATGGTTCGTTCATATCAACCATGGAATCGCACCAGAGGCTACGAAACCCTCAGAGGACCATAGGCCCGTCCCGGAGTGGCTAGAAATAATCATACCATCAATATTTCATACTTTCAAAGTCGAGAACGTACAATCATAAATGTATACTTGCCTTTGAGACATCGAGAAATCGAACGGAGGAAAGGTATGAGTTCGGTAGGTCCGAGAACGCGCTTCCGGCACCTAAACGATTCGCAAGGAATATTACAATTAATTATCCATACTCAAATTATACGAAGAGACTCCTGAAACTCGTCTACGATTCCAGAAAATATACGGGTGGATAACTAAAGGTTGGGAAATCGCCCAAACTCCCACAAGTCCGAAAATGGCACAATCCAACCCGTAAAATCGGAAGAAAACACTCATATGGCATAGATATATATATATCAAAATCTCAAGGGTCTCAAGCTTCAATCGAACAAAACGGACGAATCTACGAAAACCCCCAAAATCCAACATAAAATTCAAAGTGTTCTTGAATAATCTTTCAATAATCCGATGAATACTCAAGCATGTCCATAATCACGCATATATCACATCATACACCATGATTTTATCATCCAAAACGTCAAAACCCACACGAAATCGAGAAGTCAAGATGTCGAAGGAATTACCTCTTGAATATCCAAGCTCTATGATCCAAGGAATACGCGATAGATCGACTATCCGGGCTTCCCAACCGATTGAAAGTGGTAAATCTTCAACACACAAGTGATAGCTATGAAAAGAATTCTTCCCTCAACTCTCTCTCGCGATGGAAGAAGAAATGGGGAAAGAATGGCTGAAATCTCGCTTAAAAAGCCGAATTATGCAGTTGACCGCATTGTGTGCCGCGGCTCAGCATATGTGTGCCGTGGCACAGGCCTAAAAATTGTTCCCAGGTTTCGGTAGTGTGCCGCGGCTCAGCTCAGGTGTGCCGCGGCACCGGGTACAGCGGTTTTGGCCGGGATGCAACACCGGTGTGCCGCGGCTCGCGTAGGTGTGCCGCGGCAATGACTTCAGCGGTGCCGCGGCTCGGCTAATGTGTGCCGCGGCACGGCACCCGCTCGCCAAATATAGGAAATGTGTGTGCCGCGGCGCACACTCCTTGTGCCGCTGCTCACACCCCTCTTCGGGTCCTAAAATGATGAAAATTGACCGGAAAGAGAATAAAAGCAATATGATTCAATGTCTGGACAACAATAACACGAAATAAAAATACGGGAACCCCAAAACGGTGGTTCCAAGCAATGATTACAAGGGTTCGCTCAACAATCACGATCCGAAGAATATGAAAGGTTTGAAAAGACATGACTTTCGACCGGATATTACATTCTCCCCTCTAAAAGAAGTTTCGTCCCAAACTTAAGAAATAAATAGTTCGGGGTATTCCACCCGCATCTTCTCTTCCGTCTCCCAAGTCGCCTCTTCGACCCCATGCCTCGACCATTGTACTTTAACCGTGGAATGGTCTTATGCCGAAGTCAAGCTTTCTCGACGCTCAAGGATCTTCACGGGTCTTTACGGAAAGGTAATATCCTCGGCTACATTAATCTCACCGTAGTCGATAATGTGGCTCGATCCGCACGTACTTCCTCAACTGGGACACATGAAAAACACTATGGACGTGACTCAAAGCTGGAGGTAATGCCAAGCGATAAGCTAAGTCTCCAACTCTGTCCAAAATCTCGAAAGGTCCGATATACCTTGGACTGAGTTTTCCCTTTTTACCAAAGCGGAAAACTCCTCTGGTCGGCGATACTTTGAGCAAGACGTGATCCCCCACCTCAAACTCCAAGGGTCGACGACGAGTATCGGCGTAAGATTTCGACGACTGCAGGCGATCGAATCGGTCTCGGATGATAGAAATCTTTTCCTTGGTCTCCAACAACATATCTGGTTCCGTGCCAACTAGCTCAGAAGCCTCGTCCCAACATAATGGCGACCTACATCGCCTACCATAGAGAGCCTCGAAGGGTGCCATTTTGATCGACGCATGCCAACTATTATTGTAAGCAAACTCGATCAACGGCAAGTGAAACTCCCAATCCTTACTCCAGTCTAAGGCACAAGCCCGTAACATATCCTCCAACGTCTGAATCGTCCTCTCTGTCTGACCGTCCGACTGAGGATGAAAGGAAGTTCTCAATCTCAACTCAGTACCCAGAGCTTGATGAACGGCCTGCCAAAAATGCGATACGAAACGGCCGTCTCGATCAGAAACAATGGTCTTGGGGGCACCGTGTAACCTCACGATCTCAGCGATAAAGGTTCGAGCCAATCTATCCGGTCCCCAAGTATCCTTAATACCCAAAAAGTGTGCAGACTTGGTCAATCGATCGACAATTACCCAAATCATGTTCATTCCAGCCCGAGTTCTCGGCATGCCAGTGATAAAATCCATTGAGATATCTTCCCACTTCCACTCGGGAATGGGGAGTGGTTTCAACAATCCCGCTGGTCGTTGATGTTCGATCTTGACTTGTTGACACGTCAAGCACCGTAGTACAAACTCCGTAACATCCTTCTTCATGTTATTCCACCAAAAATTGCGCTTCAAATCTTTGTACATCTTACTCGTTCCGGGGTGAATTGAGTAAGGCGTAGCATGAGCTTCTCGGAGAATCCTCTGTCTCAATTCTAAATCATTCGGAACGCAAAGCCTGCCCTGAAATCTCAAAATGCTATCCTCGTGCACCATAAAGCCAGGAGCTTTTCCTTTAATTACATCTTCCTTCAGTTGAGAAATCATCGGGTCACTCCACTGTTTCCCTTTGATATCATCAACCAAGGACGAAGTAATTTCGAGAGTACACAACTGTCCCTGTACTCGCTGAAGCCACACTTCGATCCCCTGTTCAATTAAATCCTGACGAATCTTCGTCTGAGATGTAAGAACCTCAAGCATTTGAAGAGATGCCGATTTGCGGCTCAAAGCATCAGCAACGACATTGGCTTTCCCGGGGTGGTAAAGAATCTCCAAATCATAATCCTTTATCAATTCTAACCAACGTCTCTACCTCATATTAAGCTCCTTCTGACTGAAAATATATTTCAGGCTCTTGTGATCGGTATAAATCCGACACGGTGAACCGTACAAATAATGCCGCCAAATCTTGAGTGCGAAGACAATTGCGGCCAATTCTAAATCGTGAGTAGGATAATTTACCTCATAAGGCTTTAATTGACGAGACGCAAAAGCTATCGTCTTATCATGCTGCATAAGCACACACGGCCTGTGCCTTGACCAAGCTGCCATCAGAACCGCAAAGCCTTCGCTACCATGCGGTAAAGTTAAAATCGGCGTCAAGTCAATCGTCTCTTGATTCATCAAGCTCATTGTCTCTCATCCGTCCCGATAAATTTTTCGGTCTTGGAGTAATTTTGTAAGCGGTCGAGCGAGTTTCGAGAACCCTCGACGAATCGACGGTAATACCCAAGAAGGCCCAAAAAGCTACGAACCTCTTTAACATTTTTAGGCGGTGCCCAACTTAGCACCGCCTCGATCTTCAAGGGTCTACACGAACCCCTTCGGCGAAATCACATGGCCGAGAAACATAACTTCTTCCAACCAAAACTCACATTTCGAGAACTTTGCATAAAGGTGCTCGGTTCTCAAAATGTCTAAGACTAAACGCAAGTGTCGGGCATGTTCCTCCTTATCCCGAGAATAGATCAAGATGTCGTCAATAAAGACGACTACACACTGTCGAGATACTCGATGAATATTTTATTCATCAATCGCATGAATCTTCTGGCGCATTCGTCAACCCAAAAGGCATAACTACAAATTCATAATGCCCATATCTCGTCCGGAACGCCGTCTTTGGAACGTCGGACTCCTCACTCGAGTTGATAATACCGGATCTTAAATCAATCTTCGAGAAAACCGCAGCTCCTTGCAATTGATCAAATAGATCGTCTATACGAGGCAAAGGATATTTATTCTTGATGGTTACTTTATTCAGCTCACGGTAGTCAATGCACAAACGTAGTGAACCATCCTTCTTCCTAACGAAAAGAACGGGCGCGCCCCAAGGCGAAGCGCTCGGTCTGATGTACCCTTTTTCCAAAAGTTCTCCCAACTGAGTCTTCAATTCCTGCATCTCGGAAGGTGCCATCCGATAAGGTGCTTTAGAAATCGGGGCCGCATCCGGCTCTAAATCTGTAATACCCGTAATTTCGATTTCCGGTAATTTCTTTTTTTTCGGCGAAAGTCCGTTTTGACGACTCGATCATGACCGTTTCGTCATTTCGAGATTGATTAATTCTGCACTTTTTGTCATCCGAGCTTGTTTCGGTGTCGTTTTGTTGAGTTCCGTGCTTTTTAGCGGTTTTTCCGCACTTGAGTTCGATTCTTGCGAATCTTGTCCGAAACTGCTGTTTCGAGTTTTCCGCAAGTCCGTTTAACTTTGTTAGACGTGTTGTGAACTTCGGTTTGGTTATTCGATCACGTATCGTGATTTCCGGGCGTTTTGGGCCGTTTTCGTAATTTCCCAAAGTTTGGGGTAATTACTTTCCATTGTCGAATTTCGAGCCTTCGGGTGGTCGGAATCGTGTGTTCTCTTAGTGCTCGGATTCGTATTTGCGAGTACTTCGTAACCGTATCTTCGATTCGTATTCAGGTTCGGGTTTCGGGGTCGTTCGGATCGTCGGAGTGGCCACGACCGAGACGGCCGCGGAAAATCGTCCGCCGAGTTACGGCCGTAAGGTGCCGATTACGGCCGTAAGTGTTCGGCAGGCCTGGCTCGACGAATGCCGGTTACGGCCGTAAGGGTCGAGAGTTACGCCGCACGGTGCTGTGCAACTTCCGGACGAATGCTTACGGGCCGTAGTGACTGCACGGCCGTAAGTCCCGAGTTACGGCCGTAAGGTCTGTCGATTACGGCCGTAAGCGATCGGCATGCGCTGGGCGGATTTTGACGAATGCGATTACGGCCGTAAGGTCGGCGATACGCCGTAAGTGGTCGGCAGGATCTCGGGAGTATATATATGTTCGAGCGATGGGTTTACACCTATTTTTCTCATCCCTCTCATTTCCTTCCGTGGTCAGCTTGGAGTACGTGATTAGATGTTTTTTATATATCAATCCACGAAGTTCTTGAGTTTCTAACATCAATCCATCACCTCATAACCTCCTCCGATCTACCGAATCAAGGTTAGATTTCTTGATAATCTAGTTTTGGGGAATTTGGGTATTTTGGTTGTTTTCGTCCGATTAATCCGATTTATCTTAGGATTATGATGGATTGATGATTATTTAGATGTATTATATCATTTCCCTTGTTATTCCATGGTTGGATCGTATTGATTCGTTATTTGGGTCGAGTTCTTGACCGACGCCTTGAAGGTGTCCGGTAAAATGTCATAGAGGGGTTTTCGGGCGTTCTTCGATTATTCTTCCTCGTATGATCGATGATTTATTGATTATATATTGTTAGGGTCGAATTCTTGTGAAGGACTCGAGTCGGAACCCTCCTGCTTCGTTGTCTTCTTGGGTCCGAGCTTCCGGTTGAATCGTGTTCTTCTGAGTGTCCTAGCGGTCATTAAGTCGAGCTTTCCGTTGCTCCGCGTGCGTTGGACTTGAGGCGAGTATCTCGTCTATATTCTTTATACTTTGAGAATGTGATGTGTCGTGAATTTAACGTGGACTCGTTAGTGACGGTATATTTAACCGTAACTTACTTTAAATGAAGATGTGATTTTATGAAGGTAATTACCAACGTAAACTTTAGTTTCAAGAATAATGATAACTACCTCATCATGTTATTTTGTGATTAAAATAAATACTAGAAATGAGTAGTTAATCAAGAATTGTGGAATCGCGTAATACTTGTATTATTTGCTCGTTGGCCTTTTTCTGAATGATGGTTTCTTTGTGGATGTTGTGCCTTTGTGGAAGTTATGTTACATTAACTTATATGTTACGTGTTTCCGGTTGTAGTGAATATTGTGCCTTTGTTGTTGTTGTGTATCTTAGCGAATTGAGATGTTGTCCGGGTAGGGTCCCGTCGAGGCCTCCGGAGGCGCGTGCTTGCGAGTACGGCCGGACGTACGTTTTGACCATAAGGTTATCAATTCGGGTAGGTCTGGGGAGGGCTCCGAGAATCGACACTTGCGAGTGCGATGTCATGATAACTTATGGGTGTATTTGAATGATGTTATCCGGGTAGGGTCCGTCGAGGCCTCCGGAGGCGCGTGCTTGCGAGTACGGCGAGATGTTACGATTTGACCATAAGGTTATCTAATCGGGTAGGTCTGGAGAGGGCTCCGAGAATCGTCACTTGCGAGTGCGATGTCAAGATAACTTATGGGTGTGTTCGAGTTTATTCTTGATGACTAATCCGGGTGGGACCCTTCGGGGCCACGGAGACGTTTTGACTGTTGATTTGATATCTCTGAATTGTTTATGTTTTGAATCTTGAATCCCGATTATATTGGTGAATATGGTTTTGATCTTGAGGTTTGAGTTGAGAATAAAATCATTTGTATGATTTTGAAAGAAAACCTTTTGAAAAGGAAAAACATTCATATTTCAGGATTTTACACTGAGACCCCGAAGTCTCTAAATAATCTCTTACAATGATTTATGGAGTAATCCCCATGGTTTGTTTTAAAGGAATAAATTTTCAAAAGACTTTAGACTCGGGGATCGTGTTACTACCTTGTCGAAATGTTATTTTCATAACGGTTGTATTCTTGATGTATAATTGTATAGCTTGGTTACTTGCTAGCGATTCCATCGCTAACCCCTCGTTGGGGATTTTGTTATTTATTCCAGGTGTTCTCGATGGAGAGTGAGCAACCACGGGATTGGCTCGGAGGATGATGCAATGCGATACTAGTCACGGCTTGTAGTCCGTCAGTCTGCCGGTGATATGTCGGTTTGAGTTCTTGTCATCCTTGAGGGGATGGACATTTTATGTACTATGTGATCGAGTTGTAATTTAGTTTCATCGGATGTACGGTTATGCTATGTTTTGAGAGACCTAATCGGTCTACGGTATTATGTTTTGGTCAAGTTGACCGCATGTGGGTTTTGATTTGTAGTCTCCCGCCCGGTAGCTCCTTGTGGAAAGGGGTCTACGGCGTGTAATATCCCCGAGTGGATTGGGGTGTTACATAAATGGTATCGAGCTTAGGTTTGCGAAAACCTAGGCGGTTGGGTCTAGTTGGGTCTTGTCGAGTCGTGTCTTGTCGGAGTCGTGTCTTGTCGTGTCACCCGGTGAGCAGCCAGAACAAGCGAGATCATTGCGATCCGTTGTGATCAATTGTGGTTCGTTGTGATTAGTATCGTGTTGCGGCCATTATCTCCGTGCGGCTGTGGACGTAAGTCTCCTCCTTTATGTGAGGTACTGTATTTCATGTTTTTACGTGTGCGAATTAAATGTGATGTGTGTCCTTATTTACACGGTGTTGTGTAAGGAGTTGTATTCGATGCTCTTGAAGCACGATATACGAATATTACTGGAATTATTGATGTTTTGACTTTGAACCGCCGTGTGTGGTGGTATGTTGTGAAATTTGTGAACTTTGATGGGTTTCAAAGTGTGCCGACAGATTAATTCGGTGAAAAGCTCAAATGATAGTCCTGGATATATGTTTTAACTTGATGCCCGAAATGTGTTTGGTTGAATTTGTGATTTTGTTTGTCGTTTGAGCGGTGGTTTTAGTTCGATCGCTTTGTTTGGACTATCGTAATTATTCATTGCGGGTAGATTTGAGAATATATTTTTGAGGGGCCATAAGGGTCGGAACATTTTTGTGAAAGTTGATTTTGAAAATATTTTTATGGTTCGATTAAACCAAGAAATCGTATGAATTTTGAAATCACGAGTTTTGGCATAGTTAATCTCGTATTTTCAAATGACACCATCAAAGGTATGAGGAAAAATGTATATTAATGTATTTTGGGCACCGCAAAATATTACCGTCACCTTCGGTTGAGACCAAAAGAATTTTGAAAAATTTATGTTATATGTTTGTTATGTTGTTTTGCCCGTCGGAAAATTTTTACAACCTTTCTTTATTACAATTCTATAGGTGATCATTTTCTGTTGCTCAATCTCTATCGACCTAATCATATGGTCCGTCTCAGGACGATCGTGAACCCTAATCGCGATATCGATTGCACTTAGTTGCTTCACTGTGTGGATATTATTGACGTATTATATATTGTCACAATTCTTGTTAGCAAGTTATGGGTGTACGCCTGATACGATGATTTCATAGTTCGGTATAATTGTGTGTTTCTTTGACGTTATCCGGATGTGGTAATTTAGAATGTCTTGTACATTGTTTTCAAAACGAGACAGAGATGATAATAGATTCGTAGTTTTGATCAAACTTTTCTTTTCTAAAATTCGCTTCAAAGAAATTTTTCAAATTCAGAATTTTAAAATACTATCATTTGACGAGCACCTTGAAAAAAAAAAAAATTGTTTTTAAAATATTACCCATATTCGACCACGATGATATGTTTGTGGTTTTGACCGTGATAAACTTGGTAAAGGTCGACGTTATGTTAACATGGCTAAGTGAATGATTTATGAATTTGAATTCTGTCGTTGCGGTGATAGTTCATGTATTCGTGTTACAACTCGGAATGAGTATTTTATTGTGTTATTGTTGGTTGCTCTATATTGATTATGTGGTGGTTGTTTTGTTGTTCGATCGGTTGCCCATTCAAGATGCCGAGAGGTCGAGGTCGTGGTAACCCTCCGCGACTGTGGATCGTACTACGGTAATGGAATTAGTATCGGTGTTGCCACCGTGCTCCAACAGTGGCGCACCGATGACACATTTAGCTCGTGGTTCGGCGTAACCATACCGCGAATGAGGATGTTGGATCGACTCGGTGGCTTAGAGAAGTGGTTCAGTATGCGCCCCTCGCTGCGGAGCGGGTGATACTTTGGGTCGGGACGGTTGGCTTATCCAATTGGAGAAGATTTTCAAGGCGATTGGTTGTCCCGAGGAGCGGAGGATTCCTATCGCCCAGCTTCCTTCTCGTTGATGACGCCGCTTAATCGGTGGGAGGCCGTTGAGCCTCAAGATCATGTCACATTACTTGGGAAGAGTTCAAGAAGTTGATGGAAGCGGAATTTTGCCCGAGGCCGATTCGAGAGCAGAGGATCCGAGATTTTTACCTAGCCGAGCCACAGGATGTACCCGTGTCGCAGAGCTATTGTCGATTATAGTCGATGCTCGCCTTTGTGAAGAATCGGTGAGGACCGAGGAGGACAAGATCCGTCATTTTGATATGCGGATGAGACCGAGATTCGACAGTACATGTCGGGTTTCACTTGTGCTACTTTGAGAGAGTATCGAATCGAGCCATGGCGTACGAGATGGCATCGTTATTCATCGGGCCTTCGCATGAGTCGAAGAGACAGAGGACGCCCTGGAGATTTTTCGGACGGTGCAAGAGATGGAAATTCTTCTCATCGAGTTTCGCGTAGTCGTGCGGCGAAACCTTCAATTTCTTCGTTCGGTGGAACCAAGAGTTCCAAGTTGTCTTCTTTGACTCCTAGTCGACCGGGAGGTGCTTTAACCGCAATGTTGTCGGTCATGTGCAAGCTAATTGTCCTTCGCAACGGATTACTTGTTATAATTGTGGACTCGAGGGCCACAAAGTTCAAGATTGTGAATTATTCCATGAGGTTTCCCGAATCGTGTTTCGGCATCGGTATCGGGATCGGTTTGTCGGGACCGTTGAGATTTTGTCGGCCGTGCTTTGTTGTTTGTGACTTCACTTTTTTAGTTTAAGTTTCGGACGAAACTTTTTTAGAGGGGTAGAATGTAATACAGTAATTTCGATTTCCGGTAATTTTTTTTTTTCGAAAGTCCGTTTTGACGACTTCGATCATGACCGTTTCGTCATTTCGAGATTGATTAATTCTTCACTTTTTGTCATCCGAGCTCGTTTCGTGTCGCTTTTGTTGAGTTCCGTGCTTTTTAGCGGTTTTCGCACTTGAGTTCGATTCTTGCGAATCTTGTCCGAAATTTGCTTGAGTTTTCCGCAAGTCCGTTTAACTTTGTTAGACGTGTTGTGAACTTCGGTTTGGTTATTCGATCACGTATCGTGATTTCCGGCGTTTGGGCGTTTCGTAATTTCCGAAAGTTTGGGGTAATTACTTTCCATTGTCGAATTTCGAGCCTTCGGGTGGTCGGATTCGTGTGTTCTCTTAGTTCTCGGATTCGTATTTTATAGTACTTCGTGACCGTATCTTGATTCGTATTCAGGTTCGGGTTTCGGGGTCGTTCGGATCGTCGGAGTGGCCACGACCGAGACGGCCGCAGCAGGTCTTGGTGCGGCCGAGTTACGGCCGTAAGGTGCGATTACGGCCGTAAGTGTTCGGCAGGCCTGGCCTGACGAATGCCGTTACGGCCGTAAGGGTCGAGAGTTACGGCCGACGGGTGCTGTGCAACTTCCGGACGAATGCGATTCGGCCGTAAGTGACTGCAGTGTACGGCCGTAAGTCGAGTTACGGCCGTAAGGTCTCGATTACGGCCGTAAGCGATCGGCATGCGCTGGGCGGATTTTGACGAATGCCGGTTACGGCCGTAAGGTCGGCGATTACGGCCGTAAGTGGTCGGCAGGATCTGGGGAGTATATATATGTTCGAGCAATCGGGTTTACACCTATTTTTCTCATCCCTCTCATTTCCTTAGTGGTGGGGCTTGGAGTACGTGATTAGATGTTGTTTATATATCAATCCACGAAGTTCTTGAGTTTCTAACATCAATCCATCACCTCATAACCTCCTCCGATCTACCGAAGCAAGGTTAGATTTCTTGATAATCTAGTTTTGGGGAATTTGGGTATTTTGGTTGTTTTCGTCCGATTAATCCGATTTATCTTAGGATTATGATGGATTGATGATTATTTAGATGTATTATATCATTTCCCTTGTTATTCCATGGTTGGATCGTATCGATTCGTTATTTGGGTCGAGTTCTTGACCGACGCCTTGAAGGTGTCCGGTAAAATGTCATAGAGGGGTTTTCGGGCGTTCTTCGATTATTCTTCCTCGTATGATCGATGATTTATTGATTATATATTGTTAGGGTCGAATTCTTGTGAAGGACTCGAGTTGGAACCCTCCCGTTCGTTGTCTTCTTCGGGGTCCGAGCTTCCCGGTTGAATCGTGTTCTTGAGTGTCCTAGCGGTCATTAAGTCGAGCTTTCCGTTGCTCGCGTGCGTTGGACTTGAGGCGAGTATCTCGTCTATATTCTTTATACTTTGAGAATGTGATGTGTCGTGAATTTAACGTGGACTCGTTAGTGACGGTATATTTAACCGTAACTTACTTTAAATGAAGATGTGATTTTATGAAGGTAATTACCAACGTAAACTTTAGTTTCAAGAATAATGATAACTACCTCATCATGTTATTTTGTGATTAAAATAAATACTAGAAATGAGTAGTTAACTGAAGAATTGTGGAATCGCGTAATACTTGTATTATTTGCTCGTTGGCCTTTTTCCTGAATGATGGTTTGCTGTGGATGTTGTGCCTTTGTGGAAGTTATGTTACATTAACTTATATGTTACGTGTTTCCGGTTGTAGTGAATATTGTGCCTTTGTTGTTGTTGTGTATCTTAGCGAATTGAGATGTTGTCCGGGTAGGGTCCGTCGAGGCCTCCGGAGGCGCGTGCTTGCGAGTACGGCCAGATGTTACGATTTGACCATAAGGTTATCTAATCGGGTAGGTCTGGAGAGGGCTCCGAGAATCGTCACTTGCGAGTGCGATGTCAAGATAACTTATGGGTGTGTTCGAGTTTATTCTTGATGACTAATCCGGGTGGGACCCTTCGGGGCCACGGAGACGTTTATTTGTTGATTTGATATCTACGAATTGTTTATCTTTTGAATATTGAATCCCGATTATATTGGTGAATATGGTTTTGAACTTGAGGTTTGACTTGAGAATAAAATCATTTGTATGATTTTGAAAGAAAACCTTTTGAAAAGGAAAAACATTCATATTTCAGGATTTTACACCGAGACCCCGAAGTCTCTAAATAATCTCTTACAATGATTTACGGAGTAATCCCCATGGTTTGTTTTAAAGGAATAAATTTTCAAAAGACTTTAGACTCGGGGATCGTGTTACTACCTTGTCGAAATGTTATTTTCATAACGGTTGTATTCTTGATGTATAATTGTATAGCTTGGTTACTTGCTAGCGATTCCATCGCTAACCCTCGTTGGGGATTTTGTTATTTATTCCGTGTGTTCGATGGAGAATGAGCAACCACGGGATTGGCTCGGAGGATGATGCAATGCGGCGATACTAGTCACGATTGTAGTCCGTCAATGCATCGGTGATATGTCAGTTTGAGTTCTTGTCATCCTTGAGGGGATGGACATTTTATGTACTATGTGATCGAGTTGTAATTTAGTTTCATCAGATGTACGGTTATGCTATGTTTTGAGAGACCTAATCGGTCTACGGTATTATGTTTTGGTCAAGTTGACCGCATGTGGGTTTTGATTTGTAGTCTCCCGCCTGGTAGCTCCTTGTGGAAAGGGGTCTACGGCGTGTAATATCCCTGAGTGGATTGGGGGTGTTACAAAATCCACGGAAAAATGTATCTCTCGATCTGGCGGTAATCCCGGAAGATCGTCCGGAAAAACATCGGGATACTCGTTAACAACCGGAATTGAAGAGAAATCGACTTCAATTCCTTCCGTTTTCAATGCATAACACCAATAGCCCGTACAACCTTTATTCAAAAGTTTTACGGCCGTCATGGAACTGATAAGTAACTTGGATTGGCCCAACTTACGTCCCAAAAATGAGTACTCAGATCCGTCCTTAGTCATCATAGTGATAACTTTGGTACGGTAATTCATAATCGCCTGGTGATTATTAAGCCAATCCTCGCCGAGGATTACGTCCTCGCCTTCCATGTCAACTACAATTAAATTTGATAACCATTCCATACCGGATATAACCACCGGAAATTCTCTAATCTCCCGATTCCCCACAATCCTATCCCACAGGCGGTCTCACGATAAAGGGATCGCAAGCGATTAAACAAGTTATATTCAAACGGCGTACACACTCCAAAGAAATAAAAGAATGTGTAGCACCAATCAAAAAGTACAATTTGGGATAGGATAGAATATGGATGGTACTGAAGCCACCGTCGCATCGGGTTCGTGCTCGACGCATCTCATAAACCCGTGGTTGCACCGAACCGACGCTAGAGTTCCCCCTCCGGCGTTCGACCCGTCCCACCTGCCAAATTCTGCCGAGGTTGACCGGTGGGGCGGAAGCAGTGTCCAAAGTCGATTCGGCTCGGAACAATAAGTCGCTCTATGTCCCATCTGTCCGCACGTGTGACACTTCAATGGTGGAAAGTGGCATTCCAAATTAATGTGGCACGAACGGCCACAATTATAGCAAGTCACCGCGCGATTTGAGGTACCGAAGTGGGACGGTAACCCCTCTTCCCTTTATTAGAACGTGACGGTATCGGCAAAACGGTTAGTCGTCTGTGACTTCGAAAGTTGCCACCCTTAGAGCGAGAAAAATTTCCCGACTTTCGCTTCTTCGGTTCTTCAACGGTATCTTTGTCGTGGCTCAACATATCATGGGCTAAAGCTCTGTCCTGATACTCTTTCAGTGTGGTACAAGCAAATCCGGCCATGTACCGTCGTAAGTCCAAATTCATCCGCATATCGAAATAACGGATCTTATCACGCTCGTTACGTACTTGATCCTTCACATGGATTAATTGTTGGTTATACTCCACGATTGCCTGCGAAACGGGAATATCTTGTGGTTTAGCCTCGAAGAAGGCTCGGATTCGGCTCTCTCGTACCGGCCAAGGACAAAACTCGGCCTCCAAGAGCTCCTTAAATTCATCCCATGAGGCAATACGATCCTGTGGCTTGATGATCTTCCACCAAGTAGCGGCCTCCTTAGTGAGGAAATACTGAGCAATTGGTACTTTCCTCACCTCGGGGCAATCAACTGCCTCGAAAATCTTCTCCAACTCTGCTAGCCAATCCTCCCAGCCTAACGGGTCTGTGGCACCGCCAAACTGTGGAGGGTGCATACGGATTACGTTCTGAAGCAGGGCATCCGTGTTTGGATTCGGGTTATTCAGCTGAACAGTTTGGGCCAAAATAGTCATCTGGGTAGCCAATTGTTGAAGTGCATTCACCACTCCAACGTCTGCGTTGTTCCCCTGACCATTTGGTAGTCGTCGACTCTCGGTATCGGGATGCACCGAGTTCGACAAACTGGGGTTGGTCGACCCCGCAACCGAACTGATGGAAACGGCCGCGCCACGACCTCTTCCTCGCCCACGGCCACGACCACGGCCACGGCCCCTACCAGCTGACATACTGAAGAACACATAAGTCACGTAAGCACGATTCAATCACGCATCAACAAAGTGTCCGATTCTCAAGAATACCGATAAAAAGGAGCAAAACGAATAAGGAAACACCAGGAGAGTGAGAGGTCTTACAAGTACCGGTCGCACTGTGATGATGGCAGAGTAGTGATACTGTGGACATTTAACGACTCAATCGACCCAAAAGACCGACAGCCTAGGTATCCATAGACCTAAGCTCTGATACCATATTCTGTAACACCCCCAAGTTATTCAGGGATATTACAGCGCCGTAAGCCCCGCCGTGGGACCCACAAGGCTATACATACGCGTAACCATAAATTTTGACCGATAAGGTCTACACACAAAGGAATGAAAAACGATACAAAGGTATTCAAAACATAACCAATGTATTCACCGACATCACAATACAATTCAATACTTCGGCAACACAGGCCGGAACATCAAGGGAAAAGGAAAACGATACTCGAGTATTCAAAAGACAATCCAGTACAACAACACTGAACCGGAACTCCAACCATAACTGGAAGAAAGACACAGTATCACACTTGCCCACCATCTTTATGCCGACCCGATACCTGCCCGTCCGCTCTCCTGGAACCTGAAATACATGAAACGTATTTCCCCCATAAAGGGGTTAGCCGTCGAATAGCTAGTGCAAGTATAATAGTATGAAAGATAATACTTCTCGACAATAAAGTAAATGTAATCCGTCAATTCATCAATATCCGTCAATTCATCAATTTAAGACTAGTATTCCGAAATGACTAAAATCTCAAGACGTATGTGAATGCCGTAGAAACGGTTCGTTCATATCATACGCCGTTACATGTAGGAATGCCGTCAAAACGGTTCGTTCATTACATGCCAACATTATTTCATATGAATGCCGTAGAAACGGTTCGTTCATATCAACCATGGAATCGCACCAGAGGCTACGAAACCCTCAGAGGACCATAGGCCCGTCCCGGAGTGGCTAGAAATAATCATACCATCAATATTTCATACTTTCAAAGTCGAGAACGTACAATCATAAATGTATACTTGCCTTTGAGACATCGAGAAATCGAACGGAGGAAAGGTATGAGTTCGGTAGGTCCGAGAACGCGCTTCCGGCACCTAAACGATTCGCAAGGAATATTACAATTAATTATCCATACTCAAATTATACGAAGAGACTCCTGAAACTCGTCTACGATTCCAGAAAATATACGGGTGGATAACTAAAGGTTGGGAAATCGCCCAAACTCCCACAAGTCCGAAAACGGCACAATCCAACCCGTAAAATCGGAAGAAAACACTCATATGGTATATATATATATCAAAATCTCAAGGGTCTCAAGCTTCAATCGGACAAAACGGACGAATCTACGAAAACCCCCAAAATCCAACATAAAATTCAAAGTGTTCTTGAATAATCTTTCAATAATCCGATGAATACTCAAGCATGTCCATAATCACGCATATATCACATCATACACCATGATTTTATCATCCAAACGTCAAAACCCACACGAAATCGAGAAGTCAAGATGTCGAAGGAATTACCTCTTGAATATCCAAGCTCTATGATCCAAGGAATACGCGATAGATCGACTATCCGGGCTTCCCAACCGATTGAAAGTGGTAAATCTTCAACACACAAGTGATAGCTATGAAAAGAATTCTTCCCTCAACTCTCTCTCTCGCGATGGAAGAAGAAATGGGGAAAGAATGGCTGAAATCTCGCTTAAAAAGCCGAATTATGCATGACCGCATTGTGTGCCGCGGCTCAAGATATGTGTGCATGCACAGCCTAAAATTGTTCCCGTGTTTCGGTAGTGTGCCGCGGCTCACCAGGTGTGCCGCGGCACCGGTCTGACGGGTTTTGGCCGGGATGCAACACCGGTGTCCGCGGCTCAGCGTAGGTGTGCCGCGGCAATGACTGCAGCAGTGCCGCGGCTCACTAATGTGTGCCGCGGCACAGTCTGACTGCTCGGCCAAATATAGGAAATGTGTGTGCCGCGGCGCACACTCCTTGTGCCGCGGCTCACACCCCTTGGTCCTAAAATGATGAAAATTGACCGGAAAGAGAATAAAAGCAATATGATTCAATGTCTGGACAACAATAACACGAAATAAAAATACGGGAACCCCAAAACGGTGGTTCCAAGCAATGATTACAAGGGTTCGCTCAACAATCACGATCCGAAGAATATGAAAGGTTTGAAAAGACATGACTTTCGACCGGATATTACATAATGTGACCAGGCTTACCGCAGATGAAAAGATTTTATCGGTCTATAATGAGAACTACGTTCAGAAAAGGGTTTGTGATAATAATTTTCTATATCAAAAAATATATAATTATTTTTGTTTATGATGTTTATTTACTTTTTAGGAAGTGAAGTTGCTATGCCATAATGAAGAAATTGGAGACAACAGAAATATGATCTTCAACTCGAGTGAAAATAGCAACAAAACTGTTGAGGAGGAACATGAAGAACTACAAGGAAAAAAACTAAATACAGAAGGTGCATTGGACGAAGGATTTGGAAAGAGAAGAAAGAAGTGTGAAGAAAGAGAAATGAAAAAAAAAGAGTTAATCTCATTTGCATTATTGCAGAATTTATTTTTATTTTCAAAAGTATGTTGGTTTAATACCATTTTTAAATTAAAGTTAAGTATGTTTCTAAGACTTTATCCACTCAGTTATTTTATATTGATTTTAATTTTCTTCAATTGTTTTTAGTTCCAGGAGACTTTATTTACTGTTTGTCATTATTTCTTATTATCTTTGTTTATGTATGCCAAATAAATATACATCAAGATAGAAGGCAATGCAAATCATATTGTAACAATCAATTGTTATATCACGTATATTGTTTATGTATGCCAAACATCAATAAACACAATAAGCTAGAAGGCAATTCACATCATTATTGTTGCATACTAAAAATCAAATAAACATGACCGCTACAATTTTATTCTCACAAGTTGAAAATCAACAATCAACAATATAAAAATAAAAAATGATATTCAGCCAAATAGGTTATATTTTAAAAATGAGAAAGTTAGTAAAATAATATATTTTAAAAACAAGTCAGGATGATCGTTACAATTTTATTCTCACTAAAAATCAACACTATAATCACAAAAATGATATTCTGTCAGATATATTGTATTTTAAAAATAAAATAGTTAAGTAAAAGCAATATATTATACCAAATATATAGTATAAAAGTAAAAGTGATATCCTGGCAAACATATTATATATTTCTAAATATCAAAATCTAATGTCTTAATTCATTTTTAATTTTCAAAATCTACTATTTAAGTTAAGCATTACAGTAAAGACAATGATAAAATTCAGACTATTGAAATATGGGGTCCTCGAAATCATATCACTTAATTTAAAAGCTCATTTCATTTATTTTACCACCTTAATAAATTTTTTTCAGGCTACAGTACAAGTTAAATAAAACCGAATAGCAACTATAGTTGACTAGGTCAAACTCAATATATCCACTACAATGTGATCAGTTTAGTGAAAAACTGATTATTTTTTAACTTCCTTTAAGTATAATTGAAATGGTTTATATTTTTTACTTCCTTTTGGTTGTTTAACAAATCGTATTATTTATATTTCCAGTATAGGAGTAAATATTTAAATATCCAAAAGACAAATTCCTTTAAAGGTTAGTTTGTTTATGTATATATTTTATATATTAATCTCTTCATTTTAAAATTGATATTCACATTATTGGATGTTTTATGGACTGTAATACTTCACAACCAGGAAGCAGCCAGGATGGAGACGAAATGAATCCTACTCAATGAAATTCTAGAGCATTAAAGAAGATACCAACAGAAAAAAACGGGGCATACAAGTTTCATCGATTCAACGAGTGAGTTATGTTTTTAAGTCATAAAAGTCGTGTATTTCTTATTGAGTTGAAGGGTTTCGTTTACAATTTAAATGTTCATAAAATTCCGATATAACTATATCAAATTTAAAAAGATATATTTCATCAGATATATTGATATAACTAAATTGTATTTTTATTCGATATATTTTCTAATGGCATAGTTTCACAGATATAACTAAGTTGAGATAACAATATCTGATGAAACTAAATTATATAATTTAGATCCGTCAGGAAAAGATATATCCCTATCTAAACAAGGTTAATCACAATTTACAAGTCTGCAAGGCAAATCCCAATTCTCTACAGCATTGATATATCAAATCAGAGCAGGCATTGAAATTACAAATAAAGAATCGGAGCATATCACGAATCCGAAATAATGATAAGCACTAACCTTCTTTATTTGCATCAGTGAATTCCCATGGGATGTTTGGATTGTTATCCGAACTATCGATATGGATAGTTTCCAGTAATTTTTGATTTTTTCCATTTTAATTACATCAATAAAATATATAAATAAAACCTTGTTTTGGAAGATGTAAATACACACACACACACTTCATTCTTTAATTATATTTCTCTTTATATTATTTGAGTTATTTAATTACATACTTTTACACACACACACACACTTTTTATTTATATCGCAATATTTTATTCAAATATTATTTATTAGTTTATTCTTTTTGATAACAACAAATTATCAAGTAAAAAAAATGTAGAAGAGCATAACAGCCAAATCTCAATTGAAAAACATGAGTAAATAGTAACTTTACATCTGTATTGGAAGAAAAAATGAACTCAGTTTGGAGCTATTACTTAGCTGAAAACTATGGATCTTTTTTCTTTTTCTTTTTGGATTACAATGATATACAAGAATTTGTAAACATGATTAAATAATATTCATTTCAGTCTTTTTATTAACCAAAATAATCGGGTAAAAAATTGAATCAGTCCTTCATATATCCATTTAAATTGAAAAGACAAACCATTTATTCAGAAATTTAGGTTTGATAGATCAAAAATTGAAAAACGTTATAATTGAAAATACCATTTCTTTTCGACACGGAATTTCAAAACTATTCCTAAATTTCCTAATGAAATATCAAAGCCTCATTTCAAACCTAATAAAATAGATCAAAAATTAATTCTACCTAAAACAAAGCTTCTTGAAAATACTACTAATACTCATTTATTAGAAAGAGTTAATAAAAGTTTATCTAATATTGCCTCCTCTTCCAATAATTCAAAAATAAGTATTATTGATTCCAAACCAGACATTAATTGTGTCTGTGAAAGTGATTCTAGTGCTGAGTCAGAAGAAATTAATAAACTAAAATCTTATGGTCCTAATAGAAATTATTATAGGAGGCCTACTCCTCCTGATATTCAATATGAAGAAAGATCTCAATTTCAAACATCAAAATATGATGGTCAATCTATTCATCAATGGAATATTGATGGAAAATCACAATATGAGATATTAAATACTCTCCAAGAGATGGGAATGGCTAAAACTGCCTATAAAATTCATAATTTAACTGATGATAATGCTGCGAGTCTTTTAATAACTAGTTTTACTAGTCAATTAAAAAACTGGTGGGATAATCAATTGGCTTTGGAAGACAAACAATTCATTATGAGTCATAAATCAGAATATGATTTAGAAGATGGTACTACTCAAGAAAAGGCTGATGCCTGTGATTTCCTATTAGTTACTATTGCCATGTACTTTGTGGGAAATCCCAAAGAAGAATTAAATTCTTCTCAAATTGTTCTTTCAAATCTTAGATGTCCTTCTCTATCTGATTATAGATGGTATAAGGATGTATTTTTAACAAATGTTTTAAAACGTCCTGATTGCAATCAATCCTTTTGGAAAGAAAGATTCATAGCAGGACTTCCCAAATTATTTGGAGAAAGAATTATTCAAAAATTAAAAAATGAAATGAATAATGAAACTATAAATTTCAATGAAATTACTTTTGGTCAAATGTTCGCTTTTATCAAAAAGGAAGCACTTAATCTATGTTCAGAACTAAAAATACAATCCAAATACGGCAAAGATAAACATAATTCAAAAATTGAACTTGGTAATTCAGACTATTGAAATATGGGGTCCTCGAAATCATATCACTTAATTTAAAAGCTCATTTCATTTATTTTACCACCTTAATAAATTTTTTTCAGGCTACAGTACAAGTTAAATAAAACCGAATAGCAACTATAGTTGACTAGGTCAAACTCAATATATCCACTACAATGTGATCAGTTTAGTGAAAAACTGATTATTTTTTAACTTCCTTTTAGTATAATTGAAATGGTTTATATTTTTTACTTCCTTTTGGTTGTTTAACAAATCGTATTATTTATATTTCCAGTATAGGAGTAAATATTTAAATATCCAAAAGACAAATTCCTTTAAAGGTTAGTTTGTTTATGTATATATTTTATATATTAATCTCTTCGTTTTAAAATTGATATTCACATTATTGGATGTTTTATGGACTGTAATACTTCACAACCAGGAAGCAGCCAGGATGGAGACGAAATGAATCCTACTCAATGAAATTCTAGAGCATTAAAGAAGATACCAACAGAAAAAAACGGGGCATACAAGTTTCATCAGATTCAACGAGTGAGTTATGTTTTTAAGTCATAAAAGTCGTGTATTTCTTATTGAGTTGAAGGGTTTCGTTTACAATTTAAATGTTCATAAAATTCCGATATAACTATATCAAATTTAAAAAGATATATTTCATCAGATATATTGATATAACTAAATTGTATTTTTATTCGATATATTTTCTAATGGCATAGTTTCACAGATATAACTAAGTTGAGATAACAATATCTGATGAAACTAAATTATATAATTTAGATCCGTCAGGAAAAGATATATCCCTATCTAAACAAGGTTAATCACAATTTACAAGTCTGCAAGGCAAATCCCAATTCTCTACAGCATTGATATATCAAATCAGAGCAGGCATTGAAATTACAAATAAAGAATCGGAGCATATCACGAATCCGAAATAATGATAAGCACTAACCTTCTTTATTTGCATCAGTGAATTCCCATGGGATGTTTGGATTGTTATCCGAACTATCGATATGGATAGTTTCCAGTAATTTTTGATTTTTTCCATTTTAATTACATCAATAAAATATATAAATAAAACCTTGTTTTGGAAGATGTAAATACACACACACACTTCATTCTTTAATTATATTTCTCTTTATATTATTTGAGTTATTTAATTACATACTTTTACACACACACACACTTTTTATTTATATCGCAATATTTTATTCAAATATTATTTATTAGTTTATTCTTTTTGATAACAACAAATTATCAAGTAAAAAAAATGTAGAAGAGCATAACAGCCAAATCTCAATTGAAAAACATGAGTAAATAGTAACTTTACATCTGTATTGGAAGAAAAAATGAACTCAGTTTGGAGCTATTACTTAGCTGAAAACTATGGATCTTTTTTCTTTTTCTTTTTGGATTACAATGATATACAAGAATTTGTAAACATGATTAAATAATATTCATTTCAGTCTTTTTATTAACCAAAATAATCGGGTAAAAAATTGAATCAGTCTTTCATATATCCATTTAAATTGAAAAGAAAGGGATCTATCAAATATTATTTATATATTTACTCTCAATTAACTTAAAACAGTATATTTAAAATTATAGAAACCATAAATAGTTAGATCTACATGATTTATGTATATAAAATAATACAAATTCATATAAAATAATGCAAATTCATATATTAAGTATGGAATACATAAATATATCCGAAGAGTAAGATATTCATAGTTTGAAGCTATTATTTAGCTAAAAACTATGAATAAATTCATTTTATTTTTCATATACATTGAAAGCCCACATAAAATAAGTATATGACATAGATTTTTAGATCTACATGATTAGGTATATAAAAAAATAAAAAAATATATATTAAGCATAAATAAATATTTATCAGAAGAAATAATACATAGTTTGAAGCTATTATTCAGCTGGAAACTATGAATATTTTCCTTTTTATTTTTCAGATACAGTAATATCACCTACTAATTTATGTAAAGGTGATTGAAATTCGAAGAAAATGACAGACCAAGTCGGGAATACATTTTCATCTATTACCAACCGAAATATTCGGGGCAAAATGCTGAATCAAACCCTTTTCTGTTAAAATCATCGCACAAATGAAGATATTACGTCTTCATATCTCCATATAGATGTAAAAGAATTAAAAAGATAATAAAATTATCACTATATCGGAAGTGGGCAGCAGCTGCTGTACAGAGAAGAGTGTCTCAGAGGACGGCGACTGAAGCAGAGGGACGAGTGTCACATAGGGTTTCTAGATCCACACACGTAGTAAAGGGTAAGTGTAACACCCCCGAGATATTCGAAGTATATTACAGCGCCGTGGACCCCTACATGGGACCCACCAGGCTAAGACAAGGAAAACATTACTTGACTGACCATCTCAGTTAGCGAGGACACACATTAAAATAATATAACATATAAAAATACGCCCGGAGCAACCGGCGTAATAAACATCAACCAACAACATAGCAATTTGAGTTAATACAAAACGAAGTTCGGAGTGAAAAGCCTAAGTACTCGCGATTACAATCTATAAGTTTGTAAATGTGGGAAACAACCATATCGAAATAGACAAGAGAAATAAGAAGACTCAAATGCACATGTCAACGACCCTGGCCAACATCCTCGTACTGTCCCAGCGCCCGCTCGTCCGGCAGAACCTAACCTGAAATCCATAACAAGAATTTCTCCAAAATGGGTCCCCAAAGGGGTTAGCAATTATGCTAGTACAAGTAATCAAGGCAATCATTCGCTTACACGTTTCATAGTACAATGCACCAAATCATTTCAAAAACCAAAACCAGACATGTCTTTTCCGGAAACAAACAGTCAATCACATTTCCCTAGGATCGGGACGAAGCCACAAATCCCACTCGAGGCCTCTAAGGACCCTCCCGAGCTGGCCATATCATAAAACAAATCACGCACGTGCATCGCCTAGGACAGGGACAAAGCCACAAATCCCACTCGAGGCCTCTAAGGACCCTCCCGAGCTGGCTAGAAAAACAAACTCATGAATCCAGGGCTCAAACCATTGGACTCCCTCCGTGATCCCGTAAGACCCTCCCGAGGTGACAAATTCACACACAATATACATTACCATTTCACATTAAGCATAAAGGTTTCCAAAAGTACTTACCTTGAATAATTGATGACGCAACGAACGGAAAGGAAAATCACCGACGAACGCTAGGAACCAACGGAACCGAACCAAATGATTCGAAGAACAAAATCACAACCAACTCTAAACGAATACGGAAATGGAATATACCCGAAAACCCGCCTACAATTCATATATATTCATATAAAAATAACGAGGAGGGCGGACCGCAACCAAACCCTCTAGAATACACAACAACCACGAAATATACCATGAATCGATAGGGAAAACAAGAATACTAGCAAGATTAATCATATTCAACATAAATTAATCAACCGTATGGAACGAATCGAAGAAAAACCTGAAAACTCCCAATTTACTCAAAAGTAGGGTTCTAAGAAGATTTACCTTGGATTAGGATGAAAGATTCATGTTAATGTTGTTATTATACACCAAGAACTCAAGGAAGATGATGGTTGAGATGATTGGAGGAAGAAATCGCCAAGAAGTCGCCCAAAATGGCCAAAGCCACGGTGAAATGAGAATTAGATCCGTCCAAGGTCAACTCCTGTGTATATATAGCCATACGGCTTAGCGCGCGCTAACAGCTAAGTGTTAGCGTGCGCTACCCAGTTATATTACAGTCCAGAACTCACTGTCCTGGACTATCTAGCGTGCGCTAACGACGACTCGGTAGCGCGCGCTATCGAGCTATAGCGTGCGCTACCTGGGCACCTGAACAAGTCCAGAACAAACTATCCATTACTGGACAGTTACGCTAGCGCACGCTACTGGACACCTAGCGTGCGTTAGTCCCCCGACATTAGCGTGCGCTAGACAACGTAGCGTACGCTAATCCGCTAGTCCAGAGGACTGGAATCCGAAATAAGTTCACTGCCAATCCCAGGGCTCAGCTCGCTAGCGCGCGCTACGAAGCAGACGTAGCGTGCGCTACTAAGGGATCCCTAGTGTGCGTTATGCAGAAAGATTAGCGCGCGCTAGGCACGGAATATTAACGGCCCAAAACACCAGAATATGAACGAAACATCAAACGGAATATCTCAAAACGCATAATAACATAGAATGGATCCACGGCAACCCCGAAACGGCGGTTCCGAACACCAATTACGAGAATCAGATCAATAGATGATGGAAGAAATAGACTGAAAAATACACGAGGGTCGCTAAAAACGAGAGATACACCGAAAAATGAGAAGACCGGGAAAATAAAAATGCAGATATTACATTCTACCCCTCTAAAAATAAGTTTCGTCCCAAAACTTAAGAAACAAACAACTCGGAGTACTTAGCACGCATGCTATCCTCGGTTTCCCAAGTTGCCTCCTCGACACCATGTCTCGACCACTGCACCTTGACCAAACAGATGGTCTTATGCCTCAGTCGTTTCTCACGATGCTACAAAATCTTCAAAGGACGCTCCTCAAAAGTAATATCCTCGGTGACATCAATTTCACCATAATCGGTGACGTGACTAGGATCCGGGACATATTTCCTCAGCTGGGAAACATGAAAAATGCTATGAACATGACTCAGGGCCGGGGGTAACGCCAAACGATATGCAAACCCACCGACTCGCTCGAGAATCTCGAAGGGCCCAATAAATCTCGAACTCAACTTCCCTTTCTTCCCGAAACAGAAAACTCCTCTCGTCGGCGACACCTTTAGCAAAACGTGGTCTCCCACCTCGAATTCCAAAGGTCAACAACGGACATCAGCATATGACTTCTGTCGACTCTGGGCAGTCAACATCTGTTCCCGAATTAATTCTATCTTCTGCCTCGTCTCTAGAACGATATCCGGATCGGTCCCGACCATATCGGACACCTCATTCCAACAAATCGGTGATCGACAATGCCGCCCATAAAGTGCCTCATACGGTGCCATCCGAATCGACGCGTGCCAACTATTGTTGTACGTGAATTCGATTAATGGCAAATGCTCCTCCCAATCATTGCTCCAATCGAGAGCACAAGCACGCAACATATCCTCGAATGTCTGGATAGTGCGTTGCGACTGTCCATCTGACTGAGGATGAAAGAGGTACTCAAACGCAAACGAGTACCCAACGCCTTATGCACCGCCTGCCAAAAGTGCGATACAAAACGGCCATCACGATCCAAAACAATAGACTTCGGAGTACCGTGAAGCCTCACAATTTGCGCGATAAACACACGAGCCAACTTCTCCGGGGCCCAAGTGTCCTTGATGCCCAGAAAATGTGCCGACTTGGTCAGACGATCAACAATCACTCAGACTATATTCATGCCCGACCTCGATCTCGGCAAACTCGTAATGAAATCCATCGATATATCTTCCCATTTCCATTCCGGAACAGGAAGTGACTGCAATAACCCGGCCAGTCACTGATGCTCCATTTTGACCTGCTGACAAGTCAAACATCTCGCTACAAACTGTGCGACCTCCTCCTTCATATTATTCCACCAGTAATTCCTTCTCAGGTCCTTGTACATCTTACTCGAACCAGGATGAACAGAGTAAGGTGTAGCATGGGCATCACGCAAAATACTCTGTCTCAACTCTGAGTCGTTCGGTACACAAAGCCGACTCTGGAATCTCAAAACACCATCCTCGTGAATCACAAACCCAGAAGACTTTCCCTTGAGGACGTTCTCTCGGATTTGAGTAATCATCGGATCCTCCAACTGCTTCAACTTAATTTAATCGATTAAATACGACGAAATCTCTAAAGCACAAAGTTGCCCGACAACTCCAGGCAACAAAACCTCAACATCTATCTCGATCAAAACCCGCCGAAGCTCAGACTGATACGTAAGGATCTCGAGTGTTCGCAATGCAACCGGTTTCCGACTCAAGCCGTCGGCCACGACGTTCGCCTTGCCCGGATGATAAAGGATTTCGAGGTAATAATCCTTAATCAACTCTAACCACCTCCTCTGCCTCATATTTAACTCCCGCTGAGTAAATATGTACTTCAGACTTTTATGATCGGTAAAAATCTGACATGCAGAGCCGAAAAGATAGTGACGCCAAATCTTGAGCGCAAAAACAACTGTCGCTAACTACAAATCGTGAGTAGGGTAGTTAAGCTCAGACGACCTCAACTGTCTCTACGCATATGCAATGGTCTTGCCATGCTGCATCAATACGCACCCAAGACCCTGACCCGAAGCATCATTGTAAACAGCAAAACCCCCGTTGCTACACGGCAACGCTAAAATCGGGGCTGAAGTCAAACGCCTCTTCAGCTCCTCAAAACTCGACTGTCTCTCGTCATTCCAGACGAACTTCTCGGGTTTTTGGAGCAACTGTGTAAGCGGCCGAGCCAGTTTCGAGAAACCCTCGACGAACCTACGGTAGTAGCCGGCCAAACCTAAGAAACTACGGATCTCCTTCACATTCTTGGGCGGTGCCCAATCCAACACTGCCTCAATCTTCTGCGGATCCACACAAACCCCCTCGGCTGAAATTACGTGACCTAAAAACATCACTTCCTTCAGCGAGAACTCACATTTCGAGAACTTCGCATAGAGTTGCTCGGTCCTTAAAATATCTAACACTACCCGCAAATGATGGGCATGCTCTTCCTCATGCCTCGAATAAATAAGAATATCGTCAATGAAGATGACGACACACTTATCCAAATAGGCTTTGTTCATCAACTACATGAATACCGCCGGCGCATTGGTTAACCCGAAAGGCATAACTACAAACTCATAATGTTCGTATCTCGTCCGAAAGCTGTTTTCAGCACATCGTACTCCCTCACCCGGAGCTAATAGTACCTCGATCTCAAATCAATCTTCGAGAATACCGCGGCTTCTGCAACTGATCGAACAAGTCATCAATCCTTGGCAAAGGATACTTGTTCTTGATGTAATACCCGCAATTTCGGATTTCGGTGATTTTCTTTTTTTAGTGGGAGTTCGTTTTGATGACTCGCTCATGACCGTTCCATCGTTCTGAGAATGATTAATTCAACACTTTTTGTCATCCGAGTTCATTTCGGTGTTGTTTTGTTGAGTTCCGTGTTTCTTAACGACTTTTCCGCACTCGAGTTTGATTCTTGTGAATCTCGTTCAAAACTACTGTTTCGAGTTTCCCGTAAGTCCGTTTAACTTTTTTAGACGTGTAATGAACTTCGGTTCGTTTATTCGATCACGTATCGTGATTTTCGGGCGTGCTATTTTGTAATTTTCCCAAAGTTGTGGGTATCCGTACACGTATCTGAGATCTCGACCCTTTTTATGGTCGCGTGTGAGTTTGATTGTAACTCAAACTCTTGGTATGATATTATCCTGGAGTTTTACGTGCGTATCTTGATCTTGGTATTTCGATCGGAGGGGTCCGTTGTTGTAACCAGCTTTGAGAGTACTACTGCTATAGTTCTGGGTGCATTAGCGCACGCCAAGGGATATCCTTAGTGCACGCTATCGAATAGCAGGGTCTGAAGTCAGTAGATGGAATCAGGCCGTTAGCGCACGCTAAGGGCAGGTCATTAGCGCACGCTACAGTGCTGTGGTTAGCGCATGCTACGGGTTTGGTAGCGCACGCTAACTAGTAGTTCGAGGGAGTCCAGTGGCTATTGGACTGGGTCTGGAGGATTCGTTAGCGCACGCTAACTCTTGATGGTTAGCGCACGCTAACTGTGCATTTTGGCAGAACGATTGTTCCGACGTCTCGATAGCGCACGCTAATCAGGTAAGATTAGCGCACGCTAAGCTGTCCAGTATAAAAACTGGACAACAGTCTTTAATCTTCATTTTCTTTATTTCTTCTTCTTCCTCCGTGGGTTTGAGACGTGGCGACTAGGGTTTGAGACCTGGGCTAATTTTCGTCCATTTCAAGGTGTTTTAGAGCATCCTAGGTGATTATAACATCATCTAATCCATTGTTCTTCGCCGAATCAAGGTATTTTTCTTGAATCCCTAGAGTTGACTTTTTGGGGGATTTATTCTTGATCTTGTTTTCCATCCGTTTTTGATGGATCGATTGTGGTTAAACGATGTTGTTAAACATATTCTATGGATTGTATATCCATATTTTGATTTGGAATTCCATTTTCGTGTTTTGACGGGACGAATCGTGTTCTTGGCCGTTTTGGGGGAAACACTTGAACTTTCGTCATTCGTTTTTTGAATTCAACAGCTTTAAGTCGTGCTATGGAATTCATTTTCATTGTTGTTATTGTCCTTCGTAGTTTATTATCGCGAGTTGTCATTCGGTTGAGTCGGCGGGTTTGTAGTCGGTTCGTGCCAACCTACTTCGGTCGATTCTCCGCGTTGTGGTTATTCGAGGCAAGTACCTTGTCCATTCAATTCTTGTTTTATGGATATGATAATTAGTGATCGTCTCCTTGTGTTTATTTGATCGTTTGAATTTCACTTTCAAAGATTCGGTTAGCCTTGTTAAAGGCCCTCTTTCAAAACACGTGTGTTTTGTGGATGTTGTGTTCGTGGATGGTTACGTAAATTGCTATGAATACACTTGGGGTTGTCATTGTGTTTTGATAATATACATGTATATATTATCTAATATCGGTACGTTGTGATTTGACCATTGTGTTATGCATTGTGTGGGTTGTAAGCGACTACGTGAATCCTTTTGATATGTTTGGTGTTAATGTTATGCTTGATAATGCGTGTGTACGTATATGGCTTCATTTCGGTGCATTGTGGTTTGACGTGGTGTTTTGCTTAGTGTTTGATGCCTCTGGGTGAATTGTTTGGATATCTTTGTTGCATTGTGCTATGTGTGTTATTGTGTGGATGTGGGCGGGGCCTACGGTGGCACATGGCATGTGATCATGTGGCCAGGATGCAACAAGCGATTGATTCAACCGTGAAAGCCTAAGAAAAACTACGGTGACACATGGCATGCGATCATGTGGTCAGGATGCAACAAGTGATTGATCCAACCGTGAGCACCAAAGATAATCTACGATGGCACATGGCATGTGATCATGTGGCCAGGATACAACAAGTGATTGATCCAACCATGAGATGTTGTGATTTGTTTAGCTAGCCAGCTCGGGAGGGTCCTTAGAGGCCTCGAGTGGAATTTGTGGCTTCGTCCCGGTCCTAGGCGATGCATGTGCGTGATTATGTTGTGTTGATTTTATGTCCGTTGAGGACACTTGATGCGGGCTCTGGCCCTGTGAATTGTTGTTGGATTTATTTGTGAAAATGAAACCTTTAGGCTGTGACCCCCGCTGATTTTGGAAAGAGAAGGATTCTGAAATCCTAAATTGTTTTCTATTAAAACTCTCGATGGCATTTTGAACCGTTTTATAAATTGTTTCCCTTGATTTATGATCTTTCGGGTTTTGGAAATGTTTACCCAAACTCTTGCCTCGGGAAGTACTTTTCGTTATGTTTGGATCTTTGAGGATTCCTGGCTATTGTTATTCGTGGAATGTGAATTGTATGGCTCATATTTGCACTTTGTTCTTCCACTAGCAAAATAGTGGAGTTTTGCTAACCCCGAGTATTCGGAGGGTGGATGTCTGTTTTTGCATTCAGGTTTGGGAGCATAACACAGGGTCGGCACGAAGGATGATGAAAGATGAATGATACTAATTACACGAGGATCCGTATGATGTCATTGGTTTAGTTGTATTTTATTTTCGCTGCAGTATTCTTTCCCGTTGTACGGGAGTGTGTTGTATTCGACCCCTGTGTGGGCATGTAATGTGTTTGAGTTGTATGTATTTATTGAAAGACCAAATCGGTCTACTGAGTCATTTTAGCCTTAAAGGCAATGTTGAGATGTTCTATGTTGTTACCAGCCTGGCAGATCCTTGAGGAAAGGTTCTACGGCTTGTAATATCCGCAAGCAGATTGGGGGTGTTACAGAAATGGTATCGGAGCTTTAGGTTGTGGAAACCTAGGCTGTCGGGTCAAGTGGTGTCTGTGAGTTTTGTCTCGTCGGATTTTGTCTGACTAAGTCGTGTCGCGACGCATCGTCTGAGTTTGTTGGTTGTGATTAGTATCGTGGGGCGATCATCATCTTCGTGCGACCCGTGGCCGTAAGTCTCCCTTCTTTGTACTATGCCTCGTGTGAAACGAGCTATTTGTTTGATTATTTGTTAAGTGATGGAACCTTCATGTAGATTCTTGGTTTCGTGATGCGTTCGTGTGATTCTCATATTTCGTTTATATGAGGAGTGTTGTCATTATTTATGTCCTTTTGACTATGATATTTGACTGTTTGTTTTCACGGTAAAAGACATGTATTGTCTTGATTTTGTACGATTTGATGCGTATAGTATAATATGTTTAAACGAATATTGCTACATGAGCAATTTTTGGGCATTCTAGCTCATTGAATTATTTTTGAAAACTTTGAGTATCTTAGAAAATAAATTTCGAGACGTACTTTTAAAATGAATCGTTTTCTCGTGGTACTTCCAAGGTGCCACAATATGTTTAAAAATTCTTCTACCTCGAGGACCAAAATATTTTGAGATATTTTCAATTATTTTTAGAAATGCAGTTGCTTAGACTCAAGGGTCGAATATTTCTGAAAGTTTTGATTTAAAGTAAAGTGTCCTCGTTTTATCAAACGCAAGATGGTTTTTGTTTTTAAAACCTGTCACTTCCTACTTGTGGTCGGAAAAGGTGTGTATGATGTTAGTATTGTCGTTAGGGTGTTAACCCTCCGAATTCTGATTGAATTGGTGGTGTGAGCGTAGAGTCGTTCACCACGCATTTGTTGTACTAGCCCTCTGTGAGAGGTACGATGTGGTATTTAATGTTTGTCGCCTTGTGGTGAATTGCGTGCTGCCGCACATGTGCGAGCTGTTAGGGCTTGGGTTTGTACGTTTGTGTACATGTGTGATTGGTCATGATGTTTGGTAATTATGTGCTGGTTATCGTTCGGGTCATTGAGATCGCCGAACGGTGCCGTCGTTGCTGTGATGTTTGTATGTGTGTTACGATATTCTATTGTGCTGAGTGGTTGTTTATTCAGTATGCCGAGGGGCGGAGGTCGTGGTCGTGGCGACCGGATGCGTGATCGGGATCATGCTGCCGGTGATGGTATTGGTATTGGTGTTGCTACTATTTTGCAGCAGGTAGCCACTCAGATGACTCAGTTGACTCAGGCAGTTCAGCGTGTTACAGATGTGACCCAGAACACTGGTGCAAATCAATGACTTCGAGAAGTGGTTCGTATGAATCCCCCTCGTTTCGCTGGTGCTGAAGATGCATTAGGCTGGGATGGTTGGCTTTTCCAGTTGGAAAAGATATTCGAGATAGTTGATCGTCCAGGAGAACGTAAGGTACCGGTCACTCAGTATCTTCTCGACAAAGATGCCGCTAGCTGGTGGGAGGCTGTTAAGCCTCGATATCATGTTGTCACGTGGGCAGAGTTCCAGAGATTCATGAGAGATGAGTTTTGTCCGGAGCCGATCAGAAATCAGAGGATTAATGAATTCTTTTCGGTGAAACCGCAAAATGTACCGCTGTCTCAAGTTATTATTGATTTTAGCAAACAGCTCATCTATGTGCAGGATCAAGTAAGGACGGAGGAGGATAAGATCTGTCATTTTAGTAGACGGATGAAGCCGGAGATTCGTCAATACATGGCGGGTCTCACTTGTACTTCCTTGAGAGATTATCAAAATCGGGCGTTGGCCTATGAGCTATCCAGATTATCGACTGAGAATATGTCTAACTCTAAGAGACAGAAAACCGTTGGGAACTTTTCAAGAAATCAGGGGAGTGGGCCCCCTGAGGCTGGGACTTCGTATCGTCATCCCAAGAGGGTTCCTCGATCGCGTGGTCAGAGGAGTAGTACCCCTGCAGTGAGTAACGTGAGCAGCTCGAAGACGTGTTATAACTGTAGTCGAGCGGGCCATACCACGAAGAACTGTCGTTCACCGTTAGTCAGCTGTTTCGAGTGTGGCTAGGTGGGTCACCGAGCCGTGCATTGTGAAACGGTAGCTGAGAGATTTGGGGATCGAGGTGGCGTCTCTTCTCCGAAAGGACACGAAGATACCTAGTGTGATTTTGAGGATTTCGGCGTAGTCCGAATTGTTTGCGATTGTTCCTTGTGAATCGTTTTGTGTTTATTTTCTGTTTTCTAGACTGTGCGTGTTTCCTTGTAATAGGTGTTTTGTGTTTCGTGATTGTTCGGATAATTGACTTGATTGTATTATCTCTTTGATGACTCTTGTCACTTGTTGGTTTTATTATGTCTCTATCGGTGGCGTTGTGTTGGTCGTCCTGGAGCGTGTCTGCACACCGTATATTCCTTTGCGTTGTTTGTAACGTTTCGCCGTTGGGCGTTAATTACGCATTCTTGTGTATATCATTGAAATATTCCTGGTGGTATATTTCCTCTCCCTACTTGTTTTAAGTTTCGGGACGAAACTTCTTTTAAGGAGGGTAGAATGTAATACCCGCAATTTCGGATTTCAGTGATTTTCTTTTTTCGGAGGGAGTCCGTTTTGATGACTCGCTCATGACCGTTTCATCATTCTGAGAATGATTAATTCTGCACTTTTTGTCATCCGAGTTCGTTTCGGTGTTGTTTTGTTGAGTTCCGTGTTTCTTAACGACTTTTCCGCACTCGAGTTCCATTCTTGTGAATCTCGTTCGAAACTACTGTTACGTGTTTCCCGTAAGTCCGTTTAACTTTGTTAGACGTGTTATGAACTTCAGTTTGGTTATTCGATCACGTATCGTGATTTTTGGGCATTTTGGGCCATTTTATAATTTTCCCAAAGTTGTGGGTATCCGTACACGTATCTGATATCTCGACCCTTTTTATGGTCGCATGTGAGTTTGATTGTAACTCAAACTCTTGGTATGATCTTATCCTGGAGTTTTCCGTGGGTATCTTGATCTTGGTATTACGATCGGAGGGGTCCGTTGTTGTAACCAGCTTTGAGAGTACTACTGCTGTAGTTCTGGGTGCATTAGCGCACGTTAAGGGGTATCCTTAGTGCACGCTATCGAACAGCAGGGTCTGAAGTCAGTAGCTGGAATCAGGCTGTTAGCGCACGCTAAGGGCAGGTCACTAGCGCGCGCTACAGTGTTGTGGTTAACGCACGCTACGGGTTTGGTAGCGCACGCTAACTAGTAGTTCGATGTAGTCCAGTGGCTACTGGATTGGGTCTGGAGGATTCGTTAGCGCACGCTAACTCTTGATGGTTAGCGCACGCTAACTATGCATTTTGGCATAATGATTGTTCTGACGTCTTGATAGCGCACGCTAATCAGGTAAGATTAGCGCACGCTAAGCTGTCCAGTATAAAAACTGGACAGCAGTCTTTAATCTTCATTTTTTTCATTTCTTCTTCTTCCTCCGTGGGTTTGAGACGTGGCGACTAGGGTTTGCGACCTGGGCTAATTTTCGTCCATTCCAAGGTGTTTTAGAGCATCCTAGGTGATTATAACATCATCTAATCCATTGTTCTTCGCCAAATCAAGGTATTTTTCTTGAATTCCTAGAGTTGACTTTTTGGGGGATTTGTTCTTGATCTTATTTTCCATCTATTTTTGACGGATCGATTGTGGTTAAACGATGTTGTTAAACATATTATATGGATTGTATATCCATATTTTGATTTGGAATTCCGTTTTCGTGTTTTGACGGGACGAATCGTGTTCTTGGCCGTTTTGGGGGTAACACTTGAACTTTCGTCATTCGTTCTTTGAATATAACGGCTTTAAATCGTGTTATGGAATTCATTTTCATTGTTTTTATTGTCCTTCGTAGTTTATTATCGCGAGTTGGCATTCGGTGGAGTCGGCGGGTTCGTAGTCGGTTCGTGCCAACCTACTTCGGTCGATTCTCCGTGTTGTGGTTATTCGAGGCAAGTACCTTATCCATTCAAATCTTGTTTTATGGATATGATAATTAGTGATCGTCTCCTTGTGTTTATTTGATCGTTTGAATTTCACTTTTAAAGATTCGGTTAGCCTTGTTAAAGGCCGTCTTTCAAAACGTGTGTGTTTTGTGGACGTTGTGTTCGTGGATGGTTACGTGAATTGCTATGAATACACTTGGTGTTGTCATTGTGTTTTGATAATATACATGTATATATTATCTAATATCAGTACGTTGTGATTTGACCATTGCGTTGTGCATTGTGTGGGTGGTAAGCGACTACGTGAATCCTTTGGAGATGTTTGGTGTTAATGTTATGCTTGATAATGCGTGGGTACGTATATGGCTTCATTTCGGTGCATTGTGGTTTGACGTGGTGTTTTGCTTAGTGTTTGATGCCTCTGGGTGAATTGTTTGGATATCTTTGTTGCATTGTGCTATATGTGTTATTGTGTGGATGTGGGCGGGGCCTACGGTGGCACATGGCATGTGATCATGTGACCAGGATGCAACAAGCGATTGATTCAATCGTGAGAGCCTAAGAAAAACAACGGTGACACATGGCATGCGATCATGTGGTCAGGATGCAACAAGTGATTGATCCAACCGTGAGCACCAAAGATAATCTACGGTGGCACATGGCATGTGATCATGTGGCCAGGATACAACAAGTGATTGATCCAACCGTGAGATGTTGTGTTTTGTTTAGCTAGCCAGATCGGGAGGGTCCTTAGAGGCCTCGAGTGGGATTTGTGGCTTCGTCCCGGTCCTAGGCGATGCATGTGCGTGATTATGTTGTGTTGATTTTATGTCCGTTGAGGACACTTGATGCGGGCTCTGGCCCTGTGAATTGTTGTTGGATTTATTTGTGAAAATGAAACCTTTAGGCTGTAACCCCCGCTGATTTTGGAAAGAGAAGGATTCTGAAATCCTAAATTGTTTTCTATTAAAACTCTCGATGGCATTTTTAACCGTTTTATAAATTGTTTCCCTTGATTTATGGTCTTTCGGGTTTTGGAAATGTTTACCCAAACTCTTGCCTCGGGAAGTACTTTTCGTTATGTTTGGATCTTTGAGGATTCCTGGCTATTGTTATTCGTGGAATGTGAATTGTATGGCTCGTATTTGCACTTTGTTCTTCCACTAGCAAAACAGTGGAGTTTTGCTAACCCCGAGTATTCGGGGGGTGGATGTCTGTTTTTGCATTCAGGTTTGGGAGCATAAAACAGGGTCGGCACGAAGGATGATGAAAGATGAATGATACTAATCACACGAGGATCCGTATGATGTCATTGGTTTAGTTGTATTTTATTTTCGCTGCAGTATTCTTTCCCGTTGTACGGGAGTGTGTTGTATTCGACCCCTGCGTGGGCATGTAATGTGTTTGAGTTGTATGTATTTATTGAAAGACCAAATCGGTCTACTGAGTCATTTTAGCCTTAAAGGCAATGTTGAGATGTTCTATGTTGTTACCAGCCTGGCAGATCCTTGAGGAAAGGTTCTACGGCTTGTAATATCCTCGAGCAGATTGGGGGTGTTACAGAAATGGTATCAGAGCTTTAGGTTGTGGAAACCTAGGCTGTCGGGTCAAGTGGTGTCTGTGAGTTTTGTCTCGTCGGATTTTGTCTGACTAAGTCGTGTCGCGACGCATCGTCTGAGTTTGTTGGTTTTGATTAGTATCGTGGGGCGATCATCATCTTCGTGCGACCCGTGGCCGTAAGTCTCCCTTCTTTGTACTATGCCTCGTGTGAAACGAGCTATTTGTTTGATTATTTGTTAAGTGATGGAACCTTCATGTAGATTCTTGGTTTCGTGATGCGTTCGTGTGATTCTCATATTTCGTTTATATGAGGAGTGTTGTCATTATTTATGTCCTTTTAACTGTGATATTTGACTGTTTGTTTTCACGGTAAAAGACATGTATTGTCTTGATTTTGTACGATTTGATGCGTATAGTATAATATGTTTAAACGAATATTGCTACATGAGCAATTTTTGGGCATTCTAGCTCATTGAATTATTTTTGAAAACTTTGAGTATCTTAGAAAATAAATTTCGAGACGTACTTTTAAAATGAATCATTTTCTCGTGGTACTTCCAAGGTGCCACAATATGTTTCAAAATTCTTCTACCTCGAGGACCAAAATATTTTGAGATATTTTCAATTATTGTTAGAAATGCAGTTGCTTAGACTCAAGGGTCGAATATTTCTGAAAGTTTTGATTTAAAGTAAAGTGTCCTCGTTTTATCAAACGCAAGATGGTTTTTGTTTTTAAAACCTGTCACTTCCTACCTGTGGTCGAAAAAGGTGTGTATGATGTTAGTATTGTCGTTAAGGTGTTAACCCTCCGAATTGTGATTGAATTGGTGGTGTGAGCGTAGAGTCGTTCACCACGCATTTGTTGTACTAGTCCTCTGTGAGAGGTACGATGTGGTATTTAATGTTTGTCGCCTTTTGGTGAATTGTGTGCTGCCGCACATGTGCGAGCTGTTAGGGCTTGGGTTTGTACGTTTGTGTACATGTGTGATTGGTCATGATGTTTGGTAATTATGTGCTGGTTATCGTTCGGGTCGTTGAGATCGCCGAACGGTGCCGTCGTTGCTGTGATGTTTGTATGTGTGTTACGATATTCTATTGTGCTGAGTGGTTGTTTATTCAGTATGCCGAGGGGCGGAGGTCGTGGTCGTGGCGATCGGATGCGTGATCTGGATCATGCTGCCGGTGATGGTATAGCATTGGTGTTGCTACTATTTTGCAGCAGGTAGCCACTCAGATGACTCAGTTGACTAAGGAAGTTCAGCGTGTTACAGATGTGACCCAGAACACTGGTGCAAATCAATGGCTTCGAGAAGTGGTTCGTATGAATCCCCCTCGTTTCGCTGGTGCTGAAGATGCATTAGGCTGGGATGGTTGGCTTTTCCAGTTGGAAAAGATATTCGAGATAGTTGATTGTCCAGGAGAACGTAAGGTACCGGTCGCTCAGTATCTTCTTGACAAAGATGCCGCTAGTTGGTGGGAGGCTGTTAACCCTCGAGATCATGTTGTCACGTGGTCAGAGTTCCAGAGATTCATGAGAGATGAGTTTTGTCCGGAGCCGATCAGAAATCAGAGGATTAATGAATTCTTTTCGGTGAAACCGCAAGATGTACCGCTGTCTCAAGTTATTATTGATTTTAGCAAACAGCTCATCTATGTGCAGGATCAAGTAAGGACGGAGGAGGATAAGATTTGTCATTTTAGTAGACGGATGAAGCCGGAGATTCGTCAATACATGGCGGGTCTCACTTGTACTTCCTTGAGAGATTATCAGAATCGGGCGTTAGCCTATGAGATATCCAGATTATCGACTGAGAATATGTCCGTTGGGAACTTTTCAAGAAATCAGGGGAGTGGGCCCCCTGAGGCTGGGACTTCGTATCGTTATCCCAAGAGGGTTCCTCGATCGCGTGGTTAGAGGAGTAGTACCCCTGCAGTGAGTAACGTGAGCAGCTCGAAGACGTGTTATAACTGTAGTCGAGCGGGCCATACCACGAAGAATTGTCGTTCACCGTTAGTCAGCTGTTTCGAGTGTGGCTAGGTGGGTCACTAAGCCGTGCATTGTGAGACGGTAGCTGAGAGATTTTGGGATCGAGGTGGCGTCTCTGCTCCGAAAGGACACGAAGATACCTAGTGTGATTTTGAGGATTTCGGCGTAGTCCGAATTGTTTGCGATTGTTCCTTGTGAATCGTTTTGTGTTTATTTTCTGTTTTCTCGACTGTGCGTGTTTCCTTGTAATAGGTGCTTTGTGTTTCGTGATTGTTCGGATAATTGACTTGATTGTATTATCTCTTTGATGACTCTTGTCACTTGTTGGTTTTATTATGTCTCTATCGGTGGCGTTGTGTTGGTCGTCCTGGAGCGTGTCTGCACACCGTATATTCCTTTGCATTGTTTGTAACGTTTTGCCGTTGGGCGTTAATTACGCATTCTTGTGTATCTCATTGAAATATTCCTGGTGGTATATTTCCTCTCCCTACTTGTTTTAAGTTTCGGGACGAAACTTCTTTTAAGGAGGGTAGAATGTAATACCCACAATTTCGGATTTCGGTGATTTTCTTTTTTCAGCGGGAGTCCATTTTGATGACTCGCTCATGACCGTTTCATCATTCTGAGAATGATTAATTCAGCACTTTTTGTCATCCGAGTTCGTTTCGGTGTTGTTTTGTTGAGTTCCGTGTTTCTTAACGACTTTTCCGCACTCGAGTTCGATTCTTGTGAATCTCATTCGAAACTACTGTTTCGAGTTTCCCGTAAGTCCGTTTAACTTTGTTAGACGTGTTATGAACTTCAGTTTAGTTATTCGATCACGTATCGTGATTTTTGGGCATTTTGGGCCATTTTATAATTTTCCCAAAGTTGTGGGTATCCGTACACGTATCTGATATCTCGACCCTTTTTATGGTCGCGTGTGAGTTTGATTGTAACTCAAACTCTTGGTATGATATTATCCTGGAGTTTTCCGTGGGTATCTTGATCTTGGTATTTCGATCGGAGGGGTCCGTTGTTGTAACCAGCTTTGAGAGTACTACTGCTGTAGTTCTGGGTGCATTAGCGCACGTTAAGGGGTATCCTTAGCGCACGCTATCGAACAGCAGGGTCTGAAGTCAGTAGCTGGAATCAGGCTGTTAGCGCACGCTAATGGCAGGTCATTAGCGCGCGCTACAGTGCTGTGGTTAATGCACGCTACGGGTTTGGTAGCGCACGCTAACTAGTAGTTCGATGTAGTCCAGTGGCTACTGGACTGGGTCTGGAGGATTCGTTAGCGCACGCTAACTCTTGATGGTTAGCGCACGCTAACTGTGCATTTTGGCATAATGATTGTTCTGACGTCTTGATAGCGCACGCTAATCAGGTAAGGTTAGCGCACGCTAAGCTGTCCAGTATAAAAACTGGGCAGCAGTCTTTAATCTTCATTTTCTTCATTTCTTCTTCTTCCTCTGCGGGTTTGAGACGTGGCGACTAGGGTTTGCGACCTGGGCTAATTTTCGTCCATTCCAAGGTGTTTTAGAGCATCCTAGGTGATTATAACATCATCTAATCCATTGTTCTTCGCCAAATCAAGGTATTTTTCTTGAATTCCTAGAGTTGACTTTTTGGGGGATTTGTTCTTGATCTTGTTTTCCATCCGTTTTTTATGGATCGATTGTGGTTAAACGATGTTGTTAAACATATTATATGGATTGTATATCCATATTTTGATTTGGAATTCCATTTTCGTGTTTTGACGGGACGAATCGTGTTCTTGGCCGTTTTGGGGGAAACACTTGAACTTTCGTCATTCGTTCTTTGAATTCAACGGCTTTAAATCGTGTTATGGAATTCATTTTCATTGTTTTTATTGTCCTTCGTAGTTTATTATCGCGAGTTGGCGTTCGGTGGAGTCGGCGGGTTCGTAGTCGGTTCGTGCCAACCTACTTCGGTCGATTCTCCGCGTTGTGGTTATTCGAGGCAAGTACCTTGTCCATTAAAATCTTGTTTTATGGATATGATAATTAGTGATCGTCTCCTTGTGTTTATTTGATCGTTTGAATTTGACTTTTAAAGATTCGGTTAGCCTTGTTAAAGGCCGTCTTTCAAAACATGTGTGTTTTGTGGACGTTGTGTTTGTGGATGGTTACGTGAATTGCTATGAATACACTTGGTGTTGTCATTGTGTTTTGATAATATACATGTATATATTATCTAATATCACTACGTTGTGATTTGACCATTGCGTTGTGCATTGTGTAGGTGGTAAGCGACTACGTGAATCCTTTGGAGATGTTTGGTG
This sequence comes from Orobanche coerulescens, assembly GCA_033398695.1. Classification (NCBI taxonomy): domain Eukaryota; kingdom Viridiplantae; phylum Streptophyta; class Magnoliopsida; order Lamiales; family Orobanchaceae; genus Orobanche; species Orobanche coerulescens. The sequence continues at coordinate 144,400,518 of CM065803.1, forward strand.
TTAATGTTATGCTTGATAATGCGTGGGTACGTATATGGCTTCATTTCGGTGCATGTGGTTTGACGTGGTGTTTTGCTTAGTGTTTGATGCCTCTGGGTGAATTGTTTGGATATCTTTGTTGCATTGTGCTATGTGTGTTATTGTGTGGATGTGGGCGGGGCCTACGGTGGCACATGGCATGTGATCATGTGGCCAGGATGCAACAAGCGATTGATTTAACCGTGAGAGCCTAAGAAAAACTACGGTGACACACGGCATGCGATCATGTGGTTAGGATGCAACAAGTGATTGATCCAACCGCGAGCACCAAAGATAATCTACGGTGGCACATGGCATGTGATCATGTGGCCAGGATACAACAAGTGATTGATCCAACCGTGAGATGTTGTGATTTGTTTAGCTAGCCAGATCGGGAGGGTCCTTAGAGGCCTCGAGTGGGATTTGTGGCTTCGTCCCGGTCCTAGGTGATGCATGTGCGTGATTATGTTGTGTTGATTTTATGTCAGTTGAGGACACTTGATGCGGGCTCTGGCCCTGTGAATTGTTGTTGGATTTATTTGTGAAAATGAAACCTTTAGGCTGTGACCCCCGCTGATTTTGGAAAGAGAAGGATTCTGAAATCCTAAATTGTTTTCTATTAAAACACTCGATGGCATTTTGAACCGTTTTATAAATGGTTTCCCTTGATTTATGATCTTTCGGGTTTTGGAAATGTTTACCCAAACTCTTGCCTCGGGAAGTACTTTTCGTTATGTTTGGATCTTTGAGGATTCCTGGCTATTGTTATTCGTGGAATGTGAATTGTATGGCTCGTATTTGCACTTTGTTCTTCCACTAGCAAAACAGTGGAGTTTTGCTAACCCCGAGTATTCGGGGGGTGGATGTCTGTTTTTGCATTCAGGTTTGGGAGCATAACACAGGGTCGGCACGAAGGATGATGAAAGATGAATGATACTAATCACACGAGGATCCGTATGATGTCATTGGTTTAGTTGTATTTTATTTTCGCTGCAGTATTCTTTCCCGTTGTACGGGAGTGTGTTGTATTCGACCCCTGCGTGGGCATGTAATGTGTTTGAGTTGTATGTATTTATTGAAAGACCAAATCGGTCTACTGAGTCATTTTAGCCTTAAAGGCAATGTTGAGATGTTCTATGTTGTTACCAGCCTGGCAGATCCTTGAGGAAAGGTTCTACGGCTTATAATATCCTCGAGCAGATTGGGGGTGTTACAGAAATGGTATCGGAGCTTTAGGTTGTGGAAACCTAGGCTGTCGGGTCAAGTGGTGTCTGTGAGTTTTGTCTCGTCGGATTTTGTCTGACTAAGTCGTGTCGCGACGCATCGTCTGAGTTTGTTGGTTGTGATTAGTATCGTGGGGCGATCATCATCTTCGTGCGACCCGTGGCCGTAAGTCTCCCTTCTTTGTACTATGCCTCGTGTGAAACGAGCTATTTGTTTGATTATTTGTTAAGTGATGGAACCTTCATGTAGATTCTTGGTTTCGTGATGCGTTCGTGTGATTCTCATATTTCGTTTATATGAGGAGTGTTGTCATTATTTATGTCCTTTTAACTGTGATATTTGACTGTTTGTTTTCACGGTAAAAGACATGTATTGTCTTGATTTTGTACGATTTGATGCGTATAGTATAATATGTTTAAACGAATATTGCTACATGAGCAATTTTTGGGCATTCTAGCTCATTGAATTATTTTTGAAAACTTTGAGTATCTTAGAAAATAAATTTCGAGACGAACTTTTAAAATGAATCATTTTCTCGTGGTACTTCCAAGGTGCCACAATATATTTTAAAATTCTTCTACCTCGAGGACCAAAATATTTTGAGATATTTTCAATTATTTTTAGAAATGCAGTTGCTTAGACTCAAGGGTCGAATATTTCTGAAAGTTTTGATTTAAAGTAAAGTGTCCTCGTTTTATCAAACGCAAGATGGTTTTTGTTTTTAAAACCTGTCACTTCCTACTTGTGGTCGAAAAAGGTGTGTATGATGTTATTGTCGTTAGGGTGTTAACCCTCCGAATTGTGATTGAATTGGTGGTGTGAGCGTAGAGTCGTTCACCACACATTTGTTGTACTAGTCCTCTGTGAGAGGTACGATGTGGTATTTAATGTTTGTCGCCTTGTGGTGAATTGCGTGCTGCCGCACATGTGCGAGCTATTAGGGCTTGGGTTTGTACGTTTGTGTACATGTGTGATTGGTCATGATGTTTTGTAATTATGTGCTGGTTATCGTTCGGGTCGTTGAGATCGCCGAATGGTGCCGTCGTTGCTGTGATGTTTGTATGTGTGTTACGATATTCTATTGTGCTGAGTGGTTCTTTATTCAGTATGCCGAGGGGCGGAGGTCGTGGTCGTGGCGATCGGATGCGTGATCGGGATCATGCTGCCGGTGATGGTATTGGTATTGGTGTTGCTACTATTTTGCAGCAGGTAGCCACTCAGATGACTCAGTTGACTCAGGCAGTTCAGCGTGTTACAGATGTGACCCAGAACACTGGTGCAAATCAATGGCTTCGAGAAGTGGTTCGTATGAATCCCCCTCGTTTATTTGGTGTCAAGATGCATTAGGCTGGGATGGTTGGCTTTTCCAGTTGGAAAAGATATTCGAGATAGTTGATTGTCCAGGAGAACGTAAGGTACCGGTCGCTCGGTATCTTCTCGACAAAGATGCCGCTAGCTGGTGGGAGGCTGTTAAGCGTCGAGATAATGTTGTCACGTGGGCAGAGTTCCAGAGATTCATGAGAGATGAGTTTTGTCCGGAGCCGATCAGAAACCAGAGGATTAATGAATTCTTTTCGGTGAAACCGCAAGATGTACCGCTGTCTCAAGTTATTATTGATTTTAGCAAACAGCTCATCTATGTGCAGGATCAAGTAAGGACGGAGGAGGATAAGATCTGTCATTTTAGTAGACGGATGAAGCCGGAGATTCGTCAATAGATGGCGGGTCTCACTTGTACTTCCTTGAGAGATTATCAGAATCGGGCGTTAGCCTATGAGCTATCCAGATTATCGACTGAGAATATGTCTAACTCTAAGAGACAGAAAACCGTTGGGAACTTTTCAAGAAATCAGGGGAGTGGGCCCCCTGAGCCTGGGACTTCGTATCGTCATCCCAAGAGGGTTCCTCGATCGCGTGGTCAGAGGAGTAGTACCCCTGCAGTGAGTAACGTGAGCAGCTCAAAGACGTGTTATAACTGTAGTCGAGCGGGCCATACCACGAAGAACTGTCGTTCACCGTTAGTCAGCTGTTTCGAGTGTGGCTAGGTGGGTCACCGAGCCGTGCATTGTGAGACGGTAGCTGAGAGATTTGGGGATCGAGGTGGCGTCTCTGCTCCGAAAGGACACGAAGATACCTAGTGTGATTTTGAGGATTTCGGCGTAGTCCGAATTGTTTGCGATTGTTCCTTGTGAATCGTTTTGTGTTTATTTTCTGTTTTCTCGACTGTGCGTGTTTCCTTGTAATAGGTGCTTTGTGTTTCGTGATTATTCGGATAATTGACTTGATTGTATTATCTCTTTGATGACTCTTGTCACTTGTTGGTTTTATTATGTCTCTATCGGTGGCGTTGTGTTGGTCGTCCTGGAGCGTGTCTGCACACCGTATATTCCTTTGCATTGTTTGTAACATTTCGCCGTTGGGCGTTAATTACGCATTCTTGTGTATCTCATTGAAATATTCCTGGTGGTATATTTCCTCTCCCTACTTGTTTTAAGTTTCGGGACGAAACTTCTTTTAAGGAGGGTAGAATGTAATACCCACAATTTCGGATTTCGGTGATTTTCTTTTTTCAGCGGGAGTCCATTTTGATGACTCGCTCATGACCGTTTCATCATTCTGAGAATGATTAATTCAGCACTTTTTGTCATCCGAGTTCGTTTCGGTGTTGTTTTGTTGAGTTCCGTGTTTCTTAACGACTTTTCCGCACTCGAGTTCGATTCTTGTGAATCTCGTTCGAAACTACTGTTTCGAGTTTCCCGTAAGTCCGTTTAACTTTGTTAGACGTGTTATGAACTTCAGTTTAGTTATTCGATCACGTATCGTGATTTTTGGGCATTTTGGGCCATTTTATAATTTTCCCAAAGTTGTGGGTATCCGTACACGTATCTGATATCTCGACCCTTTTTATGGTCGCGTGTGAGTTTGATTGTAACTCAAACTCTTGGTATGATATTATCCTGGAGTTTTCCTTGGGTATCTTGATCTTGGTATTTCGATCGGAGGGGTCCGTTGTTGTAACCAGCTTTGAGAGTACTACTGCTGTAGTTCTGGGTGCATTAGCGCACGTTAAGGGGTATCCTTAGCGCACGCTATCGAGCAGGTCTCAAGTCGCAGGCCGGAATCGTTAGCGCACGCTAATGGCAGGTCATTAGCGCGCGCTACAGTGCTGTGGTTAACGCACGCTACGGGTTTGGTAGCGCACGCTAACTAGTAGTTCGATGTAGTCCAGTGGCTACTGGACTGGGTCTGGAGGATTCGTTAGCGCACGCTAACTCTTGATGGTTAGCGCACGCTACCTGTGCATTTTGGCATAATGATTGTTCTGACGTCTTGATAGCGCACGCTTAAGTCGCCCAAGATAAAAGCGGACTGATAGCCTTTAATCTTCATTTTCTTCATTTCTTCTTCTTCCTCTGCGGGTTTGAGACGTGGCGACTAGGGTTTGCGACCTGGGCTAATTTTCGTCCATTCCAAGGTGTTTTAGAGCATCCTAGGTGATTATAACATCATCTAATCCATTGTTCTTCGCCAAATCAAGGTATTTTTCTTGAATTCCTAGAGTTGACTTTTTGGGGGATTTGTTCTTGATCTTGTTTTCCATCCGTTTTTTATGGATCGATTGTGGTTAAACGATGTTGTTAAACATATTATATGGATTGTATATCCATATTTTGATTTGGAATTCCATTTTCGTGTTTTGACGGGACGAATCGTGTTCTTGGCCGTTTTGGGGGAAACACTTGAACTTTCGTCATTCGTTCTTTGAATTCAACGGCTTTAAATCATGTTATGGAATTCATTTTCATTGTTTTTATTGTCCTTCGTAGTTTATTATCGCGAGTTGGCATTCGGTGGAGTCGGCGGGTTCGTAGTCGGTTCGTGCCAACCTACTTCGGTCGATTCTCCGCGTTGTGGTTTTTCGAGGCAAGTACCTTGTCCATTAAAATCTTGTTTTATGGATATGATAATTAGTGATTGTCTCCTTGTGTTTATTTGATCGTTTGAATTTCACTTTTAAAGATTCGGTTAGCCTTGTTAAAGGCCGTCTTTCAAAACGTGTGTGTTTTGTGGACGTTGTGTTTGTGGATGGTTACGTGAATTGCTATGAATACACTTGGTGTTGTCATTGTGTTTTGATAATATACATGTATATATTATCTAATATCACTACGTTGTGATTTGACCATTGCGTTGTGCATTGTGTAGGTGGTAAGCGACTACGTGAATCCTTTGGAGATGTTTGGTGTTAATGTTATGCTTGATAATGCGTGGGTACGTATATGGCTTCATTTCGGTGCATTGTGGTTTGACGTGGTGTTTTGCTTAGTGTTTGATGCCTCTGGGTGAATTGTTTGGATATCTTTGTTGCATTGTGCTATGTGTGTTATTGTGTGGATGTGGGCGGGGCCTACGGTGGCACATGGCATGTGATCATGTGGCCAGGATGCAACAAGCGATTGATTCAACCGTGAGAGCCTAAGAAAAACTACGGTGACACACGGCATGCGATCATGTGGTTAGGATGCAACAAGTGATTGATCCAACCGTGAGCACCAAAGATAATCTACGGTGGCACATGGCATGTGATCATGTGGCCAGGATACAACAAGTGATTGATCCAACCGTGAGATGTTGTGATTTGTTTAGCTAGCCAGATCGGGAGGGTCCTTAGAGGCCTCGAGTGGGATTTGTGGCTTCGTCCCGGTCCTAGGTGATGCATGTGCGTGATTATGTTGTGTTGATTTTATGTCCGTTGAGGACACTTGATGCGGGCTCTGGCCCTGTGAATTGTTGTTGGATTTATTTGTGAAAATGAAACCTTTAGGCTGTGACCCCCGCTGATTTTGGAAAGAGAAGGATTCTGAAATCCTAAATTGTTTTCTATTAAAACACTCGATGGCATTTTGAACCGTTTTATAAATTGTTTCCCTTGATTTATGATCTTTCGGGTTTTGGAAATGTTTACCCAAACTCTTGCCTCGGGAAGTACTTTTCGTTATGTTTGGATCTTTGAGGATTCCTGGCTATTGTTATTCGTGGAATGTGAATTGTATGGCTCGTATTTGCACTTTGTTCTTCCACTAGCAAAACAGTGGAGTTTTGCTAACCCGGAGTATTCGGGGGGTGGATGTCTGTTTTTGCATCCAGGTTTGGGAGCATAACACAGGGTCGACACGAAGGATGATGAAAGATGAATGATACTAATCACACGAGGATCCGTATGATGTCATTGGTTTAGTTGTATTTTATTTTATTGCAAGATTCTTTCCGCCAGACGGAGTGTGTTGTATTCGACCCCTGCGTGGGCATGTAATGTGTTTGAGTTGTATGTATTTATTGAAAGACCAAATCGGTCTACTGATTCATTTTAGCCTTAAAGGCAATGTTGAGATGTTCTATGTTGTTACCAGCCTGGCAGATCCTTGAGGAAAGGTTCTACGGCTTGTAATATCCTCGAGCAGATTGGGGGTGTTACAGAAATGGTATCGGAGCTTTAGGTTGTGGAAACCTAGGCTGTCGGGTCAAGTGGTGTCTGTGAGTTTTGTCTCGTCGGATTTTGTCTGACTAAGTCGTGTCGCGACGCATCGTCTGAGTTTGTTGGTTGTGGTTAGTATCGTGGGGCGATCATCATCTTCGTGCGACCCGTGGCCGTAAGTCTCCCTTCTTTGTACTATGCCTCGTGTGAAACGAGCTATTTGTTTGATTATTTGTTAAGTGATGGAACCTTCATGTAGATTCTTGGTTTCGTGATGCGTTCGTGTGATTCTCATATTTCGTTTATATGAGGAGTGTTGTCATTATTTATGTCCTTTTAACTGTGATATTTGACTGTTTGTTTTCACGGTAAAAGACATTTATTGTCTTGATTTTGTACGATTTGATGCGTATAGTATAATATGTTTAAACGAATATTGCTACATGAGCAATTTTTGGGCATTCTAGCTCATTGAATTATTTTTGAAAACTTTGAGTATCTTAGAAAATAAATTTCGAGACGTACTTTTAAAATAAATCATTTTCTCGTGGTACTTCCAAGGTGCCACAATATATTTCAAAATTCTTCTACCTCGAGGACCAAAATATTTTGAGATATTTTCAATTATTTTTAGAAATGCAGTTGCTTAGACTCAAGGGTCGAATATTTCTGAAAGTTTTGATTTAAAGTAAAGTGTCCTCGTTTTATCAAACGCAAGATGGTTTTTGTTTTTAAAACCTGTCACTTCCTACTTGTGGTCGAAAAAGGTGTGTGTGATGTTATTGTCGTTAGGGTGTTAACCCTCCGAATTGTGATTGAATTGGTGGTGTGAGCGTAGAGTCGTTCACCACACATTTGTTGTACTAGTCCTCTGTGAGAGGTACGATGTGGTATTTAATGTTTGTCGCCTTGTGGTGAATTGCGTGCTGCCGCACATGTGCGAGCTGTTAGGGCTTGGGTTTGTACGTTTGTGTACATGTGTGATTGGTCATGATGTTTGGTAATTATGTGCTGGTTATCGTTCGGGTCGTTGAGATCGCCGAATGGTGCCGTCGTTGCTGTGATGTTTGTATGTGTGTTACGATATTCTATTGTGCTGAGTGGTTGTTTATTCAGTATGCCGAGGGGCGGAGGTCGTGGTCGTGGCGATCGGATGCGTGATCGGGATCATGCTACCGGTGATGGTATTGGTATTGGTGTTGCTACTATTTTGCAGCAGGTAGCGACTCAGATGACTCAGTTGACTCAGGCAGTTCAGCGTGTTACAGATGTGACCCAGAACACTGGTGCAAATCAATGGCTTCGAGAAGTGGTTCGTATGAATCCCCCTCGTTTCGCTGGTGCTGAAGATGCATTAGGCTGGGATGGTTGGCTTTTCCAGTTGGAAAAGATATTCGAGATAGTTGATTGTCCAGGAGAACGTAAGGTACCGGTCGCTCGGTATCTTCTCGACAAAGATGCCGCTAGCTGGTGGGAGGCTGTTAAGCGTCGAGATAATGTTGTCACGTGGGCAGAGTTCCAGAGATTCATGAGAGATGAGTTTTGTCCGGAGCCGATCAGAAACCAGAGGATTAATGAATTCTTTTCGGTGAAACCGCAAGATGTACCGCTGTCTCAAGTTATTATTGATTTTAGCAAACAGCTCATCTATGTGCAGGATCAAGTAAGGACGGAGGAGGATAAGATCTGTCATTTTAGTAGACGGATGAAGCCGGAGATTCGTCAATACATGGCGGGTCTCACTTGTACTTCCTTGAGAGATTATCAGAATCGGGCGTTAGCCTATGAGCTATCCAGATTATCGACTGAGAATATGTCTAACTCTAAGAGACAGAAAACCGTTGGGAACTTTTCAAGAAATCAGGGGAGTGGGCCCCCTGAGGCTGGGACTTCGTATCGTCATCCCAAGAGGGTTCCTCGATCGCGTGGTCAGAGGAGTAGTACCCCTGCAGTGAGTAACGTGAGCAGCTCAAAGACGTGTTATAACTGTAGTCGAGCGGGCCATACCACGAAGAACTGTCGTTCACCGTTAGTCAGCTGTTTCGAGTGTGGCTAGGTGGGTCACCGAGCCGTGCATTGTGAGACGGTAGCTGAGAGATTTGGGGATCGAGGTGGCGTCTCTGCTCCGAAAGGACACGAATATACCTAGTGTGATTTTGAGGATTTCGGCGTAGTCCGAATTGTTTGCGATTGTTCCTTGTGAATCGTTTTGTGTTTATTTTCTGTTTTCTCGACTGTGCGTGTTTCCTTGTAATAGGTGCTTTGTGTTTCGTGATTATTCGGATAATTGACTTGATTGTATTATCTCTTTGATGACTCTTGTCACTTGTTGGTTTTATTATGTCTCTATCGGTGGCGTTGTGTTGGTCGTCCTGGAGCGTGTCTGCACACCGTATATTCCTTTGCATTGTTTGTAACGTTTCGCCGTTGGGCGTTAATTACGCATTCTTGTGTATCTCATTGAAATATTCCTGGTGGTATATTTCCTCTCCCTACTTGTTTTAAGTTTCGGGACGAAACTTCTTTTAAGGAGGGTAGAATGTAATACCCACAATTTCGGATTTCGGTGATTTTCTTTTTTCAGCGGGAGTCCATTTTGATGACTCGCTCATGACCGTTTTATTATTCTGAAAATGATTAATTCTGCACTTTTTGTCATCCGAGTTCGTTTCGGTGTTGTTTTGTTGAGTTCCGTGTTTCTTAACGACTTTTCCGCACTCGAGTTCGATTCTTGTGAATCTCGTTCGAAACTACTGTTTCGAGTTTCCCGTAAGTCCGTTTAACTTTTTTAGACGTGTTATGAACTTCAGTTTGGTTATTCGATCACGTATCGTGATTTTTGGGCATTTTGGGCCATTTTATAATTTTCCCAAAGTTGTGGGTATCCGTACATGTATCTGATATCTCGACCCTTTTTATGGTCGCGTGTGAGTTTGATTGTAACTCAAACTCTTGGTATGATCTTATCCTGGAGTTTTCCGTGGGTATCTTGATCTTGGTATTTCGATCGGAGGGGTCCGTTGTTGTAACCAGCTTTGAGAGTACTACTGCTGTAGTTCTGGGTGCATTAGCGCACGTTAAGGGGTATCCTTAGCGCACGCTATCGAACAGTAGGATCTGAAGTCAGTAGCTGGAATCAGGCTGTTAGCGCACGCTAAGGGCAGGTCATTAGCGCGCGCTACAGTGATGTGGTTAACGCACACTACGGGTTTGGTAGCGCATGCTAACTAGTAGTTCGATGTAGTCCAGTGGCTACTGGACTGGGTCTGGAGGATTCGTTAACGCACGCTAACTCTTGATGGTTAGCGCACGCTAACTGTGCATTTTGGCATAACGATTGTTCTGACGTCTCGATAGCGCACGCTAATCAGGTAAGATTAGCGCACGCTAAGCTGTCCAGTATAAAAACTGGACACCAGTTTTTAATCTTCATTTTCTTCATTTCTTCTTCTTCCTCTGCGGGTTTGAGACGTGGCGACTAGGGTTTGCGACCTGGGCTAATTTTCGTCCATTCCAAGGTGTTTTAGAGCATCCTAGGTGATTATAACATCATCTAATCCATTGTTCTTCGCCAAATCAAGGTATTTTTCTTGAATTCCTAGAGTTGACTTTTTGGGGGATTTGTTCTTGATCTTGTTTTCCATCCGTTTTTGATGGATCGATTGTGGTTAAACGATGTTGTTAAACATATTATATGGATTGTATATCCATATTTTGATTTGGAATTCCGTTTTCGTGTTTTGACGGGACGAATCGTGTTCTTGGCCGTTATGGGAGAAACACTTGAACTTTCGTCATTCGTTCTTTGAATTCAACGGCTTTAAGTCATGTTATGGAATTCATTTTCATTGTTTTTATTGTTCTTCGTAGTTTATTATCGCGAGTTGGCGTTCGGTGGAGTCAGTGGGTTCGTAGTCGGTTCTTGCCAACCTACTTCGGTCGATTCTCCGCGTTGTGGTTATTTGAGGCAAGTACCTTGTCCATTCAATTCTTGTTTTATGGATATGATAATTAGTGATCGTCTCCTTGTGTTTATTTGATCGTTTGAATTTCACTTTTAAAGATTCGGTTAGCCTTGTTAAAGGCCCTCTTTCAAAACGCGTGTGTTTTGTGGATGTTGTGTTCGTGGATGGTTACGTGAATTGCTATGAATACACTTGGTGTTGTCATTGTGTTTTGATAATATACATGTATATATTATCTAATATCAGTACGTTGTGATTTGACCATTGCGTTGTGCATTGTGTGGGTGGTAAGCGACTACGTGAATCCTTTGGAGATGTTTGGTGTTAATGTTATGCTTGATAATGCGTGGGTACGTATATGGCTTCATTTCGGTGCATTGTGGTTTGACGTGGTGTTTTGCTTAGTGTTTGATGCCTCTGGGTGAATTGTTTGGATATCTTTGTTGCATTGTGCTATGCGTGTTATTGTGTGGATGTGGGCGGGGCCTACGGTGGCACATGGCATGTGATCATGTGGCTAGGATGCAACAAGCGATTGATTCAACCGTGAGAGCCTAAGAAAAACTACGGCGACACATGGCATGCGATCATGTGGTCAGGATCCAACAAGTGATTGATCCAACTGTGAGCGCCAAAGATAATCTACGGTAGCACATGGCATGTGATCATGTGGCCAGGATACAACAAGTGATTGATCTAACCGTGAGATGTTGTGATTTGTTTAGCTAGCCAGCTCGGGAGGCTCCTTAGAGGCCTCGAGTGGGATTTGTGGCTTCGTCCCGGTCCTAGGCGATGCATGTGCGTGATTATGTTGTGTTGATTTTATGTCCGTTGAGGACACTTGATGCGGGCTCTGGCCCTGTGAATTGTTGTTGGATTTATTTGTGAAAATGAAACCTTTGGGCTGTGACAACCGCTGATTTTGGAAAGAGAAGGATTCTGAAATCCTAAATTGTTTTCTATTAAAACTCTCGATGGCATTTTGAAACGTTTTATAAATTGTTTCCCTTGATTTATGATCTTTCAGATTTTGGAAATGTTTACCCAAACTCCTGCCTCGGGAAGTAATTTTCGTTATGTTTGGATCTTTGAGGATTCCTGGCTATTGTTATTCGTGGAATGTGAATGTATGGCTCGTATTTGCACTTTGTTCTTCCACTAGCAAAACAGTGGAGTTTTGCTAACCCCCGAGTATTCGGGGGTGGATGTCTGTTTTTGCATTCAGGTTTGGGAGCATAGCACAGGGTCGACACGAAGGATGATAAAAGATGAATGATACTAATCACATGAGGATCCGTATGATGTTATTGGTTTAGTTGTATTTGTTTTCCGCTGCAGTATTCTTTCCCGTTGTACGGGAGTGTATTGTATTCGACCCCTGTGTGGGCATATAATGTGTTTGAGTTGTATGTATTTATTGAAAGACCAAATCGGTCTACTGAGTCATTTTAGCCTTAAAGGCAATGTTGAGATGTTCTATCTTGTTACCAGCCTGGCAGATCCTTGAGGAAAGTTCTACGGCGTGTAATATCCTCGAGCGGATTGGGGGTGTTACACTTGTTGGTCACCTTGTTTAGTTCGTGATAGTCGATACACAAACGCAGTGAATCATCCTTCTTCCGCACAAACAGGACCAGTGCGCCCCAAGGCGAGGCGCTCGGTCGAACATACCCGGACTCAAGAAGCTCACTCAACTGCTTCTTCAACTCGTCCGTCTGAAGGTGCCATACGATACGGCGCCTTCGAAATCGGAGCGGCACGCGGCTCTAACTCTATAGCAAACTCAACCTCACGATCTGGTGGCAATCCTGGTAACTCGTCAAGAAATACATTAGGAAACTCCCTAACGACTAGAATCGATGAAAACTCGACTCCACCATCCTCCACCTTCAAGGCATAGCACCAATAACCAGTACACACCTTTCGCAGGAGTCTCATCGCCTTCAAGATGTTAATAACGAACTTCTGAATCCTCTCTTTCGCCCTGCGAAAGAGTGCTCGGTGCCGTCCTCGGCTAACATAGTGATGATTCTCGTGTGGTAGTTCATGATCGCACCATGCCGCTCGAGCCAATCATCCCCAAGAATCAAACCTCACCCTCAATATTAACGACAATAAGATTAGAGAGCCAAGCTCTCTTACAAATAAACACAGAGCAGTCTCGGACCTCTCGATCGCCAACGATCCTATCACCGCTAGGAAGTTTAACGATGAAAGACTCGCAAGGCGACAAATAGTCGAGACTCAAACGGCGCACACACCCCAGCGATATGAACGAATGTGTAGCACCAGAATCGAAAAGCAAACTGACCGGATGAGAATAAATATGAACGATATATGTCGCCACAGTGGCCGCTGGATCATCATCCCTCCTCATCTTGTAGATACGCGGCTCGGCAGAGCCGACACTGGAAGCTCCTCCTCTAGTGGGCTGACCCCGACCTCTACCTTGACTGGCACTCGATGGAGGCTGTGGAGCAAATGAGCCCTGGTTCACACTCGGCTCTCTAAGTGCTGGAAAAGAATTACGGGACTCATGGCCTCGACTGTTCACAAAGAGGGCCTTGTGGCCCGGCCGACCACAAGTATGACAAGTCAACTTCGACGAGGATCTTGCCGGTTCCTATGGCCGTGGCCCGGATAAAGCATGTGGGATCACGAACGGAGGTTCCGGCGGCACCTCGAAAACTCCCAGAGAAACGAGCCGAACCGCCCGTAGAAATATTCGCAGCCTGAGATTTCTGCTAGCCTCCGCCCTTGGGACCAGAAAAATTTCCGACTGACTTCTGATTCTTACTCTCACGAGCCACATCACTAGCCGTCACCGACATATAGTAAGCAAGAACCCTACTCTGATAATCCTTCAAAGTAGTACAGACGAGCCCAGACATATAGTCCCGAATTGACAGTTTCATCCTCCTGGAAAAATGGAAAATTTTGTCCCTCTCCTCGACAACTTGGGTCTTCACATAGCCCAACTCCTTGTTAAAATCGGCAATAGCTTGGGATATGGGAATATCCCGTGGTTGAGCATCATAGAAAGCATGGACTCGAGCCTATTTAACCGGCCACGGGCAATATTCAGTCTCCATCAACTCCTGAAATTCGGCCCACGAAGCAACATGGTCTTTGGGCCCAACGGCCTCCCACCAATCCGTAGCGTCCCCAGTGAGAAAGTACTGGGCAATAGGGACCTTACGGTCCTCGGTACAATTGGTGGCAACGAAGACTTTATTTATCTCCTTGATCCACCCCTCCCAGCCGATCGGGTCTGATGCTCCCGAAAACTGAGGAGGATGCATCTTGATAACATCTTGGAGCCAACGGTCTGCTCCGCCCCGATTAGCATGGGCCGGATCCAGGTTCTGAACCACCTGAGCTATCACCGCCATTTGGTTTACCATTTGCTACATAACGGCCGCAATATCAAGGTCGGTGCGCTCCTGAGAAGAAGCATGACTATGATGGTCACCGGTACTGCCGGATCCCGAAGAATGTGATGTGGCCGCCCCACCGGCTGCCCCACGTCCCCGGCCGCGTCCACGGCCACGACCACAACCACGGCCCCTTCCAGCATCCATGCTGGTGTTAAGAGGTGGCAAAAAGCGACTCGATGATAAGTAAAAGAGGAAGAATAACCACAATTCAAGAAACGGAAATACGGTACGAGAAAGTAAAGAATCAAGTAAGGAAAACTTATGAACACTAGAAGTACTGAGGTGCTGGCAGCGGTGCGACAATGTGTAAAACAATCGCAACTAGACCCAAATAACCGACAAGACTAGGTATCCATAAACCTAGAGCTCTGATACCATTTCCTGTAATACCCCCGAGATATTCGAAGTATATTACAGCGCCGTGGACCCCTACATGGGACCCACCAGGATAAGACAAGGAAAACATTACTTGACTGACCATCTCAGTTAGCGAGGACACACATTAAAATAATACAACATATAAAAATACACCCGGAGCAACCGGCGTAATAAACATCAACCGACAACATAGAAATTTGAGTTAATACAAAACGAAGTTCGGAGTGAAAAGCCTAAGTACTCGTGATTACAATCTATAAGTTTATAAATGTGGGAAACAACCATATCGAAATAGACAAGAGAAATAAGAAGACTCAAATGCACATGTCAACGACCCTGGCCAACATCCTCGTACTGTCCCAGCGCCCGCTCGTCCGGCAGAACATAACCTGAAATCCATAACAAGAATTTCCCTAAAACGGGTCCCTAAAGGGGTTAGCAATTATGCTAGTACAAGTAATCAAGGCAATCATTCGCTTACATGTTTCATAGTACAATGCACCAAATCATTTAAAAAACCAAAACCAGACATGTCTTTTCCGGAAACAAACAGTCAATCACATTTGCCTAAGACCGGGACGAAGCCACAAATCCCACTCGAGGCCTCTAAGGACCCTCCCGAGCTGGCCATATCATAAAACAAATCACGCACGTGCATCGCCTAGGACCGGGACGATGCCACAAATCCCACTCGAGGCCTCTAAGGACCTTCCTGAGCTGGCTAGCTAAACAAACTCATGAATCCAGGGCTCAAACCATTGGACTCCCTCCGTGATCCCGTCAGACCCTCCCGAGGTGAGAAATTCACACACAATATACATTACCATTTCACGTTAAGCATAAAGGTTTCCAAAAGTACTTGCCTTGAATAATTGATCACGCAACGAACGGAAAGGAAAATCACCGACGAACGCTAGGAACCAACGGAACCGAACCTAACGATTCGAAGAACAAAATCACAACCAACTCTAAACAAATACGGAAATGGAATACACCCGAAAACCCACCTACGATTCTTGTATATTCGTATAAAAATAACAACAAGGGCGGACCGCAACCAAATCCTCTCGAATACACAACAACCACAAAATATACCATGAATCCGTAGGTAAAATAAGTATACTAGCAAGATTAATCATATTGAACATGAACTAATCAACCGTAAGGAACGAATCTAAGAAAAACCTGAAACCCCCCAATTTACTCAAAAGTAGGGTTCTAAGAAGATTTACCTTGGATTAGGATGAAAGATTGATGTTAATGTTGTTATTATAAACCAAGAACTCAAGGAAGATGATGGTTGAGATGATTGGAGGAAGAAATCGCCAAGAAATCGCCCAAAATCGCCAAAGTCGCGGAGGAAGGAGGTGAAATGAGAATTAGATCCGTCCAAGGTCAACTCCTGGGTATATATAGCTGCACGGTTTAGCGCGCGCTAATGGCTAAGTGTTAGCATGCACTACCCAGTTATATTACAGTCCAGAACTCACTGTCCTGGACCGTTAGCGTGCACTACTACTATCTAGCGTGTGCTAACAACGACTCGGTAGTGCGCGCTATCGAGCTATAGCGTGCGCTACCTGGGCACCTGAACGAGTCCAGAACAAACTCTCCAGTACTGGACAGTTACGCTAGCGCACACTACTGGACACCTAGCGTGCGTTAGTCCTCCGACATTAGCGTGCGCTAGACAACGTAGCGTACGCTAATCCGCTAGTCCAGAGGACTGGAATCCGAAATAAGTTCACTGCCACTCCCAGGGCTCAGCTCGCTAGAGCACACTATGAAGCAGACGTAGCATGCGCTACTAAGGGATCCCTAGTGTGCGCTATGCATAAAGATTAGCGCGCGCTAGGCACAAAATATTTATAATACCCGCAATTTTCTTTTCCCGGTATTTTCTTTTGCGGTGTAATTTTTTCGTTTTTGGCAACTTGCTTGTATGCTTATTGTCATCTCGGGGATATTTAATATTGGACTTTTTGTTGTTCGAGCTTGTTTAGGACTCGTTTTACTCGATTCGGTGTTTTATGTTGTTTTCGTCGCTTTTTCGTTCGATTTTTGTAATCGTTGATCGGAACCGCTTGTTGTGAGCTTTTGTTCGGTGTTTCGACCATACAATTTGCATTTCGGATGTTTTGGGCCATTTTGTAATTTCCCAAAGTCTTGGGTAATTACGTTGTTGATGTTGTTCCGAATCCCGGACAGTCGGGAGTACGTTCTCTTCGGCATTTGAGTTCGTTGCCTGGAATTATTTATGTTCGTACCATTGTGAATTGTTCACCATTGTATTTCGACTCTCTTTCGGTACCTCCCTTGTCTATTTTTGGCCTGTACTTCCCAGGAAGGGATGTTACGTACGTAACACACGTTTTGGTTACGTACGTAACGGCATGTGTAAAATAGTACAGGCATTTCTGCCTTTTTAGTTACGTACGTAAGGCCCTTATGGCTTACGTACGTACCATAGCTTACGTACGTTAGCAATTGGTAGCTAACGTACGTAACGCATCCTAGGTTATAAACCCAGGAGTTGACCATTTTCGGTCATTTTTCATCTCTTCCCTCATCTCTCCGACTCCAGCGATTTGTGGGCGATTTTCTTGGTATCACCGGCGATTGGAAGCTTAGAAACTCCGAGCCATCATTTGCTTCGAGCTCTTGGAGTGTTTTATCATCATCTAATCTTGTTCTTCGCCTTTAATCCGAGGTAACCCTTAGAACCTTGTTTTGGGTAAGTTGGGGGTTTTCGGTTTTATTGTTCGATTCATTCCGTATTGTCGATTAATTCATGATGCATATGATTAATCTTGTTGGTATTGTTGGTTTTCCTACGGATTCATGGTATATTTCGTGGTATTTCTGTAATCTAGAGGGTTTGGTTGTGATCCGCCCTCGTCGTTATTTTTATACGAGTATACATGAATCGTAGGCAGGTTTTCGGGTGTATTCCAATTACGTATTCATTTAGGATTAGTTGTTATTGTGTTCTTCGAATCATTAGGTTCGTGATTGACGGTTCCTAGCGTTCGTCGGTGTTTTTTCTTCCGTTCGTTGCGTCGTCAATTATTCAAGGCAAGTAATTCTTGGAAACCTTTATGCTTAATGTGAAATGGTAATGTATATTGTGTGTGCTTTGCTCACCTCGGGAGGATCCGACGGGGCCTCGAGGGAATCTATGGCTTCATCCTGGATTCATGAGTTTGTTTCGCTAGCCAGCTCGAGAGGGTCCTTAGAGGCCTCGAGTGGGATTCGTGGCTTCGTCCCGGTCCTAGGTGACGTGTGTGCTTGATTTTGTTTTATGAATGTGGCCAGCTCGGTAGGGTCCTTAGAGGCCTCGAGTGGGATTCGTTGCTTCGTCCCGGTCCTAGACAAATTGATTGACTGTTTGTTTCCGGAAAAGACATGTCTGGTTTTGGTTTTCGCAATAATTTTGGTGCATGCACTATGAAATGTGTAAGTGATTGGTTTGCCTTGATTTTTTTTTTTTGAGATTCCCTTGATTACTTGTACTAGCGTAATTGCTAACCCCTCTGGGGACCCGTTGTGGGGAAATTCTTGTTATAGATTTCAAGTTATGATCATTCGGACGAGCGAGCGCTGGGACAGTACGAGGATGTTGGCCAGGGTCATTGACATATGCATTTGAGTCCTTTTATTTCCGTTATTCCATTCGATATGGTTGTTGTCCACTTTTGAAACTTATAGATTGTACTCGCGAGTACTTAGGCTTTTCTCTTCGGATTATGATTTGTATTCGTCAAGTTATTTATGCTTGCCACTGTTGATTATTCCGCCGGTCGTACCGGGCGTGTTAATTGATTTTCAACTGGATGATAGGTGTTTTTTTACTGTGGTAAGTTGTGTCTAGCCTGGTGGGTCCCATGTAGGGGTCCACGGGACTGTAATATACCTTGAATATCTTGGGGGTGTTACAGAAAATAGTATCAGAGCACTAGGTTTATGGATACCTAGGCTTGTCGGTTATTTGGGTCTAGTTGTGTTTTGTGTTGCACAATATCACACTGTTGCCAGCATCTCGGTACTTCCAGTGCTCGTAAGTTTTCCTTACTCGCTTCCTTGTTTTCTCGTAACGTAATTCCGTTTCTTGTATTGTGGATGTTTTCGCCTCTTACTTATCATCGAGTTGTTTCTGCTATCTCTTAACATCAGTATGGATGCTGGGAGAGGTCGTGGTCGCGGACGCGACCGGAGACGTGGGGCAGCCGGTGGGGCGGCCACGTCGCATTCTTCGGGAGCCGGCAGTACCGGCGACCGTCGCAGTCATTCTTCTTCTCAGAAGCACGCCGACCTTGGTATTGCGGCCGTTATGCAGCAAATGGTAAACCAAATGGCAACGATAGCTCAGGTGGTCGAGAACCCAGATTCGGCCCACGTTAATCGGGGCGGAAGGGATCGTTGGCTTCAGGATGTAATCAATATGCATCCTCCTCAGGTTTCGGGAGCTTCGGACCCGATCGGCTGGGAGGGGTGGATCAAGGAGATATCTAAAGTCTTCACTGCTACCAACTGTCCCGAGGGCCGTAAGGTCCCTATTGCCCAGTACTTTCTCATTGGGGATGCTACGGATTGGTGGGAAGCCGTTGGGCCCAAAGACCATGTTGCTTCGTGGGCCGAATTTCAGGAATTGTTGGAGACTGAATATTGCCCGTGGCCGGCTAGACAGGCTCGAGTCCATGCTTTCTATGATGCTCAACCACGGGATATTCCCGTATCCCAAGAAATTGCTGATTTTTACAAGCAGTTGGGCTATGTGAAGACCCAAGTTGTCGAGGAGAGCGACAAAATTTTCCATTTTTACAGGCGGATGAAATTGTCGATTCGGGACTACATGTCTTGGATCGTCTGTACTACTTTGAAAGATTATCAGAGTCGAGCTATTGCCTATGATATGTCTGTGACGGCCAGTGCTGCGGTTCGGGAGAGTAAGAAACAGAAATCCGCCGCAAATTTCTCGGGTCACAAGGGTGGAGGTCAGCAGAGATCTCAGTCTGCAAATATTCCTGGGGTGGTTCGACCCGTTTTTCTGGAGGCTATCGGTGTACCGCCAGTGCCTCCGTTCGGGAACCCAGATGCTTTAACTGTGGCAAGCCACGCCATGGGAACCGAGAGTGTCCTCGTCCGATTTTGACTTGTCATACTTGTGGTCAGTCGGGCCACAAGGCTTCTTTTTGTGAACAGATCAGACTGATTCGTGGCGCCCGTTCTTTTCATCCAGCGCCTATGGAGCCGAGTGTGAATCCGGGCTCGCTAGGTCCGCAGTCTCCACCGAGTGTTAGCCGAGGGAGAGGTCGGGGTTAGCCCGCTAGAGGGGGAGCTTCCAGTGTGGGCTCTGCCCCTCCACGTATCTATGAGATGAGAAGGACCGATGATCCAGCGGCCACTGTGGCGACATGTATCGTTCATATCTATTCCCATCCTGTCAGTGTGCTTTTTGATTCGGGTGCTACGCATTCATTCATTTCTCTCGAGTGTGTACGCCGTTTGAGTCTTGACTGTTTATCGCCTTGCGAGCCTTTCATCGTTAAACTTCCTAGCGGTGATAGAATCATCGGTGATCGAGAGGTCCGGGACTGTTCTGTGTTTATTTGTGAGAGGGCTTGGCTCTCTAATCTTATTGTTGTGGGTATTGAGGGTGAGGATTTGATTCTCGGGGATGATTGGCTCGAGCGGCATGGTGCAATCATGAACTACCGCACGAGGATCATCACCATGCTAGCCGAGGACGGCACCGAACACTCTTTTGCGGGGCAAAAGAGAAACCGGAAGTTTGTTATTAACGTCTTGAAGGCGATGAGACTCCTGCGAAAGGGGTGTACTGGTTATTGGTGCTACGCCTTGAAAGCGGGGAGTGGTGGAGTCGAGATTTCATCGATTCCAGTCATTAGTGAATTGCCTAATGTTTTTCCGGATGAGTTACCGGGGTTGCCACCGGACCGTGAGGTCAAGTTTGCTATAGAGTTAGAGCTGGGTGCGGCTCCGATTTCGAAGGCGCCGTATCGCATGGCGCCTTCAGAGATGGCCGAGTTGAAGAAGCAGTTGAGTGAGCTTCTTGAGTCGGGTTATATTCGACCGAGCGCTTCGCGTTGGGGCGCACCGGTTTTGTTTGTTCGGAAAAAGGATGATTCAATGCGTCTGTGTATCGACTACCGAGAGCTAAACAAGGTGACCATCAAGAACAAGTATCCTCTGCCGAGGATTGATGACTTGTTCGATCAGTTTCAGGGGGTTGTGGTATTCTTGAAGATCGACTTGAGATCGGGGTACTATCAGCTTTGGGTGAAGGAGTTTGACGTTCCGAGAACATCTTTTCGGACTAGATACAGACACTATGAGTTTGTAGTTATGCCTTTCGGGTTAACTAATGCGCTGGTAGTGTTTATGCAGTTGATGAACAAGGTCTTTATCGAGTTTTTGGATAAGTGTGTCGTCGTCTTCATTGCCGATATTCTTATCTATTCGAGGAATGAGGAGGAACACGCGTATCATTTACGAGTAGTGTTAGACATTTTGAGGACCGAGCAACTCTATGGCAACAAGTTAGATGAGCTGATTTGGTTAAACGATCAACTATCACCCAAATCATGTTCATTCCTGTCTTGGTTCTCGACATACTAGTGATAAAGTCCATTGATATGTCCTCCCACTTCCATTCAGGAATTGGGAGCGGCTTCAACATTCCGGCAGGTCGTTGATGCTCGATCTTAACCTGCTGACAAGTCAAGCATTTTGAAACATAGTCCGCTACATCTTTCTTCATGTTGCCCCACCAGAAATTCTGCTTCAAGTCCTTATACATGTTACTGGTGCCCGGGTGGATACAATAGGGCGAGCTGTGAGCTTCCTTCATAATTTTCTGTTTGAGAACATCGACATCGGGAACGCAGAGTCGGTTTTGAAATCTCAAAACTCCATCATCGTGAATTACGAATCCGGGGGCCTTCCCCTTGATCACTTCATCACGTAACCGAATCATCAGAGGATCATCTGTCTGTATAGATTTGATTTCTTCGATTAATGATGAAGTTATTTCCATCACGCACAGTTGTCCTTGGACTCTTTGTAACCATACTTCAATTTCTTCTCGAATCATCTCCCGTTGAAGGCTAAGTTGGGAGGTCAGAGTCTCCAGCATCTGAATAGAAACAGGCTTGCGGCTAAGTGCATCTGCCACTACATTCGCTTTGTTCAACTCTAACCATATTATTTGCCGCATGTTCAACTCTTTCTGACTGAAGATGTATTTGAGACTCTTGTGATCCGCAAAGATCTGACAGTGAGTCCCGTACAGGTAATGCCTCCAGATTTTCAGAGCAAAAACTACTGCTGCCAGTTCTAAATCATGCGTTGGGTAATTCACTTCATAAGGTTTCAGCTGTCGTGATGCATAAGCGATCACCTTATCATTCTGCATCAATACGCATCCGAGTCCTTGGTTCGAAGCATCACTGTAAACTATGAATCCTCCAGTCCCCTGTGGAAGTGTTAAAATTGGTGCTGTCGTCAATCTCTTCTTCAATTCATCAAAGCTATTCTGGCACAATTCGTTCCACTCAAACTTTTGAGTTTTCTGCAGGAGTTGAGTAAGTGGGCGGGATATTTTAGAAAACCCTTTCACGAATCGACGATAATATCCAGCAAGTCCTAAGAAACTCGAGACTTCTTTTACGTTCTTTGGAGGCTTCCAATCCATAACTGCTTCGATCTTCTGAGGATCTACTCGGACTCCTTCAGATGATACCACATGGCCGAGGAACATTAGTTTCTTTAGTCAGAATTCACACTTAGAAAGTTTGGCGTACAATTGTTCATTTCTTAACAGGTCTAACACAATCCGTAAATGCTGTGCATGCTCTTCCGGGCTCTTAGAATACACCAGAATGTCATCAATGAACACGACTACTAATTTATCCAAATATTTGATGAACACTCGGTTCATCAATTGCATGAATACAGCAGGTGCATTAGTGAGACCAAACGGCATCACTACAAACTCATAATGTCCGTAGCGAGTTCTGAATGATGACTTCGGAACATCAGATTCCTTAATCCTCAGCTGATGATATCCTGATCTCAGATCAATTTTAGAAAATATTGTTGCTCCTTGTAACTGGTCAAACAAATCATCAATCTGTGGCAATGGATACTTGTTCTTAATCGTCATCTTGTTTAGCTCTCGAAAGTCAATACACAGTCGAAGCGATCCATCCTTCTTCCGGACAAAAAGAACTGGAGCTCCCCAAGGCGAAACGCTTGGCTGGATATAGCCTTTGTCCAGGAACTCCTCCAACTGCTTCTTTAGTTCGTACATCTCAGTAGGTGCCATACGATACAGCGCCTTAGAAATTGGTGTAGCTCCGGGTTCCAACTCAATGGTGAATTCTACATCCCGTCGTGGAGGTAGTCCAGGTAACTCGTCAGGAAATACATCTGGAAATTCGTTCACAACAGAAATAGATTAAAGTTCCACAATTTCATCTTCTTTCTTCATTGCATAACACCAGTATCCGTTACAGCCCTGTTTCAACAATTTGACAGCTTTTATCGCCTTGATCAACTTTCCTGAGCTTCCTGGTTTCCATCCTTCAAACAATATTTTGGAACCATCGTCAGCGATCAGCGAGATATTCCTCCTTCGGTAGTTTACAATAGCTCCATATCGATTAAGCCAATCATAATTCAGACTGTGAAAAAAAAAAAAAAAGAGTATCAGGTCGTCTCCTTGCATTTCTATCACAATCAGATTTGAGAGCCACTCTCTGCCTCCAAATAATACAGGGAAATCTCTAGTTTCTAAGTTTCCAACAATCCTCTCACTCGGTAGCCCAACAACATAAGGTTCACAATTATGAAAACCAGAAATATTCAAACGATTTACACAAGATAACGATATAAATGAAAGCGTAGCTCCTGTATCGAATAAAATGCTAACTGGCTGGGAAAGGATCTGAACGGTACCTGATGCGACAGCAGCATCCTGATCGTTTGTTCTCCTCATCTCGTACAGACGTGGGGAAACAGATCCAACACTCGATGTACCCTTTCGGTCCCACTGTCCTCTGCCTCGTCCGCGGCCAAAATTCTGAGGCATTTGAACACTTTGCTGCTTCTATTGGATACTAGCTTCCTTCTGGACTGGGTGCGATGTACGGGTTCCATTGAACTTGGTGGCATCCTTGCAAAACTTTGCACGGTGCCCTTCCTATTCGCAATCAAAACATGTAACTGGAGTGCGCAAACAATCACGCCAAAGGTGGCCTGGGCGACCACAGTTAAAGCACCTCCTATCTATATCCGTCGTGGCTGACATTGTTCCGAAATTCTATCCGCTCTTAGATGGGTGCGGAGGTTTCTTGAAAGAATGAAAATATGACTGGGCCTTATGGGGCCCGCTGCTCTTGTGCTCTGTAAAAGTACGAGAGACTTTCTGCTTTTTGGACTCCGTAAACTTCTCCATTGCTGCTTCCTTGATTTCGTACGCCAACGCCTTATCCTGGTATTGATGGAGAGTGGTACATTCAAAACCGGACATGTACCTCTGGATTTCTGGTTTCATCCTCATATCAAAATGGATCATCATTTCTGCATCTGTTCTGACCAGATGTCGAACAAATGCCAGTTGCTGGTTAAATGTCTTAATTGTCTAGGATACAAGTTCGTCTGACGGTTGAGTAGAGAAAAACTCCCGAACTTTGGCTTCCCTCATAGTTTGAGGGCAGTACTGAGCTTCCATCATCAATTTAAATTTTGTTCAATCAGCATCGTGATCTGCAGGCCGGATGGCTTCCCACCACTCGGATGCTTCCCCTATCAGAAAGTACTGAGCTATAGAGGCTCTCCGGTCGTCTGGGCAATTAATTCTGGCAAAAATTTTCTCCAATTCCTTCAACCAATGGTCCCATGTAGGTGTCTCAGAAAAGCCGTCGAATTTGGGTGGATGCATCTTCGCCACCTCTTGCAACCATTGGCAACCTCGATTTCCCATGTCTGGAATCCCCTGCTGTCTATCTCCCTGTTGTAATCCCACCGCCACCTGCATTAGGTATACGACCTGGGCGAACTGAGTCATCTAGTTCACCACCTGATGAAGGATTTCGGGCACAGCAGGTTCCGGTTCATTATTGATAGATCTCTGTGGCTCGCCTGAACTGTGGTTGGCCTGATTAGAAGGCGAGGCTTCTCTTTCGGCATTCCTTCATCCGCGTCCGCGACCGCCACCACGTCCACGTCCGCCTCTCAACATACTGTAAGCATAAATACTCAATATACATGAAACAATATCGTTCGAATGTTCAAGTCTAATGAAATACAACATGTAAAGAATGAGATAGAGTTTAGGAACTTACAACCACCGTTCACATAAAGACGTAGGCAGTACAGTGATGTCATTCATGGCCGGTTACATTAAAAGACGTATATGACCCCTATTTTAACCCAATGGCCAAGATATCCATAATCTTAGCTCCGATACCATATTCTGTAACACCCCCGATATATTCAGGAATGTTACAGCATCGTAAATCTTTTACATAAGGATTTACAAGGCTGGAGAATTGAAAAGACATTAACAGGTACCAACGGATGAAAATAACGGAATTAAGATATAACAGTTCTGACCAAATACTGAAAATACGAATGTTCAACGGAAAAGTATTAATACATCACCAAATCCAAATCATCATAAATTACTGCGTACTCGATTACTTATTAAAAATGATACAAACAACAGACAAATAAACCCGGCCGGAACATCACTCTGCACCCTCGTCGTCATGCAACTCCAGTGGTTGTTTCCCCGCTCTCCTGGATCCTGAACATAAACAAAATGTTCACCCCCGAAGGGGTTAGCACAACGATGCTAGTACAAGTACAATAATCATACAACAATGATATAATCAACAATTATATCATAACAAGTTTCTCCAACGAGAAATAGCAACAACACATATAACAGCCTCAACATACTGATGGCATTCCAACGATCCAGCGCACACAGCTATAGATTCCCATGATAATCCCGTCGGACCAACGCATGGTGGAACTACTTGTCCAACTATCCAGCGCACACAGCTATAGATTCCCATGATGATTCCCGTCGGATCAACGCATGGTGGACATTTAATCACAACACATAATACACAATATAATCACAATATAGCTGTCATAATATAAACAATTCTAATTAGAGTACTTGCCTCGATTCGAAGACAAGAACAATACTTCCACGAAAAATGAAATACTCGAAGGTCGCCCCTTCGATCAATCACGTAGCAAGCTCGAACCTTAACAAAAGAAATAATATAGAATTCATCTCACGTCGAACGAACATCTAAAAATCCAAAATACGGTCGGAAGTTCTTAAAAGAAATCTGTCTGGTTTGCTTAATGCACGTTACGCATCCTATGTAGCATACGTTAAGGCTACTCGTTAGTGCACACAATTACACACAGCCTAGCATACGCTAACCATGTACGGTCAGTACCTCACTGATCAGCCGACTGATTCGCCTAATGACTTAACGCACGCTAAGTTTCAATCGTAGCGTATGCTAAATAAGCTCGTTAGCGTACGTTAATTCACAAAGCTTAGCGCACGCTAAGCGTGCATGGCAGTTCACTGTTGGGCAGCAGACTAGATCTATCGGTGATGAAATTTACGAACTCCTCAGTAATTAACGTGTGATATCCGTCTACATGTCATATTCATAAACTTATGAATGATCTTATGGGTTCAATCATCTTTGAGGTTTCAAGGAAAAGAATATCATCACAACTCTTATATTCGAACTCGATTATCATTCTCATGGGAAGTTCGGTGATCTCCAGTTGGTGCACTAGATTCTATTATCATTATTTACATTCAAACTTCATCTTGAAGGTGAACTAACAATTCTAACTTATATGAAAGGATACTTCCTAAGACGATTTCTTTCCTTAAGTCCTTATAACCAAAAGTGGTATCACCTCCAATTTTATGATCAATATGACAACATAAATCATACAGATAATCAACTTCAGAATGTTCCTCTCATCAGTTGACGTACTAAGATTCCAACCACGAGGTTCCAACGACAATATCATAAGCATAAACATTCCAATCTTCTAAACATGATGTTTGTTGAATAATTCACCAATGGAACTCAATATCTTGCTAGCATGATCATCTTATTTTTCATAACACGAATCCAAAGTTGGAGATAGAATTAACATACCTTTAATGAAGAAATCACTGATCCAAAAAGGTAGAATCCAGCTCCGGTTACTTGAGTGTCACTTCAAAGTGAGTTCTTCTTCAATGATCAAGTGTAAGCACTCTTTAATATTTAATGATCAAGTAAGGCAGATTTATATGTGCTTAAGGCGTAGGAAAAGCTCTCTGGACTTCCAAGGAACGAAGAACAAATGAAGGGAATAGGTAGAAATGGAGTGCTGTCCTTTAAATAAAGTTTCTGCACAATAGCTGATTATTGCACGCTACATACCATTCTTAGCGCACGCTAATAAGCGTTGATTCCAAATCTGTCCAGGTTCATCCGCGGGAATCTTATTCGGACCCATGTCCCGGCTGGCGCATATGCTAGCCGCCTAGCTCAATAATTGACTGCATAGCACACGCAATTCCTACATTCATAGCGTGCGCTAGTTGTAGCCGATAGCGCGCGTTAAGCTACATTCTTAGCGCGCGCTATCACGAGTTCGCATGAGAAATTTTGCATGATGATATACTTATGTACAAAGATACCAATGTGAGAAATATCATACTCCAATTATCGAGATCACAATTTCGAATAATACAGGGTTCAACTACAGATGAAATACACAATAATAAATCCAGATATTACATACTCTCCTACTAAAAAGGAGTTTCGTCCCGAAACTCAAGACGAAAATAACTCTGGATATCTGGACTTCATGCCATCTTCCGTTTCCCATGTGGCTTCTTCCACTCCGTGGCGTGACCACTGAACTTTGACCAAAACGATTGGTTTGTTCCTCAACTGCTTAACTCGACTCTCGAGTATCTTGACTGGTCTTTCTTCAAACGTTCCATCCTGAGCGACTTCGATCTCGCTGAAATCAATGATATGACTAGGATCCGGTATATATCTCCATAATTGGGATATGTGGAACACGTTATGAACATGGCTCAATGACAGCGGCAATGCCAATATGTATGCCAACTCTCTCAAGGATCTCAAATGGTCCGATATATCTCGGACTCAGTTTTTCTTTCCTTCCAAAACGAAAGGTTCCCCGAGTAGGAGAAACCTTTAAAGTATGTGGTATCCAGTACTGAACTCCAATGGGCGACGGCGTACGTATGCATAATATTTCTATCGACTCTGGGCGGTCAACAGCCTTTCACGAA
This sequence comes from Orobanche coerulescens, assembly GCA_033398695.1. Taxonomy (NCBI): domain Eukaryota; kingdom Viridiplantae; phylum Streptophyta; class Magnoliopsida; order Lamiales; family Orobanchaceae; genus Orobanche; species Orobanche coerulescens. The sequence goes on from CM065803.1 coordinate 144,428,406, forward strand.
TCAAGGCTATCTTCTCTCGAGTCTGTACGATCAACTCTGGTTATGTCCCGATCAAGTATGATGAATCGTCCCAACATAGGGGCGATCTGCATCTCCTCCCGTATAATGCCTCAAACGGTGCCATCTTAATGGAAGCATGCCAACTATTGTTGTAGGTAAATTCAATCAACGGTAGATGAACTTCCCAATCGTTTGACCAATCTAAGGCACAGGCCCTTAGCATGTATTCCACCATTTGAATGGTCCTCTCGGATTGTCCGTCAGTCTGCGGGTGATAAGCTGTGCTGAAGTTCAATTCGGTCCCCAAGGCCTTATGAACTGCTTTCAAAAAGTGAGACACAAAACGGCCATCTCGATCAGAGATAATGGTCTTCGGCGTACCATGCAGTCGAACTATCTCTGAAATAAATACTCATGCCAACCTCTCTGGGCCCCACGTGTCCTTAATGCCTAGAAAATGAGCTGATTTGGTTAAACGATCAACGATCACCCAAATCATGTTCATTCCTGTCTTGGTTCTCGGCATACTAGTGATAAAGTCCATTGATATGTCCTCCCACTTCCATTCTGGAATCGGGAGTGGCTTAAACATTCCGGCAGGTCGTTGATGCTCGATCTTAACCTGCTGAAAACTCAAGCATTTCGAAACATAGTCCGCTACATCTTTCTTCATGTTGCCCCACCAGAAATTCTGCTTCAAGTCCTTATACATCTTACTTGTGCCCGGGTGGATAGAATAGGGCGAGCTGTGAGCTTCCTTCATAATTTTCTGTTTCAGAACATCGACATCGGGAACGCAGAGTCGGTTTTGAAATCTCAAAACTCCATCATCATGAATTACGAATCCGGGGGCCTTCCCCTTGATAACTTCATCACGTAACCGAATCATCAGAGGATCATATGTCTGTATAGATTTGATTTCTTCGATTAATGATGAAGTTATTTCCATCACGCACAGTTGTCCTTGGACTCTTTGTAACCGTACTTCAATTTCTTCTCGAATCATCTCCCGTTGAAGGCTAAGTTGGGAGGTCAGAGTCTCCAGCATCTGAATAGAAACAGGCTTGCGGCTAAGTGCATCTGCCACTACATTCGCTTTGCCTGGATGATACAAAATCTCCAAGTCGTAGTCCTTAATCAGCTCTAACCATATTCTTTGCCGCATGTTCAACTCTTTCTGACTGAAGATGTATTTGAAACTCTTGTGATCCGTAAAGATCTGACAGTGAGTCTCGCACAGGTAATGCCTCCAGATTTTCAGAGCAAAAACTACTGCTGCCAGTTCTAAATCATACGTTGGGTATAAGGTTTCAGCTGTCGTGACGCATAAGCGATCACCTTATCATTCTGCATCAATATGCATCCGAGTCCTTGGTTCGAAGCATCACTGTAAACTATGAATCCTCCAGTCCCCTGTGGAAGTGTTAAAATTGGTGCTGTCGTCAATCTCTTCTTCAATTCATCAAAGCTATTCTGGCACAATTCGTTCCACTCAAACTTTTGAGTTTTTTTTAGGAGTTGAGTAAGTGGGCGGGATATTTTAGAAAACCCTTCCACGAATCGACGATAATATCCAGCAAGTCCTAAGAAACTCCGGACTTCTTTTACGTTCTTTGGAGGCTTCCAATCCATAACTGCTTCGATCTTCTGAGGATCTACTCGGACTCCTTCAGATGATACCACATGGCCGAGGAACATTACTTCCTTTAGCCAGAATTCACACTTAGAAAGTTTGGCGTACAATTGTTCAATTCTTAACAGGTCTAACACAATCCGCAAATGTTGTGCATGCTCTTACGGGCTCTTAGAATACACCAGAATGTCATCAATGAACACGACCACAAATTTATCCAAATATTCGATGAACACTCGGTTCATCAATTGCATGAATATAGCAGGTGCATTAGTGAGACCAAACGGCATCACTACAAACTCATAATGTCCGTAGCGAGTTCTGAATGATGACTTCGGAACATCATATTCCTTAATCCTCAGCTGATGATATCCTGATCTCAGATCAATTTTAGAAAATATTGTTGCTCCTTGTAACTGGTCAAACAAATCATCAATCTGTGGCAACGGATACTTGTTCTTAATCGTCATCTTGTTCAGCTCTCGAAAGTCAATACACAGTCGAAGCGATCCATCCTTCTTCCGGACAAAAAGAACTGGCGCTCCCCAAGGCGAAACGCTTGGCTGGATATAGCCTTTGTCCAGTAACTCCTCCAGCTACTTCTTTAGTTCGTACATCTCAGTAGGTGCCATACGATACAGCGCCTTAGAAATTGGTGTAGCTACGGGTTCCAACTCAATGGTGAATTCTACATCCCGTCATGGAGGTAGTCCAGGTAACTCGTCAGGAAATACATCTGGAAATTCGTTCACAACAGAAATGGATTAAAGTTCCACAATTTCTCCTTCTTTCTTCATTGCATAACACCAGTATCCGGTACAGCCCTATTTCAACAATTTGACAGCTTTTATCGCCTTGATCAACTTTCCTGAGCTTCCTGGTTTCCATCCTTCAAACAATATTTCGGAACCATCGTCAGCGATCAGCGAGATATTCCTCCTTCGGTAGTTTACAATAGCTCCATATCGATTAAGCCAATCATCTCCGAGTATCAGGTCGTCTCCTTGCATTTCTATCACAATCAGATTTGAGAGCCACTCTCTGCCTCCAAATAATACAGGGAAATCTCTAGTTTCTAAGTTTCCAACAATCCTCTCTCCACTCGGTAACCCAACAAGATAAGGTTCACAATTATGAAAACCAGAAATATTCAAACGATTTACACAAGATAAAGATATAAATGAATGCGTAGCTCCTGTATCGAATAAAACGCTAACTGGCTGGGAAAGGATCTGAACGGTACCTGATGCGACAGCAGCATCCTGATCATCTGTTCTCCTCATCTCATACAGACGTGGGGAAACAGATCCGACACTCGATGTACCCTTTCGGTCCCACTGTCCTCTGCCTCGTCCGTGGCCAAAATTCTGAGGCATCTGAACACTTTGCTGCGTCTATTGGATACTAGCTTCCTTCTGGACTGGGTGCGATGTACGGGTTCCATTGAACTTGGTGGTATCCTTGCAGAACTTTGCACAGTGCCCTTCCTGTCCGCAATCAAAACATGTAACTGGAGTGCGCAAACAATAACGCCAAAGGTGGCCTGGGCGACCACAGTTAAAGGACCCCCTATCTGTATCCATCGTGGATGACATTGTTCCGAAATTCTTTCCGCTCTTAGATGGGTGCGGAGGTTTCTTGAAAGAATAAAAAGATGACTGGCCTTACGGGGCCCGCTGCTCTTGTGCTCTGTAAAAGTACCAGAGACTTTCTGCTTCTTGGACTCTGTAAACTTCTCCATTGCTGATTCCTTGATTTCGTACGCCAACGCCTTATCATGGTATTGATGGAGAGTGGTACATTCAAAACCGGACATGTACCTCTAGATTTCTGGTTTCATCCTCATATCAAAATGGATCATCATTCTGCATCTGTTCTGACTAGATGTCGAACAAATTCCAGTTGCTGGTTAAATGTCTTAATTGTCTAGGATACAGGTTCGCCTGACGGCTGAGCGGAGAAAAACTCCGGAACTTTGGCTTCCCTCACAGGACGAGGGCAGTACTGAGCTTCCATCATCAATTTAAATTGTGTCCAATCAGCATCATGATCTGCAGGCCGGATGGCTTCCCACCACTCGGATGCTTTCCCTATCAGAAAGTACTCAGCTATAGAGGCTCTCCGGTCGTCTGGGAAATTAATTCCGGCAAAAAAATTCTCCAATTCCTTCAACCAATGGTCCTATGTAGGTGTCTCAGAAAAGCCGTCAAATTTGGGTGGTTTCATCTTCGCCACCTCTTGCAACCATCGGTCACCTCGATTTCCCATGTCTGGAATCCCCTACTGTCTATCTCCCTGCTGTAATCCCACCGCCACCTGCATTCGGTCCACGACCTGGGCGAACTGAGTCATTTGGTTCACCACCTGATGAAGGATTTCGGGCACAGCAGGTTCCGGTTCATTATTGATAGATCTCTGTGGCTGCTTTGAGCGTAGGCACTTTGATTGGAAGGCGAAGCTTCTCTTTCGGCATTCCTTCATCCGCGTCCGCGACCGCCACCACGTCCACGTCCGCCTCTCAACATACTGTAAGCATAAATACTCAATATACATGAAACAATATCGTTCGAATGTTCAAGTCTAATGAAATACAACATGTAAAGAACGAGATAGAGTTTAGGAACTTACAACCACCGTTCACATAAAGACGTAGGCAGTACAGTGATGTCATTCATGGCCGGTTACATTAAAAGACGTATATGACCCCTATTTTAACCCAATGGCCAAGATATCCATAATCTTAGCTCCGATACCATATTCTGTAACACCCCCGATATATTCAGGAATGTTACAGCGTCGTAAATCTTTTACATAAGGATTTACAAGGCTGGAGAATTGAAAAGACATTAACAGGTACCAACGGATGAAAATAACGGAATTAAGATATAATTCGACCAAATACTGAAAATACGAATGTTCAACGGAAAAGTATTAATACATCACCAAATCCAAATCATCATAAATTACTGCGTACTCGATTACTTATTAAAAATGATACAAACAACAGACAAATAAACCCGGCCAAAACATCACTCTGCACCCTCGTCGTCATGCAACTCCAGTGGTTGTTTCCCCGCTCTCCTGGATCCTGAACATAAACAAAATGTTCACCCCCGAAGGGTTTAGCACAACGATGCTAGTACAAGTACAATAATCATACAACAATGATATAATCAACAATTATATCATAACAAGTTTCTCCAACGAGAAATAGCAACAACACATATAACAGCCTCAACATACTGATGGCATTCCAACGATCCAGCGCACACAGCTATAGATTCCCATGATAATCCCGTCGGACCAACGCATGGTGGAACTACTTGTCCAACTATCCAGCGCACACAGCTATAGATTCCCATGATGATTCCCGTCGGATCAACGCATGGTGGACATTTAATCACAACACATAATACACAATATAATCACAATATAGTTGTCATAATATAAACAATTCTAATTAGAGTACTTGCCTCGATTCGAAGACAAGAACAATACTTCCACGAAAAATGAAATACTCGAAGGTCGCCCCTTCGATCAATCACGTAGCAAGCTCGAACCTTAACAAAAGAAATAATATAGAATTCATCTCACGTCGAACGAACATCTAAAAATCCAAAATACGGTCGGAAGTTCTTAAAAGAAATCTGTCTGGTTTGCTTAATGCACGTTACTCATCCTATGTAGCATACGTTAAGGCTACTCGTTAGTGCACACAATTACACACAGCCTAGCATACGCTAACCATATGCAGTCGATTACCTCAGCGATCGGCCGGTGATTCGCCTGATGACTTAACGCACGCTAAGTTTCAATCGTAGCGTATGCTAAATAAGCTCGTTAGCGTACGTTAATTCACAAAGCTTACGCACGCTAAGCGTGCATGGCAGTTCACTGTTGGGCAGCAGACTAGATCTATCGGTGATGAAATTTACGAACTCCTCAGTAATTAACGTGTGATATCCATCTACATGTCATATTCATAAACTTATGAATGATCTTATGGGTTCAATCATCTTTGAGGTTTCAAGGAAAAGAATATCATCACAACTCTTATATTCGAACTCGATTATCATTCTCATGCGAAGTTCGGTGATCTCCGGTTGGTGCACTAGATTCTATTATCATTATTTACATTCAGACTTCATCTTGAAGGTGAACTAACAATTCCAACTTATATGAAAGGATACTTCCTAAGATGATTTCTTTCCTTAAGTCCTTATAACCAAAAGTGGTATCACCTCCAATTTTATGATCAATATGACAACATAAATCATACAGATAATCAACTTCAGAATGTTCCTCTCATCAGTTGACGTACTAAGATTCCAACCACGAGGTTCCAACGACAATATCATAAGCATAAACATTCCAATCTTCTAAACATGATGTTTGTTGAATAATTCACCAATGGAACTCAATATCTTGCTAGCATGATCATCTTATTTTTCATAACACGAATCCAAAGTTGGATATAGAATTAACATACCTTTAATGAAGAAATCACTGATCCAAAAAGGTAGAATCTAGCTCCGGTTGCTTGAGTGTCACTTCAAAGTGAGTTCTTCTTCAATGATCAAGTGTAAGCACTCTTTAATATTTAATGATCAAGTAAGGCGGATTTATATGCGCTTAAGGAGTATGAAAATCTCTCTGGACTTCCAAGGAACGAAGAACAAATGAAGGGAATAGGTAGAAATGGAGTGCTGTCCTTTAAATAAAGTTTCTGCACAATAGCTGATTAGCGCACGCTACATACCATTCTTAGCGCACGCTAATAATCGTTGACTCCAAATCTGTCCAGGTTCATCCGCGGGAATCTTATCCGGACCCATGTCCCAGCTGGCGCATGTGCTAGCCGCCTAGCTCCATAATTGATTGCCTAGCGCACACAATTCCTACATTCGTAGCGTGCGCTAGTTGTAGCCGATAGCGCGCGTTAAGCTACATTCTTAGCGTGCGCTATCACGAGTTCGCATGAGAAATTTTGCATGACGATATACTTATGTGCAAAGATACTAATGTGAGAAATATCATACTTCAATTATCGATATCACAATTCCGAATAACATAGGGTTCAACTACAGATGAAATACACAATAATAAATCCGGATATTACACGTTTAACTTCAACCCCGGTTTTAGCATTACCGTGTGGTAACGAGGGTTTTGCTGTGTTGTTGGGTGTGTGTTGATGCAACACGGCAAGACTATTGCGTTTGCGTCGAGACAGTTGAGATCGTATGAGCTTAACTACCCTACTCACGATTTGGAGCTAGCAGCAGTTGTTTTCGCGCTCAAGATTTGGCGTCACTATGTTTTTGGCTCTGCATGTCAGATTTTTACTCACCATGAAAGTCTGAAGTACATATTTACTCAGCGGGAGTTGAATATGAGGCAGAGGAGGTGGTTAGAGTTGATTAAGGACTATGATCTCGAAATCCTTTATCATCCGGGCAAGGCGAACGTCGTGGCTGACGCCTTGAGTCGGAAACCGGTCTCGTTGCGAACACTTGAGACCCTTACGTCTCAAGCCGTGCTTCAGCGGGACTTGATTGAGTTGAGTGTTGAGATCTCGTTGCCTGGAGCCGTAGGGCGACTCTGTGCTTTAGAGATTTCGTCGTCTCTGGTCGATGAAATTAAACTGAAGCCGTTGGAGGATCCGATGATTTTACAAATTCGGGAGAATGTTCTTAAGGGAAAGTCTCATGGTTTTGTGATCCACGAGGATAGTGTGTTGAGATTACAGAGTCGGCTTTGTGTACCAAACGACTTGGATTTGAGACAGAGTATTTTACGGGAGGCCCATGCTATGCCTTACTCCGTTTATCCTGGTTCGAGTAAGATGTACAAGGACATGAGGAGGAATTTCTGGTGGAGTGATATGAAGGATGAGGTCGCACAGTTTGTAGCGAGATGTTTGACTTGCCAGCAGGTCGAAATCGAGCATCAGCGACCAGCTGGGTTATTGCAGTCACTTCCCGTTCCGGAATGGAAATGGGAAGACATATCGATGGACTACATTACGAGTTTGCCGAGATCGAGATCGGGCATGAATATGGTTTGGGTGAATGTTGATCGCCTGACCAAGTTGGCACATTTTCTGGGCATCAAGGATACTTGGGGCCCGGAGAAGTTAGCTCGTGTGTTTATTGCGCAGATTGTGAGGCTTCACGGTACTCCGAAGTCTATTGTTTCGGATCGTGATGGCCGTTTTGTATCGTATTTTTGGCAAGCGGTGCATAAGGCGTTGGGTACTCGTTTGCATTTGAGTACCTCTTTTCATCCTCAGTCAGATGGACAGTCGGAACGCATTATCTAGACGTTCGAGGATATGTTGCGTGCTTGTGCTCTCGACTGGAGTAGCGACTGGGAGGAGAATTTGCCAATGATCGAGTTCACGTACAACAATAGTTGGCACGCATCGATTCGAATGTCACCGTATGAGGCGCTTTATGGGCGGCGTTGTCGATCGCCGATTTGTTGGAACGAAGCGTCTGATTTGGTCGGGACCGAACCGGATATTGTATTAGAGACGAGGTGGAAGGTGGATTTGATTTGAGAACGGATGTTGACCGCTCAGAGTCGACAGAAGTCGTATGCCGACGTCCGTCGTCGAACTTTGGAATTCGAGGTGGGAGACCACGTTTTGCTAAAGGTGTCGCCGACGAGAGGAGTTTTTCGTTTCGGGAAGAAGGGGAAGTTGAGTCTAAGATTTATTGGACCCTTCGATATTCTTGAGCGAGTCGGTGAGTTGGCATACCGTTTGGCACTACCTCCGGCCTTGAGTCACGTTCATAGCGTTTTCCATATTTCCCAGCTGAGGAAATATGTTCCGGATCCTAGTCATATCATCGATTTTGGCAAGATCGATATTGCCGAGGGCATCACCTTCGAGGAGCGTCCCTTGAAGATTTTGGATCATCGTGAGAAGCGATTGAGGCATAAGACCATTCCCTTGGTCAAAGTGCAGTGGTTGAAACATGGTGTCTAGGAGGCAACTTGGGAAACCAAGGGTAGCATGCGTGCTAAATACCCCGAGTTGTTTATTTCTTAAGTTTCGGTACGTAACTTGTTTTTAGAGGGGTAGAATGTAATACCCGCATTTTTCTTTGCCCGGTATTTCCTTTTGCGGTGTAATTTTTTTGTTTTTGGAAACTCACTTGTAACCTTATTGTCATCTCGGGGATATTTAATATTGGACTTTTTGTCGTTCGAGCTTGTTTAGGACTCGTTTTACTCGATTCGGTGTTTTATGTTGTTTTCGTTGCTTTTTCGTTCGATTCTTGTAATCGTTGATCGGAACCGCCGTTAGGGGTTGACGAAGATCCATTTAATGTTATTGAGATTGTTGTGAGCTTTTGTTCGGTGTTTCGACCGTGCAATGTGCATTTTGGATGTTTTGGGCTGTTATGTAATTTCCCAAAGTCTTGGGTAATTACGTTGTTGATGTTGTTCCGAATCCCGGACAGTCGGGAGTATGTTCTTTTCAGCATTTGAGTTCATTTCCTGGAATTATTTACGTTCGTACCATCGTGAATTGTTCACCGTTGTATTTCGACTCTTTTTCGGTACCTCCCTTGTCTATTTCTGGCCTGTACTTCCCAGGAAGGGATGTTACGTACGTAACACACGTTTTGGTTACGTACGTAACGGCCTGTGTAAAATAGTATAGGCATTTCTGCCTTTTTGGTTACGTACGTAAGGCCTTTATGGCTTACGTACATAACACAGCTTACGTACGTTAGCAATTGGTGGCTAACGTATGTAACGCATCCTGGGTTATAAACCCAGGAGTTGACCATTTTCGGTCATTTTTAATCTCTTCCCTCATCTCTCCGACTCCAGCGAGTTTTGGGCGATTTTCTTGGTATCACCGGCGATTGGAAGCTTAGCAACTCCGAGCCATCATTTGCTTCGAGCTCTTGGAGTGTTTTATCGTCATCTAATCTTGTTCTTCGCCTCTAATCCGAGGTAACCCTTAGAACCTTGTTTTGGGTAAGTTGGGGGTTTTCGGTTTTATTGTTCGATTCATTCCGTATTGTCGATTAATTCATGATGCATATGATTAATCTTGTTGGTATTGTTGGTTTTCCTACGGATTCATGGTATATTTCGTGGTATTTTTGTAATCGAGAGGGTTTGGTTGTGGTCCGCCCTTGTCGTTGTTTTTATACGAGTATACATGAATCGTAGGCGGGTTTTCAGGTGTATTCCAATTCCGTATTCATTTAGGATTGGTTGTGATTGTGTTCTTCGAATCGTTAGGTTCGTGATTGACGGTTCCTAGCGTTTGTCGGTGTTTTTCCTTCCGTTCGTTGCGTCGTCAATTATTCAAGGCAAGTAATTCTTGGAAACCTTTGTACTTAACGTGAAATGGTAATGTATATTGTGTGTGCTTTGCTCACCTCGGGAGGGTCCGACGGGGCCTCGAGGGAATCTATGGCTTCGTCCTGGATTCATGAGTTTATTTCGCTAGCCAGCTCGGGAGGGTCCTTAGAGGCCTCGAGTGGGATTCGTGGCTTTGTCCCGGTCCTAGGTGACGTGTGTGCTTAATTTTGTTTTATGAATGTGGCCAGCTCGGGAGGGTCCTTAGAGGCCTCGAGTGGGATTCGTGGCTTCGTCCCGGTCATAGACAAATTGATTGACTGTTTGTTTCCGGAAAAGACATGTCTGGTTTTGGTTTTCGCAATGATTTTGGTGCATGTACTATGAAATGTGTAAGCGATTGGTTTGCCTTGATTATTTGTACTAGCGTAATTGCTAACCCCTCTGGGCACCCATTGTGGGAAAATTCTTGTTATGGATTTCAGTTTATGATCATCCGGACGAGCGAGCGCTGGGACAGTACGAGGATATTGGCCAGGGTCGTTGACATATGCATTTGAGTCCTTTTATTTCCGTTATTCCATTCGATATGGTTGTTGTCCACTTTTGAAATTTAAAGATTGTACTCGCGAGTACTTAGGCTTTTCTCTTCGGATTATGATTTGTATTCGTCAAGTTATTTATGTTTGCCACTGTTGATTATTCCGCCGGTTGTACCGGGCGTGTTAATTGATTTTCAACTGGATGATATGTGTTTTTTTTACTGTGGTAAGTTGTGTCTAGCCTGGTGGGTCCCATGTAGGGGTCCACGGCACTGTAATATACCTTGCATATCTTGGGGGTGTTACAATATTAACGGCCCAAAACACCAGAACATGAACGAAACATCAAACGGAACATCTCAAAATGCATAATAACGTAGAATGGATCCACGGCAACCCCAAAACGGCGGTTCCGAACACCAATTACGAGAATCAGATCAATAGATGACGGAAGAAATACTGAAAAATACACGAGGGTTGCTAAAAACGAGAGATACACCGAAAAATGAAAAGACTAGGAAAAGAAAAATGCGGATATTACAGTAAGAGGGTAGAGAACCGACACCTCAAAGTAAGTGGGATAAGGAATATATTGGGTGTTAATATAGGAGATGGGCGGCGGTATCTCTAGGGTTTTCTAGAGGTTGCAATATGATAAGTCCACTCCACCGCCTTCAAACCAATTCTGCAGGTAGCAAGCGAGTAAAAAAAAAAGTATATATGGGCTTCTGGTTAGGCCCATTACAATTTAAATCAAATAAATCATGGCTCAATTAGTAAATTTATTGGGTTATTGGATCAAATGTGTCTTATAATCGAATCGAAAATTTGTTTTCTATCTATGCTCGATTCCTAGAAACGGAATAAATCACGAGGTCTATGTATATAATATATAGCGAACTCCAAATATATAAAGAACCCTTCAACGATTAAAGTAATTATAAGAAAAATTATATTAAATTTTTTTAAGTACTATTCTTGAAGAGTAAATCATATGTTTTTCAATTTCTTCTTAATTTAAATAATAAGAAGTCGAGGTTATTACATCGGCGTTCGTCAAATTTAAGGCCAATTAGTAACTTGTGCTTTGTGTGAATAACAACTTGGTATGTGGTTTTGATGGGGTCTATAATTTATTATTTAGTTATTATTTAGCTAATAAAGAGACTTGAAGTTATTACTTAGTTAATAAATTTATTAATTGCTTAATAATAAGATAAAATTAAAAGATGGATAATGTTTGTGATATGAATAAATAAAAATAATTTGAAATATTACTGCTACTAAACTAAACCTTTAATAGTAGTCTCATCAATTAAATAATTATTTTTTATATTTAAAATAATAATATAAATATATACTTAATATATGATTATCACAAATATACAAATATATTTGAGATATAGTGTAAGTTGATATTATGGCATTAGATATTTAAAATTTTTGGAAAATATATAGATTGAATTAGTTTGTACTACTAACATAATTTTTTTTTAATAGTTCAATGTTTCACTTAAAATATTGCTTTTTTAAAAATCAATTTACATAGCAAAATACCACAGAGATGCTAAATGTATATGTACTGAACAGAGTGTAACACATCATCTCTAAATTTTAAGAGATTGTCACACTTTATTTAAATTATAAATATATATTGAACTTAATTTTAGCTGGTATATAAAAATTATATATAAATATATATAAAAGTTTTATAAAAAGCTTATTGATTATATTCAAAAATTTAAAAATTAATATTATAAAATATTTTAAAATGAATATGGTGATATATTTTGATATTTATAGGCGCAATACCTAAGAGTATATTTTTACTTTATTCATTAAGAAATTTTATATTTCGAGTGTATAATTAGGTAATGTATTGACATGTCCCTAACTTATAATATTATATTTTAATATACTAATTTAACAACATTCTATATTGCATTCTATAATATATTTAGCGTAAAATGGATGAATCTAAAGCAAGAGTGGCAAGAAATATGCGCGCAAATAAATTGGAAAGAAAACGTGAAGGAGCATTATCAGGTAACAAATTTTATTTTTTATGTAGCTAAATTATCTTTAACTTTAGTATGGAACATTATTAGCTAAATATGTGTGTAATTTTTTGCCATTATTCTTTTAGGTGAATTGGGTTCAGGAACAAATGAAATTGTATATGGTGATAGAGGTATTACAACAATAGTACCATCATCATCTTCCATACCAGTTGCAATCGACACAAGTGGGTAATTTTTTTCATTTTTTTTAAATTTATTGTTATTTTTTTAAACTTATTACTATACTAATAATGTTAGTGTTGATAATATTTTTATTTGTTATACAATATTATTAACAAGTTTTGGAATTTCTAATTTAGGTAAGTTGCATGCTGAACGAATAAAAAGATTTAAATCAAATGCTTGCACTGGAGTTATTGCCGATTTTACTTCAAGAAGAAATAATTCAGGTAAATGAAGATTATATTTACTGCATTATTTGTTTATAATTTTTTTAACTAGATGTCCTCCCGTGCGATGCACGACGTAAAATGTTTAATATTTTATTATATTAATACCTGTGATTGAATTTCAATAATATTGTAAAATTATTATAAAATATACATGAGTCAATATACGCACATACACATACACTATTACTTGATTTACTTATTATAAAATATACATGAGTCAATATACGCACATACACATACACTATTACTTGATTTACTTCAATTTATAAACTCTTATCATGTGATCTAAGGGCACATAATAGGAAAACTGTAGGTAAGCACATGCATTTATTTTTTTATATAAGACAATATGAGTCTTATATCTAATTTTATAAATAATAAATTAAATTTTGTTTATTATTATCACCTTTCATTAAAAGTATACAACCCATATTCTTACCAATATAATTTGTTAATATACGTATTTATGATACCGTTTGTAACCATTTATGTTATTATTTGTTACATTTTATATTGTTTAATTTGCAAGAGTTTATATTTTACAGGATATCAGGGACATAAAAATCTGATGCAGAAAAATTCAAGGTACTACTAATTTAATTATTGTAATATAAAAATTGTATCTACTGACTTATTTGTTCGTTTAGTGATGTACCAACTTCACCCGAACTTGAACAATCATCAGTTGTTGTCTTACAAAATGGGGATGAAAACTTAAGCTATCGGCATAGTAACTCCACAAGTGCTTATTTGATAAATTTTATGTAGACAAAAATTAATGTACTATATCGAATTTATTAGCTCAAAAAAATTGACAATTATAATATTTAACTTTATTTCAGAATATTGGGATCTCGGTGATGCTGACCATAAGTGCGAGTATTGTGCAGCTTTGTTTTGGTATAATGAGAGGTTAAGGTCAAGTTATGGGTCAACGAGACCGAAATACTAAACATGTTGTCTTCAAGGAAAAATTGAGCTTCCAAAGATGAAAAGACCTCCACAATTGTTGGTAGATCTTTTAAGTGGTGAAAACTCCAATTAGTAACCACTTTATAAAAAATATAAGATCTTACAACAGCATGTTTGCTTTTACATCTTTGGGAGGAAAAATTGATAGTGATCCTAATATGAGAACTTTTCCACCTATATTTAAATTGCATGGTCAAAACTACCATTTGATTGGAAGTTTGATGCCGACTGAAGATCAGGCTCCGAAGTTTGCTCAGCTGTATATATATGACACTGAAAATGAGGTGGCGAATAGGATTAACTCTGTTAGATTTGTGTTTTTTGTTAAATAGTATATTTTCTCAAAAAAAGGTTCTTGCATTAAATGATATTTGAAATCCAAATGCATTGTACAGGTCACATTGCAATTCAAATGGACTTCAGGCAAATATTGTTCAAAAACTAAAGGAAATGCTTGATAAGAACAATATATTAGTGCAATCCTTTCGAATGGCGAGAGACAAAATTCAACAGTGCAGTGAGGCAAATGTTAAGTTAAAGCTTATTGGAAGAAGAGATAAAGATGGTCGAATGTATAACCTTCAGTTACGCAAGTAGCGACCTTTGGTTGTAGGGGACTTCGATGACGCATTAGGTAATCGGGATATCATTGTGGAAACAAAAACTGGATATTTGAAGCGAATAAATGAGCTACATGCTTCTTATCTTGGTTTACAGTACCCTCTTATCTTTCCTTACGGAGAAGATGGATATAGGGAAGATATCTCATTATCAATCACAACAAGTACGGCACAAAAGAAGAGAAAATGTGTGAGTACTAGACAATTCTTCGCCTACAGATTTCATGATAGAGATGGGGAAGATTGTTCCATACTATCCTCAAGAAGATTGACCCAACAATTAATTGTGGATTCATATACCATCATAGAATCATGAAGATTGACATGGGTTAAGCTTAATCAGAAAATTCTCCGTTGTGAAATTTACAAAGGGCTTGAGGCTGCATTTTACCGTGGTGAGACAAATTTAGCAACTCAAGGTTTACCAGTAGTATTGCCATCCTCATACACTGGAAGTCCCCAATACATGATTCAGAACTTTCAAGATGCAATGACAATATGTAGGTGGGCTGGATATCCTGATTTGTTTATAACCTTGACGTGCAACCCTAAATGGCCTGAAATTTCTCGATATTTAGATAGAAAGGGTTTGAACCCTGAAGATCATCTAGATATTGTTTGCAGAGTGTTTAAGATGAAACTAGATGGATTAATCAAGGATATGAGAAAAAATCGGGTATTTGGTCGCGTTAAAGCAGGTAATTTTGTTTTCATATTCGTTTATAATGTGTGTACATTTATATATCTATATGTCCTTTCATGCGATGCACGAAATAAAATACTAAATATTTAATTATATTAATAAAATTTGTTTAGATTTTAACATTATTATAAAATAATCTTAAAACTTAAGAAATAAAAATAACAAAGAGAAAGTTTTTGATTGGTAAATAAAAGTCTATGATGGAATAAATTCCATCATCCTTTTTTCCTCAAAGTTTTCAAAACTAAATAATATGGAAATAACATCTGATTTTCAAAGTTTTATTAACTCTCTTTTAACAGTAAAGTTAGATGACTCGATTGAAATTGCATTAACTGTTTTTAATATCCATGCAGTTGTATATACAGTTGAATTTCAGAAGCGAGGTTTACCGCATGCACATATATTGTTGTTTCTAGCTGCGGAGGATAGATTTCCTACTGGAGTTGATATAGACAGGATCATATCAGCCGAAATTCCAGATGTAAATATTTATCCTGCATACTATGTTGCTTTGGAGAACTTAATGATTCATGGTCCGTGTGGAGTTGCTAATAAGAATGCTCCATGCATGTCAGAAAATGGTTTCACCAAGTTCTTCCCTAAGGAATTCGTAGACTGTACTACTTTTAGTGATGAAGGCTACCCGATCTATAGAAGAAGAGATACTGGTAGAATTATCATGTTAAATGGAGTGCCTATTGATAATAGATTTGTAGTTCCACGTAATCCTGATCTTTTGATATAGTATGGAGCTCATATGAATATGGAATGGTGTAATCAATCACGGTCTATTAAGTATTTGTTCAAATACATAAATAAAGGATGTGACCGTGCAACTGCGCAATTTTTGAAGAGCAAGAAGGATGTCGAAAGTAGTAAAGTAATTGATGAGGTACAGATGTATTATGATTATAGATACATTTTGCCATGTGAATCTATGTGGAGGATATTTAAATTTGAAATAGCATATAGAGATCCACCTGTTGAACGGTTGAGTTTTCATCTTTCAGGAGAGAAAAGTGTAGTTTTTTCAGAAACTCAAGACATGGAGGCTGCTATTGATCGTCAATCTTTCAACACAAGCAAGTTTGAAGCTTGGTTTAAGGCAAATATTGAGTTTCCGCTTGGCAATAATCTAACATATGCAGAATATCCTCAGTACTTTGTATGGAAACAATAAGGCAAGAAATAGGTTCCTAGAAGCCAAGGTTTTTCTTTAGGAAGACCCTACTATGTGCCGCCAGGAGCTGTGATTCTTATTATCTTAGATGTTTGATCAATGTTATTCGTGGAGCTAAATGTCATGATGATATGAAAATAGCACATCATATACAGTATGAGTCATATAGAGATGCGTGTTACGCATTTGGTCTTTTGGAGGATGATTCTGAGTATATTGATGGATTAACTGAAGCAAGTTTTTGGGCGTCTGTGCATTCTTTACGTACTATGTTTGCAACTTTTTTGACAGAGAATTGTATGGGCAGACCAGAATTTGTTTGGGAAAAATGTTGGGAATATTTGGCAGACGATATTCTGTACAATCAAAGAAAATTTTATCACAAACAAGGTATATTTTAATAATTATGTTTTTTTGTTAATATTCAATGTTTACTATTCTCATATTTAATTATATAAACTGAATTTTTTTTATTATATTAAATTGTAGATCTAAGGTTAACAGATGCTCAAATTAAGAACCTTGCTCTCATTGAAATTGAGTCTTCACTGAGAAGGTGTGGAAGTAGTCTAAGAAACATTGAAACAATGCCTTTGCCTGACTTCAATGATATTTTAGCATATCAAAACAGATTGTTACATGAGGAATTGCAGTACGACAGGTCCTTACTAGAGAAGGAGCTACAAGAGCTCCTCCCAAAGTTGACAGACGAGCAACGCATTGTCTTTGATAAAATAATGGATTCAACAGATGCAAACAGGGGTAAAACTTTTTTTCTTTATGGTTATGGAGGTACTGGTAAAACTTTTGTTTGGAGAACTATGTCTGCGGTAATAAGATCTAAAGGTGATGTTGTTTTGAACGTCGCTTCATGTGGAATAGCATCATTACTTCTTCCAGGAGGTCGAACTGCTCACTCTCGCTTCAAGATTCCTTTAACTCCACATGAAAAATCATCATGCAATATCAAGCTTGGCAGCGAGTTGGCTCAATTGATTGTGAAGGCAAAGCTCATTATATGGGACGAGGCTCCAATGATGCACAAATTCTGCTTTCAAGATTGGACAAAAGTATGAAGGATGTAATGAAGTGCATTGACGTGGAAAATGCTACAAAAACATGTTGTGGTAAGACAGTTGTGTTTGGTGGAGATTTTCGTCAAATACTTCCAGTTATACCAAAAGGCCGAAGACAAGATATAGTAAATGTGTTGGGAAAACATAAACCCTGTATCGAAACAGCCGGGATAACCAATCCCTGTATCGAATAGTGTTAAGTAGTTTTGACAATATGCCAATCCTCAATACAGTAAGGAAACTGTATCGAAGAGTTGAAGTGTCAACCCATATCGAAAGCCTGTCTCGAATCCAGCATACAATGGAACCCTTCAGTACAACAAAGAAGTCTTATAAAATACTGAGTATGGAAGTTGTCTCGATGTGTCAATACAATGATCTTCCATACAGCTCTCAACAGGATAAAGAAGGAACCTTTAGAAGTCAAGTCCCGTTGATAAAGAGTATTTAAATACTCAAGGATAAAGTATTTAAATACTGTCAGTCAACAGATCTTCAAATCCCGCCAAATTCGGATCGTGCTTTTCATCCCGTTGGAACGGAATTTTGCTTAATGGATACATCTCAACAGATATATTTTCCAGAAGACTATATATATCTCATCAAGGTATTGAAGATCAGTTACCTAAGTACCCAAGTAACAAAGCTATCAAAGTTATTATCAGAGCAAAACATATCTCCAAAGCATACTGCAACTCAGATCTAAGAGATATACAGTGCTCAACATCTTGAACAATACTTCATCAGCTAGAAGCTCATAAAGTCAAAGCTGTTGTTCATACCCTGTTCTATACTTTGAACAAACCCAGATCAGCCCTGTGTGGACTGAGGAAGACGAAGCTTCAGAACTCTGTGTGAAGAAGCCAGTCAAGCTTTAGCTCAAACCAATCTGTGTGAACGGTTGAAGCTAAGATCTTTATATCAATCTGTGTGAACGATATATTAATTGTATACTATTATAATTACGTAGTTGTGTACGTAGTAATTATAATAAACATTTTACTGTTATTTACTGTGATTAATTAAGTATACACTACACATTTAGTTGTTGTATTCACAGCAACCTGCTGTATTTAAGACTTCCGCTACGCACTCAGATTTAAAATCAATACAGCTTGTTGTTTAAACTACTTCCCAAGCTGTATCCAGTATACTTAGTGGCCAACAAGTGGTATCGGAGCGGTTGATTCTAAAAAGAATAAGTCGTATTTTTTTTAACCGAATCAGATCCAAGATCACTTAATTTTCAAAACAGTCTCTCTCATTTCCTTATTTTCACATGGATAGTTCTATGATCAACAAAGTGCCTATGTTCTCTATTAACGAATTTGATGATTGGAGAATTAGGATGGAGGCTCATCTTGCAGCAATGCACGAAGAGATGATTTTTATTATACAGGATGGCCCTATCAAGATAATGAAGGTAAACACGGCCGCAAAGATTGAAGGCCAAGCTCATGCTGAGATGCTCGAGAAGGAGCGCGAGCAATGGACCACATATGAAAGAAAGTGCGCCAATCTCGACAATGTGGCTAAGAACGCGTTATTTGTCACTCTTGACAAAGGCACGTTCTTGAAGGTAAAAAGCTGCAAAACAGCCAAGGAAATCTGGGATAAACTCAAGTTAATTTGTGAGGGAACTGAGCTCTCAAAAAGAAAACAAGATTTCAAAACTGACTCAGTGTTGTTACCCAAAATATTATCCGGAGATAGTATTGCTGGAATGATCGAGTAACAAACAAATGCGAGAACACTTCCGTGAGAAAATAAATAACACAAGATTTGCTGGGGTTGTTAATCCCGGGCTTGAATGCTCTCGCGAGATGTTATTAATAAATATACTGTCGAGTACAAATATTAATGTTAGAATCTATTACAAGGAGTGTAAAGACTTCTAGTTATCTAGGCTGTAGAGCGCGTAGATTTCCGGAAGAACCAGATAGATAAATCTGTGAGTTCTTGCTTGGGATATATGATAAATGTGTATGAATATCACTATGAATGTATAAGTGGTTGCCAAAAGAGTCTTTGATCCTCTTTTTGAGTGTATTTTGCACTGAATTCACAGTAAATTTGCATCCCTTTAGCCACTGCAGTGAGTTCTCTATTTATAGGGGACAAGGTAGTTGGGACTCCTCAGGCGATCGCGGGCGACCGCCGTTTTCTATATTAAAATAAGATGGCAATCTCCCGTCACGTGGGCCTGTTCCCTTGAGGTCCGAGGTTGCTGCTGGAGGCCAGCTGGGCGAACCAATGGGAAGCCAGCATGCGTCTTGAGTCGCTATCCGGGGAGGACCCACTTTGTACCTTTCGGCGGCCCTGTCGGTAGGTGAGGTAGGTGACAGGCTGTGGTCAAATGTCCTATCTGTCGGCGCCCTTTGAAGATCCGCACGTGGGCCACCGTCCAAGATTCGGTCTTCGACGACTTTGACGGATGCTGGATCCATACGTGGCACGAGACCATCGCCTCTGGTTCGCTCATTAAAGACGATCGTCAGATATCAAAAGACGATCGATGGGTACCAAAATACGGTCGCCATATTGCGCCGAACTCTGGGAGTTTGTCCAGAGTATGTCTTCCATGGTTGGCTCCTCTGATCGTGATGCCGATCGCCTATAGAGGTGTATTAATCACCGCACAACAATTGCCCCCCAGCTCGCCTCGATGTTTGAAAATACGGGGTGAGGTGGCACTGTTGGCGATCGCCAATGTTTAGCCGATCAGCAGATCTGAATTCAAATCTGGACGATCTCTTTTTGCGCCGGGAGCAGCGGGAAATGAAGGCGGGCTCTCGAAATGTTGCAAGGACACGTGTCGCGCTGCTGTTGGGGGAGTCCGACGGTTTGTCAGACTTTGTCGCCTGGCGTGCCCTCGAAAAGACGCGTCCGCGGGATTCGAGGGCAGCATTTAATGCGTCCCCACTATGACGGTTGCGATCCGGCCCTCGAGATTTCACCTATTTGCACTTAGACCCCCGCCTCCATCTATAAAAGGGCTAGGGCTCCTTCTCTTTCATTCTTTACGCGTCCTTGCATCCATAGCTGAAACTCTGCAAAAATTTCTGGAGCTTCTTGTGCCGATCTTCTTGTTTTCTCTAGGTAAGAAAAATCAATCTTCTATCTCCCTCTTCTTTTTATAATATGTCGGGAGGACCCAAGACCTTCAAGGCCGGAAGTTCTTCTGCCACCGCGGCTTCGCCTGACCGGGAGGAGATCCCCGTTGGATTCGACATGGAAACGGCCGTTGAGGCCATTCGTGCGGGGATTGCACCCGCGAAGAGCTTTTCAACGAGGCTGCAGTGGCGAAGACGGCGGCGACGGTGGAGCAGGGGGGCTCGCCGGCGGATGAGGACGAACTGGAGCGGCTAACTTGGGAACGGCAGAGTGTTTTTTTCCCTGCCTATATGGCTTTTGCCAAGATTATGGAGGATATCGCCGGACCCTGTCCGGAATTTGACTTCGAAGCCTACTCCGCCGCTCATCCTTATGAACATGTGAAGCGGACGGTTTTTCGGGCCGCCGACTCATCTCCGTGGACTCTCGGAAAGATCCAGAGTACGGCGACCAAGAAAGACCTGAGCCGTTGGAGGGCAAAATATCATATCCCCTCTGACGTTTCTCTGCACGTGCCCTCGGAGAATGAACGTGCCGATCAACCGCCCGAGGATATGGTTGCCGTCAGTGAGATGATTATGGAGGCCGGCCTGCGATTCCCTCTGCCATTCGCCGTCTCCTACTTGTTGATCGCCTGGAATTTGGCGCCGCTCCAACTGACGCCGAACGCTTGGCTATAGGTCATCTGCACATTGACACTATTTGGCGGTCACCGGTTGTTCCGCCACCTTACTGCGCTGGAGATGAATTATCTGTTTAAACTGGCCGCGCAGAAAGGGTCGATCGGTGGCAATCATATCCAAGTCCGAATGGGGAGAGTGGTCCTTGGTGTGCCGAACAAGTCCCGAGGCGACCTGGCGAAGTGGTGCTGGTTCCGCGGAGCGTGGCGATCGGCATCGAGTGACCGGCCGGATGATGAGTTGGAGATCCCCACCACTTTTCGGGAGAGGAATCCGAGTAAGGATTTTAATTCTCCCCTTGATTGAGCTTGTATTGGACTGATCTAATTTTGTTTTCTTTTTGCAGGACCTCTCGTTCCAGCGATCGGCGATCTCCCTTTTGATTTCTTGATTGTTTGGGAGCGGATTCGTGCCTTTCCGGATTCCTTTATTGATGTTCGCTCGCTTGGTAACGAAATTCATCGGTTGGGGGCTCGATTGTTTCGCTTCCCTCGTCACTTGAAAGTTCCAGGTATGAGCTTAAGTGGTGCTTCCTTGCTTGACGATCGCCTTCAGGAGGTCGCAGCGTTTAAGTATTTATTTAACTTGTTTGTACTTCTTCTTTGACAGAGGTTCATTTTCCCCGACTTTCCGAGCCACCACCAGAGATTGCCATATCGAATCCAGGACTCATCGGTCGCCTTCACTTGGGTAAGAAGACTGGTCGCGTTCCTGCGACGAAGTCTCGCCCTGCTCCGGTGATGAGGCCTGCTGAGGTGCCGGTCGCCGAGCCGGTAGTTCAGGGAGAAGAACAACTTCAGCGCCGCAAGAGGCGGAGGCCGGAGGAGTCCCTGCCGATTACTGAGGCGGATGTATCCATTCTTGAGCCTCCGGTTGCTGCGGCTCCTATTTCTGCCATCTCGATGACGGAGCGATCACGCAATAGGCCCTCGGCGTCCGGCTCCCGGTCATCGGGCGGCCCTACGAAGAAGGTGGCGATCGCTGAGGTGGAAACCTCTCGGGGCAAGCCTTATTTTGGTTGCGAACCCGAGCTGGTCAACAGGTAAGAAAGGATCAAAATTTTCTGAGTTAGGCATTCTGAGCAAGGTATAGGCTAACTCCTTGGTTTCTTTGATTTGTGCTGCAGGGTTCGTCTTGTCGACCCAGACGTCGCTCCTATGGTGTTGGACTTTTTGTCGAGTAAGGCTCCGCAAACATCTCTCGACGTCCCTACTTACGTCCAGCAGGCTATCACCTCTCTGCCCTAGGCCTGGACGACCGATCTTGATGTGATCGCTCGTCGGCGATCTGGAGATGCCATGCAGGCGACCGTTGCCCTGGCTCTCCAGAAGGCGACGATGGCCGTCCAAGCTGCTAGGGATTTTGAGGGGCGACCCTCCACTGCTCGTCTCCATAGCGACCTCGAGGCCGCCCGGAATAAAAGTATTGAATTTTCCAACCGGATCCAGTCTATGGAGAAGGAGTATGAGGAGACGGCCAAAAGGGCTAAACAGGACGTTGACCGATTGAAGCAGGAGCTGAGCCGCTCTAAGGAGGCTGCCGACCGGTCCCGTGATAAGGAGAAGGAAACCCGCCAGAAGTATGCGGCTTCGCAGGAGGAGGAGGCCAGGCTGAAGGCGATGGTGGATCGGCTCAGCGGTGAGCTGGAGGCGGCGAAGAAGGAGTTGGAGATGGCCAAGGGAGAAAATGCCGCCAGGGTGGTCGAGCTGGAGGAGGCTGAGAAGACGACCGTGGAGTTGAAAGGGCAGCTGAAGTCGATCGAGGCCGATCCCTATCTCAATGTGGCACTCGTCGGCGAGTTCGCCTATTATTTGGCCTATGCCGATGCTGCTCGAGCTGCCAAAAAGGCAGGGATCGAGATCGGTCCCTTAATGGAGAGCTTTAAAGCTTATGCGCTCGAGCACCCTCTGCACACGGAGTTCTCTTTGCCGATCCTTGACTTTGTCGACTTTGGGATCGACTTGAGTTGGTATACTGGTAAACTCATTCATCCCGAGGGCGATGGGGGAGCCCAAGCCGATCCGCAACCTGAGGGCGACGACCAGCCGGCGGGGCCTTGAGAGATATTTTTGTTTCCCTTGTATCTTGTAATTTTTGCTTTCTCTTTGTATTGCCTTCGGGCTTCATGTTGTACGAACTCCTTTTGATAATGAATGAAATATTCCTTTTTCGCACTGTCTTTTTTATGTACGGTCGCTCTTGAATGTTTGCGTGCAATTTTACAAGTATGTGTATGATTGCATCCGATGTCTTGTTCGTCCGACTGGTTGTTTGAATGTCGAATGTATTGACATGTTTCAAATAGAAATTCTTACTTGTAGATATTGTTTGAAAAATGGCGATCGTCCTGCGTGTATCTGAGTGAAGCCGATCGGGTGCGGTTCCTTTCTTTCGATTGTATTTGGGATTAGCTCGACCCATCTCTGCCCCCTTGTTTTTGTTTGCTTTTTGTAAGTAAGGGAACAAAAATTAGTTTGTCCGGCGAGCTACCTTCGGTTTTACCGATTCTGAAGAATCGTGCACGGTCGGGGAGTTCGATGGACCGACCTCCCCAATCATGTCTTTGTGTGTGAGGGACACTGTATATCCCGCGACTCACTTTTTTGTGAGGGTCCTCAGTTAGGCTGCGCCTGCCTTGTGTTAAAACGAAAGGCGGGCGATCTTGGTCTGGAGGAGTCCTTGCACGGGGCGTCTTCGGTTTATTTGACTCCACGTCCGCGGCTTGTTAGCTCTGCTTCCACCTTGGCCCGCCATGAAGATGGCGATCCTCGACGGTGTACGTTGAGACGGGGGCAGTGGCACGTCGTATTGTCCGGGTTCATCATGTTAGTTGATGTACCTGGAGGACATGCGAACGTGTCTACTGATTATTTTGGAGGGTCCTTTGGCTACGCCGGCCTCGTATTTAAACGAAGGGCGGGCGATCTCAGCCCGAAGGAACCTTGCATGGGCGAAGCTGTCGGTTCCATCGACCTCCAGGACCATGGCTGCATTGATTCTACCTCGGATCGTCATGATCAACGATCATCGGCGGTATGCGATATCCCTGGTGGGGCGATCGCCAGAATAGATGGGATAGGAAAAAATCTCATTATATTCCTTGTACATTAGGCAGTTGAAATTGAGTACAAAATTTTTACTGGTAGTATTTTTTCAGATGTACGGCGTTCCAGGGGTATTGATCCGGGGTACCGTCAGGATGTTCAAGTTCGTAGGCTCCCTTAGTCAGCCATTTAGATATCCTAAAGGGTCCTTCCCAGTTCGGACCAAAAACGCTTGTGTGGGTTTGGATCTTCTTGAGGACGAGATCGCCCACTTGAAACCTTCTTTCTTTGACCTTTGAATTGAAGAACTTCTCGGCTCTCCTTTTGTGGATTGTGTTCTTCATTTCTGAGGTCAGCCGTCGTTCTTCGAGCATGTCTAGGTCGATTCGTCGGGCCACATCGTTGTCGGTCGTCATCTCCTGTTTGGTTCGATGGCTGAGGACGGCGATCTCCGAAGGAATCACCGCTTCTGTTCCGAAGGCGAGGGCGAATGGGGTCTCGCCGGTTGAATTACGGGTCGTCGTTCGATAAGACCACAAAACGTCTAGAAGCTCGCTCGCCCATCGCCCTTGCCTGGATTCGAGTCGCGCTTTAATTGTGTGTTTGAGGATCTTGTTCTGACCTCTACTGTTCGTTAAATGAGGGTGATAGGGTGCTGAAAACAATCTTTTGATTCCCCATTTCTCACAGAATTGCATGACTTCTAAGCCGTCGAACTGCTTTCCGTTGTCGGAGATGATGGGCTGGGGCAGACCGAATCGGCATACGATGTTTCTCCAGACAAAATTGATCACTTGCTCTTGGCCGATCTTGTTGAGCGGTTCGGCCTCAGCCCATTTGGTGAAATAGTCGACCCCTACAATGGCGAACTTACATCCCCCTAGATCCGTTGGCAAGGGACCTATAAGGTCGATGCCCCATTGCGCAAATGGCCAAGGGCTATACGTGGAGGTGAGCTGTTCGGGGTATAGTTTAATGTTGGGGCCCATTATCTGACACCTATGACACGATCTGGCATAGGCGATTGCATCCTTCTGAAGTGATGGCCAGAAAAAACCTTGCCTGGTTGTCTTATGGATGAGAGCTCGCCCGCCCGCATGGTTTCCACAAATCCCGTCATGGACCTCAGCTAAAACAAGCCGACCTTCCTCCGGTGTAATACACTTGAGGAGGGGAAGGCTGAAGGCTCGCTTGTAAAGCCGGTCGTCCAATAGGGTATATCTGGTCGCACGAAGCTGGAGTTGGCGAGCTTTAACACGGTCGTCAGGGACTATTCCGTCCTTTAAGTATTTGATGAACGGAGTCATCCAGTTCTCCTCGGCGATGGCGACCATGGTAACCAGGCTTCTGTCGATCGCCGGCCTTGCTGACTTTGTGATTTGGATATTGGAGAAGTCGGCTGCCCCATCCGATGATGCTAGCTTGGAAAGTGCATCGGCCTGGGAGTTGTGCTCTCTCGGGACTTGTTCGATTAGTACTTCTTCAAATTTTGTGCACATTTCGGCGACCAGCTCTTGGTATTTGACCATCTGTTTGCCGCGCGCCTCATATTCTCCCTTAACTTGGTTCACGACCAAAAGGGAGTCCATGAAGATATGGAGGCGACGAACATCTAGGGCGAGGGCCAGATCGAGCCCGCCTACCAAGGCTTCGTATTCGGCTTCATTGTTGGTCGCACGAAAGCTGAAACGCACAGCATTAGTGAAACTTTGTCCGTCGGGACTGATGAGGACAATC
This sequence comes from Orobanche coerulescens, assembly GCA_033398695.1. Classification (NCBI taxonomy): domain Eukaryota; kingdom Viridiplantae; phylum Streptophyta; class Magnoliopsida; order Lamiales; family Orobanchaceae; genus Orobanche; species Orobanche coerulescens. The sequence continues at coordinate 144,454,511 of CM065803.1, forward strand.
CCTGCCCCTGCTCTCGAATTGGTCGCCGAGCCATCCACATATAACTTCCAGGCAGGTCGGCCGACCTGGGTTGGCCTTTGATCGCCGTGCGAGGGGCGTAAGTGATACCGTATTGGACGATCTCCAGCGACCACTTGAGGAGTCGCCCGTTGGTGTCTGGTCGATGTAGTACTTGTCTTAGAGGTAGAGTCGTCAGGACTTCCACTTGATGTTCGAAGAAATAAGCCCTTAGTTTACGGACACTCATGACAAGGGCGTAGGCGATCTTCTCCAATGGTGTATAACGTGTTTCAGCGTCATGGAGCGCTTGACTAACATAGTAGATCGGCAAGTGGACTTGTCCCTCTGCTCGCACCAGAACGGCACTTAGTGCGACCTCCGAGGCTGCCAGGTAGAGGAATAGTTTCTCACCGGGGATCGGCTTTGCCAGGATCTGGGGGTTAGATAGATATTCTTTTATTTTGGCGAACGCTATCTGACTTTCCTTCGTCCATGCGAACTTCTTGTTCTTGATGGTCGTGAAGAAAGGCTTGCTTTTATCGCCGAGTCGAGATATGAAACGGTTGAGGGCGGCTAGACAACCTGTAAGGCGTTGTACCTGCTTGATGTTTCGCGGCTCCTGCATGTCAAGGATCGCCTGTATCTTGGTGGGGTTTGCCTCGATCCCCCTTTGGCTCACAATGTGCCCCAGGAATTTCCCGGAGCCCACCCCGAAGTTGCATTTCTTGGGGTTTAGCTTCATGTTGAATTTTTTGAGGATGGCGAACGTCTCGGCGAGATCATTGAGGTGATCCTCTTTCTTGAGGATTTTGACCACGATGTCGTCAATATAGACCTCCATGGTCTTGCCGATCTGATTGGCGAACATTCTGTTGACTAGTCGCTGGTAGGTTGCCCCTGCGTTTTTCAAGCCGAATGGCATTCGGACCCAAAAGTATATGTCTTTTTCCGTGTGGAAAGATGTGTGTTTTATGTCTTTCTCCGCCATTGGGATTTGATGGTATCCGGCGAAGGCATCCATAAACGACATCATTTCGCAACCTGCCGTGCTATCGACCAAGTGATCAATATGAGGCATCAGAAAGTGATCTTTTGGACATGCCGCGTTGAGGTCGGTGAAGTCGATGCATAACCTCCAGGAACCAGTTGGCTTCTTGACGAGTACCGCGTTGGCGACCCATTGTGGTTCGTCTGTAGCTACCCCGATTAATTTGTTGTTGAGTAATTTTTGGACTTCTACGTCGAGCACCGCGTATTTTTCGGGACCGAATTTCCTACGTTTTTGGTGAACATGCTTCATTGCCGGGTCGATCTTTAGATAGTGGCAAGCGTGCTCAGGACTTGTGCCGACCATATCGTGATGCGACCAGGCAAAGACTTTGATGTTCTTACGTAGCAAATTGATCAGATCCCCTTTTAGTTCGCGGTCGATGCTCGCGCCGATCTGTACTTCCCGTTCTGGATGATCCGGATCTATTGTTATACTCTCTAACTCTTCGACGGGGACGGTCGCCTCTTTTTTGGAATGATTTCCGGACTCGATTCTTGGATCGATGTCGAGACTTGGCTCGAAACCGATCCTTGGCTCTATGTCGTCCGTTAACCGAACCGAGATGGCGTCCCGTGAGTCGGGTTGGTATGATGCGCTCAGCTCGTCGATCTCCATGGGTTGATCGTCGATCGCTTCAATGTTACACATATTATGGGAAGTATTGAAAACAGTAACGATATAGGAGTAACTCAAACATCTTTTTGCCATTAGCTGATCTCCCTTTATAGTACCGACCGTCCCATCGGCAGTGGGGAATTTGATACAGTAAAAGAAAGACGAGGCGACCACCTCAAAGGTTTCTAAAAAGGGGCGACCTAGGAACCCATTATAGATGCTGGGCCTATCTATGATTACAAAACTTAGGTTCCTAGTAATCCTAACCTTGGGATCATATAAGCATATTAGCTTGACGGAGAGCTTGATCCTCCCGTAGGCTTGGACTGTGTTGTCGCCGAACCCTTGGAGCACGGTGTCGAACGGCTTGATGAATTTGATTAAGTTGCCGAGTTGGTCTAGGGCGGATTTGAATATGATGTTGCAGAAACTCCCATTGTCGACCAGCATGCGATCGACCGTCTTTCCAAGGATGCAGGCGGAGATCACCAGTGCATCCTCTTGGGGCACTGCACTCCCTTCCTGTCCTTGTTAGAGAAGGTGATGAGTGCGTCTTTAGAAATGGTCGGCTCCGGAGGTACCACGGTATGGACCCCGGCGAAGGCCCTCAGCTCGGCCTTTCGCTTCCTTTTTGACATGGTGGAAACCGGGGAAAGACCCCCGAGGTTTCCATCTCCTGCTTGAAGCATGTTGATCCGACCGCCCGGGTTGATCGGAGGGATCGACTCATCAGAGTACTCCGGCTCATGCTCGATTCTGGCGACCGGATTGGGAGGAGTTCTTTTGTTTGGTCGGCGCTCGCGCCCTCCGGCTCTCTCCGTCCTAGGTTCTGGCTTGGTGATCAAATTGTCCAGTTTGCCTTCCTCAAGCTTGATCGCAGAGTCATCCGAGGAGGTCGCGGCATTGGCTGGTGTTGTGGCCGGTACTCTTATGGTAGGCACAGAATTTGCTACGGTCTAGATGACCGTGGTCCCTTATCGGCTTTGGTTTGGAAAGCCACTCGCAACCCTTGATTGCGTTGAAGATGTGGACCGGAGATAAGTTGAGGTTGTGGAGAAGGTGGACCTCTACATCCTAGAAGGCTTTGAACTCGCCAGGCGGCTTGGCGACCGCCTTTCTGGGCTTGGCGACCGCCTTCTTCTGGATATGGGATGGCACCTTTCCTTCTCCGGCAGATCCCTCGTCTAAGCGGAGTGAGAGCATCCTCTGCCTGGCCAGGAAACCGGCGGCTTTGCCGGGGAAGACCGAGTAGGTAGGGGGGATATCTTTTGTGAGGTGCCTGAACATGGGCGAGCGTCCGTGGAATCCGCTCATGACTGAGTTGAGAGCGAGCTCGTCGCTGATGGGCTCGCCGGTGAGGACTATCTTGTCTACCCGGTCGATGTAATCTTCGTCTGACTCGTCCTTCCCCTGCTTGATTTTCATCATGCGGTGGGGGCCTTCAGGGCGAGCGACTTTTGCGGCGAAGTACGACGTGAAGTCGCTCGCCAGCTTCTCAAAACTATTTATTGAGCGAGGTGGTAGTGAGATGTACCACCTGTGGCCGAGGTCGCCCAGAGTTAACGGAAACATTCGACACTTCGTCGCATCTGATGCTCCGCATCCGGTCATGTAGATCCGGAATTTGCTCAAGTGGGTTTCCGGATCCGATCTCCCCTCATATAGAGGTGTTTGTGGGGGATTGATCGTTGGTTGGACTGGGGCGAGCTCGATCTGAGTCGTGAGTGGTTCGCTTGATCCAATGATCGATCTCGTGGCGCCTGCCCCATTTTCCAGGAGCGCCTTCATCTCGTCGAGCTGGCGTTGCATGGCGGCCATCGCCATCACCTGACTGCTCGCCGATTGGCTCTCAGAGCGCGAACCAAGGCGATCGTGTACCGATCCCCTAGCCCCGTGGTGAATGACGAGCTCCCTGCCAGTGGGTTCCTTTCTTGGGCGAGCAGGGGCTCGCTGACCGGCCTATCTCCTGGGAGTCAGATATGCCGAACTCCTGGTAAAGGATTCGGATACCGATGTCTCACATTTGGGGCTGAGTGCCGGGTCGCCATGAGGGATCGCTCCCGGGCCCAAGACGGAATCGTCCCGCCTTACGAGATCCTTCTCCTGTGGCTCGGGGCTTTCTGTCGATTTCTCAACATAGATCCCCTTGAGCTTCCGTTTGCTTGCCCGGCGGATGGTTGACGGGGTGATGGTGGGCGAGCCATTGGCCTTTTGTCGCTCCCTGAGGATGGCAATAGCCTCCTCAATCTGTTCCGTGGTCTGGAACTGATCGAGTGAGAGGCTAGAACCGTCCCTCGGGGGCGGGAGTGAGAGCCTAGCGTCGCCACGGTCGCCTTCCGCCGTGGGCTGGGATTCGGTCCGGGCCGGAATGAGGTTTCCGGCAGATCTTAGGGTGGCTCTCTTGGAGGTCGTTGCAGATGTCATTTTTCTGAAGGCTTTTCTATTGAAGAACAGTGAGTGTTTCTTCAAGTATATGTCTGGAGAACAGTGAGTGTTCTTCAAGACGGTAGGAATAAAAATGAAGGTTTAGATGCCCTCCTTCTAGCGCCAATTGTTGTTACCCAAAATATTATCTGGAGATAGTATTGCTGGAATGATCGAGTAACAAACAAATGCGAGAACACTTCCGTGAGAAAATAAATAACACAAGATTTGCCGGGGTTGTTAATCCCGGGCTTGAATGCTCTCGCGAGATGTTATTAATAAATATACTGTCGAGTACAAATATTAATGTTAGAATCTATTACAAGGAGTGTAAAGACTTCTAGTTATCTAGGCTGTAGAGCGCGTAGATTGCCGGAAGAACCAGACAGATAAATCTGTGAGTTCTTGCTTGGGATATATGATAAATGTGTATGAATATCACTATGAATATATAAGTGGTTGCCAAAAGAGTCTTTGATCCTCTTTTTGAGTGTATTTTGCACTGAATTCACAGTAAATTCACGTCCCTTTGGCCACTGCAGTGAGTTCTCTATTTATAGGGGACAAGGTAGTTGGGACTCCTCAGGCGATCGCGGGCGACCGCCGTTTTCTATATTAAAATAAGATCGCGATAGTCCCGTCACGTGGGCCTGTTCCCTTGAGGTCCGAGGTTGCTGCTGGAGGCCAGCTGGGCGAACCAATGGGAAGCCAGCACGCGTCTTGAGTCGCTGTCCGCGGAGGACCCACTTTGTACTTTTCGGCGGCCCTGTCGGTAGGTGAGGTAAGTGACAGGCTGTGGTCAAATGTCCTATCTGTCGGTGCCCTTTGAAGATCCGCACGTGGTCCACCGTCCAAGATTCGGTCTTCGACGAATTTGACGGATGCTGGATCCATACGTGGCACGCGATGATCGCCTCTGGTTCGCTCATTAAAGACGATCGTCAGATATCAAAAGACGATCGCTGGGTACCAAAAGACGGTCGCCGTATTGCGCCAAACTCTGGGCAATTGTCCAGAGTATGTCTTCCATGGTTGGCTCCTCTGATCGTGATGCCGATCGCCTATACAGGCGTATTAATCGCCGCACAACACTCAGTAATTTGAATCTTTCGAAATGAAACCAACTGAGACACTTGAGGAACTTGACCTCAGATTCACTGGTATTGTTGGTGAACTTGAAGCGTTGGGCAAAATTTACACCCAAAAGGAGAAGAATTTAAAAAAATTCAGATCTCTCCCTACCCGATGGGACATTAAGACCACAGCTATGCGTGTGTCTTGCAATCTTAGTGAAATATCCAATTTTGATCTCTTCTCTGACCTCAAAGCTTTTGAGTATGATATTGACAGAAGAGAGAAAGCTGAAGAATCTCCTTCAAAGGTCACAGCACTAGCCGCTGTATCGAGTCGTCGACACAACATGCCTAGCTCGTCGAAGCCTAGTCACAAGAATGCTGACAGTGACGACGACATCCTGTCTCAAGATGAAATGGCGCTTCTCATGCACAAATTCAAAAAGTTCATCCAAAAGGTAAGTACCGAAACTTCATCCGGAAATTCTAACCTATGCTATAATTGCAGGAAACCAGGACATTATGCAAATAAATGTCCTCATCCCATAGCTCAAAAGTTGCCAGAAGCCGAGCAACAAGAGAGAGATGAAAGAAGACGTGCTTGGAAAAACAAGCTCAAGGCCCTGATTGGAGAATCAGAAGCCTCCCCCACACCATCCAAATCAGAAGAATGTCTTCAGGTGGTCACTGAAAGTGATTCATCTGATGATGAGTTCGATGATAAAGCATATATGTGCTTTATGGCCAAGGACATTCCGGAAGGTGAAGACAGCGATGATGAGGTAAGCCCAACCTCAGCTATTCCATTAAATGCATCTCATACTTTTGAAAACATGATGAATGAGTTTAAAAACATTCAAAAGGCCCATGAGACATTGAAAACCGAGAATATACAGCTTCAATTATCTAACGTAGAGCTGAAAGATGAAAATGACTTGCTGAAAATAAATTATGAAAATATGTCCATTGATTGTGAAACCAGCAAAGTCGATTATGAAAAACTCATGGAGAGCAATCATCAACTTGCTCATGAACTAAGTGAGGTTAAAACTCACAACGAGAGCAAGACAAATGATTTGGTTTTACTTCAAGCCAAAGTCAAAACTCTCGAAATACGAGAAGATGAACTTGAGACCATTCTAAAATCGTTCGAGAAATCGTCCAAAAGAATGGAAGAAATTCTGAGCACTGGGCAATATGCTCATGATAAAAGTGGCTTAGGATACAGCTCATGTTCAAACAAAGGGAAAACTAGTACAGTGTTTGTCAAGAGTGTGGAACACATTCCTGTGTCGAAAGATACCCCTAGTCCCGTGAAGGAACCTGCTACACCGCGAAAACCGAAGGCTGCTATTCTGCCCCCGCAATCCTATTCCAGACAGCGGAATCATAAGTCGTTCCAACCTGTGAGGTGCACTCAATAGCATGCTCCCACATAGCATATCAACAGCGCCAATAGCCGTTCAGAAGGAAGGCTGTATCCAACTACCAAAGGCCCACACGGCAGTACTATCAGTACAGCACGCCGAGTTATTGGATACAGGAGCCCCGTTATTCCTCGAGAAAGCATATGCCCGCTCAGTTTCAACAACAGCATTGGGAATCCAACTGGAGACCCAGAAGGCAAGTTGTTAGGCCAAAGAAAATAGCTCCACCTCCAAGATGGCACTCGTACTGGATTAATAATAATAACCCTGAATTTTACTTGCATAATAATTATCATGGTTATAGTGACTACGTGTATGCCCCACGTAGATACCGCAACCCTGTACCGAATGTGACCCACAGTAAACCTATTGCTGTCGGAAAATTTGGGTACCTAAAGGCACTAACATACATGGACCCAAAAATCAAAGGGGACCTAAATCTACTTAATCTTTTTGCATACAGGACATTCTAGAAGAAGACACCTGGTACTTCGATAGCGGATGCTCTCGGCGCATGACCGGAGATAGAAGCAAGCTATCAGATTTCGAGGAAGGTCGCGGTCCAAAAGTTCGTTTCGGTGATAAATCAAAAGGCAGAACAAGAGGGAAAGGAAACCTTCTTGTAGGAAAATTCAAAGTCACTGATGTTGCATATGTTGAAGGCTTACAGTACAATCTACTTAGTATTAGCCAATTCTGTGATAAACAGTTCTCGGTGAAATTCTATATAGATCTCTGTAGAGTCAAGAATATCCAGACCAAAGAAGTTGTGCTTACAGGAAGCAGATCAGGTAACATGTATATTGCTGACTAGAAGCCTATGAGCTCCTCAATTCCATGCTTTGTTGCCAAAGGCACTGCAGATCTTAGCTGGTTATGGCATAAGAGGATGTCTCACGTCAACTTCAAGACGATCAACAAACTCTCAAGATAGGGAATGGTAAGAGGATTGCCAAACGTGTCATTAAAAAAGGACAGCATCTGCGGACCGTGTCAGAAAGGCAAGCAAATCAAATCAACCCTGAAGAGCAAATCCTATCTTTCAACCCAAAGAGTGTTGGAGATGCTACACATGGATCTCCACGGTCCCATTGACCCAGTAAGTCTGGGAGGTAAGAAATACTGCATGGTTGTTGTTGATGATTATTCCAAGTATGCTTGGACAATTTTCCTTAGCAAGAAGAAGGAAACAACATCAAAGCTACCAGAGCTCCTGAGAAAGTTTAAAATGAAAAGGCATTGAGTATCGTGTGCATTCGTTCCGACAGAGGTACAAAATTTATTAATCGTTTTATAGAGCAATACTGTTCGGAGAATGGGATACAGCACGAATACTCAGCTGCCCGTACACCTCAACAAAATGGTGTTGCTGAGCGAAAGAACATGACGCTGAAAGAATCTACAAGGACAATGATCGCCGCAAGCAAGTTGCCATAGCGTTTCTGGGGTGAAGCAACCAATACAGCATGCTACACTCAAAACCGCCGTATCGTCAACAAGCACCACAACAAAACAGCATATGAGGTATGGAACAACAAAACTCCGTTAATTTCATATTTTCACATTTTGGATGCAGGTGTTATGTATTAAATAATGGGAAGGATCAACTTAGAACCTTTAATGAGAAATCAGATGAAGGAATATTTGTAGGATACTCCTCCGTCAGCAAAGCTTACAGGATCTTTAATAAAAGGAAGCTGACGATCGAGGAATCAGTTCATGTAGTGTTTGACGAACCTCACCATGACCCTACTGGAGTAGATGATATTACTCAGAACATCCAACAACTCTCTATCTTAGATCCACCAACTCCCATAGAACCTGTTGTTGACCTAGAAATCAACCCCGCAGCTGTAAGACTCGACGTAGATGAAGCCGACACTGTACAAGCTAAAGCTGTATCTACAGAAACTCTAGATATAGTACGGAATCCTGAATTAGAACCCGACCGAAGATGGTTGAGAGATCACCCGCAAGAGCTGATCATTAGAAACATAGATGCTGGTGTTTCTACCCGTAGAAGAATACAGAGTACACAAAGAAATGTACTTTGTGCACAAGAAGAGCTAGATTCTGAGATATCACAATTCCCTGAATGGAAATCTCAATCTGAGCTTAGAAGACTCAACATGTGCACTATTGCTGTATTCTTAGCCCAGTCCGAACCTGTTTCGACCATAGACGCTCTTAATAATTCTCATTGGATAACATCTATGGAAGAAGAGCTTAACGGTTTCGAAAGAAACAATGTATGATATCTTGTACCCAGACCTACACATCAATCAGTTATAGGAACCAAATGGGTATTTCGAAACAAAAAAGATCGAAATGGACTTATTATAAGGAACAAATAAAGACTAGTCGCACAAGGCTATAGTCAGGAAGAAGGCATAGACTATGATGAAACCTTCGCCCCTGTAGCCAGACTAGAAGCCATTGGGATATTTTTAGCCTTTGCCGCCCATAAAAGCTTTATTGTATACCAAATGGACGTCAAGAGTGCATTCCTGAATGGAGACCTTGCAGAAGAAGTTTATGTTGAACAACCACCAGGGTTTGCCAACACAGACGGTATCGATCTAGTATACAGGCTAAGGAAAGCACTGTATGGACTTAAGCAAGCCCCTAGAGCATGGTATGAGACCCTGTCCCAGTATCTAACCAACAATGGGTTTGAGAAAGGTGCTGTGGACAAGACCTTGTTCAAAATACAGGAAGGTGATGACCTTCTAATGGTGCAAATTTATGTAGATGATATAATTTTTGGTTCAACTAACCTTGCTTTGTGTAAAAGGTTCTCTCATCTCATGCAAAGCAAATTTGAAATGAGTATGATGGGAGAACTTAGTTATTTCCTAGGTTTGCAGGTAAAGCAGTTGCCTACAGGTATTTTCATCAACCAGGAAAAATACAGCAAGGAGCTTCTCAACAAATTTGGAATGAACACTTTCAAATCATCGCCAACCCCCATGAGCACTTCCGTGCAAATTAGTGCTGATGAAGCTGGAGAGCCGTTTGACCAATGACTCTACAGGAAGCTCATTGGTTCGCTCCTGTACCTAACAGCTAGCAGACCCGATATCCAGTTTGTTGTTGGAGTGTGTGCGAGATATAAGGTAGCACCTAAGGAATCACACTTCAATACAGCTAAACGAATCCTGAAGTACATTAAAGGAACAGTCGATATAGGACTATGGTATCCTAAAGAAGGCGGATTCGATTTAGTTGGATACAGCGACTCGGATCTCGGAGGCTGCAAGCTAGATAGGAAGAGTACAAGTGAAACTTGTCACTTTCTTGGACCTAGACTCGTTTCTTGGTTCAATAAGAGCAATTGGCTAACTCACTTTCCACGGCTGAATCAGAGTACTATGCTGCTGGTAGTTGCTGTATGCAGATCCTTTGGATGCAGCAACAGTTGTCAGATTATGGAATTGAATCCAGAGAGATGCCAATCATGTGTGATAGCAGGAGTGCAATTGCAATCACGCACAATCCTATCCTGCACTCGCTCACTAAGCATATCAACATGAAGCATCACTTCATAAGGAATCATGTCGAGAACATTTTGGCTCGAAAAGGTTCATACAGACATTCAGTTGGCCGACATCTTCACCAAGCCTCTCGACACAGCAAGATTCAACATGCTTAGACAAGAATTGGGAATGCTACAGCCCGACTCCCTGTAAGTAATTTACTTTTTTTTTACTCAACAATTGAGGGGGAATGCTGTAAGACCCAAGAATACAGTATCCACCGTTAATTATCTGTACACTCAGAGCCTTCAATACAGCACTGTAGTGAACAATGTGATATGAATCATCCTACAGCTAACGTATGCAATAATTAAGAGGGAATACAGTATGACCCATGAATACAGCATTAATCCAAAAGTTGCTGTATGGAATTTAAAACCTATATGTACCTTTTAAGGGGGAACGTTGTATCGTCGCGTAAATAGCACATACTATAGGATTTCGATTCAGTATATATATATATATATTATATTATATTATTTCATTTTAAAAATGATTTTTGTCCACGTGCCCTGTTTTATGTCAAACGTCATTTACATTAAATGCCTTACACGACATCTGGACAACTGAATCTCAAAAGCCGCGATGTTTTCAAATTGTTTAATGTTTCAAAACCGCTGTTTCAGGCATTTAGGGTATCAACAAATGTCAGAAGTGGGACCCGCTCATATTTTAATATTTCAATGGATAAGCGTACCAGTTACACTCAGTCCATCTAGACCGTTGATTTCAAAAACCGGTTCCGATCCCTTAAAATTTGACCATTCGTACTCTGCAAAACCCTACTTCGCGGCCCAATATAAAAGGACTAATACTGCCATTAGAGACTCTTTACGCTTTCTGCATAATTTAAGAGTTCTCAAGCAAATACAGTCTACAAAGTTTTCTTCGCGTGTTACTGCCAATTTCGGTTAATCTTCTTCATATTTTTCTTGAGAAACATCAATGGCTGGTCAGACATCTTCTCCCGCACTCAAGAAAACCTCGAACTTCATCGACGGACGGATCTTTTCCAGATCTGTCATCATTGAACGTATTCTCTCTGAAACTAATCATGTTGAACCCATGGAGTTCATCATCACTCGACTTCGTCAGCAAGGCCTCTACCGCCTTGGAAGTCACGCCGCTGAGAAGTATGACGTCCACCTGGTTGAGGACTTCTACCTCAACGCCGTCGTTCGTTTCCTGCCGCTGGCACAGAGAGGCCATGTCGCTGATATCACTGCTACCATTCAAGGAGTGGAGATCTGTATCGATCGAGACCTCCTTCAGAACATTTACAGACTACCTGCTGACGGCCTTACCATGGAGGAACTTCAATCATTCGGGTCTCAAGAGCTGATAACGAAGTATTATGGGTTGTTCACCGGCTCAACTGTTGTTGACGTGGTTCACACCACTTGTCACAAGAAGAATTTTTGTTTACCATATGTGTATTTTCATGATTTTTGCTGCAGGATCTATGAGAATAGAACTGGTGCATTCGAAATGTGTACCAATCTGAGATTTAGGATGATGGTTGCTATTTTGACCTGTGAAAAGGTCAATTGGTGCCAGATCATATTGAAGCGCTTGCAGGAGGAAATATCCAAGCCTGCCACCCAGAAGAAGTCGTTTGGTTTAATTTTAAACCATATTTTGACAAAATACGGACTTTCACAATCTGCAGATGCGAAGAAAATCAACTCCTGGATATACTTAGGAGGCGTCAAGCCTACAGCGTATAACCAGAGCACTATGGTCTGCAACCACCCTGAAACCAAAAGCATGCCAGTTTCTGAAAACCCAAGGGATGTTTCTTTGAAGTCCCAGGAAGTGGAGTCTTCAAGGAAGAGGAAAAGATCTCACAGCAAGACACCCATTGCTGGTGAGAAGCCGAAAAGGAAGCTAAGGAGGCTTTCTAAAGCTAAATCCACCAAAACCTCCGAGGATGCTTCTATAGTGGCGCAACCCACTGAAGAACTACCCCAGGGCCCAACCCCTGCGGAAGAGGTGCCCTCTACTGTTTCGACAGTAGATCCTGAGCCTTTGGCGGCTAAGACGGATGATCAGACATCTGCCAACCTAGAAGACTTTAGCGAGTCGGCTGCCCCTTTGGAGCCAACAGCTACTTCTCCTATGCGGGATTCCACACCCGTACAGGATCAATCTTCCTTCAGGGCACCATCCCCTGTAAGGAATCCCACTTCCCTACAGGATCCCATACCTGTAGAGGAATCCCTCACTACAGCAGATTCAGACGTTGTACGCAGTCCCTCCCCGGACACCATTATCAACAAAACCCTTCTCTCTGTTCAGATTGACCATGCTTACGAAAGATTCCTTAAATGGAAAAGCTACAGGCTAGCTCCGTATGACACCTTATACAACTGGAGCGAATGGAGCCAAGAAGAGAGATTTGTATCAGAAGTGACGGACTCGACGGAAGTTGAGGCCCTGATCCGATGGGACAATCCCTTCTGCAAAGAACTGATTGAAAGCCATCTATTGCAAAAATCTGACGCCAGGAGAAAAGGAAAAGATAAGTCATAGGACTCTCCACAAAATCCAAAAGATGACGATGACTCAGACGACGATGACAACGCTTTACAAGCTGGTCTGAGAATGAGTCGTGAAGAGGCTCAAGATAGAGATGCCTCTCAACCCAAGGATGATGAAGGGCCATCAAACCAGAGTAAGCCCCCTTCGCCACAGCAAGAGATCGTTCCTGACGACGAGGAATCAGTCCCTCAAGTCGAGGAAGCCGAAACTGTTTTGGAACAGGCACTCGAGCCTGTTGCCACAGAAGAGGAAGATGTATCCCGCGCCATCCAGCAAGAGGATTCAGTCCCTCTACCGGAACAGGCGGATGCTGAGAGACAACAGGAGGATTCAGTCCCTCCTGTATCCATGTCTACAGACGCACCTTTGCAACCTGAGGATACAGCACCCATTGCCGTCGAACCCGCATCAGCTGATCCCACCCCATCAATCGTGGAATCCGAGGATGGTATTGTACCTGAGGATATCCAACTTAATTCACGACCTACCATGAATCTAAGTAGGTTGAATAGAGCCGAAGATTTTGCTCAACCAGATTCTCCGATTACTGCTGCTAGGAAAGAGCGATTGCATGCCCTGTCTTCAGTTGAAAAAGCTTTGAATTGGATGCATACTTCTGCCGTCGAAGAGATGACCACCTTACAGCATGAAGTTTCTCGAGTAGTCGAGGCCTTCACTGTATTGCCGGAAGTCTTCAAGCAAGCTCTGAAGATTATGCAAGACAAACAAGAGCAACTCCTTAGAGAAGAGGCAACCAAAACGCGCATATCAGAGGCCAAGACCGCAGTAGCTATGATCAAAAACAGTTCTCAATTGCGAGCCCACGACAAAAGTATCAAGGATATGTCGCAGGTTCTTTCCACCCTTGTCGAGAGAATGACCAACATTGAGACGAAGCAGGATGCCGCACTGGAGATCCTAGGATGTCTTGATGAAGCCAAAAAGGGGGAAGAAGCAAGAGAAGCTGCAAGGAGAATAAGATTACAGCACGAAAGGGAATTCAATGCTGCTCAAGACAGCATTACCGCTGAATTGAACAAGCTAGCCCCTCCCTCTCAAAGTTTTAAGATTTCAGGCTTGCGACCCGAATTCAACGACCCCAATGTCCCCTGGCATACCCTAATTCAAAGACCTTCTGAGATCCGTCTGCGAACCAACCGCCATCCAACTGCCGATGAGGTGAAGCAATGGAGGAAGAATGAACTGATGAGATACTTCGTTAAACTCGTCAGGGAATCCGCCATCTTCAAAAGCTACAAGACATTAGCGGATGCTGCAAACAAATTCTCGAAGATGCTAGAAGATGGAAACCTCCCTCTCCAGCTAGATATGAAATCCAAGCATAGAAGAGGAGATCGGATCAACCATCCAGAAGACTGGATTCTTGCTTTCGATAGATCATATGAAGGTAGAGCTATCTATCAAGATCGTGGCAACGACTCCTTACAGCACTGGTGGCGTGGAACCGAGAATGCTCCAGAAAAGAGGCCATGGAGACATGCGGACTATAGGAGCTGAAATCCCTGTAATATTTGTTTAGTTATTTGTAATTTTTCTTTCGAAACAGCAAACCGTGTACTCTATCTTTGAATATCAATAAAAATGTTTGCTTGTCTTGAAAGATTACAACTCGTAATCTACTGTGTCGATGTATGATTACATAACTTAAATTGTCTGATAACTATCACAAGTATAGAAATTTGTTTGAAAAATTAAGCTGTACGAACTTGTCTACGAACAGTTCATAGATTCAGTTGTATGCAACTTAGAATACATTGTAAGATTGTGCCTGCGCGCCAATCATAAGCTTAAGTTATAAAAAGTCTTAGATGTATCGAACTTGCCTGCGAGCAGTTCATAAACTAGACTAAGTTACTGAAAGACAGACCATTTGACAGAAGACCGAGAAATCTGCCAGAAGCCATCAAAGAAGATTATTTCATGAAGAAGGTTTTGGCATCATCAAGAAAAACTGGAAAGTTTTAAAAGTCTTGGAAAATTGTCAAAAAGGGGGAAATTGTTGGGAAAACATAAACCCTGTATCGAAACAGCCGGGATAACCAATCCCTGTATCGAATAGTGTTAAGAGTTTTTGACAATATGTCAATCCTCAATACAGTAAGGAAACTGTATCGAAGAGTTGAAGTGTCAACCCATATCGAAAGCCTGTCTCGAATCCAGCATACAATGGAACCCTTCAATACAGCAAAGAAGTCTTATAAAAGACTGAGTATGGAAGCTGTCTCGATGTGTCAATACAATGATCTTCCATACAGCTCTCAACAGGATAAAGAAGGAACCTTCAGAAGTCAAGTCCCGTTGATAAAGAAGTATTTAAATACTCAAGGATAAAGTATTTAAATAGTGTCAGTCAACAGATCTTCAAATCCCGCTAAATCCGGATCGTGCTTTTCATCCCGTTGGAACGGAATCTTGCTCAACGGATACATCTCAACGGATATATTTTCCAGAAGACTATATATATCTCATCAAGGCATTGAAGATCAGTTACCCAAGTACCCAAGTAACAAAGCTATCAAAGTTATTATCAGAGCAAAACATATCTCCAAAGCATACTGCAACTCAAATCTAAGAGATATACAGTGCTCAACATCTTGAACAATACTTCATCAGCTAGAAGCTCATAAAGTCAAAGCTGTTGTTCATACCCTGTTCTATACTTTGAACAAACCCATATCAGCCCTGTGTGGACTGAGGAAGACGAAGCTTCAGAACTCTGTGTGAAGAAGCCAGTCAAGTTTTAGCTCAAACCAATCTGTGTGAACGGTTGAAGCTAAGATCTTTATATCAATCTGTGTGAACGATATATTGATTGTATACTATTATAATTACGTAGTTGTGTACGTAGTAATTATAATAAACATTTTACTCCTGTGTGGAGGACCAGTGGACGTAGAGGGGTTTACCTCAAACCACTTTAAATACTTTGTTATTTACCTTCAGTTTTTACTGTTTTAATTACTGTGATTAATTAAGTATACACTACACATTTAGTTGCTGTATCCACAGCAACCTACTGTATTTAAGACTTCCGCTACGCACTCAAATTTAAAATCAATACAGCTTGTTGTTTAAACTACTTCCCAAGCTGTATCTAGTATACTTAGTGGCCAACAAAATGCAACTATTAACGCATCTTATATCTGGAACTCTTGCGAAGTTCTTCGGTTGACAAAAGATATGAGGTTGAAAAGTGTCAGTTCAGAAAGTGATGCTACTGCTTTAGCTGAATTTTCAGAATGGTTATAAGATATTGGAAATGGAACAATTGGAGAAGGAGACAATGGATCTTCTGTAATACAGATTCCCGATGATATACTCTTGCAGAACGGACCTGATCCAATTGCAACTATTGTTGAAAGTACGTATCCTAACCTATCTGAAAGAATTCATGATCCAGAATTGTAACACCCCCAATCCGCTCAGGGATATTACACGTCGTAGAACATTTCCTTAAGGATCTACCAGGCTGATAACAACATAGAACGTCTCAACAATGCCTTTAAGGCTAAAATGACTCAGTAGACCGATTTGGTCTTTCAATAAATACATACAACTCAAACTCATTACATGCCCACGCAGGGGTCGAATACAACACACTCCCATACAACGGGAAAGAATACTGCAGCGGGAAAATAAACTATAACTAAACCAAAGACATCATACGGATCCTCGTGTGATTAGTATCGTTCATCTTTCATCATACTTCGTGCTGACCCTGTGTTATGCTCCCAAACCTGAATGCAAAAACAGACATCCACCCCCCGAATACTCGGGGGTTAGCAAAACTCCACTGTTTTGCTAGTGCAAGAACAAAGTGCAAATGCGAGCCATACAATTCACATTCCATGAATAACAATAACCAGGAATCCTCAAAGATCCAAACGTAACAAAAAGTACTTCCCGATGCAAGAGTTTGGGTAAAACATTCCAAAACCGAAAGATCATAAATCAAGGGAAACAATTCATTAAAACGTTTAAAATGCCATCGAGAGTTTTAATAGAAAACAAATTTAGGATTATCAAATCCTTTTGTTTCCAAAATCAACAGGGTCCTCGACGAGTAAGCGGAAAGCAATTTGCAAGAAAAACCATTCAATCAACCCAAGCGAATTTTCACAAATATTTCCACGGGGTTCTCGACCCAAATCCAAATAATATCAACACGAGATCAAACGTCTCAACATCACACGGGGTTCTCGACCCAAATCCAAATAATATCAACACGAGATCAATCATCTCAACATCACACGGGGTCCTCGACCCAAAACACAGAATGTCAACACAGCCCATCAAAGACACAGCCTCTCGTCCTCCCAATACTGCTCAAGACCCCTGATTAATTAACCCTCGGAGATCTCGTCAAATGTCCTTGGTTAATTAACCCTGATACCAACGTTAAAAACAAGTTGAAACACACTTTCAGAAAACACGAATCACGATCTATATCGAGACCAGCATTTTGAAAAGAGTTGAAAGAATTTGAAATACGGTACTCGTTCGGTAACGGGGTCTTAGCTAATCACTCAAATATCCGTTACCAATAAGCCTGCCAGGCGCCTCCACTAAAACACCTGTGCACCGGCGTTCACTCCACATGTCAGCCGCACCTTGTACGTGTCACCGTGCCGGCGTCACTCCCATATGAGCCGCCCCTTGCTCACGCATCAGGTTAAACACCGGCGTTCACCAACCATATGGAGCCGCACATTGCAGCGTGCACCAGGATGGAGAATGCACGCCCCGCCCTTAGAGGCTCCCGGATATGACGTCTCTCACAACAAGTATTCACATTGTCACAAACATCAAGCACACAGTCAATCGTTGTAACAATTATCAAATCAATACACGAATTCACATAATTTATTTGTCAGTCCACGACCACAAGAATAAATAACAACACGCACGTCAACCATAACGCGACAGAAAGAAGCAATATACGTACCCACGCATTATCAAGCGCAACATCAACACCAAACATATCCAAAGGATTCACATAGTCACTTACAACCCACACAATTTACAAAACACACGTGTTTTGAAAGTGAGCCTTTAACGGGGCTAGCCGAATCTTTTGAAAACTCATTTCAAACAAACAAACAAACATACCGAGACGATCACCAATCATCATATCCACAAAACAAGAAATGTATGGACAAGGTACTTGCCTCGAATAAGAACAACACGGAGAATTGATCGAAGTAGGTTGGCACGAACCGACTACGAACCCGCCGACTCCACCGATCGCCAACTCGCAATAATAAACTATGGAGGACAATAACAACAATGAAAATGAATTCCATAGAACGACTTAAAGCCGTTGAATTTAAAGAACGAATGACGAAAGTTCAAGTGTTTCCACCAAAACGGCCAAGAACACGATTCGTCCCGTCAAAACACGAAAACGGAATTTCAAACCGAAATATGGATATACAATCCATAGGATATGTTTAACAACATCATTTAACAACAATCGATCCATCAAAAACAGATGGAAAACGAGATCGAGAACAAATCCCCCAAAATGTCGATTCGAAGGAAATCAAGAAATATACTTCGATTCGACGAAGAACAATGGATTAAATGATGTTAAACACAAGATTACTACCAAGATTAATTATACCCATCATGAATTAATCAACAATACGGAACGATCGGACAAAAACGCAAAAACCCCAAAATTCAAGAAATTAGGGTTCTAAGGAGAGATTACCTTGATTCGCTGGATCAAAGGATGATATAAGATGATCAATCAATGATATGAACTCAATAACTTCGTGGATTTGTTGTTCAGCAACAAGGATATAAGATCCCTAAGGCTCCAGCCGCGGAAGAGAAAGAGAGAAATGGGAAAAATGACCGAAACTGGACTGCTCTGCCACATTTATACTGGGCCGGACTAGCGTGCGCTATCGGCCCAGGCCGCAATCCAGAGACCTCCTGGACTAGACTGCTCGGCCAGGTAGCGTGCGCAGCCTTCTGGCCGTAGCGTGCGCTACCTGCCGGTCGTAGCGTGCACAGTGTCCGACAGTAGCGTGCGCTAACGGCCGATCCACCAGAGTCCAGAGCCTCACTGCCCCGACTGCCCAGCCCGATAGCGTGCGTCGGCCGGCCGCATAACGTGCGCTACTCCTTCCGGTTAGCGCACGCAACCTTCCGGTAGTAGCGCGCGCTACGCCGGTTCCTTCCGCGTCAGCCCGGCCAGTGCCCGCAACCGTTCGGCCAGGACCCGCCACCGTCCGGCTGGCTGCTCAGCCGCCATGATCCGACGACTCGATTTTCGAAAACGTATGGAACGAACACGACGAAAAGCTCGCGGACAACATCATCGACCCGAAATGAAAACATAATACAATAATTAATCATACGCGACCAAGAAAAGGGTCGAGACAATAATTACAGATACAGATACCCATAACTTTAGGTAAATTACAAAATGGCCCAAAATGCCCGAAAATCACGATACGTGATCGAATAACCAAACCGAAGTTGACAACACGTCTAACAAAGTTAAACGGACTTACGGGAAACTCGAAACAGCAGTTTCGAACGATATTCGCAAGAATCGAACTCAAGTGCGGAAAGATCGCTAAAAAGCACGGAACTCGACAAAACGATACCGAAACGAACTCGGATGTCAAAAAGTGTAGAATTAATCATTCTCAGAATGACGAAACGGTCATGAGCGAGTCGTCAAAATGGACTTCCGCCGAGAAAAAAAAGAAATTACCGGAAATCGAAATTACGGGTATTACATTCTACCCTCCTTAAAAGAAGTTTCGTCCCGAAACTTAAAACAAGTAGGGAGAAGCAATATCCCGCCAGGAAAACTCAACGAGATACACAAGAAACGCGTAACTTACGCCCATCGGCGAAACGTTACAAGCAACGCAAAGGAATATACGGCGTGAAAACACGCTCCACGACGACCAACACAAAGTCGCCGTTAGGGATATAATAAAACCAACAAGTGACAAGCGTCATCAAATTGATAATATAGTCAAGTTAATTATCCGAACAATCACAAAACACAACGAACGAAAATCAATATGATTGACCAACCCAACGGTACATCAATCAAAATGCGAGCCAATCGCTGAACAAATACGGAATTCCACCGCCCAAGGGTTGGAAGATCGAAAACGAGACTAATTTCCCGAACTTAAGGGAATTACGAAGGAGCCTGAATGTTCAACAATCACGAAACGAGATCAACAAAAACCGAACAATCAAAAGACCGAGACAACAAAAATCGAACTATCATGTTCGAATCACGAAGAACAATAAAATTCAAACAACAATTCCAAGGTTCACAAGAATCGAACCGAATTCGGAAAAGTCACAGCAATAACCAGATCGACTCAAAACAAGATCACAGCTCGTCCGAATGATGAAACCGAAATACAGAACAAGTTCAGGAAGTATCAACGAACACGAGCGAGTCGATAGAATTGAGAAAGAGAAAATGCAGAAGCCAAAAATAATACGGGTATTATATTCGACCTTTTCTAAAAGAAGTGTCGTCCCCAAAACTCACGACAACGAAATCAAGGTGACGACACAACAAGCAACCGACAGAAACATCCTTCAAAGGCCTCTCAAAGCCGATTATGATAACTGTACTGAAGCGCGAACTCCGAAAGTCTCGATAGCCTATTCGCAAAACCGAATTCGGTGTCCCTCGAGTCCACACTTGAAATGTGTTACCGACGAGAAGGACAATTTACACGTGCATGCCCCGACACATCACGGTTGAAACGCCTCGGCTCGGCATACCGAAAATATAAATGCTAGATACAATGGGGCATAACGTCGCAAAACAACATAGCGGAGACGCCAACTCAGCACAACAAAGATTCATAACACATATCATATACAACGATTACCATCGTAAAGTAATACACACACAAACACTACAGCAACGACGGTATCGTTCGGTGACCTTAACGGCTCGAACAATAACTAGCACATAATTACAAACATCATGAAACAATCACACATGTACACAAACGTACAAACCCAAGCTTTAACAGCTCACACAGGTGCGATGACACGCAAGCCACCACGAAATGACAACATTAAAGATCGTCATCACACCTTCCACAAAGGGCTGACAAAACATATATGTGGCGAACGACTCAATGTTCACACCACCAATTCGATCATATTCAGAAGTTAACATTATAACAACAAAGCAAACATCATACTTACATTCCCAAACCGCAAACAGGAATTGATAGGTTTTTTTAAAAAAAAATGAAAACCACCTTTTGAAAATAATTTTGAAAACACCGATTGATCTTGAGTATCACCTTTCAAAAAGTAGTACAAACACCATTATCGAGACTTTGAAAACCATCTTGCATTTGATAAAACGAGGACACTTTCCTTTTAGTGAAAACTTTCAGAAATATTCGACCCTCGGGTCTAAGTATCTGCATTTGAAAATATCTCAAAATATTTTTGGTCCTCAACTGGAAATTGAAATGTATTGCGGTATTAGAAAGCACCTTGAAAACACCGCAAGTAAATAATTCGTTTTAAAAGTATGTCTCGAAATTTAATTTTCTAAGATACTCAAGGTTTTTCAAAAATTCAATAGGCCAGAATGCCCAAAACTCACGAAATCCTTTATCAAACTGTCATAATACATCCAAGGCCAAAGTGCCAAAACTCGATTTAGGGGACCGGTTTTCAAAATACAACTCAGTCGGTAAAATACCGAAAGCCATTACAAAAGAACTCACGCAGCGGATAAAAGAAATACAGTTCAACATGCACAATCCAGCAACACTACTTCTCATATGAACGAAATATGAGAGTCAAATAACCACATATCACGAAATCAAAATCCATAAGAGGATTCCGTCAATTAACAGATAATCATACCAGTAGCTCTCATTAGACGAGGCACAAACACAAAGAAGTGAGACTTACATCCACAGGTCGCACGAAGATGATGATCGCCCCACGATATTAATCACGACCAACAAACTCAGACGACGCATCGCGACACGACTCAGTCAGACAAAATTCGACGAGACAAAACTCAACAGACACAACTAAACCTGACAACCTAAGTTTCCACAACCTAAGCTCCGATACCATTTATGTAACACCCCCAATCCGCTCAGGGATATTACACGCCGTAGAACCTTTCCTTAAGGATTTACCATGCTGATAACAACACAGAACGTCTCAACAATGCCTTTAAGGCTAAAATGACTCAGTAGACCGATTTGGTCTTTCAATAAATACATACAACTCAAACTCATTACATGCCCACGCAGGGGTCGAATACAACACACTCCCGTACAACGGGAAAGAATACTGCAGCGGGAAAATAAACTATAACTAAACCAAAGACATCATACGGATCCTCGTGTGATTAGCATCGTTCATCTTTCATCATCCTTCGTGCCGACCCTGTGTTATGCTCCCAAACCTGAATGCAAAAACAGACATCCACCCCCCGAATACTCGGGGGTTAGCAAAACTCCACTGTTTTGCTAGTGCAAGAACAAAGTGCAAATACGAGCCATACAATTCACATTCCACGAATAACAATAACCAGGAATCCTCAAAGATCCAAACGTAACAAAAAGTACTTCCCGAGACAAGAGTTTGGGTAAAACATTCTAAAACCGAAAGATCATAAATCAAGGGAAACAATTCATAAAACCGTTTAAAATGCCATCGAGAGTTTTAATAGAAAACAAATTTAGGATTATTGAATCCTTCTCTTTACAAAATCAACAGGGTCCTCGACCAGTAAGCAGAAAGCAATTTGCAAGAAAAACCATTCAATCAACCCAAGCGAGTCTTCACAAATATTTCCACGGGGTTCTCGACCCAAATCCAAATAATATCAACACGAGGTCAAACGTCTCAACATTACAAGGGGTTCTCGACCCAAATCCAAATAATATCAACACGAGATCAATCATCTCAACATCACATGGGGTCCTCGACCCAAAACACAGAATGTCAACACAGCCCATCAAAGACACAGCCTCTCGTCCTCCCAATACTGCTCAAGACCCCTGATTAATTAACCCTCGGAGATCTCGTCAAATGTCCTTGGTTAATTAACCCTGATACCAACGTTAATAACAAGTTGAAACACACTTTCAGAAAACACGAATCACGATCTATATCGAGACCAGCATTTTGAAAAGAGTTGAAAGAATTTGAAATACGGTACTCGTTCGGTAACGGAGTCTTAGCTAATCACTCAAATATTCATTACCAATAAGCCTGCCAGGCGGCTCCACTGAAACACCTGTGCACCGGCGTTCAATCCACATGTCATCCGCAACTTGTACGTGTCACCGCGCCGGCATCACTCCCATAAGAGCCGCCCCTTGCACACGCATCAGGTTAAACACCGGCGTTCACCAACCATATGGAGCCGCACATTGCAGCGTACACCAGGATGGAGAATGCACGCCCCGCCATCAGATGCTCCCGGATATGACGTCTCTCACAACAAGTATTCACATTGTCACAAACATCAAGCACACAGTCAATCATTGTAACAATTATCAAATCAATACACCAATTCACATAATTTATCTGTCAGTCCACGACCACAAAAATAAATAACAACACGCACGTCAACCATAACGCGACAGAAAGAAGCAGTATACGTACCCACGCATTATCAAGTGCAACATCAACACCAAAATATCCAAAGGATTCACGTAGTCACTTACAACCCACACAATTTACAAAACACACGCGTTTTGAAAGTGAGCCTTTAACGGGGCTAGCCGAATCTTTTGAAAACTCATTTCAAACAAACAAACAAACATACCAAGACGATCACCAATCATCATATCCACAAAACAAGAAATGTATGGACAAGGTACTTGCCTCGAATAAGAACAACATGGAGAATCGATCGAAGTAGGTTGGCACGAACCGACTACGAACCCGCCGACTCCACCGATCGCCAACTCGCGATAATAAACTACGGAGGACAATAACAACAATGAAAATGAATTCCATAGCACGACTTAAAGCTGTTGAATTTAAAGAACGAATGACGAAAGTTCAAGTGTTTCCACCAAAACGGCCAAAAACACGATTCGTCCCGTCAAAACACGAAAACGGAATTTCAAACCGAAATATGGATATACAATCCATAGGATATGTTTAACAACATCATTTAACAACAATCGATCCATCAAAAACGGGTGGAAACGAGATCGAGAACAAATCCCCCAAAAAGTCGATTCGAAGGAAATCAAGAAATATACTTCGATTCGACGAAGAACAATGGATTAAATGATGTTAAACACAAGAATACTACCAAGATTAATCATACCCATCATGAATTAATCAACAATACGGAACAAATCGGACAAAATGCAAAAACCCCAAAATTCAAGAAATTAGGGTTCTAAGGAGAGATTACATTGATTCGCTGGATCAAAGGATGATATAGGATGATCAATCAATGATATGAACTCAATAACTTCGTGGATTTGTTATTCAACAACATGGCTTCAAGATCCCTAAGGCTCCAGCCGCGGAAGAGAAAGAGAGAAATGGGAAAAATGACTGAAACTGGACTGCTCTGCCACATTTATACTGGGCCGGACTAGCGTGCGCTACGCTGCCGAGCTAGCGTGCGCTATCGGCCCAGGCCGCAATCCAGAGACCTCCTGGACTAGACTGCTCGGCCAGGTAGCGTGCGCAACCTTCTGGCCGTAGCGTGTGCTACCTGCCGGCTGCTCAGCCGCCATGATCTGACGACTCAATTTCCGAAAACGTATGGAACGAACACGACGAAAAGCTCGCGGACAACATCATCGACCCGAAATGAAAACATAATACAATAATTAATCATACACGACCAAGAAAATGGTCGAGACAACAATTACAGATACGGATACCCTTAACTTTGGGTAAATTACAAAATGGCCCAAAACGCCCTAAAATCACGATACGTGATCGAATAACCAAACCGAAGTTCACAACACATCTAACAAAGTTAAACGGACTTACGGGAAACTCGAAACAGCAGTTTCGAACGATATTCGCAAGAATCGAACTCAAGTGCGGAAAAGTCGCTAAAAAGCACGGAACTCAACAAAACGACACCGAAACGAACTCGGATGTCAAAAAGTGTAGAATTAATCATTCTCAGAATGACGAAACGGTCATGAGCGAGTCGTCAAAACGGACTTCCGCCAAAAAAAAAAGAAATTACCGGAAATCGAAATTACGGGTATTACAAGAATATCTACAACAACGAGCTACAGTAGCGCCCACTTTGGATGTCGTTGATTCTATAAATCAGTACATGATAGAAAAAAATTCTGGAGATAGTCGTCCATATTTGAGCTCTGATAGTGCAAGTAAGTCAGATTTGGCTGTAGATGATTTGACAAATGTCCACACTCCTGAATTCCTCAACGGAATTAAATGTTCTGGCGTACCAAATCATGAGCTAAATTTAAAAGTTGGGACTCCAGTGATGTTACTACGTAATATTGATCCAAGTTGGGGTTTGTGCAACTGTACAAGATTACTCCTCACTAGGCTTGGGGACCATGTTCTCCAAGCAAAGATCATGACAGGAGCAAGTGCAGGTGAACTGGTGTTGATTCCTAGATTATCAATGACTCCTTCTGATTCAAAAGTACCTTTCAAATTCCAACGGCGTCAATTTCCTATCTCAGTTTCCTATGCCATGACAATAAATAAAAGTCAAGGATAATCCTTAACAAATGTTGGTCTATATTTGCGTAAGCCTATTTTTAGTCATGGTCAATTATATGTTGCTTTTTCTAGAGTCACAAATAGGAAAGGCTTGAAAGTTCTAATTTGTGATGATGAGAAAAAATATGTCAACACAACTATTAATGTTGTGTATAGGAAAGTTTTCAGAAATTTGTAATTTATGACTTCATCAAGAGTAGCATACGTCATTTTTAATATATCGTGTATATTAGTAATTAAAATTTGTGCATAATATATTTATTATAACTTAAATATTAATTTGCTATTCTTCTATGTATCGATTTTAAATACTCTTTACCGTGCATCGCACGGGTGGACAACTAGTAACTAACAATATCCCAATAAAAATGACAAAAATCTGTCATACAACTTTAATTTTGGCTTTGTGACAGTCAACTCTTGCACAAACCTTGATTTCTCCATTGTTAGCAGACCAATGTATTCTTGCATCTATGTCTTTTGACTACCTTTCTTGACCTTTGTATGAAAATCCAATAGCAATTCCCTATAGTAATCACTTGGTAAATCTTCATCAAAAAACTGATAGACACTACACTTGTTTCTCTTATACTATAATTAAATCAAAACAATCAAGCAAATCAAAAACAACAAAACCCCCATAAATTCAAGACAATCAAAATAATCCCAATTCAAATTAGGGCTTACATATACGGGGCATGCAATAAACCTTTTTCCTGGATTCTCCGGTGTCCAAGCCATCTTCACAGTCAATCGATGTCCACATTCACAAAAGGGTCGAACGTATTTGCCAATTACTCGAGGAGTGCCATTTGCATAAGACAAATGGTGGTGGTGGTTTTATCCATTATGAAAAAAAACGAGAGATATAGGTTTATGAAAGAGAATAAAGGGAGTACTGTTGTGAGTGGGCCATGAGTCATACAAAGAAACGGAGTCAACCAGTCAACTATGCCAACTCAGCAGAAAACGGGATAGCCTTAAACATTTTATAGAATAGTATGATTAGTAAAATGTTTGTATTGTTAAAGAAATAATAATATATATAAAAAAATCATGCACAACTTAGTAAAAAGTGACAACTTCGATACAATTATCCTTATAGGAAAAGGCTTTTCATATAATCTAGCTTCTCGCTAGATTTAAGGTTTTCTTTTTCAATAAACACGACAAGAAAATAGATATTTTTTGACAGATTTTCTAATACATAAAAAGCGTCAATGAATCTTACTTTTTAGTGACACTTTTTAAAAAGCATGGACAAAAGTCTAAAATTCTGATATTTAGTGACACTTTTTATAAACATTATTTGTCACAAAAGGCAAAAAATATGGATTCACATTTTTTTTGTCACTATAAATAGACTTTTAACTTAAGGTGACACATTTTTACTTTAATGACACTTTTTTTATATCACTAGACGACAATGTTTTGTAATGAAAAATAATCATCGTTTAATTTTTATTTTTTTAAAGTGCCTTCTTCGTTTAGTTGACTTTTAGAGTTCGTATGTGTAATACCCGCTATTTTTATAATGCAACATTATTAATTATAATAATATTATAATGCATTTCATTTTATTTAATTTCATTTAGAGGATCATGAACATTTATTTCGACGTATCACAAATTCTAGCCCGAGTCATTTTGTCAAATATATATTTAAGTGGTCATTATTTGTTTTATAATAGTGTTATTAATTATCCGAGTATAATACTAATATTATTATTATTAATAATAATATTATTATTAATAATATTATTAATTTATTTTTATTAATATTATTAATATTATTATTGATATCTTTATTATTTTTAGATTTTATTTCCAATTAATTGTTATTCCACATTTACTATTATCAGTATTAATATTTGCATCATCATTATAAATATTATTCTCGATATTATTATGTTAGTAGTTACGGTATTATTAATATTATCGCTACCGTTATTATTATTATTATTATTATTATTATTATTATTATTATTATTGGGCTCAATACATTGTAATGACCCAAAATAATATTAAAGACCCTACCCTAATTTTTATACAGTATAAATACCGTATCTCCTACACCTACAACCCTAGAATACAACGTAACTCCTCCAGCTGATCTTCCCCGCCACCAAAAACCATCTCCTGCAAATTCCGTGACTTCATCCCTGCAGCTCTCGTTCTCTTCCGACAGAAGGTAAATCAATTTCCTCTCCTTTTCATACATGGTGTTTGTGTGTAAACTTTCATATTGATTCATGTGTGTTAATAAATATACCACCATGTCCAGTGTCCTCAGTGGAACCACAAACCAACGCCACCATCCGAAATCGGAAGACCTCAACTTTAACAAGTCGCACCTCATGAACCCAACTCACGTTCGTTTCATACAAGCCCATCTCCCCCAATTCAAGCCCAATTTCAACCTCAAACCCACCGCCAGAACTACCTTCATCCAGCTTGTTAACTAAATTCGGCCAACCCAAATCCAAGGTCGAACTGCCCAGAATACCACCAGATCCCAAAAACCCCAGTTGAAATTACAAACCCGTTGCCGACCCGAGGTCCAAAACCCGAATCTAAGGAGCCTTGAACCCGCGGCCCGAATCTCCCCTGCTCCTTGTCGGAGCCTTCACCTTCATTTTTCCGCATCGCCGCTGCCGTAGCCCCGAACCCCATGGATGGATAATCCAGACTCGGACGAGCCGAGGGTGTGTGTGTGTGTTTATGCATTTCCTTTAATTTTTTAACTTCTGATTCGAGAAGAAGAAGTGTAGATAGAGAGAGAGAGAGAGAGAGAGAGAGAGAGAGATAGTCGGGAGAAGGACCGAGAGGAGAAATGGAGTGGATGTCGGCTGAAGATGAAGAAAGGGTATATATATATATATATATATATATATATATATATATATATACCCGCGATTTTTGTAGGGTATTCGCTTACCGTTTAGCTTTACCCCCAGAACTTTCGGCTGTGCACAATGTTTTCCACGTATCATTGTTGAGGAAGTATGTGCACGATCCCAGCCACGTCATCAACTATACAGCCTTGGAGATGAACAAAGACCTTACCTATGAAGAACAACCAGAACTGATTCTCGACCGATCAGTCCGGCAATTGAGGAACAAAGAGAAGGTGTTTGTCAAAATCCAATGGCGTAACCACAGTAAGCATGAAGCCACTTGGGAGCGCGAGGAAGAACTTCAAGCTCGTTATCCGAATTTCTTCGATCGAGGTATATCATTTATTTTCGAGGACGAAAATTTTTCTAAGAGGGGTAGGATGTAATACCCGCCATTTTTATAATGCAATATTATTAATTATAATAATATTATAATGCATTTCATTTTATTTAATTTCATTTAGTGGATCATAAATATTTATTTCGACGTATCACAAATCCTAGCCCGAGTTATTTTGTCAAATATATATTTAAGTGGTCATTATTTGTTTTATAATAGTGTTATTAATTATCCGAGTATAATACTAACATTATTAATAATAATAATATTATTATTATTAATAATATTATTAATTTATTTTTATTAATATTATTAATATTATTATTGATATCTTTATTATTTTCAGATTTTATTTCCAATTAATTGTTATTCCACATTTACTATTATCAGTATTAATATTTTCATCATCATTATAAATATTATTCTCGATATTATTATTTTAGTAGTTACGGTATTATTAATATTATCGTTACCGTTATTATTATTATTATTATTATTATTATTATTATTATTATTATTATTGGGCTCAATAAATTGTAATGAGCCAAAATAATTCTAAAAACCCTACCCTAATTTTTATACAGTATAAATACCGTATCTCCTACACCTACAACCCTAGAATACATTACACAAAAAAAAACGTAACTCCTCCAGCTGATCTTCCCAGCCACCAAAAACCATCTCCTGCAAATTCCGTGACTCCATCCCTGCAGCTCCCGTTCTCTTCCAACAGAAGGTAAATCAATTTCCTCTCCTTTTCATACATGATGTCTGTGTGTGTAAACTTTCATATTGATTCATCTGTGTTAATAAATATACCACCATGTCCACTGTCCTCAGTGGAACCACATGTAATACCCGAGATTCTATTGTGTTTTTGAACACTGTGACATTATATATGTTGTATTTGATCTGAGTATTATCCAGCGTATTTTATGATCCGGTGTTGTTGAGCGTATGATTTCATAATTGTGTTCAAAATTGTAATTTTTGTATTTGTAGCGCACGCTAACGACTAGGCGTAGCATACGCTAATTTGGGTTCGTAGCGCACGCTGTGTATGAACCTTAGCGCGCGCTATACGTAGTCAACTTGATTAAGACAGGGTGGTAGGTGAGATCAGCCGCAGATCTTGGTCGGGACATGTCGGGATAAACCTGGATGGCTTTTGGAAAAAGCCGAGTCAACACTGTTTAGCGCACGCTACTGGTATGAGGATAGCGCACGCTAAATGTTGAGTACAGTGAGGTCAGTAAGCTTCGTATGGCCATTAGCGCACGCTATATGAGTGGTAGCGTACGCTAATTTATGTACTTAGCGCACGTAAAGGGATGTTAGCGTACGCTAAGTCGAGAACAGGCAGAAACAGCAGACTGCAAGCCCGTTAGCGCACGCTAGGGATAAAGCCGTAGCACGCGCTAATAACCACTTTCTATATATAGGACAACACCCTTTTTCATTTTTCAGATTTCATCACTTCCCAAACTCGATTTCTGAGACTTAGAGAGTCACTCTCTCCATCCTAAACCTCTCTTATCATCATCCTAGATCGAGTTTGAAGATTTTAGATCATTGGAGATTGGTGTTCAAGCTCTCGGTGTTGGATTTCTTCAAGTTCCTCCTTGTTCTTCACTATTTTGAGGTAGGTGATTCTTCACCAACTGGAGTAGTATTCTTAAGGATGTTTTGAACATGTTTTGAGATTATCTAGTCAGTTAAATTCGTGCGTAGTCGAACATCATGTTGTTAGAATTATATTTTCGATGTTTCGGTACTTCTTCATCGTTTAGAACATTGAACCTGGTAGTGTTTGAACTCCTTAGCACAATCAGGAAGCTACATAATCGATTATGGCAAGTTTATGGAGATTATCAAGTTCTTATGTATTATATAATGAAATTATATGTATTGGGACATTTAATGGATTGAACTTAGGATATTTTCTTAAAGAAGAAGATGATGTATCAAGTGAACCTAGTAATCAAGTTCTTGCGGTGTTCTACGGGGTAATTTCGATATATTGATCGGTTTGGATAAATGAAGAACATGATTAGAATCATTGTAAGAAGAATTATCATGTGATGTATTGAAGAATCCGACCGTAGGATACATTGATCTTAGGTAGGATACTACGTGTTTTTATCGGGTTAGTATCCTAATATTGATTCAAATCCAAATTGATATAGGGCAGCGTAGTAAGCTCATATATTTGAGTATATCAAGCTCTTTTTGATGTTCTTGATGATTAAACCGATTATCCGGAACCGTTAGTTATACCGGTATTATTATTCGTTGAAGGTTCATGTTTTGGTGGATTGATCGAGTGAGAGTTCTTCGATCTGGTTGAAGATTTCTTCTTCGTAGTAACAACCCTTACCACCATTCTAAGGCAAGTACCGTAATTTGTTAATGTTGGTATTTTGAGCATGCATGTGGTTTATTCATGTTGTTGATCATGGGATTTATTTCGTTGAATTGTATGATATTCGTTATCGTGTGTTTATATGTTCATGTTGATGGACATAGCGATTTTGCATATATGTATACATGAGTTGTGTTTGTGTATGTTGTGCGATCTATGCTGAGGGCGCTGGATCGGATGTCCACCTCGTATTGGTCCGGCGAGATCATCTTGGGATCTATGCTGAGGGCGCTGGATCATTGGACGGATTTTTCCACCTCGTGTTGGTCCGACGGGATCATCTTGGGATCTATGCTGAGGGCGCTGGATCATTGGAATATCCATATTGTGTTAATGGAATCTTGTGGATTCGCATTGTTGGATTCCGGTAGCGGAAGTCTGTGTTGTGTATTTTGTCATGCATTGTTGTTGCATATTCGATGTGTTTAATATGATACTTGTACTAGCATCATTTTGCTAACCCCTTCAGGGGTGGACATTTGTTTTAATGTTCAGGTAGCCGAGGAGCGGGAAAATAGCCACAGTACCGACGTGACGACGAAGGGGCTCAGTGATGTTTATTGTTATTGTGACTTGTCTTTTGGATTATTTCCAGTACTCGAGTACGTGTGTTTTAATAATATTTCAAGATGATTGTATTAATGAACTCAATTGATCACTTGAAAACGGCTTTGTATTTTGAAATTTTATGGTTCTGTTGTATTATATTTACATTTCTTCTAATTAGCCTTGTAAATCCTTACTTAAAGGGTTTACGACGCTGTAATTATTCCGAATATCTCGGGGTGTTACACCACAAACCAATGCCACCATCCTAAATCGGAAGACCTCAACTTTAACAAGTCGCACCTCATGAACCCAACTCACGTTCGTTTCATACGAGCCCATCTCCCCCAATTCAAGCCCAATTTCAACCTCAAACCCACCGCTAGAACTACCTTCATCCAGCCTGTTAACTAAATTCGGCCAACCCAAATCCGAGGTCGAGCTGCCCAGAATACCACCAGATCCAAAAAACCCCAGTTGAAATTACAAACCCGTTGCCGACCCGAGGTCCAAAACCCGAATCTAAGGAGCCTTGAACCCGCGGCCCGAATCTCCCCTGCTCCTTGTCGGAGCCTTCACCTTCATTTTTCCGCATCGCCGCCGCCGTAGCCCCGAACCCCGTGGATGGATAATCCAGACTCGGACGAGCCGAGGGTGTGTGTGTGTGTGTGTTTTCCGACCGTGTGCGTGTGTTTATGTATTTCCTGTGATTTTTTAACTTTCGATTCGAGAAGAAGAAGTGTAGAGATAAAGAGAAGGAGAGAGAGAGAGAGAGAGAGTCGGGAGAAGGACCGAGAGGAGAAATGGAGTGGATGTCGGCTGAAGATGAAGAAAGGGTATATATATATACCCGTGATTTTTGTAGGGTATTCAATTTATCCCTCACATCTCCAGAAACATTCAATTCAGTCCCATACAGTTTAGATTAATTTGATTTTAACCCAGTCAGCTTCTCAAATTCTTACAATCTGACCCAGTCAACATTAAAACTTAAATTCAATCGTAATTTTGACCGAAATATTAAAATGTTGACCTTCAATTAATATTAATAACTAATCCAAAATTATTTCATGAATATTTTAATTTTAAGGATTATAATAATTATTATTATATGTAGACTTTATCGAGAATTTACGGGCTTAGGACTGTGAGTCGAGCATCTTCATTTCAAGTCAAACATCATCATCATTTATTCAGGTGGGAATTTTCACTATCACTTTAATTGCTTTAATTGGACTGCATATGTGATATTCAATTTATGTTTATAAATTATGATACACGTTGTAAATCAGGCTCACCTGTATTCGTGTAAGAGGTTATCTTAAGATTCATGTTGTGTGGGGACACCTGCACAACCCAATATTCACATACGTGCTCGATTCATGTTATATGTGGTATTGCGTGTATGTTTCATGTTGTTGCGGGGCACCTGCGCAACCTCAATATTCGTATTATGTGTGCTCGATTTATGCTGTACGTAATATTGTGAGTATGCATTCATGTTGAGGAAAGATATGATAGTTTATTCATGTTATGTTTTCCATGAGATTGTATATTAGTGTGATCAGTGTGATTTCCACGAGCTGAAGGAAGCTCACCCCCACCTTTATTGATCTCGCAGGTTGAATCGAGCCGGATGGACGAAGGAGCGAGCCGAGGGAGCATATGAAAAAGAATTTATTAAATGTTGTTTTCATTATGTCAAATGTTTGAAACTTATTTGGGGAAACTTAGATTTGAAATTTATAAATTATGATTTATTCTTCCGCCGCAAATTTTTACCTCGTATTTATGATGAAATGTTACCTTATTTAAAGGTATTTATTTTTATGTCAGTGTAGCTACTCGACTTTGTAGGCGAAAATTTTTATATTCCCAAGAAAATTATTTTGGTCAAATTTACCTTTCATTTATTTTCCCCAATATTCACCCTAAAAAGTCGGGGCATTACAGTATGATTTGCTCTTATGAATTACAATGGGTATTAGTTTCGGTATGAGGTGGAATGATAATAGAATATGAGTTAAGTAATCAAATCTAATATTTTCGTTTGGTTTGTTTATCATATTTGATTGCCTTGTTAATAGTGTGAGAAATAATATGGGCCCGGGAGTGAAACTATCATATCCTACTCATTTGGTGAAGTATGGAACATATTTGTATATTATTTCTAGTTTGAAAGTCACAAGTTTTAAACAAACATCATTATTAGAATGAAATTTCATTTCTCCATGGTCATTCCTGCCTACCAAACGCACCCTTAGTCAAAATAAATAAAGTTTATGCATTTCATGTGACAATGCACATAAAACAAAGAAATCTCAATTTTAGATCAAAAAACGTGACGTGGTTTTCTCGTTAGCTTGTTAAAATTTAGAATACAAAGCAGAATTTTTTTATAGACCCTAGTTTGAGGATTTCGAAATTAAATGCTAAATGCTAGCTAGGTTTGTGCATGGTCCATAAGAAGTTGGCAAAAAAAGTTATACATGTAGTTATAGTACGTACCATCATATCTTGTTTTAGTGATTAAAAATTGTCTTAGAGCTTAAAATTAAGAATCCTTGTTGCTTTATAGTTAAGATCGATTATATCATTATCAAATACCAACTTCAAGAACTTATTTTTCATAATGAGCGAAAAGTGATGTATATAGAATTTAGAAATAACTTAGAACCATTAGTTTTTGGCAAAATGACCAAAATGGGACTTCAAGTTTGCTCATTTTAGCAGTTGAGGACCTTCTTTTTAAAAGGTATCATACAAGGCCTTGTAATTTGGTCCGTCATACCAAGTTAGGACATCCGTCCAAACTGGTCCGTTAAGTGTTAAAAATCGTCCTACAAGACAGTTAAGTTACACATCATTAATTCCACATCATCTGATTTTAAATATTAAACTGGTTATTCATCTTAATTCCACATCGTCCTTCACTTTCATTCATCTTCTTCGACCGCTCATTCATCGCGCTGGTTCTTATATGGCGATTTAGACTTCAGCCTATGAATCTTGCACAGTACGACATTCGATAGCTCCCAGGAAGGCGATACGAGTACGAAGGAAGGCGGTACGAGTAGGAAAGCGACTGTGTCGAGCTTGGTTAGGGTTTCAAGAACATATTTTGGGGCTTTTACTGCTGAGAGGTTAGATTATCTGACATAATATCTCTCGTTTTTTCTGAATACATTATGGGTGACAAGTTAACCATTGTAATACATCATGGCGGGGAATTTGTAGAAACACAGGGGTTATTTCTCCAAAGTATAACCAAGATGTATATCGGGGGGCAAATCAAAACCTTAAGAAACATTGATGTGGACTTAATCTCTTACTTTGAGATCTTAGGACATGTTAAGGAGTTGGGGTACTCTGACTTGTGCAAACTTTAT
Source organism: Orobanche coerulescens (assembly GCA_033398695.1). NCBI lineage: Eukaryota > Viridiplantae > Streptophyta > Magnoliopsida > Lamiales > Orobanchaceae > Orobanche > Orobanche coerulescens. The sequence continues at coordinate 144,489,521 of CM065803.1, forward strand.
TTCAAATCCCCTTTAGAGTCAAATGAATCTGGGTTGAAAATGATGTACAATGATGACCAAATCCCTATGTTCTTAGAAGCTGGAAAGGAAACCAATAGGGTCATGGTTTATGTAGAACATTTGTCTGATGGAGTTCAAAATGAAGATGTCAATGTTGAAGCTACAGTAAATAATGAATGTGTCACAGGTAGTGCTAGGGATGATACTATATTTGAAGATGTGCAAGAATTTGATGAAGACATAGAATTTGATGACCTAAGTGACATAAACAGCATGGAACATTGTTCAGATGATGATGATGAGGAATTGCATTCCATTAGGAAGAAGTTATTAGAAATGAGAAAAGAAATGGATAAGTTAAGAATGGAAAAAGATAAACTTGCATCATTGGGGGTTGATCCAAAAACAACTGAATCTGTTCCATTGCTAATGGACCATGTTGAATCTAGTGCACATAATGAGGGTTATGAGTCAGAACCACTGCAGTCTAGTGATTATCACACTGCAACTGAAAGTGATGATGATGCTGATGCTGATTCAAAAGCAACTAAGATTTCTTACCCAGTTTTCAACCCAAAAATTGACATCCAAAAAATAAAGTTTGAAGTGGGATTGAGGTTTTCCAACCCTAAGAAACTAAAAGAAGCTGATAGAAATTATGCAGTAGTGAATGGTTATGCTCTGAAGTTTGTAAAGAACAAACCCAATTTGGTTCAAGTTGGCTGCAAACAGGGGTGCCCTTGGAAGATGTATTGTAGTTGGATGAACAAAGAAAAATCTTTTCAAGTAAAGACCTTAGTTGATTACCACAAGTGTTGCAGGGAGGATAAGGTTAAGATGGCCACCTCTTCTTGGTTGGCAAAAATATATGGTGATAAGATTAGAAATAACCCTAGCTGGAAGACAAAGGACTTTAAGAGGGAAGTGAATGAAAATTACAAGATGACTGTGACAAAATTACAGTGTTACAGAGCTAAAAAGAAAGCTTTAGGGGAAGTTGAGAATGGTCTTAAACAGCATTACTCTTATATTAGGAGTTATGGGAGAGAAATTCTGAAATCTGATAAAAGAAACACTGTCAGAATAAGTGTGCAAAGAGATGGACCTAATGGAGTTCTTTGTTTTTAAGAGAATGTATATATGTTTTTATGCTTTGAAAAAGGGTTGGATTGATGGTTGTAGACCAGTGCTAGGATTGGATGGGTCATTTTTGAAGTCCTATTGTTGTGGTGAAATCTTGACTGCTGTTGGTAGAGATGCCAACAACCAGATGTTCCCTGTGGCATGGGCTGTTGTAGAAGTGGAATCAACTGATTCATGGAAGTGGTTTGTAGAAATATTGAAGGATGACCTATGTTTGGACCAAGTAATTGGTCTCACTTTAATTACAGGTAAAATTTGTTATTTTCTTGTTTTATTTACTTGTGTCTTTTACATGCATTATTTGTCATTGTTATGTTGTATATGTGTTTCTTAACTTATGCATGATGTTGTAAATTTAGACCAACAGAAAGGGCTGGAGAATGCCATTGCTGAATTGTTACCACATTCTGAGCATAGATGTTGTGCAAGGCATATATACTCCAACTTGAGGAAAATTTACACTGGTAAGGGATGGAAGGGATGTTACTTGCAAAAACTGTCTTCAGAAAGGTCATAACAGAAGGACTTGTAAGCAGGCACCAGTTACAGAAGCAAAGGTAAATATGTTAATTATGATTTGTTGTAGCCTATTCCATTTACATTATAACCAAAGTTTAATCATTTTGCTCTCATGAAATCAGGTGCCAAAGAAGAACAAACCAGCAAGTGCAAAGAATGTTAGTAGAAAGAATCCTGGCAAGGGTCAAGCTTTTGAAATGAATCAACTTGATGAATCTACACAAATCTCATATGTGGATCAAATACAACCAACACAAACCTCAAATGAGGCTTCAACACCAGCTCACAAGACAAGGGACCTGTCCTCACCAGCACACAACACAAGGAACAAAAGACCAGTTGAGGGTTCAAGAAAAAACAACATTGACACAATGAAAAGGAAATTTCAGAAGAAATGAAGTCAGGGTGTTTTATTTTGTTTTCTTGTTGGTTGTTGGGTACTTTTTGGTTGATGTATTAAGTATGTGGTACGGTTTCTTTTTTGTCAATGTTGTAGTTGGATACATTGTTGTTTTGATGGCTCAAGTTTTTTTACGTACTTGGTATGCTTTATTAAGGTCTGTAAAACTACTAAGTAATTGCAATATCAGTTTATTTCTTATCCTATTGTAATTTTTTCAATTATGTGTTGGTGTTAAAGATTACAAAGTCGCATTTAAAGTGCCAAATTACCAACATACAGACTACTATTATTGATTCTTTAACTTTTACTTACTTAACATGAGTAATGTAGAACTTTCCATGCATTTGAAATTACCAATATGAATACAACACCAAATTACCAAAACAAAGAGTACAATTGAATCAACTTAACAGAAAAAAGAGTACAATTGAATGGTATTAACAGAAAAAAGAGTACAATTGAATCAACTTAACAGAAAAAAGAGTACAATTGTAAACACAAATCACACAAATCCTTCATTACACTAAAAGTCTCCAAGAACCATAGTTTCATCAACTTAACATAGCAAATAAAATACAAATCAAACAAGCAGTAAACATAAAAAATTTGATCTTTAAAACCAACAATTTCATCTTCAACTCTGAGTTACTCTTCTTTTCAATTTCAAGTTCCTTTTTCAAGTCAGCCAATTCACTCTTCAATTCAGTGTTCCTTTCTGCAAACCATGCTTCTCGATAACTCTTGTACTCTGCTTTCGATGTTCCTATATCATTCACAGCCCATTGAAAGAAGGAACAAGGTGACTTATCCTTAACACCATAATTGCCACATCCATAGAATTTCTGCCCTCGATTAGAATCTGTTTTTGCAGTTCGTAAGGGAGACTCTTTCTTGCAAAAGCATGTAACTCGTGAGTTCGTTGATGCACAGCTACCAGATGTCATTTATATGCTTACTGTCGAAACCAATATCACAGAATCATTCACCAAAGTACAAATCTTGTATTCAGAAGACACGAGAGATATTATGTCAGAGAATCTAACCTCTTAGCAGTAAAAGCCCCAAAATATATTTTTGAAACCCTAACCAAGCTCGACGCGGTGTCTTCCCTACTGTTCGTACTCGTATCAGATCGATGGTAGCTATCGGAAGTCGTACTGTCAAAGATTCACAGACTGAAGTCTAAATCGCCATATAAGAACCAGCTCTATCAAAGTGCAGCGATGAAAACCAGCGCGATGAATGAGCGGTCGAAGAAGATGAATGAAAGTGAAGGACGATGTGGAATTAAGATGAATAACCAGTTTAATATTTAAAATCAGATGATGTGGAATTAATGATGTGTAACTTAACTGTCTTGTAGGACGATTTTTAACACTTAACGGACCAGTTTGGACGGATGTCCTAACTTGGTATGACGGACCAAATTACAAGGCCTTGTATGATACCTTTTAAAAAGAAGGTCCTCAACTGCTAAAATGAGCAAACTTGAAGTCCCATTTTGGTCATTTTGCCTTAGTTTTTCTCCATATCCATCTTTTAGAACCACAAATTTCCTCTTGTTAAAATTAAAGCAGCCAATTATTTATTGGCTAATCAAAACCACAAGTCTCCTATAGTCCTATAATATGGAACAAGGTGGAAGGCGCCCGCCGTGTTGCGGCCGAGGAATGCTATAGCCACAAAGAAAATTTCCACAAAATATCCACAAAGTGATGTGTCAAAGAATGATTGGTTTAATCATAAAGAGGAGAGAGAAACCATCACAACATACATCAATGACCTTTTGATACATCACTTTGTGGATGTTTTGTGAAAATTTTCTTTGTGGCTATAGCATTCCTGGTTGCGGCCGGGGTTTTCGTAATGAGGTTATTTACGGATAGTGTTTGCGTTTGTGGGTTTTTGTGGGAGTGTGTATTTTACAAAGATTATTAGAGAGGATTGATTAACACCGTTTCTTACCATTACGTTACAATTTACATAAGAAGGAATAAAAACCAGCAGCATTTATAGGAGGTGAACGTGGGGCCCAGTTAATTATTTTTGTTTCCAGAGGAAAACTTGTTTACTCCAGAGCATGGCTTTTGTAATAACGTGTTCTTCATGCAATTGTATATCGGTTATTGTTTGGCTTTGGATATGAGTTGCTTTTTAGTAGTAATTGTTTATTTATTTGTAACAGTGTACACTCTTATGAAATCGAAATATCATAGAGAGAATTTAGAAAGAGAATAGAGAATGATCTTCAGATGTGTTTTTCATTAATAACTGAAGTCCTATTTATAGGAAAACTTCAGATGGCACAATGGTAATTACATAATTACATCAAAGACATAATAGTCATTCACACTATGTCATATATCATTTTCATAGTCACTATTCCTCATTTGACTCTTTATATTATAACACTCCCCCTTGAATGACTATTTACATCAATATCTGCTGAATTAGTTTGAACAAAAACCCAATGGGAGAAAAACTTTCAAACTATTTGTATTGGAGCTTGTGGCAATCATATCATGTTGCATCATAATGTTGCTAGGAAGTCTCAGTAGGATAAAACTTCAGCAATCTGTGATCTCGTAAATTTGCTCCCCCTTGACTTGACAGTTCTTGTATGAGTATTCTTGTGCCGTCTCAGTAAAACCTCGTGGGACAAAAACTGGGTGAATCTGTCATATATATCATTTGTTGTTGGAGTATCCATGTGTTGCCTCATTAAAACCTTGTCAAGAAAACCCAGTGGGAAAAACTTGATCGAAGGAAAAATAGTACAACTACTCCTCTTGTTTTAAACTTTGAGGAATAATCTTGATTTTTGTAGTGTTCCTCATTATGCCATGAATATGCCTCGTTAAAACCTTATTAGGAAAAACCCAATGGGAAAAATCCTAATTAAGGAAAAAGAGTACATTATTCATACTAATACGTCATTCCAGTTGCCTCGTTAAAAACCTTGCTAGGAAAACCCAATGGGACAAAACCTCAGTCAAGGAAAAAAGAGTGCAACGCGTATTTTATACAAATATGCCCCATGCATTTCAATGATCCTCAAGGGATTAGAATGAGTATCATCTTCAGTGCAGTTTGTAATATCGAACTCATATTCTTTGCGATATATTCCAAATTTCTTTTGGAAATTTCATATTAGTTGTGATTAAGCTGCCTCATTAAAAACCTTGCTGGAAAAACCCAGTGGGATAAAATCTCAGTAAAAAAAAAGAGTACAGCAGATAATTTTCTTTCACAACACCTTATTTTGAGTGACTGCACGCACTGATAATATGTTTAAAATCTCCTCAGCAGTCACTTTCAGTAAGCCCATATGTTTCATTTTATTATAAGGGCATATATTTCAATTTCGATGGATTTCAAGATCCTTAATTTCACACATCATGGATTTTAATATCCATATTTCACAGTCATGGATATCCTCATATCATTTATCGATATCCTCTTTCCAATCATTGATATCCTCATTTTATTCATAGCGCTATATTGTGTCGACATTTTTATTTCCCCATGACAACATAACTTGCCGAGATATCTCATTATCAATCATCCATTGTGATTACACATTGTGGTTATGTCTTTATACTTCTCAAAAGTATATGCCTCCTTTTTATCATTTGCTTTGATTCATATTCGGGGAATTATTATGTATTTATCAAAGCAGTTGTAGTTGGTACCAAGGATTAATAATCTGTCATGCATCTTTGAACTTCAAGTTTATATTTCAGTTGTGAGGATATAGTGTGATGCATTTCACATATTTCCAACTACCAATACTCCCCCTTATGCTAAGAGATTTCTTGAGCATCAAACTCATATGTCTGTATCCCAGTACTCATCTTCAGTCATGGGAGTTTATATATTATGTTCTCGATATTGGTTGGAGGACTTCGAACAGTATGCCAATTGATATCCCACTTGTATGCGCATATCTTGATCCATTCTGGGATCTAATCAAGTTTATTTGGGATATATTACTAGCTTTATCTTATATGGAATATATGCTCAAACCGTGAGCAAATCATCTCGTAAATTTATGATTACGAGTCATATACACATGTGACTATCTAGTGGATCCATAATATCTAGTAGTTCACATGTAGAGGAAGTGGGACCATACTCCCCCTTAATATATTCCAAATTAATTAGGGATTCATTCCTAATATTGGCTAGTAGTGGTATTAATCGAGAACAAACATTTGAGGACATGATGTGTCTGTTATCACCATATAGATATTTTGTCGGTATATCACATCATCTTTCGGTGCTATTATTGCACATCATTATCAACATGGAGTCGCTGCTCCCACATGTCATATTATGTTCACTATTCAAATAGAACTGTAGTTCACAAGCTTTTGGATATGAACTATTCAAATGCGGAGTCAAATCTCATACGCGTAATTCTAATCTATAAATAGATTATCATTATATTCACAAAATTCACCCATACCGAGGGTCTGAATATCATAATGGATTCAATGCTTTCGAATCTTCGTAAATATTACCCATCTCTTCCAGTGAATATCATAAAAAGAAGTTATCGAGCTCGACTCGAAAGATTAAGGGTGCTAATGAGAAGTGGCATCCCAGAAGATATTCGATGGTTGATCGAAGCACAAGTTCGATTATCTGGCGAATTTTCAAATTCATTTAAGTACATGCCAGGTACAGATAAGTGTAGTTTTGCAAAGAAACGAAGAGCAAAAAGATTAGGTGGGTGCTATAAATGTGCTCGGTGGACATGTGACACACGATGCAAATCTGTGGGGTTTGTATCCAAAAATCGAGAAGATAAAATAGCATTTATCAAGGATGGATTGAGCAAGGAATCTATGGATCATGATATTCAACAGATTCTTGATACACATCCGAGTGGATACGTTCATTGTGAACTAATGGCTTTGTGGATACAATTTAAGGATGAACGGGAACGTTATCGTCATGAAAAATTGGTCTCAAAAGATCCAGTTTGTAAGCCCGTTCTGTCAAAATTGGTATAAGGTAAAAAAAATAATGCAAGTTGATGAATATTGTTTTCCAATATTTAAATTTCTCAGCTGCCAATCGATAACGTCATTTTCATTGAAAAATATAATATCATATCTTTCGTTTTCTTTTGCAATTTTTGTCAAAAGTAATGACTTATGTGTCGCTCCTCTTTCAATGAAAATAGTGAAGTCATTTGTCGTTTAGTAAGAAGTTTGTTCTTTAAATTTAGGATCCACAAATCAGAAAATATATCTCTCATAAAAGTATTTTGAAAGTCTAGTGTAGAAAGATGGAGTTCTCAGAATCCTCATATAGATCTCATCCATTTAAAACTATATGTATTTTAGGTGGATCCAAACTGATAGGTCATATCCAGCATATAGATATGGCATATCAATTCGTAAAAGAATTAGGAAAACACAAAATCGATATATTGTATGGTGGGAGTAATTATAGATTTTTGGGTTATCTTTTAGAGGCTGCACAAAATGGGAGAATAAGAGTAACAAGTGTCTTACACTATCCCACAGTTAGAACCAGTAGTATAGGGGGTTCAACTGGGTTGATGCTTCAAGCACAGTCTGTGCATGATAGTTTGATGTATGTGGTGAATAATAGTGATGCTTTTATTGTTCTTCCAGGTGGTTATGGCACACTCAATGAGATTTTCAATATCACGTCATGGGCTGAGCGGGACTTCCATACCAAACCTATAGGTTTGTTGAATATTAATAATTTCTTCAGTGAATTGCTTGCCTTTCTGGATCAAGGAGTAGATCACAAGTTTATATCTCAGCCATCACGAGATATAATAATATGTGTTGATCTACTTATAAAGTTTCAGGCATATATTTCAGTTAAGAATTTGGAAGTCAAAGCTCATCAGCCACAGAGTATTGGCGCCAAACGGAAAAGAAGTTTAGATCATTTAGATCTTTCATTATAAACCCTGATGCCAGGGGGTGGCAGAGTTACGGAGTTTTATACTTTCGAGACGCACCCCTTCTCTTTTTATGGGTTTCATATGTATTTTTTTTCGCGTTTCATATTGTCAAGTGTTTACTGCTTTTCAGCTAGTTTCGATATTTTCACTTCAACTGTTGTGTGCTTTTCCAGCAATAATAAGATCATCTTTTGCTTTTATGCAAATATAATATTTTTACAAATATGTGATATATGTTTCCCCATTAATATTGTCAATCAATATGATTTCAATGATCCCACCATGTGATATAATCAACATGGGATTTATTGAGCAATTTTTTTTCAGTGATAGTTTTTCATATCACTTGTCAAATGATCCCACCATGTGGTGTATTTGTATGAGATTTTATTTAATCAATTGCTGATAGCTTCTGGTATCACTTGCTCAATTTTCTCCATTTGTGTTTAATAATCATAGAGATCGGATATTATTTCATCAACTGCTTCTTTTTCGAGAGCATGATTTGAATCATTGAACAACTAAGGCTATAGAATTTATTTCTTCAGAGTAGGATTTATTTCTTTCGGTAACACCCCCAATCCGCTCAGGGATATTACACGCCGTAGAACCTTTCCTCAAGGGAAACAATTTATAAAACAATTTAAAAATGCCATCGAGAGTTTTAGTAGAAAATAATTTAGGATTACCGAATCCTTCTCTTTCCAAAATCAACAGGGGTCACAGCCCAAAGGTTTTGTTTTCACAAATGAACCCAACAACAATACACAGGGTTAAAACCCACGTCACGTGTCCTCGACGGACAAAAAAAAATTCAATACCAACTCATGAAATTTTTACTCGTGAATCCAGGGCTCTCCCATTGGACTCCCGCCGTGGCCCCATCGAACCAACCCGAGATCAGTAAAATACATTCACTAAACATGCACACGCACTCGTGAAGTTTCACTCGTGAATCCAGGGAAAAACCATTGGACTCCCGCCGTGGCCCCGTCGAACCAACCTGAGGTGAGCGAAATACATTCACTAAACATACACACCAACCTGTGAAGTTTTTACTCGTGAATCCAGGGCTCTCCCATTGGACTCCCGTCGTGGCCCCGTCGAACCAACCCGAGGTGAGTAAAATACATTCACTAAGCATACACACCAACCTGTGAAGTTTTTACTCGTGAATCCAGGGCTCTCCCATTGGACTCCCGCCGTGGCCCTATCGAACCAACCCGAGGTGAGTAAAACACATTCCCTAAACATACACAATCAACATGTCACACCACGAATATCCAAGCAATTGACCCAAATACAACGAACACAAAGCACGACACCATTGTCAAATCGCAACATACCAAAATGAGATAATATACGCATATATATTATCAAAGTACAACAACAATACCAAGCATATTCATAGGGTTCACTTATCCATTCACGAGACGCAACATTCACAAAACACACGCGTTTTGAAAGTGAGCCTTTAACGAGGCTAAACCAAATCTTTTGAAAGTTCGTCTTAAATAATTAAACAACATATTAAGGCATTCACCAATCATCGTATCCACAAAATAAGAATTGTATGGACAAGGTACTTGCCTCGAATAATCACAACGCGGAGAATCGACCGAAGTAGGTTGGCACGAACCAACTACGAACTCGCCGACTCCACCGAACGACAACACGCAACAATAAACTACGAACGACAACAATAACAACGAAAATGAATTTCAAAGTACAACCCAAAGTCGCTGAATTCAAGGAACAAACGACGAAAGTTCAAGGGTTTCCCCCAAAACGGCCAAGAACATGAAACGACCCGACAAAACATGAAAATGGACTTCCCAACCGAAATATGGTTATCCAATCCATAGGATATATTTAAAAACATCATTTTACAACAATCGGTTCATCAAAAACGGATGGAAAATGAAATCAAGAACAAATCACCCAAAAAGTCAACTCGAAAGAAATCAAGAAATATACCTTGATTCGACGAAGAACAATGGATTAAATGATGTTAAACACAAAAATACTACAAAAATTAATCATACCCATCATGGATTAATCAACAATACGGAACGAATCGGACAAAAACGTAAAAACCCCAAAATTTCTCAAAATAGGGTTCTAGGAAATCTCACCTTGATTCGCTAGATCAAAGGATGATATAGGATGACCAATCAATGATATGAACTTAAGAACTTCGCGGATTTGTTGTTCAACAACATGGCTTCGCCTCCTCCGAAACTCCAGCCAAGGACAGAAAAAAAGGGAATGAAAAACGAGTGAAAATGTGACTGCTCTTTCACATTTATAGTGGTGCAGCCTAGCGTGCGCTAGGCTGCTGAGCTAGCGTGCGCTATCGGGCCGGGCCGCAATCCAGAGACTTCCTGGACTAGACTGCTCGGCTAGGTAGCGTGCACAGCCTTCCGGCCATAGCTTGCGCTACCTGCCGGTCGTAGCGTGCGCAATGTCCGACAGTAGCGTGCGTTACCTGCCGATCCACCCGAGTCCAGAACCTCATTGCCCCTACTGTCTCGGCCGACTAGCGCGCGCAGCTAACCGGCCATGGCGTGCGCTGCCTCCCGGTCGTAGCCTGCGCTACTTTCCGGCCATAGCGTGCGCTACGCCGGTTCCTGCCGCACCCATCCGGCCAGTGCCCGCAACCATCCGGACAGTGCCCGCAACCGTCCGGCCAGTGCCCGACCACCAGGACTCGATGACTCGATTATCCGAAATCGCACGGAACGAACACGACAAAACGCTCGTGGGCAACATCATCGACCTGAAATGAAATACTATGCAACAATTAATCGCACGTGACCATGAAAAAGGTCAAGACAATACATACGAATGCGATACCCACAACTTTGGGTAAATTACAAAATGGCCCAAAACGCCCGAAAATCACGATACGTGATCAAATAACCAAACCGAAGTTCACAACACGTCTAACAAAGTTAAATGGACTTACGGGAAACTCGAAAAAGTAGTTTCGAACGAGATTCACAAGAATCGAACTCGAGTGCGGAAAAGTCGCTAAGAAACATGAAACTCAACAAAGCGATACTGAAACGAACTCGGATGACAAAGAGTGCAGAATTAATCATTCTCAGAATGATGAAACGGTCCCAAGCGAGTCGTCAAAATGGACTCTCGCCAAAAAAGAAAATTACCAGAAATCGAAATTGCGGATATTACATACTACCCTCCTTAAAAGAAGTTTCGTCCCGAAACTTAAAACAAGTAGGGAGAAGCAATATCCCGCCAGGAAGACTCAACGAGATACATAAGAAACGCGTAACTTACGCCCAGCGGCGAAACGTTACAAGTAACGCAGAGGAATATACGGCGTGAAAAACACGCTCCACGACGGCCAACACAACGCCACCGGTAAACACATAATAAAACCAACAAGTGAAAAGCGTCATCAAACAGATAATATAATCAAGTCTATTATCCGAACAATCCCAAAACACAAAGCGCCTATTACAAGAAACACGCACAGTCGAGAAAACAGCAATTAAACACAAAACGGTCCACAAGGGCACTCACAAACAATTCGGACTACGCCGAAATCCTCAAAAAAAACTTCAGCTACCGTCTCGCAATGCACGGCTCGGTGAAACATCTGGCCACACTCGAAACCGCTGACTAACGGTGAACAAAAATTCTTCGCGGTACGAGATCAGGCAACAACAGTCGGATAACCCCGATCGAACAACAACGATTGATCAACAACGACTGAACAACAACGATATAACAACAACGATCAGATAACAATGATCGAACAACAACGGTCGAAAAATAACTCCGAAGTTCACAATTCAACTCAAGACATTAAAAGAGCTGGTAGAAACTGGAAGATGTTACTTTCGAACAAGGTTCATAAGAATCGAATCGAACTCAAAAAAGTCACAACGATAAGCAGATCGATCCGAAACAAGGTCACAACCCGTTCGAACGATGAAACCGATATACAGAACAAGTTCAGAAAGTATCAACGAACATGAGCGAGTCGGTAGACTTGATAAAGAGGAAATGCAGGAGTCCAAAGATAATACGGGTATTACATTCGACCTCTTATAAAAGAAGGTCGTACCCGCAACTCCCAATAACGGAAACAAGGCAACAACACAAAAGCAGTCGACGAAAACATTTCCCATGGGCCTCTTAGAGCCGATACTGAGATCTGTACTGAAGTTCGCACCCCGAAAGACTCGGAACCCAACTCGCAAAACTGGATCCTGTGTCTCTCGGGTCCACACTTGAAACGCGTTACCGATGAGAAGGACAATTGCACGTGCATGCCCCCGGCACATCACGGTTGAAACACCTCGGATCGGCATACCAAATATACAAATGCTAGATATAATGGAACATAACATCACAAAACAACAAACCGGAGATGCCAACTTGGCATAACATATCAACACATACTAAAATCACATCAACCATGGCATCGTTCGACGATTACAACAGCCTGAACGATAACCAGCACATAATCACAAAACAGCATGAAACAATCATGCATTTACATAAACGTGCAAACTCAAGTTCCAATAGCTCGCACTGGTGCGATAACACACTAATCATCACAAAGCGACAACATTCAATACTAACATCTCACGTCTCAGAGAGGGCTAATCACAACAAATGCGTGGCAAACGACTCAACGTCCACGTCACCGATTCCATCATACTTGGGAGCTAACATTCTAACGACAATGCGAATATCACATATACATTCTCGGGCTGCAAACAGGAATGATAGGTTTAAAAAAAAATGAAAACCACCTTTTGAAAATAATTTTGGAAACATCGATTGATCTTGAGTATCACCTTTCAAAAAGTACAAACGTGAAACATCGTTATCGAGACTTTGGAAAACCATTTCGCATTCCATAAAACTGAGGACACTTTCTTTTCGTGAAAAACTTTCGGAAATATTTGACCCTAGAGCCTAAGCAAAAGTGTTTCTAAATCATTGAAAATATCTCAAAATATTTTGGTGCTCGAGGTAGAAGAATTTTGAAACATATTGTGGCACCTTGGAAGTACCACGAGAAAACAATTCATTTTAAAAGTACGTCTCGAAATTTATTTTCTAAGATACTCAAGGTTTTCAAAAATAATTCAATGGGCTAGAATGCCCAAAAATGCTCATGTAACAATATTCGTTTAAACATATTATAATATACGCATCAAATCGTGCAAAATCAAGACAATACATGTCTTTTACCGGAAAACAGACAGTCACATCGCAGTTCAAACTTGCTTATGACCGGGGCTAAACCACTGGTCCATCCGAAGCCCCTACGGACTGAGTAAATCGCACCCATAAACATTTCCATACCATATGGAAATCATGCTGGAGGGCGAGCTCTCATACACAAAACGACCAGGCAAGGTTTTTTCTGGCCTACGCTACAAAAAGACGCGATCGTATACGCCCGATCGTGTCACACGTGTCAAGTGATGGGCCCGAACATCAAGCTCTCCCCCGAGCAGCTCACTTCTATGTACAGTCCATGGCCGTTCACCCAATGGGACATCGACCTCATCGGTCCCTTGCCGACGGTGCCAGGGGGATGTAAATTTGCCATAGTGGGGGTCGATTATTTCACGAAATGGGCTGAGGTCGAGCCACTCAACAAGATCGGCCAAGAATAAGTAATCAGGTTCATTTGGAAAAACATCATATGCCGGTTCGGTCTGCCCCAGGCTATCATCTCCAACAACGGGAAGCAGTTCGACGGTTTGGAAGTCATGTAATTGTGCGAGAAATGGGGAATCAAAAAGTTGTTCTCAGCCCCTTACCACCCTCAGACGAACGGGCAGGTAGAGGCTGTAAACAAGATCCTCAAACACACGATAAAAGCAAGACTCGAATCCAAACAAGGACGATGGGCGAGCGAGCTCCCGGATGTTTTGTGGTCCTACCGAACGACGACCCAAAACTCAACCGGCGAAACCCCGTTCGCCCTCGCCTTAGGAACAGAAGCAGTGATCCCTTCGGAGATCACCATCCTCAGCTATCGAACTAAATAGGAAATGATGACAGACAATGATGTAGCCCGATGGATCGACTTGGATATGCTCGAAGAACGACGACTAACCTCGGAAATGAAGAACACGATTCACAAAAGGAAATCCAAAAAATTCTTCAATTCGAAGGTCAAGGAAAGGCGATTCCAAGTGGGTGACTTAGTCCTCAAAAAGGTCCAGACTCACACGGGAGTATTTGGCCCGAATTGGGAGGGGCCCTTCAGGATATCTAAATGGCTGACCAGAGGAGCCTATGAACTCCAACACCCAGACGGCACTCCGGACCAATATCACTGGAACGCCGTACATTTGAAGCAGTACTACCAATAAAAACTCTGTATTCAGTTACCCAATGTACAAAGAGTTTAATGAAAATTTCCGATCCCCTCTATAGGATTCGCCTCGACAAAACAAACAAATAAAAGAGAGGACGACTCGCTCGCCCGACATGAGGTCGTCATCTAACCTAACGGACCTGTGCAAGCGATCGCCCCTCCAAGCACAACGTATATCGTCGAGGATCGCCATCTAATATGGCGGTCCGAGGTAGAAAAGTGCACCCATGGTTCTGGGAGTCGATGGAACCGATAGCCCATCCATGCAAGGTTCTTTTGGGCAAAGATCACCCACCCTTTCGTTTAAATACGAGGAGGACGTAGCCAAAGGACCCTCCAAAACAAATCAGTGGACGCTCTCTCCCGCCCTCGGATCCATCATCTAATTTGATGGAACGAGGCATGCGATCGCGTCCTACCCCCGTCAAAAGGTATGCCCTCTTAGGCAGAAAAGTGCTAACAAGCCATGGTGGCGAAGTCGATTTATCCGACGGCGCCCCGTGCAAGGACTCCTCCAGGCAGAGACCGACCGCCCCTTCGCTACAGTGCGAGGCGAAACGTAGCCTACGAAGGATCCTCACAATTAAGTGAGTCACGAGAAGATCAGACGGAATGTCGCTCGCGCATAAGACATAGTTATAGAGGTCGGTTCCATCGAACCCCACGACTGTGCGAAATCTTTCCAGACCGGGACGCTCAGCCTCCCTCGAGGAATCAACAAAATTGAAGATCGCAAGAAACAAGCTAAAGACAGCTCACTAAATGAATTATTTTCGTTTCCTTACTTTCACCAAGTAAACAAAAACAAGGGGCAAAGCGGAGCTATTCATACATGCGATCAGGAGGACGGAACCACACACGATCGGCTTTGTTCAAACACACACATGACGATCGGTTTTGTTCAAAAAATTTACAAGTAAGAAATTCAAGTATACCAATACATTCGGAGCTATTCATACAACGACCGCTCTCCAAACAATTGTACAAAGTTGAAATGATGTGGAACATTCAGATAATACGATCATACAAGCAAGGCATCAGGTGCAATTATGTAAACACTTGTGTAAATTCCTATGCGAAACATTTAGAGAGGCGATCGTACAAATAAAGAATCAGATGCAAAAACATATTTTATTCCATTCAAGTCGTTTGTACATACACACCCGAAGGCAAAACAAGAAGAAACTGAAAGTTACAAGGAAAAAACATCATGACAGCGGTCTCACTCCGGCCGCCTTCGTCTCTAGCAAATGGATCGGCGTGCGCTTCCTCACCGGCTTCCGGATGAACAAGTTTGTCTAGCGACGGATACCAGCTCAGATCGATCCCAAGGTCGGTGAGGTCAAGGATCGGCAAAGAGAAGTCCGGCTGCAAGGGATGCTCAAGCATGTAGGCTTTGAAGTTATCGATCAGAGGGCCGACCTCAAGCCCTCCCTTCTTGGCAGCACGAATGGCGTCGGCGTAAGCCATGTAATAAGCAAACTCGCCGACGTACTCCACGTTGAGGTAGGGATCGGTCTCGATCGCCTCCAACTTTTCCTTCAGCCTCGCGATTGTTTTGTCCGCATCCTTGAGATTGGCAACCTTGGCGAGCAGCTCCCTCTTCGACAACTCCAACTCGCCATTTAGCCGGTCCGCCACCGCCTTCAGCCCGTTCACCTCCTCCTGCGAGGCCACATGCAACTAACGAGCCTTCGTCATCTGGTTGCGCATCCGATCAGTCGCCGCCCAGGATCGGTCGAGCTCCTGCCTCATCCGGTCAAGATCCTATTTAGCTCGCTTGGCCGTCTCAGCATACTCCTTCTCCATGGCCACGATCCTATCGGCAAACTCGGCATTCTGGTTCCGAGCAGCCTCAAGTTCCGAATGGAGGCAAGCAGTAGAGGGCCGCCCCTCATAATCCTTTACAGCCTGAGCGGCCATCATCGCCGCTTGGAGGGTCAGGGCAAGAGTCGCCTGCATGGCATCTCCAGACCACCGGCGCGCGATCGCATCCATGTCGGTCGTCCAAGCCTTCAGAAGGGAGGAGATGGCCCGAGAGACGTAGGAAGGGACGTCGATAGGCTCGCGGGGATACTTGCTTGCCAGGAAGTCCAGCACCATCAGCGAGGTATTCGGGTCGGCAAGGCGGACCTGTAACAAAAAACAAAGAAGTTAGTATGCACCCTGCACAGATGACTTAACTCAGCAAGATCAAACCAGTCTTACCTTTCGACCTTCTCGGGGTCGCGGCCGAAATAGGGCTTGCCCCGCGGAGTCTTGGCGTCAGCAATCGTCGTGGCCTTTAGGAAGGCCGCTGAGGGCGTAGGCCCCTCCTCCATTGGGACAGCAGAAATAGGGGGCTCGGCAACCGGCGGCACCACAATGGATGCCTCCGCAGCAACGATCTGCAGGGACTCCTCCGGCCTCCGCCTTTTGCGGCTGCGCTGGAGCTGCTCCTCCTCCCGGGCTTCTGGCTCGATGACCGGTGCTATGAGGGGTCTTGCCTCAGGGATAGGATGGGTCGTCGTTGCAGGGGCACGGCCCGCCTTCTTTCCTTGGTGGAGACGGTTCATAAGGCCGGGGTTCGACATAATAATCTCTCTCGGCGGCTCGGAGTAGTGGGGAAGTGGATCTCTGTCAAAGAAGTCATTCAACCAAGTTAGACATCTCTTTCAATCAAAGACGATCGTCAAGCAGAAAGGGGATAGTAAACATTTATACCTGGAACCTTCAAGTGGCGGGGGAAGCGAAACAACCGGGGGCCAACCAGTGAGCTTCGTTGTTGACCGTGCGGGCGTCGATGTAGTTGTCCGGTAGACCGCGGATTCGCTCCCAGACGATCAAAAAGTCAAATGGGAGGTCGCCGACCGCTGGAACAAAGGAGGTCATCCTCTGGTTTATCGCTCGCCGCCGACCTCCACGCTCCGCCGACCCAACACCATTTCGTCAGGTCGCCCCGGACCTTGTTCGGCACCCCAAGGACCACCCTGCCCATGCGACCCTGAATGTGGTAGCCGCTAACTGAAACCTTCTGCGCCGTCAGCTTGAAGAGGTAGTTCATTTCTAGCGCAGAAGGTAGACGGAACAGCCGGTGACCACCAAAAAGAGTTAAGGTACTGACGATCTGCAACCAGGCATTCGACGTCAATTGGAGCGGCGCCACATTCCAGGCCGTCAACAGGTATGACACGGCGAACGGCAATGGGAACCGCAATCCGGACCCCATGATCAACTCATTAACGGCGACCATACCCTCGGGAGGTTGGTCGGCGCGCTAGTTCTCCGCGGGCACATACAATGAGACATCAGAGGGGATATGGAACTCCGCCCTCCAACGACTCAAGTCCTTCCTGGTCGCCGAACTCCAGATCTGACCGAGGGTCCACGGGGAGCGGTTTGCGGCCCGAAATGACATCCGCTTCACGGGTTCATAGGGGTGGGCGACCGAGTATGCGCCGAATTTAAACTGAGGATGTGGTCCGGCCATCCTCTCCATAAGTCCGGCGAATTCCAGAAAGGCCCGGCCGAACACGCTATTCTGCTCCCAATACAGTCTCACCGCCTCATCCTCGTCTACTAGCGAGCCCTTCTGCTCCGCCGCCGCCGACCTAGCCGCGTCAGCCTCGTTGAAAAGCTCTTCAACCTCCGCAGGTGCAATTCCTGCACGAATGGTCTCGATGGCCGTCTCTATGTGAAGAGCTGCGGAGGCTTCATCAATGGCAGACGAAGTCGCGGCGGCGGAAGTGCTACCCGCCTCATACACAGTGGATCCTCCTCCAGACATGTTCGATGAGAAAAGGGGGGAGAGAAGTTTTTGTGCTTACCTAGAGAGAATAACGATCGGCGCAAGAAGCTTTAAGGAATTTTGGCAGAGTCTTCGTCTAAAGGCAATGGTGCATAAAGATCTAAACTCCAGTCGCCCTAGCCCTTTTATAGGAGAGAGCAGGGACTTCTGTGCAAATAGGCGGAATCTCGGGGGCTGAAGTGCAACCGTCGGGGGAGACACATTTAATGCAGCCCTCGAAATCCGCGTACGCGTTGTTTCGAGGGCACGCCAGACGAAAAGTCTGACAAAAATCGTCGTACTCCCCCAACGGGAGTGCGACGCGTGTCCCTGTGACGTTTCGAAAGCCCACCTCCACTTCCCGCTATTTCCAGCACCTAAGGAGATCGTCCGAATTGAAAACCAATTCGTCCAGGCGACGATTGTCCGTTTCATAAGTAGATGAGTCGCTCATCTAAAACAGGTGATCCCAGCAGTGCCACCTCACCCCACATCTTCAATATCGGAGTGAGTTGGGGGGCAATTGTTGTGCGGTGATTTATACACCTCGGTGGCGATCGGCATAATGGTCAGGAGCCAGATAAAGAAGACAGATGGTGGGCAAGCACCTAGCGGCCGACGTCCAAGGTGATCGTCTATTGGCATCTGGCGATCGCCTCTAATGTCCGACTGGAGACGATCGTCCCATGCCACGTGTGAATCTGACACCCGTCAAAGTCTGCGCAGACCGAATCTCGGGTGAAGACCCACGTGCAGATCCGCAAAAGGCGCCGCGAGAACAGGCCCTACACCAGCCCATCAGCAGCTGTTAGTGATAAGGACGGCCTCGCCAACCGACAGGCCCGCCGAAAGGACCTAAGGTGGGACCGCCCAGGACAGCGAGAAGAGGAACCTGCCGCCTCCTCATTGGTTCGCGCATCTGGCAACCAGTAGCAGCTGTGGACTTTAAGGAAACAGTCCCGCGTGCTGGGACGATCACCTGCCTTATTTAATACAGGAAACACCGGTCGCCCGCGGCGGACAGGGACATCCCAGTAACCCTTTCTCTTATAAATAGGAGGCTTCCTGCATTGGCAAAAGGACAGTGAAAAACGTTAACACAAACACTGTAATATCCGCAATTTTCGATTTTCGGTAAATTTCTTTTTTCGGCCGAATTCCGTTTTGACGACTCGCTCATGACCGTTTCGTCATTCTGAGAATGATTAATTCTACACTTTTTGACATCCGAGTTCGTTTCGGTGTCGTTTTGTTGAGTTCCGTGCTTTTTAGCGACTTTTCCGCACTTGAGTTCGATTCTTGCGAATCTCGTCAAAGCTCTTGTTTGAGTTTCCCGCAAGTCCGTTTAACTTTGTTAGACGTGTTGTGAACTTCGGTTTGGTTATTCGATCACGTATCGTGATTTCCGGGCGTTTTGGGCCATTTTGTAATTTCTTGAAAGTTACGGGTATCCGTATCTGTAATTGTTGTCTCGACCCGTTTCTTGGTCGCGTATGATTAATTATGGTATTATGTTTTCATTTCGGGTCGTTGATGTCGTCCGCGAACTTTTCGTCGTGTTCGTTCCGTGCGTTTTCGGAAATCGGCCGCCGAGCCACAGCGGTTGCGGATGGCCGGACGGTTGCGGGATGGCCGGACGATTGCGGGCATGGCCGGATGGGTGCGCAGAACCGGCGAGCGCACGCTATCTTTGGAAAGGCTGCGCGCTAACCGGCAGTGTAGCGCACGCCTCTGGTCGACCAACGACGCTATCGGGCCGGACGGTGGGGTTCCCGAGGTTCGACTCGGTCGGGATCGGCGAGTAGCGCCGCCTTTGCCGGTCGTAGCGCACGCTAACCGTCGGGGTAGCACACGCCGCCAGACTAGCGTACGTTACAGGTAAGTTTGTTAGTCCGGTGGCTCTTTGGGCCAGTCGGCTAAGCGCAGGCTTCCGGCCGTAGCGCACGCTAGCGGGAGTCGGGTGGACGAGTCATGGTCGGCAGAATTGGTCGGTGGTACCGGGTCATGCGGGCCATGGCCGAGAGTGCTCGGCCGGTACTGGCCGATAGCGCACGCTAGTCCGGGAAGGCTAGCGCACGCTAGTTCCGGCCCAGTATATATATGACAGACCAGTGACTTTCTCCGACATTTTTCATTTCATTTCTCTTCGGTCCGCGGCTGGGGTTTCGGAGGAGACGAAGCCGTGTTGTTTAACAACAAATCCATGAAGTTCTTGAGTTCATAACATCAATCAATCGTCCGTTATCATCCTTTGATCCAGCGAATCAAGGTAATCTTCCTTAGAACCCTAATTTCGTGAATTTGGGGATTTTTGCATTTTCGTCCGATTCGTTCCGTGTTGTTGATTAATTCATGATGGGTATGATTAATCTTGGTAGTATTCTTGTGTTTAACATCATTTAATCCATTGTTCTTCGTCGAATCGGAGTATATTTCTTGATTTCCTTCGAATTGACATTTTTGGGGATTTTTCCCCGATCTCGTTTTCATCCGTTTTGATGGATCGATTATGGTTAAATGATGTTGTTAAACATATTCTATGGATTGTATATCCATATTTCAACTTGGATTTCCGTTTCGTGATTTGTGGAGCGAATCGTGTTCTTGTCCGTTTTTTGGGAAATCCGTGATCTTTCGTCATTCGTTCTTTGAATTCAACGGCTTTGAGTGGTGTTATGGAATTCATTTCATTGTTATTATTTGTCCTTCGTAGTTTGTGAACGTGAGTTGGCGTTCGGTGGAGTCGGCGGGTTCGTAGTCGGTTCGGGCCAACCTACTTCGGTCGATTCTCCGCGTTGTTCTTATTCGAGGCAAGTACCTTGCCCATACTTTTCTTATTTTATGGATATGATGATCGGTGATCGTCTTGGTGTGTTTGTTTGGTTGTTTGAAATGAAGTTTCAAAGGATTTCGGTTTGGCCTCGTTTAAGGCTTTCTTTCAAAACGAGTGTGATTTGTGAACGGTGTTTTGAGAATTGATTATGATTTGGTTATTTTGAACGTTGAAGGATTTTATGATGATACTCCTATTGTTTAAGTTATGGAATCGTGTATTCCGTATTTAATCTTGTTATTGTATTTTTGAAGAGTTTGATAATGGTGTCGAGTTAATGGCCATCTCTAGTGAGTATTCTTAATGAACTTACATTCTTAGCATGTTAGTATTGCATGAGTAACGTGTGTGTGTGTGTATGCTCACTACGGGTTAGATCCGACGGGGTCTCGGTAGGGGTCCACGGAGGTGTAGATCGACGAGCTATGCTTTTAACCATTACGGGTTAGATCCGATGGGGTCTCGGTAGGGGTCCACGGAGGTGTGGATCGACGGTTAATTGTGGTGAATTTTACAAATGTGATTTGATATTAGCATTTCCGGAAATGAGTGCTTTTGAACGGTTTTCATGATTGCATGCATTGACTAAGTGTGTAAGAGGTAAGTTGTTCGTTTGGCCTACTTGGCTAGGATGGATCTAGAGTATTTTGTTGTTTATGTTTTAAATCCTTTATTTGTGGATTTTGATGTTGGGAGACGAACCTTGTGGTCGTTCTAGTGTACTGTGAGTTGATGAGTTTTGGGGCTAAAATCCCAATGGTTTTGTAAAGGTCATTTGACGGATTTGGGGCTAAAATCCCAACGGTTTGGTAAAGGTTATTTTACGGAAAGTAAACCTTTGGGGCGGTGACCCCTTTTGTCTTTTGGATTTTGAAAAGTAGGATTTGATAACCCTGAATTATTTTCTATCAAAACTCTCAATGGCATTCTAAACAGTTTTATAAATTACTTCCATTGATTTATGATATTTCAATTTTGAAATGTTTTCTCAAACCCTTGCCTCGGGAAGTACTTTTCGTTTCGTTTGGATCTTTGAGGATCCCTGGTTATTGTTATTCGTGGAATGTGAATTGTATGGCTCGTATTTGCACTTTGTTCTTGCACTAGCAAAACAGTGGAGTTTTGCTAACCCCCGAGTATTCGGGGGGTGGATGTCTGTTTTTGCATTCAGGTTTTGGAGCATAACACAGGGTCGGCACGAAGGATGATGAAAGATGATCGATACTAATCACATGAGGAACCGTACATCGTGTGTTGGTTCTGTTGTACTTTATTTTCCGCTGCTATATTGTTCCCGTTGTACGGGTGTGGTTGTATTTTGTCCCCTGCGTGGGCATGAGTTGTATTTGAGTTGTATGTATTTGTGGAAAGACCAAATCGGTCTACTGAGTCATTTTAGCCTGAAGGGCATGGTTGAGTTGTTATATGTCGTTACCAGCCTGGTAGATCCTTGAGGAAAGGTTCTACGGCGTGTAATATCCCTGAGCGGATTGGGGGTGTTACAAACACAGTTTACAACGTGAACACATAACGCAAAAATCAAACAATACAGAGAACTCTCCATCTTTGTAACAAGAACTCACAGAGCTTCAACTCTGGTTCTTCCGGCAATCTTCAACACTCGATAGCTAAGATAACTAGAGTCTTTACACTCATTGTAATTGTACTCTAACATTAATATCTGTACTTACTAGTATTCATATTAATAACATCTCGCGAGAGCATTCAAGCCCGGGACTAACAACCCCGGAAAATCTTGTGTTATTTATTTCCCCACGGACATGCTCTCACACTTTGTTTGTTACTCGTCCATTCAAGCATATCATCTCCGGATAATATTTTGGGTAACAACACAAACGATGAAAGTTCAAGGGTTTCCCCCAAAACGGCCAAGAACACGAATCGACCCGACAAAACATGAAAATGGAATTCCCAACCGAATTATGGATATTCAATCCATAGGATATGTTTAAAACCATCATTTTACAACAATCGGTTCATCAAAAATAGATGGAAAACGAAATCAAGAACAAATCCCCCAAAAAGTCAACTCGAAGAAAATCAAGAAATATACCTTGATTTGACGAAGAACAATAGATTAAATGATGTTAAACAAATGAATAATATTAATATTAATCATACCCATCATGGATTAATCAACAATACGGAACGAATCGGACAAAAACCCGAAAACCCCAAAATTTCCCAAAGATAGGGTTCTAGGAAATCTAACCTTGATTCGCTGGATCAAAGGATGTTATATGATGATTAATCAATGATATAAGCTCTAGGACTTCGTGGATTAGTTGCTTGACAACATGTCTCCTTGATCACCAAGCCTCCAGCCGCGGAAAGGAGAAGATAGAAATGAAAAACGGGTGAAAATATGACTGCTCAGTCATATTTATACTGGCGCGGCCTAGCGTGTGCTAGCCTTCCGGCAGTAGCGTGCGCTATTGGCCAGTATCGCCCAGACCCTCGGTCAGGGCCCGCATGACCCGGCACTATTGACCCAACCTGCCGACCAGGACCTGCCTGCCCGACCCCGATAGCGTGCGCTAGCCGACCTGTCCAGAACCCTCTAGACTAAACTGCTCGGCCAGGTAACGTGCGCTAGTCAGCCGACAGCGTGCGCTACACATGACGGTTAGCGTGCGCCACGATCGACAGTAGCGTGCGCTACCTGCCGATCCTCCCCAAGTCCAGAACTCCATGAACCTCTATGCCCAGCCCGATAGCATGTGCTGGCCGGCCTATTAACGTGCGCTAGTCCATCAGATCCCAATGGCTATTTCGCCTCGCAATGTAGCGAAGGGGCGGTCGGTTTCTGCCTGGAGGAGTCCTTGCACGGGGCGCCGTCGAATAAATCGACTTCGCCACCATGGCTTGTTAGCACTTTTCTGCCTAAGAGGGCATACGTTGTGACGGGGGTAGGACGCGATCGCACGCCTCATTCCATCAGATTAGATGATGGATCCAAGGGTGGGTGAGCGCGTCCACTGATTTGTTTTGGAGGGTCCTTCGGCTACGTCCGTCTCGTATTTAAACGAAAGGGCGGGTGATCTTTGCCCAAAGGAACCTTGCATGGACGGGCTATCGGTTCCACTGACTCCCATAACCATGGCTGCACTTTTCTACCTCGGACTTCCATGTTAGATGGGGATCCTCGACGGTATATGTTGTGCTTAGAGGGGCAATCACTTTCATAGGACTGTCAGGTTAGATGACGGCCTCTTGTCGGGCGAGCGAGTCGTCCTCTCTTTTATTTGTTTGTTTTGTCGAGGCGAATCATATAGAGGGGATAGGAAATTCTCATTAAACTCTTTGTACATTGGGTAACTGAATATAGAGTTTTTATTGGTAGTACTTCTTCAAATGTACGGCGTTCCAGTGATATTGGTCCGGAGTGCCGTCTGGGTGTTGGAGTTCGTAGGCTCCTCTGGTCAGCCATTTAGATATCCTGAAGGGGCCCTCCCAATTCGGGCCAAATACTCCCGTGTGAGTCTGGACCTTTTTGAGGACTAAGTCGCCCACTTGGAATCGCCTTTCCTTGACCTTCGAATTGAAGAATTTTTCGGATTTCCTTTTGTGGATCGTGTTCTTCATTTCCGAGGTTAGTCGTCGTTATTCGAGCATATCCAAGTCGATCCGTCGGGCTACATCATTGTCCGTCATCATTTCCTGTTTAGTTCGATGGCTGAGAACGGCGATCTCCGAAGGGATCAATGCTTCTGTTCCGAAGGCGAGGGCGAACGGGGTTTCGCCGGTTGAGTTTCGAGTTGTCGTTCGGTAGGACCACAAAACATCCGGGAGCTCGCTCGCCCATCGTCCTTGTTTGGATTCGAGTCTTGCTTTTATCGTATATTTGAGGATCTTGTTTACAGCCTCTACCTGCCCGTTCGTCTAAGGGTGGTAAGGGGCGGAGAACAACTTTTTGATTCCCCATTTCTCACAGAATTGCATGACTTCCAAACCATCGAACTGCTTCCTATTGTCGGAGATGATAGCCTGGGGCAGACCGCACCGGCATATGATGTTTTTCCAAATGAACCTGATTACTTGTTCTTGGCCGATCTTGTTGAGTGGCTCGGTCTCAGCCCATTTCGTGAAATAATCGACCCCCACGATGGCAAATTTACATCCCCCTGGCGCCGTCGGCAAGGGACCGATGAGGTCGATGCCCCATTTGGCGAACGACCATGGACTATATATAGAAGTGAGCTGCTCGAGGGAGAGCTTGATGTTCGGGCCCATCACTTGACACATGTGACACGATCGAGCGTAGGCGATCGCATCTTTTTGTAGCGTAGGCCAGAAAAAACCTTGCCTGGTCATTTTGTGGATGAGAGCTTGCCCTCGAGCATGATTTCCACAGATCCCGTCATGGATTTTGGCTAAAACGAGTCGGCCTTCCTCCGGCGTAATGCACTTGAGGAGAAGAAGGATGAAAGCTCGCTTGTAAAGCCGGTCGTCCAATAGGGTGTATCTGGTTGCACGGAGTTGAAGCTGGCGAGCTTTGATACGATCGGCGGGGACCGTTCCGTCCTTCAAGTATTTAATGAATGGAGTCATCCAGTTCTCTTCGGCGATGGAAACTGTGGTAACCAGTCTTCTGTCGATCGCCGGCTTTGCTGATTTCGTGATTTGGATGTTAGAGAAGTCCGCCGCCCCATCTGATGATGCTAGTTTGGTTAGGGCATCGGCCTGGGAGTTGTGCTCTCTCGGGACTTGTTCGATCAGCACTTCTTCAAACTTTATGCACATTTCAGCGACCAATTCTTGGTATTTGATCATTTGTTCGCCGCGCGCCTCATATTCTCCCTTGACTTGGTTCACGACCAAGAGGGAGTCCATGAAAATGTGGAGGCGACAAACATCCAGGGCGAGTGCTAGATCGAGCCCGCCTACCAAGGCTTCGTACTCGACTTCATTGTTGGTCGCACGGAACCCGAAACACACAGCATTTGTGAAACTTTGGCCGTTGGGGCTGATGAGGACAATCCCTGCCCCTGCTCGCGAGTTGGTCGCCGAGCCATCTACGTACAATTTCCAAGCAGGGCGGGCGACCTGGGTCGGACTGGGTGAGAACGTTAATTTCACCACGAAGTCCGCCAGTGCTTGGCCTTTGATCGCTGTGCGAGGAGCGTACATGATACCGTATTGGGCGATATCTAGTGACCACTTGAAGAGTCGCCCGTTGGTGTCTGGTCGGTGCAGAACTTGCCTTAAGGGGAGAGTCGTGAGAACCTCCACTTGGTGTTCGAAGAAGTAGGTCCTCATCTTGCGAACACTCATGACTAATGCGTAGGCGATCTTCTCCAGAGGCGTGTAACGCATTTCCGCATCGTGGAGCGCTTGACTAACGAAGTAGATCGGCAAGTGGGCTAGCCCCTCTGCTCGCACTAAAACAGCACTCAGCGCGACCTCCGAGGCCGCTAGGTAAAGGAATAGCTTTTCGTCGGGGACCGGCTTTGCCAAGATTTGGGGATTAGACAGATACTCCTTGATATTGGCGAACGCTACTTGACTCTCCTTTGTCCATGCAAACTTCTTGTTCTTTATGGTCGCGAAGAATGGCTTGCTTTTATCTCCGAGCCGAGAAATGAAACGGTTAAGGGAAGCTAAACAACCTGTGAGGCGTTGCACCTGTTTGACATTTCGTGGCTCCTGCATGTCGAGGATCGCCTGGATCTTGGTGGGGTTTGCCTCGATCCCCCTTTGGCTCATGATGTGCCCCAGGAACTTTCCGGAGCTTACCCCAAAGTTGCATTTCTTGGGGTTCTGTTTCATGTTGAACTTCTCGAGGATGGCGAACGTCTCGGCAAGGTCATTGAGGTGATCTTCATTTTTGAGGCTCTTGACCACGATGTCGTCAATGTAAACCTCCATGGTCTTGCCGATCGGGTTGGCGAACATCCCGTTGACTAGTCGTTGGTAGGTCGCCCCCGCATTCTTCAGGTCGAACGGCATTCGGACCCAAAAGTACACGTCTTTTTTCGTGTGGAACGATGTGTGTTTTATGTCTTTCTCAGCCATTGGGATCTTATGGTACCCGGCGAAGGCGTCCATGAACGACATCAATATGTGACATCGGAAAGTGGTCTTTTGGGCACGCCGCGTTGAGGTCGGTGAAGTCGATGCATAACCTCCAGGAGTTGCTCGCCTTTTTGACGAGCACCGCATTGGCTACCCACTGTGGCTCGTCTGTAGCTACTCCGATTAGTTTGTTGTCGAGTATCTTTCTGACTTCTGTGTCGAGCGTTGCGTACTTCTCAGGACCGAATTTCCTACGTTTCTGGTGAACAGGCTTCCTTGCCGGGTCGATCTTTAGATAATGGCAAGCGTGTTCAGGACTTATGCCGATCATATCTTGATGCGACCAGGCAAAGACTCCGATGTTCTTATGTAGTAAACTGATCAGATCATCCTTTAACTCGAGACCGATGCTTGTGCCGATCTGCACTTCCCACTCCGGGCGAGCCGGATCTATCGTTATACTTTGCAGCTCTTCAATGGGAACGGTCGCTTCTCATTTGAAGCGATTTCCGAACTCGATCCTTGGATCAATGTCGACGCTTGGCTCGAAACCGATCCTTGGCTCGATGTCGTCCGTCAATCGATGTGAGATGCCATCCTCCGAGTCGGGCTGGTACGAGGTGCTTGGCTCGTCGATCTCCATCGGTTGATTGTCGATCGTCTCAATGTTATAAATAGTATGGGAAGTGTTTATAGAAGTTACGACACAGGAGTAATTCAAACATTTCTTTGCCATTAGCTGGTCTCCTTATACAGTACCGACCTTCCCGTCAGCAGTGGGGAATTTGATACAGTAAAAGAAAGAAGAGGCGACCGCCTCGAAGGTTTCTAGAAATGGGCGACCTAGGAACCCATTATAGATGCTGGGCCTATCTATGATTACAAAATTGAGGTTCCTAGTAATCCTAACCTTGGGATCGTAATAGCATATTAGCTCGACAGAGAGCTTGATCCTTCCATAGGCGTGGACCGTGCTATCACCAAACCCTTGAAGCACGGTATCAAATGGCTTGATGAACTTGGTCAGGTTGCCGAGCTGGTCAAGAGCAGATTTGAATATGATATTGCAAAAGCTCCCATTGTCAACCATCACGCGATCGACCATTTTCCCAAGGATACATGCAGAGATTACCAATGCATCCTCTTTGGGGCACTACACTCCATCCCTATCCTTGTTGGAGAAGGTGATGAGCGGGTCTCTGGAGATGGTCGGCTCTGGGGTCATTACAACATGGACCCCTGCGAATGCCCTCAGCTCGGCCTTCCGCATTCTATTCGATATGGTGGAAACCGGGGAAAGGCCTCCGAGGTTTCTACCTCCCGACTGAAGCATATTGATCCGGCTGTCGGGGTTGATCGGAGGGATTGATTCGTCTGAGTACTCCGGCTCGTTCTGCTCAATCCTGGCGACCGGATTGGGAGAGATTCCGTCGCTCTGTTGACGTTCGCGCCCCCCAGTCCTTTCTGCCCGGGGTTCTGGCTTGGTAACCAAGTTATCCAACTTGCCTTCCTCAAAGAGTCTCCAGAGTGTATATTTCCAGCCTTGATGCACATTATGTTATGATTATGTTAAGTGTTTGATGTTGGTTTTCGAACCAAGGAATGTGTAACGGAATCGAGTATCAGTTACCTTTGTTAGTATCTTTATATGTTATATGGTCAGTTAGGTTCTCTAATAGAATCATAGCTTTTATTATAAAACTTAAGTCGAATGCAAAACTCTAAAGTCCAAACATATAAATCGAGTCCGTTGTCCGTTAGACTTCGTTAAGCTCGATCGACCACTAAACTTAGTTGTTTCCGATGAAAGGTGGAGCAGCAGACTGAAGCATAGTCGAGAATCATTTTTGCTTGCGTTTATTACTTGTCCAGGTGGGCTTTCTATACGAAAATGATTTGAGCTTTGCTCTATTTTGATGAAATGTTTTACAAGCAAATTATGATTTCAAATGATTATGATATAAAAACTTTTATGTGGATTCTTATGAACCTACCACAGTTGGCTTGTCAACCTATGAAATGATCGGATCCTGAGATAGACAAAGGTTGCTGGCCAGGGTTAGTGTATACAGTACTTGGGATTGTGAGCTCTCTTCGGAGTGGCCGATCTTGGGGAGTAACATTCGCGGGAGGTGGCCACCTTCCCCGGCATAAATTATGGATATGGTGAATCTGATGATATATGCTATGAAATGAAATGATTTAGTAAACATGGGCTTTTTCTTAAAACCCCCGTGTGTTACTGCTTATATGCATGATGACAAATATAAAAGCATGTTTTATGTTTTGGCAATATGTTCACGGAGTACGTTGTACTCATCCCTGTATATCTTTTAAAATGTGCAGGTTGAGCAGGGGATGTGACGGAGGGTGTTGAGTGGAAGTCTTTTGTTTACAATCATTGTTAAGCCCTGGTTACGTATCTTCATATATGTAACCAACCATGTTTTTCCGCTGCGAACACTCTTTATGATTTTGCTTTCTAAGTTATGCCGATTGTAATATGCTATGAAGCCTTTTTCTAAACTTCAAGGCTAATATTATAACTATGTATTCTAATTTGAATTCTAAGTCATTCCCACGGGATTGACTCCCCTTCATGATACCTTGATTGGTCATTCATGGAAATCCTCCCATATTCCTTATGAAACGTATGCTTCCCCCTTTCTTCCCTGCTTCTTAATTCCTACCCCGTGTCATGCTCCGGCTGTGCCATCCCTAGGGATAAGGGGCTGTGACAGAGTAGCCTGATTCTGAATAGTCGACTGCTTCGGGGTCTGAGATGCCATCGGAGCAGGTCTGGAATATTTTCGGCAGAAACGGGCCTTATGCCCGGCAATCCCACAGATGTTACACGTGATAGTCTGTCTCGAACATTTAGTGCTGTAATGACCCTGTTCTCCATAGTTGAAACAGGTGATGGCCGAACTGGCTGCTCGGGAATAAGATTCTGCAGGTTTAGGCGCCATAGGAGGTCGCTCAGAAAAAGTAGAGCCTGTGCGAGGCTTCTTGAAGGTTTCCCGACTACCCTCGGACTGATTATGATTCTTTGATTTCTTGCCAGCAGATGAAGTTTGTTGCTTAGCAATTTCCTTAGCGGTAAGCTCATAAGTAAGAGCTTTCTCGATAAATTCGGATAATATGGCGCAATGATGACTAAGCAATTGCATCCGCATACAAGGTTTCAACCTCTTACTTAAGTACTTGATTTTATCCACCTCGGAGTCGATAAAGGATGAGGCAAAGGGAAGTAGCTCCTGAAACTTCTCGGCGATGGCGAGAACATCTTCTTCCGTTGAGGGGTCGGGACTGAGTAATTCTGATAACTTGGCCTCCCATCAGGCGTGCCATCTGTGTCATCTGGGCTATCATGCCCTGCATAAATATGAATGGGTCAACCCGAACACCTTCTGATTGGGCTGCATCTCAGGTACGACTCCCTGACAGTGAGTGATTATCTACCGGTGAATGAGTAGCATCGTCGGCTGAGTTGGTAGCATTGCTACCTGTTGAACTAATGACATCCCTCGCGTTCGCGCGGGTATTCACACGATCTCCCGGGTTTCGGCCCTCACCGCAGCCTCTTCCCCTGCGTCCTCTGACAGCTCTATCCATACTGAAGTAGGAAAGTCACATGATAATTATAGATCTCGCATGAATATCACATTATGATTACGTTATGGAATGATAATAATGAGCATACATGCTCTAACACAATGAACGCATTAATAATGCCGTAAAATGATCATCGACATTACGCCGGAATATGATAAGATCGCATGAAAGATCAACTAAGATGACATGATTATCTGATGAAATTCCTGAAATGATTATCTTGAACAAGTTAACAAGATTGATAATACGATCCACGAGATCATCAACTGAGCAATGAGATTGACTGAATGATTAATGAGTTAACATGATCGACAAGATCCAAAAGAAAATGATGATTGAGGATTGTTGAATGGTGAATGATGAATGAGTTGATTCTTATTACCAGAAATTATACTACAGCGTCAGAATTCATACCGTTCTTTTGGTCTGAGGGGCTTGGCGCTTGCACAGGTCACACGTGACGCGAAAGTTGTTTAGTATATTTTGAGTAATATTTTTATTAGTATTTTATATATATAATTGTGTGTTGTGTGATAATTTATTAGTTTTACCATATATTTATATTATTTCATTTTGTTAGAATTTTCTATAATTTTATGTCATTTTTGGATAATTAATTGGAATTAAATTATATCTGCAGGTTAACCAACCGGTACAAGACAAATCAATTGGTTCAAGGGCGATATTTTTACAAAATTCAAATATAGTCACGACTGGTCTCACTTTATTCGTCTCGTCGAGACGATCGTTTTAAATAAAAATTCATCCGAATCCGAGTTCGTCTGAAGAAGTTATGACCGTTCGAAGGACAATTAAATAGACGGACCATATTGTGCCACGTGTCAACACCTGATTGGACCGGAATTTCAACTCTGTGCTGATGGCATCCATGACATCAGCACCTCATAGCAGCCGTGTATGATTAGGGGGTGGAATTTTAAAATTGTAAAAATTATTATTTTATTGATTTTGTAGTAGTATAAATAGGGGATGAATGTGTAGTGTTTGAGAGGAAAAAAAGGAGAAAAATAGAGAGATATTATTGTAAGGGAGAGAAATAAAAATATTGTGTAATCAAATTATATTTGAGTAATAATATTATGGAATATTTATTTATTTGTGTTGTTATTATGAGTGGGTAATTTTCTTTTACTGGGGTTATGATGAAACCATGTCTATATTATTATTAATATTTATATAATAATTCCAAATAAATATTTTTAACGATTATAATTTTCGCTTAAATAGGGAAATATTATTTCATCAATTATATCTTGTATTTTTGATAGTTATAAATTCCTCATTGCTTTGTGATTATTGATATTAGTTAATTTCTTTGATTATTTGTTTTCCATTAAATTGGATACACATAATGCTTAGAAATTACATTTTTTAAGCGAAGGAAAATCTATATTTGAATTATAATTTTGTACTTATTGTCAAATCTATAAGGAAATAGTGAGATTGATTTCAGAATCTATTCCCTGAATTTCTTGGAATTAGAATATAAATTATATAATAAATAGACATTGGTGGATTCTAAACCCTAGTAAATTATTTAAAATCAATTTACCTAAAATCTACTTAAAAATTACTGTTATTTATTGCAATTATTATAACCAATAAAAAATCAAATTATTTGGGACTAGGATAGAATTTAATATAATTTGGTTCAAAACGATAGGACTATATTTACTTCACTATCATAGTCCTCCTCTGGAATCGACCTTGCACCGCATATTTACATCAAATAAATCGTGCGCTTGCGAGTATTAGACTAAAGAATCAACCAACAACAAGTTTTTGGCGCCGTTGCCGGGGAGGCGCAAACGAAGTATAAGAAGACCGTCGTCACCAAGTTAGTTGAATTCTTCTACTAGTTATTTATTTTACTGCTTTTCTTTATTATTATTATTATCTGTCTTTTTAATATTCGTTTTAGATTGTGTTAGTATAAATAATAGTTAGTAGTAGAATTTATTTTCTTTTTATATTTATAAAAAAAATCTGAAAAATAATAAAAACTTATAATAATAAATATAAAATATAATTAATAATAATAATAAAAGCTACTCTTCATTTTCGTAATAATAATAAAATAATAAAAAGATAAAAAAGTCCAAAAATATATAAAAATATAAAAAAATCTGAAAAAGTTTAAAAAATTCAGAACTTATTTATTTTTATTTAAAAAAAAATCTGGAAAATACAAAAAAAATTCAGAATTTAAGGTAATATTTTTGTAATTTTGGAATATTAATATTTAAAAAATCAAAAATTTTAATTTAAATTCAAAATATTAAAAAATAATAAAAATAAATTAAAAAATAATCTGGAATATTATTTTCCGTAATAAATAAAAATATGAATTATTTTATTTTATTTTTAAAAGTAAAACCTGCTAGTTTTATTAAAAAAATTTAATTTTCATAAAAAATCTAAAAATCTAATAAAAAAAATCAGATTAAGAATTAATAATTTAAATAATCTGGAATATATATAATAAAATAAACTTTCTGAACTTTAAAATTTTTTAATAAAAACAGAATTTTTTAAAATAAATTACAATATTTTAATAAAAAAGGGAAAATACTAAAAAAAAATTAAAAACCTGAAAATTAAAAAAAAAAACAGAAACGAAAATTTGTAATAAAAAAACTATTTTTATTGTTTGCATAAATAAAAGTTTGTAATTTTTATTTTTTTTTCTAAAAAAATAAATCTGAATTTTTTTTTGTGAAAAAAATAAATAATATATCTTGATATATATATATATATATATATTATCTCAATATTATTAGTCTAAAAATATAATAAAATTATAATAAATATAAAAATATAAAAACTAAATATAAAATATAAAAAACAAAAAAAATCAATTTTTTTTTTAATTTTTATATCTTGTCTTTAGTTTTAATAGAATCTTCTAGTGGTAAATTTAGATTGTGTTTTTAGTTGTTATTTTCTATTTACAGTATTCTTAGACATTTAGTTTAGTTGCAATATTTCTCGTCGTACAATTTAGTTTATCAATAGATATTGTTTCCGTAGATCAATTAGTAAATTTATTCCTTTGCAATATATTACATCCTATAATTTTAGTAATAATTATAATAATTATCATTATTATTAATAATAATAATAAAAATATAAAAACTCAAAAAAAAAAAATTAAAACAATAAAATCCTTTAAAAGATTCAACAAGGGATTGATATTTTTCACTCACTACTTTGTTCGATTTGAATAGAGAAAAGCTAAATATCAATCTTGTACAAACTGATTTTGAAAATCGATTGAATTTTGGCAAAAAGGCCTCTGTTGTACATGCCGAAGAAAGTTGGATTTTAAGTGCGACCGTTGTGACGCCTCCAACGATCTGGAAGTTCGATCGACTATCATAATTTGGTTTGTATGCAAAGTTAAAAAAATTGAAATACTGGTGAATGCAAGTTTGGCAACGGAATAATAAAGGTCGATTAACTAGAAGAAGATTGTCCTTAACTAAAACTGAAGTTCAACAAACAAAACCGATACCAAAAATGGACGAAATCAAAAATCGGAATAATCAAGTCGCAAAAGAGAAAACTTTAATAGAATATTTTTCTCCAGTGAGTGCTAATTCTCCCTCTTGCATAGTGTTGCCTACAACTAATGTAACTCATTTCGAACTTAAACCATCAATAATTCAACTTCTTCCATCTTTTCACGGTTTGGAAAGAGAAGATCCCTATATGCATGTCAAGGAATTTCTCGACATTTGTTCTACTTTCTGATTCCAAAATTTCTCTGATGAATCACAACTTAGATTATTTCCATTTTCTCTCAAAGATAAAGCAAAATTCTGCTAAATTCTCTTCAAGAAGAACAATTACTAGTTGGGACCAACTAGTGAATAAATTTCTCGCAAAATTTTTTCCAATGTCCAAAACTGATAGTCTTAGAAGAGAAATATCAGAATTTTTCCAAAAAGAAAATGAAGAATTTTATGAGTGTTGGGAAAGATTTAATAATTTAATCCTTAAGTGTCCCCATCATGGTTTTGAAATATGGCGTTTGGTAAAATATTTTTATGACGGTTTAACTCCAAACAATCGCCAATTAATCCAATCAATGCATGGTGGAAAATTTCTTCACCTTATTGGAGACGAATCTTGGAATGCACTAGAAAATATGTCAATTAATTCACAACAATGGAATTCACTCGACTCTAGAGCCAAATCGATGCATACGACCCCAAAAAAAGGTGGAATTTACGAGGTTAAACAAGATGTTGAAATAAAATCTACTATAGATGATTTAGTACGAAAAGTGGATGCGTTGGTCTTGAAGCAATCCATCCCCTTGTCAAACTCAAAACATGAATTTCGCATTTCATGTGCGGAATCATTTCATTCATCTCAATCTTGTCCCTCTGGTCCACAAATTCAAGAAATTTTTAATGAAGAAGTCAATGTGTTACATTCATATGGAAAATCTTCGGACAGCCCATTTGCTCCAACTTATAATCCAAATTGGAGGAATCATCCAAATTTTTCCTGGAAGAAAAACATGCCTCCAATGAATCAAGGAGGGCATCAAATGAATATGTCAAATCAACAAAATGTCCGTCCTAATCAATATCCTCCAAATATTTATCAGTATCCTTCTACAGTGCCAAGGAAACCATCTTTGGAAGATACGTTGCAACAATTCATGCAATCTACTCAACAAATGTTTCAATCAACTCAGCAAGCTGTACAATCAAACTCACAGGCTATTTCTAAGCTTGAAACACAAATTGGTCAACTTGCAACAACTTTAGCTGAAAGAGAAAAGGGAAAATTTCCGAGTCAGTCCATCCCTAATCCTAAAGGACAATATGAAGTAAACTCTTCTAACGCAGGTTCACCATAACTACCCTTAGAAGCGGAAAAGAAATACAAAAGCCCGACTATGATCCTAAGAAAAATCAAATGAACCACAAGTTTCAAAATCAAAAGATTCTAAAGAAAAGAAAAGCCTTACGTTCCAAAAGCTCCATTTCTGAAAGACTTATTCCAAAAGATAAAAGTGCGCAATACAAAGATATAATGGAAATATTTAAACAAGTTCGAATAAATATTCCATTCCTTGATGCTATTAAACAAGTGCCCGCTTATTCTAAGTTCTTGAAAGATCTTTACACCGTAAAAGAAGAATAAATGTTCCAAGAAAGGCATTTTTAGCCGAACATGTTAGCTCAATAATCCAAAATAAAACTCCGTTAAGTATAAAGATCCCGGTAGTCCTACAATATCTTGTGTCATTGGAGATCACATCATTAAACGAGCCTTGCTTGGTTTAGGAGCCAGCAGAATTTATTACCATATTCTGTTTATACACAACTTGGATTAGGGGAGCTAAAATCAACATCTGTGATACTTCAACTAGCTGATAGATCTATAAAAATACCTCGAGGAATCGTAGAGGATGTTCTGATTCAAGTAGATAAATTTTACTTTCCTGTTGATTTTATAGTCATAGACACTGAACCTGTTGAGAATACCAAAGATCAAATCCCTGTCATTTTAGGAAGGCCATTTTTAGCTACTTCAAATGCATTAATTAACTGTAGAAATGGCATCATAAAATTTTCTTTTGGAAATATGACTGTTGAACTAAATATGTTCAATATTTCTCAACAACATGATGATTATGATGATGTCTGTGAGGTAAATATGATAGAGAGTATGAGTCCTTATTTCTTTCCAAAAATGGACGATGATGATCTTTTTGAAAGTTTTCTTGCTCATTTTGGCTCAGATTTTGACGACAGTTCAATTAATGAAGTAAATTCTTTACTAGAGTCTACACCATTATTGAATAATGATAAATGAAAAGCTAAAACTGAACCACTTGAGAGTCAAATGAATAAAGAAGTACCTATTGAGGATTAAAAAATAGAGCTCAATCCATTACCTGATTCTCTAAAATATGCATTTTTAGGACCATCAGAAACCCTGCCTGTCATCATAGCATCTGATTTAGATGAAGAACGAGAAGATAAATTAACCAAGGTCCTTAAAGAACATAAAGAAGCAATAGGCTGGACCATCTCCGATATTAAAGGTATTAGTCCTTCTATATGCATGCATCGAATTCATCTTGAAGAAAATGCGAAAACTTCCAGAGAATTTCAAAGAAGACTAAATCCTAATTTGAAAGAAGTTGTAAGAGCTGAAATAATCAAACTCTTAGATGTAGGGATCATCTACCCTATTTCTGACAGCCCTTAGGTTAGTCCTGTTCATATAGTTCCAAAGAAATCTGGCATAACTGTAATCACGAATGAAGAAAATGAACTTGTTCCAACCAGAATTCAAACTGGATGGAGAGTCTGTATTGACTACAGAAAATTGAACTCTGTTACAAGAAAAGATCACTTTCCACTTCCTTTTATTGATCAAATGCTAGAAAGGTTAGCCGACTATGCTTATTATTGTTTTCTTGATGGATATTCCGGCTATAACCAAATTCCCATTGCTCCTGAAGATCAAGAAAAAACTACTTTTACCTGTCCTTTCGGAACTTTTGCTTACCGACGAATGTCATTTGGTTTGTGCAATGCACCTGCTACTTTTCAGCGGTGTATGATGAGCATTTTCTCTGACATGGTTGAGCGGTTTTTGGAAATTTTTATGGATGATTTTTATGTATTCGGGTCTAGCTTTGATGAATGTTTACACCACTTAACCCAAGTGTTGGTTAGGTGTAAGGAGAAGAATCTTGTCCTAAATTGGGAAAAATGTCATTTTATGGTTAAAAAAGGAATTGTCTTAGGACATGTGATTTCTGAAAAAGGAATTGAGGTGGACAAATCTAAAGTTTATTTAATATCCAGTCTTCCACCCTCACGAACGATTAAAGAAATTCGGTCATTCTTAGGCCATGCTGGTTTTTACCGTCGATTCATCAAAGATTTTAGCAAAATCTCAAGGCCATTATGTAATTTACTTTCAAAAGACACGCCTTTCGTATTTGATGATTATTGTCTAAAAGCTTTTAAGACACTCAAATCTATGTTGAGCTCTGCACCTATCATCAAATCTCCAAACTGGAATCTTTCTTTTGAAATAATGTGTGATGCATCCGACTATGCCGTCGGTGTAGTATTGGGTCAAAGAGAAAATAAATTGCCAACTGTAATATATTATGCAAGTAGAACTCTAAATGATGCCCAATTAAATTATTCTACAACTGAAAAAGAATTGCTTGCAGTCGTTTTTGCCTTAGACAAATTTCGACCTTACTTGATTGGTTCGAAAGATATAATTTACTCCGATCATGCTGCATTAAAATATCTTCTTTCTAAGAAAGATGCTAAACCTCGCTTGATCCGTTGGATTCTATTGTTACAAGAGTTTGACTTAGAAATTCGAGATAAAAAAGGTGCTGAAAATGTTGTTGCTGATCATTTGTCTAGGCTAATCGTGAATTTTACTGATAAAGAACCTCCCATTAATGAAACTTTCCCTGATGAACAACTCATATCTGTTTCTCAAATACCTTGGTATGCAGACATTGTCAATTATCTTGTCACTGGTAACATGCCATCTCATTGGAATAACCAAGATAAAACTAAATTTTCAAACGAAGTAAAAAAATTCTTTTGGGATGATCCATATTTGTTCAAATATTGTCCTGATCAAATCATTAGGAGATATGTGCTAGAACATGAACAACAAAATATCATTTCCTTTTGTCATGATCATGCATGTGGAGGTCATTTTAGTTCAAAGAAAACAACTGCTAAAATTCTGCAATGTGGTTTTTATTGGCCAACACTTTTCAAAGATACACATTCA
The DNA here is from genome assembly GCA_033398695.1 of Orobanche coerulescens. Taxonomy (NCBI): domain Eukaryota; kingdom Viridiplantae; phylum Streptophyta; class Magnoliopsida; order Lamiales; family Orobanchaceae; genus Orobanche; species Orobanche coerulescens. The sequence goes on from CM065803.1 coordinate 144,527,986, forward strand.
TATTGCAGCACATGTGATAGATGTCAAAGATTAGGTCGAATTTCTAAAAGAAATATGATGCCTTTAAGCCCAATTTTAATTATTGAAATATTTGATGTTTGTGGCATAGATTTTATGGGACCTTTTCCAATTTCTTTTGGCAATCTTTACATTGTTGTGGCCGTCGATTATGTTTCAAAATGGGTAGAAGCAATTGCTTGCAAAACAAATGACCGCAAAGTCGCTAAACAAATCACATATAGTGGATCTCAACGAAAAAACAGAATTCTCAAAATGCTAAACAAATCACATACAGTGGATCTCAACGAAATACAACCGACCGTTGAAAGAACCTCTCAGGCGTACGAACAACCAGTCGCAAATCAGCAAACATCCCAAATCATACATGGGGTGGGAACGACCGTCCAATATTCAAACCAATCAGCATGGGGCCACCATTGATACAAACACGGTTGTGCTACCAAGAGAGTTAGGAACGGTTGGAACCATCATGGACCCCACTGGTCCTATCACACGGGCACGTGCTAGGAAGTTGAGAGAACAAATGAGTGAAATGTTGAGAACGAGTGACACTAGCACCACCTCACGAAATAAACTTAATGCACGTTCCTCACCTGTTACCTTATTATCTGTTATTAACTCTTACGAAGACAACTCGGTTCCTACTCAAGAGGTTTACTGTATGACCTTGATCAAATCCTTTATTGAAGACCCTCACACTAAGGCTGCTTGGAGTGTACTGAATAAAGACCCTGAACCTAGAAGAATTCACGTCCAAAGAAAAGAAGAAGACAAGCTCGTCCTTAAGCTACCCGAAATGGAAGTGGAAATCATGTCTAAGTTTAGTGACTGTGCAACGGTGGATCTACTTGAGATTCAAGAAGGCCCGATAGTTGTTCAAATCCTAAGCCCAGATATAGCTTTGCTTGAGGGCAGCCCAGATATAGCTAAAAACAAAAAGCTTGAGGGCGGACCCCATATATTGCCTAAATAATGGCATGAGGGCGTCTTTGTCGTATTTCCTGAAAATGAGAGTTAAATCATAAAAACTCGAAAAGAGAAATACTCTATAAAAAGGATGAACAAACCGAAGGTCGACTTGATGATTAAGGAAAATCCATGCTAGCTTGGAAATTAGACTTAGGCGTGAGGAAGCTACAAAGAAGGTGTGATGTTTGGTGTTGTCTTGGAAAAGGGGACTTCAGCATGTGGAAGTTTCAAAGTGAACGTGAGAATTGTGAAGACCAAGACCTTTTTCAAGATTTCTTTATTTACTTTATAGTTAAGTTATTGTTAGTTTATTCCCTTTTAATTCAGTCCTATTTGTAGCCGCCCTGCATTGTCTTAAAAAGTAGGGACACTTGATTTTATTTCCTTAGTTTAATATGTCAGGGATAATATAGTTTGTTTTGTACTCTCCTATAAAAGGAGACCTTTAGGTAACGAGAAGATATCATATAACTTTTGAAATCAAAAAGATATTTCGGCCTTGTGCTAGAATCAGAGCTGTTGCTTGAATTTTCTTGAGTATTATTCTTATAATTCTCACTTCTACATTCTTTCAATTTTAGTTCATAAAATTGCTAAGTCTTAATCACAGAAACTTGAGTTCTTAGAATAATTCCAAACGTTTCTTTAGAACAGGATTCTAAGGGGATTATAGTAATTAATTCTAAGGGTTTGAAGTGCCCTCATCATTTCCGTATCCATTGTTGCTGTACCGAAATACAGTCCATTGTTGCTGTACCAAAGTACAATCCATTGCTGTATCAAAGTGGTGTCCGAATAGTCAGATCGGCGTCAGATCGGCGTCATTCGAACATTGCCGTATCGGGCGTCAGATCGGGCGTCAGTCCGCTATTGTTATTTGTCGCTTGTCGCCTCGCTTGCTTCCGCTCGAGAACTTATACTTCCGCTTCACACTACCACAATTCACAATAGTTCCTGTATTGGTAACACTGTTGGGTATCGATCGGTATCATTTGGCATCAGAGAACGGTTTTGTCGTTCCTTTCTTATCGTTAATCTCATATATCTATATATATAACTAATTTTGTGATTCACATTGGAGTTAAGTTGTTGTGTTTTAAGTAAGCTACTCGATACTTGCTTACTGTTTCGAATCACTTAGTACCATGATGATAGGATCAAGAAACTCGAAGGATGGAGAAACTCCAGCCCTTAGAAGAGCTGGGAAGGATCCTAGACGAGGAAGAGGTCTTAAGCGACGAACCAGTTACTAATAAAATCCAAAGCTTCCGTGATGTGCAATTCCAACTCGAAGGCCTGACATCATACATACGAAGGATGGAAAACATGATGTTTGAAATGAGGAAAGAGCTGAAATCCCATAGAACGTCACCAACTCCCGAACCTACTATTAGAAACAGGGAGGATCGAGAGAGAGAACCTACGATGGGAGGAAGGGATTCACGGTATAAAGGTAGGGAAAGGGGTAGAGTTAGGGCAGCCCCTCCACCACCCGAATACTATCCGGAAGATGAATATGACGAGTACTTTGAGGATGACAGACAGCCTAGGATCGACCAAGAACCTATAGAACAACGAGTACGGGTAGATGATAACTTAAGTAGTGGTAAGTTCTCCATACCACCTTTTGAAGGCAAATCTGATCACGAAACCTATTTTGAATGGGTTAGGAAGGTCGAGGGACAATTTGAGTGTCGAAATTTTTCTGATCTTAAGAAGGTTAAGATAGCCACTGTAGAGTTCACCGGGTATGCTCTTGTATGGTGGGATCATGTAGTTCAACTTAGGCATCGATGTGGGGAAAGACCCATAGATACATGGGAAGAACTGAAGCGAGTGATGAAGGAAAGGTTTGTTCCTAGCTATTACATGAGGGACCTTAGGTATAGTCTCCAAACTTTAAGACAAGGGACTAAATCAGTAGACGATTACTATAAGGAGATGGAAACAGGACTGATTAGATGTCGTATAGAGGAGGACCACGATAGTACCATGACAAGGTTCTTAGCCGGACTTAATATTGAGATTAAAGACCAATTAGAGCTCATGACTATGCATGACTTAGAAGAAATGGTGCACACGGCTAGGAAAATAGAAACCCAAGTTCGGAGGCGTCAAACTAGGAAGAACCCCACTCCTAGTATCCCACGGAAATCGAGACAGCCCACTAACCATAAGGAAGACCCAAAACCATCGGTCACTAGGGTCCAGACAGCCCCTAATCCGCCAACTAAGTCCCAACCTTCACCAAATTCCAAACCTCAACCTAGGACACATGAAATTCGATGATATAGGTGTCAAGGTATAGGTCACATAGCCCCAAACTGCCCAAACAAGCGAGTTGTAGTCATTAAGTCAGGGGAAATAGCGACTGAAAGTGAGGGAGAAGAAGAGATTAAGGATGAGGATAGTGGATAAGAGATAGAAGAATGTAATGAAGAAATCTTAGAAGGGAAGATTAATGTAGTGCTTAGAATGTCCTTATCAGCTAAGGTAATGGAAGATGAGGATAGCCAGAGGGAGAACTTGTTTCAGTGTAGGTGCTACATTAAGGAGAACCTCTGTAGTATGATCATAGATGGGGGTAGTTGTGTCAATGTCGTTAGCACAGCCTTGGTGCAAAAACTAGAACTTAAAACCGAAAGACACCCTAAACCATATAAGTTGATGTGAATGAATAATGCTGGGTAACTGAAAGTAGTGAGTAGATGCACCGTGCCCTTTAAAATAGGTAGATATGAGGACGAAGTAGTTTGCGACGTCGCCCCTATGCATGCCACCCAGATCCTTTTAGGAAGGCCTTGGCAGTACGACCGCAAAGTTACTCATGATGGGTTTTCGAACAAGTATTCCTTCATTTTTGGGAAGAAGAAATTCAACCTATCACCTATGACCCCGAAGCAAATCCTTGAAGATCAGAGGATATTAGAGCAAGCACTGAGAGAAAGCGAAAAAAGGAAAAGGAAAAGAAAACAGTCACAGTGGTCCCTAAAGGGATAAAAACCGTCGCCCTTTGTAGGGCTAGTGAAGTTAAACGGGCCTTGCTCACAAGACGGCCTGCGGTTCTATTACTATTTCGTGATGTATTGCTTAATATTCCATCTATTCCAGAAACTAATGATCCATTGATTGTCTCGTTATTGCAGGAGTTTGAAGACGTGTTTCCTGAGGAGACGCCACCCGGATTGCCGCCCGTTCGAGGCATCGAGCACTGTATCGACTTTGTTCCTGGATCCTCAATACCAAACCGTCCTGCATACCGAAGTAACCCCGAAGAGACTAAACAGATGCAAAGGCAAGTTGTTGAACTACTAGCAAAGGGACATGTGAGAGAGAGTATGAGTCCTTGTGCAGTTCCGGTATTGCTAGTACCAAAGAAAGATGGCTCGTGGAGGATGTGCGTAGACTGCCGTGCAATAAACAACATTACAGTGAAATATCGACATCCCATACCTAGACTTGACGACATGTTAGATGAATTATATGGTTCCACAATGTTTTCAAAAATTGATTTAAGAAGTGGGTACCATCAGATTCGAATGAAAGAGGGAGAAGAGTGGAATACAACGTTTAAAACTAAACATGGTTTGTATGAGTGGTTAGTTATGCCATTTGGGCTCACTAACGCACCAAGTACATTTATGAGGGTAATGAATCATGTTCTACGTGTTTTTATTGGGAAATTTGTTGTTGTATACTTTGATGATATCCTAATATATATCAAAAGTTTGAATGAACATATCAAGCATTTGAAGGAGGTGTTGCTTGTGCTTAAAAAGGAACACTTGTTTGCTAACATTCAAAAATGCAACTTTGGCACTGAGAAATTGGCTTTCCTTGGTTTCGTTGTTAGTTCCCAGGGGATACAGGTCGATGAAGAGAAAGTGAGGGCAATTAGAGAATGGGACAGCCCCAAAAATGTGAGCGAAGTCCGAAGCTTCCACGGCCTGGCAAGCTTCTATCACCGGTTTGTACCCAACTTTAGTACTGTAGCCGCCCCTTTGACCGAGGTAATAAAAAAGAATGTTGGATTCAAGTGGGCTTTCAAGAGACGGCCTTCAAGGCGTTGAAAGAAAAACTGACGAACGCTCCACTGCTAGCCCTGACGAATTTTGCTAAGTCCTTTGAGATCGAGTGTGATGCATCCGGTACATGTATAGGAGCTGTTTTGACGCAAGATGGTAGGCCGATTGCCTACTTCAGTGAGAAGTTGGGAGGAGCTTCGCTGAACTATCCAACTTACGACAAGGAACTATATGCCCTGGTTTGAGCACTCGAGACTTGGCAACATTACTTATGGCCCAAAGAGTTCGTGATACACACTGATCACGAGTCCTTGAAACATCTGAAGGGGCAACAAAAGTTGAATAGAAGGCATCCTCGATGGATGGAATTCATAGAGACGTTCCCGTACGTAATCAAGTACAAACAGGGAAAAGAGAACGTCGTTGCTGATGCTCTATCTCGCAGGTATACCTTCCTGACTGCTTTAGAATCGAAAATACTTGGTTTTGAATTGATTAAAAATCTGTACGAGAAAGACATTGATTTTGGCGAAATTTTCATTACTTGTGAGAAGTCTGGAGTAGATAAGTACTATAAGAGTGATGGTTTTCTGTTTAGGGAAAATAAGTTATGCATACCTACTAGCTCTATACGTGAACTATTGTTACTCGAATCACATGGGGGAGGGTTGATGGGTCATTTTGGCATTGATAAAACCTTGTCTGTTTTGCAAGAACATTTCTACTGGCCAGGTATGAAACGAGATGTCATTCGTATTTGTGGTCGCTGTATCGATTGTAAAATGGCAAAAAGTCGAGTTCAACCCCACGGTTTGTACACCCCACTCCCCATTCCTAATACTCCTTGGACTGAAATATCGATGGATTTTGTGCTGGGATTGCCTAGAAACCGGTATGGGAGGGATTCTATATTTGTCGTGGTTGATAGGTTTTCAAAAATGGCACATTTCATAGCTTGCCACAAAACTGATGATGCATCTCACGTGGCTAATCTTTTCTTTAGAGAGATCATTCGTTTACATGGAATGTCTAGGACTATAGTTTCTGATCGTGATGCTAAATTCCTAAGTTATTTTTGGAAAACCTTATGGGCTAAATTAGGCACAAAGCTTCTATTTTCTACCACTTGTCACCCACAAACTGATGGGCAAACCGAAGTAGTAAATAGAACTCTTTCTACTTTGTTAAGGGTTATAATAAAAACAAACATTAAAACTTGGGAAGAATGTTTGCCACATGTTGAGTTTACTTATAATCGAACTGTGCATTCTGCTTCTCAATTTTCTCCTTTTGAGATTGTTTATGGATTTAATCCTTTGACCCCACTTGATCTTGTGGCTTTGCCTGTGACTGAAAGGATTAGTACAGATGGGAAGAAGAAAGCCGAGCTAGTTAAGCAACTCCATGAGAAAGAAAGAGCTAACATTGAAAGGCATACTAAGCAGTATGTTGAGCGCGCCAACCGAGGAAGAAAGGAAGTGGTCTTCGAACCTGGAGACTGGTTGTGGATACATATGAGGAAGGAAAGGTTTCTTGTACAAAGTAGATCAAAATTGCTACCAAGAGGAGACGGTCCTTTCATGATCTTGGAGAGGATAAATAATAATGCTTATAAACTAGACTTACCAGGAGAATACAATGTATCTGCTACTTTTAATGTTTCTGATTTGTCTTTGTTTGAAGCAGGTGACCTCGCGTATCTGAGGACAGATCCTCCTCAAGAGGGAGGGGATGATACAAAAACGGTTGTGCTACCAATAGAGTTAGGAACGGTTGGAACCGTCATGGACCCCACTGGTCCTATCACATGTGCACGTGCTAGGAAGTTGAGAGAACAAACGAGTGAAATGTTGAGAACGAGTGACACTAGCACCACCTCACGAAATAAACTTAATGCACGTTCCTCACCTGTTACCTTATTATCTGTTATTAACTCGTACGAAGACAACTCGGTTCCTACTCAAGAGGTTTACTGTATGACCTCGATCAAATCCTCTATTGAAGACCCTCACACTGAGGCTGCTTGGAGTGCACTGAATAAAGACCCTGAACCTAGAAGAATTCATGTCCAAAGAAAACAAGAAGACAAGCTCGTCCTTAAGCTGCCCGAATTGGAAGTGGAAATCATGTCTAAGTTTAGTGACTGTGCAACGGTGGATCTACTTGAGATTCAAGAAGGCCCGACAGTTGTTCAAATCCTAAGCCCAGATATAGCTTTGCTTGAGGGCAGCCCAGATATATCTAAAAACAGAAAGCTTGAGGGCGGACCCCAGATATTGCCTAAATAACGGCATGAGGGCGTCTTTGTCGTATTTCCTGAAAATGAGAGTTAAATCATAAAAACTCGAAAAGAGAATAAACAAACTGAAGGTCGACTTGATGATTAAGGAAAATCCATCCTAGCTTGGAAATTAGACTTAGGTGTGAGGAAGCTTCAAGGAAGGTGTGATGTTTGGTGTTGTCTTGGAAAAGGGGACTTCAACATGTGGAAGTTTCAAAGTGAACGTGAGAATTGTGAAGACCAAGACCTTTTTCAAGATTTCTTTATTTACTTTATAATTAAGTTATTGTTAGTTTATTCCCTTATAATCCAGTCCCATGTGTAGCCGCCCTGCATTGTCTTAAAAAGTAGGGACACTTGATTTTATTTCCTTAGTTTAATATGTCAGGGATAATATAGATTGTTTTGTACTCTCCTATAAAAGGAGACCTTTAGGTAACGAGAAAATACAATATAACTTTTGAAATCAAAAAGATATTTCGGCCTTGTGCTAGAATCAGAGCTGTTGCTCAAATTTTCTTGAGTATTATTCTTATAATTCTCACTTCTACATTCTTACAATTTTAGTTCATAAAATTGTTAAGTCTTAATCACAGAAACCTGAGTTCTTAGAATAATTCCAAACGTTTCTTTAGAACAGGATTCTAAGGGGATTATAGTAATTAATTCTAAGGGTTTTGTTGTGTCAAGAATTACACTCTCCGACCAGCGATCGCCTCGGAGATCGGGCGACCTAGCCACTGCCGACCAGCCAAGGCAGAACTACCGACCAGCGACCAGGCGGCCGAGCCTTAACCCAGCGGACAAGCTAAAATCGGCCAACCGAAGGTCCCAGGAAGAGTCCCGGTGCCGAGCGATCGACATGAAATACGATTGTCTCTCGGTACTCGACGACCGACTCCTGGCGACCGACTGGAGACGATCATCTCTCGGCACTTGCCGACCGACCCTTGGTGACCGACCAATGCCGACCCTCGGCAACTGGCCGTGGCGACCTCTGATGACCAGCTAGAGACGACCGCCTCATGTCGATCAACGCCGATGGCCATCCAGTCGGCAAAGGCCTAGCCTCAGGACAAACACCACGTGCAAGGGCCGAGACAAGATCCGCATATCACGGATCATTGACCACAGCCTGTCAGCATCCGTCCACCAGCCGACAGGCCCGCCGAAAGTTGTCAATAGGGCCGCATGTGACTGACTCCGGACGCGTGCTGGCTCTTCATCGACCGCCAAATGGCACTGATCAGTAGCTGACTTTAGGCATCGCCAAAGACCTACCTTGGACTTTAGCCCGACAGCCCGGGTGATCGCCCCATTATAATATTGGCCGGCAGACGATCGCTCCATTATTATAATGGCCGGAAGGCGATCGCCCGCCAGAGGACAAGACTCGGCTGCCACTATATATACAAGGCACCCTGCACTCGGCCAACTCTCGGCATTATCGCGATTTCAGTATACATTACAGAATTAGCACCTAGCACTTGGCTATCTCCAACTCTTGGCAACAGCTATCATTCGGTCCTTCTTCTCCCGGCCTCTCATTGTACTTAGATTTCTCACATTAATACTTGTATCCGCGAATATTTGTATTAATAACATCTCGCGAGAGCATTCAAGCCCGGGCCTAACAAACCCGACAAATCTTGTATTATTTATCTTCTCTCGGAAGTGCTCCCACAAATTGTTGTTTGTTGTCCGTCTTCCAGCAGTATTAATCTTCGGATAAATATTTTGGGCAACAACAGGTTTGAAGTGCCCTCATCATTTCCTTATCCATTGTTGCTGTACCGAAATACAGTCTATTGTTGCTGTACCAAAGTACAATCCATTGCTGTATCAAAGTGGTGTCCGAATAGTGCTGTATCGAAGTGCTGTCCGAACATTGCTGTATCGAAGTGATATCCGCTATTGTTATTTGCTCTTTGCTGTTCGTTTGCTTCCGCTCGAGAACTTATACTTCCGCTTCACACAACCACGATTCACAACAATTCATGTATTGGTAACACTGTTGAGTATCGATCGGTATCAACCATCCCCAAATCTACATTTACAAAGAAATCATTCAAAGTCACTATGGTAAAATCGTACTACTACCATACCAATGGAATCACATAGCACATATGTCCCGGTTTCATAAAACCCATAGTTCCAAAATTACATTCTGTACCCAAACCTACAACACGCAGCATATTTCTCTTTATCCGATCAATCAACCGATCATCCCTGGATAACCAAACTATCATACTAGAGTTCGGATCTCTTTTCCTCGTACCATTAGTGTGTTATCCAGTTTGTGAGTCTCACTCAAAACTTCACCACGATATGCATTATGCACTAAATGCGTATGTATATCAATGACATTTTCCAAAACAGTTTGAAATCATACAATCTCGTCAAGAAGACAAATTTTCAAAAGTTCTTTCAAGAGTTTCAAAACTCAAAACATAAATTTTCGTAAGACCACGAAATCAATTTTCGAAAAATTAAACTGGCTCGTTAACTCCAGGTATTCGATAACAGTTTCCTTTGAATCCACATGATTTCGAAGTCTTAAAATGAAAACTATGCAAATGATTGACCACATTCATACTCCTGTATACCAATTCGGTTTGTCACCAATATCCACTGATATTCCATCGGAAAACCACACGATAGAGTTCTAAAATCTCAATATATAAACTCCGACCAAAAACTTCTTTCTCCACATATGGCTCGCAACGTCGACCATTAATCCTGGATCACTTCAAATATGCTATGCCAAAACATTGAAACAAATCAACACAGCGAAAGACTTCTCGAGAGGTTTCCTTTGAACAAGTAAACCAAAACTCCGGAAGGCAGAAACGTAGTAGTTAAACGATTGGTAAAGTGTTTTACAAATCTCGGGAGTTTTAGAAAACATGAAAAAGCCTTTTGAAACATTAGGGTGTCAACCCGTATCTCGTTCCGCATTACAAGAAGTTTAAAAAGTAGAGAACCCTTTTCGGACCACAAGTCCTGAGTTACAAAACTATTTCAAAATCGATTGGGTCTCGGCCCAAAATCATTTTCCGTAAAACATCTGTAAACATTCATTTTGAAAAGTATCATTTTCAAATGCTCAAAAACAGTTCATATATCACAAAATGAACTAACATGACTACATGTTCTTCTCAACTATCCACCACATGTCTCCCAAATGCACAGCTCCGTTCAAAAACCTAACCGACATATTGACTTCCAAAATCACAGCTCCTTAAGATCATCAGTCCCGTACCAACCCTGTCACCTTATACCGTAACACATAATATTCTGCTGAATCTCAACGCATATCAACTTAGAACGGCAATAAATCTAAATGCAATTCAAGAATCCAAATACTTATAGATCGTGAAGCCGACGATTCCCCATGATACTGGCACATGTCTCAACTCAAGAAAATACTCGACACCGATATTTTCAAAACACACGTTTTGCAAAATCAATTCAACTCGAGAACACGACACATTTCTTTCCAGAGAATCACGTTAACCATCATTTGGAAAAATTTACAACAACTCCAGTACCACACTGGTGAATCACATAACACACAAGCCCGAGTGAACAACAAAAACTCACGGCTCCAATATTTGTCAACCGACAACTCAAATGACACGACAAAAGTACGACCCAACTCGACCCGACTGCCTAGGTTTTCACAACCTAAGCTCCGATAACATATTCTGTAACACCCCCAGATCCGACCGGGAATATTACAGCGCCGTGGGTCCCGAGATGGAACCCACAAGGCTGAAGGAAATTTTCGAAAACATTTACAATCGCCCAAGATGCTAACGACGTACTGTCTTTTAAAAAAAACATTCAAAGACTTTATAAAACTCGTTTATCAAAACCGTTGTAAAATCTCATTTGAAACCACAAAGCCCGAAATGCCAAAGCTCAACAGTTTAAAAACATACATTAAGCTATCGCTTACACGTATCGACAGAATAAATTAGAAAACGATTGCCAAAGCAATCTAAGTTACCAGATGCCAAAAGGCCAATTAAACATACTCACGTAGCGGAAAAGGCAAAAAATTAAAATACTCTAGCAGCGGAATACAACAACTGATTAGGAAACTCAATACACAATTACATGCCCTAGCTAGTATCCTCTGGGAAGCTCATCTCTCCACGACCGCTACAAGCTCGATATCTCAAGAACCTAAAAAGAAATCCCACGACGGGGTCAGCCATAATATCCAATAATGATAACCGTCACATCACATTAATAATTACATACCAATGAGAATACAAAATAAGAATACGACCAATGTAATCTTATCGTAGTAACTTTACATAAATAATTCTCATCAGATTAACCATCATCACAAAGCACATCTCGTAATCTCAATTAATCAATAAACTCGACACAACATCATATGGTACCTCAAGCAATACCCGAGATTCTCAAAACATCATCATAACTCGCAATACGGAAAAATATACCAACTCCGACCAATTCAATCCATCGGATAGCATCATCAAATCCAAGACGATAACCGATTGTCCATCAAAAGACGAATACCAAAGGAAATACGGAACATACCTCAAGATATGAAATGCCACGACTGTAACACCCCAAATCCGCTCAGGGATATTACACGCCGTAGAACCTTTCCTCAAGGATATACCAGGCTGGTAACAACAAACGAACAACTCGACAATGCCTTTAAGGCTAAAAAGACTCAGTAGACCGATTTGGCCTTTCAATAAATACATACAACTCAATTACAATACATGCCCACGCAGGGGTCGAATACAACACACTCCCATACAACGGGGAAAGAATACTGCAGCGGAAATAAAATACAACTAAACCAAAGACCTCATATGGATCCTCGTGTGATTAGTATCGTTCATCTTTCATCATCCTTCGTGCCGACCCTGTGTTATGCTCCCAAACCTGAATGCAAAAACAGACATCCACCCCCCGAATACTCGGGGGTTAGCAAAACTCCACTGTTTTGCTAGTGCAAATACAAAGTGCAAATACGAGCCATATAATTCAAATTCCAAGAATAAAAATAACCAGGAATCCTCAAAGTTCCAAACGTAACGAAAAGCACTTCCCGAGGCATGAGTTTGGTAAAACATTCCAAAACCGAAAGATCATAATAACGAGAACGGTTTGCAAAATGGTTTAAAATACCCTCGGGAGTTTTAATAGAAAACAATTTAGGATTATCAAATCCTTGTCTTTCCAAAATCAACAGGATCACAGCCCAAAGGTTTTGTTTTCGCAATTAGGAAACCACCAACAATTTACAGGGTCAGAGCCCAACATCACGTGTCCTCAACGAACATAAAATCAACGAAACATAATCACGCACGCACATCGCCTAGGACCGGGACGCCACCACAGACATCCCACCCGATGCCTCGAAGGACCCTCCCGAGCTGGCTAGCGAAACAAATCACACACACGCATCGCCTAGGACCAGGACGCCACCATGAATCCCACCTGAGGCCTCGAAGGACCCTCCTGAGCTGGCTAGCGAAACAAATCACACACACGCATCGGCTAGGACCAGGACGCCACCATGAATTCCACCCGAGGCCTCGAAGGACCCTCCCGAGCTGGCTAGCGAAACAAATCACACACATCTCACGGTTGGATCAATCGCTTGTTGCATCCTGGCCACATGATCACATGCCATGTGCCACCGTAGATTAACTTTGGCGCTCACGGTTGGATCAATCACTTGTTGTATCCTGGCCACATGATCACATGCCATGTGCCACCGTAGTTTTTATTAAGCTCTCACGGTTGGACCAATCACTTGTTGCATCCTGGCCACATGATCGCATGCCATGTGCCACTGTAGGCCCCGCCCACATCCATACATTCACAAACAGCACAATACAACACATATATTCAAACAGTTCACCCAGAGGCATCAAACACTTAGCAAAACACCACGTCAAACCACAATGCACCAAAATGAAATAATATACGTCCACATGCAATACCAAGTGCAACATCAACATCAAACATATCCATAGAATTCACATAGTTATTCACAAACCACACCATTCACAAAACACACGCGTTTTGAAAGCAAGCCTTTAACAAGGCTAAACCGAATCTTTTGAACGTTCAATTCAAACGACCAAACAACCACAATTAGACGATCACTAATTATCATATCCATAAAACAAGAATTATACGGACAAGGTACTTGCCTCAAAATCGGCACGCAAGTATCCCGACGAACACAGTTCAACCGGAAAGCTTCGAAACGCCCGATGCTTTCGAAAAGGAAAACGACAACGAACGGAAGGGTTCAACTTGGTTTCTTCGCAAGAAACTCGACCCTAACAACATATAACTAATAAATCAATGATCATACGAGGAGGAATAATCGTAGAACGTCCGAAAAACCCTCTAAGACATTCTACCGGACACCTTCAAGGCGTCGATCAAGAACTCGACCAAAATAACGAATCGATACGATCCAACCATGGAATAACAAGGTAAATGATATAATACATCTAAATAATCATCAATCCATCATAATCCTAAGTTAAAACGGATTAAACGGACGAAATCAACCAAAATACCCAATTTCCCCAAAACTAGATTTCTAGAAATCTAACCTTGATTCGCTCGATCAAAGGATGTTATAGGATGGATGATTGATGATATAACCTCAAAAACTTCATGGATTTGTTGTTAAACAACATGGCTCCATGATAAGCACACCCTCAGCCGCGGAAGAGAAGGAGAAGGAGAAAAATGGCCAAAAACCCGTCTGCAGGGCCTTATATAAAGCCGTCACGGCCGAGTTACGACGTAATCGCCAAGGGCTTACGACGAATCGCCATGGCCGAGACGCCGCCAAAAATGCCGCATCCTTACGACGTAATCGCCAAGGGTTACGACGTAACCGCATTACGACGAATCGCCGAGCGCTCAGACGTAATCGCCAAAGGCCTCGCCTGCATCGCCTGCCATGACTCGGCCGGGGCCAACTTCGACGGCCCGAACGACTCCGAAACCTGAACCTGAATACGAATCGAAGATACGGTTACGAAGTACTTGCAAATACGAATTCGAGCACTAAAAGAACACACGATTCCGACCACCCGAAGGCTCGAAATTCGACAACGGAAAGTAATTACCCCAAACTTTGGGAAATTACGAAAATGGCCCAAAACGTCCGAAAATCACGATACGTGATGGAATAACCAAACCGAAGTTCACAACACATATAACAAGGTTAAACGAACTTACGGGAAACTCGAAACAGCAGTTTCGACCGAGATTCGCAAGAATCGAACTCAAGTGCGGAAAAGTCGCCAAAAAGCACGGAACTCAATAAAACGACACCGAAATGAAGTCGGATGACAAAAAGTGCAGAATTAATCATTCTCAGAATGACGAAACGGTCATGAGCGAGTCGTCAAAACGGACTTTCTCCGAAAAAAAAGAAATTACCGGAAATCGAAATTACGGGTATTACAACGACAATCATGTCAGTCTAATCCGAGGTTAGATCAATACCACACACGGACATGGTCCTAACACAAGACCTACAAATGCATACTCATATGACAACGTCAATATGCTCACATCAATAACGAAAATGTATACTTATGGCAAACCCATAATATACATATGCACAACAACACATGATAAAATCAATGATGCGAATCCACATGATTCCATCAACACAATACTGGGTAATACAACGATCCAGCGCCCTCAGCATAGATCCCCATGATGATCCCGTCGGACCAACGCATGGTGGAAAACCTGTCCAACGATCCAGCGCCCTCAGCATAGATCCCCATGATGATCCTGTCGGACCAACGCATAGTGGACATCCGATCCAGTGCCCTCAGCATAGATCACATGATCTCACCGGATCAACCCAACATAAACAATACAATTATGCATACACATATGCAACCCAATATGTTCATAAACATGAACAACATATGAATCAAAACATGAACGACACTCTGATGAAACAACTAGGATGACTTCGTGTTCAGCAACATGAATGACAACCTGCATGACCAACAATATCAACACTAAACCGAATCAATCTAAGATACTTATCCCGAGTCCTTCAGGAGAGATCTCGATGTCAAGTCATCACCGGCGATTATCCTCAATGCTCGGTGATCCGAACGTACCATGAACTATAGATATTCATATCTTTATCTTTATCGCAATGTAACCTTGATACCCGAATATGTCAATAACCGAGATAAAGCATATACCTTATGATTTAACTCCCAGAATCGGAAAGACAACATATAATCCAAATCTCCAGAATTTGCAGTGATAATCATTGCTATATGCATTATAAAAGAAATGAAACTGAAACCATTCATTAAACATTATTACTGAGCAAGTAATAACTTGCCTCGATACCGATACGACGATGAGAAAGCCGCTACCAATCTCATTTCCTTTGTCTACGAGCTGGGCCCCCCCGACCAATGCAATTCACGAACATACTCGAACACGACCGCAACATATGGTTATAATCACCGATCAATAATCTCAACCTATTGAAGTAATCAAATAGCAACGATTCGATAACAATCAATAACCGACATAGCCAACCAATAAAACTCAACGGGTCAACGATACCTCGATCATATATAAAACCAAATAGTATAACTCAAACCATTATGAATTCATATCCACCATATGAACCGATATCCGATAATTACCAATCAATATAACCGATCGACAAACTCAACGATTTCATAATATCTCAATTAAACATAAGTCCGAACCATCCAACTCAACAATTACGAATTCATAACCAAAATACGACTACGGATACGAATGTAAAGGAAATCATATTCGGTGATCAATCACAATCTTTCCGAATTCCAAATTGATATCATGATTCATATTTCATCAAGAACATACGAATTCTACCTCTACAATCAACGAACATTCGATCTTGATATCTAAAAATACCGATAATTCAACATACGGTTGTCTTGCTATGTTAAATTCATCAAGGAGTTCCTCAAGAACACTAAATGATTCGAAATCATGTTCATAGCCATCAAAACAACGTAATTCGATATCCTCTAACATCTAAACAATCCTCATTCATAATTCAAGGTGTATATTATCATATTTTCCAATATATGATCCTCCTAACATCAAGAATCGAAACAATTCTACCAAGAACACCAAGAACACTATGATTCTATAATCATAACCAACATAATCAAGACATAAACCATCATATCCTTCAACATATAGTTCATATAACCTCAAGAACCGTAACAACAACATCATAATCATCTTCATACGAATTATTCATCAACAATAACATCAAAATCCGAATTCAAGGTGTAGAGTTCATCAACATACCTCAAGAACATGAATAACACAATCAAACTCTTCAAGAATCATTGATATCTTCACATCCAAGCCTCTAATGCATGCTTTCAAGCTTATAATCAAGTTAGAAGAAGTTTATTCTCAGTAACACCCTCATAAAGACGAACTTTGTAGGAAGAAATGATTCTCTCGTGAAGAAATGAAAGAACGAACTTCATTTTATAAACTGCATCCCCATTACGTACGTTATACAACATAATTAACGTACGTAATGCTACCTAACGTACGCTAAGTGTCCTTCGTAGCGTTCGTAATATCAGTCCAGAGCTCACCAACTTGTTTCGTTCACTCGCTTACGTACGTAATGTTTCATCCATAACGTACGTAATACGTACGTTGACTTGCTACAATAATTCCTGAGTTAACATACGTAATGCATAACCCGTAGCGTACGTTAACCAAGAGTTGACTCGACCAAGCACGTTCCTCGCCGAAAGCTGCCGACCACGGGTCCCACCTATCGGCCATAGCCTGAGCTGTCTGATTCCTCTCGCTACGTACGTAATGCCTTACGCATAGCGTACGCAACACTTAGCATCATAATGTACGTTAACTCTACTCATTAACGTACGTAATCCTTGTGCCTTAGCGTACGCTAAGTATACATCGTAGCGTGCGCTAATGTGTCTGTACTTAGCCATTTTCAGCTACTCTTGTCCAACGTCTCGACATGCAGAACACGAACATATAACATACTGAGTACATATGCATCTTCCAACAATATTCTCATACGATACACAATACCCTCAAATGCAATTGTTGACCAAATACGACAATTATACCATTACTGACATCTTAGTCCTTCAATTATTTTATCCATACTGTACAGATTCCACGCTGTACAATATCACTCGGATAAAATAATATTAAACAACAGTGGTAGAAATTTCGGATATTACAATAGTTACGGCTGTAACGTCTGAAAGTTACGGCCGTAACTCTTGACGGGTTTTTGATCATTTTTTTAATCTTTTATACTTTTGGTCTATTATTGAGGGAATGGCTGGCCTTGATCCGATCTAATGTAATAATGCTGGAGTTTTGGAGCTATTACTAACATCTCAGTCCTTCAATTATTTTATCCATATTGTACAGATTTCACGCTGTACAATATAACTCGTATAAAATAATATTAAACAATAGTGGTAGAAATTTCGGATATTACAATAGTTACGGCCGTAACGTCTGAAAGTTACGGCCGTAACTCTTGACAGGTTTTTGATCATTTTTTAATCTTTTATACTTTTGGTCTATTATTGAGGGGATGGCTGGCCATGATCCGATCTAATATAATAATGCTGGAGTTTTGGAGCTATTAGATAACTTTAGGTGTATAAATAGACCCCTTAGATCCATCATTTATCAGCATTCATCTTATTATTTTCTCATTTTGTAATACTTTTTCTTTGTGTGAAGAACACACTTGTGTTCTTGAGAGTGTATGTGGTTTAGCTTATGTTGTTGAGAGAGTTTATTGCTTCTTTCTCCTTTATCTACTAAGGGAGTTAGGATCAATTCTTTCCCTTTTTCAGTTATTAGTGACCACTCAAACTTGTAATATGTTGAATAAACCCTTCATGGACTAAGTTATCCTTAGTTGGGATTATAAACAAGGTTTGTCATGTTATTTAAGTTTGTATAAAGATCTATTATGGATTACTTATTATTGTGTGTGATTTTCATTGTTTTATCAATCTTTATTTATTCGGCCAATACATGATGATATTTATGGTCTTCATATGTTTCGAAATAAAATATGTTTGATTAGATCAAATGATCTTCACTCTAAGTTGTTCAAGGGGATAGAAATATACCTCTAGACCTTAGATGATTCTTTGAGTTATTTTCATAAAACCTAATCCTATATATTGAAGCCAATCAACATAGAAATATAGTGGATTGATTAAATATATAAGGGACGTTTTGACATTCGAAAGAGGAACCGTCTTTTTAAGGAAAATCGAATCTACACAACATAATAAGTAAATACATCTTATAATCTCCTATACATCTTCTATAATCAATGATGAACTAAGTTTGTAATCCCAACAATTTCATTTTATATTTTATTAATCTATTATTAGTGCAATCTTTCATTTCCTTGAATTTTAGAACTATTATTACATTTTTCCTGCAATTGTCAAACCAAACTCTTAAATTGTGTGTTTCACTCATCTAAATATCTATAACAAATAGATAAAGTGCATAATTCAATATATAACTTAACTTCCTTGTGGGATCGATAAACCGGACTAAAAAAGTCCACGTACTACTTGATACGAGATCGTGCACTTGCGATAGTTACACAAAAGACGTGTCATGTATTTGTTTTTTCGCCCCATAAATGCTGCGGCAACTTGCTTGCGGCAATCATGGTTCTTGTTGCTTCTTTGAGCGTCCTGTTCTTTCGCTCGGCCACACCATTTTGTTGATGTGTTCGGGCTGCTGAGTATTCGTGCTGTATTCCATTGTCCGAATAGTATTGCTATATAAAGCGGTTAGTGAATTCAGTACCTCTGTCGGAACGAATGGACACGATACTCAACCCTTTCTCATTCTGAAGCTTTCTCAGGTGCTCGGGCAGCTTTATTGTGGTTTCCTTCTTCTTGCCCAAGAAGATTATCCAAGCATACCTGGAATAATCATCAACAATAACGAGACAATATTTCTTACCTCCCAAAATTACATGGTCTACTGGACCGTAGACATCCATATGTAGCATTTCTAGAACTCTGTGAGTAGATAGGTATGGTTTGCTTTTCAGGGTGGTTTTGATTTGTTTGCCTTTCTGACATGGTCCGCATACGCTGTCATTTTGGAATGACACATCAGGTAAACCTCTAACCATTCCCTGTCTAGGGAGCTTGTTGATCGTATTGAAGTTGATATGCGGCATCCTCTTGTGCCATAACCAGCTTTGATCTGCAGTGCCTTTGGCAACAAAACACGGAATTGTGGAGCTCATAGGCATCCAGTCAGCAATATACATATTACCTGATCTGCTTCCTGTGAGCACAACTTCTTTGGCTAGAATGTTCTTGACTCTACAGTGATCTATATAGAATTTCACCGAGAACTGTTTGTCACAGAATTGGCTAATACTAAGTAGATTATACTGTAAGCCTTAAACATAAGCTACATCGGTGACTTTAAATTTTCCTACATGCAGGGTTCCCTTCCCTCTTGTTCTTCCATTGGATTTATCATCGAAGCGCACTTTTGGACCGCGACCTTCTACATAATCTGACAGCTTGCTTCTATCTCCTGTCATGTGCCGAGAACATCCACTATCGAAGTACCAGATGTCCTTCTCTTTGATGTCCTGTAAGCAAAGAAATTAAGTAGATTTAGGTCCCCTTTGTATGTTGGGTCCATGGATGTTGGTGCCTTTAGGTACCCATATTTGCCTGACAGTAATTGGCTTGCTGTAGATTACTTTTGGTCCGTTCTTGCGATATCTACATGGGGCAGGCACGTAGTCGTTGTAACCTTGGTAATTATGATGCATGTAAAAACATGGGTTATTATTATTAATCCAGTACGAATGCCGTCTTGGAGGTGGAGCTGTTTTATTCGGCCTTACAGCTTGCCTCCTGGGTCTCCAGTTGGATTCCCAAAGCTGTTGGTGATATTGCGCGGCGGCCTATTTTCTCGATGGATAACGAGGCTCCTGTATCCAGTATCTAGGCGCACTGTACTGTTGGAAGTATTGTTGTGCATGTCGTTGATATTTAGATACAACCTTCTTTCTGAATGGCTGTTGGCGCTTCTGATATGCTCGGGGAGCATGCTGTTGGTTACACCTTACAGGTCTGGGTGGCTGAGGATTCCGCTGTCTATGATATGACTTTGCTGGCGGAAATGCAGCCTTTGCTGTACGCGGACCAGCTGTTACCTTTTTGGGACCCGGGGTCTCTTCAGGTATAGGAATGGGTTCCACACCCCTGACGAACACTGTACTAGTTTTCCCTTTATGGGAGAATGAGTTGTATCCTAAGCCACATTTATCATGAGCATGTTGCCCGGTGCTTAGAATTTCTTCCATCATTTTAGATGATTTCTCAAAAGATTTCAAGATGGACATATTTTCGTAATTATTTCTTAGCAAGTCATTTTCATCTTTTAGCTCTAAGTTAGATATTTTGAGCTGTATGTTTTCTCGTTTTAACGTCTGGGCCTTTTGAATGTTTTTAAATTCATTCGTCATATTTTCGAAAGTATGAGATGTATTAATAGGAATATTGGATTGTGAGCTTAGCTCATCATCGTTGTCTTCATCGTCCTCTATATCTTTGGCCATAAAGCACATATATGCTTTATCTTCGAGCTCATCATCGGAGGAGTCACTGTCAGTGATTGCCTGAAGACATTCCTTGCTCTTGGTTGGTGCGGGCGAGGCTTCTGATTCGCCAATCAGGGCATTGAGCTTGTTCTTCCAAGCACGCCTTCTTTCATCTTTTTCCTGTTGCTCGGCTTCCGGCAACTTTTGGACTTTAGGATGCGGATATTTATTTGCATAATGTCCTCGTTTTCTACAATTGTAGCATAGATTAGAATCACCAGATGGAGAAGATTCAGAACTTACCTTGTGAAAAGGCCTGTATACAGTCTTTCTAGACTGTTTGATGAACTTCTTGAAATTGTGCATGAGCAGGGCCATTTCATCTTGTAACAGGATATTATCATCACTGTCAGCATTCTTGTAGGCAAATTTGGATGTGCTGGGCATGTTGTGTCTTCTGTTAGCTACAACGGCTAGTGCTGTAGTCCTAGCAGGTGACTCTTCGGCCTTCTCTCTCCTGTCAATATCATACTCGAAAGCTTTTAGGTCAGAGAAGAGGTCAAAAGTAGAAATGTCATTGAGATTACATGACACACGCATAGCTGTGGTTTTTATATCCCATCGGGCAGGGAGTGATCTAAATATTTTCATTTTTTTCTCCTTTTGGGTATACACTTTAGCCAATGCTTCAAGTTCACAGACAATGCCAGTGAATCTGAGGTCAAGTTCCTCAAGAGTTTCAGATGATTTCATTTCAAATGATTCAAATTGCTGAGTGAGTTTTGAAATCTTGTTTTCTATTGAGAGCTCAGTTCCCTCACAAATCATATTGAGTTTATCCCAGATTTCCTTGGTTGTTTTACAGCTTTTTATCTTCGAGAATGTGTCTTTGTCGAGAATAACAAATAGCGCATTCTTAGTAGCGTTGTCGAGGTTAGCACCCTTGCGCTCGTCGGTTGTCCATTGCTCGCGCTCCTTCTCGAGCATCTCTGCATGAGGTTGTCCCTCTATCCTTGCGGCAGGATTAACCTTCATTATCTTGATGGGGCCATCTTGGATGACAAATATCATCTCTTCATGCATGGCTGCAAGATATGCTTCCATCCTAATTCTCCAATCATCAAATTCGTTAATCGAGAACATAGGAACCTTGTTTATCATAGAGGTATCTATATGAGAAAATAGGAAAGATAAAGACTGTTTTAAAAAAGAATGAGTGATTGTGGATCTGATTCGGTTAAAAATATGACTGATTCTTTTTAGAATCTACCGCTCTGATACCACTTGTTGGCCATTAAGTATACAGAATACAGCTTGAAAAAGTGTTAGTACAACAAGCTGTACGATTTTCAAATGAACTCCGTAGCGGAAGTTTGTTCAAGTGAGTTGATGTAAATACAACAACTAGGTTTTCTCCTGGTAGCTTAGTGCGTACAGGGTTTTGCAATGTATACTTGTATTAATCACAGTTTATAAAAACAATAAAAGGCAGAAGGTAAATAACACGCAATATAAAGTGGTTCGAGGTAAACCCCTCTACGTCCACTGGTCCTCCACACAGGAGTAAAATGTTTATTAAAATCACTACGTACACAACTACGTGACTTTAATCAAGCCTATCCTTGTATCTGTTGGGATTCGGTGCCTATAACGAAGGCCCAGCGGAAGCGGTAAAACGAAAATTAATTCGAACCGAATCCCTACGAGGATCGATCGAGCTACGTATATACGAATATCAAAACAAAATACAAGAGATATAAGAAAATCACCCTTGTAGTCCGTTGATTAAATGGATTCCTTCTCTTGAGCTATTACCCAAGCTTGAAATGAATTCCCTACGACCCAATGCGCTCCAAGAACTTGAATGATCCAACGTCGAAAAGACAACGTCTCTACTTGTCACGCGCCGGAGAAACGACCGGAATGGCTAAACCTCGTTATCCTCCAAGGATACGGCTAGAACAAGGTTATAGAAACTTTTCAAAAACAAGATTACAACACTATAAGTGTTTAATCTATGATCTCTCTATCAATCTCTCAAAATATTTCTCTAAGAAATGTTTGAAGAAAATGAAGAACACAATGAGAAAACTTTTTCTCTCTCTCAAAAACAAACTCACGGCTGGAATGTGGTACTCAAGAGTGAGGAGTAGTCATCATTATATTCTTCTTACAAATCCCACAAAATCAACTATTCCTTATTTTAAGAGATATCAAATCTCTAAGGTCATTAGTCTTCACCCACCAAAGCAAGACTAAGACTAAAGTAAGAGATCAAAAGTGGGGCGGCCTCTAGAAGGAATCAGACGAGTTTGATTCGTTTCGGACTCCCGTGAGTCCAAAGAGATAAACTTCGATTCCGTTCCGATGTATTTATATCAATTAATTAATCCAATTAATTAATCATATCAAATACATAATAACGTAATTAATTTCTCCAAGAAATAATTATATTCATGAATTAAATTAATCACCATGTAATTTATTTAATTCATTAGGCCGTAAATTAATTTATCCAATAAATCAATTTAGACATCCAATGTCCTAATAAATTAGATATCCAATATCTATTATTTATAATGAGAGAATAAGCTCGATTCATTCCGTCGTCAATCCTATTGCGTGACTCGGTAGGTCCGTCTCAGTCAGCAGTGGGGGAACCAACGACTAGTAGGCACCACCTAGCCAACCTGGCGGCCTACACTATACACTAACTGAGAACGAATGATTGAGATCATTCAAGAACCATTATGTCGTGAATACCAGTATACGTATAAACTCTTCTTTCAAATGTCCCGATCAAGTTATAAAGTCACGGTCAGTCAAACTCTATCTGTACTTGACGCTATGCATGCGTTAATGCAAATCGAGATCATCGAGCTATCGTGTATCCAATACAACTAGCTCCAATGCTTTGGCCAAAGACTTATGATCTCATATGCCAATAACTGCCTAGGACATATAACCCGCTCATTAACGGGAGAAAGAATTCTATCTTGGTATTCAGTAGGACCTGCGACTTGCCCGTCAAGATGCAGGTCGAGGTTGTGTAACATCCCCGTGATTTATGGAGATATTACAGCGCCGTAGATCCTTTTTGGAGAACCTACCAGGCTTAGACCCAAAATAAAACACATTAAATACAACAAAACATGAACGTTCATACATTCAAAACCAACTTCAACTTCAACATGACATACATCACAATACCAAACAACATATCATCTCGTGGGATCATAACCAATATAACCGTTCACAACTGGAATACAACATCATAATTAACCATCAACAATGACACGACATACAACACCAGACAGTACCCGCGCGAGTACAAAACCAAAACACGACTTTGACCATGACCATACGACCACCAACTCAAAATGATGCACGATATCAATGCTGCCCACCAAGCTCGTGTCTACCCTGTGTTAGTCCTCCCACTGGACCTGTACCTGAATACACAAAAGTATATCCACCCCAGAAGGGGTCAGCAAGAAGCCGGTACAAGTACAATGATTCTAGAATATGTACAACAAGTGAATAATCAACAAAATCACAGAAATCACAGTGCCATCACAGATATTCCGGAATACCACATCACAATCATCATCACAAAACAACCTCCCAAGCTATACTGGCCCCGCATCTCGCAAGATACGCACCCCAAGAGACCTCGCCAGGCTCTCTCTGGTTGTATAGCCCAACCGAGTGATCCGTAGGGAAACGCAGCCTACCGGACTCCAGGGGACCCTCACTGGTTTTACTCGGCTCGCACACATTCAATCAACAATTGGCACAAATCCCATTTTTACATATTCACACGAAGTACATTAAACACAATCAAAGTACTTGCCTCAATTCGAACGACACGGGAAACAACGAACGGATGGACATACGGTCCGAACTTCCTTCAACAATTCGACCCTAACACATCGAGATACCGAATCAAAACACAACACCACGGAAACAAAAGGATTCACCCTAAGTTCTACCCGTAGAGACATTTAATCGAACACTACGGAGGCGACAAAGTTCGAACCCAAGAACGGATTAAAAACTCGGAATTTAATCCATAAACTTTGAGGGAAAACAAAAGAACATATTACAACATCATAATCTAACATAATCCAAAGCCAAAACGAACTTGAATCAAGAATTCCCAACAACCCCCAAAATTCTTTGAAATAACTTGAAGAACTTCAACCACATAAAGTCAAACCTCAATTGGATACCGATAACCCCTCGGGCGAACCTACCATCCTCTCCGAGTGAACCCATAGGTCAACCCTCCAGCCATCTCCCGCACCGCTGTCCGGCCACCTCTCCGGCCATCTCTCCCTCCAGCCGTTCCGCCTTCACCGCCCGACCCTTCATCTTTTAGCCTGATACGGTTCCACAGTCCTCCATGCGATCGAGATCTCTCATAGCCGTATCATTCTGCACCTTTATTTGCACAGATCCATGGTCGTCGCCGAAGCTCACGATGCCTGAAGCTTCGTCATCATGCCGAAGAAAAAAGAAAGTCTCGGTCGCCCTCTAAAACTAATGTCATCCCACCGGCTTCAGTAGACGTCATCTGCAGTAAGCCGGTTTCGTCGCCGGCACCATCTTCCTCGCCAACCTCGTCGCCATCAAGGTCGCCATCGCATCCGCCGCTGGTAGTGCCGTTGCTTGCAATGACCGGAAATATTTTTCCACCACCTCTGCAAAGCTCCGGCGTCGTCGTCCCGTGTTCACAGCAGATGCCGTTTGCGCCGTCGCCGTCGCTCACAACCCTAGCGGCGGATGAAGTTCATGCTTCAAACAAGACGATGGACGGAGGAGAGCCGTCCATCTTAGGGCCTTTCCCATCAGACGGTCGGAATTTAACGGGCCTCCAATTACATAATGAAGCCCAGCCCACGAAAATGGAGGTTAGCCCAACTGCTTTCTTACCTAATCACCATGGGCCTGCTCTACTTTGGCCCAGTTATTATATGCAATCTGGCCCAATCGTTCTACCTTCTTTAAGCCCAGAAAATTCTTCTTCTAGCCCACTCAACCTTAAAACTAAATCTTCTGAACCCATCTCACTTAATCTCAACCAGCCTGATTTTTTTTAGCCCAATCAAATAATTTTATTCCTCTTCAGCCCAAACCTTCTAAACTCAATACCCTTTTAAATTATTTCAGGCCCACAATCAAAATTTAGGCCGGCCCACCCTCATTAAAACAGCCCACATCCACTTCCCAAGCTGCGGCCCTCCCCTGCGAGCCTCCCCAACCCATCTCCCCCCAGCCCTCAAACACCATCGGCCCACCTATCCCTCCTGACCCAGCCGCCTGCCCCCAAACCCAGCCCAATCCACATAACCCCAAACCACCAGTCCAGCTCCAGCCTATCCTCACGACCTCTCCCCAGCGAGCAGCGCCCCCTCCCCATGCATTCGCGAGCTCATCTCAACCGACCCAACATGGCGCAACCGAGCAGCCGAGGCCGAAGCCGTCCTATGCTCAAATGGTCAACAACCAAAATGGCTCGATGCAGCCCGGTTTCTCCCAACAACCCGGTCCGACAATAAAATCATTTAATTTCGACGGAGCTAAGGTGAGTCCTTTTGGTACCCTCTCC
This sequence comes from Orobanche coerulescens, assembly GCA_033398695.1. NCBI lineage: Eukaryota > Viridiplantae > Streptophyta > Magnoliopsida > Lamiales > Orobanchaceae > Orobanche > Orobanche coerulescens. The sequence goes on from CM065803.1 coordinate 144,554,583, forward strand.
TCCGTAAATGAGAAAACGCGTGTAACCTTCTCTTCTTCTGATATGATTACTCTTGCCGCTTCATGGGAACGCACTCTAATTCTTAAATTTTTGCATGCTATTCCCGCCCCTCGAGATGTGTCTGCGGGTTTGACTGACATGAAATTGAGGGGTAAATTTAGTTGGAGTTGGATGAATTATTGTCATGTTGCGGTTAGATTTGATAATGATGAGGATTTTAGACGTATTTGGTTAGGTTCTACCTGGAATTTTTCTGGATGTCCTGCACGAGTATTTAAGTGGTCACCTAATTTCTCGATTAGGACGGAGACGTCTGTTTGTCCGATCTGGATTAGACTTCCGGGCCTACCTCTTCACTTATTTCATCCACGTGCATTATACACGATTGCCAAGGCTATTGGCAATCCCATTTTAGTTGACACCCCGACGGCCACACACTCACGACTATCCGTCGCCCGTGTGTGCGTCGAGATTGACCTTCTTGCACCCAGAATGCCTGAGATCGAGGTTGAGTTTGGAGATAAGGTTATCACACCACGCATTATTTACGAGAGAGTGCCACTTTATTGCTCTCTCTGTTCTCACGTGGGACACGAGCCGTCCAGCTGCTACATAGTTGGCAACAAAGAACGGCCTCCACCGCCCCAGCGTAAGAAACCTCAGGCTGCCCCTTCTCGTCAGCAGAAGACGCAGCTTGCCCCTCCAAAAGCCACTAAGGCTAGTACTTCCCAGGCAGCCCCTAAGGAGCCTGCCGCATGGCAAGTAGTTGCCAAAAAAGGGCCCAAGGAGACGGGATTGATTCCCAAGGGCACAGCTGCTACTGGCCAGCACTCTTACTTTGCATCTTTAGACTCCTCTGCTAGAGAGGAGGAGGATTTAGTTGGCACTGACGATATCATTAGTATGGGTGATAAAAATAGTGTGTCGGGTAGCGATTGCAGTGGTCACGAGATTCATGACGATCTCGTTCTAGAGGATGACACAGAGTCCTCTACCGTCCCTCTCTCTTCTAGGCTCTTTGAGTCTATTTCCCCTCGCCATGACGGTAACAGCCGCATCGACGACCAGATCGTCGTTCAGCCCGAGTCCTTAGCCATGGTGGTTTTCGAGCCTCGCCCTCCTCCCTCTTCTTCTTTTCCCTCTCTCTCTCAGACTGAGTGCGGTCTTAAACGCACTCAATTTGAGATCTCTAAGTCGAGTCTCTCTTCCTCGGCGATGGTGCCTCTCCTGTCGGCACCAAAGCCCCCGGTTAAGATACGGCTGATGTCTTCTACTGCTGCCCCTGGTGTCACGACTAGGGGCAAAGCTTCTTCTGATTCCACGATAGCCACACGTGGAAGAGCAGCTTCTCGCGGACGGTATTCCTCCTCTAAGGGGCGATCTTCATCGCCCCTGCAAGAGGGAACATCTGCCCGGCAGGATACTCCTCGGAGACGGGGCCGCTCCAGTCAGCATCCTAGGTCCCCGTATGAGTTCGTTGTTTAGTTTATGTCGATACCCATTCTTACATGGAACGCTCGTGGTCTGGCTAACACCGGAGCACAGAAGCGCATTCGACATCTCAACCATGTGCATAGGTTTGCTTTTATTGGCATTTTAGAACCCATGGGTTCCAATGCTAATTTTGATTTTTATATTCATTCATTAGGTTTTGCGTCGGGACTTTATAATCGGTCTAACAAAATTTGGTTATTTTCTTCCCCCCACTTTCAGCATCAAGTTTTGTTGGATACCGACCACGTCATTCATCTTTCTATTTCTTCTTCCCTTCTTCCTCAGATGATTTACGTCACTTATGTCTATGCCAGCACTAACCGTGCTGGTCGTTACGCCCTTTGGGACACCCTCCGTGAGATTGCTTTGGAAGTAGAGGGGTTGCCGTGGCTAGTCAGCGGTGACTTCAACATCTTCCTGCATTCACATGAGCGCGAGGGTAGTACCACTGACCGTTCTCCAGAGATTCTCGACTTCGCACAGGCTATTTCTGACTGTGAGTTGATTGACGCGGGCTGCGAGGGCGATATTTTCACTTGGGAGCGCAATGGTTTGAGGGAAAGGCTTGATCGTGCTTTATTTAATGAATCATGGTCGAACGTGTTTGCGGTCTCTACCATCACTCACCTGCCTCGACTTCGGTCTGACCATGCGCCTCTTCTTATCCAGTGTCGCTTCTCCGCGACTCGTCACAAGTCGTCATTCCGTTTCCAGAGTATGTGGGTCCGGCATCACACATTCCTGGACACTGTTAGGGAGGTCTGGCTGACTCCGACCGAATTATCTGGCATGTGTAACCTACAGGCCAAACTCCTCATGGTTAAGCGTAAACTGAAACAGTGGAACTGGTCTGTTTTTGGTAATCTTCTTACGAAGTTGGATGAGGCCTTGAAGGCTGCTGACGAGGCCGAGCGGCGATATGATTCGGATCCTACTCCGGAGAATAGAACCGCTATGCACCGTTTTCGTGCTGAGTACCATCTTCATCTCTCTATGAAGGAAGATTTCTGGAAACAGAAGGCCGCATTTCGTTGGATTACTGAGGGAGAGCGCAACACCCGGTTTTTTCAGGGTTTTGCGAAGCAGAAACGTTGTCAGTCGCATATTCACAGCATTGAGGATGGTGGTACGACGATCGCTGTAGAGTCGGACATCAGATCATCCGCTGTGAATTTCTTTAGGACTCTGCTTACATCCGAAGGTGATGTCCTCGTCCCCCCGGATGACACTTGCTTTCCCTCTATCCCATCTTCTTTTGATTCTGATAGTTTGTGTGTCCCACCCTCTCCCCTTGAGATTCGTGCTGCGGTTTTTGATATCGATCCTCACGGTAGCCACGGGCTCCGTGGGTTCTCTTCTTTGTTTTTTCAGCATTGTTGGGAGATTGTTTCTTCCAACGTGGAGGGGGCTGTGCTCGACTTTTTCGAGGGTCATCCTATGCCTCCGGCTTTCACGGCGACTACGGTCGTCTTGATCCCGAAGAAGCCTGTTCCGAGCGGTTGGTCAGATTACCGGCCTATTAGTCTGTGTAATGTGACCAATAAGATTATCACGAAAATCCTTAACGCTCGGCTTGCTCCTCTCCTCCCTCTTCTTATCTCTCCGAACCAGAGTGGATTTGTTCACGGGCGGGTTATTTCTGATAATATCCTTTTGGCCCAAGAACTAATTCACGACCTCCACGTCGCGGACATTCATGGTGTCCCTAACCTTGCGCTAAAGCTTGATATGGCTAAAGCGTATGATAGGGTTCACTGGCATTTTTTACGAGAGGTCCTGGTGAGGATGGGTTTCCCGGCTAGATGGATTTTGTTCATCCGTCATTGCGTCGAGAGTTGCACGTTCTCTATTTTGGTGAACGGCAGTCCGGCCGGCTATTTTGCCTCTAGCCGGGGTTTGCGTCAGGGCGACCCTATTTCTCCGTCGCTCTTCGTGCTTGCCGCTGATTATTTATCGCGCTGCTTGGATCGATTCATTCGAGATCATCCTTTGATGAGGTATAGGACGGCTGGACGGCCTTTCCCCGTCTCCCACTTATCCTACGCCGATGACATCATTATATTCACACGGGCTGTGGATGATGGTCTGGTTGATCTTATGCGTCTCCTGGATCACTACTCTATGGCTTCGGGCCAGATGGTTAGTATCCAGAAGAGCACTTTTATTATCGCTCCCAAGCATGCGTCTCGTTGGCATCAGAGAGTTTCCGATCTTACTGGTTTTCGCCAGGGCGATCTCCCCATCACCTATCTAGGTGTGCCCCTTTACAAAGGCTTTAAGAGACGAGAGCTCTTTGCTGGGGTGAAGCAACGGATGTTGGATAGGATCTCTGGTTGGTCCCATCGCCACCTTGCTTTTGGGGGCCGTTTGGCTCTTATTAAGAGCACTCTTTGCACGATTCCTCTTCACCTGCTTCAGGTTTTGGATCCCCTACAGTACATTATCCAGGAACTCGAGCAGATCATTGCGAGATACTTCTGGGGTGCTGTTGGTCCAAAGAGGAAGACGCATTGGGTCAGTTGGCGGCAGATTTGTCGTCCGGTCTCTGAGGGAGGTCTCGGGATTCGGAGCCTTTCGGATATGGCGAGAGCTTTTAGTTATAAGCTCTGGTGGCGCCTTCGCGCGGGCACGTCTCTGTGGGCGCAATTTATGCTCCGCAATGGCCTCTGGCCTTTATACGCCTATGCGTACTGCTCTTAAAGCTCGTGCCAGCCACCCTTGGCGCCGTCTCCTGCGCGTGGGTATTGAGGCCCAGGAGTTCATTCGCTGGACTCTTGGTCGTGGCTGCGGGGAGGTCAGCTTTTGGGACAATACTTGGATTGGGGATAGGCCGATATCTTCTTATTGTCAGGTTTCTGGTTGACCCCATCTTAGGATTAATGAGTTATGGGTTGATGGGTCTTGGGACATGGGTAGGTTGGAGACTATTGTTGCAGAGGAGCTAGGATTTACCCCTCAGTTCATCCAGGAGATCTCCGCGATTCCCATCGCCGAGGAGGATTCGGATAGTATGTGCTGGACTCTTACCTCTTCGGGTGCGTTCTCATTATCATCGGCTTGGTCTCACATCAGGGTGAGGGGTCAGGCTAATCTTATTTACGGGGCCATATGGACAGCTTTACTCACACCGACCATTTCGGTGTTTATTTGGCGACTTCTCATGCGACGGATCCCGACTGATGACATCCTATAGAGGAGGGGCGTTTCATTGGCTTCTAGATGTTTGTGCTGCTCGCATACCCTTTCCCAGACCTACCATACTGAGACCATTGCCCACCTTTTCTTGGAGAGTGATGTGGCCCGTGACGTGTGGGAGTATTTTGGCGCTTGGATTCATTTATCCCTACCCCATTCTCAGAATATTTTTGAGCTCCTGAGTTTTTTCGCACACGACACACACTTTAGGCACGCGACTTTCATTATTCCTTGTCTGATCCTATGGTTCATCTGGACAGAAAGGAATAGTGCAAAGCATAGGGCGGTTACTTTTGTTTCCTCTCATGTTATTGTGCAGGTGGAGCGTCATGTTGCTTTATTAGCTGGTGCGGGGCTTATTTGCTCTGAGTTCTGGGCGGGTTGCTTGCCTCCTGATCGCTTCCAGCGTGCTACATCTTCCCCCGCTCAGCCTCGTCGCCCCATCCAGGTCGTTTGGCTTCGACCCGAGTCCCCTTGGATCAAGCTGAACATGGATGTCCTTCTTGCTTTCCATTCCTCTTTTCAGGCCTCTTCGAGTTTTGATGCTGAGGTCCAGGCGTTGGCAATTGGATTGATTCTAGCCTCCCAGAGATCGATACATGTTTGGATTGAGCTTGATGCTGCTGCTGTAGTGACCCTCCTATCATCTGGCCATCGGGGCTCTTGGCAGGTTCGTCACACTCTTATGCGTATCCGACACATTCTCAGAGATATTCAGTTCACAGTCACTCATATTTTCCGGGAGGGCAACAGGCCGGCCGACTATCTTTCTGAGCTCGGCATGTCGTCCCTCGGCATTCAGACTTATACTTACGATACTGCTACTCCGTTTCTCCTCTCCCTTATTCGGATGGATCAGCTTGGTTATCCGTCCTTCAGATTTAGATAGGATTTATTTTTATTCGATTGCTTGGTTGCTTATGGGTCCGCACATTAGCCCACGGTTTTAGTGGTGCACCTTGTACTGATCTAGCGGGCCGTAGGCACTTTAGTTTTTAGGTCCCGGATTATGTCCAATTTTGGTCATAATTCGGTTTTGAGTTATTTGGTCTACGGATCCGCACATTAGCCCACGATTTGTGGTGCACTTTGTACTTCTTTAGCGGGCCGTAGATTTCTCCGATGTTTGGACCCGAATTATGACCCATTTTTGGTCATCATTCGGGGCTGATACTATGTGTTTCTTGATTTTATTATCTACAGGTTGGTGGGTCCCGCCTCAACCCCCCGTCCACTCTGGACGTTTTCTTTTTTTAAAAAAAAAAAAAGAAAACTTCAACCACATACCTTAATTCAACCAAGAGATGGATAATTCTTCAATAATGAACTTGATATCTTGATTCTATAGTGTTTGGAACATGTTTATGGCTTGATTTTGGAGTTTAAGATGAAGGATTCTAGGTGGAGGATGAAGGGAAGGTGCTAGAATGCCCAAAAAATCGACCAAAGGCTATATATAGCTCCCGAAGTGGGTTTTCAGCATTTCTGCACTTTCCGGTCGTGTCAAATGACACGGTCGAGTCAGGGGTCGTGTCACCCGTCCAGAACGTTTTTGCTTATCCGCACTACCTCGACACGGCCCGCGTCAAATGACACGGCCGTGTCACTGCACCAGACTCCACTATTTCGATCATAACTACTTCGTCCGGGCTCCGATTGACTCACCGTTTGAACCATTGGAAAGCTAACTCAATTCTATATAACACTGTGAAATTTTAGAATTTTTATATTTTCATGGAATTTATGGTGATCGATCGAAGTCAGCCCTTGTGCAAATCACAATTCGGAAATATCTACTCTTATTCTATTAACACCCTTTTGGTAATACATTCATATCTTACGGCCATAACTCTCGAGTCACCATTTCGACATTCCGGCCAAAACAAACATACTCTGTAAATCACAAAACTCGACAATTACCAACCATAAACATTCCAATTCCGATCGTCAAAACACACGGTTCCAAATAACCATAATTCAACATGGAAATTACGAATAAATTCTCAACTAAATATGTCCGAAACAAAACACATACGAATACTAAAATACACGGATATTACACCCTTACCCCCTAAAAATAAGTTTCGTCCCGAAACTTACAATCCTTTTTCAACCAACATCTCAACCGAAAATTTCCAACCTCATCACAAAAATAATCAACCGTTATCACAAGCGACTAACCAAAGCAATATACTTACGGGTACGTGAAGTTGAGGTTCTCCCGTGATACTAACATACGACTCCTATATGAAATCTCAACACAATACCAACATACCAGTTTCTGTATCACTCCCAAATTTATCAGGGAATACTACAGCGTGGTAGACCCCCGCGCCGGAACCCATAAGGTGAAAAAAATTGTTTTCGAAATCGTTTAAAGCATGTCAAAAGATAGTTGACGGCAATATCCTTTAAAAACATTCGAAAGACGTTATTGAATTCATTTATGAAATACCGTCGTAAAATATCATTTGGAAGTACAAAACCAAAATGCCAGAACCTAACAAATTCATGAGTATATGTTAAACCACCATCATACGTATTGACATACGTTTAGAAAATGATTTTCTGAAATAACTTGAGTTGCAAAATATCAAAAGGGCCATTTACAAATACTCATGCAATGATTATAAGAAACAGTTAGAAATACATTTGCAGCGGAAAATAATCATTCAGCAACAATACTCAATTCCAAAATTAAATGTCATAACTAGTATCACCCGGAAAGGTCACCTCTTCACGACCACTACTAGCTCCATCTCCGAGTACCATCATAATATTACCAACTCATGGAAAGCCACAACAATTCAATCCTCCTCACAATCCACATCTTACACTCTCAATTGATGAATGAACTCAAATACTACCGTCTGTACTGTATTCAAACAATACCATGAATTCTCAAAACATTATCATAACTTACAAGTGTAGAATAATGCATCCGTGCCAAATCCTATCTGTCGGATTGCACAATCAAATACTGAGATGGATAAGAACCAAATACACACAACACGTCTGTAGACTGATGACAGTAAAATCCCGAAACATCGGCACAAAATCCGAACACTCAGACGATAAATAACCATGATCAACCGAGAATCTCATTGACATGATAAACTCTAATATGACCAATAACGACTGAGAATACCATCAACATGGTAAACTTCAAACAAGATCAACAAGGAACCACAGGGACAGATATACGAGAGAATACAATTCTCAAAACGTTATACAAAATTACATACAGTGGACCTCGAAGAAACAACTCAACTGTCGAGCATACCCCTCGGGCGTATGAACAACTAATCGCAAACTGTCGAACATACCCAATCATACACGTAGTATGAACGACTAATCCATATGGCTCAATGATGGACGTCACAGTACATCCGATCTGAAAATGTGTCTGTGCACATGTCCACCCCGTATACGGAATCCAGAATATACGTGGGACATGTACTTAATTAGCCTCACGAAGTAACGTCTCGTGTGCACGGTTTAATGTGAAAACATCCACGCATGACCATCGTGTGCCCAACTAAAAATCCTACATAATAACCAATTGGCATGCAGATATGACTCCATATAGGTCACGATACAACAGGACAACGAAACTCAAGGAAAACTCATCCAATAAGGAGACTCACCAAGGTAAACAACGACACACGAATGATTAAAGATTAACATGACCAATAATATTCAAAACAACAATCCGAGGATCATCATCCCCAAAGAATGATCAACACGATTAACGATCTCACACAACAGTCCTGGAAGCATCATCTCAATTGAACAATCATCACAATCGACAATACCAAACAATAGCTTGGAGTCAACGTCCCTCAACGGTTGAACAACGTAACCATTAATACTAAACAATGGTCCTGGGTTCAACATCTCTCACGGACAATCAATACTAATCTCATTATATGAACCATCAGAATATAATACATTCAACAGAACAATTATTCTCATAACTGAACAACACTCTAATTACCTCAAATCCGGAGACAATATCCTTTCCACAAACAAACATCCCTGAATGAATATACAACTTACTCGAATAATCTCGAATGAAGTACAATCCATCAACATCCATAAACCATCATCCCGACATCAATGTCGACACGATAACTATCTTCGATATCCGACATTCCATATCACCGACTAAAGATGACTCAAATTTCCGACTTCACCAAACACATTTAAATCATATACATTATGATTTAATACAAACCAAAGCACACTATATAAACCACTATCCCGGTAATTTCACATTCACAATATCACTGTTATATGAATCATAAATGAAATGAAACTGAAACCATTCATTAAGCATTATGAACTGAACGAGTATAAACTTGCCTCAACAATGATGCAACGAATCAGTTACCAAACCCATTGTGTTCCTCTACGAGCCCCTCCGTCCCGACCAAGGCAATCCACAAGTTCTTCACTCTCAATTTCAACATAACGGTTATAGTTATCGATCAACTATCACAATCTAATGTCATAATCGACTAACAGCCCGTTCGATAATAATCAACAACCGGTATAACCAACCAACAAACCCAATGGTTCAACAATACTTCGATCAATCATGAACTCATTTTAACAACACAAGTCTGAAATCCGATAATCATACCAATAATCAATTCAAACTAATAATATGTGTGTCAACATTCTCACTTCCAACTTCAACCTGAAATATGAATTTAACAATGTTCCTTTTTGTTCATATTCGTAAATCCATCGAAAAACACTGATACTGATATCCTCGAAAAAAGCCGAACTATCCGAATAATTCAATATTATGAATAATTATATTCCAAGATTAACCACAATCACTCTAGTTTCAACCTCATATCATGATTTGTGTTTCATCAAGAACATCTGAAATCCACCACTATAATCAATATAATATTAATTTCTAAATATCAAATCCAAGACTATATCCAAAACCATTTATATCTTTTAACATATTCCTTCTTAGGGTGATATGTACGAAGGACACCACAATTCCATAATCATGCTCATAATAAAACAACATAATCCAAGATACATATATCATTATTTCCTCAACACAGATTTCCGTGAAATATTCAAATTCATCACCGCACTTCTAAAATATACCATTACAAGATGTAATCATCAATAACAACATCAGATCAAAGAAAAATTAAAGTGTAAAATGGTTCGACATACCTCAAGAAAATGTTCAACACCAAACATCTCAAGAATCAATTTTTAACTCCATATCTCCTGCTCCAATCCATGCTCTCCAGTCCTTAATCGATTCAGGAGAGGCAAATCAGTCTCGAAGGGTTCTAGAACTAAAAAGCAAGGTTGAACTTCTCAAAATACCAAGGTGATGGAGATCCCACATATTTATAAATTCTAGTCACTACGTACACTACATGAACAACCTAGCACACGTAACACTCCTTACGTACGTTATCTGACCTTGATAGAGTACGTAACACTAATCCAGAGGTCACTGTCTCTTTTCTTACGTACAACATGTAACACCAGTGTTCGCGATCAATGGCTCACGTATGCGTTCTGGCCTTGATAGCGTAGGCAACAACCGTCCAGGGACTATTGCTTTTAATTCATTCAATGGCTTACGTATGCAAAGCCCATGCCTTAGCGTTCGTAATATAGTCGTTGACTTGCTACAGTAACTCACCCATTTAACGTACATAATATGCAATCCATAGCGTACGTTAGCTCCAATATTGACTTGCCTTGACCACTCCTATGCCGGATGTTGCCGACCACGGGACCCACTTCTCAGACATTTCCTGAACCCTGACCAATATCTCCAATAGCATACGTTATGCATGACATATAGCACACGCTACACCTGACGTCTTAACATACGCTAGATCCTCGACTTAGCGCACATTATGGCTTCCATAATAACCTCTTATAACTGCTCCTGTTTGTCGTCCCAACATACTGAATAGGTGTACTCATCCTAGTAATGCTCTCATATGATATTCCTGATATTAAAATTAGGACGATCTGATACCCGATATCCTCAAATGTATCTGTCGGTCAACTTCATCCATTATGCGAATACAGCTGTCTCAAATTACAAGTTATTCACCCAAATTGAACAACAAGGGAAGATTGAGGAGATGAAAGATTACAACAACAGATTATCCAATCACATCAACAATTATTCCCGAAAAGAAGAAATAACTAACTTCCGAGGGGACTCCCAGCACAGACAGCACGAGGGGGCAGCAAACCAGTGATATCATGAACAAAAGACCAACTCAACTTTAACAGACCCAAAACACCAACAGCCTAGGTATCCATAAACCTAAGCTCTGATACCATATTCTGTAACATCCCCGTGATTTACGGAGATATTACAGCGCCGTAGATCCTTTTTGGAGAACCTACCAGGCTTAGACCCAAAATAAAACACATTAAATACAACAAAACATGAACGTTCATACATTCAAAACCAACTTCAACTTCAACATGGCATACATCACAATACCAAACAACATATCATCTCGTGGGATCATAACCAATATAACCGTTCACAACTGGAATACACCAACTTCATTAACCATCAACAATGACACGACATACAACACCGGACAGTACCCGCGCGAGTACAAAACTAAAACACGACTTTGACCATGACCATACGACCACCAACTCAAAATGATGCACGATATCAATGCTGCCCACCAAGCTCGTGTCCGCCGTGTGCTAGTCCTCCCACTGGACCTGTAGCTGAATACACAAAAGTGTATCCACCCCAGAAGGGGTTAGCAAGAAGCTAGTGCAAGTACAATGATTCTAGAATATGTACAACAAGTGAATAATCAACAAAATCACAGAAATCACAGTGCCATCACAGATTTTCCGAAATACCACATCACAATCATCATCACAAAACAACCTCCCGAGCTATACTGGCCCCGCATCTCGCAAGATACGCACCCAAGAGACCTCATCAGGCTCTCTCTGGTTGTATAGCCCAACCGAGTGATCCATAGGGAAACGCAGCCTACCAGACCCCAAGGGACCCTCACTGGTTTTACTCGGCTCACACACACTCAATCAACAATTGGCACAAATCCCATTTTTACATATTCACACGAAGTACATTAAACACAATCAAAGTACTTGCCTCAATTCGAACGACACGGGAAACAACGAACGGATGGACATACGGTCCTAACTTCCTTCAACAATTCGACCCTAACACATGGAGATACCGAATCAAAACACAACACCACGAAAACAGAAGGATTCACCCTAAGTTCTACCCTTAGAGACATTTAATCGAACACTACGGAGGCGACAAAGGTCAAACCCAAGAACGGATTAAAAACTCGGAATTTAATCCATAAACTTTGAGGGAAAACAAAAGAACATGATTACAACATCATAATCTAACATAATCCAAATCCAAAACGAACTTGAATCAAGAATTCCCAACAAACCCCAAAATTCTTTGAAATAACTTGAAGAACTTCAACCATATACCTTAATTCAACCAAGAGATGGATAATTCTTCAATAATGAACTTGATATATTGATTCCATAGTGTTTGGAACATGTTTATGGCTTGATTTTGGAGTTTAAGATGAAGGATTCTAGGTGGAGGATGAAGGGAAGGTGCTAGAATGCCCAAAAAATCGACCAAAGGCTCTATATAACTCCCGAAGTGGGTTTTCAGCATTTCTGCACTTTCCGGTCGTGTCAAATGACATGGTCGAGTCAGGGTTCGTGTCTCCCATCCAGAACATTTTTGCTTATCCGCAATAGCTCGACACGGCCCGCGTCAAATGACACGGCCGTGACTGCACTAGACTCCACTATTTAGACCATAACTCCTTCGTCCGGGCTCCGATTGACTCACCGTTTGAACCATTGGAAAGCTAACTCAATTATCTATAACACTGTAAAATATTAGAATTTTTAGATTTTATGGAATTTATGGTGATCAATCGAAGTCAGCCCTTGTGCAAATCACAATTCGGAAATATCTACTCTTATTCTATTAACACCCTTTTGGTAATACATTCATATCTTATGGTCATAACTCTCGAGTCACCACTTCGACATTCCGGCCAAAACAAACATACTCTGGAAATTAGAAAACTCGACAATTACCAACCATAAACATTCCAATTCCGATCGTCAAAACACACGGTTCCAAATAACCATAATTCAACATGGAAATTACGAATAAATCTCACTAAATAGGTCCGAAACAAAACACACATGAATACTAAAATACACGGATATTACAGGTTGACCCCCACCTTCCGGTTTACAGGGTCGAACTACTCTAATGAAAATCTTAACGTCACAAGCACATCCCTACTAAATCCTCAAGTCGAAGGTTCACGAATACCTATCACAACCTTTCGATTCCGTCATTGACTGTCCCGGAGTGAAATCCGTGTGACGAATCGAGGGTGAGTTGGTTCGAGTATACTAATCCAATTATCATACCTATAACGTGTGCTCCCACTAACCATTAGTGTTCGACAGGCACTCTCCATGTCAAAGAACACGTCATACAAGTCTTCACATAAACTTAACGCCCAGTCAAGTTTCATCGACTTGCGAACGATTAAGTATTTGAGCTATAAACCTTTCCAGTGCCGACCCCCTTATCCAATAAGGAGTTGAACGTTTTGCTCTCAAATACATGGACTAGTTTCTATATGTATATTTACGAGTTAGGAATGCCAGTAACTACCAGTAAATAAAGAAACATTCATTTGCCTTATGATAATCATTTACATAATTACAAGTACAATTCCCTCACTCAACATCCTCTGAGTGAAATTCGAGGGCATACTCCTAACAATATCGTTCACACAGATTGATACAAAGACTGTAGCTTTCAACCGTTCACAAGGATTGGTTGTTGGCGTCTTTGACTTGCTTCTCCTCACACAAACTGAAGCTTCATCCTATTCTTCCCACACAGGTCAGAATATCTTTTCTTAGTCCACACAGGGCTAAGTTTACTCAAAAGTAAAGATGGTGAAATCATTGGTTTGAACAGCAGCTTGAACACAGTGATCTTAGGCTGATGATGTGCTATTCTTGTTGACTGAGTATATTTCTTCTCTCGGATATTTGATATATGCCCGAATAAATATATTTGCTTTTGTAAGCTTGACGATAATGAATATTCAGTCGTTCGTCTTCTCGTTCGTATATTTCGTATGAATATCTGTAAGTCTGCAATGTTCTCTTGCATGGACTATTTATAACTTTGGAATAGATCCGTTATAAATATGTCCGTTGGCTGGTTGGTGAGCAAAGATCCATTCTGATTGGTCGATTGACGTTCAAGATGCTAGATCCGAATTTTGCTCCTTGTCTAAAGATCCTTGTCGGTTGGTATTTAAATACTTTATCCGATTAGTATTTAAATACTTCTTTTCCAAATGGCATTCTAACTTCAATGAATAAAGTAGATTCCTTCACAATGGTCTTTAGTCCTATTGGATAAGTGTTTATTTTCCTAACACTTTCAGCCTGTATGCTGTATCTAACATAATACGATCTTATTGTTGTGGTTGTAGACTTCCACACTGTAGGCTATCTCCAATGCTGTATGGAAGGATGCTGTATGGAGTTTCCAGACAATTTCCATACTTAGCGGTATTTTGAATCCTTTCGGTTTCTTGAGACAATCTTGTTGTATGATGGCTAAACTTGCTGTATGATGGCAATTATCAAAACAAGGTACAAAATTGTTTATCCCAACGAACTCATAGTGTTCATATCTTGTTCGGAATGTTATCTTGGGCATATCTTTCAGTCGAATCTTCAACTGGTGATACCCAGACCTATTCTATCTTAGAAAATACAGTTGTTCCCTTGAGTTGGTCAAACAAGTCATTTATCCTTACCAGAGGCTACTTGTTCTTGAGTATGAGCTTGTTCAGCTCCCTGTAATCTATACACATTCTCCGCATACCATCCTTCTTCTTCACAAAAAGGACAGGTTCTCCTCATGGAGAAACACTCGATCTGATGAAGCCTAAATCCAATAGTTCTTGCAGTTGGATTTTGAGTTCTTGCAGTTCCTTTGGTGCCATCCTGTATGGTGCTTTCGACACTGGGGATGACCCTGGCTCCAGGTCGATGTTGAAATCTACTTATCTATTTGGTGGTAAACCCGGTAACACTTCTAGGAATACATCCTCGTATTCCCGCACAACTGGCACATCACGTGTCGTCTTCTCTTCTCCAGCTTCCCCATTAAGGTAAACAAGGAAAGCCTGACAATCCTTCTTTCTCATCATCTTCTTTGCTTGACGGGCAGAGATAACGGGTGCTCCTATACCCATTCTAATGCCGTGAAAATCTGTGGGCTCCTTTCCCGATGGTTGGAAGGAAATTTTCCTCTCATGACAAAGAATTGTGGCATAATTCTCGGCTAACCAATCCATTCCTAGGATTACAACGACATCCCACATCGCATTAAGATTATTAGTTACCACTTTAAGGTTTCCGAGTTCTAATTCCAGATTAGAACAAACATGCGTGGTAGTTGAAATTCCTCCTGGTGGTGTAGATACTCTCATGACATGACTAGCACGTTTTGGTATAATATTAATATTATCCACACATGCTCTACCAATAAATGAATGCGATGCCCCAGTATCAAACAAAACAATTACAAGTAGGTTAAGAAGTTTGCCCATACCTGCCAAGTTACCCTTATCCTTCTCGAGGTTGCTTCTAATTGATGGCATATGACCTAGCATTCTGATTTTGCTGTTTAGGTGGTGGCGGTAGTTGCGGATGTCCTTGCAGTGCCTTCAGTGGCTGGGGTTGACCCTCGTGGTTTGGTCTATCTCCCTGTTGCTGCTTAGGACAATTCCTCATGATACGGTCTTTCTGACCACACGTGTAACAACTTCCAGTGCCCAACAGACATGCACCATGATGTTGTTTGTTACACTTAGAACATACAGGGTTTGCAACTGGTCCCTGATTATTGCCTCCTTGAGCAGGAACCATCTGTCATCCCTGATTGTTGCCTCCTTGAGCCTGAGGCTGTCCATGAGGTATATTTCCCTGTCAGGGCTTCCTGTTAGCCTAGTTGTTCCCATTGTGGTTGTTAATGCCACCATTGTTTCGTCCTTCCAACTTACACTTCCCCTTATGTTCGTGGGAATTTGTCTGAGTGGGTGGCGGTGTAACTGTGGTTGCCCATTTCTCTTCTGGCATTGCTTTCTCGATATCCAGAGATCTGTTCAGTGATTCAGTGTAGCTCATCCTTCCATGGCTAGCTAAGGACATGCCTATCTCATGCCTCAGTCCTAATCTAAATTTCCCTGCTATCTTCTCATCAGTATCAACTTCGTTGGAGCATACCTTGCTAACTCACAAAACATTCCATCATACTCGGTCACTGACATCTTCCCTTGCTTCAGATTATAGAACTCAGGTCCTTCTTGACCTTGAAGGTTCTTGGAACATACTTGTCATACAATGCTTCCTTGAATTCCTTCTAAGAGTAGTTTTCCAGTTGCTCAACCATCAAGATCTTCCTGCGTGCTTCCCACCTGAAATCTGCAGATCTAGTGAGTTAAAAATTCATTCCATAGCTCTAACCCAAAGCTCAGCATCGCTCGGGTTTCTTGACCCATTGAAAGTTGGCGGATTCTGCTTGAGGAAAAGCTCCTCAATAGCCCGTTGGGATGGAGGAGGTGGTGGTGGTGTAGGGTCGCGTTCATGCCCTCCTCTTCTTCTGTCCCTTCTGGGTGGCATTCCGTGGTTCACATAATCATCATTAGTTCATCTGCATTGGTCCAAGTTACCATCATACTTGATCATAAAAAGTAGTTCGCGACTACATAATCATAACGCATTAACACATACTCATAGATAACTCTCTTGGCAAGATCAAGAAAGAGATCAGAAATAACATCATACTCATGAGAAGAAAAGCCCATAAAGGGTCAAAATGTATATGAATATATCATATTCATCATAACAGAACATTTTTCTTCAACGAGGTCTTACTGACTATCAAGCTATACAAGCTGATCTAGACTACGTGCCTACACATATACCAAAATATGGGATGCTCTAACAAGTAGCATTGCCGTCTATAAAATAAGAAAGTGCTAGACATTGGAATGACACATATAAGCAGAAGAAGTGACGCTCCACATACAAAATACAAAATAAATGGCTAGCACCATCCTAAACTATCTCAAGTCGCCCTCGACTCGGCAGTCGAGCTGTCTTCCTCGGGAAACTCCTCTGGATCCTCTTCTGGATCTTCTTCTGACTCCTCATCTAAAACTGGAGAGACTGCAACAGGGTCTTCAACGACTCTACGCTTCTTTGGGAGACGTAAATGAGCATCGTCTGCGATCGGTCATGGGTGGACTGGATCGATGACTGGCATAGGTCGAAGTGGCGGAGACGTCCTCCTGAGAATAAAAGGCTTGGTCATCATGTCCCTACGACGAGGTAGTGAGGTCCCTGCCTCCAGGTCTAACCCACCCTGAGTATGAGGCGGTGCCTCAAGAACCACCTGGCTGGGTAGAGGTGTAGCTGGCCTCTCTGGCAACACTCCCCTAGCATATGGCCGATACACGCAAACTCCTAGGGGAGGTGCACCGTGCTGGAGGTACTGAGTGGTTATCTGGATAGCAAAGGCTACGAAATCTCCAGACGGTACTAAAGTGGGCTCAAGCAAAAAGATATAGTACCATGAGACTGCAGCAACCCACTCCCTCCACTCGATCGGAAGGAGGTCGACAAGGCACTGAATGCCCTCGTAGTTTGAGACACCATGAGGAGATGCTAGGCGCCAGGTCGCCTCGAGGTCTGCTACGCATTGGTCTACGGTGGCACCTGTGCCTCGATACGTGCTGCGGAAAGCCTGCACAAGGTCCACGGTGTCCGCCTTCTCCTTGCTACCTTCTGCGTCATCGTCTTTGTGGTTGCCATCTTATGAAGAAGGTATACGTATAATACATCAACATCTCAACATAATAGAACAACTCTACTAAAGGGTTCTCAGAAGAAGAATATAAACCTCATCCTCCTAAGTTCTTGACTCGAACTCTGGGCTATAAGAAACACCTAACATAAAAAAATATACTCTCTAACTCGGTACGTTATGAAAGTTATTCGAGTTCCGCCATAAATGGACATCCCGATAGAAAATAACCATACTCTCATTACTCGTACGTAAGTGATATTCGTTAGAGACGTCATTGCATCATTGATCCTGATTATTACATCGTCATTGTTCGCCCTTCACATTCATGCGTATGCTGAAATACTTAAGGCGCATAAGTTCTCGTTCGCGTAATAGAAGGCTCTAAGGAAGTTTCTAGGTTCTCGTATTTCATGCTTCATCATGAGCAACAATTCATACGTAATCGTAAAATAAAAATTCACATATTGCATGCTTCGTCATACATATATCGTTCCATAGATGTTCGTAATTAACATCTCATAAAAGCTCGTAAAGAGATACATTTTTCATGGCAAAAGAAGTTTGAATCATAAAGACTAGTAACTCATTTACCTTACTCTTCAGTTGAGCATGACGTGACGGGGTGTTGAGTTGACAATTGATTCTTATCAGTTTAGAGAATCGAACTAAACTTCGCTTGAAAGAACATAGACTCAGAGCGAACAAAGAGTCTCTGATACCATTATATCATGGCCCTTTATCCCTAAGGACGGCACAACCAGCGCGTGACCTGGGGTAGGAATTAAGAAGCGGGGAAGAAAGGGGAAAACATACGTTTCATAAGGAATATGTGTGAATTTCCACAAATAACCTATCAAGGCATCATGAAGGGAATCAATCCCGTGGGAATGACATAGAATTCAAGATAAGAATACATAGTAATAATATTAGCCATGAAGTTTAGGAAAGGCTTCATAGTACATTACAAACGACGTGACTTAGAAAGAAAAATCATAAAGAGTGTTTGCAGTGGAAAAACATGGTTGGTTACATATATGAAGATATGTAATCATGGCTTAATATCATTTGTAGACAAAATACTTCCACTCAACACCCTCCATCATCCCATGCTCAACCTGCACATTTTAAAAGATATACAGGGTTGCGTACAACGTACTCCGTGAACATATTGCGAAATGATAAAACATGCTTTTGTATTTGTCATCATGCATATAAGCTGTAATGCTCCGGTATTTTATATGCATGATTTATTATAACCTCAAGTGCGACATTAGGGCTTTTGTATTCCTAACTAATAAAATTTTGACTAATGGGATAAGTTTAGATCTATTTGCACTTTTTTAATTCAGAAATTGGATGTTCGGTTATCTAGTTGGGATTCTCTTTTGAATTTGATTTTATGTTTCGATAGATAGAATCGTGATTCTATCACCTTCTATATACACTATTTTTACATTGCGAGTATGATTTTCGAAAGTTTACTTTTTGACTTTTTGGGTATATTATATATCGAGTCGTTTCTCGGGTAATTCGCGTTCCATAAATCGCGGAACTTTTTCTACGACTTTAAGCTGTAAGTTCGCCACAATAATTTAAGTATACGACATACATTCAATACCCGAGTAATTTTATCTGCGGAAGAAAGAAATGTAAGATATTCTTCGACCGCTTTATTAAATGGCTAGGGTTAACCTAGTATAAAAGGGATATTACCCTTTTTCCTCTTCACTTCATCTTCCTTCCTCCCTCATTTCTCCTTTGGCCGCCCACCCCCATTTAAATAGAGTTATCCATTGTTCATCCATTGAAGCTCCACAACCAAGCTCCATTGGTGTTCTAAACTGGACTCAAAGTTCATATTCAAGTAAGTTACCTTCTCCTCTTCATATCTATCCAAGTAGAAATAGATTTTAGCTAACTTTAAAATTTGGAAATTGATGAAGGAACTTAGGTTTGATGTTTTAATCTTTTGTATGTTGTTTCTAAGTTGATTCTATGGTACTTGGGAGTGTTTAAAACAAGTTTTATTCATGCTTTGATTTTTGCAATTTGGGCCAGAATTATTAGGATTCATAGCTCAAGCATGTGTTGTTTTTCTTATGATTTTATTACACATCATGTTTCTACTTGATGATATGATGGTATGATGAATTTATGGGATTTTAATAAAATATTTGGTATTTTGGAAAGAAAGGAAGAATCGTGCTTAGTTCTTGATATGTTGATATATGTTCAAAGTGACTTGATATTTGTGATAATGTCTGAAAGATATACATGATATGTTTTTGTCAGATTTTTGTAAAATGTTTTAGGAATTTGTTTGAAACCAAAGACATGGTGTTAGATTTATGAAGTTGATTACGTGTTAGATAATAGTTGATTTAACTAAAGAGCATGTTATGTATTGATGATTTTTAAACCATGTTTAGGCCATTTTCATGTTAGGACCAACATAAGTATGGATTAAGTATGCTACTAGATATTTGATGATGTTGATGATGCGTGATGTTGATGATGTTTGATATTTGTTGATGTATAAAAATGTGTTAGTAGTCATTCTTTTTAAAAGAAAAGATTATGAAATAGAGTTCGTAGTGTCGAGAATCATGCTTGTATGTCGACTACTATATGTGTTATAAGTATGATATGCATGATTAGAATTTACATGTTTACGATTTTCGTTGCTAGAAACGAGCTCCAGATTAATATGACGTTTTTCCCATTTTCGTCGAAAATTGGCAGTTTAGATACACTTCACGGAAACGGCCATAACTTTCTCCATGGTTAATATTTGGAGATCCGTAAAATAGACGTGAAACTAGACTTCAGTGGATTTCCAATGGTATAAGACACACTGTCCAGTTCTTACTGTGCAATTACAGAATTCTATATCTTTCCAGCCTTTGTGCAGTCAGGTTCTCTAAGAGAATCATAACTTTTATTATTAAACATAAGTCGAATGCAAAATCCTAAAGTCTAAACATGTAGATCGAGTCTGTTAGACTTTGTTAAGCTCGATCGACCGCTAAACTTAGTTGTTTCCGATTAAAGGTGGAGCAGCAGATTGAAGCATAAGGAAGAGCCGAGAATCATTTTCCTTGTGTTTATTACTTGTCTAGATGGGCTTTCTATATGAAAATGATTATGGTGGGATTTCTATACGAAAATATTTATGGTGAGATTTCTATATGAAAATGATTTGAGTTTTTCTCTATTTTGATTAAATGTTTTACGAGCAAATTATGATTTCAATGATTATGATGCATAAAAACTTTTATGTGGATTCTTATGAACCTATCACTGTTGGCTTGCCAACCTATGAAATGATCGGATCCTGAGCTAGACAAAGGTCGTTGGCCAGGGTTAGTGTACATAGTACTCGGGATTGTGCGCTCTCTCGGAGTGGTCGATCTTGGGGAGTAATGTTCGCAGGAAGAGGCCACCTTCCCCGACGTAAATTATGGATATGGTGAATCTGATGATATGTGCAATGAAACGAAATAATTTAGTAAGCATGGGCTTTTTCTTAAAACCTCCGTGTGTTACTACTTATATGCATAATGACAAGTACGAAAATATGTTTTATCTTTTGGCAATATGTTCACGGAGTACGTTGTACTCAGCCCTATATATCTTTTAAAATGTGCAGGTTGAACAGGGGATGTGATGGAGGGTGTTGAGTGGAACTCTTTTGTCTACAAATGATGTTAAACTCCGGTTACATATCTTCATATATGTAACCAACCATGTTTTTCCACTGCAAACACTCTTTATGATTAAGCTTTCTAAGTCACGTCGTTTGTAAAGTACTATGAAGCCTTTCCTAACCTTCATGGCTAATATTATTACTATGTATTCTTTCCTTAGATTCTAAGTCATTCTCACGAGATTGATTCCCCTTCATGATGCCTTGATAGGTTATTCATGGAAATTCACCCCTATTCCTTATGAAACTTATGTTTCCCCCTATCTTCCCCGCTTCTTAATTCCTACCCCGGGTCACGCCATGGCTGTGCCGTCCTTAGGGATAAGGGGCCGTGACAGAATGGTAGCAGAGCGGTTTGCTCGCTCTGAGTCTATGTTCTTTCAAGCGAAGTTTAGTTTGATTCTCTAAATTGATATAAGAATCAATTGTCAACTCAGCACCCCGTCACGTCATGCTCAACCGAAGAGTAAGGTAAATGATTTACTAGTCTTTATGATTCAAACTTCTTTTTCCATAAAAAAATATCTCTTTACGAGCTATTATGAGATGTTAATTATGAACATGTATGGAACGATATACGTATTAAGAAGCATGTAATATATGGATTTTTATTTTATGATTACGCGTGAATTGTTTCTGATGAAGAAACATGAAAGATGAGAACCTAGAAACTTTCTTAGAGTCTTCTATTATGCGAACGAGAACTTATGTGCCTTAAGTATTTCAGCATATGGACGAATGTGAAGGGTAAACAATGACGATGTAACGACGGGGATCAATGATGCAGTAACGTCTCCAACGAATATCACATACGTACGAGTAATGTGAGTATGGTTATCTTCTATCGGGATGCTCATTTATGGCGGAACCCGAATAACTTTCATAACGTACACCGAGAGTATATTATTTTATTTATGTTAGGTGTTTCTCAGAGTCCAGAGTTCGAGTCGAGAACTTAGGATGAGATTTATATTCTTCTGAGAACCCTTTAGTAGAGCTGTTCTATTATGTTGAGAAGTTGATGTATTATACGTATACCTTCTTCATAATATGGCGACCACGAAGACGACGACGCTGAAGTCAGCAAGGAGAAGGCGGACACCGTGCGACCTTGTGGAGGCTTTCCGCAGCACGTATCGAGGCATAGGTGCTACCGTAGCCCAGTGCGTGGCAGACCTCGAGGCGTCCTGGCGCCTAGCTGCTCCTCATGGTGTTTCAGACTACGAGGGCATTCAACGTCTTATCGACCTCCTTCTGATCGAGTGGAGGGAGTGGGCTGATGCAGTCTCATGGTACTATATTTTTTTGCATGAGCGCACTTTAGTACCGTTTGGAGATTTCATGGCCTTTGCCATTCGGATCACCACTCAGTACATCCAGCACCGTGCACCTCCCGCTGGAGCTTGCGTGTATCGACCATATACTAGGGGAGCTTTGCCAGAGAGGTCAGCTACCCCTCTACCCAGCCAGGTGGTTCTTGCTGCACCGCCTCATATTCAGTATGGGTTACACCTAGAGGTAGGGACCTCAGCACCTCGCCACAAAGACATGAGGACCGAGCCCTTTATTCTCAGGAGGATGTCTCCGTCACTTCGGCCTATGCCAGTCATCGATCCAGTCCACCCACGATTGATCGCAGACGATGCTCATCTACTTCTCCCAAAGAAGCATCGAGTCGTTGAAGATCCTATTGCAATCTCTCTAGTTTTATGATTGTGAAGAAGATTCGGAGGAGTTTTCTGAGGAAGACAACTCGAACGCAGAGTCGAGGGCCACGAGATAGTTCAGGATGGTGCTAGCCATTTATTTTGTATTTTATATGCGGAATGTCTCTTCTTTTCCTTATATGTGTCGTTCCGATGTCTAGCACTTTCTTATTTTATAGAAGGCAATGCTACTTGTTAGAGCATCTCATATTTTTGGTATATGTGTAGGCAGGTAGCGTAGATCAGCTCGTATAGCTTGATAGTTAGTAAGACCTCGTTGAAGGCAATTCTTCTATTATGATGCATATGATATATTAATATTTCTTTCCATGACTATGATGTGTTATTTCTGATCTCTTTCTCGACCTTGCCACGAGAGTTATCTATAAGTATGTGTTGATGCGTTATTATTATGTAGTCGCGAACTCCTTTTTATGATCAAGTATGATGGTAACTTGAACCAATGAGGATGAACTAATGATGATTATGTGAACTACAGAATTCCACCTAGAAGGGAAAGAAGAAGAGGAGGGCATGAACATGACCCTTCACCACCACTTCCTCCACCCCAATGCGCTATTGAAGAGCTTTTCCTCAAGCAGAATCCGCCTACTCTCAATGGGTCAAGAAACCCGAGCGATGCTGAGCTTTGGGTTAGAGCTATGGAACGAATTTTTAACTTCCTAAGGTGTACCAACCAAGAGCGTCTTTCTTGTGTGCACTTCCAACTCATTGGATCTGCAGACTTCTGGTGGGAAGCACGCGGGGAGATCCTGACGGTTGAGCAACTGGAAAACTACTCTTGGAAGGAATTCAAGGAAGCACTATATGACAACTATGTTCCAAAAACCTTCAAGGTCAAGAAGGAAGTTTAGTTCTATAACCTGAAGCAAGGGAAGATGTCAGTGACCGAGTACGATAGAATGTTTTGTGAGTTAACAAGGTATGCTCCAGACCAATTTGATACTGATGAGAAGATGGCAGGGAAATTTAGATCATGACTGAGGCATGAGATAGCATGTCCTTAGCTAGCGATGGAAGGCTGAGCTACACAGAATCACTGAACAGAGCTCTGGATATCGAGGCAGCAATGCCAGAAGAGAAACGGACACCCACAGTTACACCACCACCCACTCAGACAAATTCCCATGAATATAAATGGAAGCGTAAGTGGGAAGGATGGAACAATGGTGGCAATAACAACCACAATGGTAACAACCAGGCTAACAAGAAGCCGTGGCACGGAAATATACCTCATGGATAGCCTCAGGCTCAAGGAGGCAACAATCAGGGATGAAAGATGGTTCCTGCTCAGGGAGGCAATAATCAGTGACGAGTTGCAACCCCCGTATGTCCCAAGTGTAACAAGAAGCATCATGGTGCCTGTCTGTTGGGCACTGAAAGTTGTTACACGTGTGGTCAGAAAGGCCATATCATGAAGAATTGTCCTAAGCAGCAACAGGGATGGAGACCAAACCACCAAAATCAAGCCCAGCCACTGAGGGCACTGCAAGGACAGCCACAACTACCGCCACCACCTAAATAGCAGAATCAGAATGCTAGGTCATATGCCATCAATCAGAAGCAACCCGAGAAGGATAAGGGTAACTTGGCAGGTATGGGCAAACTTCTTAACCTACCTGTAATTATTTTGTTTGATACAGGAGCATCACATTCATTTACTGCTAGAGTATGTGTGGATAATCTTAACATTATACCGGAATGTGCTAGTCATGTCATGAGAGTATCTACACCACCAGGAGGAATTTCAACCACCACGCATGTTTGTTCTAATCTGGAATTAGAACTCGAAAACCTTAAAGTGGTAACTAATAATTTGAATGTTATGACAATGTGGGATGTCGATGTAATCCTAGGAATGGATTGGTTATCCGATAATTTTGCCACAATTCTTTGTTATGAGAGGAAAATTTCCTTCCAACCACTGGGAAAGGAGCCCACAGACATTCACGACATTAGAATGGGTAGAGAAGCACCCGTTATCTCTGCCCTTCAAGCCCTGAAAATGATGAGAAAGAAGGATTGTTAGGCTTTCCTTGTTTAACTTAATGGGGAATATGAAGAACAGAAGACGATAAGTGATGTGCCAATTGTTCGAGAATTCGAGGATGTATTCCCAGAAGTGTTACCGGGTTTACCACCAGATAGACAAGTGGATTTCAACATCGACCTGGAGCCAGGGTCAGCCCAAATGTCGAAAGCAACATACAGGATGGCACCGAAGGAACTGCAAGAACTCAAGATCCAACTGCAAGAGCTATTGGATTTAGGTTTCATCAGATCCAGTATTTATCCATGGGGAGCATCTGTCCTTTTTGTGAAGAAGAATGATGGTACGCTGAGAATGTGTATAGATTACAGGGAGCTGAACAAGCTCACACTCAAGAACAAGTATCCTCTGCCAAGGATAAATGACTTGTTTGACCAACTGAAGGGAACAACCGTGTTTTCTAAGAGAGACCTTAGGTTTGGGTATCATCAATTAAAGATTCAACCGGAAGATATACCCAAGACATCATTCTGAACAAGATATGGACACTATGAGTTTATAGTCATGCCATTCGGATTAACTAATGCTCCCACAATATTCATGGATTTTATGAACAGAGTGTTCCACCCGTGCTTGGATAAGTTTGTCTTGGTGTTCATAGACGACATTCTCATTTACTCTAGAAATGAGAATGAGCATGAAGAACGTCTCAGGATAGTGTTGGAAACACTGGGAACTGAGAAACTCTTTGCCAAATTCAGTAAGTGCGAATTTTGGTTGAAAGAAATAATGTTTCTTGGGCACATTATGTCAGCGGATGGTTTTAAGGTGGAGCCATCTAAAGTGGAAGCAGTACGTGACTGGAAGTCACCAACCAACCCTGATGAGATTAGGAGCTTCTTGGGTCTAGCTGGGTACTACCGAAGGTTCATCGAAGGATTTCCAAGATTGCTAGACCAATGACACAACTGTTGCGGAAAGGAATTAAGTATTTATGGACGGATGAATGTGATGAGAGTTTTCAGGAACTCAAGAGAAGATTGACTACTGCGCCAGTTTTAGCAATACCAGAAGCGAACAAGGAGTATATGGTTTACACTGATGCTTCTTAGAATGGGCTAGGTTGTGTATTGATGCAAGATGGGAAAGTGATAACTTATGGGTCAAGACAACTTAGGACGCATGAGGTGAATTATCCCACGCATGATTTGGAACTAGCCGTAGTTGTGCACTCATTAAAGATATGGAGACATCACCTTTATGGAGTGAGGTGTGAAATTTTTACTGATCACAAGAGTTTAAAGTACTTTTTCGAGCAGAAGGACTTGAACATAAGACAGAGAAGATGGCTCGAATTTGTAAATTATATGATTGTGGTATTAACTATCACCCCAGAAAGGCTAATGTGATAGCCGATGCCTTGAGTCGTAAGACTCAATCACAGTTAGGATACCTACTTACAGCTGAAGGGGAACTAATCCAATATTTTGAAGGAATGAGTTTAGAGGTGGTTCATCCACCGGAAATAATAATGGATCGTGTCGCGATGTTAGTGACGACACTATATCTGAGAGGTTGGATAGTGAATGCGCAGAGGAGAGATGAAGCACTTGAGAAACTATGTATAAGAATTAGATCCGATAACCCAGGAAGTTACCGCGAAGCGGCTGATAATGAAATTATGTTCAAACAGAGAATATGTGTTCCACGTGATGAGGAGTTAAAGAATGAAATTATGAGTGAAGCTCATGATACTTCCTACACCGCTCACTCAGGAAGTACTAAGATGTACCAAGACCTGAAAAGAAATTTCTGGTGGGACGGTATGAAACGGGATGTAGCTTCATTTGTCGAGCAGTGTTTGGCTTGTCAGCAAGTGAAAGCACTACACCAACAACCTTATCGGGAGTTACAGCCACTGAACATTTCGGAATGGAAGTGGGAAGGAATTGTGATGGATTTTGTGACAAGTTTGTCGAGGACCAAATGAGGAAACACTGCTATATGGGTTATAGTTGATAGACTCATAAAATCAGCTTACTTTTTGACTATTCGGATCACTTATGGATCTGAGAAGTTAGCACAGTTATATGTCCGTGAAATTGTGTGTTTACACGGAGTGCCGATATCAATCACATCAGATCGAGATCCCAAAGGTACCTATAGATTTTAGACGAGCCTACAGAAGTAATTGGGTACACACCAGAACTTTAGTATCGCTTTTGTTGTGCGGCGATTAATACACCTCGATGGCGATCGGCATAATGGTATGAGAGCCAACCATAGAAGACATACGCTGGGCAAACACCCAGCAGTCGGCACCCACGGCGATCGTCGTTTGGTATCTGGTGATCGTCTTTGATGTCCAACCATAGACGATCGTCTCGTGCCACGTATGAATCCAACATCCGTCAAAGTCGTCGAAGACCGAATCTTGGATGGAGACCCACGTGCAGATCCACAAAAGGCGCCGCAAGATAAGGCCTTTGACCCCAGGCTGTCACCTACCTCACCTACCGACAGGTCCGCCGAAAGGTACAAAGTGGGTCCTCCCCGGACAGCGACTCAGGACGCGTGCAGGCTTCCCATTGGCTCGCACAGCTGGCTGCCAGCAGCAGCCTCGGACTTTGAGGGAACATCCCCACGTGACGGGACGATCGCCCACCTTATTCTAATATAGAAAACGGCGGTCGCCCGCGATCGCCAGAGAGGACCCAGCAACCTTGTCTCCAATAAATAGGAGGCTTACAACAGTGGCCTAAGATCATCGTGAATACAGTGAAAAACGCACAGAGAGAGGATAAAGACTCATCTGGCAATTACTTACACATTCATAGTGATATTCATACACATTTACAGAACATCTAAAGCAAGAACTCACAGAGCTTCATATCTGGTTCTTCCGGCAATCTACACGCTCTACAGCTTAGATAACTAGAAGTCTTTACACTCATTGTAATAGATTCTAACATTAATATTTGTACTCCAAAGTATCTATATTAATAACATCTTGCGAGAGCATTCAAGCCCGGGATTAACAACCCCGGCAAACCTTATGTTATTTATTTTCCCACGGAAGTGTTCTCGCATTTGTTCGTTACTCGATCGTTCCAGCAATATTATCTCGAGATAATATTTTGGGTAACAACAATTGGCGCTAGAAGAAGGGGTGGCATCTAACCTTCATTTTTATTCCGACCATCTCGAAAAACACTCACTGTTCTCTGGACATAAACTTGAAGAAACACTCACTGTTCTTCAAAGAAAAGCCTTCAGAAACATGACATCTGCCACGACTTCCAAAAGAGCCACCCTGCGATCTACCGGAAATCTCATCCCGGCCCAGACCGAATCCCAGCCTACGGCGGAAGGTGGCCGCGGCGACACTAGACTCTCACTCCCGCCCCCGAGGGACGGTCCTAGCCTCTCACTCGATCAGTTCCAGACCGCGGAACAGATTGAGAAGGCTATAGCCATCCTCAGGGAGCGACGGAGGGCATGCGAATCGGCCACCATTACTCCGTCAAACATCCACCGAGCAGGCAAGCGTAAGCTCAAGGGGATATATGTTGAGAAATCAACAGAAAGCCCCAAGCCGCAAGAAAAGGCTCTCGTAAGGCGGGATGATTCCATCTTCAGCCGCCTAGGGAGCGAGACCTCATGGAGACCCGGGCACTCGGGCCCCAACCGGGAGACATCGGAGTCCGAATCCATTACCAGGAGTTCGGCATATCCAACTCCCAGGAGACAAACCGGCCATCAGGCCCCCGCTCGCCCGAGGACTGAGCCCGTTGGCGGACAACTCATCATCCACCATGGGGCCAGAGGATCAGTGCATGATCGCCTTGGCTCGCGCTCCGGGAGCCAATCAGCAAGCAGTAAGGCTTCAGCGATGGCCGCCATGCAGCGCCAGCTCGACGAAATGAAGGCGCTCCTAGAAACTGGGGCAGGCGCCAGGAGATCGATCGCCGGATCGAGTGAACCACTCGCGATTCAGATCGAGCTCGCCCTAGTTCAACCGAATATCGCTCCCCCATAAACACCTCTATATGAGGGGAGGTCAGATCCGGAGACCCATTTGAGCAAATTCTGGATTTACATGACCGGATGCGGAGCATCAGATGCGACGAAGTGCCGAATGTTCCCATTAACATTGGGCGACCTCGCCCACAGGTGGTACATCTCACTACCGCATGATGAAAATCAGGCAGGGGAAGGATGAGCCCGATGAAGATTACATCGACCGGGTGGATGAAATAGTCCTCACCGGCGAGCCCATTAGCGACGAGCTCGCCCTCTACTCAGTCCTAGAGGTGATTCTACGGCCACTCGCCCATGTTCAGGCACCTCACAAAGGACATCCCCCCGACGTACTCGATCTTCCGCGTCAGGGCCGCCGATTTCCTGGCCAGGCAGAGGATGCTCACCATCCGCTTAGGCGAGGGATCTGCCGGAGAAGGGAAGGCACCATCCCACGTCCAGAAGAAGGGGGTCGCCAAACCCAGAAAGGCGGTCGCAAAGCCGCCTGGTGAGTTCGAAGCCTTCAAGGATGTGGAGGTTCACCTCCTCCGCAACCTTAACTTATCTCCGGCCCACATCTTTAATGCCATCAAGGAGCACGAGTGGCTTAACAAGCCAAATCCGATAAGGGACCACAGTCATCTAGACTGCAGCAAATTTTGTGCCTACCACAAGAGTCCCGGCCACAACACCAGCCAGTGCCGCGACCTCCTCAGACAACTCTGGCGACTATTTGAGGAAGGCAAATTGGACAACTTGGTCATCAAGCCAGAACCTTGGACAGAGAGGACCGGACGGCGCGAGCACCGACAAAACGATGGGATCCCTCCCAAACCGGTCGCCAGGATCGAGAAAAACGAGCCGGAGTATTCGGACGAATCAATTCCTCCGATCAACCCTGGCGGCCGGATCAATATGCTTCAGGCAGGAGGTGGAAACCTCGGGGGCCTTTCCCCGGTTCCCACCACGTCGAACAGAAAGCGAAAGGCCGAACTGAGGGCGTTCGCCGAGGTCCATGTCGTGGTACCTCCAGAGCCAACCATATTCAAAGACGCGCTCATCATTTTCTCCAGCAAGGATAGGGAGGGAGTGCAGTGCCCCAAAGAGGATGCATTGGTGATCTCTGCATGTATCCTTGGGAAGATGGTCGATCGCGTGCTGGTTGACAATGGGAGCTTCTGCAATATCATATTTAAATCCGCTCTTGACCAGCTCGGCAACCTGACCAAGTTCATCAAGCCGTTCGACACCGTGCTCCAAGGGTTCGGCGACAGCACAGTCCAAGCCTATGGAAGGATCAAGCTCTCTGTCGAGCTAATATGCTACTACGATCCCAAGGTTAGGATTACTAGGAACCTAAATTTTGTAATCATAGATAGGCCCAACATCTATAATGGGTTCCTAGGTCATCCATTTCTAGAAACCTTTGAGGCGGTGGCCTCTTCTTTCTTTTACTGTATCAAATTCCCCACTGTCGATGGGATGGTCGGTACTGTAAAATGAGATCAGCTAATGGCAAAGAAATGTTTGAATTACTCCTATGTCGTAACTACTTTCAATACTTTCCATGCTGTGTATAACATTGAAACGATCGACAATCAACCCATTGAGATCGACGAGCCAAGCACATCGTACCAACCCGACTCAGAGGACGCCATCTCACATCGATTAACGGACGACATCGAGCCAAGGATCGGTTTCGATCCAAGTCTCGACATCGATCCAAGGATCGAGTCCGGAAATCGTTCCAAATGAGAGGAGACCGTCCCCGTTGAAGAGTTGGAGAGTATAACGATAGATCCGGCTCCCCCGGAGCGGGAAGTACAGATCGGCGCAAGCGTTAGTCTTGAGCTAAAGGAAGATCTGATCAATTTGCTACGTAAGAACATCGGAGTCTGTGCCTAGTCGCATCAAGATATGGTTGTCATAAGTCCTGAACACGCTTGCCACTATCTAAAGATCGACCCGGCAAGGAAGCCTGTTCACCAGAAACGTAGGAAATTCGGTCCTGAGAAGTACGCAGCGCTCGACATGGAAGTCAAAAAGCTACTCAACAACAAACTAATCAGAGAAGCTACAGACGAACCACAATGGGTAGCCAATGCGGTGCTCGTCAAAAAGCCAAACAACTCTTGGAGGTTATGCATCGACTTCACCGACCTCAATGCAGCGTGTCCAAAAGATCACTTTCCAATGCCTCATATTGATCACTTGGTCGATAGTACAGCAGGCTGCGAAATGATGTCGTTCATGGATGCCTTCGCCGGATACCATCAAATCCCAATGGTGGAGAAAGACATAAAGCACACATCTTTCCACACGGAAAAAGACATATACTTTTAGGTCCGAATGCCGTTCGGTTTGAAGAACGCTGGGGCAACCTACCAGCGACTAATCAACGGAATGTTCGCCAATCAGATCGGCAAGACCATGTAGGTCTACATTGACGACATCATGGTCAAAAGCCTCAAGAAGGAAGACCACCTTAATGACCTTGCCGAGACGTTCGCCATCCTCGAGAAGTTCAACATGAAGCTGAACCCCAAGAAATGCAACTTCGGGGTGAGCTCCAGAAAATTCCTGGGGCACATCGTGAGCCAAAGGGAGATCGAGGCGAACCCCACCAAGATTCAGGCGATCCTCGACATGCAAGAGCCACGAAATGTCAAGCAGGTGCAATGCCTCACAGGTTGTCTAGCCGCCCTCAACCGTTTCATATCTCGGCTCGACGATAAAAGCAAGCCTTTATTCGCAACCATAAAGAACAAGAAGTTCGCATGGACGAAGGAGAGTCAAACAGCGTTCGCCAAAATCAAGGAGTATCTATCTAACCCCCAGATCTTAGCAAAGCCAATCCCCGGTGAAAAACTATTCCTTTACCTGGCGGCCTCGGAAGTCGCGCTGAGCGCTGTATTAGTGCGTGCAGAGGGGCAGACCCACTTGCCGATCTACTACGTTAGTCAAGCGCTCCATGATGCGGAAATACGTTATACACCTTTGGAGAAGATCGCCTACGCTCTAGTCATGAGTGCTCGCAAGCTAAGGGCTTATTTCTTCGAACATCAAGTGGAGGTTCTGACGACTCTCCCTCTAAAGCAAGTTCTACATCGACCGGACACCAACGGGCGACTCCTCAAATGGTCACTGGAGAACGCCCAATACGGTATCACGTACGCTCATCACACGGCGATCAAAATCCAGGCTCTGGCAGACTTCGTGGTGGAATTAACATTCCCTCACAGTCCGACCCAGATCGGTCGCCCTGCCTGGAAGCTATACGTGGATGGCTCGGCGACCAACTCGCGAGCAGGGACAGGGATTGTCCTCATTAGCCCTGACGAAATATGCAGCGGAAAATAAAAATGAATCCCAAATAGGATCGATCAAGTAACGTATATACGAAAAAAATAAATACGAAGATAAAGATCATACCCTTGAAGCCTTTGAAATAAATCTTCGTAAAAATGATGATGATCATGAACCCATCCCGAACACGAAATCCCTTCGTTCCAAGCATCGAAAGGTACGAAGCCTCTACTTCACACGCATCGGAAGTTGCCCGGAAAAATTCGATAGCAATCCGTTCTCCAAGAACACGGCTAGGAATTACTATAGGAATTTATATCTCATTTTCTTTCTTATTTTGTATCATCTCAAAGATGAAAAATTGAAGAACAAAAATTTCTCTCTCTCTCAAAAAAGAACTCACGGCTGGACTTCAGCTCTTCAGCATGAAAAATATGATGTCAACTTCACAAGACAACTTCCCACCATTTTCTTCTAATGTAATGATATATAAAGGAATAAAATATTCCTTTACAACTATCATTCACAATTATGTGGGAATCTCAACTCTAAGTGAGTTCCTACACACATGCAAGATCATGCCATACCATGAGGGGTGGGTGGCCACAAGGAAGTTTCCTAGAAAACGAGCCGAGCCACTCGGCTCGTGTACCGAACGTTCGTCAAACGACTCCGTTAAATACACTCCTTTTAATTATCAATGTATTTATATTAATTAATTAATCTAATTAATTAATTATATCAAATACAAATATATTTCTCTAAGAAATATAATTTATGAATTAAATTAATTACTCGGTAACTTAATTTAAATTCATAAGACCGATATTTAATTTATCCAATAAATCATAATTAGATATCCAATATCTAATATTAATAGAGAGATAATAAATTCACATTTATCCGTCAACGCTCCTAATGCGCGACTCCGTAGGTCCGTCTCAGCCGGCATTGGGAGGAACCAATGAGTGCGGGCAGCACTTAGCCAGCCTAGTGGGCCACACTGTGAACCCCGACTGAGAACGAATGAAGGGATCATTCCAGAACCATTATATCGTGAATATTATATACGTATAGACCATTCATCAGATGTCCTGGTCAAGTCTTCGGGTCACGGTAAAGTCAAACCCTGCTGTTTACTAAACTCTTTACATGTGTTAATGAAAATCAAGACCGACTCATTAATAGTGTATCTAATACGACTATATCAGAATGCTTTGGCCAAAGATTTATGATCTTATTTGCCATTAACCGTATAGGACATTCGCCTGCTCACTAATAGGAGATAGAATCCTTTCTTGGCGTACAGTAAAGACTGCTACCTGCCCGTATAGTCCGCACTTCGAGGTCGACTCAACAATTAAGCAAATGAGTCTAACTACTCTAATGACAAACTAAATGTCACAAGCACATCTTCTACTGAACCCTCAAGTCAAAGGTCCACGTATACTATCACAACCTTTCGATTCGTCATCGACTCTCCGAGAGTGAATACCGTGTGACTGAATCGAGTATGAGTCGTGTTCGAGTATACTGGCCCCACCAATATACTTATAACTATGCTATCAAGATGTGCACACATCCTAGCATCAGTTATACAAGTCGTATTAAAACTTAATGCCCATTTTAAGTTTATTGACTTGCGATCAATTTACGTAAATAAACTTTAAACACTTCCAGTGCATTTTCTATTATCCCATAACGAGAATGAAATGTTCAATTTATTTACATGGACTTTACTTCAATGTTTACCAAGTCAAGAATGCAATTGAAATACAATAAACAGTGAATGAATCGTATTGCCTTTTTATTAATTATTCCATAATTACAAGTACAATGCCCCTACTCTCTCATCCCCTGAGTGGCATTCGAGGGCATATTCCTAACAATCTCCCACTTGCACTCAATGCCACACATCATGGTATCCAATACCCATGTTCTTCAGATGTCTTTCTAAGACGGCCTGAGATAATGGCTTAGTCAGCGGGTCAGAGACATTGTCTTTTGAGTCTACTCTTTGCAATGAAACATATCCTTTTTCCACCATTTCTCAAACGATATGGTATTTTCTCTCTATATGCTTTGTGTTGTGGTAAGCCCTAGGCTCCTTGGCTTGGGCGACAGCTCCATCATTATCACAGAATAGTGATATAGGCAGCTCCGCATTAGGCACCACTTGAAGTTCTTGCATAAACTTATGCATCCAAAATGCTTCTTTGCTAGCCTCTGAGGCAGCTTGATACTCTGCAGTAGCGGTTTGCTTGGAGCTTCTCCAAGATACTACTCCTCCATTGAGAGTAAACAAATACCCAGATGTCGACTTAGAGTCGTCATTGTCTCCTTGAAAATCAAAATCGGTGAATCCAATCACCCTCAATTCTCCACCACCGTAAGTAAGAACCAAATCTCTAGTTCTTCTTAAGTACATAAGAATGTTCTTTACGGCAGTCCTGTGTTCCCTACCCGAGTTTGCTTGAAATCGGCTTACCATACTCACAGCGTAGGCTAAGTCCGGTCT
Organism: Orobanche coerulescens; assembly: GCA_033398695.1. NCBI lineage: Eukaryota > Viridiplantae > Streptophyta > Magnoliopsida > Lamiales > Orobanchaceae > Orobanche > Orobanche coerulescens. The sequence continues at coordinate 144,589,506 of CM065803.1, forward strand.
CGTTCACAACATAGCGTACATGAGGCTACCAACTGTCGAGGCATAGGGTACCTTACTCATCTCTCTTGTATTCCTCACTTTGAGGACACATTTTCGTGGTGAGATGAATTCCATGTCGCATGGGAAGGAACCCGCTTTTAGATTCATCCATCTTGAATCTTCTCAGGATTTTATCTATATAGAGGGCTTGGTAAAGTCCTATCATTCTTCGCGGTCTATCTCTGTAAAGACGGATCCCTATAATATAGGAAGCTTCTCCCAAGTCTTTTATGGAGAACGTTTTAGAAAGCCAAGCTTTCACAGTGCTGAGCATTGCTACGTTATTTCTTATAAGTAGAATATCATCTACACATAGTACTAAGAACGCAATGTTGCTCCCACTGACCTTTTTGTAAACACACGGTTCCTCCTCATTTCGTACGAAGTCAAAGTCCTTGACTACTTCGTGAAATCAAAGGTTCTAACTCCGAGAAGCTTGCTTCAGCCCATAAATGGCTCGTTGCAGCTTACACACCTTATCAGACCTTCGAAGTGGAGGTTGTGTTACAATAGGTTCGGTTCCTTATCCCTGATCAGATGTCTCCTTAGGACCTTCATTATGCTCTTCCAAAGAGATATTTCTACCCGAGCCACCTTCCCGAATGAATTCATCCTCAAGGAAGTGCGCTTGTAATGCCACAACGACCCTATGGTCTTTTGGCATGTAGAATAGATAACCCATCGAGTCCTCTGGGTATCCAATGAAACGTCCTTTGATGGACCTCGCTTCCAGTTTGTCCACCTTAGCCTTCTTGACATAGGCTGGATATCCCCAAATCCTTATGTGATTAAGGCTTGGTTTCTTACCATTCCACATCTCATGCGGAGTGATAGGAACGGATTTAGAAGGACATCTATTAAGGATATAGGCAGCGGTTAGTAAGGCATACCCCCACAGGTAAATAGGTAAATCAGTGTAATTTAACATAGAGCGAACCATGTCCAGCAAAGTTCGATTTCTCCTTTCTGAAACACCATTTAACTGTGGAGTTCCTGGCGGCGTCAATTGTGAAACTATTCCATGTTCCTTAAGGAACTCATCAAACTATGTGCTCATATATTCACCACCTCGGTCCGACCGAAGTGCTTTGATATGACATCCAGTCTATTTTTCAACTAGGGCCTTAAATTCTTTGAATTTAGTAAAGGCTTCGGATTTATGTTTCATTAAGTACACAATCCCATACCTAGTATGATCATCTGTGAACGTTATGAAATATTTATATCCATCTCGGGCTACTTCTAAAGCACCACAAACATCGGTATGTACCAATCCAAGTTTATCGGCAGCCCTTTCAAAAAGTCCCTGTGAAGGGGGACTTAGTCATTTTGCCTCTAAGGCAAGATTCACAAGTTGGATAGGGTTCTACACCTAATGGATTTAAAAGTCCATCTTTCTCCATTTTCTGAACCTTGGTCTGACCAACATGACCAAGTCTAAGGTGCCATTTAAAAGCTTGATTAGTATCTTGCCTACAATGTTTCCTAGTTATAGTGTTCACTGCTGTTTTATTTTGCATGTTCAGATAATATAAACCATTCAACAATGTAGCTGTGCCAACCAATTTATTTCGAAAATAAATTTTACAACTATCATTTCCAATGAAGAAACAAAATCCTTTCCGGTCCAAGACTGGAATGGATACAATGTTTTTATGCCCCTTGGGCATCTAATGTCAAAATAAAATCGGATTCTAAACCTAGTAGGATTGATCCAATATCGGTTGCCTCGACACTTTGTCCGCTTCCGACAGTGATCATTATTTCCCCAGCTTCAAGTTTTCTACTTTGTTCCAGATCCTGATTCATAGTACAAATGTGAGAAGTGGAACCTGAATTCAGAATCCATGAAGCAGAATATACAGTAGCGGAACAATTTGTTTCAAAAACAAAAAGTTCCGTACCTGATGTGCCATTAATCTTAGGACCAGTCCTTCACCAGTGGCCCAGCTTACCACATTCAAGGCATTTGTCCGTAGGTTTTGGACCACCTACCTTTTGAACCTTTTGGGCCTTGCCCTTTCCTTTATGTACCCCTTTCTTGGGTTTGTACTGCTCGTAGGTCTTTTTCTTCTTGTTCTTGGACCTCCGAGGCCCAGAAGAAATCAAAAGAGCAACCTCTCTCGGTTTAGTCTTCATATTAGACTGCGCCATCACCAGTTTATTCATTAGCCCAGCTAATGTGCATGTAATTTCATTACAGTTGAAATTTATTACAAACTGCGTGAAAGAGTCAGGGAGAGATTGAAGGATGAGATCAATTTCAAGGGATAAATCCATATTAAAGTTGAGCACCTCGAGCCTCTCAATCATAGAGATCATCTTGAGGACATGGTCTCCCACTTTCTCTCCTTCTTTCATCCTAGCACTGAACAACTGCTTTGATATCTCATATCTAGCAGTCCTACTGTGCTCTCCATAAAGTTCAGTCAAGTGTGCGAGAATCTGCCTAGCAGAAGTTATTTTCTCGTGCGCTCTCTGCAGCTCATTTGTCATTGAGCCCATCATAAAGCCACGGACTAGCACGTCATCCTTGACCCATTTTTCATGGATGTCAATATCTTCCTGATTACCCCTGGTTCGGATTGGAGTCGGTGGAATGTCCGCCTCCAAGACGTATCCCAGAGACTCCATACTGAGTACAATCATCAGATTCCGCAACCAGTCAACAAAATTGGGTCCAGTTAGGAGATTCTTTTCAAGTAGTATTGCAAGTGGGTTTTTAGCCATTTTTAAAGAGATTCAGTTTCGTTTTCTGCAAATATTTAGACAAGATTCAATTAGTGACTTGTTTAATTATGACCGAGTATAGAATTTAAGGGCTTTCTTTATTCATAACTCGGCTCCCACTATTTTATCGGCATTTACATACTCCCATGTTAAATCCAAAAGTCTTGGGTGACTTCATAGTGGTGATCGATTTCTTTACAAAATTTAATAGAGGGCAGCCCATACGGTTTCTATTCTATTATTCTTTATAAAGTGATGTCTAATACCAACCCATCTAATGGATGATTCGATCTTCTTTTACCCCTAGTTCACTTGCCCTCAACCCATTCGGTTTCTATGGCTCGCTGAACTATCTAAGTTTAAACCGTCAACTCTTATTAGTCTGACAATTGAATCTTACCCGGCAACCCATACGGTTTATAGGGGTTTGATTTGTCACAACCAAAGGCATCTAATGCACTCTAGGAATTTATCAACTTTTCCCAAAAATATTACCCCGACATACTCGGAAGAATAATATTCCGGTTTAGATTTCAATTTTCCATGAGTTTGATGGAGGGTAGGAAACCTCGTAACCTTTATAACTTAGTGTGTTTGTAGTCGGGAGAATTTCGCGATTAATGTTACACTTAGCACATTAATTCATTTATACGCGCATTTGTTGGTTTGTCAATCATTCAAAATGAAAAACAGAAAACAGTAACCTAGTTACTACCAACATATAGCTCATGGACCTAATTTCTAAGTACTGGGCCAAGCGAATGACCCAATAAATAAAAACACAGTCTTCGAATCTTCGTTTTCTCGGTCGGTTGTCTTCGGTCTTCGTCATACCCAAAATAATAATTACATCATTGAAAAATTGCATCCTATACAAATTTTTCTAGTAAATATAAATAGGCTTAAAGCGGCTTTTACAACCCAATCGAATCGAACAAATCAAAAACTAAGTCCACGAGCTATATCACCATCACATAAGGATTCCATACAACATGTAATGGCAACGAAATTAAACAATTAATTTTAATATAAATGAATCTAATTAATCTATAAACTAATCTATTCAATTTCTACTATATTAATCCAATTAATATAAAGTGGCATTAAAATTAAATAATCAATTAATATATTAATCCAATCAATATAAAATTAATCTATTCAATTTTAATGGTATTAATCCAATTAATACTAATAATCGTCATTTAAATTCATTCGAAGTAATCCGGCCAAAATAATATTTTCGTTTAATTTATTTCCCTTAACTAAAAAATATTCCAAATATTGATTTAGTCAAATTAAAATCCAATTTAAATTTTGGGAAATAATTACAACGAAATATAAACTTAAAACGGAGTCCCGGATGTTGTGTCGAGATTTATACATCTCAACAGGCGATCGCCTCAGAGACCGAGCGACCGAGCGTAACCCGGCCTGTGGCGAGTGGCTCATCAAGATCCCAGGACAAGTCCTGGTGCCGAGCGATCGACATCTAAGGCGATCGCCTCTCAGTGCTTGGCGATCGACTCCTGGTGACCGACCAAATGACGACCGCCTCAAGCCACGCGAAGCCATCGCCCGTCCAGTCGGCGAAGGACGAAGCTCGAAGCAAGGACCCATGTGCAGATCCGGAAAAGGCGCCGCAGCACATGGATCGTTGACCACAGCCTGTCAGCATCTTTCCACCAACCGACAGACCCGCCGAAAGGTGTACAATGGGACCGCCCGTGACAGCAACTCAGGACGCGTGCCGGCTCCTCATTGGACCGCACAGCTGGCTGCCAGCAGCAGCCGCGGACTTTAGACAGACAGCCCATGTGACATAAAGACGATCGCCCCTTATTATTTCACAGGAAAGGCGATCGCCCGTCAGAAACATGGCATCTCAGCTCCTATAAATAGAAGGCTGCCTGCACTCGGATTTTTCTCTCGAAACTCTCTGGCTTTTGACAGAACTTGGCTTTCTTACTCTTGGCAGCAACTATCTCTCGGCCTTTCTTCTATCTCAGCACCTCTTACACAAAACACGGTCAGCAGAGAGCAAAAGCACGTAGAGCTTCGCTCAAGAGCTAGATAAATAGGATCTTTTACACTCATTGTAATCGCATTCTTACATTAATACTTGTATCCCCGAATATTTGTATTAATAACATCTCGCGAGAGCATTCAAGCCCGGGCCTAACAAACCCGGCAAATCTTGTGTTTTTCCATTCCCTCGGACGTGCTCTCGCAATTTGCTGTTGCTCGACCATTCCAGCAATATCCGTCTTCGGATAATATTTCGGGCAACAAAAATTGGCGCTAGAAGGAGGGCATCTACCCTCAATTTTTATTCCAACCGTCTCGAAGAACACTCACTGTTCTCCGAGGCTTATACCTGAAGAAACACTCACTGTTCTTCAGAGAAAAGCTTTCAGAATCATGACTTCTGCCTCTGCATCGAAGAAATCCGCTGGTCGATCCACCAGACGCCTCATTCCGTCTCAATCTGAGCCACAGCCTATGGCAGAGGGTAGCCGCCGCAGACCGAGACTCTCGATCCCGCCCCCGAGGGACGGCCCAAGCCTCTTGCTCGATCATTTTCGAACTGCGGAACAGATCGAAGAGTCCATGGCCATCCTACAGGAGCGACGGAGAGCTTTCGACGCGCCACCCGCTATAACCCCCTCGGCCATCCGCCGCATGAGCAAACGGAAGTTCAAGGGGCTACTGACCGAGCGATCGCCAGGAGGCACCCATTCACAAGAAGAGGCGCTCGCAAGCTGCGGCACCTCTATTTTCAGTCGCCTAGGCAGCGACCCATCTTGGCAACCAGGGCAGTCCGGTCCCAGCCACGAGACGACGGAGCTTGAGTCCGTCACCAGGAGCTCGGCGTATCCGACTCCCAGAAGGCAGGCCGGCCATCTGGATCCTCCTCGCTGAAGAACTGAGGTCGGCGATCGCGGAGTCAGGAGATCGGTACACGATCGCCTCGGCTCCCGCTCCGGAAGCCGAACCACGAGCGACCAAGCAACAGCGATGGCCGCGATGCAACGCCAGCTCGACGACATGAAGGCGCTCCTAGAATCTGGGGCAGGCGCCAAGGGCCCGATCACCGAACCGAGCGAGCCACTCGCGATCCACATTGAGCTCGCTCCCGTGCGGCGCAGGATCGCTCCTCCCAAAACACCTCTATACGAGGGGAGGTCGGATCCCGAGACTCACCTGACCAAGTTTCGGATCTACATGATCGGGTGCGGGGCATCAGACGCGACCAGGTGCCGAATGTTCCCGCTGACGCTGGGCGACCTGGCCCATAGATGGTACGTCTCATTACCGCCTCGATCCATCGGTTCCTTTGATCAACTGGCAAACGACTTCACAACATACTTCACCACCAAGGTCGCTCGAACAGAAGGTCCCCATCGCATGATGCAAATCAGGCAAAGGGAAGAAGAGTCCGACTCGGACTACATTGACCGAGTAGACGAGATCATCCTCAACGGCGAACCCGTAAGCGATGAGATCGCCCTCTACTCGGTCCTAGGGGGATTCCATGGCCTTTCGCCTATGTTCAGGCATCTTACGAAGGACCTTCCCCCGACCTACGCGATTTTCCGCGCTAAAGCCGCAGAGTTTCTGGCCAGGCAAAGGTTACTTTTCAACCTATGAACAGCGCGATCGGCAACCGAATTACGATCACCAATCTTCCAGCCCGATCGCCACTATCAAGCAACATCATCAAAAGCCGGAGGACTCGTTTGCCATCTACAGTTCACCATCTAACACGATGGACTAAGGCACGAGATCGCCTCCCCCGCACAACGTACACCGTCGAAGGTCGGCATCTACATGACGATCCGAGGTAGAAAAGTGCAGCCATGGTCCTGGTGGTCGATGGAACCGACTGCTTAGGCTATAAAAGGTCCCTTTGGGCCACGATCGCCCGCCCTTTGTTTAAATACGAGGTCGGCGTAGTCTGAGGGCCCTCCAAAACTAATCAGTGGACACGTTCGCCCGCCCTCAAAGGTTCATCATCTAACATGGTGAACCCGGACAATGCGACGCGTCACTACCCCCGTCTCAACGTACACCGTCGAGGGTCGCCATCTTCATGGCGGGCCGAGGTGGAAGTAGAGCTAATAAGCCGTGGAAGTGGGGTTGATTAATCTGACGACGCCCCGTGCAAGGACTCCTCTAGACCAAGACCGCACGTCCTTCATTTAAATACGAGGTGAGGCACAGCCTAACAGAGGACCCTCACAATAAAATGAGTCACGAGACAGACAATGTCGCTCGCGCATAAGACACGATCATGGAGTCGGTCCATCGAACTCCGCGACTGTGCACGATCCCTCAGCGACGAAACAATCAGCTTTCTACGAGGGATCGGCCAAAATTGTTTTTTGCAGGTACAAGACCGAAAATAGCTCGCCAATAGAACGAGATCGCCCAAGTCTGAAACATAAGTCCGCACCACGGATCGCCCGTCCTTGTCCTCAACGATCGCCAGCATGAACCAGCTCACCCAATGTCTTCAACATAGGAGCAAGCTGGGGGGCAATTGTTGTGTCGAGATTTATACATCTCAACAGGCAATCGCCTCAGAGACCGAGCGACTGATCCAGAACCCAGCAGCCAGGGCAGAGTGGCCTACCGAATATCCCAGGACAAGTCTCGGTGCCGAGCGATCGACATCTAAGGCGATCGCCTCTCAGTGCTTGGCGATCGACTCCTGGTGACCGACCAAATGACGACCGCCTCAAGCCACGCGATGTAATACCCAGTTGTAATTCAGTCATTATCATTCAGTGTTTATCATTCAGTAATTATCACTCAGTAATTTTCACTCATTAATGATCATTTGTCACTCATATTCAATCATTGTATTCGTCGTTCAGAGTAATCGTACTGTGTATCAATCGTCATTCATCATCAATCTAGTTGGAGAATCGTGCGATGTTTATCATCGTTGTCATTTTCATGGTGTGCTGTGTGTGAGGAGTAGCGCACGCTACGTACTCTCTTTAGCGTACGCTAATTGAGTACGGGTAGCGCACGCTACCTCTCAACAATAGCGCACGCTAGTATGTTTCAAGCAGGCTGTCCAGAAGGTACTGGACTGCAGTTGGGTTATAAGTAGCGCACGCTACAAATGGTAAGTAGCACACGCTAGTAGTCTAGAGTAGCGCACACTATGCATTCGGTATAGCGCGCGCTAAGGTCGAATCAGGTTGACTCCAGTGGCTACTGGACTGCATTCAATTATTCATAGCGCACGCTATGAGTGGTTTTTAGCGTACGCAATCGATATTGTAGTGCATGCTAAATATTGATTGTAGCGCACGCTACCACGATCAGATCAGAGGACAGAAGGTTCTGGACTCCAGTACTGGGCATCAGATAATTCGTTAGCGCACGCTAACATTTTGGGGTTAGCGCACGCTAAGTGTTCAGCTGTAGCGCACGCTACAAGAAGGTACGTAGCGCGTGCTACCGTTGTCGGACAATGAGTACTGGACTTACCAAAATACCCGTTAGCGCACGCTAAGAACTAGGGCTAGCGCGCGCTAAACTGGAATCTCTATAAATTGGACAGTGTAGCCGGATTTCGGCATTTGTCATTTCTTCTCATTCTCTCATCGGTTCCGGACGATTTGAAACGATTTGGAGAGTATTCTTCGAGTTGTAATCATCAATCATCATCTTCAAGTCTTTGAGTTGGATTAATCATCACTTCATCATCTCCAAAACATCAAATCAAAGGTATTAATCTCTTAGATCTAGAATTTTGGATTTTTGGGGTTTTCCTTCCGATTTGTTCGTGTAAACCTGGATTGTTATTGGAATATGTTAGATATGGATTATCTACCTTGGATAAATAGATTCCTATAGATTTAATGGCTATTTTGGGAATTTATTTCAAGAACCCTTGGGGTTGACTTCGGTTAATTTGGGGATTTCCGATTGATGTTGTTGTAATCTTAAATTATGGATTCCTATTGGATTATTGATGCCATTGATATGGTTTTGCTGGTTTGAATCAATCATTTGAAAGTTGGTTTCGATAATTTGGGTTTTGGTTGTAACCAACGGGAAAGATATTTTCAACGTATTCGTTAGAGTGCACCTACGAGTTTGGATATTGTTGTATCGACGTTTGAGTTGGTTATAATCGTGTTTGATGCGTGTATTGATCGAATTATTAGTAATTGTGTTATTCAAGGTTGTTCGAGCGACCGACATTTCATTTAGGACGTTGTTCGTGGACGGACATTCTTCATCGGTGTTGTGTTAGTTAATTCTTACTCAGTTAAAAGGATATTCATTCCTTTCGTTGTTGTTCATTCATAATCATAATTCATTCATAAGGTACTAACCGTTTTAAAACTTGTAATTGTCACTTAATTACTTCATTCACGAGGAACGACAGTTCCAATCATTTCATTGAGCTGTCATTCATTTCACCATCATTTCATCTTGGTGAGTCATTATTCATTTTCGATGTCACTTTTGTTATATCGTGGCATTCCGGGTCATCGGGCGTGCCGTTGGTATGTGTAGGATTTTCATGTCGTGCACATTTAAGTCGTGTGTTGGTTGTTGGCCTCACATTGGGTGTGCACACGAGTCGATTGCTTCGTGAGACTGATTAGGTACAAGACCACACGTGTATTCGATCGATACTCGTTGGTGGCTTGTGCACGGACACATTTCCATCCCGGACGTAGTGTGGCGCCATTCCTTTGAGCCTTACTGTTAGTTGATTCATATAGCATGTTTGATTGCGTATGTTTCGATAGGATTGTGTGTATTCAACTCTTGAGGATTGTTGTTCTCAGAATCGATTCCCGTTGGGGATATTGTTTTTCAGGTCATGGCAAGGCAAAAGCACGGGGAGAGCACGTTGACGGCGAGGAGTCCCAATGATACTAGTAGGGGCCCCAGTCTTTTCAGTCATTTATGTTTCCTTCATTTTATTCCGCTGCAGACATTCCGTTTGAATACTCATTTTACTCAGTGTTGTATATTTTATCTCCATATAAAATATACATGTATTCTGTAATATCTTGGGTGTCTTGTATGAAACTCCTCATCGGAGTAATTAATGTTGTAATGTGGTTCGGTATTACATTTATCCTATGTAATTCATTCATTTTCATTCGCCTGGTGGGTCCTAGTCGGGGGTCCATGGCACTGTAATATCCGCCTAGTTTGGGGTGTTACAGAGTTGGTATCGGAGCGTGGTTTTGAATACTACCTTCCGAGTCATGTCTCATTTGAAATCATCGTTCATCAGACTAGTATCATTGGACTTTCGCATCACGTCTGACCTGTGCAAGAGCCGAGCCCCTCAGACCAAAGAACAATGACATTTCCTCATCTATCATTTTCATTTATGATCAAGTCGATCATGTGAATTCATTAATCACTCAGTTCATTTAATTGTTCAGTTGTTGATCTTGAGGATCATGTCATTAATCTTGTTAACTTGTTCAAGATATTCATTTCAAGAATTTCATCAGATAATCACGTCATTTCAGTTGATCATTCATGTAATCATTGTATTTGAGCACGTATGCTCATTTTCATCATTTCATAATATAATCATAATGTGATATTCATTCGAGATATATAATCATCATATGACTTTCCACTTCAGTATGGAAAGGGCTGGCAGAGGACGCGTGGGAAGAGGTCGTGGTGCAAGCCGGAACCCGAGAGCTCGTGTGAATACACGCGCGAATGCTAGGAATAATGCTAACTCATCGAGAAGTGACGCTGCCACTCATTCACCTGGGCGTAATCATTCACTATCAGGGAGTCGTACCCGGGACATAGCTCAGTCAGAGGGTATTCGGGTTGACCCACTCGCTTTTATGCAGGGCATGATGGCCCAAATGACTCAGATGGCACAACTAATGGACACGATGCATAACTCCACTACTCAAAATCAACAGGCTCCTCCGCCGCCACCTCAGAGGCAAGAGAGGGGTGTAAGCAGTATCATTAGCGATATCTCTCGCCAGCGACCACCTACCTTCGAGGGCTCATCTGAGCCGACGGATATTGTTCATTGGATTGAGCATTTCGAGAAGTTATTTGCTATGGTGGATTGCCCTGAAGGGCATAAAGTTTCAGTTGCGGCCTACTATCTTGGTAAGAGCGCTCATTCATGGTGGTTATCGTTGAAGCCCACCGAAGGATCATGTACTTGGGATCAGTTCAAAACTCTCATGATGGAGAGGTATTATCCAGCCCCACTCAGAGAGGCTAAATTGTCGGAATTACTCACTCCCGACCTTTCAGCGGACGATGATGTTCTTGCCATCGCCGAAAAATTTCAGGAACTTCTTCCATTTGCCTCATCTATCATTCACTCTGAGGCGGACAAGATCAAGTATTTCAGCAAGAGGCTGAAACCTCGTATGCGGCTACAGTTGCTTAATCATAATCGCACCACTCTGGCCGAATTCATCGAGAAAGCTCTTACTTACGAGCTTACTGCTAAGGAGATTGCTAAGCAACAACCTTCATCTGCTGGCAAGAAGTCTAAGAACCGTAATCAGTCTGACAGCAGTCAGGCCACTTTCAAGAAACCACGTGTGGGCTCTACCTTTTCTGAGCGATCTCCTATGGCGCCTAAACCCGCAGAATCTCAGTCACGAGTGGCCAGTTCGGCCATCACCTGTTTCAACTGTGAAGAACAGGGTCATTTCAGCACCAAGTGTCCGAAACAGACTGTCACGTGCCACAACTGTGGGATTGCTGGACATAGGGCCCGTTTTTGCCGAAGGGACTCTAAACCTACTCCGGCATCATCTCAGGCCCTAGGACATTCAGTGATGCAGAATCAGGCCACTCAGTCAGTGTCGTTCAAGACGACATGAGCTAAAGGCGGAGCCAAGAGCTATCAGATGGGAGCATCCGGTTCGGGGGTCGGCAAGCCCCGAATTTATGAGATGAAGAAGACCGACGATCCAGAGGCCCGGATGATCTCAGGTACACTCGATATTTTATCTCAACCTGTGTGTACCCTTTTTGATACTGGTGCATCGCATTCATTCATTTCCTAGTCATGCTTGAGTAGACTACGTCTGGGTAGTGCTACTAGTTATGAGCCTTACGTCATTGGCCTACCTGATGGTAGAAGAATGATCGGTAATCATGAGATTAGGGATTGTCCAATTCAGCTTCATGGCCGTGTTTGGTTAGCAGACCTAGTGGATCTACCGAGAGACGACGTCATCTTGGGTATAGATTGGATGGATCGTCACGATGCCATCATTAGCTTCCGTAAGCGTGTAGTCACTATCATTTCAGACAATGGGGTTGAATGTTTTTTTCAGGGAGGTAATCCCGGCTGCTCGGGTAAGGTCATTAACTTGATGAAAGCAGTGAAATTTCTCAGTCAGGGGTGTGTTGGTTATTGGTGCTATATGACCAAAACCGAGAAATCACCAGTAATGTTGACGGATATTCCGGTAGTGAGGGAATATGCCGATGTTTTTCCAGACGAGTTACCTGGTTTGCCTCCACAGAGAGATGTGGAATTCACGATTGAGTTGGAGCCCGGTACGTCCCCGATATCGAAGGCACCGTACCGGATGGCCCCGACCGAAATGCAGGAATTAAAGAACCAACTTGAGGAGTTGTTCGAGAAAGGTTATATCCGTCCGAGTGCGTCCCCGTGGGGAGCACCAGTGTTGTTTGTCAAGAAGAAGGATGGTTCGTTCCGCTTGTGTATTGATTACCGGGAATTGAACCGGGTGACGATCAAGAATAAGTATCCTTTACCCCGTATCGATGATCTTTTGGATCAACTTCAGGGAGCTTCAGTATTTTCCAAGATCGACTTAAGATCTGGATATCATCAGTTGCGGATTCGAGAGTCGGATATCGCGAGGACGGCGTTTCGAACACGCTATGGTCATTATGGGTTTGTGGTTATGCCGTTTGGATTGACAATTGCACCTGCGGTATTCATGGAGTTAATGAATCGGGTTTTCATCGACTATTTGGATCAGTTCGTGGTTGTCTTCATTGATGACATTTTGATTTATTCTCGTAACCGGGAGGAACACGAGTTTCACCTTCATCAAGTGCTCGACGTGTTGAGACGAGAGCAACTTTTTGGAAAGTTTTCCAAATGTGAGTTCTGGATGTCCGATGTGACGTTTCTCGGATATGTAATTTCATCAGACGGTGTTCGTGTCGACCCTCAAAAGACGGAGGATATTCTAGATTGGCTACCTCCGAAGAATGTTAAGGAGATCCGAAGCTTTCTCGGATTAGCCGGTTATTATCGGCGATTTGTGGAGGGATTTTCTAAAATCGCCCAACCCATGATGAACCTTTTACGGAATGATAAGAAATACACGTGGTCCGACGCGTGTCAACAGAGTTTTGAGGAACTCAAGAGCCGGTTAATTTCAGCACCTGTCTTTTCTTTACCGCAAGGGACGGAAGGATTTGTGGTCTATAGTGATGTGTCCGGACAGAGTCTCGGATGTGTACTAATGCAGAACGGGAAGGTCATTGCTTATGCTTCACGGCAATTGAGACCTTATGAGGTTAATTATCCGACCCACGACCTGGAGTTAGCAGCCGTGGTATTTGCATTGAAGATTTGGCGTCATTATCTTTATGGCGTTACCTGTCAGATATTCACCGATCATAAGAGTTTAAAATATATATTTACTCAGAAGGAGTTAAATATACGACAGAGACGGTGGTTGGAACTAATCAAAGATTATGATATCGAGATCCTTTATCACCCGGGCAAGGCGAACGTTGTTGCCGACGCCTTGAGTCGTAAGTCCGTTCAGGAGCAGATGCTTGCTCGACAATGATCGAAGGAACTTCAGCAGGAATTTCTGAGACCCGAGATCGAGGTCTGGTTACAGCGAGTACAAGGGCAACTTTGTACGTTGGAGACTTCATCGCCACTTGAGGAGGCGATCAGGGAGAATCAGGGTTCGGACCCATTTCTGTTACGAATTCGAGAGGATGTGACTCAGGGGAAAGCCCCCGGATTTGTGGTCCACGAGGATAGACTTTTACGTTTTAAAAATTGGTTGTGCGTACTGGCGATTGACGAGTTGAAAAACTCGATCTTGAGAGAAGCTCATGCTACCTCTTATTCCGTTCATCCGGGGTCTAGCAAGATGTATAAAGACTTGAAACAGAATTACTGGTGGAGTAATATGAAGTGAGAAGTCGCGGAATTTGTTTCGAGATGTCTGACCTGTCAGCAAGTCAAGATTGAACATCAGCGACCGACGGGTATGCTGAAACCGCTCCCTATTCCAGAATGGAAGTAGGAAGATATTTCTATGGACTTCATCACGAGTTTGCCGACGAGTCGTCGTGGCATGAATACAATCTGGGTGATTGTGGACCGCTTAACTAAGTCAGCTCATTTCCTTGAGATTAAGGATACTTGGGGTCCCGAGAGACTTGCCCAGTTATTTATCAAAGAGATAGTGAGATTGCACGGTACTCCTAAAAGTATCGTTTCCGATAATGACGGATGATTCGTGTCTCATTTTTGGAAATCAGTTCATCGTGCTATGGGAACTCAGCTTAATCTTAGTACAGCTTTTCATCCTCAGTCCGACGGACAATCAGAAAGGACTATTCAGACTTTGGAGGACATGTTGAGGGCATGCATCCTCGATTGGAAAAATTATTGGGAAGCCCAACTACCGTTGATCGAGTTCACGTACAATAATAGTTGGCATTCTTCGATTAAGATGGCACCTTATGTGGCCTTGTACGGTCGTCGTTGTCGATCTCCTTTGTGTTGGGATGACTTATCAGAATCAATCGGCACCGAGCCCGATATACTTATAGCCGCCCGTGAGAAGGTAGCTTTGATTCGGAGTCGTTTGTTGACCGCTCAGAGTCGACAGAAATCATATGCAGATAATCGTCGTCGACCATTAGAGTTCGAGACGGGTGACCATGTTTTGGTCAAGGTATCCCCAAGTCGTGGTATCTTCCGTTTTGGGAAGAGGGGAAAGTTGAGTCCGAGATTCATTGGACCATTTGAGATTTTGGATCGAGTAGGCGATCTAGCTTATCGATTGGCCTTACCTCCGGCGTTGAGCCGAATTAATAATGTGTTTCACGTCTCTCAGTTGCGGAAGTATGTTTCCGACCCGAGTCACATACTTCAGTTCGACGAAATCGAGATGGCCGATGATCATTCATATGAGGAACGTCCTATAAGAGTTTTAGAGCGGCGAATGAAACAGTTGAGGAACAAGACGATTCCTTTGGCTAAAATTCAGTGGTCTAGACACGGAGTTGAAGAGGCTACTTGGGAAACCGAGGATAGTATGCGGGAGAGTTATCCCGAGTTATTTGACCCTTAGTTTCGGGGACGAAACTCTTTTAAGAGGGGGTGTATGTAATACTCAGTCGTAATTCAGTCATTATCATTCAGTGTTTATCATTCAGTAATTATCATTCAGTAATTTTCACTCATTAATGATTATTTGTCACTCATCTTCAATCATTGTATTCGTCGTTCAGAGTAATCGTACCGTGTATCAATCGTCATTCATCATCAATCTAGTTGGAGAATCGTGCGATGTTTATCATCATTGTCATTTTCATGGTGTGCTGTGTATGGGTATGGGTAGCGCACGCTACCTCTTTAGCGTACGCTAATTGAGTATGGGTAGCGCACGCTACCTCTCAACACTAGCGCACGCTAGTATGTTTCAAGCAGGCAGTCCAGAAGGCACTGGACTGCAGTCGGGTTATAAGTAGCGCACGCTATAAATGGTAAGTAGCGCGCGCTAGTAGGCTAGAGTAGCGCACGCTTGTTGGGATTCGGTGCCTAAAACGAATTCACAAGAGATATATAAACTTACCCTTGTAGTCCGTTGATTAGATGGATAACCTTCTCTTGAGCTATCCCCAAGCTCTTGAATGATCCAACGCCGAAAGCACCGCGTCTCTACTTGCCACGCGCCGGAGAAATAACCGGAACGACGATCACCTTGCTATCCTTCGAGGATACGGCTATAGCTAAGTGATGAAGCTATATATGTAAAGATTACTACACTCTAAGTGTTTTAAGCTTACTCTCTCTATATGATTTTCTCTCAATTTTTTCTCCAAGAAAAATGAAGAAGAAGTGAATGAAGAAGATGAAGATAATTGAGAAGATGGTTTTTCTCTCTCTCACTCAATCTCACGTAGGAAGGCTTCCAAAAGTTGAGTTAGTGAGATCAAAGTCCTCTTTCACTTCTTATTCAACCCACATAAAATCAAAACATATCACATGTGAGATTCCCCCATATAATGTATATGATGCTTGTCCCCTCAACACATGAGATTCCAAAACCATGATGTGGACAAGTCAATACACACACATGGTTATAAGTGGGGGGCGTCCCATGCTAGAAAATGGACGAGTTCGGTTCGTTTCAGACTCCCGAGAGTCCAAACAGATAAACTCCTATTCCGTTCCGATGTATTTGTGTCGTTTAATTAATCCAATTAATTAAACATATCAAATACAAAATAACATAATTAATTTCTCCAAGAAATAATTATATTCATGAATTAAATTAATCACCCAGTAATATATTTAATTCATTAGGTCGTAAATTAATTTATCCAATAAATTAATTTAGACATCCAATGTCCCAAATTAGATATCCAATATCTAATATTCATAATGAGAGAATTAGCTTTATTCATTCCGTCGTCAATCCTATTGCGCGACTCGGTAGGTCCGTCTCAGTCAGAAATGGGAGGAACCAAAGAGTAGTAGCACCACCTAGCCAGCCTGGTGGCCTACACTGCACTCGATCGAGAACGAATGATTGGGATCATTCAAAACCATTCGTCGTGAATACCAAGATACGTATAAACCCTTCTTTCAAATGTCCCGATCAAGTTATAGGGTCACTACTACCAAAACCTATTCAGACTTGACGCTATGCATGAGTTAATGCAAATCGAGATCATCGAGCTGTCGTGTATCTAATACAACTAGCTCTAATGCTTTGGCCAAAGACTTATGATCTCATCTGCCAATAACCGCATAGGACATATAACCCGCTCACTAACGGGAGAAAGAATTCTATCTTGGTATTCAGTAGGACCTGCTACTTGCCCGTCAAGATGCACGTCGAGGTTGACCCCCGCCTTCCGGTTTACAGGGTTGAACTACTCTAATGAAAATCTTGACGTCACAAGCACATCCCTACTAAATCCTCAAGTCGAAGGTTCACGAATACCTATCACAACCTTTCGATTCCGTCATTGAATGTCCCAGAGTGAAATCCGTGTGACGAATCGAGGGTGAGTCGGTTCGAGTATACTAATCCAATTAGCATACCTATAACGTGTGCTCCCACTAACCATTAGTGTTCGACAGGCACTCTCCATGTCAAAGAACACGTCATACAAGTCTTCACATAAACTTAACGCCCAGTCAAGTTTCATCGACTTGCTAAGTATTTGAGCTATAACCTTTCCAGTGCCGACCCCCTTATCCAATAAAGAGTGGAACGTTTTGCTCTCAAATACACGGACTAGTTTCTATATGTTTATTTACGAGTTAGGAATGCCAGTAACTACCAGTAAATAAAGAAACATTCATTTGCCTTATATAAATGGTTTACATAATTACAAGTACAATGCCCTCACTCAACAACCTCTGAGTGGCATTCGAGGGCATACTCCTAACAATCTCCCACTTGCACTCAATGCCACACACTATGGTATCTAATACCCATGTTCTCCAGATGACGCTCCAAGCTAGTCTTAGAATGTGGCTTGGTCAGTGGATCGGCGATGTTGTCGGCCGAGTCTACTCTGTGCAGCACAATGTATCCCTTGCGAACAAATTCTCTTACCAGATGATACTTCCTCTCAATATGTTTGGTGCTGTTGTGAAACCTCGGCTCCTTGGCCTGCGCTACAGCTCCGTCGTTGTCGCAGATAAATGAACAGCAAACAAAGACATGGTATCACTTGAAGTTCTCCCAGAAACTTCTTAATCCAGAACCCTTCCTTGGAAGCCTCCGAGGCTGCTTGATACTCAGCCTGACAGGTGGAATCAGCAGTCGCGCTTTGCTTGGCACTACGCCAAGATACTGCTCCTCCATTAAGAGTAAATATGTAGCCAGAAGTGGACATCGAGTCGTCCTTCAGTCCTTGGAAGTCCGAATCAGTGAATCCCACCACATCCAATTCTCCACCACCATACATCAGAACCATATCTCTAGTCCTTCTCAAGTACTTGAGAACGTTCTTTACAGCAGTCCAATGTTCCCTACCTGGGTTTGCCTGAAACCTACTCACCACGTTTACAGCATGCGCGATGTCAGGTCTTGTACACAACATAGCATACATAAGGCTACCCATGGCCGAATCATATGGTATATTACTCATTTCCTTGCGTTGTTCCTCACTTTGAGGACACATCTTCGAGGTGAATTTTATTCCATGTTGCATCGGTAGGAACCCTATTTTAGAATCATCCATCTTAAATCGCTTTAAGATCTTATCTATATAGAGGGCTTGTGAAAGGCCTATTGTTCTGTTTGCTCTATCCCGGTAGAGCCGAATACCAAGAATATAGGTTGCTTCTCCCAAGTCTTTCATGGAGAAATTACTCGAAAGCCAAGCTACGTAATCGAGCATTCCCACATCATTTCCTATTAGTAGAATGTCATCTACATATAGTACTAAGAATGCGATCTTGCTCCCACTAACCCTCTTGTATACACAAGGTTCCTCTTCATTTTGCACGAAATCAAACTCTTTGATTGCCTCGTCAAAACGAAGGTTCCAACTACGCAACGCTTGCTTGATCCATAAATGGAACATCAAGCTTGCACACTTTCTGAATATCGACTTCGGACACAAAGCCTTTAGGCTGCTCCATATAGATTTCCTCCTCGAGGAATCCATTAAGTAAAGCCGTCTTTACGTCCATTTGCCATATCTCATAATCGTGGTAGGCAGCTATAGCAAGCATCATGCGAATAGACTTGATCATGGCTACGGGCGAGAAGGTATCGTGGTAATCGATCCCTTCCTTCTGGGTATAACCCTTTGCCACAAGCCTGGTCTTATAGGCGTCAACCTTGCCATCACCATCAGTCTTTCTCTTGTAGATCCACTTGTTCCCAATAGGCACTATGCCCTTGGGGCGGTCTACTAGAGTCCAGACCTAATTGACATGCATCGAGTCTATCTCATCTTCCATAGCTTCATGCCATTTCGCGGAGTCTACATCCACCATCGCTTGGTCATAGGTCGTCGGGTCAGTCTCTTGGCTATCACTTGGAACCTCATGGAGACCCAGCTCCTCCAAGTGCACAAGCCCATACCTCTCAGGTAAATGAGACACCCTACTAGACCTACGAGGTGGTTGTACTTGTGTTTCAGAAGGTTCGGTTCTAGTTTCTTGCACAGGTGTCTCCTGAGGAGTTTCATTATATTCTTCTAAAGAAATACTTCTACCTGCTCCGCCTTCCTGAATGAACTCATCTTCCAGGAAGTGTGCTTGTAAAGCAACAATGATCCTTCGATCTTCGGGCATGTAGAATAGATATCCCATCGTCCCAGATGGGAATCCAATGAAACGTCCCTTCGCAGACCTAGCTTCCAACTTTTCCACCTTAGTCTTCTTGACATAGGCGGGACATCCCCAAATCCTAATATGATTAAGACTTGGTTTCCTTCCCTCCCACATCTCATGTGGAGTTTTAGGAACGGATTTGGAAGGACATCTGTTCAAGATATATGCGGCAGTCAGGAGTGCATACCCCCACAGGTAAATCAGAAAGTCAGTATAGCCCAGCATGGAACGGACCATGTTCAACAGGGTCCGGTTCCTTCTTTCTGACACACCATTTAACTGAGGAGTACCTCGAGGTGTTAGTTGTGAAACTATTCCATGTTCCTTAAGGAACTCGTCAAACTCCGTACTCATTTACTCACCACCTCGGTCCGACCGAAGTGCTTTGATATGATTACCAGTTTGTTTCTCGACTAGGGCCTTGAATTCCTGGAATTTCTCAAAGGCCTCAGATTTATGTTTCATTAAGTATACATAACCATACCTAGTATGATCATCTGTAAACGTAATGAAATATTGATATCCATCACGTGCTGCTTCCAAAGCACCACAAACGTCAGTATGGATTAATCCCAGTTTATCAGCGGCTCTTTCAAAAGTCCTGTGAAGGGGACTTAGTCATTTTGCCTTTAAGGCAAGATTCACAAGTAGGAAATGGATCCGATCCCAATGGACCCATAAGTCCATCTTTTTCCATCTTGTAAACCTTGGTCTGACCAACATGACCAAGTCTTAGATGCCATTTCAAAACTTGATTGGTTTCATCCCTACCACGTTTTCTAGTCATAGTATTCGCAACTACTTTGTTGCTGAGATTTAGATGATACAATCCATTTAACAATATAGCAGTACCCACTAGTTTATTTCTAAAATAAATTTTGCAGGAACCATCACCAATGAAAAATGAAAAACCTTTTTGGTCCATGACCGGAATGGATACAATGTTTTTGTGCCCCTTGGGCAAAACAAGTACATCTTCTAAAGTCAAAACAAAGCCGAATTCTAAACCCAGAAGAAGTGATCCTATGTCGGTCGCCTCGACACTATGCCCGCTTCCGACTGTGATCATAACTTCTCCAGCTCCAAGCTTCCTACTTTATTCCAGATCCTGATTCACGGTACAAATATGAGAACTTGCACTAGAATCCAGTATCCAGGAAGTAGAAAATACAGTAGCAGAACAATTTGTTTCCAAAACTAAAAGTTCTGTACCTGAAGTGCCATGAAGAATCAGACAGTCTCTAGCCCAGTGGCCCAGCTCACCACACTTGAGTCAAGCATCCTTCTTCTTCTTGTTCTTTGGAACCATCGAGGCCTTGCCCTTACCCTTAAGATCCTTAGCTTGTGGTCCAATTCGCTTCTTGGTCTTTTTCCTCTTATTCTTAGACCTCCGAGGTCCAAAAGAAATCACAAGAGCAGACTCCTTCATCCGCAGAGTCTTCATCTGAGACTGAGCGGTCACAAGTTTGTTCATTGGCCCAGCTAAATTACATGCAATCTCATTGCAGTTGAAGTTCACAACAAACTGTGAGAAGGAATCAGGGAGAGACTGTAGGATAAGGTCGATTTGGAGAGAAGTATCCATTTCAAAATGAAGAGACTCCAATATCTCGATCATGGATATCATTTTGAGGACGTGTTCCCCAACTTTCTCACCTTCCTTCATCCTTGCACCGAACAATTGCTTGGATATCTCATATCTAGCAGTTCTGCTGTGCTCACCATAAAGTTCGGTTAAGTGAGATAGAATCTGCCTAGCAGAAGTCATTTTCTCATGAGCTCTCTGAAGCTCATTAGACATAGAAACCATCATGTCTGCACGAACTTTTACGTCATCCTTAACCCACTTTTCATAGTTTTCGATCTCTTCCTGATTGGCTCTGGTCCGCACAGGAGGCGCCGGAATGTCCGTCTCTAAGGCGTATCCTAGTGCCTCTATACTGAGGACTATCATCAGATTGCGGAGCCAGTCCACAAAGTTAGGTCCAATCAGGGTGTTCTTTTCGAGCAGAATTGCGAGTGGATTCATTGTCATATTGAGATTTGAGTCTGCATTAAGTACGATAGATTAATTAGTGACTCATTCAATTATGTTCTGAGTATAGAATTAAGGTCTTTTCTATTCTTGTTACCCAGCTCCCACTATTTTTATCGGAATAACACACTCCCATGTGAAATCCGGAAGTATCGTCGCTTTACTTCATAGTGGTGATCGAGTTCTTTATAAATCTTAATAGAGGGCAACCGAACTGGTTTCTAGTCTATTAATTTTCATAAAGTGGTGTCCAACACCAACACATCTAATGGATGATTCGATCTTCTTTTTCCCCTTGTTCACACCCCTCAACCTATACAGTTTCTATGGTTCGTGAACAAGTTAAGTTTATACCATCGACGCAAATCAGTTTCACAGTTGAATCTTATCCGGCAACCTATCAGGTTTCTAGGGATAAAATTTGCTCCAACCGAAGGCATCCAATGCGCTCCCGGTAATTTATCCATCCTCCCCGAAAGACTACCCCGATAACTCGGAAGCATAGCACATCCGGTTTGGATTTCAATTTCCCGAAAACTCGATGGAGGGAAGGAAAACCTTGAAACCTTATAAACTTAATAATTTATCGTGGGAGAATTTTCGCGATTAGCATTACACTTTGCACATTAATCGTTTAAGCGCGTTTATGGCATTCATACAATATGAAACAACCATTCACAACCTAGTTGCTACCAACGTGTCACGGGATGCCCGCGACCCCAGACGGTATTACCTGATCACAGGCCACTCATGGGCCCACTTGCAGCTTTGTGGGATGCAGAGCCTCATCACACTTCAAGTTATCATCTATAGTGTAGGGCTTTACTTTATTTTCCTTGTAATAGCTAGTTAGTGTTGTAATAGCTAGTTATTGCTTGTTCATCTTTTCAATATCCAGTGTTGTCATTAGCCTTTATTTTTGTAAGCCTATTATAGAGGGGGAAGAGTGTACTGAAGAGTTGTAGTACGAATTGGCAAGTTTGCTGAGACCCTCCCATCCGTGTATGCTTGTAATCGTTGTTGCCTATTGTAATCGTTCATTGTATTAATACAAATCGATTTTCATCTTCAATTTTGCTATGCCACTAAAACGCCTCGGCGTGATTGCGTCGCATTAGCACCAACTCTCGAACGAGTTAGGCGGACGTAGTCGGGTAAATTGACTACTAGCTGCACGGTGCGCCTACAGTCTATACAAACTATAAGCGCCCCGTGACAGGTGGTATCGGAGACCGGTTAAGGTCGAAATAATGGAATCGGGTAACGAGACGGAAGTCCCTAGAAGGCAGGGCAAGAAAAAGGATGACGGAAAGAAGAAAGAGGCCGAGGCCTCTAAAGCCCAATTCGATAATCTAGAGCAAGAGTGCTATAGATTGAAATATGTTGTCGAGACCTTGGAGGAGAAGGTCGAGACTCTCGAAGCGGAGAATGAAGACCTCCGAGCCCAGTTGGGCGAATGCAGAGAAGTCTGCCGAACCTTTGCTGATGCAATGGGAACCAACCATATGGCTGAAATGAGACGCGAGATGGAAGCAATGAGTATCCAGATTGGATTGCTTCAAAGAGCTGTGAACAACACCCCCCATGTTGCTCAAGAACCTATTACGAGGATTCGGATCCCCGAACCAAGTTCCTATAATGGAACACGATATGCCAAGGAAGTTGAGAACTTCTTATTCGACATGGAACAGTACTTCCATGCCGCCAATGTTTTGGACGAGGCGAGAAAGGTGTCAACCGCCACAATGTATTTGGTTGATGATGCCAAATTGTGGTGGCGCACCAAATATGCGGACATTCAGGCCCAACGAGTAAGAATTGATACTTGGGAACAACTGCGAGATGCCATCAGGCAACAATTCCTTCCAGAGAATGTTGAGTACAATGCAAGAAGGGCCTTGCGAGATTTGAAGCACACCGGTCTTATTCGAGATTATGTGAAGGCATTTTCGACGCATATGTTACACATTAGCGATATGTCGGAGAATGACCGGTTGTTTACGTTCCTGGAAGGTTTGAAGCCATTTGCTCGTACGGAGATACTGCGCCAATGAGTCACAAACCTCAGTACCGTCATGGGAGCGGCAGAACGATTAATGGATTACACGTCGGAACCTCAAAGAGATCGTCCAGTAACAACGAACATGGCACCGTCCCGAAGTGTAATGCCAAGACCGTCCAAACCTAACTCGAGTCGGAGTGTAGGGGATCGGCAAACCTATACTCAAGGAAGTTCATATGGGAGCACGAATCGTAGCAAACCTACAGAAGGTCAGCAGGGCCCTCCCCAACGAATCATTAAATGTTTCCTATGTGATGGGCCTCATCATCTCAGTAATTGTCCGAAGAGGCAACTTTTGAATGCCCTAACGAGCGCTGTAGAATCGAGTTCGCAACAGAAAAAAGAGCTGCAAGTTCCAAATGACGAAGGAAGATCAGAAGACGAGGAAAACCTTGGGGCCATCAATCAATGGTGCAACTCGTTAACCCATCAGGTGGCAGCTAAGGCAAGAGTGCCGACAAAAGCCAGAAAACCTGTACCTGCACTCACCACCAATAGTCCTGATAAGAGAAAGAAGGGATTAATGTTTGTTGATGTTAAAATCAACGGGAAAAATATTCGTGCTATGATAGACTCAGGTGCCACCCATAATTATCTAGCGAGCACCGAAGTGGGGAGACTTGGACTATTGTTAGAGAAAGGAGTGGGCCGGTTTAAAGCCGTCAACTCTCCGGCAAAACCAATCGCGGGGATTGCCAAGGTTGTTCCAATTAAGATAGGAGCCTTCGAGGGTAGGGCCGACCTATCTGTTGTGGAAATGGATGACTTCAAATTGATACTCGGGCTCGAGTACATGCGTGACACTCAAAACCTAGTCATGCCGTGTGCTGATGCACTCTTGGTTTTGGGGGATAAACCACATATTATCCCAACAATTAGCGCAACCCAAGGGCAAAATAACCTATCCGCGCTACAGTTCAAGAAGGGATGCAGGCATGGTGAACCGTCCTTCCTATGCGCCTTGCAATTTGATGAAGTAGAGGAGTCGTCAGGTCCTATCCCTAATGCGGTGAAGCACCTCCTAAACGAATTTGAAGATGTTATGACCGGCGAACTGCCTCGGAAGCTTCCACCTAAGAGGGCGGTCGATCATGAGATTGAGTTGGTGCCGGGCACAAAACCTCCTGCCCGAGCCCCTTATCGTATGTCGCAACCTGAGCACGTGGAACTCAGAAAGCAGTTAAAAGAGATGTTGGAATGTGGTATGATCCAACCGGCGAAATCACCCTATGGAGCTCCTATTCTCTTTCAGAAAAAGTCTGATGGAACTTTGCGATTGTGTTGTGATTACCGTGCTCTAAATAAAATTACGGTGAAGAATGTGTATCCTATTCCACTTGTAGCAGATTGCTTCGACCGTCTCAGTGGAGCGGAATACTACACGAAGATCGATCTGAGATCAGGTTATTGGCAAGTTCGCATCAAGGAGGGAGATGAAGTGAAAACGACGATTGTCACACGTTATGGGGCCTTCGTGTTCTTAGTCATGCCCTTTGGCCTAACAAACGCCCCAGCTACTTTCAGCACCTTGATGAATCAAGTTCTCCAAGGGTTCTTGGATGAGTTTGTCGTGGTATACGTGGACGATATTGTTATATATAGCCGAACCTTGGAAGAACATGTGGAACATTTGAGAATGGTTCTTACTAGGCTTCGTGAGCATGAACTATATGTTAAGCTGTCAAAGTTCTCATTTGCCCAGAAGCGGATTAGTTTCTTGGGCCATATCGTTGAGTGTGGCAATATTCGCATGGACCCGAAAAAAATACGAGCAATCCAAGAGTGGAAACCACCAACCGATGTACATGAGGTACGGTCATTTCTCGGGTTGGCAAATTACTATAGAAGATTTGTGATGGGGTATGCTGGAATAGCAAGACCCCTAACCGATTTGACAAGAAAGACGGAAGTTTGGAATTGGTCGCCGGAATGCCAGAATGCCTTCGACAACTTAAAGAAGGCCATCCTAACAGACCCGGTCCTCGCACTACCGAATCTATCCAAACCTTTTGTGGTTGAAACAGATGATTCAGATATTACACTAGGAGGAGTTTTAGTGCAAGATGGACATCCTGTTGGCTTCGAGAGTAAGAAACTTAAGGATGTCGAGAGGCGTTACACAGTGCATGAGAAAGAGCTTTTAGCAGTCGTCCATTGCCTTCAACTTTGGAGACATTACTTATTGGGGTTGTCGTTTATTGTAAAAACTGACAACACTGCTGTTAGTCACTTTCTGTCCCAGCCAAAGCTTACTGGGAAACAAGCGAGATGGCAGGAACTATTGTTCGAGTTCAACTTTGTGATTGAGTATCGTGCCGGTTCTAGTAATCAGGTGGCGGATGCCCTGAGCCGCAGATCCGACCTAGCTGTTCTACAAGTGATGGCAGCACTTTCCTCGAGTCAGGTGACCACTCCATTAAAAGATCAAATACGAGAACTAATGGGAGCCGATGCAGCAGCTCAATGTTTGGTGAACCTTGTCCGCCAGGGTACAACACGAAGATTTTGGCTAGAGGATGGTCTCTTATGGACCAAGGGGAGACATCTCTACGTACCTCTAGGCGGCGATATGAGGAAAACTATTATTGCGGAATGTCACGACACTCTCTGGGTGGGCCACCCAGGAGAGGAGCGCACTGTGGCCTTAGTTCAACGAGCTTACTATTGGCCCCAAATGCGGGACAACATTGAGATGTTTTTCTGCACCTGCTTGGTGTGCCAACAAGATAAACCTGATCGACAAAAGAAGACAGGCTTGCTGGAACCACTACTCATTCCTGTCAGGGCTTGGGAAAGTGTTTCAATGGATTATATCACCAGTCTACCAAAAGTTGGGGATCTTGATGCCATTATTGTTGTGGTAGACCGGTTCTCCAAATATGCTACATTCATAGCAGCACCCAAGACAGTTTCGGCGGAAGAGACAGCTCTGCTCTTTTTCAAGCATATTGTTAAGTATTGGGGACTGCCGAGGGACATTGTTAGTGACCGAGACACCCGGTTTACTAGTAACTTTTGGACCGAGCTCTTCAAACTACTCGGCTCCAAGTTGAATATGAGCTCTAGCTTCCACCCATAATCTGATGGCCAAATTGAAAGATTTAACTCAATGTTGGAGGAATATCTTCGACATTTTGTGAGCACTAATCAGAAGGACTGGGTGAAGCTGTTGGATGTTTCTC
Organism: Orobanche coerulescens; assembly: GCA_033398695.1. Classification (NCBI taxonomy): domain Eukaryota; kingdom Viridiplantae; phylum Streptophyta; class Magnoliopsida; order Lamiales; family Orobanchaceae; genus Orobanche; species Orobanche coerulescens. The sequence goes on from CM065803.1 coordinate 144,616,145, forward strand.
AACTGTGTTTCAATGCTCAAAAATGCTCTACCACCAATAAGAGTGCTTTTGAAATTTGTAATGGGCAGCAGCCACTCCTCCCGCACAATATTGATACTGTTCCACAAAATGCCATGCCTACTTCGGTGCAAACATTTTCCCTTGAATGGGAACAAAACCTTGATTTGGCCCGTGGCTACCTGTAGAAGGCTCAAAAGCGGATGAAAAAATATGCTGATCTTAAACGCTGCTTTGTTGAATACTGTGTGGGTGACAAGGTAATGGTGAAGATCCCGAACCAGAGTTCCTCCAGGGCAACACGGGGGAGAGATTCACGGCTAATGCAAAAATATATTGGGCCCCTAAACATCCTCAAAAGAGTCGGAAAGGTAGCCTACAAGCTTGAGTTACCCCAATGGTGGAGCATTCATAATGTCTTTCATGTCAGCCAACTCAAGCCATATCAGGCAGACAAAGAGGACACCACACGCAACCTGCCCAACCGTCCACAACTGAAACTACGCAACTTGGGGAAGAGGGTGGCCGAAGCTATTATCGACCACCGTGATGCAGGGCCGAGAAAGAAGTTATACAAAGAATATTTGGTGAAATGGCAGGGCTGCAGTATGGAGGAGAATACTTGGGAGAGGGCGACAACACTCAAAGCTTTTCAACCGCTACTGGATGCTTATCTTACATCTATGGCGCCGGGGACGTCACCAACTCAGAGGGGGGAGCGCTGTCACGGGATGCCCGCAACCCCAGATAGTATTACCTGATCACAGGCCACTCATGGGCCCACTTGCAGCTTTGTGGGATGCAGAGCCTCATCGCACTTCAAGTTATCATCTATAGTGTAGGGCTTTACTTTATTTTCCTTGTAATAGCTAGTTAGTGTTGTAATAGCTAGTTAGTGCTTGTTCAGCTTTTCAATATCCAGTGTTGTCATTAGCCTTTATTTTTATAAGCCTATTATAGGGGGGAAAGAGTGTACTGAAGAGTTGTAGTACGAATTGGCAAGTTTGCTGAGACCCTCCTATCCGTGTATGCTTGTAATCGTTGTTGCCTATTGTAATCGTTCATTGTATTAATACAAATCGATTTTCATCTTCAATTTTGCTGTGCCACTAAAATGCCTCGGCGTGATTGCGTCGCATTAGCACCAACTCTCGAACGAGTTAGGCGGACGTAGTCGGGTAAATTGACTACTAGCCGCACGGTGCGCGTACAGTCTATACAAACTATAAGCACCCCATGACACAACGTGTGGTTCATAGACCGTTCCTAGAAAACAAAAACTCCGTAATCTAATTACAAGTCTTCGTCTTGAATCTTCGTCTTCTTGAAATGGATCTTCCTCCGGTCTTCGTCATTACATATAAATTTTACATTGAAAATTGCATCCTAGATACAAATATTTCTAGTAAAATAAATAGGCTCAAAACGGCCTTTACAACCCAATCGAATAAAATGAACGATTCAAAACTAAGTCCACGAACCACATCCCCATTCAAAAAGCATTCATCCAATAAATACTATATAAATGGAAAGCGTAGAGATAAATTGATCCAATCAACAATACGAACCGATCCAATCGATTCACACAATTGGTAATATGATAACGTTCAAAATAATTCAGTCGACCATAAATATTCCAATTAATCAAATTTCCCTTATAAAATGAAATACCATAAATCATTTTAATCATATTAAATCTAATTTAACACGAGGGAGATTAATTTTCAAGAATACACGAAAAAATTGAGCCGGGGCGAAAAAGGCCTGCCATGGCCGAGACTGCCGGCGACATCTTTGTGACAGGCTGGCATGGCCGAGTCACGCTTCGGCTGCCGGCAGTGCCCGGCAGCCACGTGGCTGCGGCCTCGAGCCTGGGCGCGGCCAGCAATCTGATGGGCGCCAGGGGCCAGGCTGACCACAGGCCGCGGCCCCCTGCTCCCGGACCCCTCCCGGACCGTCCAACGGCATTTCGGGGCTAGTTTTTCGACCAGATATCCAATATCTATATTCTCCAACATTCATATCTTCAATATAAATCATATTTCCAAGAAATTAAGATTTATATTTAGACATAAACTTACGAAAATATAACTACAACGAACGTAAAAACATATACAACGATTATGACTAAAATGATTCCAAATCATTCACCATCTAATCGAGCATTCCAAATGCCAATATCGTATATACGATCGCAAGACCTACGCTCCGATACCACTGTTGGGATTCGGTGCCTAAAACGAAGGCCCAGCGGAAGCGGTAAAACGAAAATTAATTCGATCCGAATCCCTACGAGGATCGATCGAGCTACGTATATACGAATATCAAAAACGAATTCACAAGAGATATAGAAACTTACCCTTGTAGTCCGTTGATTAGATGGATAACCTTCTCTTGAGCTATTCCCCAAGCTCTTGAACGATCCAATGCCGAAAGCACCGCGTCTGTACTTGCCACGCGCCAGAGAAACAACCGGAACGACGATCACCTTGCTATCCTTCGAGGATACGGCTAGAGCTAAGTGATGAAGCTATATATGTAAAGATTACAACACTCTAAGTGTTTTAATCTTACTCTCTCTATATGATTTTCTCTCAATTTTTTCTCCAAGAAAAATGAAGAAGAAGTGAATGCAGAAGATAAAGATAATTGAGAAGATTGTTTTTCTCTCTCTCACTCAATCTCACGTAGGAAGGCTTCCAAAAGTTGAGTTAGTGAGATCAAAGTCCTCTTTCACTTCTTATTCAATCCACATAAAATCAAAACATATCACATGTGAGATTCCCCCATATAATGTATATGATGCTTGTCCCCTCAACACATGAGATTCCAAAACCATGATGGGGACAAGTCAATACACACACATGGTTATAAGTGGGCGGCGGCCCATGCTAGAAAACGGACGAGTTCAGTTCGTTTCAGACTCCCGAGAGTCCAAACAGATAAACTCCTATTCCGTTCCGATGTATTTGTGTCGTTTAATTAATCTAATTAATTAAACATATCAAATACAAAATAACATAATTAATTTCTCCAAGAAATAATTATATTCATGAATTAAATTAATCACCCAGTAATATATTTAATTCATTAGGCCGTAAATTAATTTATCCAATAAATCAATTTAGACATCTAATGTCCCAAATTAGATATCCAATATCTAATATTCATAATGAGAGAATTAGCTTTATTCATTCCGTCGTCAATCCTATTGCGCGACTCGGTAGGTCCGTCTCAGTCAGCAATGGGAGGAACCAAAGAGTAGTAGCACCACCTAGCCAGCCTGGTGGCCTACACTGCACTGATCGAGAACGAATGATTGGGATCATTCAAGAACCATTCTGTCGTGAATACCAGTATACGTATAAACCCTTCTTTCAAATGTCCCGATCAAGTTATAGGGTCACGGTCAGTCAAAACCTATCTGTACTTGATGCTATGCATGCGTTAATGCAAATCGAGATCATCGAGCTGTCGTGTATCTAATACAACTAGCTCTAATGCTTTGGCCAAAGACTTATGATCTCATCTGCCAATAACCGCATAGGACATATAACCCGCTCACTAACGGGAGAAAGAATTTTATCTTGGTATTCAATAGGACCTGCTACTTGCCCGTCAAGATGCACGTCGAGGTTGACCCCGCCTTAGGTTTACGAGGTCGAACTACTCTAATGAAAATCTTGACGTCACAAGCACATCCCTACTAAATCCTCAAGTCGAAGGTTCACGAATACATCACAACCTTTCGATTCCGTCATTGATGTCCCGAGTGAAATCCGTGTGACGAATCGAGGGTGAGTCGATTCGAGTATACTAATCCAATTAGCATACCTATAACGTGTGCTCCCACTAACCATTAGTGTTCGACAGCACTCTCCATGTCAAAGAACACGTCATACAAGTCTTCACATAAACTTAACGCCTACCAAGTTTCATCGACTTGCGACGATTAAGTATTTGAGCTATAACCTTTCAAAGGTCCGACCCCTTATCCAATAAGGAGTGGAACGTTTTGCTCTCAAATACACGGACTAGTTTTTATATGTTTATTTACGAGTTAGGAATGCCAGTAACTACCAGTAAATAAAGAAACATTCATTTGCCTTATATAAATGGTTTACATAATTACAAGTACAATGCCCTCACTCAACAACCTCTGAGTGGCATTCGAGGGCATACTCCTAACAATCTCCCACTTGCACTCAATGCCACACACTATGGTATCTAATACCCATGTTTTCTAGATGACGCTCCAAGCTAGTCTGAGAAAGTGGCTTGGTCAGTGGATCGACGATGTTGTCGGCCGAGTCTACTCTGTGCAGCACAATGTATCCCTTGCGAACAAATTCTCTTACGAGATGATACTTCCTCTCAATATGTTTGGTGCTGTTGTGAAACCTCGGCTCCTTGGACTGCACTATAGCTCCGTCGTTGTCGCAGTACAGCGGAACAGGCAGCTCAGCACATGGTATTACTTGAAGTTCTCCCAGAAACTTCTTAATCCAGAACCCTTCCTTGGAAGCCTCCGAGGCTGCTTGATACTCAGCCTGACAGGTGGAATCAGCAGTCGCGCTTTTCTTAGCACTATGCCAAGATACTGCTTCTCCATTAAGAGTAAATATGTATCCAGAAGTGGACATCGAGTCGTCCTTCAGTCCTTGGAAGTCCGAATCAGTGAATCCCACCACATCCAATTCTCCACCACCATACATAAGAACCATATCTCTAGTTCTTCTCAAGTACTTGAGAACGTTATTTACAGCAGTCCAATGTTCCCTACTTGGGTTTGCCTCAAACCTACTCACCACGTTTACAGCATGCGCGATGTCAGGTCTTGTACACAACATAGCATACATAAGGCTACCCACGGCCGAATCATATGGTATATTACTCATTTCCTTGCGTTGTTCCTCACTTTGAGGACACATCTTCGAGGTGAGTTTTATTCCATGTTGCATCGGTAGGAACCCTCTTTTAGAATCATCCATCTTAAATCGCTTTAAGATCTTATCTATATAGAGGGCTTGGGAAAGGCCTATTGTTCTCTACGCTCTATCCCGGTAGAGCCGAATACCAAGAATATAGGTTGCTTCTCCCAAGTCTTTCATGGAGAAATTACTCGAAAGCCAAGCTTTCACAGAACTGAGCATTCCCACATCATTTCCTATTAGTAGAATGTCATCTACATATAGTACTAAGAATGCGATCTTGCTCCCACTAACCCTCTTGTATACACAAGGTTCCTCTTCATTTTGCACGAAATGAAACTCTTTGATTGCCTCGTCAAAATGAAGGTTCCAACTACGCAACGCTTGCTTCAGTCCATAAATGGAACACTGAAGCTTGCACACTTTCTGAATATCGACTTCGGACACAAAGCCTTTAGGCTGCTCCATATAGATTTCCTCCTCGAGGAATCCATTAAGGAAAGCCGTCTTTACGTCCATTTGCCATATCTCATAATCGTGGTAGGCAGCTATAGCAAGCATCATGCGAATAGAGTTGATCATGGCTACGGGCGAGAAGGTATCGTGGTAATCGATCCCTTCCTTCTGGGTATAACCCTTTGCCACAAGCCTGGTCTTATAGGCGTCAACCTTGCCATCACCATCAGTCTTTCTCTTGTAGATCCACTTGTTCCCAATAGGCACTATGCCCTTGGGGCGGTCTACTAGAGTCCAGACCTGATTGACATGCATCGAGTCTATCTCATCTTCCATAGCTTCACGCCATTTCGCGGAGTCTACATCCACCATCGCTTGGTCATAGGTCGTCGGGTCAGTCTCTTGGCTATCACTTGGAACCTCATGGAGACCCAGCTCCTCCAAGTGCACAAGCCCATACCTCTCAGGTAAATGAGACACCCTACTAGACCTACGAGGTGGTTGTACTTGTGTTTCAGAAGGTTCGGTTCTAGTTTCTTGCACAGGTGTCTCCTGAGGAGTTTCATTATATTCTTCTAAAGAAATACTACTACCTGCTCCGCCTTCCTGAATGAACTCATCTTCCAGGAAGTGTGCTTGTAAATCAACAATGATCCTTCGATCTTCGGGCATGTAGAATAGATATCCCATCGTCCCAGATGGGAATCCAATGAAATGTCCCTTCGCAGACCTAGCTTCCAACTTTTCCACCTTAGTCTTCTTGACATAGGCGGGACATCCCCAAATCCTAATATGATTAAGACTTGGTTTCCTTCCCTCCCACATCTCATGTGGAGTTTTAGGAACGGATTTGGAAGGACATCTGTTTAAGATATACGCGGCAGTCAGGAGTGTATACCCCCACAGGTAAATCGGCAAGTCAGTATAGCCCAGCATGGAATGGACCATGTTCAATAGGGTCCGGTTCCTTCTTTCTGACACACCATTTAACTGAGGAGTACCTGGAGGTGTTAGTTGTGAAACTATTCCATGTTCCTTAAGGAACTCGTCAAACTCCGTACTCATATACTCGCCACCTCGGTCCGACCGAAGTGCTTTGATATGATTACCAGTTTGTTTCTCGACTAGGGCCTTGAATTCCTGGAATTTCTCAAATGCCTCGGATTTATGTTTCATTAAGTATACATAACCATACCTAATATGATCATCTGTAAACGTAATGAAATATTGATATCCGTCATGTGCTGCTTCCAAAGCACCACAAACGTCAGTATGGATTAATCCCAGTTTATCAGCGGCTCTTTCAAAAGTCCCTGTGAAGGGGGACTTAGTCATTTTGCCTTTAAGGCAAGATTCACAAGTAGGAAATGGATCCGATCCCAATGGACCCATAAGTCCATCTTTTTCCATCTTGTAAACCTTGGTCTGACCAACATGACCAAGTCTTAGATGCCATTTCAAAACTTGATTGGTTTCATCCCTACCATGTTTTCTAGTCATAGTATTCACAACTACTTTGTTGCTGAGATTTAGATGATACAATCCATTTAACAATGTAGCAGTACCCACTAGTTTATTTCTAAAATAAATTTTGCAGGAACCATCACCAATGAAAAATGAAAAACCTTTTTGGTCCATGACCGGAATGGATACAATGTTTTTGTGCCCCTTGGGCAAAACAAGTACATTTTCTAAAGTCAAAACAAAGCCGGATTTTAAACCCAAAAGAAGTGATCCTATGTCGGTCGCCTCGACACTATGCCCGCTTCCGACTGTGATCATAACTTCTCCAGCTCCAAGCTTCCTACTTTGTTCCAGATCGTGATTCACGGTACAAATATGAGAACTAGCACCAGAATCCAGTATCCAGGAAGTAGAAAATACAGTAGCAGAACAATTTGTTTCCAAAACTAAAAGTTCTGTACCTGAAGTGCCATGAAGAATCGGACAGTCTCTAGACCAGTGGCCCAGCTCACCGCACTTGAGACAAGCATCCTTCTTCTTCTTGTTCTTTGGAACCATCGCGGCCTTGCCCTTACCCTTAAGATCCTTAGCTTGTGGTCCAATCCGCTTCTTGGTCTTTTTCTTCTTATTCTTAGACCTCCGAGGTCCAGAAGAAATCACAAGAGCAGACTCCTTCATCCGCGGAGTCTTCATCTGAGACTGAGCGGTCACAAGTTTGTTCATTAGCCCAGCTAAATTACATGTAATCTCATTGCAGTTGAAGTTCATAACAAATTGTGAGAAGGAATCAGGGAGAGACTGTAGGATAAGGTCGGTTTGGAGAGAAGTATCCATTTTAAAATCAAGAGCCTCCAATCTCTCGATCATGGATATCATTTTGAGGATGTGTTCCCCAACTTTCTCACCTTCCTTCATCCTTGCACCGAACAGTTGCTTGGATATCTCATATCTAGCAGCTCTGCTGTACTCACCATAAAGTTCGGTTAAGTGAGATAGAATCTGCCTAGCAGAAGTCATTTTCTCATGAGCTCTCTGAAGCTCATTAGACATAGAAACCATCATGTCTGCACGGACTTTTACGTCATCCTTAACCCACTTTTCGTGGTTTTCGATCTCTTCCTCATTGGCTCTGGTCCGCACAGGAGGTGCCGGAATGTCCGTCTCTAAGACGTATCCCAGTGCCTCTATATTGAGGACTATCATCAGATTGCGGAGCCAGTCAACAAAGTTAGGTCCAATCAGGGTGTTCTTTTCGAGCAGAATTGCGAGTGGATTCATTGTCATATTGAGATTTGAGTCTGCATTAAGTACGATAGATTAATTAGTGACTCATTCAATTATGTTCTGAGTATAGAATTAAGGTCTTTTCTATTCTTGTTACCCATCTCCCACTATTTTTATCGGAATAACACACTCCCATGTGAAATCCGGAAGTATCGTCGCTCTACTTCATAGTGGTGATCGAGTTCTTTATAAATCTTAATAGAGGGCAACCGAACAGGTTTCTAGTCTATTAATTTTCATAAAGTGGTGTCCAACACCAACACATCTAATAGATGATTCGATCTTCGTTTTCCCCTTGTTCACACCCCTCAACCTATACGGTTTCTATGGTTCGTGAAAAATTTAAGTTTATACCATCGACGCAAATCAGTTTCACAGTTGAATCTTATCCGGCAACCTATCAGGTTTCTAGGGATAAAATTTGCTCCAACCGAAGGCATCCAATACGCTCCCGGTAATTTATCCGTCCTCCCCGAACGACTACCCCGATAACTCGGAAGCATAGCACATCCGGTTTGGATTTCAATTTCCCGAAAACTCGATGGAGGGAAGGAAAACCTTGAAACCTTATAAACTTAATAATTTATCGTGGGAGAATTTTCGCGATTAGCATTACACTTTGCACATTAATCGTTTAAACGCGTTTGTGGCATTCATACAATATGAAACAACCATTCACAACCTAGTTGCTACCAACATGTGGTTCATGGACCGTTCCTAGAAAACAAAAACTCCGTAATCTAATTACAAGTCTTCGTCTTGAATCTTCGTCTTCTTGAAATGGATCTTCCTCCGGTCTTCGTCATTACATATAAATTTTACATTGAAATTTGCATCCTAGATACAAATATCTCTAGTAAAATAAATAGGCTCAAAACGGCCTTTACAACCCAATCGAATAAAACGAACGATTCAAAACTAAGTCCACGAACCACATCCCCATTCAAAAAGCATTCATCCAATAAATACTATATAAATGGAAAGCGTAGAGATACATTGATCCAATCAACAATACGAACCGATCCAATCGATTCACACAATTGGTAATATGATAACGTTCAAAATAATTCAGTTGACCATAAATATTCCAATTAATCAAATTTCCCTTATAAAATTAAATACCATAAATCATTTTAATCATATTAAATCTAATTTAATACGAGGGAGATTAATTTTCAAGAATACACGAAAAAATCGAGCCGGGGCGAAAAAGGCCTGCCATGGCCGAGACTGCCGACAGCATGCCGGCAGAGGCTGCATGGCCGAAGTCACGCTCAGCACGGCCGGCTGCCGCCAAGCCTTGTGCCGCGGCCTCGGAGCCTAGGCCGCGGCCAACAAGATGCTGGGCTGCCTGTGCCGGCCGCACAGCCTCGGGCCGCGGCCCCGAGCCCCGGGCCGCGGTCCTCGCTCCCGACCCCTGACCGGGCCCAACGACATTTCAGGGCTAGTTTTTCGACCGGATATCCAATATCTATATTCTCCAACATTCATATCTTCAATCTAAATCATATTTCCAAGAAATTAAGATTTATATTTAGACATAAACTTACGAAAAATATAACTACAATGAATGTAAAAACATATACCACGATTATGACTAAAATGATTCCAAATCATTCACCATCTAATCGAGAATTCCAAATGCCAATATCGTATATATGATCGCAAGACCTACGCTCCGATACCACTGTTGGGATTCGGTGCCTAAAACGAAGGCCCAGCGGAAGCGGTAAAATGAAAATTAATTCGATCCGAATCCCTACGAGGATCGACCGAGCTACGTATATACGAATATCAAAAACGAATTCACAAGAGATATAGAAACTTACCCTTGTAGTCCATTGATTAGATGGATAACCTTCTCTTGAGCTATTCCCCAAGCTCTTGAACGATCCAATGCCGAAAGCACCGCGTCTCTACTTGCCACGCGCCGGAGAAACAACCAGAATGACGATCACCTTGCTATCCTTCGAGGATACGGCTAGAGATAAGTGATGAAGCTATATATGTAAAGATTACTACACTATAAGTGTTTTAATCTTACTCTCTCTATATCATTTTCTCTCAATTTTTTCTCCAAGAAAAATGAAGAAGAAGTGAATACAGAAGATGAAGATAATTGAGAAGATGATTTTTCTCTCTCTCACTCAATCTCACGTAGGAAGGCTTCCAAAAGTTGAGTTAGTGAGATCAAAGTCCTCTTTCACTTCTTATTCAACCCACATAAAATCAAAACATATCACATGTGAGATTCCCCCATATAATGTATATGATGCTTGTCCCCTCAACACATGAGATTCCAAAACCATGATGGGGACAAGTCAATACACACACATGGTTATAAGTGGGGGGCGGCCCATGCTAGAAAACGGATGAGTTCGGTTCGTTTCAGACTCCCGAGAGTCCAAACAGATAAACTCCTATTCCGTTCCGATGTATTTGTGTCGTTTAATTAATCCAATTAATTAAACATATCAAATACAAAATAACATAATTAATTTCTCCAAGAAATAATTATATTCATGAATTAAATTAATCACCCAGTAATATATTTAATTCATTAGGCCGTAAATTAATTTGTCCAATAAATCAATTTAGACCTCCAATGTCCCAAATTAGATATCCAATATCTAATATTCACAATGAGAGAATTAGCTTTATTCATTCCGTCGTCAATCCTATAGCGCGACTCGGTAGGTCCGTCTCAGTCAGCAATGGGAGGAACCAAAGAGTAGTAGCACCACCTAGCCAGCCTGGTGGCCTACACTGTACCCCGACTGAGAACGAATGATTGGGATCATTCAAGAACCATTCTGTCGTGAATACCAGTATACGTACTAAACCCTCTTTCAAATGTCCCGATCAAGTTATAGGGTCACGGTCAGTCAAAACCTATCTGTACTTGACGCTATGCATGCGTTAATGCAAATCGAGATCATCGAGCTGTCGTGTATCTAATACAACTAGCTCCAATGCTTTGGCCAAAGACTTATGATCTCATCTGCCAATAACCGCATAGGACATATAACCCGCTCACTAACGGGAGAAAGAATTCTATCTTGGTATTGATGGGACTGCTACTTGTCCGTCAAGATGCACGTCGAGGTTGACCCCGCCTTAGGTTTACGTGGTCGAACTACTCTAATGAAAATCTTGACGTCACAAGCACATCCCTACTAAATCCTCAAGTCGAAGGTTCACGAATACCTATCACAACCTTTCGATTCCGTCATTGATTGTCCCAGAGTGAAATCCGTGTGACGAATCGAGGGTGAGTCGGTTCGAGTATACTAATCCAATTAGCATACCTATAACGTGTGCTCCCACTAACCATTAGTGTTCGACAGGCACTCTCCATGTCAAAGAACACGTCATACAAGTCTTCACATAAACTTAACGCCTACCAAGTTTCATCGACTTGCGAACGATTAAGTATTTGAGCTATAACCTTTCCAAAGGCCGACTTATCCAATAAGGAGTGGAACGTTTTGCTCTCAAATATACGGACTAGTTTCTATATGTTTATTTACGAGTTAGGAATGCCATTAACTACCAGTAAATAAAGAAACATTCATTTGCCTTATATAAATGGTTTACATAATTACAAGTACAATGCCCTCACTCAACAACCTCTGAGTGGCATTCGAGGGCATACTCCTAACAATGCAGTCGGTATAGCCCGCGCTAAGGTCGAATCAGGTTGAGTCCAGTGGCTACTGGACTGCATTCGATTATTCATAGCGCACGCTATGAGTGGTTTTTAGCGTACGCAATCGATACTGTAGCACACGCTAAATATTGATTGTAGCGCACGCTACCGCGATCATATCAGAGGACAGAAGGTTTTGGACTCCAGTACTGGGCATCAGATAATTCGTTAGCGCACGCTAATATTTTGGGGTTAGCGCACGCTAAGTGTTCAGCTGTAGTGCACGCTACAAGAAGGTACGTAGCGTGCGCTACCATTGTCGGACAGTGAGTACTGGACTTACCAAAATACCCGTTAGCGCACGCTAAGAACTGGGGCTAGCGCTCGCTAAACTGGAATCTCTATAAATTGGACAGTGTAGCCGGATTTCAGCATTTGTCATTTCTTCTCATTCTCTCATCGGTTCCGGACGATTTGGAGCGATTTGGAGAGTATTCTTCGAGGTGTAATCATCAATCATCATCTTCAAGTCTTTGAGTTGGATTAATCATCACTTCATTATCTCCAAAACATCAAATCAAAGGTATTAATCTCTTGGATCTAGAATTTCGGATTTTTGGGGTTTTCCTTCTGATTTCTTCATGTAAGCTTGGATTGTTGTTGGAATATGATATATATGGATTATCTACCATGGATAAATAGATTCCTACGGATTTAATGGCTATTTTGGGAATTTATTTCAAGAACCCTTGGGGTTGACTTCGGTTAATTTGGGGATTTCCGATTGATGTTGTTGTAATCTTGAATTGTGGATTCCTATTGGATTATTGATGCCATTGATATGGTTTTGAGGGTTTGAATCAATCATTTGAAAGTTGGTTTCGATAATTTTGGTTTTGGTTGTAACCAACGGGAAGGATATTTTCAACGTATTCGTTAGAGTGCACCTACGAGTTTGGATATTGTTGTATCGACGTTTGAGTTGGTTATAATCGTGTTTGATGCGTGTATTGATTGAACTATTGGTAATTGTGTTATTCAAGGTTGTTCGAGCGACCGACATTTCATTTAGGACGTTGTTCGTGGACGGACATTCTTCATCGTTGTTGTGTAAGTTAATTCTTACTCAGTTAAAAGGATATTCACTCCTTTCGTTGTTGTTCATTCATAATCATAATTCATTCATAAGGTACTAACCATTTTAAAACTTGTAATTGTCACTTAATTACTTCATTCACGAGGAACGACGGTTCCAATCATTTCATTGAGCTGTCATTCATTTCACCATCATTTCATCTTGGTGAGTCATTATTCATTTTCGATGTCACTTTTGTTATATCGTGGCATTCCGGGTCATGCTGGCGTGCCAGTTGGTATGTGTAGGATTTTCATGTCAGGCACATTTAAGTCGTGTGTTGGTTGTTGGCCTCACATTGGACTGTGCACACGAGTCGATTGCTTCGTGAGACTGATTAGGTACAAGACCACACGTGTATTCGATCGATACTCATTGGTGGCTTGTGCACGGACACATTTCCATCCCGGACGTAGTGTGGCGCCATTCCTTTGAGCCGTACTGTTAGTTGATTCATATAGCATGTTTGATTGCATATGTTTCGACAGGATTATGTGTATTCAACTCTTGAGGATTGTTGTTCTGTGTAACTGACCTCGTTAGGGGATATTGTTTTTCAGGTCATGGCAAGGCAAAAGCACGGGGAGAGCACGTTGACGGCGAGGAGTCCCAATGATACTAGTAGGGGCCCCAGTCTTTTCACTCATTTATGTTTCCTTCATTTTATTCCGCTGCAGACATTCCGTTTGAATACTCATTTTACTCAGTGTTGTATATTTTATCTCCATATAAAATATACATGTATTCTGTAATATCTTGGGTGTGTTGTATGAAACTCCTCATTGGAGTAATTAATGTTGTAATGTGGTTCGGTACTACATTTATCCTGTTTAATTCATTCATTTTCATTCTCCTGGTGGGTCCCAGTCGGCGAAGGCCGAAGCTCGAAGCAAGGACCCATGTGCAGATCCGGAAAAGGCGCCGAAGCACATGGATCGTTGACCACAGCCTGTCAGCATCTTTCCACCAACCGACAGACCCGCCGAACGGTGTACAGTGGGACCGCCGTGGCAAAGAATTTCAGACGCGTGCCGGCTCCTCATTGATCGCACACTGGCCGCCACAAGAGCCGCGGACTTTAGACAGACAGCCCATGTGACATAAAGACGATCGCCCCTTATTATTTCACAGGAAAGGCGATCGCCCGTCAGAAACAGGGCATCTCAGCTCCTATAAATAGAAGGCTGCCTGCACTCGGATTTTTCTCTCGAAACTCTCTGGCTTGTGACAGAACTTGGCTTTCTTACTCTTGGCAACAGCTATCTCTCGGCCTTTCTTCTCTCTCAGCACCTCTTACACGAAAGACGGTCGGTAGAGAGCAAAAACACGCAGAGCTTCGCTCAAGAGCTAGATAAATAGGATCTTTTACACTCATTATAATCGCATTCTTACATTAATACTTGTATCCCCAAATATTTATATTAATAACATCTCGCGAGAGCATTCAAGCCCGGGCCTAACAAACCCGGCAAATCTTGTGTTTTTCCATTCCCTCGGACGTGGTCTCGCAATTTGCTGTTGTTTGACCATTCCAGCAATATCCATCTTCGGATAATATTTCGGGCAACAACACCGGACAATCTGGTTTTAGGCCCAGCTCGCGGACTGATTCAAAATCGGGCCAAAAACCCGAGGGCTGCCTGGCAGAGCCATGCTCGGCAGCCTGGCCGAGTCCTGATCGGCAAGCATGCAGCCTAGGCAGGCAGCCCAGGCAGTGATGCCAGCACCACTGCCGGCAACCCCGTTTCTTCGTTTTTCGGCTCGTTTCCAAAAACGTGATGCTACAACGAACAATTTAAAATCTACAATTATTCCAAACATGATTCTAAATCATAATCATCATCCAAAAGCATTCAAAATGCACAAAAAATCGTATATACGGAAACATTGACCTCGCTCCGATACTACTGTTGGGATTCCAAAAATAAAACGAAATACGCAGCGGAAAATAAAAACGAATCCCAAATAGGATCGATCAAGTAACGTATATACGAAAAAAATAAATACGAAGATAAAGATCATACCCTTGAAGCCTTTGAAATAAATCTTCGTAAAAATGATGATGATCACGAACCCCGTCCCGAACACGAAATCCCTTTGTTCCAAGCATCGAAAGGTACGAATATTAGGAATATGCCCTCGAATGCCACTCAGGGGATGAGAGAGTAAGGGCATTGTACTTGTAATTATGGAATAATTAATAAAAAGGCAATACGATTCATTCACTGTTTATTGTATTTCAATTGCATTCTTGACTTAGTAAACATTGAACTGAAGTCCATGTAAATAAATCGAACATTCCATTCTCGTTATGGGATAAGAGAAAATGCACTGGAAGTGTTTAAAGTTTATTTACGTAAATTGTTCGCAAGTCAATAAACTTAAAATGGGCATTAAGTTTTAATACGACTTGTATAACTGATGGTAGGACGTGTGCACGTCTTGATAGCATAGTTATAAATATATTGGTGGGACCAGTATACTCGAACACGACTCATACTCGATTCAGTCACACGGTATTCACTCTCGGAGAGTCGATGACGAATCGAAAGGTTGTGATAGTATATGTGGACCTTTGACTTGAGTGTTCAGTAGAAGATGTGCCTGTGACGTTTAGTTTGTCATTAGAGTAGTTAGACTCATTTGATTAATTATTGAGTCGACCTCAAAGTGCGGACTATACGGGCAGGTAGCAGTCTTTACTGTATGCCAAGAAAGGATTCTATCTCCTGTTAGTGAGCAGGCGAATGTCCTATACGGTTAATGGCAAATAAGATCATAAGTCTTTGGCCAAAGCATTCTGATACAGTCGTATTACATACACTATTAATCAGTCGGTCTTGATTTGCATTAACACATGTATAGAGTTTAGTCAACAGTAGGGTCTGACTTTACCATGACCCGAAGACTTAACCGGGACATCTGATGAAGGGTCTATACGTATATAGTATTCACGACATAATGGTTCTGGATTGATCCCTTCATTCGTTCTTAGTCGGGGTTTACAGTGCGGCCCGCTAGGCTGGCTAAGTGCTGCCCGCACTCATTGGTTCCTCCCAATGTCGGCTGAGACGGACCTACGTAGTCGCGCATTAGGAGCGTTGACGGATAAATGTGAATTTATTATCTCTCAATTAATATTAGATATTGGATATCTAATTATGATTTATTGGATAAATCAAATAGCGGTCTTATGAATTAAAATTAAGTTACTGGGTAATTAATTTAATTCATAAATTATATTTCTCGGAGAAATATATTTGTATTTGATATAATTAATTAATTAGATTAATTAACTAATATAAATACATTGGTGATTAAACGGAGTGTATTTAACGGAGTCGTTTGACGAATGTCCGGTACATAAGCCGAGTGAATATGATTATTTCTAATGGGCCGCCACCTCCCTCTCATCTTCACATGGTGATTATTTTGTTGATGGAATATGATTCTTTTTCACATGATGCCTTATTATTAAGATGTGGGATCTCTTTATTTTTATATTATCATCTTAATCATTTTGGTCTGTGAATAAAAGAATATATAGACATCACTTCAGATGTGTAACCAAGAGTGGTAGCTGCCAAGAGAAAGTCTCTTCATATTGCTTCAGCCCACTGCCGTGAGGAATTATAGAGGGTGAGAGAATTTTTCATCTTCAATTTTTGTTCATCTCTGAGGTGATACAAAATCAAGAAAAAGAGAGATATAAATTCATATAGTAATTCCTAGCCGTGTTCTTGGAGAACGGATTGCTATCGAATTTTTCCAGGCAATTTCCGATGCGTGTGAAGTAGATGCTTCGTACCTTTCGATGCTTGGAACGAAGGAATTTCGTGTTCGGGACGGGGTTCGTGATCATCATCATTTTTACGAAGAATTATTTTAAAGGCTTCAAGGGTATGATCTTTATCTTCGTATTTATATTTTCGTATATACGTTACTTGATCGATCCTGTTTGGGATTCGTATTTATTTCCGCTGTGTAATTCGTTTTATTTTCGGAATCCCAACAACGAAGCCTCTACTTCACACGCGTCGGAAGTTGCCCGGAAAAATTCGATAGCAATCCGTTCTCCAAGAACACGGCTATGAATTACTATAGGAATTTATATCTCATTTTCTTTCTTATTTTGTATCATCTCAAAGATGAAAAATTGAAGAAAAAAAAATTCTCTCTCTCTCACAAAAGAACTCACTACTGACTTCACTCTTCAAAGATGAAAAATATGATGTCAAGTTCACAAGACAGCTTCCCACCATTTTCTTATAATGTAATGATATATAAAGGAATAAAATATTCCTTTACAACTATCATTCACAATTATGTGGGAATCTCAACTCTAAGTGAGTTCCCACACACATGCAAGATCATGCCATACCATGAGGGGTGGGTGGCCACAAGGAAGTTTCCTAGAAAACGAGCCGAGCCACTCGGCTCGTGTAACGGACGTTCGTCAAACGACTCCGTTAAATACATTCCTTTTAATTATCAATGTATTTATATTAATTAATTAATCTATTAATTAATTATATCAAATACAAATATATTTCTCTAAGAAATAAAATTTATGAATTAAATTAATTACTCGGTAACTTAATTTAAATTCATAAGACCAATATTTAATTTATCCAATAAATCATAATTAGATATCCAATATCTAATATTAATAGAGAGATAATAAATTCAGATTTATCCGTCAACGCTCCTAATGCGCGACTCCGTAGGTCCGTCTCAACCGGCATTGGGAGGAACCAATGAGTGCGGACAGCACTTAGCCAGCCTAGCGGGCCACACTGTAAACCCCGACTAAGAACGAATGAAGGGATCATTCCAGAACCATTATGTCGTGAATACTATATACGTATAGACCCTTCATCAGATGTCCCGGTCAAGTCTTTGGGTCCCGGTAAAGTCAAACCCTAATGTTTACTAAACTCTATACATGTGTTAATGCAAATCAAGACCGACTGATTAATAGTGTATCTAATACGACTATATCAGAATGCTTTGGCCAAATACTTATGATCTTATTTGCCATTAACCGTATAGGACATTCGCGTGCTCACTAACAGGAGATAGAATCCTTTCTTAGCATACAGTAAAGACTACTACCTGCCCGTATAGTCCGCACTTTGAGGTCGACTCAGCAATTAAGAAAATGAGTCTAACTACTCTAATGACAAACTAAACGTCACAGGCACATCTTCTACTGAACCCTCAAGTCAAAGGTCCACGTATACTATCACAACCTTTCGATTCGTCATCGACTCTCCGAGAGTGAATACCGTTTGACTGAATCGAGTATGAGTTGTGTTCGAGTATACTGGCCCAACCAATATACTTATAACTATGCTATCAAGATGTGCACACGTCCTAGCATCAGTTATACAAGTCGTATTAAAACTTAATGCCCATTTTAAGTTTATTGACTTGCGAACAATTTACGTAAATAAACTTTAAACACTTCCAGTGCATTTTCTATTATCCCATAACGAGAATGGAATGTTCGATTTATTTATATGGACTTCACTTCAATGTTTACCAAGTCAAGAATGCAATTGAAATACAATAAACAGTGAATGAATCATATTGCCTTTTTATTAATTATTCCATAATTACAAGTACAATGCCCTTACTCTCTCATCCCCTGAGTGGCATTCGAGGGCATATTCCTAACAAAAGTTTCAAAAATGCCGTGCATTTCGGGTTTCGTGCGACCAACAATGAAGCCGAGTACGAAGCTTTGGTAGGAGGGCTCGATCTAGCCCTCGCCCTTGATGTTCGTCGCCTCCATATCTTCATGGACTCCCTCTTGGTCGTGAACCAAGTCAAGGGAGAAAATGAGGCGCGCGGCGAACAGATGGTCAAATACCTAGAATTGGTCGCCGAAATGTGCACGAAATTTCAGGAAGTGCTAATCGAACAAGTCCCGAGAGAGCACAATTCCCAGGCCGATCCCCTATCCAAGCGAGCGTCGTCAGATGGGGCAGCCGATTTCTCTAACATCCAAATCACAAAATCGGCGAAACCGGCGATCGACAGAAACCTGATTACCACGGTCACTGTCGCCGAGGAGAACTGGATGACTCCTTTCATTAAATACTTAAAGGACGGGACGGTCCCCGACGATCGTATCAAAGCTCGCCAGCTCCAACTCCGTGCAACCAGATACACCCTACTGGACGACCGGCTTTACAAGCGAGCTTTCAGCCTTCCCCTACTCAATTGCATTACGCCGGAGGAAGGCCGGCTCGTTTTAGCCGAGATCCATGACGGGATCTGTGGAAACTATACTGGCGGGCGAGCTCTCATCCACAAAACAACCAGGCAAGGTTTTTTCTGGCCTACACTACAAAAAGACGCGATCGCCTATGCCAGATCGTGTCACAGATGTCAGGTGATGGGCCCAAACATCAAGCTCTCCCCCGAGCAGCTCACCTCAATGTACAGCCCATAGCCATTCGCCCAATGGGGCATCGACCTCATAGGTCCCTTGCCGACGGCGCCGGGGGGGGGGTGTAAGTTTGCCATTGTAGGGGTCGATTATTTCACTAAATGGGTTGAGGCCGAACCACTCAACAAAATCAGCCAAGAACAAGTAATTAAGTTCATCTGGAAGAATATCATATGCTGATTCGGCCTGCCCCAGGCAATAATCTCCGACAACGGAAAGCAGTTCGATGGCTTAGAAGTCATGCAATTCTGTGAGAAGTGGGGGATCAAAAAGTTGTTCTCGACCCCTACCACCCTCAGACGAACGGGCAGGTAGAAGCCGTAAACAAAATCCTCAAACACACGATTAAAGCACGACTCGAGTCCAGTCAAGGACGATGGGCGAGCGAGCGCCCAGACATTTTGTGGTCTTATCGAACGACGACCCGAAATTCAACCGGCGAAACCCCATTCGCCCTCTCCTTCGGAACAGAAGCAGTGATCCCCTCCGAGATCGCCATCCTCAGCCACCGAACCGAACAAGAGATGACGACAGACAATGATGTGGCCCGACAGATCGACCTTGACATGCTCGAAGAACGACGACTGACCTCAGAAATGAGGAACACAATCCATAAAAAGAGATCCGAGAAGTTCTTCAATTCGAAGGTCAAGGAAAGACGTTTCCAAGTGGGCGATCTCATCCTCAAAAAGGTCCAGACCCGCACAGGTGTTTTTGGCCCGAATTGGGAAGGCCCCTTCAGGATATCTAGGTGGCTGACTAGGGGAGCCTACGAATTTGAACACCCTGATGGCACTCCGGACCAATATCCCTGGAACGCCATACATTTGAAGAAATACTACCCGTGAAAACTCTGTACTCAGTTTCAATTACCCAATGTACAAAGAAGTATAATGAGATTTTCCCATCCCATCTATATGATTCACCTCGACAAAAACAAACAGCTGAAAATAGGACGGCTCGCTAGCCCTACAAGAGGTCATCGTCTAAACCTGACAGACCTATGCAAGCGATCGTCCCTCTAAGCACAACGTATACCGTCGAGGGTCGTCAGTCAACTTGGCGATCCGAGATAGAAGTAGTGCAGCCGTGGGCCTGGAGGTCGATGGAACCGACAGCTTCGCCCATGCAATGTTCCTTTGGGCTGCGATCGCTCGCCCTTCGTTTAAATACGAGGCGGGCGTAGCCGAAGGACCCTCCAAACTAATCTGTGGACACGTTCGCGCGCCCTCAAAGTACATCATCTAACATGATGTACCCGGACAAGGCGGCGCATCCCTACCCCATCACAACATATACCGTCGAGGGTCGCCATCTAACATGCCGAACCGATGTAGAAAAGTGCTAACAAGCCGCGGACGTGGAGTCGAATAAACCGACGACACCCCGTGCAAGGACTCCTCCAGACCAAGACCGCTCGCCTTTCGTTTAAATACAAGGCGGGCGCAGCCTAACGGAGGACCCTAACAAAAAAAGTGAGTCGCGGGACAGTCCCTCGCACATAAAGACACGACTACGGAGGTTGGTCCATCGAACTCCGCGACCGTTCACGGTTTCTCAGAGTCGGTAAAACTGAAGATAGCTCACCAAACATACTATTTTTGTTCCCTTACAATGAGTAAACAAAAACAAGGGGCAAAAAAGTGGAGCTAGTCCTAAATGCGATCGGAAAGAAGGGACCGTACCCGATCGGCTTCATTCAAACACACGCAGGACGATTGGTTTTGTTCGACAATATTTACAAGTAAGAATTTCCAAGCGTGTCAATACATTCAACATTCAAACAAATCGATCAGGCGAACAAGGCATCAGAAGCAATTATATACACACTTGTATAAATTCACATGCAAATATTCAAAAGAAACGATCGTACATGTAAAGAATCAGATGCGAATAAGGAGTATTTTATTCAAATCAAGAAGTTCGTACAAATATAAGCCCAAAGGCAGTAGAAGAAAAAAGCAGAAAATTACAAAGTGAAGGAAGATAAAAATCACTCAGGCTCCCCCCGGCTGGTCTTCGCCCCCAGGTGGCGGATCGGCACGCGCTCCCTCATCGGCCTCAGGATAAATGAGTTTATTCGGAAAAGGATACCAACTCAAGTTGATCCCCAAGTCGGTGAGGTCGAGGATCGACAGGGAAAATTATGGATGCAAAGGGTGCTCGAGTACGTAGGCCTTGACGCTCTACATCATAGGACCGACCTCGATCCCTACCTTTTTGGCGGCTCAGACAACATCGACGTAGGCCATATAGTAGGCGAACTCGCCGACGAGTGCCACATTAAGGTAGGGATCGGTCTCGATCGCCTTGATCTGCCCTTTCAAATCCGAAGTCGTCTTCTCAGCATCCGCTAGCTTGACCACCTTGGCGGCCAGTTCCCCCTTTGCTTTCTCCAGCTCTCCCTTTGCTTTCTCCAGCTCGCTGTTGAGCCGATCTACTATCGCCTTCAGCCTGGTCGCCTCCTCTTGTGAGGCCGAATGCATCCGGCGAGCTTCCGTCACCTGGTCGCAGAACCGATCGGCCACCTCCTTAGACCGGCTAAGCTCCTGCTTCATTCGATCGAGGTCCTACTTGGCTCGTTTGGCCGTCTCTAAGTATTCATTCTCCATGGCCTGGATCCGGTTGGCGAAGTCGACGTTTTTGTTCCGAGCGGCCTCGATGTCTTGATAGAGGCGAGCATTAGAGGGTCGCCCCTCATAATCCTTAACGGCTTGGGCGGCCATCGCCGCCGCCTGGAGAGTCAGAGTGAACATCGCCTGCATGGCATCTCCAGACTATAACACCCCAAACTAGGCGGATATTACAGTGTCGTGGACCCCCGGCTGGGACCTACCAGGTGAATAAAAACTAATGAATTAAATAATATAATCGTAGTACCGAACCACATTATATTACCAAATACTCCGATGAGGAGCTTAAGTACAATACACCAGGACAATAACCGAATACAAGTATATTTTATATGGAGATAAAATATAACAACACTGAATGAACTCACTATCCAAACGGAAATCTGCAGTGGAAAAAAAATAAAGAAAACACGGTGAATGAAAGGACTGGGACCCCCTACTAGTATCACTGAGACTCCTCGCCGTCAACGTGCTTTTTCCGTGCTTTTTCCTTGCCATGACCTAAAAAACAATATCCCCCAACGGGGTCAGTTACACAGAACAACAATCCTCAAGAGTTGAATAATCACAATCCTGTTGAAAACATACGCAATCAGACATGCTATATGAATCAACTGACAATACGGCTCAAGGAATGGCGCCACACTATGCCCGGGATGGAAATGTGTCCGTGCACAAGCCACCAACGAGTATCGATCGAATACACGTGTGGTCTTGTACCTAATCAGTCTCACGAAGTGATCGTATCGTGTGCACAGTCCAATGTGAGGCCAACAACCAACACACGACTTTATATGTGCTCGACATGAAAATCCTACACATACCAACCGGCAGGCCAGTATGACCCGGAATGCCACGATATAACAAAAGTGACATCGAAATTCAATAATGACTCACCAAGATGAAATGATGGTGAAATGAATGACAGCTCAATGAAATGATTAGAACCGTCGTTCCTCGTGAGTGAAGTGATTAAGTGACAATTACAAGTCTCAATACAGTTAGTACTTTATGAATGAATTATGATTATGAATGAACAACGACGAAAGGAGTGAATATCCTTTTAACTGAGTAAGAATTAACTTACACAACACCGGTGAACAATGTCCTTCCACGAACAACGTCCTAAATGAAATGTCGGTCGCTCGAACAACCTTGAATGACAATTACCAACAAACACTTAATATACGTATCAACCATGATTATAACCAACTCAAACGTTGATACAACAATATCCAAACTCAAAGATGCACTCTAACGAATACGTAGTAAACATCCTACCCGTGGGTTACAACCAATCCCAAATTATCGAAACCAACTTTTAAAAGATTGATTCAAACCAGCAAAACAATATCAATGACATCAATAATCCAATTGGAATCCACAATTCAAGATTACAACAACATCAATCGGAAAATCCCCAAATTAACCGAAGTCAACCCCAAGGGTTCTTGAAATAATTCCCCAAATAGCCATTAAATCCGAGATATACTCCGAATAACCCGTAGGAATATGCGTATACAAGGTAGATAAACCATATCTCACATATTCCAACAACAATCTAAGTTCATACGAAGAAATCGGAAGGAAAACCCCAAATATCCGAAATTCTAGGTTCAAGAAATCATTACCTTTGATTTGATGTAATGGAGATGATAAAGTGATGATTAATCCAACTCAAAGACTTGAAGATGATGATTGATGATTACACCTCGAAGAACACTCTCCAAAACGCCTGGAATCGCTCAAAACCGATGAAGAAACGAAGTGAAATGACAAATGATGTAAAAGGACTGGACTGTCCTATATATAGCAAATCCCAGTTAGCGTGCGCTAGCTCCTATGCGTAGCGTGCGCTAACGGATGTACTGGGTAGTCCAGTACCCTCTGATCCCAATGGTAGCGTGCGCTACGTACCTCTTGTAGTGTGCGCTACCCCCTTTAATTAGCGTGCGTTAACACCAATGGTTAGCGTGCGCTAACGAATTATCTGATGCCCAGTACTGGAGTCCAGAACCTCCTATTCTCTGATCTGATCTCGGTAGCGCGCGCTACACACAATATTTAGCGTGCGCTACTACACCGTTTGCGTACGCTAAATCCACTCATAGCGTGCGCTAGGCATTTATCCAATGCAGTCCAGTAGCCAATGGAGTCTACCTGATCCGTCCTTAGCGCGCGCTACACCAGCTGCATAGCGTGCGCTACTCCGACCTACTAGCACGTGCTACTTACCATTCGTAGCGTGCGCTACATACAACCCAACTGCAGTCCAGTGCCTTCTGGACTGCCTGCTTGAAAATACTAGCGTGTGCTAGTGTTGAGAGGTGGCGTGCACTACCCGTACTCAGTTAGCGCATGCTAAAGAGAGTGTAATATCCGCAATTTCGGATTTCCGGTAATTTTCATTTTTCGGCGGAGGTCCGTTTTGATGACTCGCTTTTGACCGTTTCGTCATTCTGAGAATATTTAATTCTGCACTTTTTGTCATCCGAGTTCGTTTCGGTGCTGCTTTGTTGAGTTCCGTGCTTTTTAGCGACTTTTCCACGCTTGAGTTCGGTTCTTGCGAATCTCGTTCGAAACTGTCGTTTGGGGTTTTTCATAAGTTCATTTAACGTTGTTATACGTGTTGTGAGCTTCGGTTTGATTATTCGTTGTCGTATGGTGATTTTCGGGCATTTGGGCCATTTTCGTAATTTCCCAAAGTTTGGGGTAATTACCTTCCGTTGTCGAATTTCGAGCCTTCGGGTGGTCGGAATCGTGTGTTCTACTAGCTCTTAGATTCTTCTTTGTGAGTACTTCGTAACCGTATCTTCGGTTCGTATTCAGGTTCGGGTTTCGGTGTCGTTTTGTTGAGTTCAGTATTACTAAACGACTTTTCTAAGTATGAGTTCGGCTTTGTAAAAATCACCATAAATTCTTGGAAACTCCAAAAATTCTGAATCTTAGCAGTATTATAAAGCATCAAGTTAGCTTTCCAATGGTTCAAACGGTGAGTCAATCGGAGTGCGGACGAGAGAGTTATGGTCGTTTTAGCTCACCCGCTCATTTTTTTCAGTTATTGGCCGATCACTGCCGACCGAACTCGGCCGTGTCGTCCGACACGGCCCGTGCCGTACTCGTCCGGAAATGCCGAAGTCTCTGCCTCAGGACCCGACCGTATCGTCTGGCACGGCCGAGTCGAACTCTTCCAGATAGGCCAGAACCGACTGCCCAGACGCCCGACCGTGTTCCAGGACACGGTCGAGTCATGCCGAGTCGCTGTTGGACGGGTCACTATCGGAAGGCCCCTCCGCGCCGCGACCGTGTCTAGCAGGACACAGTCGAGTCCCTGCCGGCCAGGGTCAGCTATTTAAGGGCCTGGACCGAGTCATCCGGCCATTTTCACCCTTTTTCTTCGTTTCTTCGCGTTTCTTCGTCAATAATGGATGGATTTGGATAGATATGACATAGAGCAACATGTTTTGGAAGTTGTAATCATGGATTAACATTATCTTCCACCCGGATCGAAGGTAAGAACACCTAAACTTTTGGTTTTGGATGTTCTTGAGGTTTCTTGGTGTTTTGGCCGATTTGCTTCGTTTTGATTCATATTATTGTTAGAACTTGATTGTAAACTCGTAATCATTCAATACCCTTGAAGTTTTTTGGAACGGATTTGAGTATTTCTTTGAATAATCGATTAAATTGGACTACGCCTTCAAAGTGTCCGATAAAATGCTTCAATGGGTAGAACTTGAGAAGTTCCATATGTTTTCGTGGAATTGTGATTGAATTGATATCGTTGTGACTTAGGAACGAATTCTTGTGAAGAACTCGAGTCAGAACCCTTCCGTTCGTTGTCTTCTTCGGGGTCCGAGCTTCCCGGTCGAACTGTGTTCTTCGGAGTGTTTGGTAGCGGTTATTAAGGCAAGTATCTTATTATACGACTTGTATCTTGCGACTAGTAATTACATATGAGATGGTTGTACACGTGGTTGTGCAATGTATTGTGTACCGAATGTGTGCTATGTTGGTTAAGAGACGTTGTGATGATCATGATATTCGTGTTGTTTTGGTTTACATACTTGATTGTACATTTCGGTGTAATGTGGAATGGCTTGACATTTAATGATTATGAGTTGTGTCGTGTCGAAGTGTGTGCGTGTGTTCCAGGTAGGGTCTGACGAGGCCTCTGGAGTTCGGTACATGATGTGTACGAACAAGGTGTGTGATCCAGGTAGGGTCTGACGAGATCTCTGGAGTTCGGTACATGATGTGTACGAACGATGTGTGTGGCCGGGTAGGGTCCGTTGAGGCCTCCGGAGTTCGGTACATGATGTGTACGAACAGTGTGTGTGGCCGGGTAGGGTCTGTTGAGGCCTCCGGAGTTCGGTACATGATGTGTACGAACAGTGTGTGTGGCCGGGTAGGGTCCGTTGAGGGCTCCGGAGTTCGGTGCATGATGTGTACGAACAATGATCGTGTAGCAGTGATTGTTCGGGTAACATTTTAAATATGGATCTCGGACTCATAATGATATATTATTTAGTATGCTTTGAAACGAGAATCGGGCTAAGGCCCTAATGTTTACGAAAAGGTTTTGTAAATTGGGACTCGAGGTCCAAAAGAATTTCTGCTTTAAAAATCCCCGAGATGATGTGTTCCTTTTCAAATATCTCTTACTTGAGTTCGAAATTCTAAAACTTCTCGGGAACATTTTGATAATTGATTTGCGTATTAAATTCGTAGTTGCTATTTGCTTGTTACATTTCGTATGGTTTGATACTTGCACTAGTAAAACAGTGGAGTTTTACTAACCCCCGAGTATTCGGGGGGTGGATGTCTGTTCTGCGTCCAGGTACATGCAGGTTCAGGGGAGCAGTCACAGGATTGGCACAAGGGGATGACGAGCTGCGATACTATCAAGAGTTGAGAGTTGGTAGAGTTTAGTTGTATTGTTAGAGTTGATTCAGTCTTCCGCTGTATTGTATTTCGACCCCTGTGTGGGTAATGTTGTTAGTCAGTCCTGTTGATAGAGTTGTGTGACCTCATCGGTCTGTGTGTTTATGTGTAATTGACCTTGACGGTCTGTATTATTATATTGTTTGACCCTGGACGGGCAAGCATTTGGTTGTTTATGGACGTTTAGCCTGGTAGATCCTTGCGGAAAGGGTTTACGGCGTGTAATATTCCCATACGGTTTTGGGGGTGTTACAGAGAGTACGTAGCATGCGCTACTCCTCACACACAGCACACTATGAAATGACAACGATGATAAACACCGCATGATTCTCCAACTAGATTGATGATGAATGACGATACAATTACTCTGAACGATGAATACAATGATTGAATATGAGTGACAAATGATCATTAATGAGTGAAAAATACTGAGTGACAATTACTGAATGATAATGACTGAATTACAACCGGGTATTACGTACACCCCCCCTTAAAAGAGTTTCGTCCCCGAAACTAAGGGTTAAACAACTCGGGACAACTCTCCCGCATACTATCTTCGGTTTCCCAAGTAGCCTCTTCGACTTCGTGTCTAGACCACTGAATTTTTACCAAAGGAATCGTCTTGTTCCTCAACTGTTTGATTCGCCGCTCTAATACTTGTATTGGACGCTCCTCATATGAATGATCATCGGCGATCTCGATTTCGTCAAACTGAAGTATGTGACTCGGGTCGGGAACATACTTCCATAACTGAGAGATGTGAAATACATTATGAATTCGACTCAACGCCGGAGGTAGGGCCAATCGATAAGCTAACTCGCCTACTCGATCCAAAATCTCAAACGGTCTAATGAATCTCGGACTCAACTTCCCCCTCTTCCCAAAACGGAAGATACCACGACTCGGGGATACCTTGACCAAAACATGGTCACCTGTCTCGAACTCTAATGGTCGACGACGATTATCTGCATAAGATTTCTGTCGACTGTGAGCTGTCAACAAACGACTCCTGATCAAAGCTACCTTCTCACGGGCGGCTATAAACATATCGGGCTCGGTGCCGATTGATTCTGATAAGTCATCCCAACACAAAGGAGAACGACAACGATGACCGTACAAGGCCTCGTAAGGTGCCATCTTAATCGAAGAATGCCAACTATTATTGTACGTGAACTCGATCAACGGTAGTTGGGCTTCCCAATCATCTTTCCAATCGAGGACACATGCCCTCAACATGTCCTCCAAAGTCTGAATAGTCCTCTCTGATTGTCCATCGGACTGAGGATGAAAAGCTGTACTGAGATTAAGCCGAGTTCCCATAGCACGATGAACTGATTTCCAAAAATGAGACACGAATCGTCCATCACGATCGGAAACGATACTTTTGGGAGTACCGTGCAGTCTCACTATCTACTTGATAAACAACTGGGCAAGTCTCTCGGGACCCCACATATCCTTAATTTCAAGGAAATGAGCTGATTTATTTAAGCAGACCACAATTACCCAGATTGTATTCATGCCACGACGACTCGTTGGCAAACTCATGATGAAGTCCATAGAAATATCTTCCCACTTCCATTCTGGAATAGGGAGCGGTTTCAGCATACCCGCCGGTCGCTGATGTTCAATCTTGACTTGTTGACAGGTTAAGCATCTCGAAACAAATTCTACGACTTCTCGCTTCATATTACGCCACCAGTAATTTTGTTTCAAGTCTTTATACATATTGCTAGACCCCAGATGAACGGAATAAGGGGTAGCATGAGCTTCTCTCAAAATCGAGTTTTTCAACTCGTCATTCGCCGGTATGCACAACCGATTCTTAAAACGCAAAAGTCCATCCTCGTGGACCACAAACCCGGGGGCTTTCCCCCGAGTCACATACTCTCGAATACGTAACAAAAATGGGTCCGAACCCTGATTCTCCCGGATCGCCTCCTCAAGTGGCGATGAAATCTCCAATGTACAAAGTTGCCCTTTTACTCGCTGTAACCAGACCTCGATCTCGGGTCTCAGAAATTCCTGTTGAAGCTCCTTCTGAACTGTTAATCGAGCAAGCATCTGCTCCTGAACGAACTTACGACTCAAGGCGTCGGCGACAACGTTCGCCTTGCCCGGGTGGTAAAGGATCTCGATATCATAATCTTTGATTAGTTCCAACCACCACCTCTGTCGTATATTTAACTCCTTCTGAGTAAATATATACTCTAAACTCTTATGATCGGTGAATATTTGACAGGTAACGCCATAAAGATAATGACGCCAAATCTTCAATGCGAACACCACGGCTGCTAGCTCCAGGTCGTGGGTCGGATAATTAACCTCGTAAGGTCTCAATTGTCGTGAAGCATAAGAAATAACTTTCCCGTTCTGCATGAGTACACATCCGAGACCCTGTCCGGACGCATCACTATAAACCACAAATCCTTCCGTCCCTTGCGGTAAAAAAAGGACAGGTGCTGAAGTTAACCGGCTCTTGAGTTCCTAAAAATTCTGTTGACACACATCGGACCACGTGTATTTCTTATCTTTCCGTAAAAGATTCGTCATGGGTTGAGCGATTTTAGAAAATCCTTCAACAAACCGCCGATAATAACCAGCTAATCCGAGGAAGCATCGGATCTCCTTAACATTCTTCGGAGGTAGCCAATCTCGGATAGCCTCCGTCTTTTGAGGGTCGACACGAACTCCATCTGATGAAATTACATGTCCGAGAAACGTCACTTCGGACATCCAGAACTCACATTTGGAAAACTTCCCATAAAGTTGTTCTCGTCTCAACATGTCGAGCACCTGATGAAGATGAAACTCGTGCTCCTCCCGGTCACAAGAATAAATTAAAATGTCATCAATAAAGACAACCACGAATTGATCCAAATAGTCGATGAAAACCCGATTCATTAACTCCATGAATACCGCAGGTGCATTAGTTAATCCAAACGGCATTACCATGAATTCATAATGACCATAGCGTGTTCGAAACGCCGTCCTCGCGATATCCGACTCTCGAATCCGCAACTGATGATATCCAGATCTTAAGTCGATCTTGGAAAATACTGAAGCTCCCTGAAGTTGATCCAAAAGATCATCGATACGGGGTAGAGGATACTTATTCTTGATCGTCACCCTGTTCAACTCCCGATAATCAATACACAAGCGAAACGAACCATCCTTCTTCTTGACAATCAACACTGGTGCTCCCCACGAGGACGCACTCGGTCGGATATAACCTTTCTCGAACAACTCCTAAAGTTGGTTCTTTAATTCTTGCATTTCGGTCGGGGCCATCCGGTACGGTGCCTTCGATATCATGGACGTACCGGGCTCCAACTCAATCGTGAATTCCACAACTCTATGTGGAGGCAAACCAGGTAACTCGTCTGGAAAAACATCGGCATATTCCCTCACTACCGGAATATCCGTCAACATTACTGGTGATTTCTCGGTTTTGGTCATATAGCACCAATAACCAACACACCCCTGACTGAGTAATTTCATTGCTTTCATCAAGTTAATGACTCTCCCAGAAAAGCTGGGATTACCTCCCTGAAATACACATTCGACCCCGTCGTCTGAAATAATAGTGACCATACGCTTACGGACACTAATGACGGCATCGTGACGATCCATCCAATCAATACCCAAGATGACGTCGTCTCTCGGTAAATCCACCACGATTAGGCCTGCTAGCCATACACGGCCATGAAGCTGAATCGGATAATTCTGAATCTCGCAATTTCCGATAATTCTTCTACCGTCAGGTAGACCAATGACATAAGGCTCACAACTAGTAGCACTACC
Organism: Orobanche coerulescens; assembly: GCA_033398695.1. NCBI lineage: Eukaryota > Viridiplantae > Streptophyta > Magnoliopsida > Lamiales > Orobanchaceae > Orobanche > Orobanche coerulescens. The sequence continues at coordinate 144,646,896 of CM065803.1, forward strand.
CAGACGTAGTCTACTCAAACATGACCCGGAAATGAATGAATGCGATGCACCAGTATCAAAAAGGGTACACACAGGTTGAGATAGAATATCGAGTGTACCTGAGATCATCCGGGCCTCTGGATCGTCGGTCTTCTTCATCTCATAAATTCGGGGCTTGCCGGCCCCCGCACCGGATGCTCCCGTCTGATAGCTCTTGTCTCCGCCTTTAGCTCCTGTCATCTTGAACGACGCTGACTGAGCGGCCTGATTCTGCACCGCTGAATGTCCTGGGGCCTGAGATGACGCCGGAGTAGGTTTAGAGTCCCTTCGGCAAAAACGGGCCCTATGCCCAGCAATTCCACAGTTATGGCACGTGACAGTCTACCTCGGACACTTGGTACTGAAATGACTCTATTCTTCACAGTTGAAACAGGTGATGGCCAAACTGGCCGCTCGTGACTGAGATTCCGCGGGTTTAGGCGCCATAGGAGGTTGCTCAAAAAAGTAGAGCCCGCACGTGGTTTCTTAAAAGTGGCCTGACTGCTGTCAGACTGATTACGATTCTTAGACTTCTTGCGAGCAGATGAAGGTTGTTGCTTAGTAATCTCCTTAGTAGTAAGCTCGTAAGTAAGAGCTTTCTCAATGAATTCGGCCAGAGTGGTACAATTATGATTAAGCAACTGTAGTCGCATACGAGGTTTCAACCTCTTGCTGAAGTACTTGATCTTGCCCGCCTCAGAGTGAATAATAGATGAGGCGAACGGAAGAAGTTCCTGAAATTTTTCGGCGATGGCGAGAACATCATCGTCCGCTGAGAGGTCGGGAGTGAGTAATTCTGACAACTTGGCCTCCGTGAGTGGGGCCAGATAATACCTCTCCATCATGAGAGTTTTGAATTGATCCCAAGTACATGATCCGTCGGTGGGTTTCAACAATAACCACCATGAATGTGTGCCCTTACCAAGATAGTAAGCCGCAACTGAAACTTTATGCCCTTCAGGGCAATCCACCATAGCAAATAACTTCTCGAAATGCTCAAGCCAATGAATAATATCCACCGGCTCAGATGAGCCCTCGAAGGTAGGTGGTCGCTGGCGAGAGATATCGCCAATGATACTGCTTACACCCCTCTCTTGCCTCTGAGGTGGCGGCGGAGGAGCCTGTTGATTTTGAGTAGTTGAGTTATGCATTGTCTCCATTAGTTGTGCCATCTGAGTCATTTGGGCCATCATGCCCTGCATAAAAGCGAGTGGATCAACCCGAACACCTTCTGACTGAGCTGTGTCCCGGGTACGACTCCACGATAGTGAATGATCACGTCCAGGTGAATGAGTGGCAGCGTTATTGCTCGATGAGTTAGCATTATTCCTAGCATTCGCGCGTGTATTCACACGAGCTCTCGGGTTTCGGCATGCACCACGGCCTCTTCCCCTGCGTCCTCTGCCAGCTCTTTCCATACTGAAGTGGAAAGTCATATGATAATTATATATCTCGCATGAATATCACATTATGATTATATTATGAAATGATGAAAATGAGCATACGCGCTCAAACACAATGATTACATGAATGATCAACTGATGTGACGTGATTATCTGATGAAATTCTTGAAATGAATATCTTGAACAAGTTAACAAGATTAATGATATGATCCTCAAGATCAACAACTGAACAATGAAATGAACTGAGTGATTAATGAATTCGCATGATCGACTTGATTACAAATGAAAATGATAAATGAGGAAATCTTACTGTTCTTTGGTCTGAAGGGCTCGGCTCTTGCACAGGTCACACGTGACGCGAAAGTCCAATGATACTAGTCTGATGAACAATGATTTAAAATGAGACATGACTCGGAAGGTAGTATTCAAAACCACTCTCCGATACCAACTCTGTAACACCCCAAACTAGGCGGATATTACAGTGCCGTGGACCCCCGACTGGGACCCACCAGGCGAATGAAAACTAATGAATTAAATAATATAATCGTAGTACCGAACCACATTATATTACCAAATACTCCGATGAGGAGCTTAAGTACAATACACCAGGACAATAACCGAATACAAGTATATTTTATATGGAGATAAAATATACAACACTAAATGAACTCACTATCCAAACGGAAATCTGCAGTGGAAATAAAATAAAGAAAACACGGTGAATGAAAGGACTGGGACCCCCTACTAGTATCACTGAGACTCGTCGCCGTCAACGTGCTCTTCCCATGCTTTTGCCTTGCCATGACCTGAAAAACAATATCCCCCAACGGGGTCTGTTACACAGAACAACAATTCTCAAGAGTTGAATAATCACAATCCTGTTGAAAACATACGCAATCAAACATGCTACATGAATCAACTGAGAATACGGCTCAAGGAATGGCGCCACACTATGCCCGGGATGGAAATGTGTCCATGCACAAGCCACCAACGAGTATTGATCGAATACACGTGTGGTCTTGTACCTAATCAGTCTCGTGTGCACAGTCCAATGTGAGGCCAACAACCAACACATGACTTTATATGTGCCCGACATGAAAATACTACACATACCAACCGGCATGCCAGTATGACCCGGAATGCCACGATATAACAAAAGTGACATCGAAATTCAATAATGACTCACCAAGATGAAATGATGGTGAAATGAATGACAGCTCAATGAAATGATTGGAACCGTCGTTCCTCGTGAGTGAAGTGATTAAGTGACAATTACAAGTCTCAATACGGTTAGTAGTTTATGAATGAATTATGACTATGAATGAACAACGACGAAAGGAGTGAATATCCTTTTAATTGAGTAAGAATTAACTTACACAACACCAGTGAACAATGTCCTTCCACGAACAACGTCCTAAATGAAATGTCGGTCGCTCGAACAACCTTGAATGACAATTACCAACAAACCCTCAATATACGTTTCAACCACGATTATAACCAACTTAAACATTGATACAACAATATCCGAACTCAAAGATGCACTCTAACGAATACGTAGTAAACATCCTACCCGTGGGTTACAACCAATCCCAAATTATCGAAACCAACTTTCAAAAGATTGATTCAAACCAGCAAAACAATATCAATGACATCAATAATCCAATAGGAATCCACAATTCAAGATTACAACAACATCAATCGGAAAATCCCCAAATTAACCGAAGTCAACCCCAAGGGTTCTTGAAATAAATCCCCAAATAGCCATTAAATCCGAGATATACTCCGAATAACCCGTTGGAATATGCGTATAAAAGGTAGATAAACCATATCTCACATATTCCAACAACAATCTAAGTTCATACGAAGAAATCGGAAGGAAAACCCCAAATATCCGAAATTCTAGGTTCAAGAAATCATTACCTTTGATTTGATGTAATGGAGATGATGAAGTGATGATTAATCCAACTCAAAGACTTGAAGATGATGATTGATGATTACACCTCGAAGAACACTATCCAAAACGCCCGAAATCGCTCAAAACCGACGAAGAAACGAAGTGAAATGACAAATGACGTAAAAGGACTGGACTTTCCTATATATAGCAAATCCCAGTTAGTGTACTCTAGCTCCTATGCGTAGCGTGCGCTAACGGGTGTACTGGGTAGTCCAGTACCCTCTGATCACAATGGTAGCGTGCGCTACGTACCTCTTGTAGTGTGCGCTACCCCCTTTAATTAGCGTGCGTTAACACCAATGGTTAGCGTGCGCTAACGAATTATCTGATGCCCAGTACTAGAGTCCAGAACCTCCTGTTCTCTGATCTGATCTCGGTAGCGCACGCTACACACAATATTTAGCATGCACTACTACACCGTTTGCGTACGCTAAAACCACTCATAGCGTGCGCTAGGCATTTATCCAATGCAGTCCAGTAGCCACTGGACTCTGCATGATCCGTCCTTAGCGCGCGCTACACCAGCCGCATAGCGTGCGCTACTCCGACCTACTAGCGCGCGCTACTTACCATTCGTAGCGTGCACTACTTACAACCCAACTGCAGTCCAGTGCCTTCTGGACTGCCTGCTTGAAAATACTAGCATGCTAGTGTTGAGAGATGGCGTGCGCTACCCGTACTCAATTAGCACACGCTAAAGAGAGTACATAGCGTGCGCTACTCCTCACACACAACACACTATGAAATGACAACGATGATAAACACCGCATGATTCTCCAACTAGATTGATGATGAATGACGATACAATTACTCTGAACGATGAATACAATGATTGAATATGAGCGACAAATGATCATTAATGAGTGAAAAATACTGAGTGGCAATTACTGAATGATAAATACTGAATGATAATGACTGAATTACAACCGGGTATTACCCAGACCGCCGACGAGCAATCGCGTTGAGATCGGTCGTCCAAGCCTTAGACAGAGAGGTGATGGCCTTGGAGACGTAAGAAGGGACGTCGAGGGACTGGCACGGAAACTTACTCGCCAGGAAATCCAGCACCATCGGCGAGACGTCCGGATCGGCAAGACGGACCCTGCAACACAAACAAAAAAGAAACAAAGGAGTTGGTATATGCCTTACATAAATAACCTAACTCGGAAAGATCAAACCGGTCCTACCTGTTGACCAACTCGGGGTCGCGGCCAAAATAGGGCTTGCCCCGAGGAGTTTCAACTTCGGCAATCGCCGCGGTCTTCAGGAAGCCGGCCGAAGACCTGGATCCGGATCCCTCCACCATCGGAACAGCAGAAATAGGCGGCGCGGCAACCGGCGGCTCCAGAATGGATACGTCCGCCTCATCAATCGGCAGGGACTCCTCCGGCCTCCGCCTCTTGCGGTTGCGCTGGAGTTGCTCTTCCTCCTGAACTTCCGGCTCGACGACCGGCACCATAGCAGGACTCACCGTAGGGACGGGACGAGACGTCTTCGCAGGGGTACGACCCATCTTCTTTCCCTGGTGAAGGCGACCCAACAAACCGGGGTTCGACATTGCGATCTCTTGCGGTGGCTCGGCGTAGCGGGGGAAATAGATCTCTGTCAAAAACGAAATTCAGACAAGTAAGACATCTGCTTCAATCAGATGATCGTCATGTTGGAAAAAAGAAGTAAAAATTCATACCAGGGGCCTTCAGGTGGCGAGGGTAGCGAAACAGTCGAGCTCCCAACCGATGAAGTTCGTGGCTGACTGAGTAAACATCTATGTAGGAATCCGGCAAAGCGCGAATTCGCTCCCAAACCATCAAGAAATCAAAGGGGAGATCGCCGATCGCTGGAACGATAGATCCTGCAAAAAGAAAACCAAATTAGATCAGCTCAAGGTGTATCCAAATAAAGGGAGAGTTGAAACCCTTACTTGGATTCCTCTCCCGAAAATTGGTAGGGATATCCAACTCTTCTTCTGGCGTATCGCTCGATGCCGACCTCCATGCACCGCCGACCCAGCACCACTTTGCCAGGTCACCCCGAACCTTGTTCGGCACCCCAAGGACCACCCTACCAGGCGACCCTGGATATGGTATCCTCCGACCGGTCCCTTCTGCGCGGTCAGCTTGAAAAGATAATTCATCTCCAGCGCAGAAGGCAGACGAAACAGCCGATGACCGTCGAACAAGGCTAAGGTACTGATAATCTGCAGCCAGGCATTCGACGTCAACTGGAGCGGCGCCACATTATAGGCGATCAGCAGATTCGACACGGTGAACGGCAAACGAAATCGAAATCCGACTGCCAGGATCATTTCATTGACAACGACCATACCCTTGGGAGGCTGGTCGGCACGTTCGTTCTCCGAGGGCACGTGCAATGAAACATCAGAAGGAATGTGATATTTCGCCCTCCAACGACTCAAGTATTTCCGGGTCTCCGAACTCCGAATCTGACCGAGAGTCCACCGAGAAGGGTCAGCGGCCCGAAACGCCGTCCGCTTCACGTGCTCATAGGGGTGGGTGGCGGAATACGCTTCGAAATCAAATTCAGGACATGGTCCGGTGATCCACTCCATAAGCTTAGCAAAATCTAAATAAGCGGGGCCGAATACACTATCCCGTTCGCAAGACAGCCGTAACATTTCATCTTCATCCACCGGCGAGCCCCCCTGCTCCGCCGCCGCCGCTGATCTCGCCACTTTGGCCTCATGGAAGAGCTCTTCAAGTTCCGCGGGCGCAATCCCCGCATGAATGGCCTCTACGGCCGTTTCCATATGAAGACCAACGGGAATCTCCTCCCGGTCAGGCGAAGCCGCGGCGGCGGAGGAGCTACCGGCCTCGAATGTTTTAGATCCTCCAGACATGTTCTTAAAAGTAAAGGGGGATAGAAGATTTGTGTTCTTACCTAAAAAGAAGGACGGTCGGCACACAGATCTTCGAAAAATTCTACAGAGTCTCGACTAAATAGCAAGGGTGCGTGAAGAGTGGAAATGAAGTAGCCCTAGCCCCTTTTATAGGCGGGAGCAGGGGTCTCTGTGCAAATAGGCGAAATCCCGAGGGCTGGAGTGCAACCGTCGGGGGGGACACATTAAATGCAGCCCTCGAAACCCGCGTACGCGTCTTTTCGATGGCATGCCAGGCGACAAGTCTGAGAAAACTGTCGGACTCCCCCAATGGTAGCGCGACGCATGTCCTTGCAACGTTTCAAGAGCCTGCCTCCATTTCCCGTTGATTCCAGCGCAAAAGGAGATCGTCTGAATTTGAAATCAGATCGTCCTAACAATCATCCTTGTCACAAACAAACGAGCCAATCGTCTAAACACTGGCGATCGCCAACAGTGCCACCTCACCCCATGTTTTCAACATCGAAGCGAACTGGGGGGCAATTGTTGTTCGTCGATTAATACACCTCGATGGCGATCGGCATAATGGTCTGAGAGCCAACCATAGAAGACATACGCTGGGCAAACACCCAGCAGTCGGCACCCACGGCGATCATCTTTTGGTATCTAGCGATCGTCTATGATGTCCAACCATAGACGATCGTCTCAATCCACGTATGAATCCAACATCCGTCAAAGTCGTCGAAGACCGAATCTTGGACGGAGACCCACATGCAGATCCACAAAAGGCGCCGCAAGATAAGGCCTTTGACCCCAGCCTGTCACCTACCTCACCTACCGACAGGTCCGCCGAAAGGTACAAAGTGGGTCCTCCCCGGACAGCGACTCAGGACGCGTGCAGGCTTCCCATTGGCTCGCACAGCTGGCTGCTAGCAGCAGCCTCGGACTTTGAGGGAACAGCCCCACGTGACGGGATGATCGCCCACCTTATTCTAATATAGAAAATGGCGGTCTCCCGCGATCGCCGGAGAGGACCCAGCAACCTTGTCTCCTATAAATAGGAGGCTTACAACAGTGGCCTAAGATCATCGTGAATACAGTGAAAAACGCACAGAGAGAGGATAAAGACTCATCTGGAAATTACTTACACATTCATAGTGATATTCATACACATTTACAGAACATCTAAAGCAAGAACTCACAGAGCTTCATATCTGGTTCTTCCGGCAATCTACACGCTCTACAGCTTAGATAACTAGAAGTCTTTACACTCATTGTAATAGATTCTAACATTAATATTTGTACTCTAAAGTATCTATATTAATAATATCTCGCGAGAGCATTCAAGCCTGGGATTAACAACCCCGGTAAACCTTGTGTTATTTATTTTCCCACGGAAGTGTTCTCGCATTTTTTCGTTACTCGATCATTCCAACAATATTATCTCCGGATAATATTTTGGGTAACAACAGCTTTCCACCCGCAGACCGATGGAAAATCGCAAAGGACGATTCAGACACTAGAAAACATGTTGAGAACTGTAGTGTTGGATCAAGGTGGAAATTGGGAGCATGTTTTGCCATTAATCGAATTTGCTTACAACAACAGTCATCAGGCAACGATAGGTATGGCGCCTTATGAAGCCTTATACGGCAGAAAATGCAGATCACCACTTTATTGAGATGAAGTGGATGGGAGAAATATTTTAGGGCCAGACACAGTCAGCGAGATGATCGAGATTATCCGCAAGATACGATAGAGAATACAAGAGGCCCAGACTCGACAGAAGTCATACGTTGATGCACGCCGAACTGAATTGCATTTCGAAAGTGGGAATAAGGTTTTCCTCAAGGTTTCCCCTTCTAAAGAAATGATCACGTTTGGCGTTAAAGGCAAGCTTAGGCCACGTTTTATAGGTCCATATGAGATTCTCGAGAGGATCAGCCCAGTTGCTTATAGGTTGGCTCTGCCACCTAGTCTTGGGAATGTTCACAATGTTTTCCATGTTTCTGAGCTGAGGAAGTATGTATTTGATCCCAAGCATGTGATTCATCAGAGTGACATAGTTCTTAGTCACAATATGAGTTATGAAGAGATGCCTGAAGCTATTTTAGACCACAGAAGGTTCGAATTGAGGAATAATACAAGAGGCCCATACTCGACAGAAGTCATATGCTGATACATGCCGAACTGAATTGCATTTCGAAAGTGTGGATAAGGTTTTCCTCAAGGTTTCCCCTTCTAAGGAAATAATCAGGTTTGGCGTTAAAGGCAAGCTTAGGCAACATTTTGTAGGTCCATATGAGATTCTCGAGAGGATTGGTTGCTTATAGGTTGGCTCTGCCACTTAGTCTTGGGAATGTTCACAATGTTTTCCATGTTTCTCAGCTCAGGAAGTATGTATTTGATCCCAAACATGTCATCAGAGTGACATAGTTCTTAGTCACAATATGAGTTATGAAGAGAGGCCTGAAGCTATTTTAGACCAGAAGGTTCAGGAACTGAGGAATAAGTTGATTCCTTTGGTAAAAGTATTATGGAGTCACCGCGGTCAGTAAGAAGCTACGTGGGAACTCGAAAGCAAGATGACGGAGAAATACCCAGAACTCTTTGATAAGGTATGTAAATTTTGGGACGAAATTTCTTGTTAGAGGGGTATGATGTAATGCCCCGGTCATTTATATGTATGATTTATTATAACCTCAAGTGCGACATTAGGGATTTTCCATTCCTAAGTAATAAAATTTGACTAATGGAATAAGTTTAGATCTATTTGCACGTTTAATTCAGAAATTGGATATTCGATTATCTAGTTGGGATTCTCTTTCGAATTTAATTTTATTTTTCGATAGACAGAATCGTGATGTCATCGCCTTCTATATACACTACTTTTACATTACGAGTATGATTTTCAAAAGTTTACTTTTGAGTTTTTGGGTATATTATATGTCGAGTCGTTTTCTCGGATAATTCGCATTCCGTAAATCGCGAAACTTTTCTCCAACTTTAAGCTATAAGTTCGCCACGATAATTTAAGTAAACGACATACATTCAATACCCGAGTAATTTTATCTGCGGAAGAGCGAAACGTAAGATATTTTTCGACAGCTTATTAAACGGCTAGGGTTAACCCAATATAAAAGGGACATTACCCTTTTTCCTCTTCACTTCATCTTCCTCCTCCCTCATTTCCACTTTGGCTGCCCACCCCCACTGAAATAGAGTTCTCCATTGTTCTTCCATTGAAGCTCCACAACCAAGCTCCACTGGTGGTCCAAACTTGAATCAAAGTTCATATTCAAGCAAGTTACCTTCTCCTCTTCATTTCTATCCAAGTACAAATAGATTTTAGCTAACTCTAAAATTTGGAAATTGATGAAGGAACTTAGGTTTGATGTTTTAATCCTTTATATGTTGTTTCTAAGTTGATTCTAAGGTACTTGGGAGTGCTTTAAACAAGTTTTATTCATGCATTGATTTTTACAATTTGGGCCGAAATTATTGGGGTTCATAGCTCAAGCATGTGTTGTTTTCCTTATGATTTTCTTACACAATATGTTTCTACTTGATGATATGATGCTATGATGAATTTATGGGATTTTAATAAAATATTTGGTATTTTTAAAGAAAGGAAGAATCATGCTTAGTTCTTGATATGTTGATATATGTTCAAAGTGACTTGATATTTGTGATGATGTATGAAAGATATACATGATATGTTTTTGTTAGATTTTTGTAAAATATTTTAGGAACTTGTTTGAAATCAAAGACATGACGTTAGATTTATGAAGTTGATTATGTGTTAGATAATAGTTGATGTAACTAAAGAGCATGTTATGTATTGAGGATTTATAAATCATGTTTAGGTCATTTTCATGTTAGGACTAACATAAGTATGGATTAAATGTGTTACTAGATATTTGATGATGTTTGATGTTGATGATGTTTGATATTTGTTGATGTATAAAAATGTGTTAGTAGTCATTCTTTTTAAAAGAAATGATTATGAAATGGAGTTCGTAGTGTCGAGAAGCATGTGTAACACCCCAAACTAGGCGGATATTACAGTGCCGTGGACCCCCTACTGGGACCCACCAGGCGAATGAAAACTGATGAACTAAATAATATAATTGTAGTACCGAACCACATTATATTACTAAATACTCCGATGAGGAGCTTAAGTACAATACACCAGGACAATACAGAATACTAGTATATTTTATTTTAAGATAAAATACACCACCCTGAATAAATAAACATCTCAAACGGAATTTGCAGCGGAAATACAAATGAAGAGAAATAAGAATGACTGAAATGACTGAAATGACTGAAATAAACGGAATGACTAGGGCCCCCTACTAGTATCACTGGGACTCATCTCCGTCAACATGCTCTTCCCGTGCCTTTGCCTTGCCGTGACCTGAAAAAAAAATTCCCAAACGGGGTCAGTTACACAGAACAACAATCCTCAAGGGTTGAAATTACACAATCATGATATATCTGAAGTTATGAAATATACTTAGTTATGAATTATGCTGAAGAGGAGTATCACAGTAAGCCCGTAATGTTTTGTGCAAGTGTACAAGACGAATGACTAGACACACCCGTCCTTGTACCTAATTAGTCTCACGGAGGTAAGCGTTACCGTTATCGGTGAACCCAATACATGACCATCGTGTGCCCGACTAAAAATTCCACACAACCACACCCGGCCACGCAATATGAACCCAGAAGGTCATATGAACGAGGATGACCGCAATGAACATCAATGGATAATAATTCAACAAGGCCAAGAATGACTCACCGAGATGAAAATAATAGTGATGTGATTGATAACTCAATGAAATGATTGGAACCGTCGTTCCTCGTGAATGAAGTGATTATTCGACAATTACAAGTCTCAATACGGTTAATACAGTGATGAATGAGTATGATTGTGAATGATCAACAACAAAAGGAGTGAATATCCTTTTAACCGAGTAAGAACCAACTTACTCAACCAGTGAAGAATGTTTGTCCACGAACAACGTCCTAAATGAAATGTCGGTCGCTCGAACAACCTTGAATAACACAATTACCAATAATCCGTTCAATACACGTATCAAATACGATTACAACCAACTCAAACGTCGATACAACAATATCCAAACTCGTAGATGTACTCTAACGAATACGTTGAGAATATCCTTCCCGTTTGTTATAACCAAACCCAATTTATCGAAACCAACTTTCAAATGATTGATTCAAACCAGCAAAACAATATCAATGACATCAATAATTCAATAGGAATCCACAATTCAAGATTACAACAACATCAATCGGAAAATCCCCAAATTAACCGAAGTCAACCCCAAGGGTTCTTGAAATAATTCCCAAAATAGCCATTAAATCCGTAGGAATATATTTATCCAAGGTAGATAATCCATATCTAACATATTCCAACAATAATCTAAGCTTACATGAAGAAATCGGAAGGAACAACACAAAAATCCGAAATTCTAGATCCAAGAGATTAATACCTTAGATTCGATGTTTGAACGTGATGAAATGATGATTACTCCGGATTATACGCTTGAAGATGATGATTGATGATTACACCTCGAAGAATACTCTCCAAATTGCTCTAAATCGCCCGGAACCGATTAGAGAATGAGAAGAAATGACAAATGACGAAATCTGGGCTACACTGTCCAATTTATAGAAATTCCAGTTTAGCGCGCGCTAGCCCCAGTTCTTGATCTAAGAGATCATCAATACGGGGTAGAGTATACTTATTCTTGATTGTCACCCTGTTCAACTCCCGATAATCAATACATAAGCGAAATGAACCATCCTTCTTCTTGACAAACAACACTAGTGCTCCCCACGGGGACGCACTCGGTCGGATATAACCTTTCTCGAACAACTCCTCAAGTTGATTCTTCAACTCCTGCATTTTGGTCGGGGCCATCCGGTACGGTGCCTTCGATATCGGGGATGTACCGGGCTCCAACTCAATCGTGAATTCCACATCTCTTTGTAGACGCAAACCAGGTAACTCGTCTGGAAATACATCGGCATATTCTCTCACGACCGGAATATCCGTCAACGTTATTGGTGATTTCTCGGTTTTGGTCATATAGAACCAATAACCAACACACCCCTGACTGAGTAATTTCACTGTCTTCATCAAGTTAATGACCTTACCAGAACAGCCGGGATTACCTCCCTGAAAAACACATTCGACCCCATCGTCAGAAATGATAGTGACCATACGCTTACGGACATTAATGATGGCATCATGACGATCCATCCAATCAATGCCCAAGATGACGTAGTCTCTTGGGAAATCTACCACAATAAGGTCTGCTAGCCATACACGGCCATGAAGATGAATCGGTCTCACGATTCCCGACAATTCGTCTACCATCAGGTAGACCAATGACATACGGCTCACAACTAGTAGCACTACCCAGACGTAGCCTACTCAAACATGACTCGGAAATTAATGAATGAGATGCACCAGTATCAAAAAGGGTACACACAGGTTGAGATAGAATATCGAGTGTACCTGAGATCATTCGGGCCTCCGGATCGTCGGTCTTATTCATCTCATAAATTCGGGGCTTGCTAGTCCCGGCACCGGACGCTCCCGTCTGATGGCTAAAGGCTCCACCTTTGTTCGCTCCTGTCGTCTTAAACGATGCTGATCGAGTAGCTTGATTCTGAACAACTGACTGCTTCGGGGCCTGAGATGACATCGGAGTAGGTTTGGAGTCCCTACGGCAAAAACGGGCCTTATGCCCAGCAATCCCACAGTTATGACACGTGATAGTCTGTCTCGGACACTTGGCGCTGAGATGACCAAGATCCCCACAGTTAAAACAGGTGATGGCCGAACTGGCCGCTCGGGACTGCGATTCCGCCGGTCTGGGCGCCACATGAGGTCGCTTAGAGAAAGTGGTGCCCGCACGAGGTTTCTTGAAGGTTGTCTGACCGCCTTCAGACTGGTTATGATTCTTCGATTTCTTGCTAGCAGACGAAGGTTGCTGCTTAGCAATTTCCTTAGCAGTAAGCTCATAAGTAAGAGCTTTCTCAATAAATTCGGCCAAAGTGGTGCAATGATGATTAAGCAACTGTAGTCTCATACGGGGTTTCAGCCTCTTGCTGAAATACTTGATTTTGTCCGCCTCTGAATGAATGATGGATGAGGCGAAAGGAAGAAGTTCCTGAAATTTCTCGGCGATGGCGAGAACATCATCGTCCGCTGAAGGGTCGGGAGTGAGTAATTCTGATAGTTTGGCCTCTCTGAGTGGGGTCGGATAATATCTCTCCATCATGAGAGTCTTGAATTGATCCCAAGTACATGATCCGTCGGTGGGCTTCAACGACAACCACCAAGAATGAGCGCCCTTACCCAGATAGTAAGCCGCAACCAAAACTTTGTGTCCTTCGGGACACTCCACCATAGCAAATAACTTCTCGAAATGCTCGAGCCAATGAACAATATCCGCCGGCTCAGATGAGCCCTCAAAAGTAGGTGGCCTTTGGCGAGAGATGTCGCCGATGATACTGCCCACACTCCTCTCTTGCCTCTGAGGTGGCGGCGGAGGAGCCTGTTGATTTTGATTAGCTGAGTTGTGCATCGCCTCCATTAGTTGTGCCATCTGAGTCATTTAGGCCATCATGCCCTGCATAAAAGCGAGTGGGTCAACCCGAACACCTTCTGACTGAGCGGTGTCCTGGGTACGACTCCCCGATAGAGAATGATCACGTCCAGGTGAACGAGTAGTAGCGTCGCTGCTAGATGAGTTAGCATTATTCCTCGCGTTCGCACGTGTATTCACACGAGCTCTAGGAATTCGGCCCGCTCTGCGGCCTCGTCCTCCACGTCCTCTGCCTGCTCTCTCCATACTGAAGTAGGGAAGTCACATGATAATTAAATCTCCCGTATGAATATCACGTTATGATTACATCATTAAATGATGAAAATGAGCATACACGCTCTATCACAGTGATTATATGAATGATTAACTGAGGTTACATGATCATTTGATGAAATTCTTGAAATAATTATCTTGAACAGGTTAACAAGATTAATGATATGATCTTCCTGGTCAACAACTGAATAATGAAATGAATTGAGTGATTAATGAGTTAACATGACCATCCTGGTCAAAATGAAAAGGATGATTGAGGATTGTTAACAGATGAATTATGAATGAATGATTCTTATTGCCAGAAATTATACCATGGCGTTAGAAATCTTACAGTTCTTGGTCTGATTGGCTCGGCATTTGCACAGGTCACACGTGACGCTAAAGTCCAATGATACTAGTCCGATGACGATGATTTCAAATGAGACATGACTTGGAAGGTAGTATTCAAAACCACTCTCCGATACCAACTCTGTAACACCCCAAACTAGGCGGATATTACAGTGCCGTGGACCCCCGACTGGGACCCACCAGGCGAATGAAAACTGATGAATTAAATAATATAATTGTAGTACCGAACCACATTATATTACTAAATACTCCGATGAGGAGCTTAAGTACAATACACCAGGACAATACAGAATACTAGTATATTTTATATGAAGATAAAATACACCACCCTGAATAAATAAACATCTCAAACGGAATTTGCAGCGGAAATACAAATGAAGAGAAATAAGAATGACTGAAATGACTGAAATAAACGGAATGACTGGGGCCCCCTACTAGTATCACTGGGACTCATCGCCGTCAACATGCTCTTCCCGTGCCTTTGCCTTGTCGTGACCTGAAAACAAAATTCCCCAACGGGGTCAGTTACACAGAACAACAATCCTCAAGGGTTGAAATTACACAATCATAATATATCTGAAGTTATGAAATATCCTTAGTTATGAATTACGCAGAAGAGGAGTATCACAGTACGCCCGTAATGTTTTGTGCAAGTGTACAAGACGAATGACCGGACACACCCGTCCTTGTACCTAATTAGTCTCACGGAGGTAAGCGTTACCGTGTGCACGGTCCAAATGTATCGGTGAACCTAATACATGACCATCGTGTGCCCGACTAAAAATTCCACACAACCACACCTGGCCATGCAATATGAACCCAGAAGGTCATATGAACGAGGATGACCGGAATGAACATCAATGGATAATAATTCAACAAGGCCAAGAATGACTCACCGAGATGAAAATAATAGTGACGTGATTTATAACTCAATGAAATGATTGGAACCGTCGTTCCTCGTAAATGAAGTGATTATTCGACAATTACAAGTCTCAATAGGTTAATACAATGATGAATGAGTATGATTATGAATGATCAACAACAAAAGGAGTGAATATCCTTTTAACCGAGTAAGAATCAACTTACTCAACCGGTGAAGAATGTCCGTCCACGAACAACATCCTAAATGAAATGCCGGTCGCTCGAACAACCTTGAATAACACAATTACCAATAATCTGTTCAATACATGTATCAAATACGATTACAACCAACTCAAACGTCGATACAACAATATCCAAACTCGTAGATGTACTCTAACGAATACGTTGAGAATATCCATCCCGTTGGTTCTAACCAAACCCAATTTATCGAAACCAACTTTCAAATGATTGATTCAAACCAGCAAAACAATATCAATGACATCAATAATTCAATCGGAATCCACAATTCAAGATTACAACAACATCAATCGGAAAATCCCCAAATTAACCGAAGTCAACCCCAAGGGTTCTTGAAATAATTCCCAAAATAGCCATTAAATCCGTAGGAATATATTTATCCAAGCTAGATAATCCATATCTAACATATTACAACAATAATCCAAGCTTACATGAAGAAATCGGAAGGAACAACCCAAAAATCCAAAATTCTAGATCCAAGAGATTAATACCTTAGATTCGATGTTTGAAGGTGATGAAATGATGATTACTCCGGATTATACGCTTGAAGATGATGATTGATGATAACACCTCGAAGAATACTCTCCAAATCGCTCCAAATCGCCCGGAACCGATGAGAGAATGAGAAGAAATGACAAATGAAGAAATCTGGGCTACACTGTCCAATTTATAGAAATTCCAGTTTAGCGCGCGCTACGTACCTTTTTGTAGCGTGTGCTACGGCTGAACACTTAGCGTGCGCTAAACCCAAAATGTTAGCGCGCGCTAACGAATTATCTCGATGCCCGATCGGAGTCCGTAACCTTCGCCTCCGATCGATCGCGGTAGCGTGCGCTACAATCAATATTTAGCGTGCGCTACAATATCGATTGCGTACGCTAAAAACCTCTCATAGCGCGCGCTATGAATTAATCCAATGCAGTCCAGTAGCCACTGGACTCAACCTGATTCGACCTTAGCGCACGCTATACCGACTGCATAGCGTGCGCTACTCCGGCCTACTAGCGCGCGCTACTTCCTATTCGTAGCGTGCGCTACATATAACTCACCTGCAGTCCAGTGCCTTCTGGACTGCAGCCAGGACAACATTAGCGTGCGCTAATGCTGAGTGGTAGCGTGCCCTACCTATACTCAATTAGCGCGCGCTAAAGAGAGTACGTAGCGTGCGCTACTCCTCACACACAGCCCACCATGAAGATGACAATGATGATACGCTCGGCCCGACTTTCCAACCGGGTTAAATGATGAAATAACACTGATACGCGATACCAATATACTCCGAACGGTGAATACAATGAATGAAATGAACGATGAATGATCATTAATGAGTGAAAAATTACTGAGTGACAATTACTGAATGATAAATACTGAACGATAATGACTGAATTACAACTGGGTATTATAGCATGCTTGTATCTCGACTCCTATATGTGTTATAAGTATGATATGCATAATTATAATTTACATGTTTAGGGTTTTTGTTGCTAGAAACGAGCTCTAGATTAATATGCCGTTTTCCCATTTTCGTCGGAAATTGGCAGTTTAGATACACTTCATGGAAACGGCCATAACTTTCTCCACGGTTAATATTTTTTAAATCTGTAAAATGGATATGAAACTAGACTTCAGTGGCTTTCCAGTGGTATAAGATACACTGTCCAGTTCTTATTTTGCAATTACATAATTCTATATCTTTCCAGCCTTTGTGCACATTATGTTTTTGAATCGATTATGTTAAGTGTTTGATGATGGTTTTCGAACCAAGAAATGTGTAACAGAATCGAGTGTCGGTTATCGTTGTTAGTATCTTTATATGTTATATGGTCAGTCGGATTCTCTAAGAAAATCATAACTTTTATTATTAAACATAAGTCGAATGAAAAACCCTAAAATCCAAACACGTAGATTGTAATACCCGAGATTTCTGATATGTATTTGGAACTTGTGATATTGTAATTGTTGCACTTTAATCTGAGTATTATTCTCCGTATTTCATAGTCTGGTGTTGTTGAGCATATGAATTCATGAATGTGATTTAAAAATTGTGATTCTGCGCATGTAGCGCACGCTATCGTCTATGTATAGCGTACGCTAACTTGGATCCATAGCGCACGCTACAAAGGAACCTTAGCGCACGCTATACGTGGTCAATATGATTGAGACGTGTTGGTAGGTGAGATCAGGCCGGGGATCTTGGTCGGATTGTGTCGGAATGAACCTGGACGGCTTTCGGGAAAAAGTCAAGTCAACGCATTAGCGCACGCTACTCATATGAGGATAGTGCACGCTAAAGGCTGAGTACAGTGAAATCAGTAACGTTTCAAATAGCCGTTAGCGCACGCTATGAATATGGACTAGCGCGCGCTAATAACCATTTTCTATATATAGGACATCATCCTTTTTCATATTTTCAGATTTTTCACTCCCCCATCCGAATTCTTGAACTTAGACAGACACTCTCTTCATCCTAAACACTTCTTGCCGGCATCCTAGCTCGTGTTGAAGATTGTAGTTCATTGGGGATTGGTGTTCAAGCCTTCGGCGTTGGATTGCTTCGAATTTCCTCCTTGTTCTTCACTACTTTGAGGTAGGTGATTCTTCACCAATATTAGTAGTATTCTGAAGGACGTTTTTGATCATGTTTTGGGATTTACCTAATCAGTTAGATTCACAAGTAGTCGATCAACATGTGTTAGAAGGATATTTTGACGTTTCGGCACTTATTCATCGTATGAACCATTGAACCTTCTTAGTATATGGACTCCTAAGCATATTCATGTATCTTCAAACCAATTATGACCAGTATATGGAGATTACCTAGTTCGTATGTTTTATGTAAGGAATCATATGTTTTGGGACTTGGAATGAACTGAACTTAGAATATTTTCTTGAAGATCAAGATGAATTATGATGTAGTAATGATGATACGTATCCTTCTGTCTCGTAGTCATTTAATCCATAAAGATCTTTCATAAACCGTATGAGCATGATATGAACGGAGTTGGCATGTATTAACACTGAGGATTTCGTGAGTTTTCATCACCTTTAGCTCAAGTTTTTACCCAGTAGTGACTGCCATGCACGATTAGCGCACGCTAAGATGTATATATTAACATGCGCTATCGGGAATGAGTAACGTGCGCTACATTGGATACGTAACGTACGTTATATCATCAGCAAAGGTCGCTCGTGAGAAGACTATCGATAACAGCTAGCGCACGCTAAACCTGGTCATTTGCATACGTTAACGGGCAGGCTTAGCGCACGTTACATAGAGTACGTAGCGCGCGCTAAGTAGTTCAGGCAGAATTCATTTTTAGAGCTTGCGGCCGTAAACCGGACTGTTAGACGTTCGTACGACTTGAGAGGAATTCTTTATTATTTCTTAGGTCCGAGCCTTGCATAGGGGACGATCGAGGGGCGGTGGCATACGGACGTGTGTCATTTGTTGGAGTATTTCATTCTTGCCATTTTCGAGGCAAGTATCATATGTTGAGTTTGATTTATATTGAAACTTTGATCATGCTTATGGTTTTGTTCATGTTGTCGAATATGAGATGTATTTCTGTAATTTCTCGTGGTATTCGTTGTTAATTGTTCGTATTGATGAACATATTGAAATGCATATATATATATGCATAATTGATTGGTTTATGGTATAAATGATCCGAGGGGATCATGAGGATCTATGCTGAGGGCGCTGGATCGAATGTCCACCATGCGTTGGTCCGACGGGATCATCATGGGGATCTATGCTGAGGGCGCTAGATCGCTGGATTACCCTGTATTTTGTTGATGGAATCGTGAGGATTCACATCGTTGGATTCCGATGACGGAAGTCCGTTTTGCATGTTTTATGATGCACTGATGATTTATGTATTATGATACTTGTACTAGCATTGTTTTGCTAACCCCTTCGGGGGTGGAAATTGTTTTGATGTTCAGGTAGCCGAGGAGCGGGGAAGCAACCACAATACCGACAGGACGATGAAATGGCTCAGTGATGTGGTTCATGTTTATTGTTATTGTGATTTGTCTTCTTGGTTTATTTAGTACTCGAGTACGTATGTTTTAATAATGTCATTTTCGATATGGTTGTATAAGTTAACTCATTGGATCAGTTGAACCAAATCTGTATTTCGAACTTCAGTTGTACGATTGGATTATATTTACATTTATTTTAAAATTAGCCTTGTAAATCCTCCTTAAAGGGTTTACGGCGCTGTAATTACTCCGAATATATAGGGGTGTTACAGAATATGGTATCGGAGCTAAGATTCATGGATATCTTGGCAGTCGGGTTAGTTGGGTCTGTTTACGTTATTTGATTATTGGTCGTTTGTAACATCACTGCTGAGCCAGCATCGTCGTGTAGACCGTGGTTGTAAGTTTCCTAATCTCAAATACTACCGTTTTATTTAATTCATGCTTTATGAACATTGATGGACTTACTTTTAGAAAGATTGCCCTGGATATTGAGTATCTGTGTTTACAGTATGTTGAGGGGAGGTCGTGGACGCGGAAGCGGTCGTGGACGCGGACGTGGAAATGCAAGACAAGAAGATTCGGTGTCTACCCCAGAAATAACCGCTAGCCGAACGGATTCCCATTCCGGGGGACAACAGGGATCAGCAAATAATAATGCAGATCCTAACGTGCCGGGAGTGCTTTAGCAGGTGGTTGCTCAGATAAACCAGTTTGCTCAAGTTGTGGATCACATGCAGACGGCGATGGGACAGCAGCATAACGTGGATAATCGGGGAGATAAATGGCTTACTGAGGTGATCAAATTGCATCCTTCGAAATTTGACGGTTCTGCTGAGATGCTTTCTTGGGATCACTGGCTGAAGGAGTTAGAGAAGATTTTTGCGGGGATTAACTGTCCCAACGAGCAAAGGTTCCGGCCGCCCAAGATCTTCCGACGGGGAGGCTGATCGGGTGGGAGGCCATTCGACCTGAGGAGCATAATGTCGACTGGACGGAATTCAAATTAATGATGGAAGCGCAGTATTGTCCTCGCCCAGTTAGAGAGGCCCGAGTCCGGGAGTTTTTCTCACCACAAAATTCAGAGGCATCAGTGACAGACGTGATTAAGACCTTTAATCACCAGCTGACTTATGTGCGCCACTTGGTCAGGACCGAGGCGGAGAGTATTTTTCATTTCGACATGCGAATGAAGCCGGAAATTCAGAAATATATGTCCGGATTTGAATGTACCACTTTGCGACAGTATCAGGACAAGGCGTTGGCCTATGATATGAAAGAGGCGGCAGTAGAGAAATCAACGGAAGCAAAGAAGCAGAGAGTGGCTGGCAACTTCACGGAGAATAAGAGTAGTGGGCCTCGCAGGGGCCAGTCCTCTTTTCACTCATCCAGGAGGCCTCCGCATCCTTCTCGAGGAGGAAAGAAGTTCCGGGCAGCACCAACCGCTTTGACGCGGTGAAGAAATGTTATAAGCGTGGCAAAGCGGGACATGTTCGACGTGATCTGCTTCGCTACCGTGACTGCTTCGAGTGTGGACAGGAAGGGCATCGCGCAACATTTTGTGGGAATGCACTAGATCTTTTGGCACTCGCACTCCTGTACCGGTTCCGAAGGACACTAGTGTAAACCAGACGCAGCAAAGCGGTTTCCAGCAGCAGAATGTCGGGAAAAGAGAAGCATCTAGCGCTGGGTCCGTCCCTCCACGTATTTACTAAATGAAGAAGTCAGACGATCAGAACACAGCTGTTGCATCAGGTACGATTCAGATCCTTTTGCAACCAGTTAGTGTCTTATTCGATTCAGGGGCTACGAATACTTTTATATCTTTGAACTGTGTTAATCGTTTGAAAATCTCGTGCTTGTATGATTGTGAACCTTATGTTGTGGGTTTACCGAGCGGAGAGAAAATTGTGGGAACCCTAGAAGCTAGAGATTTTCCAGTGTCTATAGGAGGGAGAGATTGGCCATCGAATCTTATTGTAGTTGACATCTACGGTGACGATTTAATTCTCGGAGACGATTAACTCAACCGTTATGGAGCTATTCTGAATTACCGAAAGAGAGTCATTTCTATCATTGCGGATGACGGATCTGAACACTTATTCCAAGGATGGAGACCGGGAAGCTCGGGAAAATTGATCAAAGCAATGAAAGCCGTAAAATTACTGAAGCAGGGATGCCATGGACTTTGGTGCTATGCTATGAGGAAAGAGGAAGGAGTAGAGCTCTCGTCTATTTCAGTTGTGAATGAGTTCTCAGATGTATTTCCTGACGAACTACCTGGGTTACCTCCGCAGAGAGAAGTGGAGTTCACTATCGAATTAGAGCCTGGAGCAACTCCTATTTCCAGAGCACCATACCGCATGGCGCCAACCGAGATGTATGAACTCAAGAAGCAACTGGAGGAATTGTTATAGAAGGGTTATATTCAACCTAGTGTTTCTCCTTGGGGAGCGCCCGTTCTCTTTGTCCGGAAGAAAGACGGATCCCTCCGACTGTGTATTGATTACAGGAAGCTCAACAAGATGACGATCAAGAATAAGTATCCTATACCTCGGATCGACGACTTGTTTGATCAACTGCAAGGGGCAAGGGTATTCTCGAAGATTGACTTGCGATCAGGATACCATCAGTTGAGAATTAAGGAATCGGATATACCAAAGTCTCCGCTGTCCTAAGACGATGCATTATGAATTTGTAGTGATGCCATTTGGACTTATCAATGCTCCTGCGGTATTCATGCAATTGATGAATCGGGTATTCTTAAAATACTTGGATATATTTGTGGACGTCTTCATTGACGACATCTTGATATATTCGAAGGACGCAGAGGAGCATGCCGAACATTTGCGTGTGGTTTTGAGCACCTTGAGGAAGGAACAGCTGTATGCAAAGCTTTCCAAATGCGAGTTCTGGCTTAGGGAAGTAACTTTCCTTGGGCATGTGATATCAGCTGACGGAGTTCAGGTGGACCTGAAGAAAGTCGAAGCAATCTTGGAATGGGAAGCTCCTAATAATGTGAAGGAAGTCCGGAGTTTCTTAGGACTTGCTGGATACTATCGCCGTTTTGTAGAGGGATTTTCTAAAATTGCTCGTCCGCTCACTCAGCTATTACAGAAAACTCAAAAGTTTACGTGGGATGAGAGATGCCAGGCCGGTTTTGACGAACTTAAGAGGATACTGATGACAGCACCTATATTAGCGCTACCAGAGGGAACTGATGGATTCATGGTATACAACGACGCTTCAAATCAGGGTCTGGGTTGTGTGTTGATGCAAAAGGATAAGGTGATTGCTTATGCTTCTCGGCAGTTGAAACCGTACGAGGTTAATTACCCGACTCATGATCTGGAGCTAGCAGCTGTAGTCTTTGCATTGAAAATTTGGAGACATTATTTGTACAGCACTCATTGTCAGATCTTTACAGATCATAAGAGCCTCAAGTACATTTTCAGCCAGAAGGAATTAAACATGAGGCAGGGAAGGTGGCTGGAATTGATCAAGGATTACGACTTGGAGATTCTCTACCATCCGGGTAAAGCAAACGTACTAGCCGATGCTTTGAGCCGTAAACCTATTTCTCTTCGAGTGTTGGAAGCACTTACATCCCAAACCAGCATTCAACGGGAACTGATCCGCGAAGGGATTGAAGTATGGGCACCAGGAATCCAAGGGCAACTATATGTGATGGAACTGACTTCATCACTAGTTGAGGAGATCAAATCTAAGCAGTTAAACGATTCTATGATCCTTCGGTTATGTGACGAAGTAAAGAAAGGGAAGGCCCCAGGATTCGTGATACAAGATGATGGAGTTCTGAGATTTCAGAGTCAACTTTGCATTCCCAAGAATGAGGAATTGAGACGGACAATTCTGAAGGAAGCTCATAGCGCGCCCTATTCTATTCACCCGGGCAGCAGTAAAATGTATAAGGATCTTAAACAAAACATCTGGTGGGGGAATATGAAAAAGGACGTAGCAGAGTACGTTTCGAAGTGTTTGACTTGTCAGCAGGTTAAGATTGAACATCAGCGACCTGCCGGAATGTTAAAGCCGCTTCCGATCCCTGAGTGGAAGTGGGAGAATATCGCGATGGATTTCATCACCAGTATGCCAAGGACCAAAACGGGAATGAACATGATTTGGGTTATAGTTGATCGACTAACCAAGTCGTCTCATTTCCTAGGAATTAAAGATACTTGGGGACCCGAGAGATTGGCGCGAGTATTCGTTGTAGATGTAGTCAGATTGCATGGGACTCCGAAGACCATTATTTCAGATCGAGATGGTCGCTTCGTGTCGCACTTCTGGAAGGCAGTTCACAGGGCTTTGGGGACTGAGCTCAACTTTAGCACGGCTTATCATCCCCAAACGGACGGTCAGTCCGAAAGGACTATACAAACAGTAGAGGACATGCTTAGAGCTTGTGCCTTAGATTGGTCGACTGATTGGGAAGTTCATTTGCCGTTGATTGATTTCACCTACAATAATAGTTGGCATGCTTCTATTAAGATGGCACCATTTGAAGCTTTGTACGGGAGAAGATGTCGATCACCCCTGTGCTGGGATGATTCTTCGGATTTGATCGGGACGGAACCGGAATTGATAGTTCAAACTCAAGAGAAGATAGCTTTGATTCGAGAGAGACTGTTGACTGCCCAGAGTCGACAGAAGTCTTATGCATACGTACGTCGTCGCCCTCTAGAGTTCGATGTTGGGGACCATGTACTATTGAAGGTGTCTCCTACACGAGGGATTTTCCGTTTTGGGAGGAAAGGTAAGCTAAGTCCGAGATATATCGGGCCATTTGAGGTCCTAGAGAGAGTTAGGGATTTAGCATACAGGTTGGCCTTACCGCCATCGCTGAGTCACGTTCACAGTGTGTTTCACGTATCCCAATTGTGGAAGTATGTACTGGACCCCAGTCACGTCATTGATTTCGACGAGATCCAGATGGCTAATGACAGCACCTTCGAAGAGAGACCAATCAAGATACTTGAGAGTCGGATCAAACAATTGAGGAATAAATCAATACACTTGGTTAAAGTACAATGGTCACGACATGGAGCTGAAGAGGCCACTTGGGAAACAGAGGACAGTATAAAGGTTAGATATCCAGAGTTGTTTTCATCTTAAGTTTCGGGACGAAACTTCTTTTTAGGTAAGAAGGATGTAATACCCGAGATTTCTGATATGTATTTGGAACTTGTGATATTGTAATTGTTGCACTTTAATCTGAGTATTATTCTCCATATTTCATAGTCCGGTGTTGTTGAGCGTATGATTTCATGAATGTGATTTAAAAATTGTGATTCTGCGCTTGTAGCGCACGCTATCGTCTATGTGTAGCGTACGCTAACTTGGATCCATAGCGCACGCTACAAAGGAACCTTAGCGCACGCTATACGTGGTCAATATGATTGAGATGTGTTGGTAGGTGAGATCAGGCCGGGGATCTTGGTCGGATTGTGTCAGAATAAACCTGGACGGCTTTCGGGAAAAAGCCAAGTCAACGCGTTAGCGCACGCTACTCATATGAGGATAGCGCACGCTAAAGGCTGAGTACAGTGAAATCAGTAACGTTTCAAATAGCCGTTAGCGCACGCTATGAATATGGGCTAGCGCGCGCTAATAACCATTTTCTATATATAGACAAAGATCCTTTTCATATTTTCAGATTTTTCACTCCCCCATCCGAATTCTTGAACTTAGACAGACACTCTCTTCATCCTAAACACTTCTTGCCGGCATCCTAGCTCGTGTTGAAGATTGTAGTTCATTGGGGATTGGTGTTCAAGCCTTCGGCGTTGGATTGCTTCGAATTTCCTCCTTGTTCTTCACTACTTTGAGGTAGGTGATTCTTCACCAATATTAGTAGTATTCTGAAGGACGTTTTTGATCATGTTTTGGGATTTACCTAATCAGTTAGATTCACAAGTAGTCGATCATCATGTGTTAGAAGGATATTTTGACGTTTCGGCACTTATTCATCGTATGAACCATTGAACCTTCTTAGTATATGGACTCCTAAGCATATTCATGTATCTTCAAACCAATTATGACCAGTATATGGAGATACCTAGTTCGTATGTTTTACGTAAGGAATCATATGTTTTGGGACTTGGAATGAACTGAACTTAGAATATTTTCTTGAAGATCAAGATGAATTATGGTGTAGTAATGATGATACGTATCCTTGTGTCTCGTAGTCATTTAATCCATAAAGATCTTTCATAAACCATATGAGCATGATATGCACGGAGTTGGCATGTATTAACACTGAGGATTTCGTGAGTTTTCATCACCTTTAGCTCAAGTTTTTACCCAGTAGTGACTGCCATGCACGATTAGCGCACGTTAAGATGTATATATTAACGTGCGCTATTGGGAATGAGTAACGTACGCTACGTTGGATACGTAACGTACGTTATATCATCAGCGGCGATCGGATGTTCGAGAAGAAGATCGATACGGCTAGCGCACGCTAAACCTGGTCATTTGCGTACGTTAACGGGCAGGCTTAGCGCACGCTATGTAGAGTACGTAGCGCGCGCTAAGTAGTTCAGGCAGAATTCATTTTTAGAGCTTGCGGCCGTAAACCAGACTGTTAGATGTTCGTACGACTTGAGAGGAATTCTTTATTATTTCTTAGGTTCGAGCCTTGCATAGGGGACGATCGAGGGGTGGTGGCATATGGATGTGTGTCATTTGTTGGAGTATTTCATTATTGCCATTTTCGAGGCAAGTATCATATGTTGAGTTTGATTTATATTGAAACTTTGATCATGCTTATGGTTTTGTTCATGTTGTCGAATATGAGATGTATTTCTGTAATTTCTCATGGTATTCGTTGTTAATTGTTCGTATTGATGAACATATTGAAATGCATATATGTATGCATAATTGATTGGTTTATGGTATAAATGATCCGAGGGGATCATGAGGATCTATGCTGAGGGCGCTGGATCGCTGGATGGGTTTTCCACCATGCGTTGGTCCGACGGGATCATCATGGGGATCTATACCAAGGGCGCTGGATCGCTGGATTACCCTGTATTGTGTTGATGGAATCGTGAGGATTCACATCGTTGGATTCCGATGACGGAAGTCCGTTTTGCATATTTTATGATGCACTGATGATTTATGTATTATGATACTTGTACTAGCGTTGTTTTGCTAACCCCTTCGGGGGTGGACATTTTTTGATGTTCAGGTAGCCGAGGAGCGGGGAAGCAACCACGATGCAAACGGAGACGATGAAATGGCTCAGTGATGTGGTTCATGTTTATTGTTATTGTGATTTGTCTTCTTGGTTTATTTAGTACTCGAGTACGTATGTTTTAATAATGTCATTTTCGATATGGTTGTATAAGTTAACTCATTGGATCAGTTGAACCAAATCTGTATTTCGAACTTCAGTTGTACGATTGGATTATATTTACATTTCTTTTAAAATTAGCCTTGTAAATCCTCCTTAAAGGGTTTACGGCGCTGTAATTACTCCGAATATTTCGGGGTGTTACATAGATCGACTCCGTTGTCTGTTAGACTTCGTTAGCTAGATCGACCGCCAAACTTGGTTGTTTCCAATTAAAGTTGGAGCAGCAGATTGAAGCGTAAGAAAGAGCCGAGAATCATTCTGCTTGGTTTATTACTTGTCCAGGTGGGCTTTCTATACAAAAATGATTATGGTGGGGTTTCTATATGAAAATGATTAAGGTGGGCTTTTTATACGAAAATGTTTATGGTGGGCTTTCTATACGAAAATAATTTGAGTTTTGCTCTATTTTGATGAAATGTTTTTCAAGCAAATTATGATTTCAATAATTATGATGCATAAAAACTTTTGTGTGGATTCTAACGAACCTATCACTGTTGACTTGCCAACGTATGAAATGATTGGATCCTGAGCTAGACAAAGGCCGCTGGCCAGGGTTAGTGTACATAGTACTCGGGATTGTGAGCTCTCTTCGAAGTGACCGATCTTGGGGAGTAATGTTCGCGGGAGCTGGCCATCTTCCCCGATGTAAATTTTGGATATGCTGAATCTGATGATATGTGTAATGAAACGAAATGATTTAGTAAACATGGGCTTTTTCTTAAAATCCCTATATGTTACTGCTTATGTCACGGCCCCTTATCCCTAAGGACGGCACAGCCAGGGCGTTGTTGGGATTCCACAGAAAATAAATGCAGCGGAAGAATAAACCGAATCCCTAAGAGGATCGATCAAGTAACGTATATACGAAAAGAAATACGAATATCAAGGAATCAATGTCCCATACCTTTGATGTCTCTGAAAAACCTTCGTATGATGATGATGATGATGAAGAGCCCTTCATTCCAAACACCGAAAGCACGGTGCCTCTACTTCACACGCCGGAACTTGACGGAAAAATCAGCAAACTTCCTTTCTCTAAGAATGCGGCTAGGGAAGCTTGTAGGAATTTTTTCTCTCGATCTTTTCTACTAATAACTTGTCTCTAAGATCAAGTATATGCTGTAGAAAATTTTTTTCACTCTTGAAGCTCTCTAAAAAACGAAATATTTACTTGGGGAAGGAAGAAGGAGACTTTTATGATTGAAAAGACTTTCTTTTCACAATAATTACAAGTCTCACATTTAGAAGATGCTTTTAAAAGCATCTCTACACCTCACATGATCCCACAAGTATATTATATAATGAGAGAGAGACAAAGTAGAGAGGAGGGGGGGCTTATAGGGAATCTTCCAAGAAAGGGGTCGAGTTAATTCGGCTCGTGTATTGGATGTTCGTCAAACGAATCCCTCGTGAGTCGGATGTCCGTCAAACGAATCTGTTTTATTTCCAATGTGTTTATACTAATTAATTAATCCAATTAATTAGTTATATCAAACACAAATATACATTTCTCTAAGAAATATAATTTATGAATTAAAGTAATCACCCAGTAACTTACTTATAATTCATAAGACCGCTATTTGATTTATCCGATAAATCACTAATATCTAATATTATAAGAGAGATTATTAATTCATATTTATCCGTCAATGATCCTGTTGCGCGACTCCGTAGGTTCGTCTCAGCCGGCATTGGGAGGAATCAATGAGTGCGGGCAGCACTTAGCCAGCCTAGCGGGCCGCACCGTAAACCCCGACTGGGAACGAATGAACGAAACATTCCAGAACCATTATGTCATGAATACCATATACGTATAGACCCTTCATCAGATGTCCCGGTCAAATCTTCGGGTCACGGTAAAGTCAAACTCTACTGTTGACTAGACTCTATACATGTATTAATGCAAATCAAGACCGACTGATTAATAGTGTATCTAATACGACTATATCAGAATGCTTTGGCCAAAGACTTATGATCTTATTCGCCATTAACCGTATAGGACATTTGCCTGCTCACTAACAGGAGATAGAATCCTTTCTTGGTGTACAGTAAAGACTGCTACCAGCCCGTATAGTCCGCACTTCGAGGTCGACTAAGCAATTAAGCAAATGAGTCTAACTACTATAATGACAAACTAAACGTCGCAGGCACATCTTCTACTGAACCCTCGAGTCAAAGGTCCACGTATACTATCACAACCTTTCGATTCGTCATCGACTCTCCGAGAGTGAATACCGTGTGACTGAATCGAGTATGAGCCGTGTTCGAGTATACTGGTCCCACCAATATACTTATAACTATGCTATCAAGACGTGCACACGTCCTAGCATCAGTTATACAAGTCTTATTAAAACATAATGTCCTGTTAAGTTTTATCGACTTGCGAACTAGTTAAGCATTCGAGCTCTAAACACTTCTAGTGCCTATCTCCTTATCTCCATAAGAAGTAGAATGTTCACTCTCAAATTCAAGGACTATTATTCTATATACCAAATCACAATGCCAGTGATATACAATAATATAGAAATAATAATTGCCTTATTAAATATAATATTCATAATTACAATACAATTGCTCTCACTCTCTCATCCTCTGAGTGGCATTCGAGGGCATAAATTCCTAACAATCTCCAACTTGCACTCAATGCCACAAACTATGGTATCTAATACCCATACTCTCTAGATGTCTCTCTAAGAGCTTCTGAGATAGTGGCTTGGTAAGCAGATCAGCAACGTTATTTGCTGTGTCTACTCTCTGCAGTGTAACATTCCCATTCCGAACCATTTCTCTAACAAAATGATATTTTCTCGCAATATGTTTGGTGTTGTGGTGAGCCCTAGGCTCCTTAGCCTGTGCAACAGCTCCGTCGTTGTCACAAAACAGTGTCACGGGCTTCTCTGCATTAGGAACCACTTGAAGTTCCTCAGTGAACTTCTTTATCCAAAAAGCTTCTTTAGCAGCCTCCGTAGCTGCCTGATATTCGGCTTGACATATAGAGATAGCAGTCGAACTTTGCTTGGCACTTCTCCAAGAAACTGCCCCATCATTCAGCGTAAAGATATACCCTGATGTGGACATCTGAGCATCCATGTCCCCCGAAAAATCTGAGTCTGTATAACCCATTACTCTTAGTTCTCCACCACCGTATGTAAGAACCAAGTCTTTAGTCCTCCTTAGGTACTTAAGAATGTTCTTTACAGCAGTCCAATGTTCCTACCCTGGATTTGACTGAAACCGACTTACTACGCTCACAGCATAGGCAATGTCTGGTCTAGTGCAAATCATTGCATACATAAGGCTACCTACTGCCGAAGCATAAGGTACCTTGCTCATTTCCTTTCTATCTTCTTCACCTTGAGGACACATCTCTAAGGAAAGTTTTGCACCATGTTGTATAGGTAGAAACCCTCTTTTAGAATCTTCCATCCTAAATTGCTTCAGGATCTTTTCTATGTAGAGGGCTTGGGATAGACCTAACATTCTTTTCGCTCTATCCCGGTAGAGACGAATACCCAAAATATAGGTTTCTTCTCCCAAGTCTTTCATTGAGAACTCTTTAGAAAGCCAAGCTTTCACAGAACTGAGCATTCCTACATCGTTTCCTATAAGTAGAATGTCATCTACATATAGTATTAAGAACACAATTTTGCTCCCACTAACCTTCTTGTAAATACAGGGCTCTTCTTCGTTTTGGACAAAATCAAACTCTTTGACTGTATCATTAAAACAAAGATTCCAACTCCGTGAATCTTGCTTCATTCCATAAATGGCACGCTGAAGTTTGCATACTTTATGAATATTGGTTTGAGATATGAATCCCTTAGGCTGTTCCATGTAAATCTCCTCCTCGAGGAATCCATTTAGGAATGCCGTTTTCACATCCATTTGCCATATTTCATAATCTAAGTGGGCTGCTATAGCAAGCATCATGCGAATAGACTTAATCATAGCTACAGGCGAGAAGGTCTCGAAGTAATCGATTTCTTCTCTTTGGGAATAACCCTTTGCCACAAGCCTGGCCTTATAGGTATCAACCTTGCCATCTCCATCAGTCTTTCTCTTATAGATCCATTTATTTCCAATAGGCACTATGCCTTTAGGACGATCTACTAAAGTCTAGACCTGATTAGCATGCATTGAGTCTATCTCAGCTTCCATAGCTTCTTGCCACTTGGTGGAGTCAACGTCTACCATCGCTTGGTCGTATGTAGAAGGATCATTCTCTTGACTACTTTCTGTCATCTCATGGACACCCAGTTCCTCTTGATGCAGATAGCCATACCTCTCAGGTATTTGAAAAATTCTACTAGACTTGCGAGGTTTTGTTTGTATTTCAGAAGGTTGGGTTCTAATATCTTGCATAGGTGTCTCATTTGGTGTTTCTTTTATTTCTTCCAAAGAAATATTTCTACCTACCCCTCCTTCCTAAATAAACTGATCTTCCAAGAAGTGGGCTTGTATAGCAATGATGATCCTATGATCTTCGTGCATGTAGAATAGATATCCTATGGAATCCCCTGGATATCCTATGAAACGACCTTTCACAGACCTAGTTTCCAATTTCTCTACTTTAGTCTTCTTGACATAAGCAGTGCATTCCCAAATCCTAATGTGATTAAGACTTGGTTTCCTACCTCTCCACATCTCATGGGGAGTCTTAGGAACGGATTTATAAGGACATGTGTTCAAGATATGCACAGCAGTAAGGAGTGCGTAACCCCACAGATAAATCGGTAGATCAGTATAGTTAAGCATGGAGCGAACCATGTCCAACAAGGTCCGGTTCCTTCTTTCTGATACACCATTTAATTGTGGAGTAGCTGGAGGAGTGAATTGTGACACTATTCCTAGTTCTTTTAAGAACTCATCAAATTCGGTACTCATGTACTCACCACCCCGGTCTAATCGAAGAGTCTTAACACGGTTACCTGTTTGATTTTCAACTAGGGCTTTAAATTCCTTGAATTTATCAAAAGATTCAGACTTATGTTTCATTAAGTACACGAATCCATACCTAGTATGGTCATCAGTGAATGTAATGAAATATTGAAAACCGTCTCGTGCCACTTCAAAAGGGCCACAGACGTCGGTATGGATCAATCCAATTTTTTCAGCAGCTCTTTCAAATGTCCCTGCGAAGGGTAACTTAGTCATTTTGCGTTGAAGGCAAGATTCACAAGTTGGATAGGGATCTGATCCCAATGGAGCTGTAAGCCCATCTTTCTCCATTTTATGAACCTTGGTCTGACTGATATGACCAAGTCTAAGATGCCACTTAAGTGATTCGTTCGTTTCATCCCTACCACGCTTCCTAGTTATAGTGTTCACAGTTGTCTTATTCTTTAAATTTAAATGGTATAAACCATTTAATAATGTAGCAGTACCAACCAATTTATTTCTGAAATAAATACGACAGGACCCATCTCCAATAACGAAGTGAAATCCCTTTCGGTCCATGACCGGAATTGATACAATATTCTTGTGCCCCTTGGGCAAAACAAGTACATCATCTAAAGTGAGAATAAAACCAGATTCTAAATCCAAGATAAGGGATCCGATATCAGAAGCCTCGACACTATGCCCACTTCCGACGGTGACCATCACCTCCCCTGAATCCAGCTTCCTACTTCGTTCCAGATCCTGATTCATTGTACAAATGTGAGAACTCACACCGGAATCAAGTATCCAAGAAGTAGAATATACAGTTACAGAACAATTTGTTTCTAAAACCAGTAGTTCCGTACCTGAAGGCGCATTACGGTCAAGCTTTGGACAATACCTCTTCCAGTGGCCTAGCTCACCGCAGTTGAGGCATACATCCATTTTCTTGGCCCCTTTGCTCTTTTGAACCATTGGGGCCTTGCCCCTTCCCTTGTCGATCTTGGCTATCGGACCTAACTGCTTCTTGTTCTTTTTCTTCTTATTCTTGGACTTCCAAGTCCCAGAAGAAATCACAAGTGCAGCTTCCTTTCCCTTTGTCTTCATCTGAGACTGGGCAGTCGTCAGTTAGTTCATTAGCCCAGCTAAGTTACATGCAATCTCATTGCAGTTGAACTTCATGACAAATTGTGAAAAGGAGTCAGGAAGTGACTGCAGGATAAGGTCAGTTTGAAGAGATGCATGCATCTGAAAATCAAGAGCTTCCAATCTCTCAATCATCGAGATCATCTTGAGGACATGGTCCCCAACCCTCTCTCCTTCCTTCATCCTGGCCCCGAATAATTGCTTTCATATCTCATATCTAGCAGTTCGGCTATGCTCTCCATAGAGCTCAGCTAGGTGCGCTAAGATTTCTCGTGAAGACGTCATCTTTTCATGGGCACGTTGAAGCTCATTGGTCATTGAGCCTAACATGTACCCTCGCCCTCTTATGTCGTCTTTTACCCATTTCTCATGGGCATCGACATCTTCCTGATTGGCTCGGGTTCTTGCAGGAGCCGCTGGGATGTCCGCCTCCAAGACGTATCCCAACATTTCCATAGTTAGGACAATCCTCAAGTTCCGAAGCGAGTCCACATAGTTCGGACCAGTCAGGACGTTCTTGTCAAGTAGTATAGCGAGTGGGTTCATTGTCATATTGAGAGTTTTGTTAACTGCAGAGAATAATTTGAGATTCGTTAGTGTTTGTTTAATTATGATCCGAGTAACGAATTTAAGGACTTTCTTTATTCATAACTCGGCTCCCACTATTTTATCGGCATTTACACACTCCCATGTTAAATCCGGAAGTCTTGGGTGACTTCATAGTGGTGATCGATTTCTTTACAAAGTTTAATAGAGGGCAACCCATACGGTTTATATTCTATTATTCTTTATAAAGTGGTGTCTAATACCAACCCATCTAATGAATGATTCGATCTTCTTTTACCCCTAGTTCACTTGCCCTCAACCCATTCGGTTTCTATGGCTCGCTGAACTATCTAAGTTTAAACCGTCAACTCCTATTAGTCTGACACTTGAATCTTACCCGGCAACCCATACAGTTTATAGGGGTTTGATTTGTCACAACCAAAGGCATCTAATGCACTCTAGGAATTTATCAACTTTCCCCAAAAATATTACCCTGACATACTCGGAAGAATAATATTCCGGTTTAGATTTCAATTTTCCATGAGTTTGACGGAGGGTAGGAAACCTCGTAACCTTTATAACTTAGTGTTTGTAAGTGGGAGTATTAACGCGATTATATGTTACACTCTGCACATTAATCCGTTTATAAGCGCGGTTTGTGGTTTGTCAATCATTCAAAATGAAAAACAATAAATAGCAACCTAGTTACTACCAACATATAGCTCATGGACTTTTTCCTAAGTATTGGGCCAAGCCAAATAAAGAAAGAAAAAATACAGTATTGATTCTTCGTCTTCTAGTCGGTCGTCTTCGGTCTTCGTCATAGCCATATGAATAATTACATCAGTGAACAATACGTCCTATTATACATATTTTCTAGTAAAAATAAATAGGCTCAAAATGGCCTTTACAACCATATCGAATCGAACAAATCAACAACTAAGTCCACGAGCTATATCACCATCACATAAGGCATTCCATACAATATGTAACGGTAAATGAAATTAAATAATCAATTAATATATTAATCCAATTAATACAAAAATTAATCTATTTAATTTCTACAATATTAATCAAATTAATATTTATAATCGTCATTTTAATCCGTTCAAAGTAATCCGGCCAAAACAATATTCTCGTCTAATAATTTCCCTTAATAAAAAGATATTCCAAATATTTTATTAAATCCAATTAAATCCAATTTAAATTTCAGAAATTATTACAACGAAATATAAACACAAAAATGGAGTCCCAGAAAATCCGGTATCAGGCCCATTACGGCCGATTCAAAATCGGGCGAAAACCCGAGAACCGCCTGCACCGAGTCACTCTCGGCCCCGCCAGCGAGCTAGCCGAGCAGCTACGGTAGCCTACCGAGTCACTCTCGGCGGCCAGACGATCCGAAGTTTCTTGCCGGCGGTGCGTCTTAAATGCGGTATTCGTGTTTAACCCCCGTTTTTCTCATTTTTTCGACTCGCTTCCAAAACTAAAAAGTTTCTTAACTTCATGAAGAACTTATAAATCAACAAAAATCAAAATTTTCAGATTTATAATTCACATAAAATAGTCGAAACTTGACTTACTACGAACTATTAAATTTCTTCGATTATATCTATTATGATTCTAAATCATAAACATCATCAAATAACATTCCAAATGCAAAGATGATCGTATATACGATATATTTGACCTCTCTCCGATACCACTGTTGGGATTCCACAGAAAATAAACGCAGCGGAAGAATAAACGGAATCCCTAAGAGGATCGATCAAGTAACGTATATACGAAAAGAAATACGAAGATCAAGGAATCAAAGTCCCACACCTTTGATGTCTCTGAAAAACCTTCGTATGATGATGATGATGATGAAGAGCCCTTCGTTCCAAACACCGAAAGCACGGTGCCTCTACTTCACACACCGGAACTTGACGGAAAAATCAGCAAACTTCCTTTCTCTAAGAATGCGGCTAGGGAAGCTTGTAGGAATTTTTTCTCTCGATCTTTTCTACTAATAACTTGTCTCTAAGATCAAGTATATGCTGTAGAAAATTTTTTTCACTCTTGAAGCTCTCTAAAAAACGAAATATTTACTTGGGGAAGGAAGAAGGAGACTTTTATGATTGAAAAGACTTTCTTTTCACAATAATTACAAGTCTCACATGTAGAAGATGCTTTTAAAAGCATCTCTACACCTCACATGATCCCACAAGTATATTATATAATGAGAGAGAGACAAAGTAGAGAGGAGGGGGGGCCTTATAGGGAATCTTCCAAGAAACGGGTCGAGTTAATTCGGCTCGTGTATTGGATGTTCGTCAAACGAATCCCTCGTGAATCGGATGTCCGTCAAACGAATCTGTTTTATTTCCAATGTGTTTATACTAATTAATTAATCCAATTAATTAGTTATATCAAACACAAATATATATTTCTCTAAGAAATATAATTTATGAATTAAAGTAATCACCCAGTAACTTACTTACAATTCATAAGACCGCTATTTGATTTATCCGATAAATCACTAATATCTAATATTATAAGAGAGATTATTAATTCATATTTATCCGTCAATGATCCTATTGCGCGACTCCATAGGTTCGTCTCAGCCGGCATTGGTTGGAATCAATGAGTGCGGGCAGCACTTAGCCAGCCTAGCGGGCCGCACTGTAAACCCCGACTGAGAACGAATGAACGAAACATTCCAGAACCATTATGTCATGAATACCATATACGTATAGACCCTTCATCAGATGTCCCGGTCAAATCTTCGGGTCACGGTAAAGTCAAACCCTACTGTTGACTAGACTCTATACATGTGTTAATGCAAATCAAGACCGACTGATTAATAGTGTATCTAATACGACTATATCAGAATGCTTTGGCCAAAGACTTATGATCTTATTCGCCATTAACCGTATAGGACATTCGCCTGCTCACTAACAGGAGTTAGAATCCTTTCTTGGCGTACAGTAAAGACTGCTACCTGCCCGTATAGTCCGCACTTCGAGGTCAACTCAGCAATTAAGCAAATGAGTCTAACTACTCTAATGACAAACTAAACGTCGCAGGCACATCTTCTACTGAACCCTCAAGTCAAAGGTCCACGTATACTATCACAAACTTTCGATTTGTCATCGACTCTCCGAGAGTAAATACCGTGTGACTGAATCGAGTATGAGTCATGTTCGAGTATACTGGTCCCACCAATATACTTATAACTATGCTATCAAGACGTGCACACGTCCTAGCATCAGTTATACAAGTCTTATTAAAACTTAATGTCCTGTTAAGTTTTATCGACATGCGAACTAGTTAAGCATTCGAGCTCTAAACACTTCTAGTGCCTATCTCCTTATCTCCATAAGAAGTAGAATGTTCACTCTCAAATGCAAGGACTATTATTCTATATACCAAATCACAATGCCAGTGATATACAATAATATAGAAATAATAATTGCCTTATTAAATATAATATTGATAATTACAATACAATTGCTCTCACTCTCTCATCCTCTGAGTGGCATTCGAGGGCATATATTCCTAACAGGCGTGACCCGGGGTAGGAATTAAGAAGCGGGGAAGAAAGGTGGAAACATACGTTTCATAAGGAATATGAGTGGATTTCCATGAATAACCTATCAAGACATCATGAAGGCGAATCAATCTTGTGGGAATGACTTAGAATCCAAGGTAAGAATACATAGTAATAATATTAGCCATGGAGTTTAGGAAAGGCTTCATAGTACATTACAAACTACATGACTTAGAAAGCAAAATCATAAAGAGTGTTTGCAGCGGAAAAATGTGGTTGGTTACATATATGAAGATATATAACCGGGGCTGAACATCGTTTGTAGACAAAAGACTTCCACTCAACACCCTCGGTCACAGCCCCTGCTCAACCTTCACATTTTAAAAGATATACAAGGCTGGGTACAACGTACTCTGTGTGTAATGCCCGGTTACCCCCTAAGCCAATAACCATTTGATACCTAAATGCATTTACATAATATGCATTATGGAAGCATGGCATACAAGTAGACATTTCATGAGCATGAATAACTGCTATGTCCATTCGCATTACGTTTTATACGACATGTTAATTATCTCCTCCAACATGATAAAAGTCATTGTGAGATGTTTTGTTGCAGTGAGGAGCACAGTTTCTCGAGATCGATGTGCTAAACGATTATAAAATAATAATTATAATACCCTAAAAAATTCAAAGACTTATTTAAATGCTATTTATTTTGCTAATGATCATGGATTTCGATATTTACAAGTTGTCCAATACTTGGACCGATATATTCCTAACATAAAATGAAGGATTTAAAAAGAGAAGATTTCAAAATAAATTATAAGGATTATTTTAGAATTTATGAAAGTGATTTCGAAAAGTTCCGACGATTTGATACGTTAAAATTTTCATCACAGAACACTTATACTGCAAAAATAATATTATATTATTATTTTATTATTATTGAAAATACGTTCCGAGCATATCGAAGATTTAACTCCGACGAGTCTGGAACAGGTCGGAAAATCGAATTTGGACATCGGAAACGGGTCGAACCGGCTGAGCCAAGTTGACGGACATTTGCCGGTCACCGCCGGACATGCCGACTGACAACTGGCGGTCACGACCGACAGAAACTTCGAGGCCACTAT
The DNA here is from genome assembly GCA_033398695.1 of Orobanche coerulescens. Lineage (NCBI taxonomy): Eukaryota > Viridiplantae > Streptophyta > Magnoliopsida > Lamiales > Orobanchaceae > Orobanche > Orobanche coerulescens. The sequence goes on from CM065803.1 coordinate 144,685,096, forward strand.
CCGAATAAGGCTGACCAGCTGTCCGGATAAGGTCGGTCACGACCTACAGAAGCTTCTCGGCCACTATCCGGATAAGGCTGTTGTAACGCCCTGGCTTTCTTAATTAAAAAGAACGTTATACGGCTCAATTTTTCCTTAAAAATTTTATATAAATCCGGAGTACTTGCGGAAGCATTTTAGTAAGTAAATCTTCAATAAAAGTCGTTTATTCAAACATCAATACAGTTTTACAAAAACATGGGAAATCAAATATTCGGACATAGTCCGTTGAAATTATATTCGTTGAAGAACATCAAGTGTTTCGTAAAAATAATAACAATTACGGTGACAACATCTTTTATTCTTTAGAACTTAATCGTGTTGGGAATATGTATTCATCTTCTGCTTGTCCCGTTCGTCGATTCCTTAGCCTAAAAAAAATAGTCGATGAGGTGTGAGTACGCGAGCATACTCAGTGAGATTATGTAACACCCCCAAGATATTCGAGGTGTATTACAGCGCCGTGGACCCCTACATGGGACCCACCAGGCTAACACAAGAAAACACCACTCGACTAACCGTCTCGATTAGCAAGGAAACAATTTTTAACAACAAGAACATAAAACAACACGTCCGGTACAACCGGCATAATAAACATCAACCGACAAATACAGTAACTCCAACGAAGACCAATCACAATCCGAAAGGAAAAGCCTAAGTACTCGCGAGTACAATCTATAAGTTTACAATTTGGAAAACATCCACATCAAAAGAGACAGTAGGAAATAACAAGACTCAATTGCACATGTCAACAACCTTGGCCGACATCCTCGTACCATCCAGTGCCGCTAAATTTGAACATAACCTGAAATCCATAACAAGAATTTCCCCGACAACGGGTCCCCAAAGGGGTTAGCAATTACGCTAGTACAAGTATTCAAGGCAAACCAATCGCTTACACATTTCATAGTACATGCACCAATATCATTTCAAAAACCAAAACCAGACATGTCTTTTCCGGAAATAAACAGTCAATCACATTTGCCTAGGACCGGGACGAAGCCACAAATCCCACTCGAGGCCTATAAGGATCCTCCCGAGCTGGCCACATTCATAAAACAAACCAAGCACCACACGTCACCTAGGACCGGGACGAAGCCACGAATCCCACTCGAGGCCTCTAAGGACCCTCCCGAGCTGGCTAGCGAAACAAACTCATGAATCCAGGACGAAGCCATAGATTCCCTCCGTGATCCCATCGGACCCTCCCGAGGTGAGCAAATCACACACAATATACATTACCATTCCACGTTAAGCATAAAGGTTTCCAAAAATACTTGCCTTGAATTATTGACGACGCAACAAACGGAAAGCAAAGTCACCGACGAACGCTAGGAACCAAAGAAACCGAACCTAACGATTCAAAGAATACAATCACACCCATTTCTAAATGAATACGGAATTGGAATACACCCGAAAACCCGCCTAGTCATGTATATTCGTATATAAACAACAACGAGGGCGGACCACAACCAAACCCTCTCGATTCCGTAAAAACCACGAAATATACCATGAATCCATAGGGAAACTAAGAATACCAACAAGATTAATCATATTCATCATGAATTAATCAACAAAACGGAACGAATCGGACAAAAACGCGAAAACCCCCAAATCTACCCAAAAGTAGGGTTCTAAAGATCTAACCTTGATTCGCTGGATCGAAGGATGTTATAGGGTGATTGATCGGTGATATAAACTCAGAAACTTCATGGATTTGTTGTTTAACAACATGGCTTGATCTCCTCCAAAGCTCCAGCCGCGGACCGAAGAGAAAGGAAATGAAAAATGAATGAAAAAGTGGCTGGTGTGTCATTTATATACTGGGCCGGAACTAGCGTGCGCTAGCCTTCCCGGACTAGCGTGCGCTATCGGCCAGTATCGGCCCAGCACTCTCGGCCATGGCCCGCATGACCCGGCACCACCGACCAATTCTGCCGACCATGACTTGTCCGCCCGACTCCCGCTAGCGTGCGCTACGGCCGGAAGCTGCGCGCTAGCCGACTATCCGGTAGCCTGCGGACTAACAAACTCATCCCGTGCGTACGCTAGACGGCCGACAGCGTCGCTACCCTGCCGGTTAGCGTGCGCCACGGCCAAGCGATGGCGTGCGCTACTGCCGATCCTACCCGAGTCGAACCTCGAATCCCTCGCCCGGGCCGATAGCGTCTGGCTGGTGACTCGGCAGCGTGCGCTGCTGCGAGCTAGCGCCGCGCGGCTGCGGCCGTGGCGTGCGCTACGCGGTTCTGCCGTGCTGCTCGGCGATGCCCAACACTTCCGGCGATGCCGCACGGTCCGGCCGGTGCTTTCGGCCGCCACGACCCGATGCCTCGATTTCCGAAATCGCACGGAACGAACACGACGAAAGTTCGCGGACGACATCAACGACCCGAAATGAAAACATAATGCAATAATTAATCATACGCGACCAAGAAAAGGGTCGAGACAACAAATACAGATATGGATACCCCTAACTTTGGGTAAATTACAAAATGGCCCAAAACGCCCGGAAATCACGATACGTGTTCGAATAACCAAACCGAAGTTCACAACACGTCTAACAAAGTTAAACAGACTTACGGGAAACTCGAAACATCAGTTTCGGATGAGATTCGCAAGAATCGAACTCAAGTGCGGAAAAGTCGCTAAAAAGCACGGAACTCAACAAAACAACACCGAAACGAACTCGAATGACAAAAAGTGTAGAATTAATCATTCTCAGAATGACGAAACGGTCATGAGCGAGTCGTCAAAATGGACTCCGGCCGAAAAAAGAAATTTACCGAAAATCGAAAATTGCGGATATTACATTCTACCCTCCTTAAAAGAAGTTTCGTCCCGAAACTTAAAACAAGTAGGGAGAAGCAATATCCCGTCAGGAAAACTCAACGAGATAGGCAAGAAATGCTTAACTAACGCCCAACGGCGAAATGTTACAAACGACGCAACGGAATATACGGTGTGAAAACACGCTCCACGACGACCAACACAACGTCGCCGTTAGGGATATAATAAAACCAACAAATGACAAGCGTCATCAAATGGATAATACAATCAAGTCAATTATCCGAACAATCACAAAACACAACGAACAAAAATCAATACGATTGACCAACCCAATGGTTCATCAATCAAAATGCGAGCCAAACGCTGAACAAATACGGAATTCCACCGCCTAAAGGTTGGAAGATCGAAAACGAGAGTGATTTCCCGAACTTAAGGGAATTACAAAGGAGCCTGAACGCTCAACAATCACGAAACGAGAACAAAAACCGAACAAACAAACGATCGAGACAACAAAAATAGAACAATCATGTCCGAAACACGAAGGATAATAAAATTCAAACAACAACTCCCAGGATGATCTAGTGAGAACCATAAGACATGAATTCCCATAAGATCCACAGGAAAGGGAATAGCGATTGAAAAGTCACAACGACAAACGAGTTATTCCGAAACAATACCACCCTCTTTCGATCAACAAAAACAAGGGATAGGGAAAGTTCAGAAATGTTAACGAGCATAAACGAGTCGATAGAGCCGAAAATACTGAAGTTCAAAATCCGATCCACTTCGAATAAAAGAACTATTAGAACCAAAAGATGTTACTTCCGAACAAGGTTCACAGGAATTGAACCGAATTCGAAAAGTCACCGCGATAACTAGATCGACCCAAAACCAGATTACAGCTCGTTCGAATGATGAAACCAAGGTACAGAACAAGTTCATAAGGTATCAATGAACACGAGCGAATCGATAGACTGGAGGAAGAGAACATACAGAAGTCAAAATAGTACGGGTATTACCTTTGACCTCGCCCCCGAAACTCACAGCAACGGAACCAAGGTAACAATACAACAAGCAACCGACACAACGCGGAATAATCACCGATGCACACAATCATACCAACCCGAGCTCTAACAGCTCGCATATATGCGATAACGCATAAACCGCTACGAGGCGACAACATCCAATACCAACATCACACCCCTCACAGAGGCTACCATGACAACTGTGTGGCGAACGACTCAACGCTCACACCACCAATTCAACCACAACTCGGGGGTTAACACCCTAACGAGAGTACGAATATCACACATATATTCCCGGACCTCAAATAAGAACGATAGGTTTTGAAAACGAAAACCACCTTTTGAAAATAATTTGCAAGAACCAGTTGATCTTGAGTATCATATATCAAAAAGTAGTACAAACATCGTCATCGAGACTTAAAAAAAAAAGTCATCTTGCGTTTGATAAAAAAATGAGGACACCTTTCTTTAAATTAAAACTTTTCAGAAATATTCGACCTTCGGGTCTAAGCAAGGGTGTTTCTAAATCATTCGAAATATCTCAAAATATTTTGATACTCAAAGTCGAATAGTTTTGAAACGTAGCATGGCGCTAGTAGGCATCTTGAGAACACTGTGAGAAAATAATTCATTTTAAAAGTACGTCTCAAGGTTTATTTTCTAAGATACTCAAGGTTTTTCAGAAGTACAATAGGCCAAAATGCCCAAAATTCGCACGTATCAACATTCACTTAAACACATCATATCACACGCATCAAATCGTTCAAAATCACGACAGTGATATCCAATCCCTAGGATATGTTTAACAACATCGTTAAAACAACAATCGGTTTATCAAAACCGGATGGAAAACGACATCAAGAACAAAACTCCAAAAAAAATCAACTCTAGGGATTCAAGAAAAATACCTAGATTCGGCGAAGAACAAAGGATTAGATGATGTTAAAAATCATCTAGGATACTCCAAAACACCTTTGGATGGAAGAAAAATCAGCCCAGATGCGAACCCTAGTCGTTATGTCTCAAACTCATGGAGGAAGAAGAAAAATGAAGAAAAATGCAACTTCTAGACTGGTGTCCAGTATTTATACTGGACACAATTAGCGTGCGCTAATCACGGCACCAAACAAAACCCCTGACCAAAAATACACTGTTAGCGTGCGCTAACGAGAACCTCAGACCCAGTCCAGTAACTCCTGGACTGCCCTGAACTACCAAGTAGCGTGCGCTATCCTCCCTTTAGCGTGCTACCAACACACTCTCGCGTGCGCTAGCCGTAAAGCGTAGCGTGCGCTAACGACTCACAGAGACAACAACAGAACATATCAGAAAAATTACATGCCGTAAACCCTTCTCACAAGGATTTACCAGGCTAAGTACGATTTCCCACGTCATTTCGAAAATGCTAAAAAGTCCAATGACGGTAATATTTTCCAAAACTCACAAACTCATTTGTCAAACCGTCATAAAATGTTCAAGGCCAGAATGCCAAAACTTGATTTAGGGAATCGGTTTTACGAAATAAAACTTAGTTTGCAAAATACCGAAAGCCGTTTTGAAAGAACTCACGCAGCGGATAAAATGCGGTTCGAAAATACATCAGCAGTGACGACACTCCTCGTATAAACCAAATACGAGAGTCTAATAAACACATCTCGTGAAATCAAAATCCACAGAAGGATTCCATCATTTAACGACTAATCATACAAATAACTCGTGTCACACGAGGCACAACACAAGGAAGGGAGTTTTACATCCATAGGTCGCACGTAAGTGACGATCGCCCCTCGATACTAATCACGACTACTGTTCTCAACGACGCGTCGCGATGCGACTAAGTTAGACAAAATCCGACGAGACAAAACTCAACAAACACAACTTGACTCGACAGCCTAGGTTTTCCCAAGCTAATCTGATTTTAAAATCATATACTCTAGTTATTCGAAAATAAAACTGATAAGTTTAAAAAATCGTTTTCAAGACCCTTTCAAACACGACAAGGGTTTAACAGCGGTAACCTTTAATAAAATGTCCTAAACACTTTTATACACGACTTTTAAATACTGACACAAGGTTTTATTTGAAAATACAAGGCTGGCTCGCCCAAATTCATGTCACTTTTCAAAAACCCACAATACGATCAAGTCTAAGAAATTTTCAAGCATGCACGCCGCATGTATTATTATTAATAGAAACACATTGGTTGTAAATAATAATAATTAGCCAAGTACTAACAATTTCCGAACACATGCATATACGGCATTCAAAAATCACAAGTTCAACAAGCACAACTCGGAAATACTAATTCCAAGCATATGTCAAACTATCTCTTCAAGTTTAACAGCGTAACCAAAGATCACCGATTTGGACATATGTCGAAACCAGCTATGTGAGTTTCTCAACAAACTCTGCCATCAATACCTTTTCTGGAACATATCAATGTTCAAACTTCCACATCATACTGCACCCCTCGGTTTCCAAACCATCAGTACATTCGGCTCAACATACATTTAGTATATCGCAATTACCAAACACAGATTCCATCATACAACAAAAGACTAGAGGGTCAAGCCCTCTCACAGTATACCACGGAGCAAATCTCAGATCTGTCGATCACCAACGATCCCACCAATGCTAGGAAGTTTAGCGATGGAAGGCTCGCAAGACGACAAACGGTCAAGCCCAGAACGGCGCACATACTCCAGAGAGATAAAGGACTGTGCAATACTAGAATCAGAAGTCCACGAACCGGATGGATCGAAAAACAACTCGACGATAAGTACGAGAGAGGCAATCACAGTTAAAGAAGTGGAAATTCAATACGAGAAAACAAGAGGATCGAGTACGGAAAACTTACGAGCACTGGATATACTGAGATGCCGGCAGCGGTGTGACAATGTGCAAAACAAAACACAACTAGACCCAAATAACCAACAAGCCTAGGTATCCATAAACCTAGAGCTCTGATACCATTTTCTGTAACACCCCCAAGATATTCGAGGTGTATTAAAGCGCCGTGGACCCCTACATGGGACCCACCAGGCTAACACAAGAAAACACCACTCGACTAACCATCTCGGTTAGCAAGGAAACAATTGTTAACAACAAGAACATAAAACAACACGTCCGGTACAACCGGCATAATAAACATCAACCGACAAATACAGTAACTCCAACGAAGACCAATCACAATCCGAAAGGAAAAGCCTAAGTACTCGCGAGTACAATCTATAAGTTTACAATTTGGAAAACATCCACATCAAAAGAGACAGTAGGAAATAACAAGACTCAATTGCACATGTCAACAACCTTGGCCGACATCCTCGTACCATCCAGTAGCAGCTCGTCTGGCTGAACATAACCTGAAATCCATAACAAGAATTTCCCCGACAACGGGTCCCCAAAGGGGTTAGCAATTATGCTAGTACAAGTATTCAAGGCAAACCAATCGCTTACACATTTCATAGTACATGCACCAATATCATTTCAAAAACCAAAACCAGACATGTCTTTTCCGGAAATAAACAGTCAATCACATTTGCCTAGGACCGGGACGAAGCCACAAATCCCACTCGAGGCCTCTAAGGACCCTCCCGAGCTGGCCACATTCATAAAACAAACCAAGCACCACACGTCACCTAGGACCGGGACGAAGCCACGAATCCCACTCGAGGCCTCTAAGGACCCTCCCGAGCTGGCTAGCGAAACAAACTCATGAATCCAGGACGAAGCCATAGATTCCCTCTGTGATCCCGTCGGACCGTCCTGAGGTGAGCAAATCACACACAATATACATTACCATTCCACGTTAAGCATAAAGGTTTCCAAAAATACTTGCCTTGAATTATTGACGACGCAACGAACGGAGAGGAAAGTCACCGACGAATGCTAGGAACCAACGAAACCGAACCGAACGATTCGAAGAATACAATCACAACCATTTCTAAATGAATACGGAATTGGAATACACCCGAAAACCCGCCTAGTCATGTATATTCATATATAAACAACAACGAGGGCGGACCACAACCAAACCCTCTTGATTCCGTAAAAACCACGAAATATACCATGAATCCGTAGGGTAACTAAGAATACCAACAAGATTAATCATATTCATCATGAATTAATCAACAAAACGGAATGAATCGGACAAAAACGCGAAAACCCCCAAATCTACCCAAAAGTAGGGTTCTAAAGATCTAACCTTGATTCGCTGGATCGAAGGATGTTATAGGGTGATTGATCGGTGATATAAACTCAGAAACTTCATGGATTTGTTGTTTAACATGGATTCATCTCCTCCAAAGCTCGGTAGCGGACCGAAGAAAGGAAATGAAAAATGAATGAAAAAGTGGTGATGCATCATTTATATCTTGGTAGGAACTAGCGTGCGCTAGCCTTCCCGGACTAGTGTGCGCTATCGTCGATGTCGGACCAGCACTCTCGGCCATGGCCCGCATGACCCGGCACCACCGACCACCCCGCCGACCATGACTTGTCCGCCGACTCCCGCTAGCGTGCGCTACGGCCGGAAGCTGCGCGCGCTAGCCGACTTTGTCGATAGCCTGCGGACTAACAAACTCATCCGTGCGTCGCTAGTCGGCCGATTGCGTGCGCTACCCCTGCCGGTTAGCGTGCGCCCACGGCTGCGATGGCGTGCGCTACCTTCCGATCCTACCCGAGTCGAACCTCGAATCCCTCTGCCCGGGCCCGATGGCGTCGCTGCTGCCGAGCTAAGCGCGCGGCCGTCCGGCCGTGGCGTGCGCTCGCCGCTCTGCCGTGCTGCTCGGCGGTGCCCGACTTCCGACGATTGCCGCACCGGTCCGGCGGCCGCTTAGCCGCCACGACCCGACGCCTCGATTTCGAAAGCGCCGCAGGCGAACACGGCCGAAAAGTTCACGGACGACATCAACGACCCGAAATGAAAACATAATGCAATAATTAATCATACGCGACCAAGAAAAGGGTCGAGACAACAAATACAGATATGGATACCCGTAACTTTGGGTAAATTACAAAATGGCCAAAAACGGCCGGAAATCACGATACGTGTTCGAATAACCAAACCGAAGTTCACAACACGTCTAGCAAAGTTAAACAAACTTACGGGAAACTCGAAACATCAGTTTCGGACGAGATTCGCAAGAATCGAACTCAAGTGCGGAAAAGTCGCTAAAAAGCATGGAACTCAACAAAACAACACCGAAACGAACTCGGATGACAAAAAGTATAGAATTAATCATTCTCAGAATGACGAAACGGTCATGAGCGAGTCGTCAAAACGGACTCCGGCCAAAAAAAGAAATTTACCGAAAATCGAAAATTGCAGATATTACATTCTACCCTCCTTAAAAGAAGTTTCGTCCCGAAACTTAAAACAAGTAGGGAGAAGCAATATCCCGCCAGGAAAACTCAACGAGATATGCAAGAAACGCTTAACTAACGCCCAACGGCGAAACGTTACAAATGACGAAATGGAATATACGGTGTGAAAACACGCTCCACGACGACCAACACAACGTCGCCGTTAGGGATATAATAAAACCAACAAATGACAAGCGTCATCAAACGGATAATACAATCAAGTCAATTATCCGAACAATCACAAAACACAACGAACAAAAATCAATACGATTGACCAACCCAACGGTTCATCAATCAAAATGCGAGCCAAACGCTGAACAAATACGGAATTCCACTGCCTAAAGGTTGGAAGATCGAAAACGAGAGTAATTTCCCGAACTTAAGGGAATTACGAAGGAGCCTGAACGCTCAAAAATCACGAAACGAGAACAAAAACCGAACAAACAAACGATCGAGACAACAAAAATCGAACAATCATGTCCGAAACACGAAGGATAATAAAATTCAAACAACAACTCCCAGGATGATCTAGTGAGAACTACAAGACATGCATTCCCATAAGATCCACAGGAAAGGGAATAGCGATTGAAAAGTCACAACGACAAACGAGTTATTCCGAAACAATACCACCCTCTTTCGATCAACAAAAACAAGGGATAGGGAAAGTTCAGAAATGTTAACGAGCATAAACGAGTCGATAGAGCCGAAAATACTGAAGTTCAAAATCCGATCCACTTCGAATAAAAGAACTATTAGAACCAAAGATGTTACTTCCGAACAAGGTTCACAGGAAACGAACCGAATTCAGAAAAGTCACCGCGATAACCAGATCGACCCAAAACCAGATTACAGCTCGTTCGAACGATGAAACCAAGGTACAGAACATGTTCATAAGGTATCAATGAACACGAGCGAATCAATAGACTGGAGGAAGAGAAAATACAGAAGTCAAAATAGTACGGGTATTACCTTTGACCTCGGCCCCGAAACTCACAACAACGGAACCAAGGTAACAATACAACAAGCAACCGACACAATGCGGAATAATCACCGATGCACACAATCATACCAACCCGAGCTCTAACAGCTCGCATATATGCGATAACGCATAAACCGCTACGAGGCGACAACATCCAATACCAACATCACACCCCTCACAGAGGCTACCACGACAACTGTGTGGCGAACGAATCAACGCTCACACCACCAATTCAACCACAACTCGGGGGTTAACACCCTAACGAGAGTACGAATATCACACATATATTCCCGGACCGCAAATAAGAACGATAGGTTTTGAAAACGAAAACCACCTTTTGAAAATAATTTGCAAGCACCAGTTGATCTTGAGTATCATATATCAAAAAGTAGTACAAACATCGTCATCGAGACTTAAAAAAAAAAGTCATCTTGCGTTTTATAAAAAAATGAGGACACCTTTCTTTAAATTAAAACTTTTCAGAAATATTCGACCTTCGGGTCTAAGCAAGGGTGTTTCTAAATCATTCGAAATATCTCAAAATATTTTGATACTCAAAGTCGAATAGTTTTGAAACGTAGCATGGCGCTAGTAGGCATCTTGAGAACACTGTGAGAAAATAATTCATTTTAAAAGTACGTCTCAAGGTTTATTTTCTAAGATACTCAAGGTTTTTCAGAAGTACAATAGGCCAAAATGCCCAAAATTCGCACGTATCAACATTCACTTAAACACATCATATCACACGCATCAAATCGTTCAAAATCACGACAGTGATATCCAATCCCTAGGATATGTTTAACAACATCGTTAAAACAACAATCGGTTTATCAAAACCGGATGGAAAACGACATCAAGAACAAAACTCCAAAAAAAATCAACTCTAGGGATTCAAGAAAAATACCTAGATTCGGCGAAGAACAAAGGATTAGATGATGTTAAAAATCATCTAGGATACTCCAAAACACCTTTGGATGGAAGAAAAATCAGCCCAGATGCGAACCCTAGTCGTTACGTCTCAAACTCATGGAGGAAGAAGAAAAATGAAGAAAAATGCAACTTCTAGACTGGTGTCCAGTATTTATACTGGACACAATTAGCGTGCGCTAATCACGGCACCAAACAAAACCCCTGACCAAAAATACACTGTTAGCGTGCACTAACCCCAAGTGTTAGCGTGCGCTAACGAGAACCTCAGACCCAGTCCAGTAACTCCTGGACTGCCCTGAACTACCAAGTAGCGTGCGCTATCCTCCCCTTAGCGTGCTACCAACACACTCTCGCGCGCGCTAGCCGTAAAGCGTAGCGTGCGCTAACGACTCACAGAGACAACAACAGAACATATCAGAAAAATTACATGCCGTAAACCCTTCTCACAAGGATTTACCAGGCTAAGCACGATTTCCCACGTCATTTCGAAAATGCTAAAAAGTCCAATGACGGTAATATTTTCCAAAACTCACAAACTCATTTGTCAAACCGTCATAAAATGTTCAAGGCCAGAATGCCAAAACTTGATTTAGGGAATCGGTTTTACGAAATAAAACTCAGTTTGCAAAATACCGAAAGCCGTTTTGAAAGAACTCACGCATCGGATAAAATGCGGTTCGAAAATACATCAGTAGTGACGACACTCCTCGTATAAACCAAATACGAGAGTCTAATAAACACATATCGCGAAATCAAAATCCACAGAAGGATTCCATCATTTAACGACTAATCATACAAATAACCCGTGTCACATGAGGCACAACACAAGGAAGGGAGTTTTATATCCATAGGTCGCACGTAAGTGACGATCGCCCCTCGATACTAATCACGACTACTGTTATCAACGACGCATCGCGATGCGACTAAGTTAGACAAAATCCGACGAGACAAAACTCAACAAACACAACTTGACTCGACAGCCTAGGTTTTCCCAAGCTAATCTGATTTTAAAATTATATACTCTAGTTATTCGAAAATAAAACCGATAAGTTTAAAAAATCGTTTTCAAGACCCTTTCAAACACGACAAGGGTTTAACAGCGGTAACCTTTAATAAAATGTCCTAAACACTTTTATACACGACTTTTAAATACTGACACAAAGTTTTATTTGAAAATACAAGGCTGGCTCGCCCAAATTCATGTCACTTTTCAAAAATCCACAATACGATCAAGTCTAAGAAATTTTCAAGCATGCACGCCGCATGTATTATTATTAATAGAAACACATTGGTTGTAAATAATAATAATTAGCCAAGTACTAAAAATTTCCGAACACATGCATATACGGCATTCAAAAATCACCAGTTCAACAAGCGCAACTCGGAAATACTAATTCCAAGCATATGTCAAACTATCTCTTCAAGTTTAACAGCGTAACCAAAGATCACCGATTTGGACATATGTCGAAACCAGCTATGTGAGTTTCTCAACAAACTCTGCCATCAATACCTTTTCCGGAACATATCAATGTCCAAACTTCCATATCATACTGCACCCCTCGGTGTCCAAACCATCAGTACATTCGGCTCAACATACATTTAGTATATCGCAATTACCAAACACAGATTCCATCATACAACAAAAGATTAGAGGGTCAAGCCCTCTCACAGTATACCACGGAGCAAATCTCGGATCTGTCGATCAACAACGATCCCACCAATGCTAGGAAGTTTAGCGATGGAAGGCTCGCAAGACGACAAACGGTCAAGCCCAAAACGGCGCACATACTCCAGAGAGATAAAGGACTGCGCAATACTAGAATCAAAAGTACACGAACCGGATGGATCGAAAAACAACTCGACGATAAGTACGAGAGAGGCAATCACAGTTCAAGAAGTGGAAATTCAATACGAGAAAACAAGAGGATCGAGTACGGAAAACTTACGAGCATTGGATATACTGAGATGCCGGCAGCGGTGTGACAATGTGCAAAACAAAACACAACTAGACCCAAATAACCAACAAGCCTAGGTATCCATAAACCTAGAGCTCTGATACCATTTTATGTAACACCCCCAAGATAATCGAGGTGTATTACAACGCCGTGGACCCCTACATGAGACCCACCAGGCTAACACAAGAAAACACCACTCGACTAACCGTCTCGGTTAGCATGGAAACAATTGTTAACAACAAGAACATAAAACAACACGTCCGGTACAACCGGCATAATAAACATCAACCGACAAATACAGTAACTCCAATGAAGACCAATCACAATCCGAAAGGAAAAGCCTAAGTACTCGCGAGTACAATCTATAAGTTTACAATTTGGAAAACATCCACATCAAAAGAGACAGTAGGAAATAACAAGACTCAATTGCACATGTCAACAACCTTGGCCGACATCCTCTTACCATCCCAGCGCCCGCTCGTCTGGCTGAACATAACCTGAAATCCATAACAAGAATTTCCCCGACAACGGGTCCCCAAAGGGGTTAGCAATTACGCTAGTACAAGTATTCAAGGCAAACCAATCGCTTACACATTTCATAGTACATGTACCAATATCATTTCAAAAACCAAAACCAGACATGTCTTTTCCGGAAATAAACAGTCAATCACATTTGCCTAGGACCGGGACGAAGCCACAAATCCCACTCGAGGCCTCTAAGGACCCTCCCGAGCTGGCCACATTCATAAAACAAACCAAGCACCACACGTCACCTAGGACCGGGACGAAGCCACGAATCCCACTCGAGGCCTCTAAGGACCCTCCTGAGCTGGCTAGCGAAACAAACTCATGAATCCAGGACGAAGCCATAGATTCCCTCCGTGATCCCGTCGGACCCTCCCGAGGTGAGCAAATCACACACAATATACATTACCATTCCACGTTAAGCATAAAGGTTTCCAAAAATACTTGCCTTGAATTATTGACGACGCAACAAACGAAAAGGAAAGTCACCAACTGTAACACCCCCAAGTTATTCAGGGATATTACAGCGCCGTAAGCCCCGCCGTGGGACCCACAAGGCTAAACATACGCGGAACCATAATTTTTGACCGATAAGGTCTACACACATTGGAATGAAAAACAATACAAAGGTATTCGAAATATAACCAATGTATTTACAAACATCACAACTCAATTCAATACTTCGGCAAACACAGGCCGGAACATCAAGGAAAAAGGAAAACAATACTCGAGTATTCAATAGCGATCGATTACAACAACCTTTGAACGGGAATCTCCAAAGAAATAAAACTGGAAGAAAGACACAGTATCACTCTTGCCCACCATCTTCATGCCGACCCGATACCTGCCCGTCCGCTCTCCTGGAACCTGAAATACATGAAACGTATTTCCCCCATAAAGGGGTTAGCCGTCGAATAGCTAGTCCAAGTATATCAAGTATGAAACACAATACTCCTCGACAATAAAGTAAATGTAACCGTCAATGCATCAATTCAAGACTAGTATTCCGGAATGACTAAAATCTTAAGACGTATGTGAATGCCGTAGAAACGGTTCGTTCATATCATACGCCGTTACATGTAGGAATGCCGTCAAAACGGTTCGTTCATTACATGCCAACATTATTTCATATGAATGCCGTAGAAACGGTTCGTTCATATCAACCATGGAATCGCACCAGAGGCTACGAAACCCTCAGGACCATAGGCCCGTCCCGGAGTGGCTAGAAATAATCATACCATCAATATTTCATACTTTCAAAGTCGAGAACGTACAATCATAAATGTATAATTGCCTTTGAGACATCGAGAAATCGAACGGAGGAAAGGTATGAGTTCGGTAGGTCCGAGAACGCGCTTCCGGCACCTAAACGATTCGCAAGGAATATGACAATTAATTATCCATACTCAAATTACACGAAGAGACTCCCGAAACTCGTCTACGATTCAAGAAAATATACGAGTGGATAACTAAAGGTTGGGAAATCGCCCAAACTCTCACAAGTCCGAAAACGGCACAATATAACCCGTAAAATCGGAAGAAAACACTCATACGGTATAGATATATATCAAAATCTCAAGGTTATCAAGCTTCAATCGGACAAAACGGACGAATCTACGAAAACCCCCAAAATCCAACACAAAATTCAATGTGTTCTTGAATAATCTTTCAATAATCCGGTGAATACTCAAACATGTCCAAAATCACGCATATATCACACCATACACCATGATTTAATCATCCAAAACGTCAATACCCACACAAAATCGAGAAGTCAAGATGTCGAAGAAATTACCTCTTGAATATCCAAGCTCTATGATCCAAGGAACACGCGTTAGATCGATTATCCGGGCTTCCCGATCGAAAGGAGATGAAGAAAATCAAACACTCAAATGATTTGTGAAGGAAATCCCTCCCTCAAGCTCTCTCTCTCGGTTGTAGGTGAAGAAATGGGGAAGAAATGAGTGAAATGCTCAAAAAAACAATTATAGGGGTTGACTACCTGCCGGACACGGCCGTGCCGATCGGCACGGTCGTGGCGCGCAATCGGCGAGGACTCGGCCGTGTCTGCTTGACACGGTCGCGGCGCGAGGAACTGCCGATAGTGACCCGTCAAGCGGCTGACTCGGCATGACTCGGCCGTGTCTGGAACACGGTCGGGCGTCTGGCGATCGGTTACGGCTTATCCGGAAGAGTTCGACTCGGCCGTGTCGAGGCGACACGGTCGGGTCTGTGGCGAAACCGGCATTTCGGACGAGTGCGGCACGGGCCGTGTCGGACGACACGGCCGAGTTCGGTCGGCAGTGATCGGCCAATAACTGAGAAATGAGCGGGGGAGCTAAAACGACCATAACTCTCTCGTCCGGACTCCGATTGACTCACCGTTTGAACCATTGGAAAGTTAACTCGATGATCTATAATATTGCAAAGATTAAGAATTTTTGGAGTTACCAAAAATTAATGGTGATCTAACAAAGTCGAACTCATAAGAGGAAAGTTGAAACGATGAACAATAACGATACACAACTCGAAGTTTTTCCGAACGGTGAACACGGGTGAATGAACATGATTGATGAATGATTATAAATGAGTGAAAATCCACTGAGTGACAATCACCGAATGAAATTACTGAATGATAATGACTGAATTACAACCGGATATTATATTCTCCCCTTCTAAAAAGAAGTTTCGTCCCGAAACTTAAGAAATAAATAGTTCGGGGTATTCAACTCGCATCTTCTCTTCCGTCTCCCAAGTCGCCTCTTCGACTCCATGCCTCGACCATTGTACTTTAACCAGTGGAATGGTCTTATGCTGAAGTTGTTTCTCACGGCGCTCAAGAATCTTCACGGGTTTCTCTGGAAAGGTAATATCCTCGGCTACGTCAATCTCACTGTAGTCGATAATGTGGCTCGGATCCGGTACGTACTTCCTCAATTGGGACACATGGAAAACACTATGGACGTGACTCAAAGCTGGAGGCAACGCCAAGCGATAAGCTAAATCTCCAACTCTGTCCAAAATCTCGAAAGGTCCGATATACCTTGGACTGAGTTTTCCCTTTTTCCCGAAGCGGAAAACTCCTCTGGTCGGTGATACTTTGAGCAAGACGTGATCCCCCACTTCAAACTCCAAGGGTCGACGACGAGTATCAGCGTAAGATTTCTGACGACTCTGGGCAGTCAGTAGTCGATCTCGGATAATAGAAATCGTTTCCTTGGTCTCCAATAACATATCCTGTTCCGTCCCAACTAGCTCAGAAGCCTCGTCCCAACATAATGGCGACCTACATCGCCTACCATAGAGTGCCTCGAAGGGTGCCATTTTGATCGACGCATGCCAACTATTATTGTAAGCAAACTCGATCAACGACAAGTGAAGATCCCAATCATTACTCCAATCCAAGGCACAAGCCCGTAACATATCTTCCAATGTCTGAATCGTCCTCTCTGTCTGACCGTCCGACTGAGGATGAAAGGAAGTGCTCAATCTCAACTCCGTACCCAGAGCCTGATGAACGGCCTGCCAAAAATGCGATACGAAACGGCCATCTCAATCAGAAACAATGGTCTTGGGGGTACCGTGTAACCTCACGATCTCAGCAATAAAGGTTCGAGCCAGTCTATCCAGTCCCCAAGTATCCTTAATACCCAAGAAATGTGCAGACTTGGTCAACCGATCAACAATTACCCAAATCATATTCATTCCAGTCCGAGTTCTCGGCATGCCAGTGATGAAATCCATCGAGATGTCTTCCCACTTCGGGTACCTCAAATCGCGCGGTGACTTGCTATAATTGTGGTCGTTCAGGCCATATTAATTTGGAATGCCACTTTCCACCGTTGAAGTGTTACACATGCGGACAGATGGGACATAGAGCGACTTATTGTTCCGAGCCGAATTAGACTTTGGACACTCGGGCTTCTGCCCCAGCTGGTCAACCTCAGCAGAATTTTGGCAGGGGCCGGGGACGGGGTCAGAACGCTGGAGGGGGGAACTCTAGCGTCGGTTCGGTACAACCACGAGTTTATGAGATGCGTCGAATAGACGAGCCCGACGGTGGCAGTACCATCCATATTTTATCTTATCCAGTCCGTGTGCTTTTTGATTCGGGTGCTACACATTCTTTTATTTCTTTGGAGTGTGTACGCCGTTTGAATATAACTTGTCTGACTGTTTGCGATCCCTTCATCGTGAGACTACCGAGCGGGGATAGAATCATGGGAAACCAGGAGATTAGAGATTTTCCGGTGATTATATCCGGTATGGATTGGTTATCGAATTTAATTGTAGTTGATATGGAAGGCGAGGACGTGATCCTCGGCGAGGATTGGCTTGATAGGCATCAAGCGATTATGAACTACCGTACCAAGGTTATCACCATGATGACTAAAGACGGATCTGAGTACTCGTTTTTGGGGCGTAAGTTGGGCCAATCCAAGTTACTTATCAGTTCCATGAAGGCCGTAAAACTTTTGAATAAAGGTTGTACGGGCTATTGGTGTTATGCGTTGAAAACGGAAGGAATTGAAGTCGATTTCTCTTCGATTGCGGTCGTTAATGAGTATCCCGATGTTTTTCCGGATGACCTCTCGGGATTACCGCCAGATCCAGAGATAGATTTTTCCGTGGATTTAGAGCCGGATGCGGCCCCGATTTCTAAAGCACCTTATCGGATGGCACCTTCTGAGATGCAGGAATTGAAGACTCAGTTGGGAGAACTTTTGGAAAAAGGGTACATCAGACCGAGCGCTTCGCCTTGGGGTGCGCCCGTTCTTTTCGTCAGGAAGAAGGATGGTTCACTACGTTTGTGCATTGACTACCGTGAGCTGAATAAAGTAACCATCAAGAATAAATATCCTTTGCCTCGTATAGACGATCTATTTGATCAATTGCAAGGAGCTGCGGTTTTCTCGAAGATTGATTTAAGATCCGGGTATTATCCACTCAGGGTGAGGGAGTCCGGCGTTAGAAGACGGCGTTTCGGACGAGATATGGGCATTATGAATTTGTAGTTATGCCTTTTGGGTTGTGAATGCGCGGCGGTATTCATGCAATTAATGAATAAAATATTCATCGAGTACCTCGACAGTGTGTAGTCGTCTTTATTGACATCTTAATCTATTCTCGAAATAAGGAGGAACATGCCCGACACTTGCGTTTGGTTTTAGACATTTTGAGAACCGAGCACCTCTATGCAAAATTCTCGAAATGTGAGTTTTGGTTGGAAGAAGTTATGTTTCTCGGCCATGTGATTTCGTAGAAGGGGTTCGTGTAGACCCGCGGAAGATCGAGGCGGTGTTAGGTGGGCACCGCCTAAAAATGTTAAGGAGGTTCGTAGCTTTTTGGGCCTTCTTGGGTATTACCGTCGGTTTGTCGAGGGTTCTCGAAACTCGCTCGACCGCTACGAAATTACTCCGAGACCGAAAAGTTTATTTGGACAGATGAGAGACAACGAGCTTCGATGAACTGAAGAGACGATTAACTTCAGCGCCGATTCTAACTTTACCACATGGTAGCGAAGGCTTTACAGTTTATAGTGACGCTTCGGGTCAAGGCCTGGGCTGTGTTCTTATGCAGCATGATAAGACAATAGCTTTTGCGTCACGACAATTAAAACCTTATGAGATGAATTATCCTACTCACGATTTAGAGTTGGCCGCAATTGTCTTCGCACTCAAGATTTGGCGGCATTATTTGTACGGTTCACCGTGTCGGATTTATACCGATCACAAGAGCCTGAAATATATTTTCAGTCAGAAGGAGCTAAATATGAGGCAGAGACGTTGGTTAGAATTGATAAAGGATTATGATTTGGAGATTCTTTACCACCCCGGAAAAGCCAATGTCGTTGCGGATGCTTTGAGCCGCAAATCCCAAAAATTAATGGTGATCTAACAAAGTCGAACTCATAAGAGGAAAGTTGAAACGATGAACAATAACGATACACAACTCGAAGTTTTTCCGAACGGTGAACACGGGTGAATGAACATGATTGATGAATGATTATAAATGAGTGAAAATCCACTGAGTGACAATCACCGAATGAAATTACTGAATGATAATGACTGAATTACAACCGGATATTACACCAACGAACGCTAAGAACCAACGAAACCGAACCTAACGATTCGAAGAATACAATCACAACCATTTCTAAATGAATACGGAATTGGAATACACCCGAAAACCCGCCTAGTCATGTATATTCGTACATAAACAACAACGAGGGCGGACCACAACCAAACCCTCTCGATTCCATAAAAACCACGAAATATACCATGAATCCGTAGGGAAACTAAGAATACCAACAAGATTAATCATATTCATCATGAATTAATCAACAAAACGGAACGAATCGGACAAAAACGCGAAAACTCCCAAATCTACCCAAAAGTAGGGTCTAAAAGATCTAACCTTGATTCGCTGGATCGAAGGATGTTATAGGGTGATTGATCGGTGATATAAACTCAGAAACTTCATGGATTTGTTGTTTAACAACATGGCTTCATCTCCTCCAAAGCTCCAGCCGCGGACCGAAGAGAAAGGAAATGAAAAATGAATGAAAAAGTGGCTGGTCTGTCATTTATATACTGGGCCGGAACTAGCGTGCGCTAGCCTTCCCGGACTAGCGTGCGCTATCGGCCAGTATCGGCCCAGCACTCTCGGCCATGGCCCGCATGACCCGGCACCACCGACCAATTCTGCCGACCATGACTTGTCCGCCCGACTCCCGCTAGCGTGCGCTACGGCCGGAAGCCTGCGCGCTAGCCGACCTGTCCAGTAGCCACTAGACTAACAAACTCATCCGTGCGTCGCTAGTCGGCCGGCGTCGCTACCCTTCCGATTAGCGTGCGCCACGACCGACAGTAGCGTGCGCTACCCGCCGATCTCTACGAGTCGAGAACCTCGAATCCCTCTGCTAGGCCCGATAGCGTCTGGCTGGTGACTCGGCAGCGTGCGCTTACACCGAGCTGGCGCGGCGCAGCGTCCGGCCGTGGCGTGCGCTCGCCGGTTCTGGCGTGCTGCTCGGCGATGCCCGGCCGCCGACAATGCCGCCGGTCCGGCCGGTACTTTCGGCCGCCACGACCTGACGCCTCGATTTCCGAAAACGCACGGAACGAACACGACGAAAAGTTCGCGGACGACATCAACGACCCGAAATGAAAACATAATGCAATAATTAATCATACGCGACCAAGAAAAGGTCGAGACAACAAATACAGATATGGATACCCGTAACTTTGGGTAAATTACAAAATGGCCCAAAATGCCCGGAAATCACGATACGTGTTCGAATAACCAAACCGAAGTTCACAACACGTCTAACAAAGTTAAACAGACTTACGGGAAACTCGAAACAGCAGTTTCGGACGAGATTCGCAAGAATCGAACGCAAGTGCGGAAAAGTCGCTAAAAAGCACGGAACTCAACAAAACAACACCGAAACGAACTCGGATGACAAAAAGTGTAGAATTAATCATTCTCAGAATGACGAAACGGTCATGAGCGAGTCGTCAAAACAGAATCTGGCCGAAAAAAGAAATTTACCGAAAATCGAAAATTGCGGATATTACAGATTAAACCCATATATATCGTCAAAATCATGTTGTGTAATGAACATAAAACATTCTTATCTGTGTGAGACTCATCTCGGCTTTCTTTCATTCTTTCGACCCCTCGCGGGTCGTCAGTGAGATTAAACCCTTATAAATCGTCAAAATCATGTTGTGTAATGCACATAAAACATTCTTATCTGTGTGAGACTCATCTCAGATTTCTTTCATTCTTTCGACCCCTCGCGGGTCGTCATGTTACACGAGACAACGATGACCATAACATATAAAACAGTATAACCTCACCTCGTTTGCTGAAATCTTAAAATATCTTCCTTTGAATTTGGCTCGGTTGTCCTTCTTGGATCCCGTATACGCTTCTCCTAGCACTTGAAAATACTTTTTCATATTTCCGGCCATAAATTCTTGATGTAAAATCTGAAATCTCTTTGAGGACTTTTATCAAACACCTTTGAAAAACTGTCAGATTTGAGCTATCTGTTTGATCGCGATTTTTTTTGCTTTTATAAATTTTGGAAGGAAAATATGTTTCGGGCGTTTTAAAGTAGAGGTTCACAGATTCAAAATGATATATTATATGTACAAAAAAACGTCCGTGAACATATATAAATAAGGGCTCAAAGTCGGTTGAAAATCAACCTTACCCGGACAGCTGGAAGCCTTATCCGGACAGCTGGCCGAGAAGCTTCTGTCGGTCGTGACCGACCTTATCTGGACAATTGCCTGAGACTTATCGGATAGTGGTCGAGAAGCTTCGTCGGTCATGACCGACCTTATCGAGCATTTGGGCGACCTTATTCGGATAGTGGCCTAGAAGCTTCGGCCATGGCCGTGATTGTCAGTCGGCGTGTCCGGCGGTGACCGGCAAATGTCCGTCAACTTGGCTCAGCCGGTTCGACCCCTTCCCGATGTCCAAATTCAATTTTCCGACCTGCTCCGGACTCGTCGGAATTAAATCTTCGATATGCTCGGAACAGATTTTCGATAATATTAAAATAATAATTTAATATTATTTTTGCAGTATAAGTGTTCT
The DNA here is from genome assembly GCA_033398695.1 of Orobanche coerulescens. Taxonomy (NCBI): domain Eukaryota; kingdom Viridiplantae; phylum Streptophyta; class Magnoliopsida; order Lamiales; family Orobanchaceae; genus Orobanche; species Orobanche coerulescens. Next base: position 144,707,310 of record CM065803.1, read on the forward strand.
GTAATGAAATTTTATCGTATCAAAATCGTCGGAACTTTTCGAAATCACTTTCACAAATTCTAAAAATGATCCTTATATTTTATTTTGAAATATTTTCTTTTTAAATCTTTCATTCTATGCTAGGAACGTATCGGTCCAAGTATCGGACAACCTGTAAATATTAAAAAAAATCAAAATCTATGATCGTTAGCATTTAAATAAGTATTGGGGCGTTACAATATCGTCCCCCCTTTAAAAAAATTTCGTCCTCGAAATTCAGCTTCGTAAAGAACTTTGAAAATCTGTATCAAACTTTGTATGAGTATTTTCATCAATAACTTTAAAAATATTGTGCCAGCAAAAATCACTTTGAAACCTTTCTTTGAAATCATATTTTGTCCCTTTCGGACAATATTTAAACTTTCACATATACTTTCAAATCTTTTGCCAACACAATCATTCTATACTCGTACCATAATTTTTTTTAGTTTTCATAAAAGAGTGAATACTTGAAAACATTACCTCGGAGATGAACCACATATTCTCCCGAAAATATAATCATGCCGTAATTATTCATTATGCTTTTAAAAATAAGAAGGTTTTGAAATATCTTTTTTTGTATAAGTAAATCCCTTTTTTTTAAACCACCTTAACTGTATAGTCCCATACTTATACAGTCTTGGAATACCTCTCGTTCTGGTGAGAATTCGGTTCAGTCATGTCCCCCTCCGCCTAGAAGCCTTGTCAGGAGCCGCTCGTTGTCCGTGCCCTTTTTCTTATTGCACCGGCGATCACTCCCTTTTCTCGGAGCCGCTCATTGCCCGTGCCCTTTTCTATTGCACCGGCGATCACTCCCGCCCTCGTCGGCCCCGAGTGTCACATGTTCACCAGCTTCCGCTTGGTTTGTAACACCCCAGAATCAAACCGGGAATATTACACGCCGCAGACCCTCTCCGTGAGGATCCACCAGGCTAGACATCAAAACCACACAATAAATTACATACCGACATGATAAAATACCAAATCCGTAGACCAACTTGGTCTTTCGTCACTAACATATAAGTCAAAAATACACATTTCTATCTCGACTCATACCCATGCAAGGGTAAAATACGCTCATAAATAAAAAGTACGACAGCGGAAAAAACCATACACATACTCGACTAACTGCACCCAAAACTGGCCTTCATGTGATTAGTATCATTTGCCTTCCATCATCCTTCGCGCCGATCCTGTGTTTTGCTCCCAAACCTGCATGTACCTGGATGCAAAAACAGATATCCACCCCCGAATACTCGGGGGTTAGCAAAACTCCACTGTTTTGCTAGTACAAGTATAAAGTGCAAATACGAGCCATACAAAACACATTCCGAGAATACAACAAAAGTCTTCCCGATATATTTGATAATTAAAATAGTTCAAGTCTTGAAAGTAGAAACCAAAACAAGAAAGCACTTTGAAAACATTTTCAAATCTCGGGAGTTTTCGAAAACATTTGCGATAGTAAAGTTCTTAATTCTCCAAAAGCCACTTAGGGTCACCACCCCAATATTCATTTTTCAAAAATGCAAATCCGATTAACAAAACACGGGGTTCACAACCCAATTCATTCCAGTCACAAAACACAGGGTCCACGACCCAACCATTTCGATCATCAATACAGGGTCCACGACCCGTTCATTCACTTCAATTCACTTCCAACGACACATTACACATAACACATTATTTTTATGCCATTTTAGCCAAACACCAAGACTCAATATATAATGTCTCTCGACTCCAGGCAACAAGCATTGTGATACTCCGGACATATCACAATTAATCAATAGTACAAACACTCTGGCAATTCTCGCGACCTGGTCCAGCCCCCGGTCCTGCCGTAAGGCCACCAAGTCCCTATGTGCCCCGTCGAGCAATCCCCAGGTGAGAATGCCCACTCGAAGTAACCCTCGCGACCCGGTCCAGCCGCTAAGCCACCAGGTCCCCGTGTGACCCCGTCGAGTCAATCCCCGAGTGAGAGTACCCGAGAAAAACCTTACAACTCTCATCAATTCACATTTTCAAAACCACAATCCTCAAGAGTCAATCACAATATATATAGTCGAGGTATTTTGCTAAAATGGCCATATTATCCAACACATACTCACGACCCAAAATTAATGTCATCCCACAAAGAAACACACTTATCTCAACAACACCGAACGACACAACCAATATCACACAACTCATATATCCACCGATCACCACATGAATCCACGCACAATTTATAACGAAAGGATTTAACTACAAATTACCGACGACATATTCACACCTAATGACATCATCCGTGTAACACCCCGAGATATTCGGAATAATTACAGCGCCGTAAACCCTTTAAGTAAGGATTTACAAGGCTAATTTAAAAGAAATGAAAATATGATCCAACCGTACAACTGAAGTTCAAAATACAGAATTGGTTCAACTAATCGAATGAGTTAACTTATACAACCATATCGAAAATGACATTATTAAAACATACGTACTCGAGTACTAAATGAACCAAGAAGAGAAATCACAAAAAACAATACACATCAACCACATCACTGAGCCATTTCATCGTCCTATCGGTACTGTGGTTGCTTCCCCGCTCCTCGGCTACCTGAACATTAAAACAATGTCCACCCCCGAAGGGGTTAGCAAAACAATGCTAGTACAAGTATCATAATACATAAATCATCAGTGCATCATAAAACATGCAAAACGGACTTCCGTCATCAGAATCCAACGATGTGAATCCTCACGATTCCATCAACACAATACAGGGTAATCCAGCGATCCAGCGCCCTTGGTATAGATCCCCATGATGATCCCATCGGACCAACGCATGGTGGAAAACCCGTCCAGCGATCCAGCGCCCTCAGCATAGATCCCCATGATGATCTCGTCGGACCAACGCATGGTGGACATTCGATCGAGCGCCCTCAGCATAGATCCTCATGATCCCCTCAGATCATTTATACCATAAACCAATCAATTATGCATACATATATGCATTTCAATATGTTCATCAATACGAACAATTAACAACGAATACCACGAGAAATTACAGAAATACATCTCATATTCGACAACATGAACAAAACCATAAGCATGATCAAAGTTCCAATATAAATCAAGCTCAACATATGATACTTGCCTCGAAAATGGCAAGAATGGAAATACTCCAACAAATGACACGCGTCCGTATGTCACCGCCCCTCGATCGTCCCCTATGAAAGGCTCGAACCTAAGAAATAATATAGAATTCCTCTCAAGTCATACGAATGTCTAACAATCCGGTTTACGGCCGCAAGATCTAAAAAAAATGAATTCTGTCTGAACTACTTAGCGCGCGCTACGTACTATACGTAACGTGCGCTAAGCCTGCCCGTTAACGTACGCAAATGACCAAGTTTAGCGTGCGCTAGCTGTGTACTGACAGTCTTTTCTGAACAGCCGACTACCCTCCCTGATGATATAACGTATGTTACGTACCCAACGTAGCGTACGTTACTCATTCCCGATAGCGCACGTTAATATATACATCTTAGCGTGCGCTAATCGTGCATGGCAGTCACTACTGGGTAAAAACTTGAGCTAAAGGTGATGAAAACTCATGAAATCCTCAGTGTTAATACATGCCAACTCCGTGCATATCATGCTCATACGGTTTATGAAAGATCTTTATGGATTAAATGACTACGAGACACAAGGATACGTATCATCATTACTACACCATAATTCATCTTGATCTTCAAGAAAATATCCTATGTTCAATTCATTCCAAGTCCCAAAACATATGATCCCTTACGTAAAACATAAGAACTAGGTAATCTCCATACACTGGTCATGATCGGTTTTGAAGATACATAATATGCTTAGGAGTCCACATACTAAAAAGGTTCAATGGATCATACGATGAATAAGTGCCGAAACGTCAAAAATATCCTTCTAACATATGATGTTCGACTACTTATGAATCTAACTGACTAGGTAAATCCCAAAACATGATAAAAAATGTTCTTTAGAATACTACTAATATTGGTGAAGAATCACCTACCTCAAAGTAGTGAAGAACAAGGAGGAAATTCGAAGCAATCCAACGCCGAAGGTTTGAACACCAATCCCCAATGATCTACATTCTTGAACACAAGCTAGGATGCCGGCAAGAAGTGTTTAGGATGAAGAGAGTGTCTTTCTAAGTTCAAGAATTCGGATAGGGGAGTGAAAAATCTGAAAATATGAAAAAGGATGTTGTCCTATATATAGAAAATGGTTATTAGCGCGCGCTAGTCCATATTCATAGCGTGCGCTAACGGCTATTTGAAACGTTACTGATTTCACTGTACTCAGCCTTTAGCGTGCGCTATCCTCATATGAGTAGCATGCGCTAACGCGTTGACTTGGCTTTTTCCCGAAAGCCGTCCAGGTTCATCCCGACACAATCCGACCAAGATCCCCGGCCTGATCTCACCTACCACACGTCTCAATCATATTGACCCCGTATAGTATGTGCTAAGGTTCCTTCACAGCGTGCGCTATGGATCCAAGTTAGCGTACGCTACACTTAATCGATAGCGTGCGCTACATGCGCAGAATCACAAAATTTAAGTCACACTCATGAAATCATACACTTAACAACACCTGATTATGAAATACGGAGAAAAATGCTCAGATCAAAATGCAACAATTACAATATCACTAGTTCCAAATACATAGCAGAAATCTCGGGTATTACATCCTTCCTCCCTAAAAAGAAGTTTCGTCCCGAAACTTAAGATGAAAACAACTCTGGATATCTAGTCTTCATACTGTCCTCCATTTCCCAAGTGGCCTCTTCAACTCCGTGTCGTGACCATTGCACTTTAACCAAGTGTATTGGTTTATTCCTCAATTGTTTGATCCGACTCTCAAGTATCTTGATGGGTCTCTCTTCGAAGGTACCGTCATTAGCTATCTCGATCTCGTCGAAATCAATGACGTGACTGGGGTCTGGTACATACTTCCGCAATTGGAATACGTGAAACACATTGTGAACGTGACTCAGCGATGGCGGTAAGGCCAAGCTGTATGCTAAATCCCCAACTCTTTCGAGGATCTCAAATGGTCCGATATACCTCGGACTTAGCTTGCCTTTCCTCCCAAAATGGAAAATTTCTCGTGTAGGAGACACCTTCAATAGTACGTGGTCCCCAATGTCGAACTCTAGAGGGTGACGACGTACATATGCATAAGACTTCTGTCGACTCTTCCCGAATCAAAGCTATCTTCTCTTGAGTCTGAATTATCAATTCTGGTTCCGTCCCGATCAAGTCCGAAGAATCATCCCAGCACAGGGGTGATCGACATCTTCTCCCGTACAAAGCTTCAAATGGTGCCATCTTAATAGAAGCATGTCAACTATTATTGTAGGTGAATTCAATCAATGGCAAATGAACTTCCCAATCAGTTGACCAATCCAAAGCACAAGCTCTAAGCATGTCTTCTACTGTTTGTATAGTCCTTTCGGACTGACCATCCGTTTGGGGATGATAAGCCGTGCTAAAGTTGAGCTCAGTCCCCAAAGCCCTGTGAACTGCCTTCCAGAAGTGCGACACGAAGCGACCATCTCGATCTGAAATAATGGTCTTCGGCGTCCCATGCAATCTGACTATCTCCGCAATAAATACTCGCGCCAATCTCTCGGGTCCCCATGTATCTTTAATTCCTAGGAAATGATCCGACTTGGTTAGTCGATCAACTATAACCCAAATCATGTTCATTCCCGTTTTGGTTCTTGGCATATTGGTGATGAAATCTATCGAGATATCCTCCCACTTCCATTCAGGGATCGGAATCGGCTTTAACATTCCGGCAGGTCGCTGATGCTCAATCTTAACCTGCTGACAAGTCAAGCACTTCGAAACGTATTCTGCTACGTCCTTTTTCATATTCCCCCACCAGAAGTTTTGTTTAAGATCCTTATACATTTTACTGCTGCCCGGGTGAATAGAATAGGGCGCGCTGTGAGCTTCCTTCAGAATTGTCCGTCTCAATTCCTCATTATCGGGAACGCAAAGTCGACTCTGAAATCTCAGAACTCCATCATTTTGTATCACGAATCCTTGGGCTTTTCCTTTCTTTACTTCGTCACATAACCGAAGGATCAGAGAATCGTTCAGCTGCTTAGATTTGATCTCCTCGACTAGTGATGAAGTCAGTTCCATCACATATAGTTGCCCTTGGATTCCTGGTGCCCATACTTCAATCCCTTCGCGGATCAGTTCCCGCTGAATGCTGGTTTGAGATGTAAGTGCTTTCAACACTCGAAGAGAAACATGTTTATGGCTCAATGCATCGGCTACTACGTTTGCTTTCCCCGGATGATAGAGAATCTCCAAGTTGTAATCCTTGATCAATTCCAGCCACCTTCTCTGCCTCATGTTTAATTCTTTCTAACTGAAAATGTACTTGAGGCTCTTATGATCTGTAAAGATCTGACAATGAGTGCCGTACAAATAATGTCTCCAAATTTTCAATACAAAGACTACACCTGCTAGCTCCAGATCATGAGTCGGGTAATTAACCTCGTACGGTTTCAATTGCCGAGAAGCATAGGCAATCACCTTATCCTTTTGCATCAACACACATCCCAGACCCTGATTTGAAGCGTCGCTGTATACCATGAATCCATCAGTCCCATCTGGTAACGCTAATATAGGTGCTGTCGTCAGACTCTTTATAAGTTCATCAAAACCAGCCTGGCATTTCTCATCCCACGTAAACTTTTGAGTTTTCTGTAACAGCTGAGTGAGCGGACGAGCAATTTTGGAAAATCCCTCTACAAAGCGGCGATAATATCCAGCAAGTCCTAGGAAACTCCGGACTTCTTTCACGTTATTAGGAACTTCCCATTCCAAGATTGCTTCGACTTTCTTCGGGTCCACTTGAACTCCGTCAGCTGATATCACATGCCCAAGAAAAGTTACTTCCCTAAGCCAGAACTCGCATTTGGAAAGCTTTGCATACAGCTGTTCCTTCCTCAAGGTGCTCAAAACCACATGCAAATGTTCGGCATGATCCTATGCGTCCTTCGAATATATCAAGATGTCATCAATGAAGACGACCACAAATTTATCCAAGTATTCTAAGAATACTCGATTCATCAATTGCATGAATACCGCAGGAGCATTGGTAAGTCCAAATGGCATCACTACAAATTCATAATGCCGTCAGGGACACAGCGAACTTTGGTATATCCGATTCCTTAATTCTCAATCGATGGTATCCGATCGCAAGTCAATCTTCGTGAATACCCTTTCCCCATGAATCTGATCAAACAAGTCGTCTATCCGAAGGATTGGATACTTATTCTTGATCGTCATCTTATTGAGCTCCTGTAATCAATACACGATCGGAGGGATCCGTCTTTCTTAGGACAAGAGAGCAGGCGCTCCCCAAGGAGAAACGCTAGGTTGAATATAACCCTTCTGTAACAATTCCTCCAGTTGCTTCTTGAGTTCATACATCTCGGTTGGCGCCATGCGGTATGGTGCTCTGGAAATAGGAGCTGCTCCAGGCTCTAATTCGATAGTGAACTCCACTTCTCTCTGCGGAGGTAACCCACGTAGTTCATCAGGAAATACATCTGAGAACTCATTCACAACTGAAATAGACGAGAGCTCTACTCCTTCCTCTTTCCTCATGGCATAGCACCAAAGTCCATGACATCCCTGCTTCAGTAATTTCACGGCTTTCATTGCTTTGATCAATTTTCCCGAGCTTCCCGGTCTCCATCCTTGGAATAAGTGTTCAGATCCGTCATCCGCAATGATAGAAATGACTCTCTTTCGGTAATTCAGAATAGCTCCATAACGGTTCAGCCAATCGTCCCCGAGAATTAAATCGTCACCGTAGATGTCAACTACAATAAGATTCGATGGCCAATCTCTCCCTCCTATAGACACTAGAAAATCTCTAGCTTCTAGGGTTCCCACAATTTTCTCTCCGCTCGGTAATCCCACAACATAAGGTTCACAATTATACATGCACGAGATTTTCAAGCGATTAACACAGTTCAAAGATATAAAAGAATGCGTAGCTCCCGAATCGAACAAGACACTAAATGGTTGCAAAAGGATCTGAATCGTACCTGATGAAATAGATCTGTTCTGATCATCCTTCTTCATCTCGTAAATACGCAGAGGAACGAACCCAGCGCTGGATGCCTCTCTTTTCCCAACATTCTGCTGCGGGAAACCGCTTTGCTGCGTCTGGTTTACACTAGTGTCCTTCGCAACCGGTACAGGAGTGCCAGTACCAAAAGATCGGGTCGCATTCCCACAAAATGTTGCGTGATGCCCTTCCTGTCCACACTCGAAACAGGTCACAGCAGGCGCGAAACAGTCACGTCGAACATGCCCCGCTTTGCTACAGTTATAACATTTCTTCCCTGCGTCTGAAACGGTTGGTGCTGCCCGGAACTTCTTTCCACCTCGAGACGAATGCGGAGGCCTCCTGGATGAATAAAAAGAGGACTGTCCCCTGCGAGGCCCACTACTCTTATTCTCCGAGAAGTTGCCAGCCACTTTCTGCTTCTTTGCTTCCGTTGATTTCTCTACTGCCGCCTCTTTCATATCATAGGCCAGCACCTTGTCCTGATACTGTCGCAAGGTGGTAAATTCAAATCCGGACATATATTACTGAATTTCAGGCTTCATTCGCATGTCGAAATGAAAAATCCTCTCCGCCTCGGTTCTGACCAAGTGGCACACATAAGTCAGCTGGTGATTAAAAGTCTTAATCACGTCCGTCACAGATGCTTCTGAATTTTGTGGTGAGAAAAACTCCTGGACTCGGGCCTCTCTAACTGGGCGAGGACAATACTGCGCTTCCATCCTTAATTTGAATTCCGTCCAGTCAACATTATGCTCCTCAGGTCGAATGGCCTCCCACCAGTCGAAAGCCTCCCCTGTCAGAAGATACTGGGCGACCGGAACCTTTCTATCGTTGGGACAGTTAATCCCCGCAAAAATCTTCTCTAATTCCTTCAGCCAGTGATCCCAAGAAAGCGTCTCAGCCGAACCATCAAATTTCGGAGGATGCAATTTGATCACCTCAGTAAGCCATTTATCTCCCCGATTATCCACGTTATGCTTCTGACCCATCGCCGTCTGCATGCGATCCACAACTTGAGCAAACTGGTTTATCTGAGCAACCACCTGCTGAAGCACTCCCGGCACATTAGGATCTGCATTATTATTTGCTGATCCCTATTGTCCTCCGGAATGGGAATCCGTTCGACTAGCGGTTATTTTTGGGGTAGACACCGACTCTTCTTGTCTCGCATTTCCATGTCCGCGTCCACGACCGCGTCCGCGTCCACGACCTCCTTTCAACATACTGTAAACACAAATACTCAATATCCAGGGCAAACTTTCTAAAAAGAAGTCCATAAATGTTTACAAAACATGAGTTAATTAAAACGGTAGTATTTGAGATTAGGAAACTTACAACCACGGTCCACACGACGATGCTGGCTCAGTAGTGATGTTACAACCGACCAATAATCAAATAACGTAAACAGACCCAACTAACCCGACTGCCAAGATATCCATGAATCTTAGCTCCGATACCACATTCTGTAACACCCCGAGATATTCGGAATAATTACAGCGCCGTAAACCCTTTAAGTAAGGATTTACAAGGCTAATTTAAAAGAAATGCAAATATGATCCAACCGTACAACTGAAGTTCAAAATACAGAATTGGTTCAACTGATCGAATGAGTTAACTTATACAACCATATCGAAAATGACATTATTAAAACATACGTACTCGAGTACTAAATGAACCAAGAAGACAAATCACAAAAAACAATACACATCAACCACATCACAGAGCCATTTCATCGTCCTGTCGGTACTGTGGTTGCTTCCCCGCTCCTCGGCTACCTGAACATTAAAACAATGTCCACCCCCGAAGGGGTTAGCAAAACAATGCTAGTACAAGTATCATAATACATAAATCATCAGTGCATCATAAAACATGCAAAACGGACTTAGTCGCCGGAATCCAACGATGTGAATCCTCACGATTCCATCAACACAATCTGAGGTAATCCATGATCCAGCGCCCTTGGTATAGATGCCCATGATGATCCCGTCGGACCAACGCATGGTGGAAAACCCGTCCAGCGATCCAGTGCCCTCAGCATAGATCCCCATGATGATCCCGTCGGACCAACGCATGGTGGACATTCGATCCAGCGCCCTCAGCATAGATCCTCATGATCCCCTCGGATCATTTATACCATAAACCAATCAATTATGCATACATATATGCAATTCAATATGTTCATCAATACGAACAATTAACAATGAATACCACGAGAAATTACAGAAATACATCTCATATTCGACAACATGAACAAAACCATAAGCATGATCTAAGTTCCAATATAAATCAAGCTCAACATATGATACTTGCCTCGAAAATGGCAAGAATGGAAATACTCCAACAAATGACACGCGTCCGTATGTCACCGCCCCTCGATCTTCCCCTATGAAAGGCTCGGAACTAAGAAATAATAAAGAATTCCTCTCAAGTCATACGAACGTCTAACAATCCGGTTTACGGCCGCAAGCTCTAAAAAAAATGAATTCTGTCTGAACTACTTAGCGCGCGCTACGTACTCTACGTAACGTGCGCTAAGCCTGCCCGTTAACGTACGCAAATAACCAAGTTTAGCGTCGCTAGCCGTGGTAATCGATCTTTTTCGAATGACCGCCTCGCACGATGATATAACGTACGTTACGTACCCAACGTAGCGTACGTTACTCATTCCCGATAGCGCACGTTAATATATACATCTTAGCGTGCGCTAATCGTGCATGGCAGTCACTATTGGGTAAAAACTTGAGCTAAAGGTGATGAAAACTCATGAAATTCTCAGTGTTAATACATGCCAACTCCGTGCATATCATGCTCATACGGTTTATGAAAGATCTTTATGGATTAAATGACTACGAGACAAAAGGATACGTATCATCATTACTACACCATAATTCATCTTGATCTTCAAGAAAATATCCTATGTTCAATTCATTCCAAGTCCCAAAACATATGATCCCTTACGTAAAACATAAGAACTAGGTACTCTCCATACACTGGTCATGATCGGTTTTGAAGATACATAATATGCTTAGGAGTCCACATACTAAAAAGGTTCAATGGATCATACGATGAATAAGTGCCGAAACGTCAAAAATATCCTTCTAACACATGATGTTCGACTACTTATGAATCTAACTGACTAGGTAAATCCCAAAACATGATCAAAAACGTCCTTCAGAATACTACTAATATTGGTGAAGAATCACCTACCTCAAAGTAGTGAAGAACAAGGAGGAAATTCGAAGCAATCCAACGCCGAAGGTTTGAACACCAATCCCCAATGATCTACAATCTTCAACACGAGCTAGGATGCCGGCAAGAAGTGTTTAGGATGAAGATTGTGTCTTTCTAAGTTCAAGAATTCGGATGGGGGAGTGAAAAATCTGAAAATATGAAAAAGGATGTTGTCCTATATATAGAAAATGGTTATTAGCGCGCGCTAGTCCATATTCATAGCGTGCGCTAACGACTATTTGAAACGTTACTGATTTCACTGTACTCAGCCTTTAGCGTACGCTATCCTCATATGAGTAGCGTGCGCTAACGCGTTGACTTGGCTTTTTCCCGAAATCCGTCCAGGTTCATCTCGACACAATCCGACCAAGATCCCCGGCCTGCTCTCACCTACCACACGTCTCAATCATATTGACCCCGTATAGCGTGCGCTAAGGTTCCTTCACAGCGTGCGCTATGGATCCAAGTTAGCGTACGCTACACTTAATCGATAGCATGCGCTACATGCGCAGAATCACAAAATTTAAGTCACACTCATGAAATCATACACTTAACAACACCTGATTATGAAATACGGAGAAAAATGCTCAGATCAAAATGCAACAATTACAATATCACAAATTACAAATACATAGCAGAAATCTCGGGTATTAAAATCCGAAGGTAGAGAGTTCCTATACTCAACACTAACACATATAGTCAAATAAACACATTAAGTCTCGAACACAAGATTCGTCCTTTAAGAAAACCATAATTGTAAATATACTGATTCTTTAGAAAAATGGTTGTAAACAATTCGTTTAGCACGTATCGTCAATTTTCAATCATCATATTCACAAAACACGTAATGTATGGGCAAGATACTTGCCTCAGTAGTTGATACCGGACACTCCGACGAACGTGGATTAACCGGAAAACCTCGAATGCCCAAAAATCTCCGGCAGAAACGACGGTAGAACCACCGATCGAAAAACGGCGAGCGGAAGGGTTCCGGCTCGAGTTCTTCGCAAGGAACCTGACCCTAACATAATACCGTCAAAATAAACGATCTTACGAGGAAGAATAATCGTAGAACGCCCAAAACCCCCCTCTAAGGATTTTCACCGGACACCTTCAAGGCACCGATTAGGAACTCAACAAAACAAAGAATCCTTGGTAATCTAACCATGGATAAACAAGGAATTCGATATAAAACAACTTAATAATCAACAATCCCTCACTATTCTAAGTTATAACGAAACAAACGGATTAAATCAACAAAATCCCCAATTTTTCCCAAAACTATGATTTTAGGAAAACTAACCTTGATTCGCTGGATTGAAGGATGTTATGGAGTGATTAATCGATGTTATAAGCTCCCAAACTTCGTATATTAGTTGTATAACAACATGCCTTCGTCACCTCCAAGACTCCAGCCGCGTACACGAAACGAAGGAAATGAAAAATGAGTGCAAACAGGACTGCTCGGTCATATTTATACTGGTGCAGCCTAGCGTGCGGTAGACTGCCGAGCTAGCGTGCGCTAGCGGCGGTCATGGTCGAGAATGTTCGGCTGGGCCCGCCATCATGCGCTGAACACGTGCGCTGTCGGTTCGGGCCACAATCTAGAGACTTTCTGGCTCGGCCAGGTAGCGTGCGCAGCCTTCCGGCCAGAAGGCGTGCGCTCTGCCGGCCAGAAGGCGTCAGCAGTCCGGCGATAGCGTGCGCTACTCGCCGATCTTCGATCGAACATTTACGCCTTACTGCCTCGGCCGACTAGCGCGCGCAGCCAACCGGCCATAGCGTGCGCTGCCTTCTGGCCGTAGCGTGCTGTCACGGGCTTAGAGTTTGCTATGCTCCTAAGCGTCGTGCGGCCTAGCAACCCTCTTGCTAGTCAGCCTTAAACACTCCGAATTTGGCTAAGTATGAAAGTTGGCACAACGAAAGAGAGGCAATGGTTAATGGAAAGTTTTCTTCCACTAAGTTACAAAGAGTTTACAAAGTCTCTTACAAATGAATTCCCAAGGATCTTGAGGGATTTTCGGATTGCTTGGAAATGAGCCTCAACTTTCCTATTTATACTACCTTCTATCACTAGAAACTTCCTCCACCTCCTCATTTGGAGGCTTCTAGACCCTCCTATGTTCTAGAGTATTCTAAGTACAAAAGCCTTTACAAATGTCTAGAAAACTCTACTAGGTTACAAGTCTCTTGACTCATCTAAGAGTCTCCAGCACCTTCCACAAGTTCCTGGGTCTTCCTGGCTCGTTCAGCTCGACCCGGCCAGCTCGGCCCGACTCGGCCTGTCTCCATGTAACCCGACCCGATCCGGCCCGGCCTTCCACACATGCCTCCGAATTAATCTTTGACGTTCTGGACCATCCCGGTCCGTTTCTGGAATGTTCCGAGTACAACTTCCACTCAGTGGACTCCTCTGCTTTCCAATGTCCACTGCGCTCACAAGGCTTTATCCCGCTAAGCCTATTATAGGGGGAGGGTGCTCCGTGCATCCTCGCCGCGCGCCAGCCGCCTCGCGCGCACCCCTCGTGGGTGTCTGTCGCCCGTGTCCGAGTCTCGGCCCTCGGATGTGCCTCATCTCGTCATCTTGTCCCGCATTGTCCCGAAGCGGTGTGCCTGTCCGCTGCACTCATCCGTTCGGTTCTCGGCGTGCCTTGTCTCGCCGCCCAGGTAGTCCCGCATATGTCCTGATGGCCTTTTCCCTCGGTCGGGCACTTTGTTGCCTGGATGGCCTGCTTGTTCGACCATACATCCACGCATGCCGCGCCACACGGCTAAGTTCCTCAGTCGGTTGTGCCGCTCCACACGGCCTTGCAGTCCCGAACGTGCCCCGTGCACATTGATCCGCTGAACCTCGCACCCCTCTGTGCGGGTCTGTCCGAGCATTCTGTCGGTCATTTCTCTCGGGGCGTGACACTCTCCCCCACCTATTCTGTCGACGTCCCCGTCGACGTGTGCTGCTACTCGGTCCCTCGATGTACCGCATTGATCCCAGACAGTACATCGGCATTTCCTCTTCAGTCAACTTTTTCTGAAATCGAAGTGTCGTCACCGATGCGTAGGGAAGTTGCTCCACCGTCAAGGGGATAGTGATGGGTTTGTTCGGACCGGTTACCCATAGTACCTTCGCTTGTGGGAAAAAGGCAAAATCGTTCTTCTCTAGGAAGTCCATTCCCAAAATGAGGTCCCGATCATCCATCGTGGTGACCTTGAAATGTACTCGACCTTCCCAGTCTCCAAGCATGATTCTCACTCCATTTGCTGCTCCTGTGACCGGTACTGCTGGTCCGTTGTTGGATTTCATCCAGCCCTTGCATGGCCGCACAAGTAGTCCCAATCTTTTGGCTTCGGCCTCAGTGATATAGTTGTAGTTGGTTCCCGTGTCGACCAAGGCCTTGATGGGTTGGTGGTTGATGGTTCCTTCCACGAACATCAACTTGCTTCCCCGCGGTCCCTCGCTGCCTGCACTGACGACAGAATTAAGTTGTGGGATCGTGCTTACCTGCTGCACGTCCGTGTGATCAATCATTGGCCCCTCGCATTCGGCCATGGCGTTGAGCTTCCCCATTTTCAGACAGTCCTTCATCCGATGAGCTTCGCCGCACATAAAGCATCCTCGTTGGTCGGGAGCGCCCCTGCGTTCTCCCGAGTAGTATGGCTTGTCCACGTCGTGTTGCGGTCTCGTCCCGAATCTTCCACGTGATGGTTGGGCTGGTTGCTGTACTGACGTGCAGGTGTCTCTCCCGCATTTGGCTTGACCCTCAGCTCGCGGCTCCTTCCTCTTCTCGAATTCGGCTACGGACTCGGCCACTTTGATTGCCTCGTTGACAGATTTTACCTCGCGGCTTTGTACTCTGTCCCTGACCCAACTCGGTAGTCCATCCAGGAAGAAAAATAGTCAATCATCCTCGGTCATGTCCGGAATCTGAAGCATGATCGATGTAAAGTCCCGAACATAGTCCCAAATGGTAGTCTTATGCTTGAGCTCGCGGAGTTTCTTCCTTGCCTCATAGCATGTGTTCTCGGGATAGAATTGTGCCTTGAGTTCCGACACGAACTCGTCCCAAGTCCCGATCGGTTGGCAAGTCCCTTTCGTAACACCGGCCTGTCGATGACGCCACCACAGCCCTGCATCGTCGGCAAGATATAGTGGAGCCTGTCGTAATTTGACCTTCTCGTCCGTCAGTCCCAGACCATCAAAGTAAAGTTCCATTCGCCATAGGACTCCTCGATTAACTTGGCATCTCTCTTGCCAATGAACTCCTTGGGTTTGGGGACCTCAACCCTTGGTCCCTCGAACCTCGACCCGCCAAATGTGCTGTTCCAGCTCGGCCCACCATTCGAGTTGGTGCCCGAGTTGCTTTCCTGACAGATTTTATCACAAAAATCTTCAAAACGTTTGGCACTTACCTCGCAAAACTCGGCATACTGCTTGCGTATCTCCGTGATGCTTGCTGCCACATGATCCTCGATCGTTGCTAGCTCCTTGCGCAACGAGAGTTGTTCCCTTTTGAAGGTCTCGAGCTGGCCCAACGTGTGCCCTTCCAGTTGGCCAACAGCTTTCTCGAGAGTACCCACGCGTTCCTCCGTGCTCAATTGGGTGTTAGTGATGTGCTGCCCAAGAGCTTCGATGTCGGGTAGGCGGTGTGCTAAGGTGAGTATGATCTTTCGGATGTCTTCATACTCAAGAAGTCGGCTTCGTGCCGGGTTCTCCTCGTGTTGCGGCGGCACCACACCGCGCGCCTTGCTCTTGCCACGCTTGGCTTTCCCTTCAGCTGGGACTTCTCCACGTCCCCGGACCTTGTCAGCCTCTGTGACTCGTCCGTCCTCCACATTGATGCCTGCCTCGATCAGTCCGTCGGACATGATGCCTGTTGATCGTTAGCGTCGACTCCCACAGTCTTGCACACCTCTTTGTGTGGCTAACGATGGCTCCGATACCACTTGTCACGGGCTTAGAGTTTGCTATGCTCCTAAGCGTCGTGCGGCCTAGCAACCCTCTTGCTAGTCAGCCTTAAACACTCCGAATTTGGCTAAGAATGAAAGTTGGCACAACGAAAGAGAGGCAATGGTTAATGGAAAGTTTTCTTCCACTAAGTTACAAAGAGTTTACAAAGTCTCTTACAAATGAATTCCCAAGGATCTTGAGGGATTTTCGGATTGCTTCGAAATGAGCCTCAACTTTCCTATTTATACTACATTCTATCACTAGAAACTTCCTCCACCTCCTCATTTGGAGGCTTCTAGACCCTCCTATGTTCTAGAGTATTCTAAGTACAAAAGTCTTTACAAATGTCTAGAAAACTCTACTAGCTTACAAGTCTCTTGACTCATCTAAGAGTCTCCAGCACCTTCCACAAGTTCCTGGGTCTTCCTGGGTCGTTCGGCCCGACCCGGCCAGCTCGGCCCAACTCGGCCCGTCTCCATGTAACCCGACCCGATCCGGCCCGGCCTTCCGCACATGCCTCCGGATTAATCTTTGACGTTCTGGACCATCCCGGTCCGTTTCTGGAATGTTCCGAGTACAACTTCCGCTCAGTGGACTCCTCAGCTTTCCAATGTCAACTGCGCTCACAAGGCTTTATCCCGCTAAGCCTATTATAGGGGGAGGGTGCTCCGTGCATCCTTCGCGCGCTGCCCGCGCGCGCGCCCAGCGCCTCGCGCGCACCCCTCGCGGGTGTCTGTCACCCGTGTCCGAATCTCGGCCCTCGGATGTGCCTCATCTCGTCATCTTGTCCCGCATTGTCCCGAAGCGGTGTGCCTGTCCGCTGCACTCGTCCGTTCGGTTCCCGGCGTGCCTTGTCTCGCCGCCCAGGTAGTCTCACATCTGGCCTGATGGCCTCTTCCCTCGGTCGGGCACTTTGTTGCCCGGATGGCCTGCTTGTTCGGCCATACATCCACGCATGCCGCGCCACACGGCTAAGTCCCTCAGTCGGTTGTGCCGCTCCACACGGCCTTGCAGTCCCGAACGTGCCCCGTGCACGTTGATCCGCTGAACCTCGCACCCCTCAGGCGGGTTCTGCCCGAGCATTCTGCGGTCATTTCTCTCGGGCGTGATGGCGCTACTTTTCTCGCCGTAGCGTGCGCTTACGCGGTTCTCGCGCAATCGGCCGGACATGCTCGCAGCTGTCCGGCCAAGCTCGCAGCCGTCCGTCCAGCATCCCCAACCGTCCGGCCAGTGCCCAACCACCATGATTCGACGACTCGATTTTCCGAAATCGCACGGAACGAACACGACAAAACACTCGGGGACAACATCATCGATCCGAAAAGAAAACGACGGATAACAAATCCTCACCTACGGTCATAAATGCCAAAATCAGTTGTCGAGAAAATAATACCGGGACTCGACAACCGGGAAATATCCGAAAAAAAAATCCAAAATAACCAGAATGAAAATCGTGGGTATTACATTCTACCCCCCTAAAAATAAGTTTCGTCCCGAAACTTAAAACAAAAGCAAGGCGACTCTCGACAACACACCAGAACTCCATGCAGTATAAAGCCACTACGATCCGATTCAATACGCAAGAATGCTTACGAAAAGCAACGAGCATGAATCGCTGCGTTTGATAAAACCGAGCAATACAAAAATCAAATTACGATTTCGAGATCAAACAAAAATGATTGTACAACGACGAATGAATAGCATTGATCGAACAACAACGATCAACTGTGACGTTCACACCTCAAATCAAGACATCAATAAACTCGTAGGAATCACGAGATGTTAATTTCGAACACGGTTCACAAGAAATCGATCCGAACTTGGAAAGATCACAACGATATACACATCAATTTGGAACAATATCAGAACTCGCTCGAATGACAAATGAGAGAAACAACACAAGGTCAGAAGCATTAACGAACACAATCGCCTCAATACGATCGAACGAAACGGAAACGAGAAGAAGAAAAAAAAATGCGGGCATTACATCATATCACCTTTAAAAGAGGTTTCGTCCCCGAAACCTAAACAACGAAACAAAGTGTTTGAATATCAACCTTCCCGGCCATATCCTCTTGGTCCCGCATCTAGTCTCCATAACCAACTGTACCGCGGTCACGGTCGCGTCCGCTGTCCCTCGGCATACTAAGCGGATTCTCACTCAATACGATTGCACCACTTCGCAAAAACAAATATGCTAAAGTACCAACTTAGCATGACATATCACATAAGGTAACCAATAACAACTCGGAAAGAAAATCCACGAGGTATCCCTAAAAGAAAATCTTTTGAAAATCATTGGATTTGTATGTTATTCAAAATAAACTTTAAAAGTACTTTTGGTACCTCGGGTTATTTCATCAAAACTTGTAATCAACATACTCTAACCGTCTCATTGGAAATCATTTGCCAAAATAATATTTCCTTGTAACCGGCGTTATCAAAATCGTCATGCCTTTACTCATCACCATCACCGTTAACAACCAACAAGTTAACCATGCATGATCATCAAACCATTCCTACATACTCTAACATTTCCAAATCCGAGTTTGAACTTTACATTGAGTGAGATTTTTCATCTTTCACTATATATTTTTGAAAAAGAAATCATATTGGTTTTTGAAAAAAAATATTTTATGATGAGAAAGAATTTTGAAAATCATGTACTCGAATTATTCGAAAATACAATAGTACGTTAAAGTCATTTCTGAAAATTCTCCCAACACTACACAAGAATCAATGACGGTAACATTTTACAAAATGTTCAAGGTATTTTAAAACAACTCTTTCAATACCGTCGAGGTTTTATTTGAGAATCCTAGGCCGGCTCGCAAATTTCAAACACTTTCCAAAGTTCATACGAAGCCGCCGAATTAATCAAAATGTCAAATTAGTTTAAAGAAAATGATTTCCACAACTTGCACAAACTTATGAAAGTTTCAGGAAAACATTTTCGAACACACACATACAGCAGACATAATTTATCAACTCACCGAACAAAATCAATTATCACTTAGCGCGAATGAAGGGTCACAACACACGTTCATGCAAAACTGTTGTCATCACTAGACAACGCACATAGAATACAGTCACAGACGACTGACTGCAGAAAGTTAGACCTAACGGCAAAAATGCGGTTCCACATCCTCTGTCCCAGCTAACTAACGCACGCTATAACCATTATTTAGCGTGCTCTATTCATGCTGCATTAGCGCGCGTTACAACAACATTAGCGTGCGCTACTCATGCCACATTAGCGTGCGCTAGCCTTGTACTTAGCGTGCGCTAACAGCTCGAATTCAGCACGTGATTACGAACATATATATGACATTACTAAATCCGATAGTTACAAATGAACAACGACAGCATATGAATCTAAATGCCATCGATTCACATGCTTACAACACTTCGCGAGCAACCATCAAAGGAAAACTGTCATCGAAAATCGAAATCTCGTCTATTAATAAAGAGAGCTCTCTTAACTCATACCGAACAACTTAGCATTCACATCACTGTTTTAATCTAAAACTGGCAACACTGCCCGAACAACAAGAACATCATCACGTATTTCTCGACTAACAGTCATAAAACCGATAAGTTGAAAACGAGAGTCACGTCTTGATTACATCTTGTAGACTTCACTTGAGTTTAAAAATTCTGTTTTGAAAACTTATAATTCAAGATGAAAATAAAATATCGGTAGTTTGAATTCTTAAAAAAAATTTGGCCTTGAGGTCATAATACGAAAATCAAACTTTTTCCTCCCTTTGGAGGATGTTTTAAAACAAAATATACGTGACTCCTCAAAACATGTAAAGTTTTAAAATATCACATTGATGAATTTTTCTTTGCGTAACCACACCAAGGCCATTATTCTTGTAAAAACGACTTATATCAGGATGTGTGTATATATACATATACGTTGGTACCACTTTCATTCTAGCATCATACGAGGATCAAACAACATAGGCCATATAATCACAAATCACCTTTAAACTCCACGTCATAACACAAAATCATACAAGCTCGTATATCACAAGGCACAATATAGTAGGGAGACTTACATCCACAGGTCGCACGAAGATGATGGCTGCACCTCGATACTAATCACGGCCGACATCACAGATGACGCATCGCGACACGACTTAGACAAACACAATCTGACAGAACAAGACACAACAATACCCGACTGGACCCGACAGCCTAGGTTTCCGAAACCTAATCTCTGATACCATAAATGTAACACCCCAGAATCAAACCGGGAATATTACACGCCGCAGACCCTCTCCGTGAGGATCCACCAGGCTAGACATCAAAACCACACAATAAATTACATACCGACATGATAAAATACCAAATCCGTAGACCAACTTGGTCTTTCGTCACTAACATACAAGTCAAAAATACACATTTCTATCTCGACTCATACCCATGCAAGGGTAAAATACGCTCATAAATAAAAAGTACTGGCCTTCATGTCATTAGTATCATTTGCCTTCCATCATCCTTCGCACTGATCCTGTGTTTTGCTCCCAAACCTGCATGTACCTGGATGCAAAAACAGACATCCACCTCCGAATACTCGGGGGTTAGCAAAACTCCACTGTTTTGCTAGTACAAGTATAAAGTTCAAATACGAGCCATACAAAACACATTCCGAGAATACAACAAAAGTCTTCCTGAGATATTTGATAATTAAAATAGTTCAAGTCTTGAAAGTAGAAACCAAAACAAGAAAGCACTTTGAAAACATTTTCAAATCTCGGGAGTTTTCGAAAACATTTGCGATAATAAAGTTCTTAATTCTCCAAAAGCCACTTAGGGTCACCGCCCCAATATTCATTTTTCAAAAATGCAAATCCGATTAACAAAACACGGGGTTCACAACCCAATTCATTCCAGTCACAAAACACAGGGTCCACGACCCAACCATTTCGATCATCAATACAGGGTCCACGACCCGTTCATTCACTTCAATTCACTTCCAACGACACATTACACATAACACATAATTTTTATGCCATTTTAGCCAAACACCAAGACTCAATATATAATGTCTCTCGACTCCGAGCAACAAGCATTGTAATACTCCGGACATATCACAATTAATCAATAGTACAAACACTCTGGCAATTCTCGCGACCCGGTCCAGCCCCCCGGTCCCTCCGTAAGGCCACCAAGTCCCTGTGTGCCCCGTCGAGCAATCCCCAGGTGAGAATGCCCACTCAAAGTAACCCTCGCGACCCGGTCCAGCCGCTAAGTTATAACGAATCAAACGGATGAAATCAACAAAATCCCCAATTTTTCCCAAAACTATGATTTTAGGAAAACTAACCTTGATTCGCTGGATTGAAGGATGTTATGGAGTGATTAATCGATGTTATCAACTCCCAAACTTCGTATATTAGTTGTATAACAACATGCCTTCGTCACCTCCAAGACTCCAGCCGCGTACACGAAACGAAGGAAATGAAAAATGAGTGCAAACAGGACTGCTCGGTCATATTTATACTGCGTGGCGCTAGATCGCCAAGCTAGCGTGCGCTAGCGGCGGTCATGGTCGAGAATGTTCGGCCGGCCCGCCATCATGTGCCGAACACGTGCGCTGCCGGCCCACCACAATCCAGAGACTTCTGGCTCGGCCAGAAGGCAGCGTCTTCCGGCCAGAAGCGTGCTCTACCGGCCGGCCAGAAGGCAGAAGGTCCGAAGATAGCGTGCGCTACTCGCCGATCTTCGATCCGTAACCTTTACGCCCTATCGCCTCGGCCGACTAGCGCGCATGCCAACCGGGCCGAAGGCAGGCCGCCTCGGCCGAAGGCGCGCTACTTTTCCGGCCAGAAGGCGCTTACGCGGTTCTCGCGCAACCGTCCGGCGGTGCTCGCAGCCGTCCGGCCAGCGTCCCCAACCGTCCGGCCAGTGCCCAACAACTAGAGCTGTTATTCGAGCCGAGCCGAGCTCGAGTACTTGATGCTCGAGCTCGGCTCGAGCTCTTAACGAGCCGAGCCGAGCTCAGCTCGATAACACTAACGAGTAAAGAGATGAGCTTGACTCGACTCGTAAACGAGTCTAACGAGCCTAACGAGCCTATCGAGCCGAGCCGAGCCCAACGAGCCTAATGTAATTATAAGAAAAATCTTAGTTATCGAGCCTAACAAGTCGAGTTCGAGCCGGCTCGTTAATAAATCGAGCAACAAGTCGAGCTCGCGCTCGGCTCATTTAATATTCGAGTCGAGCTTTAACGAGCCTTAACGAGCCGAGCCGAGCCGAGCTTTCGAGCAGCTCGTTTCGCATAACAGCTCTACCAACAACCATGATTCGACGACTCGATTTTCCAAAATCGCACGGAACGAACACGACAAAACACTCGGGGACAACATCATCGATCCAAAAAGAAAATGACGGATAACAAATCCTCACCTACGGTCATAAACGCCAAAATCAGTTGTCGAGAAAATAATACCGGGACTCGACAACCGGGAAATATCCGAAAAAAATATCCAAAATAACCGGAACGAAAATCGTGGGTATTACAGTTCATCCCCAAGTCTCACCGTACTGAGAGAGGCCCTGCTCCGATACCATTCTGTAACGCCCTGGCTTTCTTAATTAAAAAGAACGTTACACGGCTCAATTTTTCCTTAAAAATTTTATATAAATCCGGAGTATTTGCGGAAGCATTTTAGTAAGTAAATCTTCAATAAAAGTCGTTTATTCAAACATCAATACAGTTTTACAAAAACATGGTGTTGTGTCGAGAATTATACTCTCCGATCGGCGATCGCCTCGGAGATCGGGCGACCTAGCCACTGCCGAGCAGCCGAGGCAGAACTGCCGACCAGCGACCAGGCGACCTAGCCTTAGCCCGGCAGCTAAGATAGATCTGCCAACCGAAGGTCCCAGGACAAGTCCTGGTGCCGAGCGATCGACACCTAAAGACGATCGTCTCTCGGTACTTGGCGATCGACTCCTAGCGGCCGACTAGCAGACGATCATCTCTCGGCACTTGCCGACCGACCCTTGGTGACCGACCGATGCCGACCCTCCGCAACTGGCCAATTCCGACCTCTGGTGACCAGCTAGAGACGACCGCCTCATGCCGCTCAAAGCCGATGATCATCCAGTCGTCGAAGGCCGAGCCTCAGGACAGACTGTTAGGATTGTATACTGCAAAGCATACTTTATGCTTGTATTACCTAATTTCCCTGTTACTACCTATGAGGATATTAATTACACTTAATCACATGATTTGCATATTAATTCACGTTATGGTTATGCAAATGAAATGTCTAATTATTTTATATTGTAGATAATGTGGTGTGTTGGTGTCACACGGAAGATCACATTATCGGTGCCTTATAAAATAATATAATAGTTCACAACCTATATAATTATTAGACAAATTATATAAAGGGTTGTAGTGTATGCTTGAGAATAGTTGGTCTTGACTATTAGCATACATTAGCGTATTTGCATACGTTGAACAGGATCAAGGTGAGATAGTGTCTTCTGTACTGACTGTAAGAAGAACGTAAATCTCGGATAATTATTATTTCTTAATTCTAAGTACATAATATTTAATTGTGTATTTATAATAATTATTGCTTTGATTTACCATAGGTGAGAGTCAAAATGATCGACTCAATAAGCCTCGTATCTTGGGCAATAATATTATTTATACAACAATTATTATTATTACTAGAAATCGTGTCCCGACTCGTGCAGGTTGATGATGTCCCCTTGAGGAGCTCGATAATGATTATTATATTAAACCCTGCAGGTGGATTTAATTCCGATATAATAATAAGGTTCGAGTGGTACTACTCTTGGATAAGATATTAATTAATTAAAGCTGTCAGTAGCTTATAATTAATTAATGGACATTCGATATCTTAAACACGGGAAATAATATATTTAATAAGGAGCCCAATTTCGTAATTTGGGATATTGGTAGGTAGTGCAATATCAAACTTTTTAGTGGACTAAGTTGATATTAATTGATTCATCATATATTAGGAAAGTCCTAATAAGGTAAGATGAATTAATTGGGAGTCCTTCCATAATCCTCCTTTAGATCCCTAGTAGTAGTCCAAGAGCCTATAAATAGGACATTATGGTTGATGGCCGATTTTATGCTTCTTCATACACAAGGAATTTCGATTTTTCTTCTAAGTGTTTAATTGTGGATCTTGACTTGTGTCTTTGATTCCACAATTGAGAGAACATTTTAATTCTTGCTACATATCGGAATTACTTGAAGAAAAGAAAATCGAGAGTTGTGAGGCATAGGAATTCGTCCGATCCATAGGTGTCCAAGCAAGATCCGGTAGCTCGTTGCCCACACAACGTCCGGTTCAAGGCGGATCATACTCTAGAAGGTCTGAAGGTAGAAATACAAGGCGATCAAGAAGGAAGTAACCAACGCGCTTCAAAAGGTAATATCCTATGATCTTGGATCTAGATTAGGATATTTTAATTAATCAACATATTTAATTAATAAATAATAAATAATATTTAAATTGCTTGTTAGTCTTAGTAATTAATTAATTAGCATGCCTAAATAGATCTAATGCTCGTAGATGCGTAAAACGCTATTATCAACTTTCCCAAACTTCGCCTTCATTGCTTTTACTTTCCAACAATTGGTATCGGAGCCGGATTTTTAGGCTTTTGCTATTTTAATTAATTTTAGTGATTAATTGATAGCAATTTAAATATTCATATATTTTGATGTTGGAATATTTTGCTAGATATGTTCTTGCAGGTGATATGATCCAATTATCATGGTTTATATGAATGGTGTATTTATTTATTTATTTTTATTAATTATGCAATTGTTGGTGTGGCCCGATTTTGAGGCATGTAATGGTTTTTCCCATGAGAAAATCCGCGGGTAGTTCTAGGTGTTTTTTATTTTTTCGTGTAAATCTTGATGTAATTTCGATGTATTTTATCTTGTATAAAATTGTAATCCAATTCGGAAAAGACGGGATCGCGAAGAAATAGAGCAACTGGGACTGCTTGATCGGCCGGGTGTTGCTGCCGATACAAGGGCCGCAGCAAGACACGGCCGCCGCCGAGCAACGCCGAGCGGCTGCCAGTGCGGCGACTGTCCGGGCAGTTCGGCTGGTTCGCCGGGTCGCCCGATTTTGGTCCGTCCTGCTGCTCGCCGTTTGCGTCCCATTGGGAAGTCGGGATTTAAAATTAATTTTTTTTATGTAATTAATTTTGCATAAGAGTAAAATTTTAATTTTGAAAATCCACGGCCCGGCCGGGGAGAAGCGACGAGATGGTTGATTCAGTGGGAGAGATCGAGTCGAAGATTTTCTCGGATTCAACTCCAGGAAGAAGACCATGATAATTGGATAAATTTAATTATCCATGCTTTATTTTTGGTTCTTTTTATTGTTTTGATGTATGGCATGTATGGATGTATGCGTGATATGTTTCCTTGCATGTTAGGACGAGAAAATTAAAAACCTTAAGGCTAAAATAACTAAGTGATTAAATTGATTTTTATTTTAAATAAAATCAAATTGTCCTCCATAATTAATTTAAATTGTGAAGTAATTAGCATGCGCATTGACATTAGAGTCTTCCTCCATATCGGATGTGCTAATTATAGGTTCACTAGTTTCAAATTTCAAAATGATAACATAAGGTAAATATTACTTTTTATGATAGAACCTCTCCATCTGTAGGACTATTATTTAAAAGATAATATTTTAAGGATGTTAAATTATGGTGTTCACTTAGGTGTATTAATTAATAAGCTCCCCATCGGAGTCTATGTTAATTAATACATGGCCAAGAGGAACCAACTATTAATTTTACTTGTCATAACGTAATTTGACTAGATAGTAAAATTAAAGACGTAAAACTCTACTTGAGAAATGTGTGTGTAAACGTCCACACGATCGTGGCTTGCATGTGCGGATTTTTTCGAGGTGTTGGTTGCTAGCATATATATTGTGTTTTGAGGTTCTTCGATATATTTTGCTATGCATTATGTGATGGATGTTTTTAATTTTTATTCTCAGATGTCTTTCAATCCACTAGCTGTTATTCTCAAAGAAAATAAACTAGATGGCACTAACTTTGCCGATTGGAAAAGAAATCTTGACATTGTCCTGAATGCTGAGGGGCATAAGTTTGTCTTAATCGAGGAGAGGCCTCTAGAACCAGAACCGGATGCCACTCCCGAAGAGTTGGCTGAATTCCGAAAATGGAAAAAGTCTGATGAGATGGCTCGCTGTTACATTTTGGCTTCACTGACAAATATATTGCAGCATCAGCATCAGACGATGGGTTCGGCCGCGGAAATGATGAAAAGTCTCACCGAGATGTTTGGTCATCAGAACCGGGTGGCTAGACAAAATGCTATGAGGGTATTGATGACAACCCAAATGTCTGAAGGGACTCCAGTGAGGGATCATGTTCTAAAAATGATGTCTCATTTGAACGAACTGAGCATACTGGGGGCTACTATCGATGCGGAAACGCAGGTCGATATTATCTTAGGCAGCTTACCTAGAAGCTTTGAGCAGTTCCGCCTTAACTACAATATGAACCGTAGGACATATAGTTTGGCGGAACTTCTGACAGAGCTTGATCTGTGAAGGTCTCTTCAAACAAGGTTATCATCAGATTCTTGCGGCAACCGGTGCTACTTCTTCCAAACCCAAATGGAGAAAGAAGAAGAAGCAGGTTGGCCAGAAGCAAGTGGCATCCCTCAAGGTGAAAAGCAAGGCTCCTCACCCCGAGGCGAACAAAAAGCCAAAGGGAAAGTGCTACAAGTGCGGTCAGAAAGGACATTTTAAAGCGGACTGCCCTGCTCTTAAGAAAGGTATGTCTCGTGCACTAGTAGTCAAAACATGTTTGGACTTGTTCTTCCACTTCGTGGATAGTTGATTCAGCTCCACCGATCATGTTTGCTTTGACTCGCATGGTTTTCGTGTAACCAAGCACTTAGTGCGGGCGAGATTACCATCAACTGGGTGATTATTCCGTGCTTATGGGTACATTGGGAGTCGTGCGGTTGAAGATTAATGATAAATTATTATTTATATATAATGTATTATTAGTAACTGATTTTAGAATGAATTTAATTTCGGTTTCTAAATTAAAAAGCGATGGTTATTCAGTTTCTTTTGATGATGATGCCATTATTAAGAAAAGAAGCGGTGAATATATTTGCAAAGGTACTTTTAATGATGGACTATATGTCATTAATACTGCACAAACTCCTATGCATAAATCACTTAACTCTTTGTCTAAACCTAAAAAGAGAAAAGAACCTTCAAGCATAAACCAAACATATCTGTGGCATTTACGGTTAGGACATGTAAACCTTGGAAGGATTCAAAGATTGGTAGATGATGGCCTATTGGATGATCTCCAAGTTGAGTCATTTCCAATTTGTGAATCCTGTCTGGAAGGTAAGATGACCAAAAGGGTTTTTAAAGCCAAGGGAAATCGTGCTCAGAATGTGTTAGAATTGGTTCATACGGATGTATGTGGTCCAATGAATATCTAGGCTAGGGGTGGTTTCGAATACTTCATCACGTTTATAGATGATTATTCGAGATATGGATACATCTATTTGATGCGACGTAAGTCTGAAGCCTTTGACAAGTTCAGAGACTTCAAGGCTGAAACGGAGAAGCGTCATGGGAAGAGTATCAAGTCGCTACGATCTGATCGTGGTGGCGAATACCTTAGTGGATAGTTTTTGGATTTCTTGGCGAATGAGGGGATTTCGTCCCACCACCGCTACGGAACTCCACAACAAAATGATGTGGCTGAAAGAAGGAATAGGACTCTTTTAGAAATGGTTAGATCAATGATGAGTTATTCAGATTTACCTATTTCGTTTTGGGGATACGCCTTAGAAACATCGGCGTACATTCTAAACATGGTGCCTTCGAAATCAGTTCCAAAAACACCCACAGAACTGTGGAGTGGGCGTAAGCCCGGTCTAGGACATGTTCGGATTTGGGGTACTCCAGCACATGTGCTGAATAAGGAAGCTGATAAATTGGCATCTCGCATGTATGCGAGTGTTTGTAGGATACCCTAAGGGAACGAAGGGTGGCTTGTTCTATAGTCCTCAGATCGAAGGTCATTGTTAGCACCAATGCCCGATTTCGGAAGAGGATTATATGATTAGTCACAAGCCCATGAGAAATAATTGGAAGAGTCGAGGCGAGACTCCGTCTATACCAATCGTACAAGCGCCAACTAACACTGCACCACGTATCGATTCTGAAACTTTTATACCAACTCAGGATTTGCCTCGTCGTAGTGGGAGGGTTGTTCGTCAGCCCGAACGATTCATAGGCGTGGGAAAGTCTTCGGACTCAATCCCAGACGAAGATGAATCAGTTCCCTGGACCTATAAGGAGGCAATCCAAGATAAAGATGCTGACTCCTGGCAAGAAGCAATGGAATCAGAAATGGGTTCTATGGATTCCAATGAAGTGTGGGAGCTAGTAGAGCTACCTGATGGTGTACAAGTCATTGGGAGTAAATGGGTCTACAAGCGAAAGAAAGGACGTGACGGGAAGGTTGAAACCTTCAAAGCGAGGCTTGTTGCAAAAGGTTACACTCAGAAAGAGGGTATCGATTATGATGAAACCTTTTCGCCGGTAGCCATGCTTAAGTTAATCCGGATTCTTTTAGCTATAGCTGCGCATTTGGATCTAGAGAATTGGCAGATGGATGTCAAGACTGAATTCTTGAATGGGAGTCTAGACAAGGAAATCTATATGCGCCAAGCAGAGGGATTCATTGCTAAAGGAGAAGAGCACTTGGTGTGCAAACTTAAGAAATCCATTTATGGACTTAAGCAAGCATCTAGATCTTGGAACACTCGTTTTGACGAAGTTGTCCAGTCATATGGATTCGTTCAATGTCCGAGTGAGAGTTGTGTGTATAAGAAATACGATGGAAACGTGTTGGTGTTTCTTGTACTGTATGTAGACGATATCCTTCTGATTAGAAACAACGTGAAGGAATTGTCGGACGTACGGGTATGGCTATCTCGAAAGTTCGATATGAAGGATCTAGGAGAAGCAGGACACATCCTTGGAATCAGGATCTTTCGTGATCGGAAGAAAAGGATGTTGTGCTTATCCCAGGCATCCTATATCGATACAGTGCTGAAGCGGTTTAGCATGGAGAATTCCAAGAAAGGTTTTCTACCTTACAGACATGGAATTCAACTATCTAAAAACATGTGTCCTAAGACACAAAAGGAGATAGATGACATGAAGATGGTCCCTTATGCATCTACTGTGGGAAGTCTCATGTATGCTATGCTTTGCACTAGACCAGATATCTGTCATGCCGTGGGCATGGTCGCTAGATATCGGGCCAAACCTGTGACTGTGACACTGGATTGTCGTCAAGCACATACTCAAGTACTGAGAAGAACTAGGTAGTACATGATTGTATATCAATCGACGACTGCCTCGGTGGGTTACACCGACTGCATTTTTCATCGGACAAAGAAAAGTCCAAGTCTACTTCGGGTTATGTGTTTAGCCTGGGAGGTGGAGCCATTAGTTGGAGGAGTGTGAAGCAGAAATGCATCTCGGACTCTACCATGGAAGCCGAGTACGTGGCAGCCTCTGAGGCAGCCAAGGAGGCAGTGTGGCTCAAGTACTTCATGCAGGACTTAGATGTGATTCCCAAATTGCCAGAGGGTATTACACTTTATTGTGATAATACTGGTGCAGTCGCAAATTCAAGGGAACCACGAGCCCATCAGGCAAGTAAACATATCAACCGCAAGTACCACATCATACGACACTTCGTAAAGGAAGGAGACGTAGTTGTAGCCAGGGTTGCATCGGAAGATAATCTTGCTGACCCTTTCATGAAAGGCCTACCTTCAAAAGTTTTTGAAAGGCATGTGGAAGGAATGGGATTACGGTGTATGGCAGCATTGCTTTGAGTATAAGTGGGAGAAATGAGAGACTATGTAATAGAGTAGTATACTTAAAAGCATGCTTGAGTATAAGTGGGAGATTGTTAGGATTGTATACTGCAAAACATACTTTATGCTTGTATTACCTAATTTCCCTGTTACTACCTATGAGGATATTAATTACACTTAATCACATGATTTGCATATTAATTCACGTTATGGTTATGCAAATGAAATGTCTAATTATTTTATATTGTAGATAATGTGGTGTGTTGGTGTCACACGGAAGATCACATTATCGGTGCCTTATAAAATAATATAATAGTTCACAACCTATATAATTATTAGACAAATTATATAAAGGGTTGTAGTGTATGCTTGAGAATAGTTGGTCTTGACTATTAGCATACATTAGCGTATTTGCATACGTTGAACAGGATCGAGGTGAGATAGTGTCTTCTCATCGACCGTAAGAAGAACGTAAATCTCGGATAATTATTATTTCTTAATTCTAAGTACATAATATTTAATTGTGTATTTATAATAATTATTGCTTTGATTTACCATAGGTGAGAGTCAAAATGATCGACTCAATAAGCCTCGTATCTTGGGCAATAATATTGTTTATACGACAATTATTATTATTACTAGAAATCGTGTCCCGACTCGTGCAGGTTGATGATGTCCCCTTGAGGAGCTCGATAATAATTATTATATTAAACCCTGCAGGTGGATTTAATTCCGATATAATAATAAGGTTCGAGTGGTACTACTCTTGGATAAGATATTAATTAATTAAAGCTGTCAGTAGCTTATAATTAATTAATGGACATTCGATATCTTAAACACGGGAAATAATATATTTAATAAGGATCCCAATTTCGTAATTTGGGATATTGGTAGGAAGTGCAATATCAAACTTTTTAGTGGACTAAGTTGATATTAATTGATTCATCATATATTAGGAAAAGTCCTAATAAGGTAAGATGAATTAATTGGGAGTCCTTCCATAATCCTCCTTTAGATCCCTAGTAGTAGTCCAAGAGCCTATAAATAGGACATTATGGTTGATGGCCGATTTTATGCTTCTTCATACACAAGGAATTTCGATTTTTCTTCTAAGTGTTTAATTGTGGATCTTGACTTGTGTCTTTGATTCCACAATTGAGAGAACATTTTAATTCTTGCTACATATCGGAATTACTTGAAGAAAAGAAAATCGAGAGTTGTGAGGCATAGGAATTCGGCCGATCCATAGGTGTCCAAGCAAGATCCGGTAGCTCGTTGCCCACACAACGTCCGGTTCAAGGCGGATCATACTCTAGAAGGTCTGAAGGTAGAAATACAAGGCGATCAAGAAGGAAGTAACCAACGCGCTTCAAAAGGTAATATCCTATGATCTTGGATCTAGATTAGGATATTTTAATTAATCAACATATTTAATTAATAAATAATAAATAATATTTAAATTGCTTGTTAGTCTTAGTAATTAATTAATTAGCATGCCTAAATAGATCTAATGCTCGTAGATGCGTAAAACGCTATTATCAACTTTCCCAAACTTCGCTTCCGCTGCGTTTTACTTTCCAACACAGACCCCACGTGCAGAGCCGAGACAAGATCCGCAATTCACGGATCATTGACCACAGCCTGTCAGCATCTTCCCACCAGCCGACAGGCCCGCCAAAAGTTGTCAGTAGGACCGCATGTGACATTGACTCCGGACGCGTGCTGGCTCCTCATTGGACCGCACAGCTGGCTGCCGGCTGTAGCCTTGGACTTTAGGCAGACTGCCCATGTGACCTTGAGGACGATCGCCCCATTATTATATTGGCCGGAAGACGATCGCCCGCTAGGATACAAGTCTCCTCAGCCCATATAAATAAAAGGCAGCCTGCACTTGGATTTCCCCCTGGCATTATCGCGATTTCAGCACACAATACAGAAGCAATACACAACACTTGGCTTTCTCCTACTCTTCGCAACAGCTATCTTTTGGTTCTTTCTTCTCTCGGCCTCTCTCATTCAGAAGACGATCGGCAGGGACGAAGAACACCGAGCTTCGCTCAAGAGCTGGATTAACAGAGTCTTTTTACACTCATTGTACTTAGATTCTCACATTAATACTTGTATCCACGAATATTTGTATTAATAACATCTCGCGAGAGCATTCAAGTCCGGGCCTAACAAACCCGGCAAATCTTGTGTTTATTCATATTCCCTCGGAAGTGCTCCCGCAAATTTGTTTGTTGTCCGTTCATTCCAGCAGTATTTAATCTTCGGATGAATATTTTGGGCAACAACAATTGGCGCTAGAAGGAGGGCATCTAACCCTCAAATTTTTATTCCTACCATCTCGAACAACACTCACTGTTCTCGGGGCATATACTTGAAGTGACACTCACTGCGCTTCAAAGAAATCTTTCAGAAATCATGTCTTCCGCCTCCGCATCGAAGAAAGCCGCTGGCCAGCCAACCAGACGCCTCGTTCCATCTCAGTCCGAGCCACAGCCGATGGCGGAAGGTAGTCGCCGCAGTCTGAGACGCTCGATCCCACCCCTGGGCGGCGGCCCAAGCCTCTCGCTCGATCAGTTCCGAACCACGGAACAGATCGACGAGGCCATGGCCGTCCTACAGGAGCGACGGAGTGCTCTCGACGCGCCTACCGCTATCACCCCCTCGGCCATCCGCCGGAAGACCAAGCGAAAGCTCAAGGCGTTACTGGCCGAGCGATCGCCAGGAGGCTCTCATCCGCAAGGAGAGGCGCTCGCCAGCCAGGGCACCTCTGTTTTCGATCGCCTGGGTAGTGACCCGTCTTGGCAACCGGGGCAGTCCGGCCCCAGCTACGAGACGACGGAGTTTGAGTCCGTCACCAGGAGCTCGGCCTACCCGACTCCTAGAAGGCATCCCAGCCGTCTGGCTCCCCCTCGCCAAATAGCCGAGGTCGGCAGCAGCAGAGTCCGGAGATCGGTACACGATCGCCTCGGCTCCCGCTCCCAAAGCCGATCCGCATGCGACCGAGCCACGGCGATGGCCGCGATGCAACGTCAGCTCGACGACATGAAGGCGCTCCTGGAATCCGAGGCAGGCGCCAAGAAGATAATCGCCGAGCCGAGCAAGCCGCTCGCGGTCCCCATCGAGCTCACCCCTGTGCAGCACAAGATCGCTCCTCCTCAAACGCCCTTGTACAAGGGGAGATCAGACCCCGAAATGCACCTGAGCAAGTTCAACATATACATGACCGGGTGTGGGGCATCAGACGCGACCAGGTGCCGAATGTTCCCTATGACGCTGGACGACCTCGCCTACAGGTGGTACACCTCATTGCCACCTCGGTCCATTGGCTCCTTTAACCAACTGGCAAACGTCTTCACAGAGTACTTCGCCACCAGGGTCGCTCGGCCGGAAGGTCCCCTTCGCATGATGCAAATCAAGCAGGGAGAAGAAGAGTCCGACTCGGACTACATCGACCGAGTAGACGAGATCATCCTCAACGGCGAGCCCGTAAGTGATGAGATCGCTCTCCACTCGGTCCTAGGAGGATTCCATGCCATTTCGCCTATGTTCAGGCATCTTACGAAGAGCCAACCCTCGACCTACGCGACCTTCCGAGCTAGAGCCGCAGACTTTCTGGCCAAGCAAAGGTTTCTTCTTAGCCTGTGAGCAGCGCGATCGGCGCCCGAACGACGATCTCCCACCCGATCGCCAGTATCAACTTATGAATAATGCGATCGGCAGCCGAGCGACGATCGCCAGTCTTCCAGCCCGATCGCCGATCTCAAGCAACATCACCAAAGAACCGGAGGACTCGGTCGCCATCTACAGTTCAGCATCTAACATGACGGACTAAGGCATGAGATCGCCTCCACCGCACATCATAAAGCCGTGGTCCTGGTAGTCGATGGAACCGGCTGCTTCGGCCATGCAAGGTCCCTTGGGCCAAAATCGCCCGCCCTTCGTTTAAATACGAGGCCGGCGTAGTCTGAGGGCCCTCCAAAATTAATCAGTGGACACAATCGCCGGCCCTCAAGGTCCATCATCTAACGTGGTGAACCCGGACAAAGCAACACGTGCCACTACCCCCGTCTCAACGTACACCGTCGAGGTTCGCCATCTTCATGGCGGGCCGAGGTGGAAGCAGAGCTTACAAGCCGTGGGCGTGGAGTTGATTCATCCGACGCTGCCCCGCGCAAGGACTCATTTAGACCAAGACCGCACGCCCTTCGTTTAAATACGAGGCGAGGCGCAGCCTAACAGAAGACCCTCACAATAAAATGAGTCACGAGACACTCAATGTCTTCGCGCACAAGACATGGTCATGGGGCCGGTCCATCGAACTCCGCGACTGTGCACGGTTCCTCAGCGACGAAACAATCAAGTTTCTACGAGGGATCGGCCAATGTTGTTTTTTGCAGGTACAAGACTGAAAGATAGCTAGCCAATCGACCAGATAGCCCAAGTCCGAATCCAAAGTCAGCTCATCAAGATCGCCCGTCCTCATCTTACACGATCGCCAGCAAGAACCACCTCGCCCCATGTCTTCAACATCGGAGCAAGCTGGGGGGCAATTGTTGTGTCGAGAATTATACTCTCCGACCGGCGATCGCCTCGGAGATCGGGCGACCTAGCTACTGCCGAGCAGCCGAGGCAGAACTGCCGACCAGCGACCAGGCGACCTAGCCTTAGCCCGGCAGCCAAGATAGATCCGCCAACCGAAGGTCCCAGGACAAGTCCTGGTGCCGAGCGATCGACATCTAAAGACGATCGTCTCTCGGTACATGGCGATCGACTCCTGGCGGCCGACTAGCAGACGATCATCTCTCGGCACTTGCCGACCGACCGATGCCGACCCTCCACAACTGGCCAATTCCGACCTCTGGTGACCAGCTAGAGACGACCGCCTCATGCCGCTAAAAGCCGATGGTCATCCAGCCGGCAAAGGCCGAGCCTCAGGACAGACCCCACGTGCAGAGCCGAGACAAGATCCGCAATTCACGGATCATTGACCATAGCCTGTCAGCATCTTCCCACCAGCCGACAGGCCCGCTGAAAGTTTTCAGTAGGACCGCATGTGACATTGACTCCGGACGCGTGCTGGCTCCTCATTGGACCGCACAACTGGCTGCCGGCTGTAGCCTTGGACTTTAGGCAGACTGCCCATGTGACCTTGAGGACGATCTCCCCATTATTATATTGGCCAGAAGACGATCGCCCGCTAGGATACAAGTCTCCTCAGCCCATATAAATAAAAGGCAGCCTGCACTTGGATTTCCCCCTGGCATTATCGCGATTTCAGCACACAATACAGAAGCAATACACAGCACTTGGCTTTCTCCTACTCTTGGCAATAGCTATCTTTTGGTTCTTTCTTCTCTCGGCCTCTCTCATTCAGAAGACGATCGGTAGGGACGAAGAACACCGAGCTTCGCTCAAGAGCTGGATTAACAGAGTCTTTTTACACTCATTGTACTTAGATTCTCACATTAATACTTGTATCCACGATATTTGTATTAATAACATCTCGCGAGAGCATTCAAGGCGGGCCTAACAAACCCGGCAAATCTTGTGTTTATTCATATTCCCTCGGAAGTGCTCCCGCAAATTTGTTTGTTGTCCGTTCATTCCAGCAGTATTTAATCTTCAGATAAATATTTTGGGCAACAACAATTGGCGCTAGAAGGAGGGCATCTAACCCTCAAATTTTTATTCCTACCGTCTCGAAGAACACTCACTGTTCTCGGGGCATATACTTGAAGTGAAACTCACTGCGCTTCAAAGAAATCTTTCAGAAATCATGTCTTCCACCTCCGTGTCGAAGAAAGCCGCTGGCCAGCCCACCAGACGCCTCGTTCCGTCTCAGTCAGAGCCACAGCCGATGGCGGAAGGTAGCCGCCGCAGTCCGAGACGCTCGATCCCGCCCCTGGGCGGCGGCCTGCCTCGCTCGATCGCCCGAACCGCGAATGATCGACGAGGCCATGGCCGTCCTACAGGAGCGACGGAGTGCTCTCGACGCGCCTCCCGCTATCACCCCCTCGGCCATCCGCCGGAAGACCAAGCGAAAGATCAAGGCGTTACTGGCCGAGCGATCGCCAGGAGGCTCTCATCTGCAAGGAGAGGCGCTCGCCAGCCGGGGCACCTCTGTTTTCGATCGCCTGGGCAGTGACCCGTCTTGGCGACCGGGGCAGTTGTAACACCCCCAGAATCAAACCGGGAATATTACACGCCGCAGACCTCTTCCGTGAGGATCCACCAGGCTAGACATTCAAACAACACAACTCATCACATACCGACATGATAAAATACCAAATCAACATACTAACTTGGTCTTTCATCACAAACGTACAAGTCAAAATGCACAATTCTTTCTCGACTCATACCCATGCGAGGATAAAATACACTCACAAACCAAAAGTATGACAAAAGAAAGACCATACACAAACTCCGACTGACTGCATCCAACATTGGCCTTCGTGTGATTAGTATCATTGTCCTTCCATCATCCTTCGCGCCGATCCTGTGTTTTGCTCCCAAACCTGCATGTACCTGGATGCAAAAACAGACATCCACCCCCCGAATACTCGGGGGTTAGCAAAACTCCACTGGTTTGCTAGTACAAGTATAAAGTGCAAATATGATCCATACATAACACATTCCGAGAATACCACAAAAGACTTCACGAGATATTTTGATAATTAAAAATAGTTCAAGTCTTGAAAATAAAACGAAACAAGTATGCACTTTGCAAACACTTCCAAATCTCGGGAGTTTTGAAAATATTTGTGATTGAAAAGTTCTTAATTCTACCAAAGCCAC
Source organism: Orobanche coerulescens (assembly GCA_033398695.1). Lineage (NCBI taxonomy): Eukaryota > Viridiplantae > Streptophyta > Magnoliopsida > Lamiales > Orobanchaceae > Orobanche > Orobanche coerulescens. The sequence continues at coordinate 144,744,380 of CM065803.1, forward strand.
TTAGGGTCACCGACCCAAAGTTCATTTTCCAAAAATGCAAACCGATTAACAAAACACGGGATTCACAACCCAATTCATTCCAGTCACAAAACACAGGGTCCACGACCCAACCATTTCGATCACTAACACAGGGTCCACGACCCGTTCATTCACTTCAATTCACTTCCAAAAATACATTACACATAACACATTATTTTTATGCCATTTTAGCCAAACACCAAGACTCAATATATAATGTCTCTCGACTCCGAGCAACAAGCATTGTGATACTCTGGACGTATCACAATTAATCATCAGTACAAACACTCTGGCAATTCTCGCGACCCGGTCCGGCCCTCAAGCCACCAAGTCCCTGTGTGCCCCGTCGAGCAATCCACAGGTGAGAATGCCCACTCGAAGTAACCCTCGCGACCCGGTCCAACCGCTAAGCCACCAGGTCCCCGTGTGACCCCGTCGAGTCAATCCCCGAGTGAGAGTACCCGAGAAAACCTTACAACTCTCATCAATTATCATTTTCAAAATCACAATCCTCAAGAGTCAATCGCAATATATATATATAGTCGAGGTATTTTGCTAAAATGGCCATATTATCCAACACGTACTCACGACCCAAAATTAATACTGTCCACAAAGAAACACACTTATCTCAACAACACCGAACAACACAACCAATATCACACAACTCATATTCATCGATAACCACATGTTTCCACGTATAGCTTAAACAAAGGATTAAACTTCAAAACTTACCGACGACGTAATCACACATAATGGCATCACACAAAAGTAATGCGATCTTATACTCAACATTAATACACATATTCAATTAAGCATATTAATTCTAGGAACACACGAGTCGTCTTTAAGAAAACCATGATGGTAAATATACTGATTATTTTGAAAAAAAATAGTTATAAATATTTATTTAGCAGATATCGACGATTAGCAACCATTATATCCACAAAACACGTAATGTATGGGCAAGATACTTGCCTCGAATTCAATTTGTGAATACGCCGACAAACGTGACTCGGCCGAAACAGCCCCGAAACAGCCCCGAAAACCGACCACCTTCGCGAGAAATCAATAACAACACCATCACTATGAGAATAACACCGCTACGAATCAACAATACTACACGAAATCCCAAACGACACTAAGAAACAACAAGGGTTCAAGGGTTTCCCAAGGAAATCAAAATCATGTTCCGGGTGGAATGAAATCAATAAACGAGTTTCTAATCCGTATGGTACAACCAAAACAACAAGAACTACACAATCAATTTATCATTTCCGGGTGAACTCAAGAGATCAAGGAAAAAACCCCAAAATTCCCAAAACTAAGGTTCTAAGGGATTTTACCTCGAATTCGATGGTGGAAGATGAAAGAAGGTTGATAAATCCATGTTAGGAGTTGAAAGGAGTTGATATCTAATGATATCTGGTCGAGATCTCCACCTTCTCACGCCTGGAATCGCCTGGGTCGCCGGAGGGGAAGAAGTGAAATGAAAAATGACGAAAGTTGACCTCTGCAGTCCTATTTATACTGTCAACAATTAGCGCACGCTAAGGTATGTGTAGCGTGCGCTATAGGATGCAAAATGCAGTCCAGAACCCTCTGCCAGACTTCGTTAGCGCGCGCTAACAGATGTGTTTAGCGTGCGCTAATTACACACTGTGTAGTCTTTGATATTTCGGCCATAACTCCTTCGTCGGGACTCCGATTGACTCGCCGTTTGAACCATTGGAAAGCTAATTTGATGCTCTATCACATTGTAAAGTTTAAGAATTTTTAGACTTAATAAGTGCCGGTGGTGATCTTACAAAGTCGACCAAATGCACAACAACGATACTCCTCGACAAAACAATGATTATTCAACATGCAACGAAACACTAACGGACAACACCAATGATCCAAATTGAAAACAAACAAATAACAAAGCACGACATAATATTAGATCGACTTACGCAATGATAAGTCGAACCCGACGAACACTACAACACGGTACATCGGCCATACCCAACATAGGGGAAAATCTCAAGAAATTGCCAACTTAACAAAATGACCGGCGCAACCGACAAAAATTCAAAACTAACCAGAACCGAGAATCTCGGGTATTACATTCTACCCTACTAAAAATAAGTTTCATCCCGAAACTTAAAATAAGAGCAAGGCGATTCTAGATAATACATTTTATCTGATATTTACAGCGCACAAGAGCTTCATGCAGTACAGAGCTACTGAGGTCCGATTCAATACGCAAGAATGTTTACGAAAAGCAACGAACATGAACCACTACGGTTGATAAATCCGAGCAGTACAACAACCAAAACACAAGTCCAACATTGAACAAGAATGTAATTCCAATAACCTCAGATGTTTGGAAGATCAAATACGAAGACTTTCCCAACACTTATGGAAATTTCGAAGTGGCCCATATGTTCATTAAGCACGATTTCGAGATCAAACAGTAGTGATTGGACAACGATGAGTGAATAGCAATGATCGAACAACAATGATCAACTCTGAAGTTCACATCTCAAATCAAGACATCAATAAACTTGTAGGAACCATGAGGTGTTAATTTCGCACACGGTCACAGGAAATCGATCTAACTTGGAAAGATCATAACGATATATAGATCAATTTGGGACAATATCAGAACTCGCTTGAATGACAAAGGTGAGAAACAACACAAGGTCAGAAGCATCAACTAACACAATCGAGTTGATATGGTCGAACGAAATGGAAGTGAAAAAAAATATGGGTATTACATCATATCACCTTTAAAAGAGGTTTCGTCCCCGAACCTAAACAACGAGAACGAAGTGCTGGAATAGCAACCTTCCCGGTCATATCCTCTTGGTCCCGCATCTAATCTCCATAACCAACTGTACCGCAGTCACGGCCACGTCCTCTGTCCCTCTGCATACTAAGCGGATTCTCACTTAATGCGGTTGCACCACTTCGCAGAAACAATATGCTAAAGTACCAACTTAGCATGACATATCACATAAGGTAACCAATAACAACTCGATAAGAAAATCCATGAGGTATCCTTTTAAAGGAAATCTTTTGAAAATCCTTGGATTTGTATGCTATTCAAAATAAACTTTAAAAGTACTTTTGGTACCTCAGGTTGTTTGCATCCAAACTTGTAAACAACATACTTTAACCATCTCATTTGAAATCATTTGCAAAATAATAATTCCTTGTAACCAGCGTTATCAAAATCATCATGCCTCTACGCATCATCATAACCATTAACAACCAACAAGTTAACCATGCAAGATCATCAAACCATTCTTACATACTCTAATATTTATAAATCCGAGTTTGAACTTTACATCGAGTGAGATTTTTCATCTTTCACTATATATTTTTGAAAATAAAAATCATATTGGTTTTTTGAAATAAAATATTTTTATGACGTGAAAGATTTTTGAAAATCATTTACTCGAATTATTTGAAAATACAACAATACGTTAAAATTATTTTCGAAAATTCTCCCAACACTACACAAACATCAACGACGGTAATATTTTACAAAATGTTCAATGTACTTTAAAACAACTCTTTCAAATACTGTCGAGGTTTTATTTGAGAATCCTAGGCCGGCTCGCAAATTTCAAACAATTTCCAAAGTTCATACGAAGCCGCCGACTAATCGCACCATCAAAGTAGTTTCAAAAACTGGTTTTTCCACAACTTGCACAAACTTATGAAAGTTTTAGAAAAGCGTGTTCGAAGACACGCACAGCAGACATAATTTATCAATTTGCCGAACCCAATCAATTATCACTTAGCGCAACGAAAAGTCATAACGCACATTCATACAAAACAGTTGTCATTACTTGACAACACACATAGAATACAGTCCCGGGTGATTGACTACAAAGGTTAGGCCTAACGGCTGAAAGAAATGCGGTTCTCTAGCCCCTGTCCAGACTGACTAACGCGCGCTACAACAAATATTTAGCGTGCGCTACCCATGCTGCATTAGCGCGCGCTAGCCTCACACTTGGCGTGCGCTAACGGTTCTATTTCAGCAACATAATTGTGAACATATATACGACATTACTAGAATCGAAGGTCACAAATAAACAACAACAATATTCGAATCTCAAAGCCATCGATTCACATAATTACAACACCTCATGAGCAACCATCAATAGGCAATTGTCATTCAAAACCGAAAAGTTAAAAGCAAGAGTCACGTCTTGAGTATATTTTGTAGAACTCATTTGAGTCCAAAACTCGTGTTTTGAAAACTTATAGTACACAATGGAAAAGAATTATCAATAATCGAGTTTTCAGAACTTTCAGCCTTGAGGTCAACATATGAAAATCAACTTTTTTTCCTACCTTGGAGGACATTTTAAAAATTTTACGTGACTCCCCGAAAGGATTCGAAAACTTAACATTCCAAGGTTGATACTCTTGCAAGAAAAACAGTTTATACGAAGATACATTCAGCAATATCATTCTACATTCTAGCACAAGACGGGAATCAACAAATATATGCCACGTAATCGTAAATCACATTTAAACTGTACCCCAAAATACTTAATCACACAACTAGCTCATGCAGCTCGAGGCATAACATGAAGTAGGGAGACTTACATCCACAGATCGCACGAAGATGATGGCTGCACCATGATACTAATCACGACCGACATTCCAGACGACGCGTCGCGACACGACTTAGTCAGACAAAACCTGACAAGACAAGACCCGATAACACACAACTCAACCCGACAGCCTAGGTTTCCGCAACCTAAGCTCTGATACCATAAATGTAGCACCCCCAGAATCAAACCGGGAATATTACACGCCACAGACCCCTTCCGTGAGGATCCACCAGGCTAGACATTCAAAAAACACAACTCATTACATACCGACATGATAAAATACCAAATCAACATACTAACTTGGTCTTTCATCACAAACGTACAAGTCAAAATGCACATTTCTTTCTCGACTCATACCCATGCAAGGGTAAAATACACTCACAAACCAAAAGTATAACAAAAGAAAGACCATACACAAACTCCGACTGACTGCATCCAACATTGGCCTTCGTGTGATTAGTATCATTCGCCTTCCATCATCCTTCGTGCCGATCATGTGTTTTGCTCCCAAACCTGCATGTACCTGGATGCAAAAACAGACATCCACCCCCCGAATACTTGGGGGTTAGCAAAACTCCACTGTTTTGCTAGTACAAGTATAAAGTGCAAATACGAGCCATACATAACACATTCCGAGAATACCACAAAAGACTTCCCGAGATATTTTGATAATTAAAAATAGTTCAAGTCTTGAAAATAAAACGAAACAAGTAAGCACTTTGCAAACACTTCCAAATCTTGGGAGTTTTGAAAACATTTGTGATTGAAATGTTCTTAATTCTACCAAAGCCACTTAGGGTCACCGCCCCAAAGTTCATTTTCCAAAAATGCAAACCGATTAACAAAACACGGGGTTCACAACCCAATTCATTCCAGTCACAAAACACAGGGTCCACGACCCAACCATTTCGATCACTAACACAGGGTCCACGACCCGTTCATTCACTTCAATTCACTTCCAAAAATACATTACACATAACACATTATTTTTATGCCATTTTAGCCAAACACCAAGACTCGATATATAATGTCTCTCGACTCCGAGCAACAAGCATTGTGATACTCCGGACATATCACAATTAATCATCAGTACAAACACTCTGGCAATTCTCGCGACCCGGTCCGGCCTTCAAGCCACCAAGTCCCTGTGTGCCCCGTCGAGCAATCCCCAGGTGAGAATGCCCACTCGAAGTAACCCTCGCGACCCGGTCCAGCCGCTAAGCCACCAGGTCCCCGTGTGAGCCCGTCGAGTCAATCCCCGAGTGAGAGTACCCGAGAAAACCTTACAACTCTCATCAATTCTCATTTTCAAAACCGCAATCCTCAAGAGTCAATCACAATATATATATAGTCGAGGTATTTTGCTAAAATGGCCATATTATCCAACACGTACTCACGACCCAAAATTAATACTGTCCACAAAGAAACACACTTATCTCAACAACACCGAACAACATAACCAATATCACACAACTCATATTCATCGATAACCACATGTTTCCACGTATAGCTTAAACAAAGGATTAAACTTCAAAACTTACCGACGACGTAATCACACATAATGGCATCACACAAAAGTAATGCGATCTTATACTCAATATTAATACACACATTCAATTAAGCATATTAATTCTAGGAACACACGAGTCGTCTTTAAGAAAACCATGATGGTAAATATACTGATTATTTTGAAAAAAAAAATAGTTATAAATATTTATTTAGCAGATATCGACGATTAGCAACCATTATATCCACAAAACACATAATGTATGGGCAAGATACTTGCCTCGAATTCAATTTGTGAATACGCCGACAAACGCGACTCGGCCAAATGACCCAAATTTGACCCCAAAAACCGACCACCTTCGCGAGAAATCAATAACAACACCATCACTACGAGAATAACACCGCAACGAATCAACAATACTACACGAAATCCCAAACGACAATAAGAAACAACAAGGGTTCAAGGGTTTCCTAAGGAAATCAAAATCATGTTCCGGGTGGAATGAAATCAATAAACGAGTTTCTAATCCGTAGGGTACAACCAAAACAACAAGAACTACACAATCAATTTATCATTTCCGGGTGAACTCAAGAGATCAAGGAAAGAACCCCAAAATTCCCAAAACCAAGGTTCTAAGGGATTTTACCTCGAATTCGATGGTGGAAGATGAAAGAAGGTTGATAAATCCATGTTAGGAGTTGAAAGGAGTTGATATCTAATGATATCTGGTCGAGATCTCCACCTTCTCACGCCTGGAATTGCCTGGGTCGCCGGAGGGGAAGAAGTGAAATGAAAAATGACGAAAGTTGACCTCAGCAGTCCTATTTATACTGTCAACAATTAGCGCACGCTAAGGTATGTGTAGCGTGCGCTATCGGATGCAAATTGCAGTCCAGAACCCTCTGCCAGACTTCGTTAGCGCGCGCTAACAGATGTGTTTAGCGTGCGCTAATTACACACTGTGTAGTCTTTGATATTTCGACCATAACTCCTTCGTCGGGACTCCGATTGACTCGCCGTTTGAACCATTTGAAAGCTAATTTGATGCTCTATCACATTGTAAAGTTTAAGAATTTTTAGACTTAATAAGTGCCGGTGGTGATCTTACAAAGTCGACCAAATGCACAACAACAATACTCCTCGACAAAACAATGATTATTCTGTTAGGAATATGCCCTCAAATGCCACTCAGGGGATGAGAGAGTGAGAGCAATTGTATTGTAATTATGAATATTTAATAAGGCAGTTATTATTTCTATATTATTGCATATCAATGGTATTGTGATTTAGTATATAGAATAATAGTCCTTGCATTTGAGAGCAAACATTCTACTCCATATGGAGATAAGGAGATAGGCACTAGAAGTGTTTACAGCTCGAATGCTTAACTAGTTCGCAAGTCGATAAAACTTAATTGGGCAGTAAGTTTAGACAAGACTTGTATAACGTGTACTTTGACATGTAGAGTACATGTTTTCACTAACAGTTAGTGGGAGCACACGTTATAGGTATGCTAATGGGATTAGTATACTCGAACACGACTCACCTCGATTTGGTCACATGCTTATCACTCAGGGATAGTCAATGACTGGATCGAAAGGTTGTGATAGGTATACGTGGACCTTTGACTTGAGGTTTCAGTAGGAGATGTGCTTGTGACATTAAGTTAGTCATTAGAGTAGTTCGATCCAATCGCCGGTTGGTGTGGTCAACCTCGAAATGCAACTTAGTGGGCAAGTAGCAGTCTCTACTGAATACCAAGATAGAATTCTTTCTCCTGTTAGTGAGCAGGTAAATGTCCTATGCGGTTAATGGCAAATGAGATCATAAGTCTTTGGCCAAAGCAGTTAGAGCTAGTTGTATTTGATACACGAGAGCTCGATGATCTCGATTTGTATTAACAAATGCATAGAGTCAAGATACAATAGGGTTTGACTTTACCGTGACCCTAATACTTGACCGGGACATATGATTGAACGGTTTATACGTATACGGTATTCACGACATAATGGTTTTGGAATGATCCTATCATTTGTTCTTAGTTAGGTTACGGTGTGGGCCACAAGACTGGCTAAGTGGTTCTAACACTCATTGGATCCTCCCAATGCTAACTAAGACGAACCTACAGAGTCGCGGCACAGGAATTGACGACGGATTATATTTAGCTTATTCTCTCATGGTTAATATTGGACATTGGATGTCTAATTCAATTTATTGGATAAATTAAATCGGTCTCGTGAATTAAATAAATTACTGGATAATTAATTTATTCATATAATTTCTTAGAGAATTTATTTTTAATATAATTAATTAATTGGATTAATTAATTGTATTAGTATTGAGACGTACCAAGGTTTATCTATCGGATTAGATACAAGAGGGTCCGTTTCACGGACCAAAACGGACCAACACCTAAAATCTCATCATAGCCGCCCCACTCACTTCATCATGGTGATGAATTATCAATTTTGTCTTTAGAATACATTTTATATTATGTGGGGTTTTAATTAATTCATTTAATGAATTAATTATATCTTAATGATTGAGATGATGAGTGTGTTATGCTTGTATTTATATACATAGTTTCCACCTCCATTGACTTCACTTGAGCTGCCGTGAGTTGGAGCAAATGAAAGAGAGAAAGTTTTCTAACTTTATACATTTTGAGTTCTAAGTGTATTTTGAGAGAAAACAATTTTTATAAAATACTTAGAGTATTTATAAAAATATATATAAGTTAATTCTATCAATTTCTAGCCGTATACTTAGAGTATAAATTGATAGAAATATTTTCCGGTCATCTTCCGACGCGTGATACGTAGAGGCACGGTGTTTTCGGTGCTCGGGAATTTCCAAAAGCTTGTTCGATTGGATTCGTGCTCGTACTCGGAATCAAGAAGATATTATCAAAGGTCTACGAGGGTATGATTTCTTAATTTATCTTCGTACTTTTATATTCGTTTATACGATGCTTGATCGATCCGGTTTTGGGGTTTGGTTTTTATCCGGTTTGGCCGGTTTATTTCCGCTGCGTAACTCGTTTTTAATCACCGAATCCCAATAGTGGTATCGGAGCAAGGTCTATGCAATCGTATATTCGATATTTGCATTTGGAATGCTTGATTTTTTTTTTATGATTTAGAATCATAATCATTTTAATTGTTGATGTTTAATTGTTCATCTAAAAATTATTTTTCATGATTTTATGTTACAATATAAATCTATTTTTCTTTTGAAAAACTGATTTAATTGTGTTATATAAAAATTAGAAAAATATTATTTTTGGATTCGGGACGAAAAAAAATGAGCCGGAAAATTGGCCGGACCCGGCAGCTCGGGGCTGCCGGGGCTGCTGGGCTGGGCTGGGCGGGGCTGCTGGGCTGGGCTGGGCTGGGCTGGATGGGCTGGGCTGGGCTGGCTGGGCTGGGCTGGGCTGGCTGGGCTGCTGGGCTGGGCTGGGCAGCCCCTGTCGGGCCACGGGCTTGGCCCGGGCCTTGTGTTTTCCGACTGCGTTTTTATATTTCGTTCGGTAAATTAATTTTCCGCAAATTAAGTTGGATTTAATTTGACTAAAATATAATTATGGTAATTTATTTTAAGGGAATTAATTTAATGAAATATTTATTTTGTCCGGAGCAAATTAAAATTAACGGTTAAGTGAATTAATTCGATTAATTCTAATTGTTGAATTATTTTTTGTTGATTAGATCAATTTTAGATTAATCATTATTGCCATTTATTTTAATGTAATTGTTGCATTAATTTTGAATGGGGATGTAGTTCATGGACCTAGTTTTGAATAGTTTGTTTTGTTCGATTGGGTTGTAAAGGCCGTTTTGAGCCTATTTATTTTACTAGAAAATTTGTATAGGATGCAATTTTTCAAATGTAAAATTTATTTGTAATGACGAAGACCGGAGGAAGATCCGCTCGAGAAGACGAAGATTCAAGACCGAAGACATGTAATTAGATTACGATGTTTTTGTTCTAGGAACAGTCCATGAACTGCATGTTGTTAGTTTTAGGTTGTGTATGTTTTCATATTGTATGACAATCAAACAAACCGACAAACCGCGCTTATAAACAGATTAATGTGCAAAGTGTAACATATAATCGCGTTAATACTCCCACTTACAAACACTAAGTTATAAAGGTTACGAGGTTTCCTACCCTCCGTCAAACTCATGGAAAATTGAAATCTAAACCGGAATATTATTCTTCCGAGTATGTCGGGGTAATATATTTGGGGAAAGTTGATAAATTCCTAGAGTGCATTAGATGCCTTTGGTTGTGACAAATCAAACCCCTATAAACCGTATGGGTTGCCGGGTAAGATTCAATTGTCAGACTAATAGGAGTTGACGGTTTAAACTTAGATAGTTCAGCGAGCCATAGAAACCGAATGGGTTGAGGGCAAGTGAACTAGGGGTAAAAGAAGATCGAATCATCCATTAGATGGGTTGGTATTAGACACCACTTTATAAAGAATAATAGAATATAAACCGTATGGGTTGCCCTCTATTAAACTTTGTAAAGAAATCGATCACCGCTATGAAGTTACCCAAGACTTCCGGATTTAACATGGGAGTGTGTAAATGCCGATAAAATAGTGGGAGCCGAGTTATGAATAAAGAAAGTCCTTAAATTCTTTACTCGGATCATAATTAAACAATCACTAACGAATCTCAAATTATTCTCTGCAGTTAACAAAACTCTCAATATGACAATAAACCCACTCGCTATACTACTTGAAAAGAACGTCCTGACTGGTCCGAACTATGTGGACTGGCTTCGGAACTTGAGGATTGTCCTAACTATGGAAATGCTGGGATACGTCTTGGAGGCGGACATCCCAGCGGCTCCTGCAAGAACCCGAGCCAATCAGGAAGATGTCAATGCCCATGAGAAATGGGTAAAAGACGACATAAAAGTGCGAGGGTACATGTTAGGCTCAATGGCCAATGAGCTTCAACGTGCCCATGAAAAGATGACGTCTTCACGAGCCATCTTAGCGCACCTGGCTGAGCTCTATGGAGAGCATAGCCGAACTGCTAGATATGAGATATCAAAGCAATTATTCGGTGCCAGGATGAAGGAAGGAGAGAGGGTTGGGGACCATGTCCTCAAGATGATCTCGATGATTGAGAGATTGGAAGCTCTTGATTTTCAGATTCATGCATCTCTCCAAACTGACCTTATCCTGCAGTCACTTCCTGACTCCTTTTCACAATTTGTCATGAACTTCAACTGCAATGAGATTGCATGTAACTTAGCTGGGCTAATGAACAAACTGACGACTGCCGGATCTCGAGATGAAGACAAAGGGAAAGGAAGCTGCACTTGTGATTTCTTCTGGGACTTGGAAGTCCAAGAATAAGAAGAAAAAGAACAAGAAGCAGTTAGGTCCAATAGCCAAGATCGATAAGGGAAAGGACAAGGCCCCAATGGTTCAAAAGAGTAAGGGGGCCAAGAAAACGGATGTATGCATCAACTGCGGTGAGCTAGGCCACTGGAAGAGGTACTGTCCAAAGCTTGACCGTAATGCGCCGTCAGGTACGGAACTACTAGTTTTAGAAACAAATTGTTCTGTAACTGTATATTCTAATTCTTGGATACTTGATTCCGGTGCGAGTTCTCACATTTGTACAATGAATCAGGATCTGGAACGAAGTAGGAAGCTGGATTCATGGGAGGTGATGGTCACCGTCGGAAGTGGGCATAGTGTCGAGGCTTCTGATATCGGATCCCTTATGTTGGATTTAGAATCTGGTTTTATTCTCACTTTAGAAGATGTACTTGTTTTGCCCAAGGGGCACAAGAATATTATATCAATTCCGGTCATGGACCGAAAGGGATTTCACTTCTTTATTGGATATGGGTCCTGTCGTATTTATTTCAGAAATAAATTGGTTGGTACTGCTACATTATTAAATAGTTTATACCATTTAAATTTAAAGAATAAGAAAATTGTGAACACTATAACTAGGAAGCGTGGTAGGGATGAAACGAACCAAGCACTTAAGTGGCATCTTAGACTTGGTCATATCGGTCAGACCAAGGTTCATAAAATGGAGAAAGATGGGCTTACGGGTCCATTGGGATCAGATCCCTATCCAACTTGTGAATCTTGCCTTCAAGGCAAAATGACTAAGTTACCCTTCACAGGGACTTTTGAAAGAGCTGCTGAAAAACTTGGATTGATCCATACCGACGTCTGTGGCCCTTTTGAAGTGGCACGAGACGGCTTTCAGTATTTAATTACATTCACTGATGACCATACCAGGTATGGATTCGTGTACTTAATGAAACATAAGTCTGAAGCTTTTGATAAATTCAAGGAATTTAAAGCCCTAGTTGAAAATCAAACAGGTAACCGTGTTAAGACTCTTCGGTCGATCAGGGTGGTGAGTACATGAGTACCGAATTTGACGAGTTCTTAAAAGAACTAGGAATAGTGTCACAATTCACTCCTCCAGCTACTCCACAATTAAATGGTGTATCAGAAAGAAGGAACCGAACCTTGTTGGACATGGTTCGCTCCATGCTTAACTATACTGATCTACCGATTTATCTCGTGGGGTTACGCGCTCCTTCATTGTGCATATCTTGAACAGATGTCCTTCCAAATCCGTTCCTAAGACTCCCCATGAGATGTGGAGAGGTAGGAAACCAAGTCTTAATCACATTAGGATTTGGGGATGCCACCTTATGTCAAGAAGACTAAAGTAGAGAAATTGGAAGCTAGGTCTGTGAAAGGTCGTTTCATAGGATATCCAGGGGATTCCATGGGATATCTATTCTACATGCATGAATATCATAGGATCATCGTTGCTATACAAGCACACTTCCTGGAAGATCAGTTTATTCAGGAAGGAGGGGCAGGTAGAAATATTTCTTTGGAAGAAATAAAAGAAACACCAAATGAGACACCTATGCAAGATATTAGAGCCCAACCTTTTGAAATACAAATACAACCTCGCAAGTCTAGTAGAATTTCTCAATTACCTGAGAGGTATGGCTATCTGCATCAAGAAGAACTGGGTGTCCATGAGATGACAGAAAGTAGTCAAGAGAATGATCCTTCTACGTACGACCAAGCTATGGTAGATGTTGACTCCACAAAGTGGCAAGAAGCTATGGAAGCTGAGATAGACTCAATGCATGCTAATCAGGTCTGGACTTTAGTAGATCGTCCTAAAGGCATAGTGCCTATTGGAAACAAATGGATCTATAAAACAAAGACTGATGGAGATGGCAAGGTTGATACCTATAAGGCCAGGCTTGTGGCAAAGGGTTATTCCCAAAGAGAAGGAATCGATTACTTCGAGACCTTCTCGCCTGTAGCTATGATTAAGTCTATTCGCATGATGCTTGCCATAGAAGCCCACTTAGATTATGAAATATGGCAAATGGATGTGAAAACGGCATTCCTAAATGTATTCCTCGAAGAGGAGATTTACATGGAACAGCCTAAGGGATTCATATCTCAAACCAATATTCATAAAGTATGCAAACTTCAGCGTGCCATTTATGGACTGAAGCAAGCTTCACGGAGTTGGAATCTTCGTTTTAACGAGACAGTCAAAGAGTTTGATTTTGTCCAAAATGAAGAGGAGCCCTGTATTTACAAGAAGGTTAGTGGGAGCAAAATTGTGTTCTTAATACTATATGTAGATGACATTCTACTTATAGGAAATGACGTAGGAATGCTCAGTTCTGTGAAAGTTTGGCTTTCTAAAGAGTTCTCAATGAAAGACTTGGGAGAAGCTATCTATATTCTGGGTATTCGTCTCTACCGGGGTAGAGCGAAAAGAATGTTAGGTCTTTCCCAAGCCCTCTACATAGAAAAGATCCTGAAGCGATTTAGGATGGAAGATTCTAAAAGAGGGTTTCTACGTATGCAACATGGTGCAAAACTTTCCTTAGAGATGTGTCCTCAAAGTGAGGAAGATAGAAAGGAAATGAGCAAGGTACCTTATGCTTCGGCAGTAGGTAGCCTTATGTATGCAATGATTTGCACTAGACCGGACATTGCCTATGATGTGAGCCTAGTAAGTTGGTTTCAGTCAAATCCAGGGCAGGAACATTGGACTGCTGTAAAGAACATTCTTAAGTACCTAAGGAGGACTAAAGACTTGGTTCTTACATACGGCGGTGGAGAACTAACAGTGATGGGTTATACAGACTCAGATTTTTCGGGGGACATGGATGCTCAGATGTCCACATCAGGGTATATCTTTACTCTGAATGGTGGGGCAGTTTCTTGGAGAAGTGCCAAGCAAAGTTCGACTGCTATCTCTACATGTCAAGCCGAATATCAGGCAGCCACGGAGGCTGCTAAAGAAGCTTTTTGGATAAAGAAGTTCACTGAGGAACTTCAAGTGGTTCCTAACGCAGAGAATCCCGTGACACTGTTTTGTAACAATGATGGAGCTGTTGCACAGGCTAAGGAGCCTAGGGCTCACCACAACACTAAACATATTGCGAGAAAATATCATTTTGTTAGAGAAATGGTTCGGGATGGGAATGTTACACTGCAGAGAGTAGACACAGCAAATAACGTTGCTGATCCGCTTACCAAGCCACTATCTCAGAAGGTCTTAGAAAGACATCTGGAGAGTATGGGTATTAGATACCATAGTTTGTGGCATTGAGTGCAAGTGGGAGATTGTTAGGAATATGCCCTCAAATGCCACTCAGGGGATGAGAGAGTGAGAGCAATTGTATTGTAATTATGAATATTTAATAAGGCAGTTATTATTTCTATATTATTGTATATCACTGGCATTGTGATTTAGTATATAGAATAATAGTCCTTGCATTTGAGAGCGAACATTCTACTCCATATGGAGATAAGGAGATAGGCACTAGAAGTGTTTACAGCTCGAATGCTTAACTAGTTCGCAAGTCGATAAAACTTAATTGGGCAGTAAGTTTAGACAAGACTTGTATAACGTGTACTTTGACATGTAGAGTACATGTTTTCACTAACAGTTAGTGGGAGCACACGTTATAGGTATGCTAATGGGATTAGTATACTCGAACACGACTCACCTCGATTTGGTCACATGGATATCACTCAGGGATAGTCAATGACTGGATCGAAAGGTTGTGATAGGTATACGTGGACCTTTGACTTGAGGTTTCAATAGGATATGTGCTTGTGACATTAAGTTAGTCATTAGAGTAGTTCGATCCAATCGCCGGTTGGTGTGGTCAACCTCGAAATGCAACTTAGTGGGCAAGTAGCAGTCTCTACTGAATACCAAGATAGAATTCTTTCTCCTGTTAGTGAGCAGGTAAATGTCCTATGCGGTTAATGGCAAATGAGATCATAAGTCTTTGGCCAAAGCAGTTAGAGCTAGTTGTATTTGATACACGAGAGCTCGATGATCTCGATTTGTATTAACAAATGCATAGAGTCAAGATACAATAGGGTTTGACTTTACCATGACCCTAATACTTGACCGGGACATATGATTGAAGGGTTTATACGTATACGGTATTCACGACATAATGGTTTTGGAATGATCCTATCATTTGTTCTTAGTTAGGTTACGGTGTGGGCCACGAGACTGGCTAAGTGGTGCTAACACTCATTGGATCCTCCCAATGCTAACTAAGACGAACCTCTGAGTCGCGGCACGAGAATTGTGACGGATTATATTTAGCTTATTCTCTCATGGTTAATATTGGACATTGGATGTCTAATTCAATTTATTGGATAAATTAAATCGGTCTCGTGAATTAAATAAATTCTTTGGATAATTAATTTATTCATATAATTTCTTAGAGAATTTATTTTTAATATAATTAATTAATTGGATTAATTAATTGTATTAATATTGAGACGTACCAAGGTTTATCTATCGGATTAGATACACGAGGGTCCGTTTCACGGACCAAAACAGACCAACACCTAAAATCTCATCATAGCCGCCCCACTCACTTCATCATGGTGATGAATTATCAATTTTGTCTTTAGAAGACATTTTATATTATGTGGGGTTTTAATTAATTTATTTAATGAATTAATTATATCTTAATGATTGAGATGATGAGTGTGTTATGCTTGTATTTATATACATAGTTTCCACCTCCATTGACTTCACTTGAGCTGTCGTGAGTTGGAGCAAATGAAAGAGAGAAAGTTTTCTAACTTTATACATTTTGAGTTCTAAGTGTATTTTGAGAGAAAATAATTTTTATAAAATACTTAGAGTATTTATAAAAATATATATAAGTTAATTCTATCAATTTCTAGCCGTATACTTAGAGTATAAATTGATAGAAATATTTTCCGGTCATCTTCCGACGCGTGATACGTAGAGGCACGGTGTTTTCGGTGCTCGGGAATTTCCAAAAGCTTGTTCGATTGGATTCGTGCTCGTACTCGGAATCAAGAAGATATTATCAAAGGTCTACGAGGGTATGATTTCTTAATTTATCTTCGTACTTTTATATTCGTTTATACGATGCTTGATCGATCTGGTTTTGGGGTTTGGTTTTAATCCGGTTTGGCCGGTTTATTTCCACTACGTAACTCGTTTTTAATCACCGAATCCCAACATATTCAACATGCAACGAAACACTAACGGACAACACCAATGATCCAAATTGAAAACAAACAAATAACAAAGCACGACATAATATTAGATCGACTTACGCAATGATAAGTCGAACCCGACAAACACTACAACACGGTACATCGGCCATACCCAACATAGGGGAAAATCTCAAGAAATTGCCAACTTAACAAAATGACCGACGCAACCGACAAAAATTCAAAACTAACCAGAACCGAGAATCTCGGGTATTACATTCTACCCTACTAAAAATAAGTTTCATCCCGAAACATAAAATAAGAGCAAGGCGATTCTAGATAATACATGTTATCTGATATTTACAGCGCATAAGAGCTTCATGCAGTACAGAGCTACTGAGGTCCGATTCAATACGCAAGAATGTTTACGAAAAGCAACGAACATGAACCACTACGGTTGATAAATCCGAGCAGTACAACAACCAAAACACAAGTCCAACATTGAACAAGAATGTAATTCCAATAACCTCAGATGTTTGGAAGATCAAATACGAAGACTTTCCCAACACTTATGGAAATTTCGAAGTGGCCCAGATGTTCATTAAGCACGATTTCGAGATCAAACAGTAGTGATTGGACAACGATGAGTGAATAGCAATGATCGAACAACAATGATCAACTCTGAAGTTCACATCTCAAATCAAGACATCAATAAACTTGTAGGAACCACGAGGTGTTAATTTCGCACACGGTTCACAGGAAATCGATCCAACTTGGAAAGATCATAACGATATACAGATCAATTTGGGACAATATCAGAACTCGCTTAAATGACAAAGGTGAGAAACAACACAAGGTCAGAAGCATCAACTAACACAATCGAGTTGATATGGTCGAACGAAATGGAAGCAAAAAAAAATATGGGTATTACAGCAGTCCGGCCCCAGCTACGAGACGATGGAGTTTGAGTCCGTCACCAGGAGCTCGGCCTACCCGACTCCCAGAAGGCATCCCAGCCGTCTGGATCCCCCTCGCCAAATAGCCGAGATCGACAGCAGCGGAGTCCAGAGATCGGTACACGATCGCCTCGACTCCCGCTCCCAAAGCCGATCCGCAAGCGATCGAGCCACGTCGATGGCCGCGATGCAACGTCAGCTCGACGACATGAAGGCGCTCCTGGAATCCGGGGCAGGCGCCAAAAAGACGATCGCCGAGCCGAGCGAGCCGCTCGCGGTCCCCATCGAGCTCGCCCCTATGCAGCACAAGATCGCTCCTCCTCAAACGCCCTTGTACGAGGGGAGATCAGACCCCGAAATGCACCTGAGCAAGTTCAACATCTACATGACCGGGTGTGGGGCATCAGACGCGACCAGGTGCCGAATGTTCCCTATGACGCTGGACGACCTCGCCTACAGGTGGTACACCTCATTGCCACCTCGGTCCATTGGCTCCTTTAACCAACCGGCGAACGTCTTCACAGAGTACTTCGCCACCAAGGTCGCTCGGCCGGAAGGTCCCCTTCGCATGATGCAAATCAAGCAGGGAGAAGAAGAGTCCGACTCGGACTACATCGACCGAGTAGACGAGATCATCCTCAACGGCGGGCCCGTAAGCGATGAGATCGCTCTCCACTCGGTCCTAGGAGGATTCCATGGCCTTTCGCCTATGTTTAGGCATCTTACGAAGAGCCAACCCTCGACCTACGCGACCTTCCGAGCTAGAGCCGCAGACTTTCTGGCCAGGCAAAGGTTTCTTCTTAGCCTGTGAGCAGCGCGATCGGCGCCCGAACGACGATCTCCCACCCGATCGCCAGTATCAACTTATGAATAATGCGATCGGCAGCCGACCGACGATCGCCAGTCTTCCAGCCCGATCACCGATCTCAAGCAACATCACCAAATAACCGGAGGACTCGTTCGCCATCTACAGTTCAGCATCTAACATGACGGACTAAGGCATGAGACCGCCTCCACCGCACATCATAAAGCCATGGTCCTGGTAGTCGATGGAACCGGCTGCTTCGACCATGCAAGGTCCCTTGGGGCCAAAATCGCCCGCCCTTCATTTAAATACGAGGCCGGCGTAGTCTGAGGGCCCTCCAAAATTAATCAGTGGACACGATCGCCCGCCCTCAAGGTCCATCATCTAACTTGGTGAACCCGGACAAAGCGACACGTGCCACTACCCCCATCTCAACGTACACCGTCGAGGTTCGCCATCTTCACGGCGGGCCGAGGTGGAAGCAGAGCTTACAAGCCGCGGGCGTGGAGTTGATTCATCCGATGCTGCCCCGCGCAAGTGTTGTGTCGAGAATTACACTCTCCGACTGGCGATCGCCTCGGAGATCGGGCGACCTAGCCATTGCCGAGCAGCCGAGGCAGAACTGCCGACCAGCAACCAGGCGGCCTTGCCTTAGCCCCGCAGACAAGATGAATCGGCCAACCGAAGGTCCGAGGACAAGTCCTGGTGCCGAGCGATCGACATCAAATACGATCGTCTCTCGGTACTTGGCGACCGTCTCCTGGCGACCGACTAGCGGATGATCATCCCTCGGCACTTGCCGACCGACCCTTGGTGACCGACCGATGCTGACCCTCAGCGACTGGCTGATGCCGACCCTCAGTGACCAGCTAGAGACGACCGCATCATGCCGATAGTCATCCAGTGGACAAAGGCCGAGCCTCAGGACTGAGCCCACGTGCAGAGCCGAGACAAGATCCACATATCACGGATCGTTGACCACAGCCTGTCAGCACCCGTCCACCAGCCGACAAGCCCGCCAAAAGTTGTCAGTAGGACCGCATGTGACAGTGACTCCGGACACGTGCTGGCTCCTCATTGGACCGCACAGCTGGCTGCCAGCCACTGCCTTGGACTTTAGGCCGACAACCCGTGTGATCGCCCCATTATAATATTAGCCGGCAGACGATCGCCCCATTATTATAATGGCCGGAAGGCGATCGCCCGCCAGAGGACAAGGCACCACTGCCCCTATATATACAAGGCTCCATGCTCTCGGCCAACTCTCGGCATTATCGTGATTTCAGTACACATCACAGAATCAACACACAACACTTGGCTTTCTCCAACTCTTGGCAACAGCTATCATTCGGTACTTACTTCTCTCGGCCTCTCTCATCAAGCAGAAGATCGGCAGGGACGAAGAACACCGAGCTTCGCTCAAGAGCCGGATTAACAGAGTCTTTTTACACTCATTGTATTTAGATTTCTCACATTAATACTTGTATCCATGAATATTTGTATTAATAACATCTCGCGAGAGCATTCAAGCCCGGGACTAACAACCCCGGCAAATCTTGTGTTATTCATTTTATCTCGGAAGTGCTCCCGCAAATTGTTGTTTGTTGTCCGTCTTCCAGCAGTATTTAATCTTCGGATAAATATTTTGGGCAACAACAGCAAGGACTCCTCTAGACCAAGACCGCACGCCCTTCGTTTAAATACGAGGCGAGGCACAGCCTAACAGAGGACCCTCACAATAAAATGAGTCACGAGACAGTCAATGTCTTCGCGCACAAGACTCGTTCATGGAGTCGGTCCATCGAACTCCGCGACTGTGCACGGTTCCTCAGCGACGAAACAATCAAGTTTCTATGAGGGATCGGCCAATGTTGTTTTTTGCAGGTACAAGACCGAAAGATATCTAGCCAATCGACCAGATAGCCCAAGTCCGAATCCAAAGTCAGCTCATCAAGATCGCCCGTCCTCATCTTACACGATCGCCAGCAAGAACCACCTCGCCCCATGTCTTCAACATCGGAGCAAGCTGGGGGGCAATTGTTGTGTCGAGAATTATACTCTCCGACCGGCGATCGCCTCGGAGATCGGGCGACCTAGCCACTGCCGAGCAGCCGAGGTAGAACTGGCTACCAGCGACCAAGCGACCTAGCCTTAGCCCGGCAACCAAGATAGATCCGCCAACTGAAGGTCCCAGGACAAGTCCCGATGCCGAGCGATCGACATCTAAAGACGATCATCTCTCGGTACTTGGCGATCGACTCCTGGCGGCCGACTAGCAGACGATCATCTCTCGGAACTTGCCGACCGACCCTTGGTGACCGACCGATGCCGACCCTCCGCAACTGGCCAATTCCGACCTTTGGTGACCAGCTAGAGACGACCGCCTCATGCCGCTCAAAGTCGATGGTCATCCAGTCGGCAAAGGCCGAGCCTCAGGACAGACCCCACGTGTAGAGCCGAGACAAGATCCGCAATTCACGGATCATTGACCATAGCCTGTCAGCATCTTCCCACCAGCCGACAGGCCCGCCGAAAGTTGTCAGTCGGACCGCATGTGACATTGACTCCGGACGCGTGCTGGCTCCTCATTGGACCGCACAGCTGGCTGCCGGTTGTAGCCTTGGACTTTAGGCAGACTGCCCATGTGACCTTGAGGACGATTGCCCCATTATTATATTGGCCGGAAGATGATCGCTCGCTAGGATACAAGTCTCCACGGCCCCTATAAATAAAAGGCAGCCTGCACTTGGATTTCCCCCTGGCATTATCGCGATTTCAGCACACAATACAGAAGCAATACATAGCACTTGGCTTTCTCCTACTCTTGGCAACAGCTATCTTTTGGTTCTTTCTTCTCTCGGCCTCTCTCATTCAGAAGACGATCGGCAGGGACGAAGAACACCGAGCTTCGCTCAAGAGCTGGATTAACAGAGTCTTTTTACACTCATTGTACTTAGATTCTCACATTAATACTTGTATCCACGAATATTTGTATTAATAACATCTCGCGAGAGCATTCAAGCCCGGGCCTAACAAACCCGGCTAATCTTGTGTTTATTCATATTCCCTCGGAAGTGCTCCCGCAAATTTGTTTGTTGTCCGTTCATTCCAGCAGTATTTAATCTTCGGATAAATATTTTGGGCAACAACACATGGGAAATCAAATATTCGGACATAGTCCGTTGAAATTATATTCGTTGAAGAACATCAAGTGTTTCGTAAAAATAATAACAATTACGGCGACAACATCTTTTATTCTTTAGAACTTAATCGTGTTGGGAATATGTATTCATCTTCTGCTTGTCCCGTTCGTCGATGCCTTAGCCTGAAAAACATAGTCGATGAGGTGTGAGTACGCGAGCATACTCAGTGAGATTAAACCCTTATATATCGTCAAAATCATGTTGTGTAATGAACATAAAACATTCTTATCTGTGTGAGACTCATCTCGGCTTTCTTTCATTCTTTCGACCCCTCGCGGGTCGTCAGTGAGATTAAACCCTTACAAATCGTCAAAATCATGTTGTGTAATGCACATAAAACATTCTTATCTGTGTGAGTCTCGTATCAGATTTCTTTCATTCTTTCGATCACTCGGTACACGATCGCCTCGGCTCCCGCTCCCAAAGCCGATCTACAAGCGACCTAGCCACGGCTATGGCCGCGATGCAACGTCAACTCGACGACATGAAGGCGCTCCTGGAATCCGAGGCAGGCGCCAAGAATACGATCGCCGAGCCGAGCGAGCCACTCGCGATCGACATCGAGCTCGCCCCCGTGCAGCACAAGATCGCTCCTCCGCAAACACCTTTGTACGAGGGGAGATCAGACCCGAAATACACCTGAGCAAGTTCAACATCTACATGACCGGGTGTGGGGCATCAGACGCGACCAGGTGCCGAATGTTCCCTATGACGCTGGACGACCTCGCCTACCGGTGGTACACCTCATTGCCACCTCGGTCCATTGGCTCCTTTAATGAGCTGGCGAACGTCTTCACAGCGTACTTCGCCACCAGGGTCGCCCGTCCAGAAGGTCCCCTTCGCATGATGCAAATCAAGCAGGGAGAAGAAGAGTCCGACTCGGACTACATCGACCGAGTAGACGTGATCATCCTCAACGGCGAGCCCGTAAGCGATGAGATCGCCCTCTACACGGTCTTTGCGGGATTCCATGGTCTTTCGCCTATGTTCAGGCATCTTACAAAGAGCCAACCCACGACCTACTCGACCTTCCGAGCAAGAGCCGCAGACTTTCTGGCCAGGCAAAGGTTTCTCCTTAGCCTCTGAGCAGCGCGATCGGTGCCCGAACGACGATCTCTCGCCCGATCGCCAGTATTAACCTATGTATAACGCGATCGGCAGCCGAGCGACGATCACCAGTCTTCCAGCCTGATCACCGATCATCAAGCTACATCACCAAAACCCGGAGGACACGATCGCCATCTACAGTCCAGCATCTAACATGACGGACTAAGGCATAAGATCGCCTCCACCGCACATCATAAAGCTATGGTCCTGGTAGTCGATGGAACCGGCTGCTTCCGCCATGCAAGGTCCCTTTCGGCCAAGATCGCCCGCCCTTCGTTTAAATACGAGGCCAGAGTAGTCTGAGGGCTCTCCAAAATTAATCAGTGGACACGATCGCCCGCCCTCAAGGACCATCATTTAACATGATAGACCCGGACAATGCGACACGTGCCACTACCCCCGTCTCAACGTACACCGTCGAGGTTCGCCATCTCCATGGCGGGCCGAGGTGGAAGCAGAGCTAACAAGCCGTGGGCGTGGAGTTGATTCATCCGACGCTGCCCTGCGCAAGGACTCCTCTAGACCAAGACCGCACGCCCTTCGTTTATATACGAGGCGAGGCGCAACCTAACAGAGGACCCTCATAATAAAGTGAGTCACGAGACACTCAATGTCTTCGCGCACCAAGACACGGTCATGGGGTCGGTCCATCGAACTCCGCGACTGTGCATGATTCCTCAGCGACGAAACAACCAAGTTTCTATGAGGGATCGGCCAATGTTTTTTTTGCAGGTACAAGACCGAAAGATAGCTAGCCAATCGACATGATAGCCCAAGTCTGAATCCAAAGTCAGCTCAACGGATCGCCCATCTTCATCTTACACGATCGCCAGCAAGAACCACCTCGCCCCGTGTCTTCAACATCGGAGCAAGCTGGGGGGCAATTGTTGTGTCGAGAATTATACTCTCCGACCGGCGATCGCCTCGGAGATCGGGCGACCTAGCACGCTGAGCGGCGTAGGCGAGCCGACCGGCGACCAGGCGGCCTAGCCTTAGCCCAGCAATAAAGATAAATCGGCCAACCGAAGGTCCCAGGACAAGTCCCGGTGCCGAGCGATCGACATCAAAGACGATCGTCTCTCGGTACTTGGCGATCAACTCCTGGCGACCGACTAGCAGACGATCATCTCCCGGCACTTGCCGACCGACCGATGCTGACCCTCAGCGACTGGCCGATGCCGACCCTCAGCGACTGGCCGATGCCGACCTCTGATGACCAGCTAGAGACGACCGCCTCATGCCACTCGAAGCCGATAGTCATCCAGTCGGCAAAGGCCGAGCCTCAGGACTGAGCCCACAGGCAGAGCCGAGACAAGATCCGCATATCACGGATCGTTGACCACAGCCTGTCAGCATCTTCCCACCAGCCGACAGGCCCGCCGAAAGTTGTCAGTAGGACCGCATGTGACAGTGACTCCGGACACGTCCTGGCTCCTCATTGGACCGCACAGCTGGCTGCCAGCATCTACCTTGGACTTTAGGCCGACATCCTGTGTGATCGCCCCATTATAATATTGGCCGGCAGACGATCTCCCCATTACTATAATGGCCGGAAGGCGATCGCCCGCCATAAGACAAGGCGCCTCAACCCCTATATATAGCAGGCTCCCTGCACTCAGCCAACCGCCTAGCATTATCGCAATTTCAGCACACAAAACCGAAATTATTACTCTCGGATTCCCATCGAGTTCTTAATCCCTAAAAGGCTTCAGAACTTCAACACCCACGAGATTTCACACAGCACTTGGCTATCTCCTACTCTTGGCAACAGCTACCTTTCGGTTCTCTCTTCTCTCGGCCTCTCTCATCAAGAAGACGATCGGCAGGGACGAAGAACACCGAGCTTCGCTCAAGAGCTGGATTAATAGAGTCTTTTTACACTCATTGTATTTAGATTTCTCACATTAATACTTGTATCCACGAATATTTGTATTAATAACATCTCGCGAGAGCATTCAAGCCCGGGCCTAACAAACCCGGCAAATCTTGTGTTTATTCATATTCTCTCGGAAGTGCTCCCGCAAATTGTTGTTTGTTGTCCGTTCATTCCAGCAGTATTTAATCTTCGGATAAATATTTTGGGCAACAACACCATATTCAACCTTTTTCATTCAGTGTGGGTTTCCTTGACCGACTTTCAGCCGCAAGTATTTGCCACCATGTGTTAGGTCCGCCGGTCCCCCGCGTCCCGTGCCTACCCGCCATCAGTCAAGTACCATACTTCCTGTTCTTAAACATTCTTTCAAATACACATATTATGCATGATCGTTCAATAACAGTCACATATGAAAATATCAATCAATATATGATCCTTATGATACAGCAAGGAAAAGCATCATCTTACCTCAGGTCCTGTGCATGTTGATGTGAAAAGATCGTTTCTATAGATGGATGTGCTAAAATCCTTGAAGAAAATCTGGAACCTCTTTGGGGACTTTTATCAAAAACCTTTGAAAAACTATCAGATTTAAGCTATCTGTTTGATCGGGATTTTTGTGGCTTTTATAAATTTTGGAAGGAAAATATGTTTCGGGCGTTTTAAAGTAGAGGTTCACAGCTTCAAAATGATATATGATATGTACAAAAACACTTCCAGGAACATATATAAATAAGGGCTCAAAGTCGGTTGAAAATCAACCTTACCGGACAGTGGAAGCCTTATCCTGACATTGGTCGAGAAGCTTCACGGTCGTGATCGACCTTATCCGGACAATTTGGACAGACTTATCCGGATAGTGGTGAGAAGCTTCGTGTCGTGACCGACCTTATCCGAACAATTTGGATGACCTTATCCGGATAGTGGCCTAGAAGCTTCTGTCGGCCATGACCGGCAATTGTCAGTCGGCGTGTCCGGCGGTGACCGGCAAATGTCCGTCAACTTGGCTCAGCCGGTTCGACCCCTTCCCGATGTCCAAATTTGATTTTTCCGACCTGTTCCAGACTCATCGGAGTTAAATCTTCGATATGCTCGGAACGGATTTTCGATAATATTAAAATAATAATTTAATATTATTTTTGCAGTATAAGTGTTCTGTAATGAAATTTTATCGTATCAAAATCGTCGGAACTTTTCGAAATCACTTTCACAAATTCTAAAAATGATCCTTATAATTTATTTTGAAATATTTTCTTTTTAAATCTTTCATTCTATGCTAGGAACGTATCGGTCCAAGTATCGGACAACCTGTAAATATTAAAAAAATCAAAATCTATGATCGTTAGCATTTAAATGATTATTGGGGCGTTACAGCTGTCCAGCTGTCCGGATAAGGTCGGTCACGACCGACAGAATCTTCTCGGCCAGCTGTCCTAATAAGGCCTCCAGCTGTCCGAGTAAGGTTGATTTTTAGCCGACTTTAGATTCCTATAAATATATGTATACGTAAGTATTTTCCAACAAATAAGATACGATTTTGAAGCTGTGAACCTCTACTTTACAATGCCCGTAACATATTTTCCTTCCAAAAATTATAAAGACCTCAAAAATCCCGATCAAGCAGGAAGCTCAAATCTGACAGTTTTTCAAAGGTGTTTGATAAAAGTCCCCAAAGAGGTTTTAGACTTTTCTTCAAGGATTTTAGAACATCCATATATAGAAATTGATCTTTTCACATCAACAGGCACATGACCTGAGGTAAGATGAGGCTTTTCCTTGCTGTATCATAAGGATCATATATTGATTGATATTTTCATATGTGACTGTTATTGAATGATCATGCATAACATGTGTATGTAAAAGAATGTTTAATAATAGGAAGTATGGTACTTGATTGATGGCGGGTAGGCACGGGACGCGGGGGACCGGCGGCCCGACATATGGTGGCAAATACTTGCGGCTGAAAGTCGGTCAAGGAGTCCCACACAGAATGAAAAAGGTTGAATACGGCTAATAACATTGGTTCAAAAACCAGTATGGGAACCCCCGTATACATTTTTTATTGGCCAATTATATGAACAAGTTCCGAAAACCATGGCCTATCACTATCAGTCGAGTATCACACTTCAAGGGTACCCGAAGAAAGGATTTTACAAGAACATGACTATATATATATAGTAGCTATTTGTTGATAAATGTGATACGTGATACTTTGCTATTACAGAAATCTCATCTTACTGAGCCATTAGCTCATTAGATTCTTATGATACAGGTGATGATGCTCATGTTTAGGAGTTGACTATTTCCTTCAGTATTGACAGCCGGAGACTTGTCCATATGCCATTCCCCAGCTATTTCACCCCTATGCTGGAAGACTATGTTATGACTTGAATAAGTGTAATATCCGGATTTATTGCGGTGTATTTCATCTGTATTCAAACCCTGTATTATTCGGATGTATGGTTTTGATTATTGGAGTATGATATTTCTTGCATTGATATCTTTGTACATAAGTATAACAACATGCAAAATTTCTCATGCAAACTCGTGATAGCGCACGCTAAGAATGTAGCTTAACGCGCACTATCGGGCTACTACTAGCGCACGCTATGCATGTAGGAGTTGCGTGCGCTAAGAACTCAATTATTGAGCGGGACGGCTAGCACATGCGCCAGCCGGGACATGGGTCCGGATAAGATTCCCGCGGATGAACCTGGATAGTTCTGAAGTCAACTCTTATTAGCGCGCGCTATGGAAAGCTTGTAGCGTGCGCTAACTTGTTAAAATGCAGAATATTATAAATGGGACAACAACCCGTTTTGGCTTACATTTCATTCGTCCATTCTTCATTCTTGAGAGGCCAGAGAGCTGTAATAATCCTTCTACACACTTAGAACACATCTTGTTGGCCTTTATATATTGGTTATCACTTAGGAGTAATCATTGAAGTGGAATAGCACCTTGGAGTGGCATACAACCAACCGGAGTCGGATTCTATCTTACGGTTCAGTAATTTTCATCATATTAAGGTATGTTCAATCTATCTCCAGACTTAGAGTTAGATTCTAAAGAATTGGATGATCATATTAACGAGATATTGATTTTCATAAGTGAATTATCCAAAGTACATCATGTTTGGAATATTGAGATGAATAAGCCTTAAGTACCTTGATTATGATCATCATGATTTGAATCTTATTACATTGAACAAGTAAAGGAAGCTTCTATCATTGGTAATCTGAATCTAGTAGATGACTTCATAACAATCATGGACTTGACTTTAACATCATTATTATTAGATGAATCTAAGGGATTGATCATGGAAGGATTTATCTAGTATAGATGGAATGTTAAACAACTACAGCATGATAATTTCGATGAATATAAGATGTTGATATCAACCGTTAAGCCTTTCGAATCGTCATATGAAGAATTGTAGTCG
The DNA here is from genome assembly GCA_033398695.1 of Orobanche coerulescens. Taxonomy (NCBI): domain Eukaryota; kingdom Viridiplantae; phylum Streptophyta; class Magnoliopsida; order Lamiales; family Orobanchaceae; genus Orobanche; species Orobanche coerulescens. Next base: position 144,772,450 of record CM065803.1, read on the forward strand.
AAATGGAATATGGTTTTATAATAGTATGCATATCCTTGAATCCGAAGTTGTTGTTATCCGTAAGATCATTCATAATCGTATGTACATGATATTCATGGAGGTAATATGAATTATCACGGAAGATTTCATTGTTTTGATCATGATGAGAACAGTTTACTGCCCAGCAGTAAACTGCCATGCACAGATACCGCACGCTAAGCTATAAAGATTAACATGCGCTATCGAGCATGAGTTAGCGTACGCTACGTTTGGTACGTAACGTACGCTAGGCCATCAGACGAGTCAGTCAACTGATCAGTGAAGTACTGACCATGCATAGTTAGCGTGCGCTAGGCTTTGTTGTTTGCGTGCGCTATCGAGCAGACTTAACGCACGCTACACAGAGTACTTAGCGTGCGCTAAGCAGTTCAGGCAGATTACATTTTATGAACTTTTGGCCGTAAATCGAATTGTTAAACATTCGTACGACGTGAGATAAATCCTATATGATTTCTTTTGTTAAGGTTTGATCTTGTTACGTGATTAATTGAGGAGGACGACCTCCGAGTGTTCGTTTTCGTGGAAGTATTGTTCTTGTCTTCAAATCGAGGCAAGTACTTTATTTGTTTTATGTATTGATGTTATACATATTGTCGTGCATGTATGTCGTTGTTGTATGACCTCGTGTTGGTCCGACGGGATCATCGGGGGATCTATGCTAGTGTGCGCTGGATCATCGGACGGGTTTTTCCACCACGGGTTGGTCTGACGGGATCATCGTGGGTTCTAGGCAGTGAACGCTGGATCGACGGAATTACCATGTGTATGTTATGATATCATGTTGTGATTATCAATTGTGTATGTTATGTTTGAGTTTTCTCGCAGGAGAAGACTCGTTTGACATTTTATCATTTACGTTGTTATTATTATTCTTCGTGTGACGTTGAATAATATGTTGTGGTACTTGTACTAGCATCGTTGTGCTAACCCCTTCGGGGGTGAACATTTTGTTTATGTTCAGGATCCAGGAGAGCGGGAAAACAACCACTGGAGCTGCATGACGACGAGGGTGCAGAGTGATGTCCCGACCGGGTTTATTTGTCTGTTGTTTATTGGTTATTTCAATAAGTACTCGAGTACGAAGTCATTTGTGCTGAATTCGAATTTGGTGATGTATTATTAAGTTCTTGTTGAACAATTGTACTTTCAGTATTTGGTCAGGACGGTTGTATCTTAATTCCGTTATTTCCATTCGTTAGTACCTTTTAACATCTGTTCAATTCTTCAGCCTTGTAAATCCTTATGTAAAGTATTTACGGTGCTGTAATATTCCTGAATATATCGGGGGTGTTACAGAATATGGTATCGGAGATAAGATTATGGATATCTTGGTCGTTGGGTTAAAATAGGGGTCATTTATGTCTTTTGAGGTAACCGGCCGTGAATGACATCACTGCACTGCCTACGTCTTCATGCGAACGGTGGTTGTAAATTCCTAAAGTCTATCTCGTTCTTTACATGTTGTGTCTCTTTATACTCGAATATTAGAACGATGTTGTTTCCTGTATATTGAATATTTATGCTTACAGTATGTTGAGAGGCGGACGTGGACGTGGTCGCGGTCGTGGACGCGGACGGAGAAATGCTGAAAGGGAAGCGTCGCCTTCTAACCAGGCCAGTCATAGCTCAGGCGAGCCGCAACAATCTATTAATAACGAACCAGATCCTGCTGTACCAGAGATGCTTCGTCAAGTGGTGAACCAGATGACTCAGTTCGCCCAAGTCGTGGACCGAATGCAAGTGGCGGTGGGACTACAGCAGGGAGAGAGACAACAAGGAATCCCAGACATGGGAAATCGAGGTGACCGGTGGCTGCAAGAGGTGGCGAAGATGCAACCACCAAAATTCGACGGTATTTCTGAGACTCCCACCTGGGACCATTGGTTGAAGGAACTGGAGAAAATCTTTGCCAATTAATCGCCTGGGCAATAGGAGAGCCTCTATCGCTCAATATTTTCTGATAGGGGAAGCGTCCGAATGGTGGGAAGCCATTCGGCCTGTAGACCATGATGCCGATTGGACAGAGTTTAGATTGATGATGGAAGCTCAGTATTGCCCTCGTCCTATGAGGGAAGCCAAAATTCGGGAGTTTTTATCCGCTCAGCCTTCTGATGTGCCAGTATCCCAGGCAATTAAGACGTTTAACCAGCAGCTGGCGTTTGTTCGACATCTGGTCAGAACAGATGCAGAAATGATGATCCATTTCGATATGAGGATGAAACCAGAAATCCAGAGGTACATGTCCGTATTTGAATGTACCACACTCCGTCAATACCAGGATAAGGCGTTGGCGTATGAGATCAAGGAAGCAGCTATGGAGAAATTTTTGGAATCCAAGAAACAGAAAGTCTCTGGTACTTTTACAGAGCACAAGAATAGCGGGCCCCGTAAGGCCCAGTCATCCTTTCACTCTTTCAAGAAACCTTCACACCTAGTTAGGAGCGGAAAGAACTTCGGAGCGACATCAACTATTACTGATGTTACCAGGAAATGCTTTAACTGCGCCCATACGGGGCACTATCGACGGAATTGCCCCCTTCCTGCCGTGACTTGTTTTGATTGTGGACGAGAGGGACATCGGGCAGTGTTTTGTGAAGAGGCTGCAAAGTCTTTTAGAGCCCGTACACCACAGCCAGTCCAGAAGGAAGCCGATATCAATGTGACGCAGCAAAGTGTTCGGATGCCTCGGAAATTTTGGCCGCGGACGAGGAAGAGGAAAATTGGACCTAAAGGGGACATCGAATGCGGATCTGCTCCCACGCCTGCATGCGAGATGAGGAGGATAGACGATCAGGATGCTGCTGTCGCATCAGGTACTGTCCAGATCCTTTCCCAGCCAGTTAGCATTTTATTCGATACAGGAGCTACGCATTCTTTTATATCTTTGTCTTGTGTAAATCGTTTGAATATTTCCGGTTTTCATACTTGTGAACCTTATGTTGTTGGTTTACCGAGTGGAGAGAGGATTGTCGGAAACTTAGAAACTAGAAATTTCCCTGTATCATTTGGAGGCAGAGAGTGGCTCTCAGATCTGATCGTGATAGAAATGCAAGGAGACGACCTGATACTCGGAGACGATTGGCTTAATCGATATGGAGCAATTGTAAACTACCGAAGGAGGAATATATCGCTGATCGCTGACGATGGTTCCGAAATATTGTTCGAGGGGTGGAAACCGGGAAGCTCAGGAAAATTGATCAAGGCGATGAAAGCTGTCAAATTGTTGAAACAGGGCTGTACCGGATATTGGTGCTATGCAATGAAGAAAGAAGACGAAATTGTGAAACTTTCATCCATTCCTGTTGTGAACGAATTTCCAGATGTATTTCCTGACGAGTTACCTGGACTACCTCCACGAAGGGATGTAGAATTTACCATTGAGCTGGAACCCGGAGCTACACCAATTTCTAAGGCACCGTATCGTATGGCACCTACTGAGATGTACGAACTGAAGAAGCAGCTGGAGGAGTTACTGGACAAGGGCTATATTCAGCCAAGCGTTTCACCCTGGGGAGCGCCAGTTCTTTTTGTCCGAAAGAAGGATGGATCGCTCCGACTGTGTATTGACTACCGAGAGCTGAACAAGATGACGATTAAGAACAAGTATCCGTTGCCACGGATTGATGATCTGTTTGACCAGTTGCAAGGGGCAACAGTATTTTCTAAAATAGATCTGAGATCAGGGTATCATCAGCTGAGGATTAAGGAATCTGATGTTCCAAAGTCAGCATTCAGAACTCGCTACGGACATTATGAGTTTGTAGTGATGCCGTTTGGTCTCACTAACGCACCTGCTGTATTTATGCAATTGATGAACAGAGTGTTCATTGAATTTTTGGATAAATTTGTGGTCGTATTCATTGATGACACTCTAGTGTACTCTACGAGCCCGGAAGAACATGCGCAACATTTGCGGATTGTATTGGAACTTTTGAGAAGCGAGCAATTGTACGCCAAACTTTCTAAGTGTGAATTCTGGCTAAAAGAAGTAATGTTCCTCGGCCATGTGGTGTCAGCTGAAGGAGTCCGAGTAGATCCTCAGAAGATCGAAGAAATTATAGATTGGAAGCCTCCAAAGAACGTGAAAGAAGTCCGAGGCTTCTTAGGACTTGCTGGATATTATCGTCGATTCGTGGAAGGGTTTTCTAAAATCTCCCGCCCACTTACTCGACTCTAGAAACTCAAAAGTTTGAGTGGAATGAGTTGTGTCAGATTAGCTTTGATGAATTGAAGAAGAGATTGACGACGGAACCGATTCTATCACTTCCACAGGGAACTGGAGGATTTATAGTTTACAGTGATGCTTCGAACCAAGGACTTGGGTGCGTATTGATGTAGAATGATAAGGTGATCGCTTATGCTTCACGACAGCTGAAACCTTATGAAGTGAATTACCCAACACATGATTTGGAGCTAGCAGCAGTAGTTTTTGCTTTGAAGATCTGGAGGCATTATCTGTACGGGACTCACTGTCAGATCTTTACGGATCATAAGAGTCTCAAGTACATATTCAGTC